>CM029796.1:815478-3215478 GCA_017562165.1 Ectropis grisescens
ATGATTCAACCGATTAAAAGGTAAAAATGAAAAAAAGAAGAAGACTTTATCAGCTGACGATTATTATCATTGTATAAATTCAGACCAATGGAAATTGTCTTGCCAGACATATTGCATGCCTCTCGCAGAGGCCAGTTTGTATGGGGCAACTTTTAAAATGTTTTGTATCACCTTATCTTACCTGCAAACAGCAATAAAGATTTTTGTATTTGTATTTGAAAGCCATAGTTCATCTTCGTGTTAACGATAATGTACTAATTGATATATTTCCAATCTATCAAATCAAGTGAATCATTGAGTGTTTTTATGTGTTTGACGTGGTCAAGCTTAGGTCGCACCGTCTGAGGTGATCGTTGCGTACGAACTACTCGTCGGTAGGTTCAGCAGGTCTACTACGAAGTCCGATAAACGATATAGATAGATAGATAGATAGATAGATAGATTAACTCTTTATTGCACTTAATATAAAAACAAACAAAAGTTACTTACAACAAACAAAATAAAGTAGCAATTGGCGACCTTATCACTAACAGCGATCTCTTCCAGGCAACCATAGGATGGAAAGAGAGATTTGAGAATAAGGAGGAGGGGAAGTACAAAAAAGGAGTGATTAATACTTCTACAATTAAACAATAAAATAGATTTTAAAAACTAAAATACCAAATAATATATTGATATACTTACACAGTAATTATACATCCTAATACATAAATACGAATTAAATAATATACTAATACATACATATAATTAGATATGATAAAATAAATAAATAATATAGGTATATATTAAACATTGAGATTTTAACTAGAATATCAGCTTCAATTGGGTGATGACTGCGATAAGTATACTTCTTTTACTTGGTTCTTAAAAACAACGTGCGACTGAGCTTGTCTAATGGTCACAGGCAAAGCGTTCCACAGCTGAGCTGCCTGAAATGCAAACGACTTGCCGTAGAACATTTCACTACGTGCGGATGGTATTTGCAGCAACAAATTGTTTTTCGATCTAAGAGGCCGAGAGTGCGCATCGCTGCAGAAAGTGAAAAGGTCTTGTAAATAATGCGGAGACAATGGGTTAAACAACACGTTATATGTAAGGACAAAATATGAGCATTCCGACGAAAGCGAATGGGGAGCCACTTGAGCTGCATACGAAACTGAGAAACGTGATCATATTTGCGTAAGCCAAATATAAATCTTATGCAATAATTTTGGAGGCGCTCAAGTTTATCTAGCTGATCTGCTCTGAGATCAAGGTAGCAAACGTCTGCGTAGTCCAGGATGGGAAGAAGGAGAGATTGCGCAAGCGCAACTTTAGTAGCAGTAGGTAAAATTGCGGAGTCGCCTTAAAGATCCCCAGATGCGAACAATTTGCAACTGATAGATTTCAAGTGAGGCTCCCAGCACAACGTGCGATCAAAAATCACGCCAAGATTTTTCACAGATTCACTGAAAGGTATTACGACTCCGTTAAAAAACGACTTGTGGAATAGAAGACCAGTCGACCCTGGAGATCATATAGGAACTACCAATTATGATTGCTTGAGTTTTGGTGGGTTAACATTTAATCCGAAGGAGTTGCTCCAGCGGACAATACGTTCTAGATCAGCATTAACCATGGCTATAGCAACGTTAATATCAGAAAGCCGAGCTTGAGAGTAAATTTGGAGATCATCTGCATAAAGGTGGTAGGAAGAACTAAGATTTTGAGAAATTGAGTTAATGAAAATTGCAAATAGAAGTGGTGATAGCACGCCGCCTTGAGGACACCGGCATAAGTACTACTCCAAGACGATAATACATCGTCGAGGTGAATACGTTGTCGACGTCCATACTAGTAACTATGAAACCAACTGATTACTGATGGAGATACGTTAATAGAGCGCAGCGTCGCCAGCAAGATATCGAAATCAACGGCATTAAAGGCGTTACTGAAATCTAGCAGAGCTAGAACGGTAAGCCTGCCGTCGTCCATACCTTTGCGAATGTCGTCGGTGATCTTAACAATGGCGGATACAGTGCTATGCCCAGGACGAAAATCGGATTGGAAAGGATTTAGGAGGTCTTGCTTGTTCAGGAATTGGTTAATTTGGGAGTGAACAAGACGCTCAAGGACTTTGGACAGAAAAGGAAGAATAGATATTGGGCGATACTCGGAAAGGAGGCAGGATTAGGTTTCTTAGGCAAAGGAATGAGTTGCGCGTCTTTCCAGATTGCTGGAAAAACGCCACAGGAGGTGGATTTGTTGAAAATTGAACACAGGATAGGAAGGATGACGTCAATGATGGGCATCAACATGTTCCTACTGATACTATCACCGCCAACAGCGTTGGAGGAGATCGACACAACACTCTTCTTAACATCACTTTCAGTGAATCGAATGAACGTAAAAGGAGAGTAGTCAGGAGTAGGCATGGCAGAAAGATGATTTAAAGTAGATGTTTTACTGCTTCCGATATAGAGGATGGTGAGGTAAAGTATTGATTGAGAGCGTCTAAGTCCAAATCACCTGGAGTAAGATTCGGTTGTGATTTGCCTACTCCCATAGACTTGAGAAATTTCCAGACTCTGGCTGGATTTTCATTTTGTACAGATTTATGAACGTGTCGGCGCATTGCATCTCTACACACCTTATTGCAGTGATTTCGGATCTGAACATATTTCTCTCTATTAGTTTCTGTGGGGCGAGATTTGAAACGTGATTTTGCAGCCGCTTTCTTGTGCAATAATGACTTGATTTCGTCGGAGAGCCATGGGGCAGGGAGATGTTTGATTTTAATTTTACGTAGAGGAGCATGGACATCATACAGTTGAGTTATGAGCGTATTAAAGATTGCTACTTGATCATCCACCGAGTCAGCGTCAATAATGGGGCCCCAATCGATCTTTCGCGCGTCATCGATAAGAGAATTGTGATCCATGCTACTAAAATTGCGTTGCACGATGATCCTGGGCTTAGTTTTGGAGGCCTTATTTTATACGATAGATATATTAAATCATGGTAGGAAAATTCGTCAGCAGAGTACTGACCATGTATAGAAATATTATTAGGGAGGAGACAATCATCAGATCTAATAATGATGGGACACTGTTAGGAAAATGATGAGTGGGATTTAGAGGAGGATATGTAAATTAAAGGATTTGACTAAAGATTGAAGTGAAGAAGAGCGAGAGTCGTTTTTTGAAGGCAAGTGTTAAAATCACCCATAATAATGGAATGATTGTAGGAAGGTATAGTGTCATTTAGGAGAGTCTCAAATGATGTAAAGTAGTTAATGTTTTTGGAAGGGCTATAATAGACTCCGAGAAGAACTTTTGTGTGTGATAGAACTACTTCAATAAGAAGATGCTCACCCGCACATGCCGGTGGAGGTTGTGGTGATTTGCTCAAAATTGAGAAAGGAATATTGGCCTTGAGATAAATAGCCACACCTCCACCAACACGGTCGGCCCGATCATTTCTTATGAGTATGAAACCAGGAAGAGAGTAAGAAGTTGATGGAAGACAAGGTTGAAGCCAGGTTTCGGAGACTAAAATAGCATGGATGTTATTTTGATCAAGGGACGCCAAAATTTCAGGATAGGAGGACGGAATGCTCTGCGCGTTAATATGGACAACATTAAAATTTTTCGGTATAATATATCGGCCGAAGCTACGGACGTTTTATACCAAGAAACACAATCGGTCGGTTGATCTGATCGGGCGTTTCGTTCATCCCGACCGATGCTGATTTTACAGTTTTTGTGTCATCAACCGACTGATTGTGTTTCTTGGTATAAAACGTCCGTAGCTTCGGCCGATATATCGTTTATCGGACTTCGTAGTAGACCTGCAGGTCAGGTGGTGGCATCGTCCTCCTGAGTGGCGGTGACTCATCATGCTGGTAAATCTCGTTCGTTCGTATCGTCCTCCAAAGTTGGTGCATATTTTATTCCATTTAAATACAGTTGTTTTATCAAATAATTTAATATAATTGCAGGACCTATCGTCATGTCTATTGTCAAGCTAAGTTTGAAACTGTCTGTTTGTATTATTTTTATCAAATACATTTTAAAAATTATTGTCTATTTGGTTTGATTTCTTTCTTCAGTCTATATAACGATAAGTATCGTTATAAAGATTTTTTCTGTAATATTTTTTTTTTCATGTATTAATATTTTCGTTTGCCTTTGTTCGTTAGTTCAGTGCAGTAGGTCTGGGCGGGGGCCGGGGGGTCACTCACCAGGCTGGCCACGGGCTTGCAGAGCAGCAGCAGGCCGTCGAACAGGAAGGCGCGCCGCTCCGCGATCCGCTTCCCCGGCCCGATCTTGGCCAGCGTGTCCTCTGACAGGCGGACGGACAGACGACACAGGTTAACTTATGTATGATTATGTATGATATACTCATTCACCAAGCTTCTTATAGTTACAGCGAATTCTTAGAAAATTCGAAAAGGAAAAGAAAATAGCCCACTACATGTTCCCACTGCTGGGCCTCGGGCCTTCTCTCGCAAGAGTTGAGGCCATAATCCACCACGCTGGCCCAGTGCAGGCTGGTGGATGACACATGAATTCGAAAGATTCTAGGTACATGTAAATTTATAATTTAATTTTCTACGAAAAAACAAATACAGACTTTAATTGAAAATTTAAATCAAGAAAACACATTACACACGCTACCAGTACCATGTGTTTTATGAGGGAGAGAGGAGGTTCAGACAGGAAGAAAGGAGGGTTAGAGTTTAGGTCGAGAACGAAGAAAAGTGTAAAAGAGGGAAGGAGGCACGGGGGTTCGGTGGAGAAGGAAGAAAGAGTAAAAGAGAGAGGGAGGCAGGGGAGTTCAATAGAGAAGGAAGAAAGGGTAAAAGAGGGAGGGAGGCAGGGGAGTTCAATAGAGAAGGAAGAAAGGGTAAAAGAGGGAGGGAGGCAGGGGAGTTCAATAGAGAAGGAAGAAAGGTAAAAGAGGAGGGAGGCAGGGGTTCGGTAGAGAAGGAAGAAAGAGTAAAAGAGGAGGGAGGCAGGGAGTTCAATAGAGAAGGATGAAAGAGTAAAAGAGGGAGGAGGCAGGAGGGTTCGGTAGAGAAGGAAGAAAGGGTAAAAGAGGGAGGGGCCAGGGGGTTCGGTAGAGAAGGAAGAAAGGGTAAAAGAGGGAGGGAGGCAGGGGGGGTTCGGTAGAGAAGGAGGAAGAGGGTAAAAGAGGGAGGAGGCAGGGTGGTTCGGTAAGAGAAAGAAGAAAGGGGCGAGAGAGAGACAGGGCGGCGGGCGGGTCGCAGTCACCTCTGATGAACTCGTTGCAGCACTGGCCGATGTCGCGGGTGTCCCAGTTGTCCACGATGCGCGCCAGCTCGTTGCACTTCTCGATGGCGAGCTGCCGCCGCGCGCGCGACGCCGTGCGCAGCGCCGCGTCCCTGGGGGTGGTGTTGTGGGGTCACTGGCGACGTGTGGCCACTAGCGATCTATGGCCACTAGCGAAATATGGTCACTAGCGACGTGTGGCCACTAGCGAACTATGGCCACTGGCGACGTGTGGATACTAGTGAACTATGGCACTAGCGACGTGGGCCACTGGCGAACTATGGCACTGGCGACGTGTGGCCACTGCGAACTATGGCCACTGGCGACGTGTGGCCACTGGCGAACTATGGCCACTAGCGACGTGTGGATACTAGTGAACTATGGCACTAGCGACGTGTGGCCACTAGCGAACTATGGCACTAGCGACGTGTGGCCACTAGCGAACTATGGCCACTAGCGACGTGTGGCCACTAGCGAACTATGGCCACTAGCGACGTGTGGATACTAGCGAACTATGGCCACTGGCGACGTGTGGATACTGGCGAACTATGGCACTAGCGACGTGTGGCCACTGGCAAACTATGGCCACTAGCGACGTGTGGATACTAGCGAACTATGGCACTAGCGACGTGTGGCCACTGGCGAACTATGGCACTGGCGACGTGTGGCCACCAGCGATCTATGGCCACTGGCGAAATATGGCCACTAGCGACGTGTGGTCACTGGCGATCTATGGCCACTGGCGAAATATGGCTACTGGCGACGTGTGGCCACTGCGAACTATGGCACTAGCGACGTGTGGCCACTAGCGAACTATGGCCACTAGCGACGTGTGGATACTAGTGAACTATGGCACTAGCGACGTGTGGCCACTAGCGAACTATGGCACTAGCGACGTGTGGCCACTAGCGATCTATGGCCACTAGCGAAATATGGCCACTAGCGACGTGTGGTCACTAGCGATCTATGGCCACTAGCGAAATATGGCTACTAGCGACGTGTGGCCACTAGCGAACTATGGCACTAGCGACGTGTGGCCACTAGCGAACTATGGCCACTAGCGAACTATGGCCACTAGCGAACTATGGCCAGTAGCGAACTATGGCCACTAGCGAACTATGGTCACTAGCGACGTGTGGCCACTAGCGAACTATGGCCACTAGCGACGTGTGGATACTAGTGAACTATGGCACTAGCGACGTGTGGCCACTAGCGACGTGTGGATACTAGCGAACTATGGCCACTAGCGACGTGTGGATACTAGCGAACTATGGCACTAGCGACGTGTGGCCACTAGCAAACTATGGCCACTAGCGACGTGTGGATACTAGTGAACTATGGCACTAGCGACGTGTGGCCACTAGCGAACTATGGCCACTAGCGACGTGTGACCACTAGCAATCTATGGCCACTAGCGATGTGTGACTACTAGCGATCTATTGCCTCTAGCGCTTTTGTTTCACATTTTAGATTACACATATGTTTGCAAGGTACCCTTTATATGCCTAGGATTCCTACTGCAGCTGATACCTGTGAAACAGCTGAACCGATTTTGATGAAACATAGCTAAAAAAACACTCCCAACCAATTCACATTTCAAACAAAAAAAATGAGACATGATTTCAAAGAGAGATATAGAGAGACAAAGAAACACATCATATGTGAATAACAATTAATATTCTTAAGCAATAACATTCTTGTATCGGGTGTTGAATAACAAATTACTATTTTCTTCAAAAAAAACCTTAATTTTGAAAATAAATTCAGATTTTCAATCAAATTTCAGAAGAATCTCCCACTTTATCGTCTACACAAATGAAAGCAAATTTTCGTATTCTGTTTGTATTTCTAAAACCACGACACCGATTTGGATTAAATGTATAGATTTACTACGATAACATGACCCGCCCCTCCAGAATTCAAAACGTTTGAAAGTATTTGTGAAAGACTATACAACGCACCACCACGCATGTGTGCGTACTGCTACTGCAGACGAATAATTACAACTACATACAAACTCTTTCGTAAGGATGTGACTACACACATTAAAACAGTAATTTGGAGGGGCGGGCCATGTTATCGTAGTAAATCTCTACACCCCTCTGGATTATGTGATCTACCAAACACAAAAAAACCATTAAAATTTATTCACAACTAGCTGTACCCTGCCACACTTCGCTGTGACACATTAATTAGAAAAATTAGATTCAATTCAATTTATTTATTCGAACCATTATTTCAAAATAACACTTGGTAACGTCACTTACAATAAAATTATATAGTACATAAATAATCTGTGTACATAATATAAAAACAATCCTTTATGCGGATTATATATCATTCTAAACTTTCAGCTCGATCGGTGCAGAACTTTTTGACTTTTTGAAGCGTACACACCAACATAACATTTTTATTTATAGAGATTGATGGCTCTATCACGTGACATGCATACAACCGAGTTGAGAACCACCTCCTCCTTTTTCGAAATCGGCAAACGCACTCAGTCGCAGCCGAACGCACTCCCTATTCACTATGGTTACTATACGAGTATAACCGTACTGAGACTTACATTTTGGGTCCGTTCCCGAGCGCTTTGGTCAGCAGTTTCTTGATGGGATGTAGGTTGCACTCCACCTGCGAAGAAAATCGTTCGACTTATTAGCCGCTTGATACACCGGCGTGTAATATAGTACCCAAAAACTTGGTTGATGACAAACTTATATTTGCGTTTTGGGTTTTGGCGGAAAAAAAAAATTTTCGTGTTTTTATTTGGGAAGGTATACCGATAAA
Source organism: Ectropis grisescens (assembly GCA_017562165.1). Taxonomy (NCBI): domain Eukaryota; kingdom Metazoa; phylum Arthropoda; class Insecta; order Lepidoptera; family Geometridae; genus Ectropis; species Ectropis grisescens. Next base: position 823,542 of record CM029796.1, read on the forward strand.
TTTGTGTTTAATGGCGTTTACTTAAACCGGTCTTTATTTTGATATAACCCACATTAAAATTAGAGTTCATTTACATAAAAAAATCGTAAAATTAAAAAAAAACAAAAATCTAAAATTTTGGCGGGTAAATGGTCCCGACGTATGGAAAAAATTAAAAAAAATATAATTTGTGCAATCGAATACAGTTTTTTTGGTGTTTCGAGTTTGTTATTTCGTATACAACACATTTAATATGTATTTTAATTCCCTATTTTACCATCTCAGGGGTTGAATTTTGGAAAACTAATACTTTCATTATTTTTAATGTTCATGCAAATAAATGTTTTAACTGCTATAGGTTTACTCTTGACCGCAATGTCGCCTAAAGTTAAGTGATGATGTGGTCTACGGTAGAGGTTGAATTTTGAGAAATCCTCCCTTGGCTGCCTACGTTATAAAAATAATACGTGTGTGAAATATTTTAAGAATGTCCTAAGGGTTTGTTCGGTGCGTTAATATTTATAAAACGTTCATCCCCTATTTAACTCGTTTTAGAGGTTAAATTTAAAAAAAAAATGTGATACATAACTCTTTATTTTGGCCACTAAATATGTCCAAGTGTCCAAGGAATAAAAAAGTTTCTCTATAAACTTTCATCCCTTATTTCACCCCTTGGAGGGTTGAATTTCTATAAACGCTGTAATACGTACCTCATGATTTTAGCAAAACTCAATTTAGATGAAATTTCATGCAAATATGCCCAAGGAATAAAACGTTTCTATACAAACTTTCATCCCTTATTTCATCCCTTGGAGAGTTGAATTTTGTCAAACGCTGTAATACGTGTCTCATGATTTTAGCTCAACTCAATTTTTATGAAATTTCATGCCAATTGGTCTAAGGAATAAAAAGTTTCATGCAATCATTCATCCCCTATTTCACCCCCTTGGGGATAGAATTTATCAAAATCCTTTCTTAGCGGATGCCTACGTCATAACATCTACTTGTGTGCCAAATTTCAGCCCGATCCCTCCAGTGGTTTGGGCTGTGTGTTGATAGATCACTGTCAGTCAGTCAGTCAGTCAGTCAGTCAGTCACCTTTGATTTTTATATATATAGATTAAAGTAATAGTTGTTAGACTACTTGAGAAATCGCGAAAAAATTTACTAAAGTGTCAAAAACGTTAGTTTACAATTTAAGTACATTAATTATAAATAAATGATACCGCTAGAAGCGTCTTGAAACGCTCTTGAGAGTAAATGGCTAGTAACGGGTAAAAGTCAGGCGGCACTTCACGCCGAAGCATAAACACCGCACTTATGTAACCGGACACCCGTTTTCCCGCCAAATTTGTAAACGCGAAAAACGGCCAGTGTATCAAGCGGTTAGTACAAAATATTGAACCACGTTTGAGGTCACAATACAAACTATTGATGCCTCAGCGGAGATGACCAGATACTCGGATAGCTATGCGTAGTTAAATCTTGTAGTTTTTCCAACAGTGACCACGGTCGAGAAAATGGCCATGGTAGAGAACAGTGGCCATGGTAAGCTACAGTGGCCTAGAATCAGAGATGTGACGTATCTTAGATAAAAGTATCTAAAATACAGATACAAGATACAAAATACGTATTTACATCTTGTATTTCAAATACTTTTTAATTTTTCTATTTTGTATCTTGTATTTAGATACATTTTCCGGTTATCTTAGTATTTTGAAGATACTTTTTCCGTAAGATACTTTTACTAAAATAAACTTTATAAAAACAGTTTTTCTCTCCGAAAGCAACTGAACGATGCGCGTCGTTTAAAAAAATCGCGGATATGGTCGGGAACCAAATGACAGATGGCGACACTATCGTTCTACAAATGTCATCGACTAAGATGTCCCATCTTCATTCCTGTCACTGTCACTCGTCACTGTGTTTCGAATAGAGATGATCGATATTAGAAAAACTTCGATGTTAACATCGAACGTAAAACATCGATGTGCAAAAAAACATCGATATCTAAAAACATGGATATTTTCTGTACAAAAAAATTACGAAATTTGTTTACTGTTATTTTAATTTAAACTGGCACAGGAGTAGGAATGGACCATATATACATATATCGATGTTTTTAAAACACTCGATGTTTTCTTACGATGCATCGAATCAAACCGATGTATTGTTAATTTTAAAATATCGATTATACATCGATATTTAAAATAATAAGTATAGTAAATAAGGTGAGTCAGTAAAAGTGATATACTCAGATAAATGTATTAATCCAAGTTATGTTGTGTGTAAAATAAGAAAAAAATTATTTAATCTCTCGCACTAAAGAATAAAATCTTTTCTTTTTATGATATTAACTAGCAGTACCCCGCGGTATTACCCGTGTAGTTCCCGTTATTTTTTGGGATAAAATTGTCTTCCAGACTGGAGTTGAAAGTGTTCCAAAGGGACGACGTGATTGAGCGATAAACATCCATACAACAACATTTATACTGGCTGACCTAGTGGCTTAGTTTGTAGTTGCTCTGCCTGCGAAGCCGTGGGTTCGATCCCCACCCTGTGCAAATATTTGTGTGATGAATTCAAATGTTTGCACTGTGTCTGGGTGTTTCTATGTATAATAAGTATGTATTTAAAACTATATAAGTATTATATCAGCTATCTGGCTGCCATCACACAAGCTTTGCTTAGTTTGGGGTCAGATGGTGTTGTGTGCGAATTGTCTACCAATATTACTATATTATAATATTAGTAGGACTAGCAGGATATTTCGATGTGACAATCGGATGTTACATCGGAAAAAACATCGATGTTTTATTTCCATGTCGATTACTACGACGTAATTGAGCAACAAACATCCAATATATCTAATGTTAAAACATAAAATAATTTCATAAACAAGAACAAAATTAAAAAAATTGATTAAACCCCGACTACCTCAAATTCGTTATATTGACAACATTCTACTAGTCAAGCCCTTTCATTTGATACCATATTGAGGTAGGTAGTTGTGAAAAAAGAAATGTATTTCGTCATTGTGTAGTGGCGGCCATCTTGGATTTGAAATTTAACATAGTGCAAAAAATTCTATTATACTTTTATATTATATGTTATACTAGTTAAGCCCTTTCGATTAATACCCATATTGAGGTAGTAGTGAAAAAATAATGTAATTCGTCATTTTGTGATGGCGGCCATCTTGGATTTGAAATTTGTCATAGTGTATAGTATTTTACTAATCAAGTCCTTTCATTTGATACCCATATTGAGGTAGGTTGTGAAGAAATATTTTGTCCGCCATTTTGTGGAGGCAGCCATCTTGAATCAATATTAATCAAACATAGCTAAGAACATCCGCACGGATATTAACCTTCAAATAAAAAAACCCGCATCGAAATCGGCCCTCCGTTTGAGCTCTACGGTGCCACAGACAGACACACACACACAGACAGACAGACAGATAGACAGGCAGACAGACAGACATCGACGTCAAACTTATAATACCCCTTTTTTGGTCGGGGGTTAAAAACAACAATCCTCGTAAAAAAAACAAGTCTCGCCTGTTGTTCTAACGTAAAAAGTTCTGAGATCCATGTAATACCAAGTCAATTATTATTAATTTGGTCAGTCCCTACATAAGGGACCTTCTGTTTTTAACCCCCGACCAAAAAAAGGGGTGTTATAAGTTTGACGTCGATGTCGGTCTGTCTAACTGTCTGTCTATCTGTCTGTCTGTCTGTCTGTCTGTCTGTCTGTCTGTCGGGTTAATACCCGTGCGGATGTTCTTAGCTATGTTTGGTTAATATCGATTCAAAATGGCCGCCTCCACAAAATGGCGGACAAAATATTTCTTCACAACCTACCCCAATATGGGTATCAAATGAAAGGGCTTGACTAATAGAGTACTTTGCACTATGACAAATTTAAATCCAAGATGGCCGCTACCACAAATTTCGCCTAATAACGAAATACATTTCTTTGGTCACAACTCCCTTAATATGGGTATCAAATGAAAGGGCTTGATTTGTAGAACGTTATACAGATAATCCGAGATCCGAGGTAGTCGGGGGTTAATCAAAATTTTTAATTTTGTTCTTGTAAAAGGTCTAATAGTAGTCATTTCAGTACAAAAAATCTTTGACATTTAAATAGATATATTGACTTGGCCATCGCATGAAAACACAAACACAAGTTCGCTTATTAATTAACTGCATATGTAATAATAACTTTGCAGTATTATACATTTATACATGGGATTACAAAGGTAGTTATTTATTTAGTTAGTTAATGCATCTGGAAAACTGGACCGAATAACTATTGAAAAATTAGTTTAGAAGTTTAGTTTTTCCTTGATTTATACACTAAGCACTTCGAAAATTGTATTCTCGGATGAATAAACTTAAGTTCAATTATACGTTATTTTCTTAAAAAAGTATTTTATCTTAAAAAGTATTTGTAAGATACGTATTTTGTATCTAGTATTTCAGATACCTTTTTAGAAAAGTATTTGTATCTGGTATCTGAAATACTTTTTTCTTAAGTATCTTGCATCTTGTATTTCAGATACTTTGTATAAGGTATCTTATACATCTCTGCCTAGAATGAGCCTAGGTCTAGAATGTCCTTGTCACATTAGACTACAGTGGGCCGTTGTTAGTCATAGTGTGCTACAGTAACCCATAAAGATACAGTAACCCATAACCCACAGACCACAGTAGACCGTAGTGTGCTACAAAAGGCCATAGTTTGCCATAGTGTGCCAGTATTTTCAGTATTTTCTAAAGCTGTGGCTAAAGGCTAAAGACACGGCGCGTCGAGCTGTATTTGGCTATAATGTGCTACAGTAGACAGCGGTAGGCCATAGTTGTATAGTGTGATACAGTAGCCGGTTCATACTCTGGCGGCGACTCGCGTTTACAATTTTGGCAGGAAAACCGGTGTCAGGAAGTGTTTTTTATTTTATAAGTTTACACTTGACCACCATCTCACCTGATGTTAAGCGACGAACCGGTGTGTTGATTACGCTTCGGCAAATGAAGTGCCGCCTTACTTGTACCTGTTTAAGCCCATCATTTTCAAGACCGGTTCAAGACGCTTCTAGCGGTATAATTTGTTTATAATTACCGTGCTTGAATACATTTCAAACTAACAATTTTGACTTCGAGTTTTTTCGAGGTCTCAAGTGGTCTAGGAGTGCTCTAGTACATTTCAAATTATAAGAAAGACAGAGTAATCAAGCAGACGCAATTAAAACCAAATTTATGGCCAATACCTTCACAAACAATAATACGATAAATTTGTTTTTCGCCAAAACCCCGAGCGCAAAGTTAATTTTGTTGGTTTTCGTTACTTCGTGTAATACTGTGTACACGGTGAATCGAGCGGGCAGTAGAGTATATATATTTTTTAAATAAAGAGTGACGAGACAATCAGGTGCACGTGCACGTGCCTGATGGTAAGCAACATGCCTGACACATAACAGCACAGTGACACGCAGCTATTGGAACACTGCACTGCGCTCGTCACCCAGAGATCTAAGATGTTATATGTGTAAGCCCTGTAATTTCTCTGGAAACATTGCCCTTCAAACCGGAACACAGTAATGTTTTCACATTACTGCTTGGCGGTAGAATAACTGGCAAAGGTGTGGTACTTCCCCAGGCGGACTCTGCCAAGAGTCCTACCACTACAAATATATACCTAGTATATAGTATATATATATTTGATATACATGTAGCGTACCTGCTTGAAGCTCTCGCGGTCGTCGCTGGCGGGCGCCACCTGCAGTAGAGTATACCTGCAGTAGAAAGTATACCTGCAGGCGGGCGCTTACCTGCAGTAGAGTATACCTGCAGTAGAGTATACCTGCAGTAGGTATACCTGCAGGCTCTCTTGGTCGTCAGATCGTATACCCACCTGCAGTAGAGTATACCTGCAGTAGAGTATACCTGCAGTAGAGTATACCTGCTTGAAGCTCTCGCGGTCGTCGCTGGCGGGCGCCACCTGCAGTAGAGTATACCTGCAGTAGAGTATACCTGCAGTGAGAGTACCTACCTGCAGTAGAGTATACCTGCTTGAAGCTCTCGCGGTCGTCGCTGGCGGGCGCCACCTGCAGTGAGTATACCTGCAGTAGGTATACCTGCAGTAGAGTATACCTGCAGTGAGTATAGCAGTAGAGTATACCTGCGTGTGAAGCTCTCCTTGAAGCTGGGTATACTCGCCTGCAGTCGTCGCCTGCGGGCGCCACCTGCAGTAGAGTATACCTGCGGTAGCAAGTAGAGTATACCTGCAGTAGGTATACCTGCAGTAGCCTGCTTGAAGCTCTCGCGGTCGTCGCTGGCGGGCGCCACCTGCAGTAAGTATGCCTGCAGTAGGGTATACACCTGCAGTGAGTATACCTGCAGTGATATACCTGCAGTGAGTATACCTGCAGTAGAGTATACCTGCAGTAGAGTATACCTGCTTGAGCTCTCGCGGTCGTCGCTGCAGTAGAGTATACCTGCAGTAAAGTATGCCTGCTTGCGTATACCTGCAGTAGAGGTATGCCTGCAGTGAGTATACCTGCAGTGGGTATAGTATACCTGCGGTAGGTATACCTGCAGTGAGGTATCCTGCAGTGGCGTATGCCTGCAGTGGTATACCTGCAGTAGAGTATACCTGCAGTGAGTATACCTGCAGTGAGGTATACCTGCAGTGAGTATGCCTGCAGTGAGGTCGTCGCTGGCGGGCGCCACCTGCAGTATGCCTGCAGTGAGGGTATACCTGCAGTAGAGTGTACCTGCAGCGAGCTCTCGCGGTCGAGTATACCTGCAGTACCTGCAGTATACCTGCTTGAAGCCTCTCGCGGTCGTCGCTGGCCCAGTGAAATATACCTGCAGTAATATGCAGTAGAGTATACCCGCAGTGCTGGCGGTGGGCTAGAGCTAACCTGCAGTGCAGTAGAGTATACCTGCAGTGCGGTATACCTGCGCAGTAGGCGGGCGCCACCTGCAGTAGAGTATACCTGCAGTGCAGAGTATACCCGCAGTAGAGTATACCTGCTTGAAGCTCGCGGTCGTCGCTGGCGGGCGCCACCTGCAGTAGAGTATACCTGCAGTAGAGTATACCTGCAGTAGAGTATACCTGCTTGAAGCTCTCGGTATCGTCGCTGGCGGGCGCCACCCGCAGTAGAGTATACCTAGAGTATACCCGCAGGCATACCTGAGTATACCTGCAGTAGAGTATACCTGCAGTGAGCTACGCGGTCGCAGTAGAGTATACCTGCAGTAGAGTATACCTGCAGTAGTATACCCTGCAGTAGAGTATACCCGCAGTGAAGCTCTCGCGGTCGTCGCTGGCGGGCGCCACCTGCAGGGCCCTGCGCAGCAGAGTATACCCGCAGTAGAGTATACCTGCAGAGAGTATACCCGCAGAGAGTATATACCCGCAGTAGAGTATACCTGCGGTAGAGCATACCCGCAGTAGAGTATACCCGCAGTAGAGCATACCTGCAGTAGAGTATGCCAGTAGAGCATACCTGCAGAGTATACCTGCAGAGTATACCTGCAGTAGAGTATACCTGCAGTAGAGTATACCTGCAGTAGCATACCTGCAGTAGAAGCTCCCGCAGTCGTCCCGCTGTAGGCGCCACCTGCAGTAGAGTATACCCAGTAGAGTATACCCGCAGTAGTATACCCGCAGTAGAGTATACCTGCTTGAAGCTCTCGCGGCTCGCCCGCAGTAGAGTATACCGCAGTACCCGGAGAGTATACCCGCAGTAGAGTATACCCGCAGAGAGTATACCCGCAGTAGAGTATACCCGCAGTAGAGCATACCCGCAGTGAGTATACCCGCAGCAGAGCATACCCGCAGAGTATACCCGCAGAGCATACCCGCTTGAAGCCTCGCGGTCGTCGCTGGCGGGCGCCACCTGCAGCAGAGTATACCCGCGCAGAGCATACCCGCAGTAGAGCATACCCGCTTAGCTCGCGGTCCCGCAGGCGAGCATACCTGCGCAGAGTATACCCGCAGTAGAGTATACCCGCAGAGCATACCGTAGAGTATACCCGCAGTAGAGTATACCCGCAGCAGAGTACCTGCAGCAGAGTATACCTGCTTGAAGCTCGCGGTCGTCGCTGGCGGGCGCCACCCGCAGCAGTAGTATACAGCATACCCGCAGTAGAGTATACCCGCAGTAGCAGTATACCCAGCAGCTCTGCGGTCGCGCGGCGGGCGCCACCGAGCCCGCAGCGGGCATACCCGCAGCAGAGCACCTGCAGTAGCAGCAGTAGAGCATACCCGCAGTAGAGCATACCCGCAGCAGAGTATACCTGCAGCAGAGTATACCCGCAGAGTATACCCGCAGAGCATACCCGCAGTAGAGCATACCCGCAGTAGAGTATACCGCAAGCTCGCGGTCGTCGCTGGCGGGCGCCACCCGCAGAGTATACCCGCAGAGAGTATACCCGCAGTAGAGCATACCCGCTTGAAGCTCGCGGTCGTCGCTGGCGGGCGCCACCCGCAGTAGAGTATACCCGCAGTAGAGTATACCCGCAGTAGAGTATACCCGCAGTAGAGTATACCCGCAGTAGAGCATACCCGCAGAGTATACCCGCTTGAAGCTCGCGGTCGTCGCAGTAGAGTATACCTGCAGTAGAGTATACCCGCAGAGTATACCCGCAGAGTATACCTGCAGAGAGTATACCCGCAGTAGAGTATACCCGCAGTAGAGTATACCCGCTTGAAGCCTCGCGGTCGTCGCTGGCGGGCGCCACCTGCAGCAGCGCCAGCACGTAGCTGTGGTAGAGGAACACGTGCAGCACGGGCGCCAGCAGCAGGCGCGGCAGGTAGTACTTCACGGCCAGCCGGAACCCGTGCCCGCCCGTGTCCAGCCGCTCCGACAGCTGCGGCACAACCACTACACTGCTCACCCGAACACCTTTCATGCGAAATGTCTTATAGTATTTTAGTACTCAAGCACTTTCATTTGATACCCATATTGAGGGAGATCGGGAAAAGATATTTAATATTTCATTTGGTCCCCATATTGAGGGAGATTGGGAAAAATATGTATATACTAACCGCGATACCAGTGTAAATACTAACCGCGATACCAGTGTGTATACTAACCGCGATACCAGTGTATATACTAACCGCGATACCAGTGTGTATACTAACCGCGATACCAGTGTAAATACTAACCGCGATACCGGTGTAAATACTAACCGCGATACCGGTGTATACTAACCGCATATGCGCGCGATAAATACTAACCGCGATACCGGTGTGATACTAACCGCGATAATATGCTAACCGCGATACCGGTGTATATGCTAACCGCGATACCGGTGTATATACTAACCGCGATAGTGTATACTAACCGCGATACCGGTGTAAATACTAACCGCGATACCGGTGTAAATACTAACCGCGATACCGGTGTATATACTAACCGCGATACCGGTGTAAATACTAACCGCGATACCGGTGTAAATACTAACCGCGATACCGGTGTAAATACTAACCGCGATACCGGTGTAAATACTAACCGCGATACCAGTGTAAATACTAACCGCGATACCGGTGTAAATACCAACCGCGATACCAGTGTATATACTAACCGCGATACCAGTGTAAATGTAAACCGCGATACCCGCGAGGTGTAAATACTAACCGCGATACCAGGTGTATATACTAACCGCGATACCGGTGTAAATACTAACCGCGATACCGGTGTAAATAACCGCGATACAGGGTGTATACTAACCGCGATACCGGTGTAAATACTAACCGCGATACCGGTGTAAATACTAACCGCGATACCGGTGTAAATACTAACCGCGATACCGGTGTAAATACTAACCGCGATACCGGTGTAAATACTAACCGCGATACCGGTGTATAACCGCGATACCGGTGTATACTAACCGCGATACCGGTGTATACTAAAATACCGGTGTAAATACTAACCGCGATACCGGTGCTAATGCTAACCGCGATACCGGTGTAATACTAACCGCGATACCGGTGTATACCGCGATACCGGTGTAATACTAACCGCGATACCAGTGTATATACTACGATAACCGCGATACCGGTGTAAATACTAACCGCGATACCGGTGTAAATACTAACCCGCGATACCAGTGTAAATGCTAACCGCGATACCGGTGTAAATACTAACCGCGATACCAGTGTAAATACTAACCGCGATACCGGTGTAAATACTAACCGCGATACCGGTGTAAATACTAACCGCGATACAGGTGTATATACTAACCGCGATACCGGTGTAAATACTAACCGCGATACCGGTGTATACTAACCGCGATACCAGTGTGTATACTAACCGCGATACCGGTGTAATGTAACGTGCCGGCGATACCAGGTGTAAATGCTAACCGCGATACCGGTGTATACTGTAATGCCGCGATACCGGTGTATGCTATACTATACTAACCGCGATACCGCTAACCGCGATACCGGTGTAAATACTAACCGCGATACCAGTGTAAATACTAACCGCGATACCGGTGTAAATACTAACCGCGATACCGGTGTAAATACTAACCGCGATACCGGTGTAAATACTAACCGCGATACCAGTGTAAATGCTAAATACTAACCTAACGATACCGGTGTAAATACTAACCGCGATACCAAGTGTATATACTAACCGCGATACCGGTGTAAATACTAACCGCGATACCAGTGTATATACTAACCGCGATACCAGTGTAAATACTAACCGCGATACCGGTGTAAATACTAACCGATACTAACCGCGATACCAGTAAATACTAACCGCGATACCGGTAAATACTAACCGCGATACCGGTGTAAATACTAACCGCGATACCGGTGTAAATACTAACCGCGATACCAGTGTATACTAACCGCGATACCGGTGTATATACTAACCGCGATACCAGTGTAAATACTAACCGCGATACCGGTGTATATACTAACCGCGATACCAGTGATACCCGCGATACCAGTATATACTAACCGCGATACCAGTGTATATACTAACCGCGATACCGGTGTAAATACTAACCGCGATACCGGTGTAAATACTAACCGCGATACCAGTGTAATATACTAACCGCGATACCAGTGTAAATACTAACCGCGATACCAGTGTATATGCTACCGCGAACCGGTGTAAATACTAACCGCGATACCAGTGTAAATACTAACCGCGATATACTAACCGATACGTAAATACTAACCGCGATACAAGTGTATATACTAACCGCGATACCAGTGTAAATACTAACCGCGATACCGGTGTATATACTAACCGCGATACCAGTGTAAATACTAACCGCGATACAGAGTGTAAATACTAACCGCGATACAGGTACCTAACCCGCGATACCGGTGTATACTAACCGCGATAACACCAACCGCGATACCAGTGTAAATACTAACCGCGATACCAGTGTAAATACTAACCGCGATACCAGTGTAAATAACTACCACCAACCGCGATACAAGTGTAACTAACCGCGATACCAGTGTAAATACCGCGATACCAGTGTAAATACTAACCGCGATACCAGTGTAAATACTAACCGCGATACCGTGTAAATACTAACCGCGATACCTAACCGCGATACCAGTAATACTAACCGCGATAACCGCGATACCGTGTATACTAACCGCGATACCAGTGTAAATACTAACCGCGATACCAGTGTAAATACTAACCGCGATACCGGTGTGTATACTAACCGCGATACTAGTGTAAATACTAACCGCGATACCAGTGTAAATACTAACCGCGATACCAGTGTAAATACTAACCGCGATACCAGTGTGTAAATACCGATACCAGTGTGTAAATACTAACCGCGATACCAGTGTAAATACTAACCGCGATACCAGTGTAAATACTAACCGCGATACCAGTGTAATACTAACTAACCGTGATACTAACCGTGTAAATACTAACCGCGATACCAGTGTAAATACTAACCGCGATATATACTAACCGCGATACCAGTGTAAATACTAACCGCGATACCAGTGTAATACTAACCGCGATACCAGTGTATATACTAACCGCGATACCAGTGTGTATACTAACCGCGATACCAGTGTAAATACTAACTAGCGATACCAGTGTAAATACTAACCGCGATACCAGTGTATATACTAACCGCGATACCAGTGTAAATACTAACCATGCGATACCAGTGTAACTAACCGCGATACCAGTGTAAACCGCGATAATAACCGCGATACCAGTGTAAATACTAACCGCGATACCAGTGTAAATACTAACCGCGATACCAGTGTATATACTAACCGCGATACCAGTGTAAATACTAACCGCGATACCAGTGTAAATACTAACCGCGATACCAGTGTAAATACCGCGAACCAGCGATACAAGTGTAATATACTAACCGCGATACCAGTGTAAATACTCAACCATACATAGTGTATATACTAACCATGATACCAGTGTAAATACTAACCATGATACCAGTGTATATACTAACCGCGATACCAGTGTATATACTAACCACGATACCGATACCAGTGTATACTAACCGCGATACCAGTGTAAATACTAACCGCATGATAATGATACCAGTGTAAATACTATACCATACTAAGTACTAAATACTAACCGCGATACAAGTGTATATACTAACCGCGATACCAGTGTATATACTAACCATGATACCAGTGTATAACCGCGATACTGTAACCGATACATAAATACTAGTGTATATACTAACCATGATACTAAGTGTATATATACTAACCATGATACCAGTGTAAATACTAACCGCGATACCAGTGTAAATACTAACCGCGATAAGTAAATACTAACCGCGATACCAGTGTAAATACTAACCGCGATACCAGTGTAAATACTAACCATGATATAACTAGGTGTATATACTAACCATGATACCAGTGTAAATACTTCAACCGATATGTATATACTAACGATACCAGTGTAAATACTAACCGCGATACCAGTGTAAATACTAACCGCGATACAAGTGTATATACTAACCGCGATACCAGTGTAAATACTAACCGCGATACAAGTGTATATACTAACCGCGATACCAGTGTATATACTAACCGCGATACCAGTGTAAATACTAACCGCGATACCAGTGTAAATATACAAGTGTATAACCATGATACCAGTGTAAATACTAACCAGTGTATATACTAACCATGATAACAGGTACTAACCGCGATACCAGTGTAAATACTAACCGCGATACCAGTGTAAATACTAACCAGTGATACTAAGTGTATATACTAACCGCGATACCAGTGTAAATACTAACCGCGATACCAGTGTATATACTAACCGCGATACCAGTGTATATACTAACCGCGATACAAGTGTAAATACTAACCGCGATACCAGTGTAAATACTAACCGCGATACAAGTGTATATACTAACCGCGATACCAGTATATACTAACCGCGATACCAGTGTAAATACTAACCGCGATACCAGTGTAAATACTAACCGCGATACCAGTGTAAATACTAACCGCGATACCAGTGAAATACTAACCGCGATACCAGTGTATACTAACCGCGATACCAGTGTAAATACTAACCGCGATACCAGTGTAAATACTAACCGCGATACCAGTGTAAATACTAAACCGCGATACCAGTGTATATACTAACCGCGAACCATGATACTAAGTGTAAATACTAACCGCGATACCAACCATGATACCAGTAACCAACTGCGATACCAGTGTAAATACTAAATATATAAGTGTATATACTAACCGCGATACCAGTGTAAATACTAACCGTACAAGCGTGTATAACTCTAACCAGTGTGTATACCAGATAATTAGTGTAAATACTAACCGCGATACCAGTGTGTATACAACCGTGATATATAAATACTAACCGATACGATAAACGTTGTAACGGACAGGTTGAATCAGATTACTCTATAATATATTGTGAGAGTTCTTTGAGTAGGTATCCAAATATTAAATTTTATACATGTTAACATTCTTTTACACACATTGACATTGTTTTATTTTATACAAATTGAATTATTATTATCATTATTTTTGATTATTATTTTTGATTTTTCTATACATAATGACATTCTTTAAAATTGCTCACACGGCTAAACTGCAAGAGCTACTACTGCAAGACTTTGGATTCTACATGAAACCACACACCTGTCAAAGTCCATAACATCATCCTGCTGAAGCACAAGACGTTGGCGTAATTGTACTCATCAAACATATCACACTAACATAACACACCGGGATAGAAGCCAGAAATTAATACATGATGAATCAGATGACATACATGATACAACCGATTAAAAGTTAAAACGAAAAAGAAGAAGAAGACTATCAGCTGACTATTATTATCATTGTATAAATTCAGACCAATGGAAACTGCGTTGCCAGACATATTGCATGCCTCTAGAAGAAGAGGCCAGTTTGTATGGGTCAATTATTTAAATGTTTTGTATCATCTTATCTTACCTGCAAACAGCAATAAAGATTTTTGTATTTTGTATTTGTATTTGTATTTTGATACCAGTGTAAATACTAACCGCGATACCAGTGTAAATACTAACCGCGATACAAGTGTATATACTAACCGCGATATCAGTGTAAATACTAACCGCGATACCAGTGTATATACTAACCGCGATACCGGTGTAAATACTAACCGCGATACCAGTGTAAATACTAACCGCGATACCGGTGTATATACTAACCGCGATACCAGTGTAAATACTAACCGCGATATATACTAACCGCGATACCAGTGTATATACTAACCGCGATACCAGTGTAAATACTAACCGCGATACCGGTGTAAATACTAACCGCGATACCAGTGTATGCTAACCGCGATACCGGTGTAAATACTAACCGCGATACCAGTGTATATACTAACCGCGATACCGGTGTAAATACTAACCGCGATACCGGTGTAAATACTAACCGCGATACCAGTGTAAATACTAACCGCGATACCGCGATACAAGTGTATATACTAACCGCGATACCGGTGTAAATACTAACCGCGATACCGGCGATACTAACCGCGATACCGGTGTATATACTAACCGCGATACCAGTGTAAATACTAACCGCGATACAAGTGTAAATACTAACCGCGATACTGTATATATACTAACCGCGATACCAGTGCGATATACTAACCGTACCAGTGTATATACTAACCGCGATACCAGTGTAAATACTAACCGCGATACAGGTACTAACCGCGATACCGGTGTAAATACTAACCGCGATACAAGTGTATATACTAACCGCGATACCAGTGTAAATACTAACCGCGAACCGTGATACTAGTGTATACTAACCGCGCGATGTAAATAAGTATACTAACCGTACCGTGTATATACCGCGATACCAGTGTAAATACTAACCGCGATACCAGTGTGTATACTAACCGCGATACCAGTGTATATACTAACCGCGATACCAGTGTAAATACTAACCGCGATACAAGTGTATATACTAACCGCGATACCATAATAGTAAATACTAACCGCGATACCAGTGTAATACTAACCGCGATACGTGTATACTAACCGCGATACCAGTGTATATACTAACCGCGATACCAGTGTATATACTAACCGCGATAAATACTAACCGCGATACCAGTGTATATACTAACCGCGATACCAGTGTATATACTAACCGCGATACCAGTGTAAATACTAACCGCGATACAAGTGTATATACTAACCGCGATACCAGTGTATATACTAACCGCGATACCAGTGTAAATACTAACCAACCGCGAACCGCGATACCAGTGTAAATACAACCGCGACACAGTGTATATACTAACCGCGATACCAGTGTAAATACTAACCGCGATACAAGTAAATATACTAACCGCGATACCAGTGTATACTAACCGCGATACTAAATACCAACGCGATACAAGTGTATATACTAACCGCGATACCAGTGTAGTACTAACCGCGATACCAGTGTAAATCCGCGATACCAGTGTATATACCAACCGCGATATACTAACCGCGATACCAGTGTATATACTAACCGCGATACCAGTGTAAATACTAACCGCGATACCAGTGTATATACTAACGATACCAGTGTATATACGCCGCGATACCAGTGTATATACTAACCGCGATACCAGTGTAAATACTAACCGCGATACCAGTGTATATACTAACCGCGATACCAGTGTATATACTAACCGCGATACCTAACCGCAAGTGTATACTAACCGCGATACCAGTGTAAATACTAACCGCGATATATACTAACCGCGATACCAGTGTATATACTAACCGCGATACCAGTGTGTATACTAACCGCGGGGTCGTCGCACACGTTCTGCAGCGCGTCCCGCGACTCCTTCCTCGTCACGATGTTGGCGTAGCGCACGTACGCGCGGAACTCCTCCACCTCCGCCAGCTCTGCGGGCACGGCACGCGGCGGTCAGGCACTAGCCTAGTCATTACTGAACTACTATTATACAAGAGGCACCATTTGTAGTTTCAGAGATTCATTATAAACATACAAAAATATTTATGTTACAAATAATTCCTCTTTATATTAGTTTGGAAGTAGTGATTGTCATCACCATCATCATCATCGTATCAGCTGAATGACGTCCACTGCATGATCGAAGCCTCCCTCAAAGATCCATCCGCATCCAACGCATGGGAGCAGCCTATGTATGTCCAGCAGTGGACGAATACGATGATGAAATGGTAGAGCAAGTCCCCGATATTATGGTGCAGTTCGATGCGCGACATTCACGTGTAATAATACTAGTGTAAGGGTGGTATCGGGGAGTTGGAACCTTCGAAGCAGCTGCCGATGTACGGCTGCGGCGAGTCCTGCGACATCTCCATGGCGTCCTCCAGGTTCCCCAGGAGAGTCACCGTGAGCTCGTAGATGTCCACGATGTTCCCGAAGATCAGGGAGATCGCCTGGAACGACGCACCATATGGTTAGGTGTCTCTATTTAACTCTTAGGTTTAGCACACACGCAGTAATATTGTCAACCCAAGATTGTCAATAATATGTGTTTAGGTTAGCAGGTTCTGTTACCCCATTCGTGTGCAGTGCGCAAAAGTGTTCGATAACTCACTTTGGAAACTACGCGGCTAGTCTGGGATAAATCTTCAAAGTATAGTCATCTAAATAATAAGACTTCCAAGCAAAGTCTCATCTACAATGATAATGGAAAAGAAATCATCTTTTCTAACCATCTTCTATGGTTATCATAGTAACGATAACGCATTTCTAGTTTTTTTTCTTGGTTTATCTGCAATCAACTATTAATTCAGGGTGGGGGTGAATGGCCAGCACTGCCGTCCCGCTAGGGGTGTAGTATGCACTTCCCCTTGCCAGCTGACCCAAACCAGCCGAGCTCCTTAAAATAGCGGAGGACGGCCTTGAGTCGCTGGCACAACAGTTCCAGTCCCGTTTCGTCAGATGTAATGCGTCAACTATGCTATAAGCAGATGGATTGAGTGCTGTAGGCGGGTTTAGTGTGCTCCCCATTAGGACCACTACTCAATATTTCTAGATGGTCGTTGTTAAAAGACTCGAGACCATGGTCAAAGTCAAAGTTCTTTATTGATAAATGTACAATTTACACGTCAATTTTAGAAGAAACAAAATAAAAGCATACAAAGAGGATTCATTTTTAAAGTTTAAATTGAACATTCTATTTATGGTTTATTCGTAACATCTATTTACGGTCATCAAGAAATGTTGACGTATTTCTTGATGGCCAATAGCCATGTTCCGAGTTCCCCCGAAGATCTGCTTGACGTCATGTCGGGGCGTGGGCCACTCACCCGGCTGTCGGAGTCGAGGATCTTCTCGAGCTCGTCCTTGAAGACGCGGATGATGAGGTTGAGGTCGCGCAGGAAGCCCTTCTCGTCGGAGAGCAGGTCGCGCACCAGCTCGGCGTAGGACAGCGAGGCGCGGCGCGGCCCGGGCGCCGCCGCCGCCGCCAGCTCCGACTCCTGGTAGAACATGTCCATCAGCACCTGCCGACAAATACCAACATTACAACACTTCTTCCAAAAACAAATTATCCTGTCAGAATTCATTATTAAAAAATATTGAACTCGTATTTCTTCGTCTGTTTCACCAACGAAAAATTACGAACATATAGTGCTTGGAAGTTTCGAGTGGCGTCACATCTGTTTACGATTTCTTTTTATAAATATAAATAAATAAATATTGGTGGACAATTCACACACAACACTATCTGACCCCAAACTAAGCAAAGCTTGTGTGATGGCAGCCAGATAGCTGATATAATACTTATATAGTTTTAAATACATACTTATAATACATAGAAACACCCAGACACAGTGCAAACATTTTGATTTCATGAAGACGTGAGCTCATTTGCGAGGAGAAAACTCTCTTCTGGATACGTATCCCAATATCGGGGATCGTACTGGTATCATTGATGTTTCTTGTTGGGAATCGAGCCGGCGTGGTGGATTACAGCCTTCACTCTCTCTTTTCGAGAGAAGACAGCGACTCCTGGCAGTGGAATCACTCAGTGTATGGCGCTCCACTAGTATCGTGGGTACTTTCTTTGCAAGAAAATACCATGGATACTAGCACTAGGAACATTTGACGCTGTGGTGAAACTGAACGGACGGCGCTAAGGCCTCGCGTGGTCTGCTAAAATTGAATGTTTCACCAGTCGGAACATCTAGTAGTCTGCTGAAACTGAATATAACTATTACTCCATCAGTATCATGTTTAGCTTGTCAGCGACACGGCGGTCTTAACGTCCCGGCGGTGATGGTCTGCAGGCCGCAGTTGGGGAAGATCTTCTTGACTCTATCCTAGTGAGAGGTCTCGAATCCTAGCAAATGGAAACATTTAATGGTTTGCCGAAACTGATTATAGGATGCTCCACTAGTATCGTGGTTACTCTTCTTGCGAGAGAAGGCCTGAGTCCCCTAGTGGGGACATTTGATGCTTTGCTGAAACTTGGCGCTGCATTAGTACTCGTATCATGGTTTCCTTGCGAGAGGAGAGCCCAAATCCGAGTATTGGTCTACGAGGAAGCGAACGTTTAGTGGTTCGCTGAAACTAAATGTATATTGATCCATCAGCATTATGTGTACCTTGTCAGCGCACATGGCGGTCTTGATGTCCCGGCAGGTGATGACCTCCAGGCCGCACTTGGGGGAGATCTTCTTGACGAAGTTCCCCGCCAGCTTCAGGATGTCGCAGCTGACGTACTCCAGGATGCAGGTGATGAACACCGACACCGACGTGTCGATCTTGTACATCAGCACCTCCTGGAAACATCAGCCAGTTTAATAAGTTTAACCAGGCTTTTTCTGCTGCAGAAGGGTTAACTTAGCCTCTTAATGGGGGCTATCGTGTGTGGCTCATACATCCTTTGCCTAGGTTGTCCAAAAAAAATTGGCAGTGAAAACTTATAACTCTGAATTTTATAGCTTACTTTGGAAACTACGCGGGTGAAACCCGAGGGCGTGGCCATGAGCTTGGCCATCTACAAATGAGCTTTTCTAGATGACCAATGTAAAATGCTAAGGCATTTCTAGATAGTCAGTGGCCATTGACCTGAGTTTGCCTGAAGATTTTTTAACATTCCCGAGCGTGACGCTAGAATTTAATTCACAGCCCACGAAAAATCTGTCTGTGGCTCGACAAAAAAAACTTTAACTTCAAAAAGTTCAAGGCAGCATATTAACATAAAAAATTACATATTAACATATTAGCTAAAAACCTCCGGGATAGCCCTTCTGCACACATAAATAGCAGATTCGCTCTTGTATAAAAGGTTTGACTAATCACCAACTGGAGGTTCTGGGATCGATCGAGAGTTGCGACAAAAGGCTTATAGGCAGTTACACTCATGTTCGAAAATGGCTTCAAAGTCTTGAACATGGCCGCACTGCATCACCGAAAACCACCCCAGTGTTTAACTTACAGATCCCTCCCATCAGGAACCGCTTTGCGATCGTGGTTTGATAAGCTAGCAATTTTATTAGCACGACTTTGAAGCCATTTCCGAACAAGGGTTGTAGTATTTATCCATAAGCCTTATGGCACGTCTCTCGGTCTATTCCAGAGCCTCCAGCTGGTATTTCACCGACCCATCCCATAGACGCAAACAGTACTCCATGCAAGAGCGAATATGTTTTCTATTTAGTGATTTTTATGGAGGCTCATGATAACTCAGTCAGTGAGCCGTTCTAAGCGCTAAAGTCTCAAGTTCCTAAAGAGCTATGCTTGGAGTTTGCAATCCCTCAGAGAAACCCCAGGGAGATGACCTCACAAAGGTCGCTGTAACCTTTCGTTCTGGAAATCAAAGGGGGGAAGCCGATGTTCAGCAGTAGACGTCTTGCGGCTGATGACCATGATGAAACCCTGCAGATGGCGACCAAGGCCAGAGAAGCGATCGCGGTGAAGGCTCCGAGCCGTTCTAAGCTAGTGGGGTGACGGGGGTACCTTCTGCAGCATGTTGTGTATCTTGTCGGCGGGCAGCGGCGAGCGGCGCCGGCGCTGCGCCGAGCTGTCGCGCGCGTCGGCCAGCGCCCAGCGGTCCAGCGGCGTCGGGAACGTGCGCGCCACGCGCTCCTCCACGTCCTGCCGGCGACGATCCAAATATATGTGGTTCTACATACAAGTTACAACATTTATTTTTCGCATTATAACATTCAACTCATGCGCGGTCCGAAGGTCACAGGAAAATATTTCAGCAAGCTGTGTGAGGTTGTCAAGGTGAGCGGACAGAAAGGGCACGGTAATGGAGGAAAGCAAAGTTACCTCCACAATGACAGAGGAAAGGAAAGGAATGAGAGAGAGGTTACCTGCACGGTGAGAGAGAGGTTACCTGCACGGTGAGAGAGAGGTTACCTGCACGGTGAGAGAGAGGTTACCTGCACGGTGAGAGAGAGGTTACCTTCACGGTGAGAGAGAGGTTACCTGCACAGTGAGAGAGGTTACCTGCACAGT
The DNA here is from genome assembly GCA_017562165.1 of Ectropis grisescens. Lineage (NCBI taxonomy): Eukaryota > Metazoa > Arthropoda > Insecta > Lepidoptera > Geometridae > Ectropis > Ectropis grisescens. The sequence goes on from CM029796.1 coordinate 844,521, forward strand.
GAGAGAGGTTACCTGCACGGTGAGAGAGGTTACCTGCCCGGTGAGAGAGGTTACCTGTATGGTGAGAGGTTACCTGCACGGTGAGAGAGAGGTTACCTGGACGGTGAAAGAGAGGTTACCTGCACAGTGAGAGAGGTTACCTGCACGGTGAGAGAAGTTACCTGCACGGTGAGAGAGAGGTTACCTGCACAGTTAGAGAGGTTACCTGCACGGTGAGAGAGGTTACCGGCACGGTGAGAGAGAGGTTACCTGCACAGTTAGAGAGGTTACCTGCACGGTGAGAGAGAGGTTACCTGCACAGTGAAAGAGAGGTTACCTGCACATATAGAGAGGTTACCTGCACGGTGAGAGAGGTTACCTGCACAGTGAGAGAGGTTACCTGCACGGTGAGAGAGGTTACCTGCCCGGTGAGAGAGAGGTTACCTGCACAGTTAGAGAGGTTACCTGCACAGTGAGCGGGGAGGGCGCGGCGCACAGCATGCCGAGCAGCCGCAGACACAGCGACTCCACGTACTGCAGCGCGCTCTCCTCCGCCGACAGCTGCGGGTGCACCTGCTCCAGCACCTGCGACAACACGAAACACAAGGTTTGAAGGGCAATGTTTCCAGAAAAAATACTAGACTAAGAGATAAAATAAGAGAGATAATTCAACAGATCATCTCAACATTTATAGAGCCCAGAAAAGGTGCATAAGAGCTATGTGTGGACTGAAAAGAGATTCTTGTAGAGCATACTTCACTCGGCAGAGGCTGTTAATGCTACTTGGTATTTATATATAATTGAAATTGCTTTCTTTGTAAAATCTCACCCTGAACTATTTATTGGATATCTATTGGCCAATAGGAAGCAGACATGAAGGAAACTAGTATGGTCTCGGCTCCAAAACAACATTTTTTAATTAAAAGTGTATTCTTTATAGCTTCAGAAATCTATACTATACACCAGCGAAAATTAAGGCAAATCAGAATTCAAACATCTTTAAAAATACACTTAATAGCTTTTCGCCAAAAGTGCATATTATAGTGTAGACATGTACTTAAAACATAATAAAATGGAAATGAGGTCTTAAAGTGTTTTTATCAATTTCTTTTACTATTACATAATTAGTATACATTGACATTTAAACAATTGTTTGATCTAATGCTATTGCAAATTTAATTTTTATTATAAAATAGTGATTTTATTACAAATTCTTAATCTCTTAATAATTAATTTATTTTAATTATATTTGTGTTAAGGTTTTGTTTACTAGATTATATTCAATTTTGTAAAAGAAAATACTTGCTGAATGCCAAGGAACAAATGCCTAAACAAGAAGATAAGTGACAAATAACTTCTATTAATTTCTTTGCTTTATTTTTGTTATTGATGGATTGATAACAGAAGCAGAGTGTCTATATGCCATCCATGGTGGGGACCAGTGAGACCAAACTATGCTGACATTTTCAACTGTTGTTAGACCTAGTTTCACAGACGATTAAACTTTTATTGAATAATAACTAATATCTCCGAGTGACACTAGATAATGATTTCGGCTCTTCATGTTGGAATAGCTGCGTGTTACTGTTATGTGCAGGCATGTTGCATACCATCAGTCACGTCTAAGCAACCACCCTCTACCGTGGCGCCTACCTATACCCAAATTAATTGAATTAAATGTAATCACCATTTGCATTTCCCCAATTATAAATTAAACAGGGACAAAATTCGTAAAGTCATAGGTATAATAACTGGTCACTGTCCCTTAAATAAGCACCCATTTACCATAGGTGTAACAGACAGTCCTCTATGCAGAGGATGCATGGAGGAAGAAGAAACGCCACAGCATGTACTCATGGAGTGCAGCAGTGTGGCGAATCAACGGGCAGAATTCCTCCAATCTCCGTCGTCTGTTCCGGATGCCTATCGCAACCTTAATAGGATGCTCGCCTTCTGGGACGGCCTAGGCTGGTTGGAGTAGAAAGGGAAGTATGAGTCACGTACAATGGCCCAATAAAGAGGCTAGGTGCGGAAAAGGCCCCGCTAAACTAACTAACTAACTAACTTCCCCAATTATGTGTCGGTCAAGGTCAGTTATTGATCTGTGTGCACTTTGTGTGCGGTAAAAATACTAGAGAATCATTATGGATGTACTATGATAATTGTTAGAAGTGAATTAAAACATGTTTATTTTGGTGAATTAGACACTGAAAAGTTTTAAAACAAAGTGAGGAGCTAGAGCAGTGTGCTGCGCTAGATTTTTTTTTAACTATAATAAGTTCGCACTTGACCACCATCGCGCCTGATGTTAAGCGATGATGTGATCTATGCAATTGGGATTCTGTATTAGTCCAAGACCCCAGAGCCACCAGACGTCACGTATTTTCTGATGAACAAAATTAGCCTTAAACCTATACATTTTATTTCATATCTTATCAGATCTGAGAGTAGGGTTAGTACATACTAAGAACACATGCTTACCCGCTAACTTGCTTAGACGGCCAATTTTGAGATATGGGGTCCAGATGGTACATAAATGCAATGCCGTACAAAAATTTTGTGACATGGAGAAATTACCGAGATTTGTAACCCTCTATCTTCACCTGCATTCAGTTGGGCAGCTTTCAAATAATGGCATAGTGCTGAATCTTATAACCTTCAATCATCCTACATAGGTCTCCTGGTGGTTCATTTGACGCATACATTTTGTTCACGGGCCTGCAGTATTTGTTTTAGTATGTAAATAAATATTTATCATAAAACTCTAAAACAAACTGTTAACTTTGACTTAAGTTGTGTCTCCAGAAATATATTTAGCAATGGCACTTTTCTTAGCCTTTCAAAAGCTTAACATTCTGTCATTGACTGTAGAATTCAAAGAGCTTCTACTACTATCTTACAGTAGAACCTCGATAACTCAAACCTCGGTAACTTAACTTAGAAACATCTATAACTTCAAAAAATAAGTTCCCTTCCCATCAGAGCCCAAAACCTTGATAACTTAAAACCTCTATAACTTACAATATTTTTTGTTTCCCTTGGACTTTAACTTATCGAGGTTCTACTGTATTATAAATGCAAAAATTTTGATGTTTGTTGCTCATTCACATCGAAACTTATGAATGGATCAGGTGGAAGTTTAAAACACAATTAGATCATAGTCGGGAATAAGACATAGCATATAACTCTAATAATTTTCACATTTATGATATTATTCAGTATTAGTAAGATGTATTGGGTTGATAGTTGGTACTTGTTGGATGTTCTAGATGTAATTGATCTATAATTAGCCTGATAAGCAATATTTACTTTTGTTATCTTTACTCTAGCTGTTGATGATAATGATGACCTTTAGTTATTATCAATTGATAGACTAGACGAAGGTCAATTACAAAAAAGCTTAACATATACTCAATTTCCACAAAAAAGCGCGACCTTTTCAAAGTATTCGGAAATTAGATTCAGAAAGTATAGGTGTATTTATGTAAACAAATTAAATGTGACTTTTTGGGATAAATTTCAGAAATAAACACTGTTTAGGTGCGAGCACTGTTTGAATTTGGGTAAGATACGCGCGCAAATGCATTGTAACATTAAGTAATGCATCCACTGATAACAGAGGAGGCCTTGACAAACAATTTTGATATCTCTATCGCCCCATCTGGGCAATGTAAATACTTCAAGATCGACACTAAATATAAGCTTAAAAACATTCTACTGCGCTTTCAGGGAGCTTTCAAAGCCTTTCCTAAGGAGTTTTAGATAGAATTTGACGAAAAGGGCAGAAACTACGCGACTGAGCGTTGTTGTTGACGCACCTTTCTGAGGGGGTTCACGAACAGTCCACGCCATTTCTCCTCATTCTCAGGGTCCTGGAAGTCATACCCTCGCGTCTCCTCCACCGTCGGAAGCATGTTACACGGGAGGACTGCGGCGAAACCATGTAAACACACTTTCTACAGCGAGACATCAAAAATCATTTCTTAGCCCACTTGCAAGTCACACACACGCACTGTATATACACGAAGCCGTTTGGATAACAATGTCTAATGCCTCATTAATAGTTTGAGTGGTAAATTGCGATCACAAAAAGAAACTAATTGAAAAATACATTCTTTTTTCCATTTGGTCGGCTAAACGACGCCATTTTCAATTTATTTTGTCTATGATACATTCAACTTTTAAATCTGAAGCTCTACGAAAGACAATATTTTTGGTTTTTTTTTAATAAAGGTATCCTTAGGTGCATAATAATGAGTACTGGATGCTGATCCAGAACGTAGTCATAATCTCAGAATGATTCCGGCCTGGAATAACAATCCAAGTCTCTGTCATTCCAAACGGATTTTAGACCGCGAGGTTTGATTCGAGATCAATCTGCGTCGTGAATCAGGGTATTGATGTTTAGATATCAAAGATCAAGATCCAGCTGCAAGACGATACATTAATCAATTTTATAATAAATATCTATGATTATTGGGCTGTTTTCCGACAAGATAAAAAAAATGTTCGAAAAAACGACGATAGAAGGCGCTTTTAGATTGCGATGTCAATGTCAAAAGTCACTGAGCCACATAGTGAGGGACTACTGGGACTGGACTCACTGAACCTAGCTCGCATACCTGTGTCAAACTAGTTCGCTCCTCATCTTTCGTTCGTTCAGTCTTTTTAAAATATTTTAGAAGACAAAATTGGAATTTTTAATTAATACTGCGTTACTGCGCTCCAATATTTAACTATTTCATGTTATGTAAAATACTAAAATTTCTCGTGAGTTGAGAAAAGTTCCGGCTAGTCTCGTCGGGAGAATTCGGGCAACTGCCGATTGGGATCATATCGTTTCAAAAATATGTGCGTAATGCCGCTAACTTAAAACGCTTAAGGAAAACTTCGTGAGGAAACTGACATGTACCTAGAATTTTTCGAGGTCATGACTGTGTCATCCACCAATCTACACTGCACCAGCGTGATGGATTATGGGTCTTGACTCTCTCTTTGCAAAAGAAGGCCCTGAGTCCCAGCAGTGGGAACAATATGCTTTTGCTACCTGATCGTAGATGTCTACGATTGTTGTTATTTGTTATTGTTGTTGTGTTGTTGGTTGCTATTCTCTAATAACATCTATAAAATCGGATAAGCTTTGTGTACATGCATTAAATTAACAAGAACTATAAATTGTCTGATTTAAAAATTTCACCTCTCAGTACTATATTTCATCTCAATATACTGATATTGTCAAAACCTTAGATTTGGATAGAAATGTTAAGTTATGTTAGTCGTTACATATGCGCCATCTATCATTTCTTTGCTTTTATCTTTTCAAAATATCTAGACAATCGAAACCTAGAAAAAATACGTGGTAGAAGTGATGCTTTAGAAATGCTTAAGTTTCTTTTTACTGTCGCTTTTTCGTGTTAAAATTTTCAAATCACAACGATGCTAAAGAAATGTTCACTACAAAATACGAAGTCTAGTAAAATCGTTGAATACGTAACATACAATTCGGGTAAGAGTGAACTATATCAGTCAGTTGACCATGCGGCATTACTGAACAATAGTGGATCGCCGAAAAATAACGGTCACGAAACAAGATAATCGATGAGCTAATTCGCATAGTTCACTAAAACTTAAGAAGCTGTTCTGTATACTCGTCGTTTGGTACATTCCACCTACATTGCGTTGATGGGTGACGACCTCATAGCTTTAAGGATGATTCTCATGGATTTTGATTGTATTTTGTCTATAGTTTTGAGGCTAGCTTTATTACCAGGGTCCAAAAGAAAGGAACCATAGTCTATGTGGCTGCGTACTATAGCATTGTACATAATATTTTGCGTGAAGGGGTGAGAGCCCACCACACACCAGATAAGGACCTCAGGATATTGATGTTTCTCTCGCATTTTTGTTTACATACTCCCAGTGGGAAACACCAGACAATTTGCGGTCTAACCACACCCCAGGAACTTGATTTTGCTATCTTCTGGAATTATTTCTCCATTAATTTCAACCACTGCAGGGTGGACTATTCTCTTATTGGTGAAGACAATTACCCTACATTTAGCTGCCGCTAGACCTAGACCATGGCCTAATAACCATTTTGTGAGGTGCTCCAGAGCGGTATTGAGTTGATTGATACAGTCCTCAAAAGATTTACCAGTGGAATATAGAGCAATATCATCTGCATATTGGAGTATCTCGCAGAAAGGTATAACTGTTTGTTCCAGGTCGTATGTGTAGAGGCTGTATAAGATTGGACTAGCTACTGATCCTTGGGGTAAACCCCTCCACACATTTCTAGCAAGGGTCTCGGAGTTAGGGCACCTTATTGAAACCTTTCTTTCCACTAGCATGCTGCATATGAATTGGGACAGCTTCTGCGGAATGCTCAGCTCAGAGAGTTTTCTCCTGAGCACCGGAAGGAGGACGTTATCGTATGCTGCTTCGATATCAAAAAAAAAATTGGTTGCCTGTAAAGTCGGTATACGGGCGAAAGTTTTACGTGACAACGACTTTGAGTGGTAAAATAATTTTACGGAAGGGACGCGTGCCTTTCACTTTTTATGTCTGTCTCTCTCGCTCTTAGGCGGGCTAACCATGCCCGAGTGGAAGGGACGCGTGCCTCTCACTCGCTCTCGTTGTGAGCGCATAACGTGAGCGGAGCATAACGCAGTTTCTTGAAGTGTCACCCGGCAAACCAATTTATAAGACGTTGTCACGTCAAAAAAATTGGTTGCCTGTAAAGTCGGTATACGGGCGAAAGTTTTACGTGACAACGACTTTGAGTGGTAAAATAATTTTACGGAAGGGACGCGTGCCTTTCACTTTTTATGTCTGTCTCTCTCGCTCTTAGGCGGGCTAACCATGCCCGAGTGGAAGGGATGCGTGCCTCTCACTCGCTCTCGTTGTGAGCGCATAACGTGAGCGGAGCGTAACGCAGTTTCTTGAAGTGTCACCCGGCAAACCAATTTATAAGACGTTGTTACGTCAAAAGACAGCAATAAGGTACTCTTTTTTTAATATAGCAGTTCGTATGTCAGTAGTCAAGATCGTCAGATTGTCCATGGTACTCATGCCCTTTCTGAATCCATACTGAGTCTTTGCAAGCAAGTTATTATGCTCTACAAACCACTCCAACCTATTTTTCAAATTCAAATTCAAATTATCTTTATTGCTGGAATATAGGTATTAGTTACAGATTTAAAATAATAAATTTATGAAAGGTATCACTATATCCGCACCCATAGGGCGTGCAACATTACACATAAATACAAATAGTCTCAATTATAAAACGCCAATTATACAATAATAACTTCATTAATTTCTTTACAATGTCAATATTAATAATGTCAATTTAATTGTCAATTTTGTCATTCAAATATTCAATGATAGTATAATATGCTTTGTCAATTAAAAAAAATCTTTAGTTTCGATTTAAAAATATTAATATTTTCAGCCTCCTTAATAGATTGAGGTATTTTGTTATAAATATCAACACCGATTACAAACACGCTTTTACAAAACGACGCTTTAGTGCGTTTAGGTACACATAAAATATGTTTATGCCGTTCACCTTTCAATGTATTGTAATTGCCTAAATTATTTCTGACATATAAAGCAGCCTCAAAATGTAAATCGATGGAGAGTTAACAATCTTAAAGTTTGAAAATACAGTCTACACGAATCTCTAGACTTCAATCCACATATTGACCTAATGCATTTTTTTTGGGCTCTAAATGCCAATTCTCTATCGGATGAATTACCCCAAACAAGAACACCATATCTGAGTGTGGAACCGACAAAAGCATGATATGCATTTAAAAGTGCTGCGTCATTTGTAACTCTTCGTAACATGTATAATGCATATGAAAATTGATTCAACTTTGTACATATATGTTCAACATGCGATTTCCAGGATAAGTTAGAATCAATGTATATACCAAGAAACTTTGTCTTACAAGTTTCTTCAATTTTTTTACCATTATAATTGATGTTCAAAATGTCAAATCTGGAATTATAATTTTTAAATGTCATTATTTGGGTCTTATCTAAATTTATTACGAAATTATTGCTGTGTAACCATTGAATTGTAGATGTCAATGACAAATTAATATCATTTTCATGTTGACCGGTTTTATTGTCTGTGAAAATTGCTGTACTATCATCGGCATATAAAACCATTGGGTGATTTATAGCCTGAGGAAGATCATTTATGTAGATAATAAAAAAGCAAGGGCCCCAATATGCTGCCTTGGGTACTCCATATGTAACAGTTCTGCACTTCGATCTATATATAGTCTCAATCATAGTAATCATATCCAATTTGGTTATTTCAGTGAATTGTTCTCTATCTGTAAGATAAGAAGTCAGTAGACTCAAAACATTGCCTCTTATTCCGTAAAGTTCTAGTTTTTTAATTAGTATTTTGTGATCCACGTAATCAAATGCCTTAGTCATATCCATGTAGAGAGCAGTGATTCGTTTTTTGTTTTCCAGACCGACATAAACTTTCTCGAGAAAATTTAACAGAGCAATATTTATAGATTTATTCTTCCTAAAACCTACCTGTTCAGGTCGTAAGATGTTATTATCTTCAAAATAATTACTGAGGCAGATATGGATCGCCTTTTCAAAAACTTTTGAAAAAACAGGAATTAAAGCAATAGGTCTATAATTGCACATCTCTTCTCTGTTAGACTTCTTAAATAAAGGTTTGACCACAGATGTCTTTAATTTACTTGAAATAATCCTTCCTCAATGCTTCTGTTAATTAAATGACTAAGAATCGGTGATATAATCTTAGCCGTTCGTTTTACAATCTTAGTAACAATACCATCATACCCGGAACTCCTGTGTTTTCAGAGAGCTTAATATAATCTCGATTTCCAATTCATTTGTAGGTTTCATGAAACAAGAATTTAGCTGAGAATGCTTCAAAGTTTGAGAAACACTAGGATTAGTTGCAGATTTTTTGATACGTCCTCTACGAAAAAGTCATTAAAACTTTCAGCAATCTTTCCCGGATCACAAACTTTTGTCCCGTTTACTTTAATATGGCCAATATTTTCTTTCACGTTACATTTTTGTGTCTATTTATTATGTCCCAAATAGCCTTGCATTTATTATTTGACTCTTGTACATAATAATTATTTTGAGCCCTTTGGGCTTGTTTTATGACACGTTTAAGTCTAGCTGCATATTCTTTAAAGAGTTGTCTGTCATGATTTGCTAAAGAACGCCTATATTTCCAGAGTAGGAGACGTTTACGTTTAGCACAGACTTTTATACCTTTGCTTAACCATCTCGGACGCTTGTTTACAGATACCCTAACCTTTACCATAGGGAAACACAGGTCATAAAACAATTGATAAACCTCAATAAATTCATTGTATGCCAGATCTGCATTTACGGCGGAATATACATTATTGAATGAGAGACTGCTTAGGCATTCAAAAATTTACTAACATTACAACTACTGAAATCCCGAATCCGTCTATAAAATGTGTTATAAAGTAGCTTTTTTGACCGGGCAACTCAAAATTTGGGCAGTATGATCAGACAGAGCTAATTCTGAGACTTTAGCAGAACCGCCTTTAATATTGTGTGCAATATTATCGAGACAAGTTTTGCTAGCCAGTCTAGTGGCCTCGTTGATACTGAATTTAAGGTTAAAACACGACATCAGTTCTTCAAATTGCCTAACAGCCGGTCCTTTATGTAACAAATTTATATTAAAGTCACCACAAATAACAACTTTCTTATTGCGGAAAGAAATGCGGTCTAAAAGAACTGACAAGCCCTTAAAAAACCTATCCAGTATGACCTTCTTTGTTATCGGGGACCTGTATACGCAAACTACAATAATTTTATGCTCAACCAGCTCAATCGCACAACATTCAAGTACATTGATTACACCTAGAGAATTAATTTCGGACAAGATTCTGTATTTATGCTGGTTATACACCAATATACACGACCCTCCTGCTCTTTTGTGCCGGCAAAACTTAGCAGCCAGCGTATAGTTTGGTATATTTAGTAAAAAGAATCATTTTGTAGCATGTTATGTTCGGTCACATATGACATCTATAAAAGTATTAGTATTTCGCAATTCATCAATACAGTTTGTTAAATCATCCATTTTAGAAATTAAGCCATTTATATTCTGATGCATTACATGTACAAAACTATACACGAAAAACTGGTTATTTGTGTTAACATTGCTATACTCGTCATCTGCTGTCGGCTCAACACCAGAATTTTGGTCAAATTCTAAAGTTTGCGTACTTTTATTACATTTACATTTCATGCAGAGTGCCTTAGTTTGACTTACCGAGCTTAACTGCATGTTGAGCAGCTTATATTTATAGTCTAAACGAATAACATCCCTTAAATGTGCCTAGAGACAAAAATAGCAAAATAATTATTTTTCGGTAAGTATCTGCTAAACTCCATATCTATGAAGTGTGCATTTTCATACTTATCACACACGGATTTCAGGCTAGTGTTGAGAGTTTTTACTTGGAGCGTGTGATTATATGGTACTTCACCAACAATTACATTAGGAGTATTATTAACATTAAGAAAGCGAGTTAAGCAACGCTGAATATCATAGGGATTCTTCTCGTTTGTTCCACCTAGAACAATTATATAGTCGTTTCTGTTCAATAAACCATGTGTTCTGCGGTTTTTGCTAATGTAGAGGATAGAGCAATAGGCCTGTAACTATTAGCATCAGAGGGGTTTTTACCTGGTTTAAGTATTGGGATGATCACCTGGGATTTCCATGTGGGAGGGACTATACCATTCTCAAACAAGCTGTTGATGATGTCTAAAAAGAACTCCTTGGTCCTATCAGACGCATTCTGTAAGAATGAATAGGGAATGCCATCTGCCCCAGGGGAGGAGTCCATAAGGCCATTGAGTGCTAGTTTGAGTTCTGGGAATGAAAAGGGAGAGTCTAGGTTATGAGCTGGTGGGAGACTAGATGGTATGTATGGGAGGCAATCAGAGTTTGGGACGGAGGGTGGGGCTAGTTTGTCAGCGAAATTTTTTATCCATTCAGATGGGTCAATGTTTGTTGAGATATCAGAGATGAATGAACCTCGGTATCTTTTCATTTGTTTCCAAACTAGAGATGATGGTGTTCTTGGAGACAATCTTTCGCAGAAACTAATCCACCCTTGCCTTTTCTTTTTTTTCAATAGCCTAGTTGCTGAGGCGGCAATATTTTGATACTCAAGGAAGTTCGCTAATGTCATGGAGAGCTTGTATGTTTTTTCTGCCTCCTTTCTTTTCTTAGCAGCGGTTGTGCATTCTGCATCCCACCAAGGAGTGGAGGTTTTAAAATTAGGTGATTTTTTGAATGGGAAATGTTCGTCAGCACTGGCAGTTATAGCCTCAACAAGCTGATGGTAATTTTGGGTGGTATTGGAGTGATTTGTTGGTGGAAGTGATTCTATTTTGTTTTCTAGGGAAAGGGAGAAGGATGACCAATTGGGATTTGATAACCTGTATTTGAGGAGAGTTGTAGCCAGGGAGAGTTCTGCTAGGGATAGAGATGGAGATAGGGAAATGGTCACTGCCATAGGACTGGGGTAAAACTTGCCAAGAGATGAGTGAAGTTATTGTTGGGGTGCATATGGTGAGGTCAACTGCACTATTGGGATTTTGGGTGGGAGAGACTCTACGGGTGGGGGAACCATCATTCATAACACATAGGTTGGAGTCATCAAAAACGTCTAGAAGTGATAGGGCAAAGTCGTCATCCATAGTACAACCCCATGAAGTGTGATGGGTATTAAGTCTCCCATCACAATCATGAGAGGTTGTATTGTGGAGATTAAGTACTGGACATCAGGGATTATGGTAGAATTGGGGTGGGGTATATAAATGGACACATAGGAGATGTCCAATACTTTCACAGCTACTATATTAATGTCAGGAAGGGCAGGGGGGAGAGGGATTTGTGAAAAAGGGACTGAGCGCCTTACAAATAATGCGCTTCCGGAATACCCATCAGCCCTGTCATCTCGAAGACATGAGTAACCCGGGGCCCTAAATCGGGAACCGGGCACTAGCCACGTCTCCGAAACAGTAGGGTTATATTTGTTAATTAAGTGGAGAAGACTAGGCTTCTTGGGACGGAGACTGCGAGCATTCTATTGTAGGATGACTTGGTCCATGATTGGTTAAAGATAATATCTGTGATAATTTATGGGCAACGTGAGACGGTATACAGGAATTGTTTTGGGAAATTAAACTTATAATAGTTGAGAGAAGGACATCCAGGATGCTATGATCCTGAGGTAGAGGGAGAGATTGGGACAATGCATATCCATTGGGTAAGTCAGATGTCTCTTCTAAGGTTATAGCTTCATGAGCTACTCTGTCATAAGGTTTACTTAATGGGGCTCTGGGCCGAGGGTTAGCAAACACTGTTTTTCTGTAGCTGTTTTGAGATTTGGATTGGGTTTGGTGTGAAGTGGGAGTGTGGAAAGTGGGAGCAGAAATTGTTTTAACTACCTCTGACTATGGTCTAATAGTCTTTGGGTATCGAAGTGAGGCTTCTGCATAAGGTAGATTATCTTGCGACATTTGGAGTTTGATGGCCTTCTGCTTCCCTTGCTCAGGGCAACTCCTGTTGCCAACAAAATGTTGTCCGGAGCAGTGGAGACACGTCACTCTCCTCTACACTGCAAGACTCACCAGAGTGAGGTTGGGTACACCGATAACACCTAGGTTTGGAACGGCATTGGGCTTTGACGTGACCATACAGACAACAGTTGAGGCATTGAATAGTTGGGAATTGGTATGTGTCTACAGGGAGGGATGTGTGGAAGAGATAGACTCTTTGTGGGAGTATTTGACCCTGGAACGTAACGACCACAGTCTGAGTTGGGACCCAGGAGGGCTTTCCATCAGTAATAACTTTGCTGTTGAATCTTCGCGCTTTTAAGGGAACACCATATCCGTTAGGAACGACCAGTGAGTTGGCGAATTCATCCATAGATACATCAACAGGAACTTGGCGGACTATTCCCATTTTTGTTTTATTGTAGTTGGGAATCACAGCTTGATACAAATTGTATATGTCGTAAATTCTACGGATAACTTATTTCCACCCACTTTTTTTATTCCGTCTGGGCGAATGTTTTGTATGCAATTTTTACAGAGAAACTGTCCGAATTTAATTGCTCTAATATACGCGCCTGCCGCAGGGTCAGGGTCAGATCGGGAAACATGGATCAAAAAAGGTCCCTTATCAACAGCTGTATACTCTTTTACACCGATAACAAGCGATGGGTGAATATAAACATTCTGTATTGATGCAGAGGTCATTTCTGGGTTCACTATAATTTTTTTAGGAATTTCATTATGAGCTACCTCTGAAGCGCTTCGTTTTGAGCCTGTTGTAGGTGTTGAAGAGATATCCGGCGGGTCAGGAGGTTTTGGTTGGGGAGCGTCCATGATGGACGCCTACAGAATGGAAAAAAACACTAAACTGTTATTTATAATACGCACTTACCTTGTTAGTATATCCCACTACCAAGGGGTAACAATATTTATCAATATTTAATACGAATAGCGCCTAATTAGGCGCGATTAACCGGGGTTTTCTGCCAAAATTCGCGCCTCCCGTGTGACGGCTATCAGTTGCGACGGCGAAAGCCCCAGATGCCCAATATAATAAAGACTCCAAACGGCAAAAACCAAAATGTATGTTACTGTCATTTTGTCATACTCTTACGTCACACGGCTTTTCCCTTTAACCCTTTATCAGTTGTCACTGTTGTCAGTTTTGTTTATTGCGAACCTGCGAATGCGAGCACAGTTTCGCTAAAATCGCAATTTTGACCAAAACAAAATATGAAAAATGCCTTCCTCAATTACGTGTAGTGTTGTAATAAAAGTGCTTATATTACAGACAGCGGTTATAGCTCAAGAACATTCAGACATACCAAAGAAGAACTTCGATTACGGAGTGTAAGTCGTATTTACTTGCCTTGTTCTAAGAAACATTTTTATTTTCAAAACAAAGATGATAACATAAATAGCTGATAACGAAATATTCTGACGGAAACCTTGAGACCTATCTATATTGCAATAAACCTACCCGTAATCTAAACCCAACTTGTTATTACCTATATGTGAGAGTAGGTAGATTTAACATTTAAAACAAAATTTATCTCACAAAAAGCCCACTCGGTAGTAGGTATCTTGTTATTCCTACACTCTTAGTATTTTAGGTATGGTATTATTATTAAATAGTCTCTAACTTGAAGACCTAAATTCCGATTAGAAATGTATAGCATTGGCCTACAGTCATTGGCTTTAAAATTAGAAAATTAACTGCCTGCTAAAAGATTTGGGGAAATAACACTCATATCTCCAAAAACACATAGGATACTTTTAATTGTGGGGAAAATAACAGGAATGGGAATTATGCAGGAGAAACTGAGATGCGTTGCTAGCATTATAATATTGGTTGTTGGCGAACAAAGGAAAAACTATAGACGGACAAGTTTTTTTTTTAGGATTATAGCCTGTTATAAGTCTTGATTTTCTCGTAACTATCATGAAACAAAAATCATTTATTCTTTGGAAAAGAAAATAATAACCAATGTCATTGCATAAATCAGACCAACTTATCAGTTTTTGCAAGATCTGTTGGAACAAAAAATTAAAAACACGTTTGAATGTTTGTCAGAACAAATAATTTTATTGATTTTAGTAAATTCACTTCCCACAAAATGTTGAGTAAAAACTGAAAACTACTGGGATTCAAGGAGGGAGTCTAGGCCATAATCCACCACACTGGCCAGTGTGGGCTGGCACAAGGTGCATGACATTGCAAATATTCTTGGAACATGTTAACAAGGTGTTTTTTTTTAATAAACAGTGATGAGGCGAGCATGACATGTGCCTGATGGTAAACAAAATGGCTGCCACATAACAGCCTAGTGACATGCAGCTATTGGAACATAAAGAGTCCAAATCATTACCTAGCACTGCACTGCGGTTTCCTTCACTGTTAAAGACAGACAGACAATGCACACAAGAAAAAAAACCTTACTTACAATTAAACAAAGGCTTATGTCTAGTGCCATAAATGGCAGCCTTATTGCTAATAGCGATCTCTTCCAAGCAACCATTAATAGCAGGAAAAGCAAGTCATTTAGAATAGACCCAGTGGCCATTCAATATAGTCAGTGGAAAAATTACTTAGCTGCAGACAGGATGCGAATCTATAATTAAGCTTGTTTTAGCCATTAAACTTGCCTTCAAGATGTTGAACATCCTCCTTTTGTTTCAGGTATAACTATGATACTTGGATAAGTGTTACCGTCAGTAATAACACAGAACAAATACTGGATTTTGAGGAGGTAAGATTTAAATTTCAACCTTATACCTCAGAGAGTAAAGCTACTTTTCATTGTGGCTGACTTTTGTTAGGCTTTCAGTGAAACTTACAAATACAAAAATCGATTATATAATGAATTATCTTAATATAAAATCGATTCATAATCAGCGGCGCTATCGCGTAACATGTATACAAAAATAAAAGTGGTCAAGTGCAAGTCGGACTCGCCCATGAATGCTTCCGTAGCAGCAAGTAACATAATATAAAAGTTCTTGTAGTTCGTTGTTACTTTAATCAGTGTTTTAACAATAGTCAATTTATGACGTATTAAAATAAAGCTACTTACTAGATCTCATTCAAAGCAATTTTCATAATTTTTTTTTTAGTTTTGTCATTCTCTTATTTTAGAAGTTACAGAGGGGGGGCACATATTACCATTTTGGAAGAGTCTGTCGCGCAAACTATTCAGCTTAGAAAAAAAAAATGGTAGAAACCTCAATATCATTTTTGAAGACCTATCCATAGATAATAGATACCCCACACGTATGGTTTAGATGAAAAATTTTTTTTTGAGTTTCATTTCTAGTATGGGACAACCCTAAATTTTTTTGTTTTTTTCTATTTTTTTGTTTAAAAATCTTAATGCGGTTCACAGAATACATCTACTTACCAAATTTCAATAGTATAATTCTTATAGTTTGGGAGAAAAGTGGCTGTGATATACAGGCGGACAGACAGACATGACGAATCTATAAGGGTCTTGTATTTTGCCACTTGGCTATGGAACCCTAATAACATACCGGATAGAGAACTTCCTCCTTTTTTGAAGCCTGTTAAACCCCAAGAAGTTAGAAGATGATATTGTTGACAGGAAGATGTCACGAACCAGATCTACCCGACGCGGGTGCACGTCGCCACCAACGACTCGGTGCCTCTGGAGCTGCCTCTCTTCATCTCAGCCACGCAGCAGAAAGGTACAACTATTTACACTCCACTTTTTGAAGTGATAATTTCTTTCGGCGCGCCACGTACAGACTGCTGAGTTGAGCTCAAGGGTCGTTCGTGACGCTTGCGCAAGTTACGGCTGGTCTAGTCGGGGGAGAGTGGCGACTGCCGATCTGGAGACCAGGGTTCAAAACCACGCGCACCATTGTCTTTTAGAAGTCATCTGCGTAATGCCGCTAACTTAAAACGGTGAAGGAAACCATCGTGAGGAAACCGACATCTACCTGGAATCTTTTGAAGTCATGTGTCATCCACTAACCTGCACTGCGCTAGCGTGATGGATCATGGCCTTGACTCTCCTTGCGAGAGAAGGCCCCAAATTCCAGTTGTGGGAACATTCAGTGGGGTGTTTATGTTATGTTGCCACGTAATGAATCTAAATATGCCATCGTAAATGAAATAAATCTTCGGGTAAACTCGGATGATCTAGATGGCCATAGTCATGGCCACGCCCTTCGGTTTCACCCGCGTATTGTCCAAAGTGAGCTATCATATTCTGAATTATACGTTTTCACTTCTATTTTATTTATTTAAATAAATATTTATAATATAATTTATTTAATTAAATAAATAAATAAAATAAATTTTATTTAAATATTGGTGGACAATTCACACACAACACCATCTGACCCCAAACTAAGCAAAGCTTGTGTGATGGCAGCCAGATAGCTGATATAATACTTTTATAGTTTTAAATACATACTTATTATACATAGAAACACCCAGACACAGTGCAAACATTTGAATTCATCATACAAATATTTGCACTGGGTGGGGGTCGAACCTATTGGCAGTTCCTATGACTGACCATATTGTTTTGACTTGTACGATATTAATTTCTTTAGATACTGTTTACAGGCTGTGGTTAGGAATATATAAGGAGGTCGTGGTGTGTCTGCCGGCAGGTATCTCGTCGTGGGAACTGCCCATGGCGGTGCAGGCGGGCGGCGGCGCGGCCATGCTGTTCCCCGACATGGCGCGCACGCTGTGCCCGCACGACGCCGGCCCCGGTCAGTCTCCGTGGAAACCTGGCTCTGCGCCGACACGGCCATCCTGCGCCACCACACACACTACACCCACATCTGAACTAAGATCTACCAAACAAAAAAATACCATCAAAACCGATTCACAATTGGCAGTGTTATCAGAAATCATTGTAGTATGAAAACTAACGTGGTTATTACACATTTTAAATAAATACACAGGTAACTGTAACTCACGTTTGATATTATAGTCAGTCCAGTCCGACTCAAGTTTCGATCGCGTGCGGCGATCTTTTTCAAGGAGAGTGCGCGCGCGTGTTCTCTGCTCTTTTAGCACTGTTTCAAGGAAGGAATCATTGTTTTGACAAAAATTATAAAAATATTAATTTTGTGTTTTTGTAAACAATGTTTGGTTCGTCTCGGATAACACTAGATGGCGCTGTTAAGACTTAAAACACGATAATGTTTTGTTTCCGACACAAATCATTGTTTACCCATATATCAATACTTTGTTATTCTTGGGTTAAATATTTGTAAACAAACCGAATACAACCTCTATCGATGTAATAATACGTGCGTTTTATTTCTTGGCGCTTGGGAGCTGTGCATTCGGTTTTTGTGTTTTCCGGAGAAAATTTAACACTGAGATATAGGCATATCAGCTAAAGCTGCCTATTATTCAATAAATAAAAATATTTTCTATTGTAAAACAAATTTGTATTGTACCTATTTGAATTATTTCAAATGTATTAGAAATTTGGGTGACGGTTTCACAAAATTTATAAAATTGAGTCTAGTGTCTCACTTTAATTTAAAATTAATTCATATCGGTGTTAATTTTTTTTCAGAACATTATATATATTTCATAATTAAATCATTAATTTCCTTCTCTTACAGACATAAAGACGGAAAAAAGTCCCACAATACATATAACAACGCAGAACCCCGCCAACACGACCGTGGACATCAAACTGAAGCGGGTCACTGACTTCTATATACAGCTAGATAAGGTACAAATTGGTAGTACTTTTTTTAACTTTTATAGGTTTACTCTGGACCGCCATCTCACCTGATGTTAAGCGATGATGCGGTCTACGATTAGGCGTGTTTATCTATAAGAAACCGACTCACTCTTGATTTGAAGACATTAAGATTATAGCTATCGGGAAAAGCCCACTCAGGCAACTCATTCCACAGCCCTTTTAGGCTGTCACAAAAATAGAGTCAAACCTGTTCGTGCATGTCTTTGGAACATCAACCATGAAGCGATGCCTCTCCTTCGAGCTACTAGAAGTCCGATAGAAAAAAGGGCAAGGTGGTATTAGATCATGCAGATCAGTTGCACACTCTCCGAAATGTATCTGATAAAAAACCGATAGGCTAGCAATTTTGCGGCGATGTTCAAGGATTTTTCGCACTCGAGTGTGGGACTATGAGAAACTATACTGAGTAGTTTTGTCTCACGAAACGACGCAAGCTTTACTCGTGGTAACGGTTCACAGACGCGCTGTGGATGTGTGCGTGCCCGGTGACCGCGGGCGCCGTCAGCTGTCGGCGCTCAGTGCCGCGCGAGCCGCGGGCGAGGCACGTTGTGTGCGGGGTTCGAATCACGTGCCAAGAAAGACCGTTTCTTTATTGTTTCATCATCCCATAAAACATGATGATACAAAAGTTTCTAATCAATCAGGAATACATCGAATTAAATGAGTTCGAAACGTCTTTGTCAATTTTGCAGCCCGATCACTACTAGCATTTCTACGCGCAACATTAAAGATACAGGTGAAAAATAATGTGTATGTTTAAAACCGCACGGCAGAAGTGAAAGCTAAAATATGAAATACCTAGGAAACAGTATTGAATAATTGTAATAATTAAAACGATTACATGTAAATGGAATATAATCAACACAACGTCCCGACAGTGACAGATGCGGCTGAAGAATTAGTAGGAGCCGTGGTCAAGAATAAATATAAAAAAAGACGGTGAGAGCAGTAGCTGACTATCTCTCTCGCTCTGGCACACTCGGCGGTTCCGATCATTTCTTTCTTGGCTGGATTGGTGGCTTATTTGGGAGTAAGTCTGCCTACGAAGCCTTTGGTCGTGGGTTCGATCCCCACCAGTGCAAATGTTTGTTTGGTGAAATCAAATACTTGTACTGTGCCTGGGTGTTTTCTATGTATAGATAAAAAGTGTCTACGTATTGAAAAATGTATAAGTATTAAATCAATCCCATTACTGTTAAATACTGCCTTGGTGGTTCAGGTATAAATAGAGTGAGTACGATTCGTGATCTGGGGTCAAGTTTGATCGCGGTCTCACATTTCATGACCATATAACCGACTTATATATTATATAGACTATACAACTCTCTGATAAGGAGTAAACTTGAGTCGAGTGCTTGCGTCTGGAACCCACACCACGTCACTTACACTCGAACGTTGGAGAAAGTTTAAAAGGCTTTCTTAAGATCACTCTATAAAAAATGTTATGGTTTTTATCCATATCTCTATCCGACAAAGTTTCTACTCGGTCAACTCGGGTACAACTCGCTGGAAGTCAGAAGGCTAGTGGACCAACTCCTAACTGGGTGCAAAATTCTTAGGGGATCGATTGACTCCCTAGATTTACACAATTTAATGAGCTCTTTGAGTGTGCCTGACAAACCAGGTGTGACGAACAGACGAGGACAACTACATAACCTGTTCCACCTAAAGAGCAGTTGAACTGCGGCGCGCGCTATGACGCCGCTTGTCTGAATCCAACGTCACCTCAATGCTCTTCTCTCCGCCAACACTGATATTGTCATTTTTTATGATAATTGGAACACCCTACGAATGATTATATTTGAATATTGTGCGAATCTTATGACCAGTGGGATATGAATGCAAAAGAAGACATATCGATTGACGACCATGATTAATTAAACTGTTTTTTTTTTTATTACATTGACTCGGTTCATTTGTATACGTTGATTTATTAAAATAATTTAATTGTATTTCTGGTAATAATAATTTAGTATGTAGGTAATAATAAGGTAATAATTTAATTGTATTCTATTGACAAATGTTAAAGTTAATAATGTGAATATTGTGTGAGATAATTGTAATTGGAAATCCGTTTTTATCTCAATAAATAAAATAAATAAATAAATCAGCTATCTGGCTTCCATGGTACAAGCTTTGCTTAGTTTGGGATTAGGTTGTGTTGTGTGTGAAATGTCCACCAATATTTATTTATTTGTTTTATTTCCGCGTGACGATAAGCTTCATTCACTGCTCACGACAATCTGAGTGCGGTGAACCAAAATAAGTGTTCACTTCAAAGGTTCCACTGGAATACTGTAACACTGTGCATTCCTCAGGAGGTGACCCTGACGGCTTCCCCCAGCACCCCCAAGTATTACTACTTCTCGTTCGAGCAGAACCCGTGGAACATCACCACGCACCTGGACAAGGGGTTGCCCATGTGAGTCCTATGACGCCATTTATATTTAACATTAGTGTCTGCCCGCCATTTCGCCCGAAGTAAATGTAGGAAAGTACCATATTGTCGGAATAAAGTTTGTATGCCATTTTAGACTGAAGTCTATTTGAGTTTCAAATCTCTTCGTTATATGTTCAGTTTTTACGACATGATTGAGCAAAGATACACATTTTCCTTTATACTTTAAAATTGAGCAAAGATACAAATTTTCCTAATTTTTCAATGTGTATAATAGGCGTGACGACAGGTCCTGCAATTTGATATAATGCCTGTATTTAAATAGAATAAAATATGTACCTATTTTAATTTTGATATTTTTCTAGTTTAACTTACTTTATGATCATTCAAAGTTAGATGGGTAAGTCCATTTTAAAAGTACGAAATTATTAGAACAAAAATCACTCGAAATTTAATTCGAGTGATTTTTGTTATGAAACCAGTTTCCTAAACGCAATATTTAATATAGCTACCATACAAACTTTACGCGCGACGTATAGAAAATACGACTCTGTGCCGTCACTCTTCTGTAGTGTTTTTGTATGAAGCGTTTTTGGGAGAGTCCAAAATTGTTATTTTAAAATCGTGATATCACGGGAAGTTTTTAAGATAACAAAGTAATTCTTTCACCTATGTTTCAGTTATTGAGTAGCCTTTCGATAGCACATTAAATCAGAAATGAGCCGTCATGCCTATTGCAATAATTATGTTTACGTAATATTTGACCGGCCCCAAAGTCGCGAAATGCATGTCTGTTCCGTGTTTCAGATTCAACTACACGATCCCGAAGAGTGTGATCCTCATTGTGGAGTCGGAGGACGAGCTCTGCGCCACCGTCTCCATACAGAACAACACGGTAAGGCTGGAGGGGAATGTTTCGGGATCGGATCAACGTAACTTCCTGCTCATAATATGTAATATAAATAAATATTGGTGGACACACAACACCATTTGACCCCGAACTAAGCGAAGCTTAAAAGCTTATAAGCCATAGTAAGCTGTGGAGGCCAGATAGCTGATATAATACACATGTATTTTTAAATACATACTTATTATACGTAGAAAACAGCCAGACACAGTACAAATATTTGGATTCATCACACAAATATGTAAAAATATGGCTGGCCTGGTGGCTTAGTTGGTAGTAACTCTGCCTGCGAAGCCGTGGGTCGTGGGTTCGATCCCCACCCAGTGCAAACGTTTGTGTGATGAATTCAAATATTTGTACTGTGCATGGGTGTTTTCTATGTATAATAAGTATGTACGCCTAAGTATGTAGCCTAAAGACGAAAGTCTTTAACCAGTGCGTGTTGCCAGTGATGTCTTATGGAACTGAGACGTGGTCCTTAACTGTGGGCCTCATAACGAAGCTCAAAGTCACACAGCGAGCTATGGAGAGAGCTATGCTCGGAGTCTCTTTGCGCGACAGAATCCGTAATGAGGATATTCGCAAAAGAACGAAAGTGGCCGACATAGCTCAAAGAGTAAGCAAGCTGAAGTGGCAATGGGCAGGCCACATCGCTTGCAGAACCGACAACCGATGGGGAAGAAAGGTTCTCGAGTGGCGACCACGAACCGGAAGACGCCGTGTTGGACGGCCTCCCACTAGATGGACAGATGACCTCACAAAGGTCGCTGGAAACAGCTGGTTGCAAGTAGCGCAGGACCGTTTGTTGTGGAAATCTAGGGGGGGGAGGCCTATGTTCAGCAGTGGACGTCTTGCGGCTGATGATGATGATGAAGTATGTACGTAAAAAAAAATATAAGTACTACTCTGTGTAAAAAGTATCGGGGATATGTCAATAAAAAGACCCGTGTAAATGAGGTCGTTCTAATTTTTTTACTGCATGTTGGTAGCACTGTACTGATTTAGCGCGCAAAGTTTGAGCGGGATCTGTCGTTTAATTTGTTTTAAACTACACTTTTTGTTGGTCATAGTTTTGAGTTCTCGGCGATTTTTACAATGGAAAATATTGTTGAACAAAGAGTGTGCCTTAAATTTTGTGTTTCGAATGATATTTCATGTGGTGAATCACTAAAAATGTTGCGAAATACCTACGGCGAATCGTGTATATCGAAAACAAGGGCTTATGAATGGTATGAGGCTTTTAAAGAATGCCGAGAAGTAGTAGTAGACCTGCATCGTTCTGGTAGACCTTCAACCGCTACGACCAAAGGAAACATCGACAGAATCAAAAAGCTAGTGCTCGAAAATCGACGTATGACTCTGAGAGAGTTGGCTAGTGAGGTGAACATATCTTTTAAGTCCGTCCACAATATTCTCATTGACATTTTAGGCATGAAACGCGTCGCCGCTCGACTAGTTCCAAAAGAGCTCAATTTTGTTCAAAAAGCTGAAGGCATGGTTTCCCGAGCTTCTACGGATCCGACCTTTATGAAACGTATAATACCTGGTGACGAGACATGGGTTTATGAGTACGACATGCAAACAAGCCAACAGTCTTCAGAATGGCGTCACGAACACGAGCCGAAACCCAAAAAAACCGCGGCAAAGTCGCTCCAAAAACAAGGTGATGCTGACAGTTTTTTTCTGACAACCGTGGTGTGGTTCACTCCGAATTCCTTCCAGAGGGAGAAACAGTGAATAAAAAATATTATTTAGGCGTTATGAAGCGTTTGCGTGAGAGTATCCGCCGAAAACGTCCAGTTTTGTGGCAACACAACTCATGGATGCTGCACCATGATAATGCACCATCACACACAGCAATTATAGTGAAAGAGTTTTTAGCGAAAAATTCAACAAAAGTTTTAGACCAAGCACCGTATTCACCTGATATGGCTCCGTCTGACTTTTTTTATTACCCAAGTTAAAATTACCACTTCGAGGAAAACGTTCTGAGTCGATAGAAGCCATAAAAGAAAATTCGCTGAATGAGCTAAAGGCCATACCGCAAATAGCCTATGAAAAATGTATGGAAGACTGAGTGAAGCGTTGGAGATGTTGTATTGCAAGCGATGGGGCCTACTTTGAAGGCGATAAAATAAATTTAGATGAATAATTTGTATTTTTTGTTTTATTGACAAATTCCCGATATTTAGTACACAGAATGTATTATATCAGCTATATGACTTCCATAGTACAAGCTTTGCTTAGTTTGGGGTCAGGTGGTGCTGTGTGTGAAATGTCCACCAATATTAATTTATTAATTTATTTATTTGCACTGTAAAAATAAATATGTTTTTAGGGTTCCGTAGCCAAATGGCTAAATACGGGACTCTTATAGATTCGTCATATCTGTCTGTCCGTCCGTCTGTCTCAGCTACTTTTCTCCGAAATCATAAGAACTATACTATTGAATCTTGGTAAGGAGATGTATTCTGTGAACCGCATTAAGATTTTGATACAAAAAATATAAAAAAACAATAAATTTTGGGGGTGTCTCATACTTAGAATTGAAACTCCATAAAATTTTTCGATCAAAACCATATGTGTGTGGTATCTATGAATAGGTCTTCAAAAATGATATTGAGGTTTCTACCATTTTTTTTTTGCGCGACAGACTCTTCCAAAGTGGTAATATGTGTGTCCCCCCCCCCCTGTAACTTCTAAAATAAGAGAATGACGAAACTAAAAAAAGTATGATGTACATTTCCATATAAACTATCAACGAAAATTAGTTTGAATGAGATCTAGTAAGTAGCTTTATTTTAATCCATACTAATATTATACATGCGAAAGTAACTCTGTCTGTCTGTCTGTCTGTCTGTCTGTCTGTCTGTCCGTCTTTACCGCCTAAACCAACCAACAGATTTTGATGAAATTTGATACATAGATAAAATAGATCCCGAGAAAGGACATAGGCTACTTTTTGTTCCGAAAAAAGGGTTGAAAGGGTTAAAATAAGGGATGAAAGTTTATATGGAAAACTTCGTCATTGTTGAAGAACTATGAAACTTTACGTCTAGATATTTAACACGAAACCATTAAATGTATGTTTTAGCAATTTTGTAGTTTCGAATTGTACCTACGGGGGTGGAATTGGGGTTTTCTTTTTTATTATTTATTATTATTTATTCTTGGGTCAAATTTAGTAATTCAAATTTCACCCTCTTCCTGTCAACCGATTAATCTGAAATTTTGTATACACTTTGGATTTTGGTGACAATACAATTATGTTTATTCATTATCATTATAAATTCAAGATGGCTGCCGCTACAAAATGGCGGATAATTTATGTTTTATTAATCCCATCAATATGGGTATCAAATGAAAGGGCTCAACAAGCAGAATACAATATACTATAAAAATTGAAATCCAAGATGGCGGCCGCTACACAATGGCGGATAACGTAGGTTTTATCAATCCCATCAATATAGGTATCAAATGAAAGTGCTCAACCAGTAGAATGCAATGTATTATATAAAATTAAAATCCAAGATGGCGGCCTCTACACAATGGCGGATAACTTGGGTTTTATGAACCCCATCAACATGGGTATCAAATAAAAGGGCTTGACAAGAAGAATACAGTGCACTATACAACCTCAATACTTAAGTTGGGCGCAGCCATTAAATGGCGTATCAGACTATCAGACAGAATTTTGATAGTCGACGAGATTTCCATGGTGTCTTATCAAATGTTATGCATGATGGACGCTCGATTAAGGCAAATTAAGAACTGTAAAATGAGTTTTTGGAGGAGTAAACGTATTACATTTCGGTAACCTTTACAACTGCCTCCTATAAAATGATCAGGAACACCTGTTTTCAATTCTCATATGAAATTATATATTTGAAAGTAACTCTCTCTGTCCGTTACCGTCTAACGCCTAAGCCACTTAAAGAGTTTGTTACAATTTGGTGCACAGATAGACTTCCTAGACTTAGGAAAGGACAACGGCGACTTTTATCACAGAAAAGAGTTGAAAAGAGTGGAAATGAGGAGTAAAAGTGTGCATGGAAGGATCTTGGCACTCTTTGTATGCTATTTTTAACCGACTTCAAAAAGGAGGAGGTTATCAATCCAGTTGTATTTCAATTGTGAATCAATTTAGATGGTTATTTTTTGGTTGGTAGATTATAGTTCAGAGGTGGTCATATAAATTTTATCGAAATCAGTGCTGCGGTTTTTGAAATATGAACAACAAACTAAAATTTGCGTTCATGTAATCAGTCGATATATCTACTAATAGACTCTAATAAAATTTGGTGGACCGTCCCAATATGATTTTAAATTAAAGTCTGTTTTTGATTAATTTTTTGAGAACATAGTTTCTTTGTAATTTGTCGTGTAAATTGTACATTTATTAATAAATATAAAACTTTGACTTAGACCGATTTTGATTAGGAAACGTGAATTTGTATGGTAGTAGACATACGAGTAGGTACTGCCTCAATTACTTTAATAAATATGTGGCGCGGACGAAGTCGCGGGTAAAAGCTAGTACGTCATAAATTGACTGTTGTTAAAACACTGATTAAAGTAACAACGAACTACAAGAACTTTTATATCATGTTACTTGCTGCTACGGAAGCCTTCATGGGCGAGCTCGACTCGCACTTGACCACGTTTTTGTGCAGTGCCCCGTGTTCGACGACGAGAAGGAGATCCTGTACCAGGGGTACCACCTCACCATGAGCAGCAAGGGCGGGATCACCCTCACGGTCAGTGGACGCTTTATTGATACCACCAGGGCTTTTTGAATTGAAACCTTCTTCGCACCACACTTAAATTCAATAGATCAAATACAAATACAAAAATCTTTATTGCTGTTTGCAGGTAAGATAAGGTGATACAAAACATTTTAATAGTTGACCCATACAAAATGGCCTCTTCTTCTAGAGGCATGCAATATGTCTGGCAACGCAGTTTCCATTGGTCTGAATTTATACAATGATAAATAAGATCTTTATTAAAGTATTAAATTAATAACATGTACAAATACTAGTTTAAGTTAAATCCTAGTACACTCCGCAAGGTATAAGCTGAGCTTTGCATTAGTGTAAGTGATCACCAATCAGGCAGGAGCTTGAAATTTTGTCCGCGAGGTATAGGCTGAGCTTTGCATTAGTGTGAGTGATCACCAATCAGGCAGGAGCGCGGCGAGACAGAATGGCGCCGCGCCTAAGGCCGGTTGTCACACCTACACTATCCATGTACACTCACACAAATGCAAAGCTCAGCTTATGCCTCGCGGAGTGTAGTACAGCTTAGTAATAATTAACATAGTTTAACTAGCCATAAGCTCATTTAAAAACTTAATACATTAATACATATAAAAAAGGGCAAATGTTCGATAATTTCAGTATTCGAATACTCGATTTTACATTCGCATAGTATTCGAACTTTTTGAAAAAAAAGTTTTTAGCGTTTCTGAGCGCAAGGGTTTGTTTCACTCATATTATAGTTATCTATAATACACAATGAGAGAAATAGATCTCAGTGATAGATAACATATATCTTTCATCCCACCACCTCGGAACGAGTCCGACTCGCACTTGATCGGTTTTTTTTTTTTTTTCGATTCCAAGTGCAGGAAAGCGTAAATATTAAATCTGTTTTTGAAAACTATGTATTTCATCGATATAAATCAATGGATGTGCCCTCCCAAACTTCAGGCGCACGGGATTATGTTATCGTTGGGAAGAGTGAGCTAACTCTTTCCGTTCTAGTCGGTTGTAGGAAGCGGTGGACACCGGAACCGGCCCCATCACTATTCGTTGTCAACAACCAACATAAGTAGAACCGCAACATGCCTCGCCGCTAGCGATTCTAGGGGTCAAGTAGATTGGTAGTTGTAGACCACTCACACACAGAGACGCAGTTTGTTAACGATTTCAAAGTGTTCAGGGCACATCTTTTGATTTATATCGATGATATATTTATCTTGTATGTAGCAGAGGTGGAGTTCTCATATTGTGTTCCAATTTCCAGCAAACCATGTTTCCCCCTCGGCTTCTACGTGGTGTTGGTGGTGAAAGAGAGCGACGCAGAGTGCACGGGTGCGAGTGAGACGGCGAACCGGCTCGCCGCCGATCCTCTGCGACTCAAATCGTTTAAGTAAGTGTATGTGCCTGATGTCGTTATGTTTGTTGACTAATACCTATTAATTATTACTACTAGATATCAAAGTTAAATTAGTAAATTTTTTAAAATACAGAGTGACGAGAAGAGCAGTACATGTGCCTGATGGTAAGCAACATAACAGAACAGTGACACGCAGCTATTGGAACTTGAAGAGTCCAGATCATTACCTAGCACTGCACTGCACTCATCGCCCAGAGATCTAAGATGTTACATCTCTAATCCCTGTATGATCTGTATTAGCAATGTGTGATTGCAGGTTCAGTATAATAGGCACGGTGTCGTACCGCGAGTACGCGGTGGGCGCGCTCGTGCTCGCCGTGCTCGCGGCGCTCGTCGTGTCCTTCGTGGCGCTCGTGGCCGCGCCCTTCCGCGACCTGCACATAGGTGACAATAGATAAACAAATATTGGTGGACAATTCACACACAACACCATCTGACCACAAACTAAACAAAGCTTGTACTATGGCGGCCAGATAGCTGACAGAATATATGTTAATAATTTCGTCAAGGGGTACGGTAGACTTGATCGAAACCTTATATGAATAACAAAACATAACAAATATTGATTTTTATGTCCACAAAATTCGGATTATGGTGAATTTCGTTCAATTCTGATGACAATGACAAACAACCCGCTGTCGCCATCTTTGATGCGAAGCACGTTTCGTTCCATCAATCAACACATTGCGTGCGTCCGTCGCGCCAAAACAGTATCCATCACAAAAACTGTGACTTATGTGACTACGTAAAACGAAACGTCTTGCCGCCGGACCGAAATTTTATTAGTAGGTACTTATATTTAGTATCAACATTACACCCGTGCGAAGTCGGGGCGGGCCGGTAATACTTATATAGTTTTTAAATACATACTTATTATACATAGACACACCAGACACAAAACAAATGTTTATTTTCAAATTTAAAGGCCTATTCGACTTTTGGTTTTTCTTCAAAAAACTGTAAATTATTCAATTTATTCATTTTTTAAATAATATTATATAATTATTATAAATATGTACCCCAATGGTAGGGGTAGACGGGTTCTGGAGTGGAGACCGTGAATCGGTAAACGTAGTGTAGGACGCCCTGAGACTAGATGGAGTGACGATATACGAAAGCCGGCTGGTGGCAGTTGGAAGCGTGAGACCGAGGATCGGGCTGAGTGGCGTATTATGGGAGAGACATATGTCCAGCAGTGGACGAACACAGGCTGATGATGAATATAAATATATATATTTTTAGTTTATGTAGTATTTACATTGATTTTAACTTTAAAATATTCAATAGGCGCAGTTAGACAAGATTTGGTCCAACGCTGGCCTCGTTTAAACTTAAAAAGAACTATACATTTCAGTGACATCACAATTTTTTCCATTAGTTGTATTTTACAATTATGAAACATTCGTGTGATCGTGTGACGTGTCTATCTGTAGAAGAGGAGTTGATCATAAACGATCCAGCGCCGTCGACGTCGCGCGCGGCTGCCGGCGCCGGCGACGAGGCGCCCATCCTGGCCCACGACGGAGCGGAGGACGCAGGTACCTACTACTTATTTTAAATCACTGCATCTGAATTTCGGAAACGACTCGAACGATTTTCGTAAAATTTTCGTACATAATTATGTATGGCGACGGCGCGTTGACGTGGGAGAAGCACATCGACGAGCTGTGCGGGAAGCTGGGCCGCTCGTGCTTCGCGCTACGGCGGCTCGCGGCCACCGCCACCCGCGACGTCGTGCGCTCCTGCTACTTCGCGACCGTCCACTCCAACATCACGTACGGGCTGGAGCTGTGGGGCCGTGCTGCTGACTATAAAAGAGTGTTTGTAATGCAGAAGAGAGCCATAAGGGCTATGGTCGGAGCCACCAATGAGACATCATGTGTGCAGTTCTTTAATGAACTTCATATTTTGCCACTACCCTGTGAATTCATTCTACAAACAGGCATTTTCGTGCATAGAAACATAGGTACATTTCAGAGGAGGGGCATTAACCCGAATTTCAATTTAAGGAGTAACATAAAACATAATCAACTAGTGAGTCCGCCCCACAAGCTGAGTAAGTCTGAGAGGTCGGTCTATGTCGGAGGGCCCGCAATATACAACCGGCTGCCGTCGGTCGTACGGGACGCACCTTCCGCTATGAGTTTTAAACGGAACCTGAAAGCTTGGCTGCACGATCAGATTTTTTATTCTCTGGACGACTTAATGAAGTTGCCAGACTTCTAAAAAGTTGTTTTTAATTATTATTTTTATTTTTATTTCGTTATAGGTACGTAAAATGTAAAGAGCAATTTATGAAATTGTAATTGTTTTATTAATTCTTTTTTTTGTGCTTGTGTATAAGCGACAATATTATTATTCAATTTTATGACTTGTAACTCACCATTACCAATAAATGATTTGTATTTGTATTTGTATTTGTATGCAGGGGGTTTCGGAGACGAGAAATCGATCTAACAAGGTTTCATTTTAATGAAACACGTTGCTTGCACGGTGGCTGAACAAGAAGAGAATTCATTGAATGATCATATTATTCATCTTAGACTAAAAAAGGTTTAACATAATATGGACAGACTATAAAAAAATCCGAGATGATCGATCGTGGTACTTTCATCGTAACCGTATCAACAGATGTCGCTACTTACATGTTTCACTTGATGTACTGAACTATCAAATTTTAACACATTTCTAAACGCATTTTATGCGTGTTTTTATACAATGAAAAACTGTTAAGTATATCAACATTAGAATGAGACGGTAAATTTCGCAACGTTGCGCGCAGGGTGATAGCTCAGGCGGGAAGTTGGGCGGTCGTGAAATAGTAGACAGGGTTCGAATCCAGACGGATCCCTCAATTTTTTTCAAGTTTCTTCTTTTTTCTTGAGAAAAAAAGGAAAAAAGTATAAATTCAGACCAATGGAAACTGTGTTGCCAGACATACTGCATGCCTCTCGCAGAGGCCAGTTTGTATGAGGCAACTATTAAAATGTTTTGTATCACCTTATCTTACCTGCAAACAGCAATAAAGATTTTTGTATTTGTAGACTCAGTGTTTAAACCGAGCAAAGCTACCCAGGTACACTCCGCGAGGCATAAGCTGAGCTTTGCATTTGTGTGAGTGTACATGGATAGTGTAGGTGTGACAACCGGCCTTAGGCGCGGCGCCATTCTGTCTCGCCGCGCTCCTGCCTGATTGGTGATCACTCACACTAATGCAAAGCTCAGCCTATACCTTGCGGACAAAATTTCAAGCTCCTGCCTGATTGGTGATCACTCACACTAATGCAAAGCACAGCTTATACCTCGCGGAGTGTACTTTATCGTTAAGATGTAAATTTTTTGAGCAGTTGAAATTTGTAATACTGTTCTACTAGTCAACCCTTCTATTTGATACGATTGGAGCTTTGGTCCAAAACAAGGCATCACATGGAGAGTAATAACTGTATAATGTGTGTAGATGTAGAGGTGGAGTGGAGAGAGGGCCCGCTGACGGTGGCGCGGCTGACGCGCGCGGCGCCAGACACGCGGCGGCGGCGCGAGCAGAGGTGAGCGGGCGTTCCGCCGAGCCCAGTTTACATAGTTAGTTAGTTAGTTTGATGGAGCCTTCCTTCCCTGCTACTCCAACCATCCCAGGCTTTTTGAAGTGAAAACTACGTTTGGCGCACCACAGAATGATTTTGGCTGAATGCGTCAGTATTTCTAGATGACCAATGGGAAATGCTCACGCATTTCTAGATGACCAATGGCCATGATCACGAGTTTATCCGAAGATTTCGTGTCATTCCCGAGCGTGACGCTAGAATTCAATTCGCAGCCCACGAACAATCTGGTGCGCCAAAAGAAGTTTTCTCTTCAAAAACCACCCATAGTACAAAATCACTAACATAATAGACAAACCCATACAAAGCATACAAATGACAAAACTACAAACGGAACGAAACCACACGCAGCACAAATTCATAAACAACACATAACCACAATAAGCACAAAATCACGACCGGCATTAAAAAAACGCGGCACAAAATCACATTTAAAAGTCAGCCAAAATAACTCAACCGACACCAGTTAGTATTTAATAATAAGTCAAAATAACTTCACATACACCAGTCACTAAATCACGAATAGCAGAAACCACACAAACAATATGACGTATTATAGCACAAACTCCACAAACATTTGTCACATGACAAGACTCATCTCAAAGTGTGTTTTAATGATATTGTATATGTTTGTCATGATCGCAGGTACATGTGGGGAGTGCTCACTATCGCGGTGGTGTACGCTCTGCCGGTGGTTCAGCTGCTCTTCACCTACCAACAGGTAACACCCGCCTACCAGTAACCTGTCTGACGACATTATATATTTGTCTTAAAAATACTTCAACCGACACCAGTTATGGTCTAAATATCAGTCAAAATAGTTCCAAAACCAAAAATTTTTTTGCAAAACATCTATTTAACGAACAAACTAATCAACAACATTTTGTAAAAAGAACGAATACCGTCATAGTAACTCATCCGCCACCTGTTAGGATCTGAAAATGAGTCAAAATAACTTCACCAACACCAGTTTGTATTTAATAATCGGTCAAAATAACTCAACCGACACCAGTTAGTAAAAGTCAGTCAAAATAACTCAACCGGCACCAGTAAGTATTTAAAAGTCAGTCAAAATAACTCAACCGGCACCAGTAAGTATTTAAAAGTCAGTCAAAATAACTCAACCGGCACCAGTAAGTATTTAAAAATCCGTCAAAATAACTCAACCGGCACCAGTTAGTATTTAAAAGTCAGTCAAAATAACTCAACCGGCACCAGTAAGTATTTAAAAATCCGTCAAAATAACTCAACCGGCACCAGTTAGTATTTAAAAGTCCGTCAAAATAACTCAACCGGCACCAGTAAGTATTTAAAAATCCGTCAAAATAACTCAACCGGCACCAGTTAGTATTTAAAAGTCCGTCAAAATAACTCAACCGGCACCAGTAAGTATTTAAAAGTCCGTCAAAATAACTCAACCGGCACCAGTAAGTATTTAAAAGTCCGTCAAAATAACTCAACCGGCACCAGTAAGTATTTAAAAATCCGTCAAAATAACTCAACCGGCACCAGTTAGTATTTAAAAGTCCGTCAAAATAACTCAACCGACACCAGTTAGTAAAAGTCAGTCAAAATAACTCAACCGGCACCAGTAAGTATTTATAAGTCCGTCAAAATAACTCAACCGACACCAGTTAGTAAAAGTCAGTCAAAATAACTCAACCGGCACCAGTAAGTATTTAACACATTGGCTGCTGAAAACACGTACGTTGTGTTTTATTTAGTGCAACGCGTATGCGGGCTAAACACGCCTGTCGTGTAAAGCTGCATTGCTATGCACCGGTGCGGCGCCACACAAACGTGTGTGTTTCAAAAGACGAAACGCCAGTGCGGACGCACATACGAGGCGTGTTTTATCGTTTTTTTTTTATTAAAAAATAAAACAAGTCATGCTTGGTGTTCTCCTGATAGTAATTGATACGAAACAATACTTACCTCTGATGTCAGATTTTTTTACAATAACGTAACGCTAGAGCGGAAATATATGCGAGGAGTATTTGTTCGTTTTTTAATAAAAAAAAAAATATGCTACAGAGGTAATTAGTACGAGACAATGCCTCTAATACCGATTAATTATATTTTCAAGTACCTACCTAATACCAACATAAGTATATTATTTTTTGAAGTGATTTTGTTTGGAAACTTTAAAGCCACAAAAATCGAATAAATTACGTTTATTAAAGGCGCTCTTCAAATAAAAGTGTCAATATTTGATTCGTAGATATAATGCACGAGATTATAATCTCACGGTTAGGTTAGTTCATAAAATAGCGTTGTTAGATTATAATCTGACATACAAGAATTGCTCGTTTACAGGTATTAGGTAGATGAGCAATGTTGTAGATGAGCAATGTTCTACTATTCGAATGGCGTCTAGATACCTTCCACGACTGATTGCTATATAAGGTAGCCCATCAGTAAACAGTCAGTTATTATCGTTCCTTGATAAGTGTGCAGTTTCAAATCTATTCGTCGTTTTAAGCAAAATCTTGTTCAAAAGTTCTATTACATAGATTAAAACATACCAAACTAATAAAATAGTGTTAAAAAGTAGTAACTATCGCCAGAAAAGCAACATTTACCCAGACTGCCCTATGGTCAAGTTAAAGTAATTTATTTTTGAAAAGTATCTAACGAACATTGTTTAGCGACAATGTTCTAACGACGGATTGAAGTAGAACCGGAGTAGGAAAGTCGCGAGTTTATTTCGAATTACGTGTTTCGTAAAAGAGAGTAGACGTCCTGGTTTAGAACCGATCCCACAACGCCGACGTGGCGTTTTGTAAATTAAATTTATGTTATAATAAGATGCATATTATTTTATTTAACCATCATCATATCAACCCCCTGCTGGGTATAGTATGTTATGGACCTATATTTTTATCCATGAATGACATCACTTTATTCCTGTTTTTTTGTAGTGTTGATAGCTCAGAGGTCAAGAGGTCAAAAGAGATCGGGTTCGAATCCCGGCTCCGATATTTATGAACTAGAGCTACAAAACCATGGTGAACCAATAAGTACATGGTACTATATTATGCTTTTAATGTACTCGTATTCTGATTCAAATTAATTTACCTGATGGAGCGACCTACAATAGATTACGTATATCATTATTAGGCCCGCTGTAGTCTTGTAAACCGTTTTTTTAATTAAAATTGTATTGTCGTTTCACCAGTGCTGCTTCACGCATACGGCGTGTTTCACACCAGGTGTGTTTGTCCGCACTGGCGTCGCTCGTCTGAACAGCAGTGCGGCTACTCGCGCCTAGCGTGAAACACTCCTTGCGTGTTTTCCGTACTCGCGTTGCACGTTGCAACGCGAGTACGGCTAGCCGCGACTGGCGTGTTATTTCAGTAAAAACGCCTTATTATTTAAAAACTGTCTAGCAGCGAATGTGTTAAAAGTCCGTCAAAATAACTCAACCGACACCAGTTAGTAAAAATCAGTCAAAATAACTCAACCGACACCAGTTAGTAAAAATCTGTCAAAATAACTCAACCGACACCAGTTAGTAAAAATCTGTCAAAATAACTCAACCGACCCCAGTTAGTATCTAAAATTCAGTCAAAACACATGTTTTGGAACGCAGTTCCCAAATATTGGAAATGATAGATCGTGGTTAGATCCTATGTAATGTCTTCAATATGAATTCAAATCGCGGTAATTATAAAACTATAATCCCGAAGTAATGTCTCAGCTAACACCAGCCTTTTTAGGCCTTTTACCGTCTATCTGCATCGGCTTTAGCTTAGCTATTGCTGTCTCTATAATAGGCGTGTCGACAGGTCCTGCAATTATATTAAATTATTTGATATAATGACTGAGTATTTAAATAGAATAAAATGTGTACCAATTTAATTTTGATATTTTTTAGTTTAACTTACTTTATGATCATTCAAAGCTGGATGGGCAAGTCCATTTTAAAAGTACGAAATTATTAGAAAATGAATTTACCATTGGATAACCCAATTCAATTTCAAGTTACTTTTGTTATGAAACCAGTTTCCTAAACGCAATATTTAATATAGCTACCTTACAAACTTTACGCGCGACGCATAGAAAATACGGCATTGTGACGTCACGCTTCGTAGTGTTTTTGTATGAAGCGTTTTTAGGAGAGTCCAAAATAGTGATTTTAAAATCGTGATATCACGGGAAGTTTTTAAGATAACAAAGTAATTCTTTCACCTATGTTTCAGGTATTGAGTAGCCTTTTGATGGCTCATTAAATCAAAAATGAATCGACACGCCTATTTCAAGTGAAAAAAAAGAAAGAGTAGTATCAAAGCTCTGACCATTTTAATTTGTAGTTTTTAAGTAAACCCTAAATGGGTCGTCTCATTTGGAGACTGCGGTCCGTCTCATATGATTTAATCCGGCAGTTTCATCTTATTTAACTGGGCCGTCTCATCGATTTTAGTCGGGTCGTCACATCTCATTTAACCGGGTCGTCTCATTTAATTTAGTCGGGTCGTCTCATTCCATTTAACCGGGTCATCTCATGTCATTTAACCGGGTCGTCTCATCTCGTTTAACCGGGTCGTCTCTTTTAATTTAACCAGGTCTTATCTCATTTAATCGCGCCGTCTCATGTCATTTAACCGGAGAGTATCTTCTTATTTAACCGGGTAGTCTCATTTAATTGAACCGGTCTGTATCACGTCATTTAACCGGGTCGTAACATGTCATTTAACCGGACCGTCTCATCTCATATAACCGCGCCGTCTCATCTTATTTCATCGGGGTGTCTCTTCTCGTTTAGCTGAGTCCTCTCATCCCATTTAACTGGGTCATCTCATCTTATTTAACCGGGTCGTATCATGCTATTTAACTGGACCGTCTCATCTCGTTTAACCGGGCGTACAAATGGCATGAGAGACCATACCGTACCCGTCACACCGAGCCCCCGTCGTCAGATGGTGTTCGCGACGGGCAACCAAGACCTGTGCTACTACAACTTCCTGTGCGCGCACCCGCTCGGCGCGCTGTCCGACTTCAACCACGTGTACTCCAACGTGGCGTACGTCCTGCTCGGGGGCTGCTTCATGCTGCAGGTGCGAGCGAGACAGCGGCGCGAGCCCACGAGGAGGCAGGTAAATACAGTACGAAACCAATTTGTTACACCACAAACAAAAAAAAACAGTGATTACATTAAAATTGGGTACAAGAGGCGATGTTGTTGCTAATAGGGATCTTTTCCAGATAACCTTTTGGTAACTAGGACAAGATGAGAAGTACGGGCTGTGGTGGGGTAAATATTGTATATGTTTCGAATATAATTAGGCGTTTTTAGAATGCACATATATTATCTTCTTCACATTGTACATTTCTTCTGTATGTGTAGTTCCAAAGGTGAAAGGTCTCCCTGAAAAGTAAGGTTGAGACACAGGTTAAGTGAAGATGAAGTGACGGAAACAGCGTTGCGCGCCCCCCTGCCGTACGTCCCTGGCGCGCCCTACCACGCGGTCTTCTCCTGGCAAGTGACGAAGAAAACGAATAAAATAAGGCTCTCAATAAGAAAAAGAAGACAGCACCACAAAGCCCTGACGTGGCCGCCGTGAAGGGGCTTGAAGGCTAGATGGAAAAAAAAGAGTTGGACAACACGTCCGCGCTATGCAAAAAGAGCAATGCAAGCGAGTGTAGACCCACCCAGCAAACACCACTAGCCGTCTAGTTCCCAAGAGCCAGTGTGCTCTAGAGCCCTGCTCCAGTAGAGAGGGTAACCTCGGAACTGGTCCCCTACCAGGCCTATGAGGGATATGGAAGAACAAAAAGGAGACAGCACCCAACCCTGTAGAAACACAACTACCCAAAGTCCCGTAAGAGTTTGAGCCCCCAGTAATGAGGATATTCCTCAGCTTGGTTCCCTACCTCCCCAATGGGAAAGGAAGAACGAAGTAGTGCGGGGACAGCGGCGGGAGCCCACAAGAAGAGAGTTACACATGATTGTATACTAGCGGCCCGCCCCGGCTTCGCACGGGTGCAATGCTGATACTAAATATAAGTACCAACTAATAAAATTCCGGTCCGGCGGCAAGACGTTTCGTTGTACGTAGTCACAAGTCACAGTTTTTTGTGATGGATAATTTTTTGGCGCGACGGACGCACGCAATGTGTTGATGGCAAGAAACGTGCCTCACACCAAAGACGGCGACAGCGGTTTGTTTGTCAGTCCCATCAGAATTTAACGAAATTCTCCATAATTCGAATTTTGTGGACATATGTTGTCGACTCTAAATCATATCTTTTTATGTTTTGTTATTTATATAAGGTTTCGATCAAGTCAATCGTACCCTTTGACGAAATTATTAATATAGATGGTATATAATATAATCTTGACAAGTTGTTGTCTCCAGGACGTGGGGGTCCCGCAGCACTACGGCCTGCTGTACTCCATGGGGATCGCGCTCTGCATGGAGGGGTTCCTCTCCGCCTGCTACCACCTGTGCCCCAACAAGATGAACTTCCAGTTTGGTGAGGCATATCAACTTTGTGCTACTTTTATTTATCTGTCAAATATTAGGCCGCTATTTGGTCCGCGTGGAACGTAGCGAAGGATACTTCAAATACATAATTGAAGTTTTAATCTCGCGCTGACACGGCCATACTGACAGGACACCACGGAATCTAAATAATAATAAAAATAGTGCGTGATGGCCTCCGCGCGGAAGAAGTGAACATTTTCACTCTCGCTCTGTCTCTTTCTATTCCCCTTCCCCGCAACAGTGCTTTCATACCCTCTTCATGGTGGTGACGCAACCTTGTTGGAAGTCGCATAAGAAGTTTCACTTAAAAAATGTATATGAAGGGCTAATGGGAAAAAGTGGCTTAGTCACATTCATTAAATTTTACAGTACATGCAATTAAAGTTGCGACAGTATTGTATGACTGACTTAGAAAATCAACTTATACACAAATAGTTGAATAAAAAAGTAAATTTAGCATACTACAAGTATGTGTGATATTTGACTTTTTATTGTGATAGTTAAGAGACTGTTGGGGTGTAGTAATGAAATATCGGTTATAGATAGATAGATAGATAACTCTTTATTGTGACATAAGAACAGAAATATTACAGTATAGCACTTATGAACTAGCACCACAAATGGCGGCCTTATTGCTTAGAGCAATCTCTTCCAGGCAACCAGCTTAAAGGAAATTCGCTTACAAACATGGTTAGGCGAAGCGAGGTGACACTTTTCCTAATACTACTAATTAAATACTACAATATAAAACAACTTAATACACAATCATCCAAAATACAATAAATAAAAGTGAGTCTAATACATAGGAAAATACAACTTATATTAATTAGGAACATATCACTTAAATACAACAACTAGTTAAAAAAAAAAACCTACAACCCCGAAAACAAAATCATGACTAATTAGTAAACAAAATAATGACTGCCCTAGTGGCTTAGTTGGTAGTAACTCTGCCTGCGAAGCCGAGGGTCGTGGGTTCGATCCCCACCCAGTGCAAATATTTGTGTGATGAATTCAAATGTTTGCACTGTGTCTGGGTGTTTCATGTATAATAAGTATGTATTTAAAACTATATAAGTATTGTATCAGCTATCTGGCTGCCATCACACAAGCTTTGCTTAGTTTGGGGTCAGATGGTGTTGTGTGTGAATTGTCCACCACCACCACCAGTAACATAACAACAGAAAAAACAAAAGTGACAAGAAATAGCGCCGGAGAACTGCATTAGTTACGATTATTTATTGTTATTGGGCAATTTTTATACAAAAAAATATCACACATACTTGTAATACACTAAATTTACTTTTTTATTCAACTATTAGTGTATAAGTTGATTTTCTGAGTCAGTCATACAATACTGTCGCAACTTTAATTGCATGTTCTCTTCTGCGAAAAATACTACAAAGTCTTGATCATCGCCGAAAAATTGCCAGCTTATCGGTTTTTTATCGGATACACTTTGGAGAGTGTGCAACTGATTTGCATGATCTGATACCACCTTGCCCTTTTTTCTATCGGAATGCTCGTAGCTCGAAAAAGCGACATCGTTTCATGGTTGATGTTCCAAAGACACGAACGAAGAGATTTGACTCTACTTTTGTGATAAGAACGTCTAGGCTGTGGAATACGTTGCCTGGGTGGGTTTTCCCCGATAGTTATAATCTTGGTGTCTTCAAATCGAGAGTGAATCGGTATCTTCTAGGTAAGCACGCTCCATCGTAGACCGCATCGTCGCTTAACATCAGGCGGTCAAGTGTAAACCTATAAAAGTAAAAAAAAAAAGTATTGTAAAATTTAATGAATGTGACTAAGCCAGTTCTTCCCCTGAGCCCTGATGTGTGTGTGTGTGTGTGGCAGACTCGTCGTTCATGTACGTGATCGCGGTGCTGGTGGTGCTGAAGCTGTACCAGAGCCGGCACTCGGACCTGCTGCCGGCCGCGCACGCCACCTTCCTGCTCGTGGCGCTCGTCATCGCCATCGGTGAGTGCGCAGCGCAGCGCAGCGCAGCGCAACGACCGTCGGTCGGAGCAGTGCGCCACATTAGGTGCCACTGACTCAAATAGCCATCCACCAACCCGCACTTGGCCAGCGTGCTGGATTATGGCCTTAACTCTCTACTTGCCAGAGAAGGCCCCGAGTCCCAGCAGTGGGAACATTTAGTGGGCTGCTCATGAGTCAAAAAGCGTCCACACACGAGTCCCAAAATCAGAGATGACGTAAAAGTAGTGGGACGGAGCCTATATCGCAACATAAATCACCAATCATATGGTGCGATGTAAGATATGATTTTTTTTTCGTGGGCAGAGCCTTTATTAACAAAACTATTTATACGCTGGGTACGCTTCCGATTGGTAGTGGGCTTGAACATCTTGATTATCTGTAGCCCTACAGTGGTTTAGTAGTGGTAGGACTCTTGGCAGAGTCCGCCTGGGGAAGTACCACACCTTTGCCAGTTATTCTACCGCCAAGCAGTAATGTGCAAACATTACTGTGTTCCAGTTTGAAGGGCAATGTTTCCAGAGAAATTACAGGGCTTAGAGATATAAGATCTTAGATCTCTGGGTGACGAGCGCAGTGCAGTGCTAGGTAATGATTTGGACTCTTCATGTTCCAATAGCTGCGTGTCACTGTGCTGTTATGTGTCAGGCATGTTGCTTACCATCAGGCACATGACCTGATCGTCTCGTCACTCTATATTTAAAAAAAAAAAAAAAAAAAAAAGTGGTCTATGGATAATTCAGTGTAAGTAGTTAGGTAGGTTTGTAGTGTAGTGTGGTTCTCGAATATGATTGGTGATTTATGGTTCGATGTAGGCTCCGCCCCACTTTTTTACGTAATTTCCTCTGATTTTAGGACTCGTGGACGCCTGAAAACACACCATTCTAATTAGTCCGTCAGCTAGCTCATGAAAAAATGTTGAATACGTATTTTTCAACTGAAAACTTCTTTGGACGCGCCTAGGACAGAATTTTCGTGGGCTGTGAATTAAAATGAACCGCCACGCTCGGATATGACAATAGCTTTTCGGGTAAACTCGGAATGCTAGAGCGAGAAACAAAATACAGTGAACAAGCGCGTCAGAGCGAGAAAGATAATATATAGTCCCTGTGTACCTGTGTTTATTATATTTATATCTTTTTATACCGACATTAACTTCTAGGTACTTACCACATTCATGTTATTAATTGAACTTGTCACGAAATATTAAATTTGCATTTCACATCCATTGCAAAAGAGTTTTTGTTGTAATATACTAGTATTACTGTTTTATCACAGCACTTACACTACGTAAACACACAAAATGAGGTTTTGATACCTATTTTCATCATAGCACTTATACATACACTTCAAACACAAAATTTCCTAGTCAAATCCTATTTCCGAACCGCGTATTTTTTTTTAAATTTATTCTTGACCATAAGATACTAATCATTTCGCCACATGTTATTCTCATATTGCTGTGCTTACTATAACTTATAGGTATATACCAATTTTCAATTTCTAAATAATTTTTATTTTTAATTATTTAGTGGTCTTTAAATATAAGTATTTCTTATTTTAGTTTTCACTTCTGCTATGTGGTCTTTAGCGCACACAATTTTTTTTTTCAAAATGTATTAAAAATCAACAAAGGTATCATCAAGCTTCGAGAGTCATGACGTCACTAGTGGGTAAAAATCAACAAAACGATTTAGCGTTAGAGTGACGTCACTCGAAATTTCTAAGCACTGTATATTCGTCATTTTTTGTTTGTGAAACAAAAGAAAATATACGTGTACAATATTTTTAGGCAACCTAAGTGACGGAGTAATTAGTTTTTTTGGACGATTGTATTCTTTTCCCGTTTTGGCACTCTGTTGGTGAAGAAGTTTGAACAGCCGACTAAAAGATGAGTGTTATAAGTTTGATGTCGATGTCTGTGTATGTGTCTGTCTGTGGCACCGTGGAGCTCAAACGGTTAACGGATCAACCGATTTCAATGCTTTTTATTTTATTTGAAAGTTAGTTTCCGTGCGGTAGTTGTTTGCTATATTTGGTTAATATTAATTCAAGATGGCGGCAACAAAATGGCGGATACTTTTTTTTACAACTTCCTTCAATACAATATAGTACGGGTATCAATTAAAAAGGCAAAGACTAGTAGAATACTAAATAATATGAGAAATTTCAAATCCAAGATGGCCGCTACCACAGAATCGCGAATTACACTTTTTTTACTACTCCCGCAATGTGAAACAGTTGGACTAGTAGAATACTCTACAAATTTCAAATCCAAGTTACGGTACGTTCACACGGCGTCGAGTGTTTCTCTACCGAATCGGTTTTTTGCAGGATTCGGTTCAGTTGTATCAGTATTTCAATGAATGAGTTCACACATGCATTCGGTTTCAAGACACGGCAAAAAAACCGAATCTTGCTGAAGTTGACATCCGATTTTGCGACTACAAACCGATTCGGTCGTACTGCAAAATGTCAGATCCGATCCAGTGGTATAGCGCATTCAATACATGCGTTCATACGACACACGCAGGGGTAGATTCGGTTTTTTGCCGGATCTTGAAACCGCGTCGTGTCGCACAAGCGGCTGTCGTCTTGCTAATAAAAGCCGGATGTTGTGTTTACACGAGATCCCGATACGAGGCTGTCGGATACGGCCATGCAAGATGTGCTGTGTGAATACAACATTCGGTTTCTCCAGATCCGATGAAAATAAGATTCGGCAAAACGTGGCTTCGTGTGAACGTACCGTTAGTCGGGGGTAAATCAAAATGTTTAATTTTGTTCTTGTTGAACGCTAACCTGAAATCCTTCGTGTTAACCCCTCGCGCGCTTTATGGCAACAATTGTTGCTTAAGCGAAGTTCTCTATTGGAAGACGGATTGTTACATTCAACGGATTTCTTGTGCAAAACGAATGTAGGTATATTATTGTGAATATATGTAGCGGCCTACACATTACAGTACTCGTGTACATCCCTCGGCATGCTG
Organism: Ectropis grisescens; assembly: GCA_017562165.1. Taxonomy (NCBI): domain Eukaryota; kingdom Metazoa; phylum Arthropoda; class Insecta; order Lepidoptera; family Geometridae; genus Ectropis; species Ectropis grisescens. The sequence continues at coordinate 887,449 of CM029796.1, forward strand.
TTTCATACTGCGGGCGCGCTTCGTATTTACGCGCGACATCAGTTTGAACGGTGAGCGACGACATCCTGGCGACCCCTCTGCGACTGGCGCGCGTTTTTTTTTTTTTAATTAACCAATGGCAGCTGGCCGTTAGTCGCCTATACTACCGATCTGACTATTCGGGTTGGCGCCGAGGGCGCAGGACCCAAAAGGAACCTAACCTATGTATAACGCGTTACGGCTGCTAGCACGAGGGCGCCTCAGACGGCGCGACCTCGGCTCGGGCTAGTGCCGGGGGACAGTGTTTGGCGGAGTGGGTGCGCGCGCGCATCGACCGCAGTATATTTATATGAAACCAGCGTCCGCCGCCTCGTGCGATCTTACTTAAGCCACTCATTCATTTAGATGCTAATTGTAGATGGTCCCATGTATACATTAACCCTATCGATTTAATAAATGCATGATAATTCTCCAATCACTATTTTACTTCTTAAACTATAATTATACTTAAGACTCAGGTTTACGCGGCGGACAAACTAGGAAGATAGGCTAAATATATAATATGAATGTGTGATAGCACGTACGCGACATCCCGCGAGTTCGCGTATCACAGTGGAAGAGTTAAACATCAGAGTTTATCCTCGGTGCAGGCATGGTGGGCATCCTGTTCCCGAGCGTGGCGTTCTCCGCGTTCTTCATGGTGCTGCACCTCGGCACCTGCCTCGTCTTCACGCTCCAGATATACTACGCGGGCCAGTTCCAGCTGGGTGAGTGTGGCCTGCTGGCGGGAAAATGGCTAGGGGAAAAATACTCTAAGAAACCGACGCATTTTTTGAAGTAAAACTGCTTTTGGCGCGCCTCAAAAGATTGTTCGTGGGCTGTGAATTGAATTCTAGCGTCACGCTCGATGGGCTCTAGCTACTGAAAGGCTCATGGCTTCACGTATGATTTCAAGTACTTTGACATGGCGCCGTGAGTAATGACCCCCATTAAGGAGCACCTTGCATCCCACCAATATGTGCCTTGCTGTACATATCGCCTCTCCACAAGTATAGCAACATTTTTCAGAGGCTTTTACCCACCTTACCAAGTTACTCTGGTTTTTTATCGGATACACTTCGGGGAGTGTGCAACTGATCTGCATGATCTAATACCTCCTTGCCCTTTTTTCTATCGTACTTCTCGTAACTCAAAGAAGCGGCACCGTTTCATGGTGGATATTCCAAAGACACGGACGAAGAGGTTTGACTCTACGTTTGTGATAAGAACATCTAGGCTGTGGAATGAGCTGCCTGAGTGGGTTTTTCCCGATAGTTATAATCTTGGTGTCTTCAAATCGAGAGTGAATCGGTTTCTTCTAGGTAAACACGCTCCATCGTAGACCGCATCGTCGCTTAACATCAGGCGAGATGGCGGTCAAGAGTAAAACTATAAAAGTTAAAAAAAAAAGGGAGCGTCATTTGGAATGCATTTAGATAAAATTTTAATAAGAATCAATTTAATAATAATAATTTGATAATTAAAAATTTGTACGTATTTTGAGGATGGTTTCCTTATTTGATTCGAGAGTCGCCTGCACTCGTGTTCCACCTCTTCTGCTTAACTTCTTGATGGTAATTTTTAAGACAAATTCAATTCATTCATTACCCTAGTTAATAGTTGTTTTACGCTGCTACGAAATTTTTTGCTGATAAAAATGTTCACTTATGATTTGTTCTGTCAAAACTACCCTCAAAATATTTGAGGGTAGGTTCACATTTTTCTTCATATCATGAGCCATAACGTGACCAAACCCATTTGGGTAACGCCAACGATTTGTTTAGCCAAATCTACCCTCAAACATTTTGAGGATAGATTTGTTCTGTCATTAACTTTGTAACGTTTGATGGAGAAGGTGAAATAATAAAACATGTTGACTGGTTCACCGCCGTTTATTCAATTATCATTAGATAGAAATTATTGTTCACAACACAAAAACAAAAATGAATAAAAAAAATGATAAATTCTTATATATAGTGAAACAAATGGCGGGCTTATCGCTAGCAGCGATCTCTTCCAGGCAACCAGATTATAAATAATCGTATTCCAAAGCTATCTTAAGCTCAGCACTACGTAATTTAAGGCGCGCGTATAACCTGGATTTAGAATATCGCACTGTCAGGATTGTTACGACACTTGTATACGCGAACACCTCAACTACCCTTTTTGAGGGTAGATTCAAATATTTTTGACGTAACAACGTCTAATAAATCGATGAACGCCGGCTGCATGCACGAAAAGGTCCCGTTATGTCCTGTTACGCTCATTGTGCACTTGCGCCGCATCTATCAATGTTTTGTTACGACGTTGTCACGTTAAACTATCGTACGTAAGCCAATCGACTTTACAGACAAGTAATTTTTTGAGGGTAGATTCACTTTTTTATTACTGAAGTTGAAGTGAGTATAATATTGTTGGTCGTGGCGCCGCAGAGGCGCGCGCGCTGCGGGCGGCGTGGGCGCGCGCGCGCGCGGCGGGCGGGCGCGCGCTGCTGCCGGCGCAGCGTGCACGCGCCGCGCTGCTCGCCGTCGCCAACCTCGCCAACGTCAGCTTCGCCGTGTACGCGTGAGTACCGCCCCTGTATCCGATCACATTCCGATTCACATTCTTAACCGGCTGTCGAGAGAACCTGGGTGTATGTGTGTGGGTGTTGTAGGCAGGCTGTGTCGAGAGAAACTGGGTGTATGTATGTGGGTGTTGTAGGCAGGCTGTGTCGAGAGAAACTGGGTGTATGTATGTGGGTGTTGTAGGCAGGCTGTGTCGAGAGAAACTGGGTGTATGTGTGTGGGTGTTGTAGGCAGGCTGTGTCGAGAGAGAAACTGGGTGTATGTATGTGGGTGTTGTAGGCAGGCTGTGTCGAGAGAAACTGGGTGTATGTGTGTGGGTGTTGTAGGCAGGCTGTGTCGAGAGAAACAGGGTGTATGTATGTGGGTGTTGTAGGCAGGCTGTGTCGAGAGAAACTGGGTGTATGTGTGTGGGTGTTGTAGGCAGGCTGTGTCGAGAGAAACTGGGTGTATGTATGTGGGTGTTGTAGGCAGGCTGTGTCGAGAGAAACTGGGTGTATGTGTGTGGGTGTTGTAGGCAGGCTGTGTCGAGAGAAACTGGGTGTATGTATGTGGGTGTTGTAGGCAGGCTGTGTCGAGAGAAACTGGGTGTATGTGTGTGGGTGTTGTAGGCAGGCTGTGTCGAGAGAAACAGGGTGTATGTATGTGGTGTTGTAGGCAGGCTGTGTCGAGAGAAACTGGGTGTATGTATGTGGGTGTTGTAGGCAGGCTGTGTCGAGAGAAACTGGGTGTATGTGTGTGGGTGTTGTAGGCAGGCTGTGTCGAGAGAAACAGGGTGTATGTATGTGGGTGTTGTAGGCAGGCTGTGTCGAGAGAAACTGGGTGTATGTATGTGGGTGTTGTAGGCAGGCTGTGTCGAGAGAAACTGGGTGTATGTGTGTGGGTGTTGTAGGCAGGCTGTGTCGAGAGAAACTGGGTGTATGTATGTGGGTGTTGTAGGCAGGCTGTGTCGAGAGAAACTGGGTGTATGTGTGTGGGTGTTGTAGGCAGGCTGTGTCGAGAGAAACTGGGTGTATGAGTATGGGTGTTGTGGGCAAGCTGTGTCGAGAGAAACTGGTTGTATGTGTATGTGTGTTGTTCGGTCACAGAGTGTATGTGTATAGATGTTGTTCGGTCACAGGATGTATGTGTATAGGTGTTGTTCGGTCGCATAGTGTATGTGTATGGGTGATGTAGCAACCTCTAATCAATCAATACACACCTCCAAGCAATCCAGGTCACCTACGAACTAGAAATCACATACGTCGGCTCAATATCGCTTGCGAGGACGGATAGCTCAGCTAAAGTGTGATTTACCTCAGCTGAAGTGTGATTTACTTCAGCTAAAGTGGGATTTACCTCAGCTAAAGCGTGATTTATCTCAGCTAAAGTGTAATTTACCTCAACTAAAGTATGATTTACCTCAGATAAAGTGTGATTTACCTCAGCTAAAGTGTGATTTACCTCAGCTAAAGTGTGATTTACCTCGACTAAAGTGTGATTTACTTCAGCTAAAGCGTGATTTACCTCAGCTAAAGTATGATTTACTTCAGCTAAAGCGTGATTTATCTTGACATAACTGTAGTTTAGCTCAGCTGAAGTGTTGTTTGTTTAGCGTGTACTCACGCAACAAGGTCGTGTCGCTGTTTCTCTCAGTAGGCTGGCTGTGTCGAGAGAAACAGAGTGTAGGTGTATGTTGTTCGGTCGCAGGGTGTTTGTATTGTTCGATTGCTGAGTGTGTGAGTATTGTTCGATTGCTGAGTGTGTGAGTATTGTTCGATTGCTGAGTGTGTGTATTATTCGATTGCTGAGTGTGTGTGTATTGTTCGATTGCTGAGTGTGTGAGTATTGTTCGATTGCTGAGTGTGTGAGTATTGTTCGATTGCTGAGTGTGTGTGTATTATTCGATTGCTGAGTGTGTGTGTATTGTTCGATTGCTGAGTGTATGTGTATTGTTCGATTGCTGAGTGTGTGTGTATTGTTCGATTGCTGAGTGTATGTGTATTGTTCGATTGCTGAGTGTATGTGTATTGTTCGATTGCTGAGTGTATGTGTATTGTTCGATTGCTGAGTGTGTGAGTATTGTTCGATTTCTGAGTGTGTGTATTGTTCGATTGCTGAGTGTGTGTGTATTTGTTCGATTGCTGAGTGTGTGTATTGTTCGATTGCTGAGTGTGTGTGTATTGTTCGATTGCTGAGTGTGTGTGTATTGTTCGATTGCTGAGTGTGTGTGTATGGTTGTCGTTCGGGCCCAGGGTGTACATGTGCGGGTGTCGTTTCCCCAGCGCGTACTCGCACAACAAGGACGTGGCGCGGCAGCTGCTGGTGATCCTGATGGGGAACGCCATCCTGTACCTGTGGTTCTACCTCGCCATGAAGCTGTCGCGCGGCGAGCGGCCGCGCGCGCACGCGTGGGCGTACTGCGCGCTCGCGCACGCCGCCTGGGCGCTCGCCGCCTACCAGTTCGTGCACGGGAACACGAGGTGGTCGGTCAGTACCGCGCCGCTTCTGTCAGCTGTTCATTGAATCGGATCTCATCTCGTTGTATCAAATGATATCGCATGACAGCATATCCTGTTATATCATACCGCATCACATATCCCATCGTATCGTTTCATTTGTCATCGCTTTGTATCCCATCACGTATCCCATCATATCTCATCACTTTATAATGCATCACGTATCCCATCATATCTCATCACTTTGTATCGCCTCACGTACCCCATCATATCTCATCCCTTTGTATCGCATCACGTACCCCATCATATCTCATCACTTTTTATCGCATCACGTACCCCATCATATCTCATCACTTTTTATCGCATCACGTATTTCAACATATCTCATGACTTTGTATCGCATCACGTATTCCAACATATCTCATCACTTAGTATCCCATCACGTATCCCATCATATCTCATCACTTTATATTGCATCACGTATCCCATCATATCTCATCACTTTGTATCGCATCACGTATCCCATCACATCTCATGACTTTGTATTGCATCACGTATTCCAACATATCTCATCACTTAGTATACCATCACGTATCCCATCATATCTCATGACTTTGTATCGCATCACGTATCCCATCATATCTCATCACTTTGTATCGCATCACGTATCCCATCACATCTCATGACTTTGTATCGCATCACGTATTCCAACATATCTCATCACTTAGTATCCCATTACGTATCCCATCATATCTCATCACTTTGTATCGCCTCACGTACCCCATCACATCTCATCACTTTGTATCGCATCACGTATCCCATCACATCTCATCACTTAGTATCGCATCACATACCCATCACTTTGTATCACATCACGTATCTCATCACTTTGTATCGCATCACGTATCACATGATATCATATCCCATCACATCATTTGTCAATTGTAACGGATGAGAGTGTCACTCCCTGTGCGTGTATGTGTGGCAGGAGACGCCGGCGCAGTCTCGGCGCCGCAACGCCGTGTGCTCGGCGCTGGCGCTGTTCGACGCGCACGACATGTGGCACGTCAGCTCGGCCGTCGCCTGCTTCCTCTCCTACAACCTGCTGCTCGTCATCGACGATGACGTCAAGCTCAAGAGGACGCTCATACCTACCTTCTAGTCCAGTGGCAACCCTAGACGCAACCGACCAATCACAGCCCGTGACGCGTTGCTGTCTGGATCGCGCAAGCGAAGTTGAACGTCGCTACAAACATTATTAACGAAGCAGCAACCTTCAATACAACCGTCAATGAAGGAGAGTCATAAATATAGTGATCAAGTTGGTCCGCTACCATACATGCAGTTGTGAGGTGTGTCTCTAAACAAATACCCTCAAGCAGACCCTCCCATTGAAAGTACTATCATAGGAAGAAACACCAACGATCGCTGCCGCCAAGAACACAAATATAGTGACCAATTACAGAACATCTCGCTTCTATGTCTGAATCGCTTAACCTCAGTTGATCGACAACTATAGATCCAGTTCTGAGGCGCTATGGAAACAAAACTATAACCTTGGCATTGACATTCATCTAATTGAAGGTAATATTAAAGCTACAACAAGCATTACCCCGCTAAATGGCTAACGTTTAATACTCTTGTGAGCTCGGCTGTCGCCTGCTTCCTCTTCTACAGCCTGCTGCTGGTCTGGTAATGTCAAGTTGAAGAAGACGCTCATACCCACCTTCTAGGGGCAGTGCCAACCCTAGCAGACAATACTCGACCAATCACAGCCCGTGTTGCGGTGATGTTATGAGTTGGCTTCTTCATGTCCCAATAGCTGCGTGTCCCTGTGCTGGTATGTTGCTAGCCATCAGGCATATGTCCTGTTCGTTTAATCACTCTTTACCAAAAAAAGCTAAATCATTCAAGTAAATTTGAACATTGCTTCAAACCTTATAAACATAACGGAGCAGCAGCCACCACTACAAAGCTACAAACCACAAATGAAAATCAATAAACAAATATTGGTGGACAATTCCCACACAACACCATCTGACCCCAAACTAAGCTTGTAATATGGCGGCCAGATAGCTGATATGATACTTATATAGTTGTAAATACATACTTATTATACATAGAAACGCCCAGGCACAATGAAAATATTTGAATTCATCACACAAATATTTGCACTGGGTGGGAATCGAACCCGCGACCCTCGGCTTCGCAGGCAGAGCTACTACCCACTAAGCTACGAGGCCAGTCAATGAAGAAGAAAAAAGGACAATCAAGCGTAAATGCGTACGTTGAAAAACGTAAATGAAGAATTAGAACAAAATGTTGCCAAATATATTTTTTTTTTACAAAAAATAGCATTTTAACTTATTTAGATTTTTAAATGAACTTTATGTATATTATGATCTCCAATCTATTGTAAGTTCATGTATATTATAGAACGGAGTAGTGATACGAATAATTAATACATACTTTTGAACAGGGCTACGTAAGATAGGTGCACGATGCTGAAAGTGCAGTAGAACCTCAATGATGTAACCATATGGGACTGAAACTAGGTCGAATATCGAAACGTGTTTTTTGGATGCGATTATAAACCACACTTTTTTGAATTGAAAACTCTTTTGACGCGCCACAGACAGATTTTTCGTGCCAGTTTTCGTCTCCCGGCCCAGAGCCTCCACTATTTCTGTTCCAGTTCTACTGCACTGATATTGCTGCCATTATGAATAAATCAATTCTCTTCCCGCTTTTTGTAGTAGGAAGTAGGTCCATTGTAAATGTTGGTTTCGGCCCATTGTAAATATTGGTTTGTGCCCCTTGTAATTATTGGTTTCGGCCCATTGTAAATGTTGGTTTCGGTCTATCGTAAAATTTGGCTTGGGCCCATTGTAAATGTTGGTTTCGGTCTATCGTAAAATTTGGCTTGGGCCCATTGTAAATATTGGTTTGTGCCCCTTGTAATTATTGGTTTCGGCCCATTGTAAATGTTGGTTTCGGTCTATCGTAAAATTTGGCTTGGGCCCATTGTAAATGTTGGTTTCGGCCCATTGTAACTGTTAGTTTGTGCCCATTGTAAATTTAAGTTTGTGCCCATTGTAAATGTTGGTTTGTGCCTATTGTAAATGTTGGTTTCGGCCCATTGTAAAATTTGGCTTGGGCCCCATTGTAAATGTTGGCTTTAGTCCATTGCATGTATATGTTGTCCAAATGACAACAACTAACCTAGCTCCTTCGAGTTAGTTCAGTTTTCGTGCGTACCCCTGCTGCGTAGGTATAGAGATATTTCTCCCTAACTTTAGCGGGTGTAAAATGAGTTCAAATAATCCACACTAATATTATAAATGCGAAAGTAACTCTGTCTGTCTGTCTGTCTGTCTGTCTGTCTGTCTGTCTGTCCGTCTTTACCGCCTAAACCAACCAACAGATTTTGATGAAATTTGATACATAGATAGAATAGATCCCGAGAAAGGACATAGGCTACTTTTTGTTCCGAAAAAAGGGTTGAAAGGGTTAAAATAAGGGATGAAAGTTTGTATGGAAAACTTCGTCATTGTTGAAGAACTATGAAACTTTACGTCTAGATATTTAACACGAAACCATAAAATGTATGTTTTAGCAGTTTTGTAGTTTCGAACTGTACCTTGGTGGAATGGTGGTGAAAGTCTGGAAGTTCAATATTATTGAACATAAAACCATGAAACTTTGTATCTAGACACTTGAAATGGAGTCGATAAACGTTTGTTCCAGCAATTTTATAATTTCTAACTATACAGGGATACTTATATAACCGCTTGATACACTGGCCGCTTTTCGCGTTTTACAAATTTGGCGGAAAACGGGTGTCAGGTTACATAAGTGCGGTGTTTATGTCTCGGCATATGAAGTGCCGCCTTACTTTTATCCGTTTGAGCCATTTACTCTCAAGAACGTTTCAAGACGCTTCTAGCGGTATCATTTATTTATAATTAATGTACTTAAATAAATTCAAGATGGCCGCCGCTACAAAATGGTGGATAATTTATGTTTTATTAATCCCATCAATATGGGTATCAAATGAAAGGGCTCAACAAGCAGAATACAATATACTATAAAAAATTGACATCCAAGATGGCGGCCGCTACAAAATGGCGGATAACGTAGGTTTTATCAATCCCATCAACATGGGTATCAAATGAAAGGGCTCAACAAGCAGAATACAATATACTATAAAAAATTGAAATCCAAGATGGCGGCCGCTACAAAATGGCGGATAACGTAGGTTTTATCAATCCCATCAATATGGGTATCAAATGAAAGTGCTTGACAAGAAGAATACAGTGCACTATACAACCTCAATATTTAAGATGGGTGCAGCCACTAAATGGCGTATCAGACTATCAGACAGAATTTTTGATAGTCGACGAGATTTCCATGGTGTCTTATCAAATGTTATGCATGATGGACGCTCGATTAAGGCAAATTAAGAACTGCGAAAATGAGTTTTTTGGAGGAGTAGACGTATTACTTTTCGGTAATCTTTTACAACTGCCTCCTATAAAATGATCAGGAACACCTGTTTTCAATTCTAATATGAAATTATATAAATGAAAGTAACTCTCTCTGTCCGTTACCGTCTAACGCCTAAGCCACTTAAAGAGTTTGTTACAATTTGGTGCACAGATAGACTAGACTTAGGAAAGGACAACGGCGACTTTTATCACAGAAAAAGAGTTGAAAAGAGTGGAAATGAGGAGTAAAAGTGTGCATGGAAGGATCTTTGCACTCTTTGTATGCTATTTTTAACCGACTTCTAAAAACGAGGAGGTTATCAATCCAGTTGTATTTCCAATTGTGAATCAATTTAGATGGTTATTTTTTTGGTTGGTAGATTATAGTTCAGAGGTGGTCATATAAATTTTATCGAAATCAGTGCGGCGGTTTTTGAAATATGAACAACAAACTAAAATTTGCGTTCATGTAATCAGACGATATATCTACTAATATCTACTAATAGACTCTAATAAAATTTGGTGGACCGTCCCAATTTGATTTTAAATTAAAGTCTGTTTTTGATTAATTTTTTGAGAACATAGTTTTTTGTAATTTGTCGTGTAAATTCTACATTTATTAATAAATATAAAACTTTGACTTAGACCGATTTTGATTAGGAAACGTGAATTTGTATGGTAGTAAACATACGAGTAGGTACTGCCTCAATTACTTTAGTAAATATGTGGCGCGGACGAAGTCGCGGGTAAAAGCTAGTTTATTATAAATATAATCTTACGAATTTGTATTATGCTCAGAAGCTTAGATTTGTAATTTTTGTATTATCTAAAGCTAAAATATGGAATAAATGAATTGATTTTGTATATAATTTGTGGTTTTATTGGCTTATTCGCATAATATCAGATTCTCATAATATCAGATTCTCGAAATATCAGATTCTCAATATAGCAGAAGTATCTACAATCAAGAAAAAAAAACTATTAAATTATTTTACAATTTTTAACAGGCTTCAAACAAAGAGGTTTCTCAATTCGACCGTATATATGTATTTTATGTGTTTGCGGATAACTTCGTCGTTTATGAACCGATTTTGATGATTATTTTTTATTTCTAGATTTGTTTACTTCCAAAGTAATTAAAACAAATACATTTGACCTGTCAGGAGTCAACTTACCTGTTCCTACACGCGCGTTCGGTTAGAACGTGCCTTCAGAATAGGACGTCTAGAACGTGCCTTCAGAATAGGACGTCTAGGTACATGATAAGGCGTTGTTGTAATTTTAATTGACCGACTACAAAAAAGGAGGTTCTCAATTCGATTGTTTATTTTTGAAGTGAAAACTTGTTTTGGCGCGCCACAGATAGATTGTGCGTGGGCTGTGAATTTATTTCTAGCGTAGCGCTACGCTACGCTCGAGAATGACTTCGGCTTTCGGTTTCGGGTAAACTTGGGACCATGGCCATTGGCTATCTAGAAATGCGGCGGCCAATGGGAAATGCTGAAACGCCCTGGCCTGGCCACGTCCTCCGGTTACACCGGCGTAGTTTGTAGTGTCCAAAGTAAGCTATCAAATATAGTAAGTTATACGTTTTTACTTCAGCAGTTCCCATGCTTGCCTTTTTTTTTTAAATTAGGCTTTATGCTAGAGCGACACGGGGCTAGTTTTTCAAGCTATCTAGCCGGTACTCCCAGCTTCGTGTAGACAACGTTACGCCACGCCAGTTTTGTCTACGCGAAGTTTAATATAGTTCTACCGATTTTAACAAGACTTTCACTGTGTAGAAAAATGAAATCGGTTTCCACGAAACCAAAATAAATAAATTCGATATTCAAGAGTTTACGAAAGCTACAATAAAAGGGCGCAGCTAGTTATTAGTGAAATCTTTAAAAAAAGCGAATAGCAACATTGTTTCATATAGGCTGCAGGCCCGTGAACAAAATGTATGGGTCATCTGATACAGCAGGATACCTATGTAGGATGATAGAAGGGTATAAAGTAATAAGATTCACCACTATGCCGGCACTTGTAAGCTGTCCAACTGAGTGCAGTTGAAGAGGGGGGGTTCTCAACCACGATCATTTCTCCTTGTCGCATGATTTTTGTACGGCATTGCGAAATAACGTATTAGAAGAGGTATTGAAACTGTATGGAACCAAAGCCGAACACAATCAAATGACCAAACTTACTCTGTACATCGTCGGAAAATCATGAATTTTTTTCACAAACTAACAATTAGAATTTTAATATTTATAATTTTTATAGTTTCAATACCTCTTCTAATCTATTATTCCGCAACGCCGTACAAAAATCATGCGACAAGGAGAAATTATCGTGGTTGAGAACCCCCCCTCTTCAACAGCACTCAGTTGGACAGCTTACAAGTGACGGCATAGTGCTGAATCTTATTACTTTATACCCTTCTATCATCCTACATAGGTCTCCTGCTGTATCAGATGACCCATACATTTTGTTCACGGGCCTGCAGTCTAATAGTTGATGTTCGAAAGACTCGAACGAAAAGGTTTGAGAATAACGTATAGGATGTGGAATACGTTGCCTGAGTGGGTTTTTTCCGATGGCTACAATCTTGGTGTCTTCAAATCAAAAGTGAATCGGTTTCTTCTAGGTAAGCTGCCATCGCAGACCGCATCGTCATTTAACATCAAGCGAAATGGCGGTCAAGTGTAAACAAATGAAGAAAAAAAACCTAGTGATATTATAAACGTGACAATTACGTAATGTATGCACGGATGGATCATTTTTTTTTTTTAATATAGAGTGACGAGACGATCAGGTCATGTGCCTGATGGTAAGCAACATGCCTGACACATAACAACACAGTGACAAGCAGCTATTGGAACATGAAGAGTCCAAATCATTACCTAGCACTGCACTGCGCTCGTCACCCAGAGATCTAAGATCTTATATCTCTAAGCCCTGTAATTTCTCTGGAAACATTGCCCTTCAAACCGGAACACAGTAATGTTTGCACATTACTGCTTGGCGGTAGAATAACTGGCAAAGGTGTGGTACTTCCCCAGGCGGACTCTGCCAAGACTCCTACCACTACTAAAAATCATAATCATCATTATAAGCAGCCCTCTAAATATTCCCACGGCTGGGAATCGGGGCCTTCTCTTGCAAAGAGATAGTGAAGGCCGTGATCCACCACGCGTTAAGTGGCCCAGTGCAGTTTAGTGAATGACGCATGCCTTTCTAAAAGTATTCATCATCGCCGCAAAATTGATGGCGCATCGGTTTTTTTTATCGAATACACTTCGGAGAGTGGGCAACTGATCTGCATGATCTAATACCACCTTGCTCTTTCTTCTATCGGAATTCTCGTTCCACAAAAGGGCGACATCGTTTCATGGTTGATGTTTCAAAAACGCGAACGAAGATATTTGAGTCCATGTTTGTGATAAGAACGTCTAGCTTGTGGAATGCGTTGCCTGAGTGGGTTTTCAACGATGGTTACAATCTTGGTGTCTTCAAATCGAGAGTGAATCGGTTTCTTCTAGGTAAACACGCGCCATCGTAGACCGCATCGTCGCTTAACATCAGGCGAGATGGTGGTCAAGTGCGAACCTATTACAGTTAAAAAAAATGAAAGTGGTGCGTGTGGGATTCGAACCAGGAGCTCCGGATCAGCAGTTGCCGTTCTCGTGACTAGACCAGGCGTAACTTTTGAATGAATAGGTATGTTGATGTTATGTAACTCCAAATTTTTTTTTTTTAAACTACTGATTGGATTTCGATGGAATTTAATTCAGAGATAGATTAAAGTCTGGAATAACACGTCGGCTACTGTTTATTGCGGGGAAACAGCTGGATTTTACCAATTAATAAAATTATTGTACGCTTCTATTCTCGACGCTCTAAAGCCAAAACATAAACATTTTACGAATCTAAGGATATCATCCGAAGTTGGCTCAAAACACTAAATTATAATGAAACAGAAACTATACTGAAAAGGGGTTTTTAAATTTATTTAAGTTTCGTGTAAGTACCTAGTACAGTCCGCGAGGTATAAGCTGAGCTTTGCATTAGTGTGAGTGATCACCAAAAGTACAGTCAGACAACAAACTCTTAAAAATTAATATCATTATATTTTAGGTTTTTTTTTTTTATTTAAATTAGCCACTCCACAGACTCCGGGGTCCGTGATCTTTGTCATTACAATTATCGTTTTTTACACATATCTTGGATAAGGAGAAGAAGAGGAAAATAGGAGGGAGTTGGGTACATTTAAAATCTAATTCTAGTGCTCGTCTGTTCAGAGCCGATCACTACCGGTTGGGATTCCGCTAGTAATCGACTCGACATCGAGTGTTTGCCTTGTCATTTGCCTAAGCTGCCTCCTCCCGGCCCAGAGCCTCCACAACGGCCGCATTTCTGTCCCTGATGGCCATCTGTAGGTTAAAATCGCGGATGGTCTTCGGTGATGCAGCCCACGCTCGCCGCACGAACCGACCGATGGCGTCGTCGGTGTCGTCAGCGTAATATGTGAAGGTCCCCGTGTGCCGTGAGATTGCCACTACCGCATGGGGCACGCTCTCGTGCAGCTTCATGTTTGCCTTGATTTTGATTACGATTACCGACTCGTATGTTAGTCCTTGAGCTTCATGGATGGTAAGGATGCGTGACCCGGTGCCTGATCCATAACCCTGGTTTGTCAGGGTCTCCTTCTCCTCTTGAGTGTGAACTAAGAAGAGGGTATTTGGTTGGGTGTTGGGTATTTGCGCTCCCTTATATCTTCTCTGTTCTAGGGACTTTATACGGGACGCTGAAAAGTACATACCGGAGTATATTTCCCTCAGCGCATATGCGACGTCCATTGGGTTTCGATGTGTGCAGAGCAACTCCTGGCTGATCTTTGTTACCAGGTTCGGGCGATAATACCTCATTTCGAAGAGATTTTCCCTGTCGATATAAGGCAACTGATTGACGTCTCCAATGAGGACAATTTCACCAACACCAGACAGCCTTGAAGCCATCACAATGGCTCCAAAATGGTTCATGAGAGCTTCGTACACCATGAGGCGACTGAAACTTTCTCTACCGAAACCATTTACCAGAGCAGAAGCCATGGTTCGCACTCTGGTTTTGACCAGGTTTCCGATTCGGTGCGATAGCTTTTCTCTTAGATCTTTTGCTGCCTCAGTTGTTGTAGTGATGATGGCGTCCTTGTCCACGTCGAAGTGTTTAATCACCCATGTTGTTTTTCCACATCCTGGAACTCCGTTGACCCACTGTATTCTCGGTACCTCCCAATTTTCCCAATCTGCTTTGACGTTTCCGTTCCTTCGATGGTCTTGGCCATCTCTAGGATCTTATCGTCCAGCATAATCTTGGTGCATCGGGCAGTAACTACAATTGGGTCGTTTGGTGGTGTCGCATAAACAGGCACTCCCGCGCGCTCTGTCTCTCTCTCGTTCAGTGTCACGAAGCCATTTTCTGCACTGTAAGCTGCCATATACTGTCCTGTCATGGTTCCTTGATGACCCGGGAAGTGACATTATTGTAAATGGCTGCTTCGGCCTCCTCGAGTTTCGCCTTTAAAAGGCTTTCACTTCCTAGCCTATAGGACTGCATGATGTTTTCGCAGGTCTTGAGGTTGACTTGTCGTGTCGCGCTCAGTGTGGCTATGAATTCGATGAAGGCGTTGCGTGCATGGCTCCGCGGCTCCGAAGCCGTGACATAGCGGGGCGGTTCAACCTGTCCCATGTCGGCTCTCGTTCGGGCTGGTTGTTGCTGTGAAGCTGCTTTGGGGTCTTTGACGTCGAGGGGCGATGAATGGGATGTGATTCGAGTACGCTCCTTGCTGCCGCGTTGAAAGCAGTCACGAACGCCGTGTTGGTGCCTCGGCTGCTAGTTAGATTGGCTGAGGCTTTTTCCGCGGCTGCCCTCTGCTGTACTCTTTCGGAGCCGGTTTGGATGGTCGAACTAGGAACAGGATGTCCCCAGCTGTCAGTTGCATTTGTTTGGTCGTGCGAAGGGGCTCTGAGGAAGCTCAGATTTTCTCCCCTGTCTTCGTATACGACAACCTCATGATGTTTAGAGGCCTCAATGCAACCCAGCCGGTCTGCGACTCTCGCTCTTGACTATTCGATTGCCATCGCATCCACGCTTATCACCCGGGTGTTTTCACCTGCATTTCTGCTCAGATGTGCGAGCAGCGCACTTGCCTGTGTGAAAGGCGTCCGACCTTCTGAGTACTCTATTAGCGCAATCGTTTTGTTTTTCGATCGCACCAACCGAAATCGGTGGCCGTCTACCTCGCACACCGGCATAGCGTCGTATGTTTTCCGCTTCATCGTGACTTTTGCGGTACTCCCATTGAGCAGGCAAGACAATCCAGGCGACAAACGGGCTCGTTTCGCTCCCAAGCGAAGCAAAAGCTTATTCCGAATCTTTCTTTGTTGCTGTCCATGAAGAGAGCCACTCCGCGGATACGGATCCCTGCTTCTCCTCGGTCTGCGTTCTCCAGTAGTTGTTTGACGGAGATGCTCTTCGAGGAGTTATGTTGGGCGGGAACCGCATGCCGCGCGGCGTCCACAGACAGCGGGGCAGGGTGTGGTGGTGATGGGGGGCGCGTATTTGAATTAGTGGAGTTTCTCATGGCCGCTATGCGGAATGAGCTCTCCATGAAGGACAGGAGCCGTGTTCTGTTATCTGGATCTACTAAGATGTTGTGGAGATCCGAGACAACCAGTCTTCTGTCGATCATAGATTCGAGCTCATGTCTTGCGACCATGAATCGGGGACAATCGACTAGCACATGCCAGACTGTTTCGGGTTGGTTGGGGTCACACTCGCATGCCGGACTGCTCTTGAGCTTAAATCTGTACAGGTAATCTGCTATTCCTCCGTGTCCCGTCAACGCTTGTACCTGGAAGGAGTCAGTTTCGTGGTTCTCATCACCCGATATGCGTTTGCTATATCGGGAGGAACGTCTGGGTGACTTTTCCGGTGTCCCAGGTCTCATATCGATCCTGCCATTTCTTGACCGATTCTTCGCGGATTTTCCTTTTGACGTAGGACAAGGGATCCCTCGTAGTCCCTGGGTGACTCCGTGAGTGCCGCCGATTTGGCCAGTTCGTTGGCTCTTTCGTTGCCGACGGTGCCAACATGCGCTCTCACCCAGAAAAGACGAAGAGATCTCCTTCAGCATTTATCTGTCCAATGTTTTCCTTTACGCACTTAACCAAGGGTGGCTCGTTTTGGGTTACTTAGCAGTTCGAGTGAAGATCGGGAGTCACTCAGGACATTGACTTCTGGGTCCTTGCTCTTTAACGCCATTTGAGTTGCCCGGTACAGAGCATAAAGTTCCGATTGACTGTGCATTCGGGTGGAGCTTGAAGGTCGAGTTCTTGACCTCTCTGCCATTCTCCCACCATGTTAGAGCAGCTCCAACTTTACCTTCAATTTTACTGCCATCAGTATAAATTTGAGGTCCTTGTGGAAGATTGAGGTGTCTTCTAGGAGCTCGTACTCTACGGATAACTGCGTGGACGGATGGGGTTGGTCCAGGCAGTTAACATTTCGTTCGAGTTCCACTTCTGGTGGGAGGTAGTCTTGGGAGAGGTGTTTTTACTCTGTACAAATTTGCCGCTTCCTGTATTCTCAGATCCAAGGGGAGCAGACCGGAAAGGGCAAGTGCTGCTTTCAGAGAAACAGTACGGTACGACTTACAGATTTTCTGGGCAAAACCTCTTTGGATAGCGTTCAACTGAGCCTTGTTTTCCTCGAAGTCTGCCGCTTGCGCCCATACACTTGAGGCATACATGATGATAGGTTCCACCACCGCGACGTAGATTGTTCTCGTGATTTCGCCATTTAATCCCCAGGTCACCTTCGCTGCACATGCGAGCTGTCTATAAATGTTCGCCACTTTTTACATTGGGCGGTCACATGTGCTTTAAAGTTGAGCCGGCGGTCGATCAGTAGGCCTAGCAGTTTGACTTCATCGACCAGATCGAGCCGGACGCCGGACATGACTATGTTTGGAGTTTCGTATTTCAACTTTTTTGTGAAAAGCATCGCGTTGGTTTTATGCGCTGCAAAGTTGAGTTTGTTAGTTTTACCCCATTCCACTGTCATGCTCAGCGCCCTGCTCGCCTGCTGTTCGATGATATTCGAGTTGCCTGTAAACACGAGAACGACGTCATCTGCGAACGCTTGACAGTACACTCCCTCTGCTTCTAGCATTCGCAGTAACGAGTCTAGGATCACATTCCAAAAGGTCGGTCCGCAGATGGACCCTTGGACGCATCCCTTGGTTGTTTCCTTCTCGTAGACTGCTCTTGCATAGTTGACCTTGATTTTACGGTCGCTGAGGTAAGAGTTTACCATGTCGTAGAGGTTTGTTGGGCACCTCTTCTTCGCTAATTGATTTTTGAGGGTGGGCCACCATGCATTGTCGAAGGCGCCTTCTATATCCAGGGAGATTAAGAGTACGGTGTCTTTACTGTCTACTCCTTTTTTGATGTGCTCTACCAGGTCATAGAGGGCGTCTTCAGTGCCTCGCTGGGGCATGAAACCGTACTGTTTCCTACTAATGGTTGGGAGGAGATGCCATTGGAGACGGTTTACCAGAAGCTTTTCGACGATTTTTCCTAGAACGGACAGAAGACCTATGGGGCGGTATGATTTTGGATGTGTGTAATCTGTCTTACCGGGCTTGCGTAATATGACCACGTGCGCTTCTTTCCATTGCTTGGGGAAGTATTTCAACGACAAGCATTTGTTTGCTATCGCCAAGAAAACCTCCCATTCGCAACGTATGGCTGCTTCACAGATATCAGCGGTTAGCCCGTCTGTACCGGGAGCTTTTTTCGGATTCAGAGTTCTCAGTACTGATTCCAGTTCCGCTGATGTGAATGGTGGGTCATTTTCCGGTAAGCCCATAGGCATTTCTGTCATTCGCTCCCGTAGCTCTGTATGACAAGGTTGGTCTGTGCTCTCAGAGTCGTCGGATAGAAAGTTTTGGCAAGTAGTTCTGCAGATAGCTGCGGGGATAGAGTGTTACCTTCGGTGTCTCTTAGGAGTATTTCTTCCTGTCTTGTCGAAGTTTGTTTCATCACTCTGTAGATCTTGTCCCACATGCTTTCTTTCTCCTGATTCGTGCAGAACTCCTTCCAACTTCCAACTTCCTAAAATTATATTTTAGGTAGGTACTTAAGGCATAACATAAGTCGGAGAAGTATTCTAGTATTAAAATAAAATAAAACTAAATTGATAAAATAAAGTCCAGCTGTGTATTTGACTGATGAGTACATATTATTGTGTGATTATTACTAAAATTCAATTTGAAAGACAAAATAACTACACATCTTCTACACCAGACATTGCACCATAGTCACTTTCTTTATCACTCTCGTTATCATTTTCACTCTCGTCTGATGTGTCGTTTGTTTTAATAATGAATCTTTCCGTTATACTGTCAATAACGGCGTCGTATCCATGAAACTTTTTTTCTTCTTTTATTGCATGGTCACAAACATTTTTCCATTCCTGTACAGTGATACTTTCAATTTTTTCATTTGCTAACCTGATTATTGTATCCATATTCATTGACACGTTTTTTTTCGCGACGTATCCTTTTATCATTGCCCATATATTTTCAATCGGATTGAAATCTGGGTGATAGGGTGGTAGACGAAGGACGCTGTGACCATGTTCTCTTAATAAGGTGTCAATTTTATATTCAATAAATCATTGTTTATTATGCAGTATCAATTGATAAAGTTGTGGTTTAAGCATGGATATTGAGTGATGGATATTGCGTAACTTGAGCCACCACCTATTTGTACCCACCTATTCATTGTAACAATGTAATAATCATTAATTTAGTTTAACCTGTCAAAAGTTGTCTGTCTTGAATGCGAGACTTGGTCTAATTGTTATTGTTTCCTCTGGATTTTGGTTTTCCCGATACAGGCTTGCCTAGTGGGCAACCAACGGATATTACTATATTATTAACCGACTTCAAAAAAGGAGGTTTCTCAATTCGACCGTATGTATGTTTTTTTTTTATGTGTGTTCGCGGATAACTTCGTCGTTTATGAACCGATTTTGATGATTCCTTTTTTGTTGTAGAGGAGATATTCCCAGGGTGGTACCATGATAAGGAAACCAGGATCTGATGATGGTATCCTAGAGAAATCGAGGATAACTTTCGAAAATTTTAAAGATGACTAGTGCGTTAGTTAAGTTTTTGCTTGAGCATTTTAAAGCAGTATAATTTAAAGATGGTCTGGAGTCGATCTGATGAGGGAACGGGAAGACGGTCGAGGGAACTCCTCGACGGTACATAGTAGTTACCTTGTGTTTGGGCTCGATGAATTTGTATTGATGAGAACTTTTTACATAGATGGGTTGTGACTGTCATTAGTGGTCTGATGATGAAGATAAAGGACATTCAAGGGAATTTCTTAACGGCTTACAGGAACTACCCAGTGTTTGGGTTTAATTCATGTATTGAGATCTCAACACGAAATCGTGTAAATGCATTAGTGAAAACTTGTTTAGCACTTAAAGGGTAAAATAAACTATTTTTTACAAAAATTAAACCGACTTCAACACCACAAATAGGCACTCAAAAGCGAAAATATATTTAATATAGGTAATTATTATATACCGCTACTCACTCATCTATATGAAGTCGGTGCCAGCCAAATCTAACAGGTAGTAGATAGATACTACTTACCTATGCCTACTTACTTACTACCTCGTACATAGTATATCTACTAACTTTTTAACTAGCCTGGCACCGACTTCATATGAATGAGTGAGTAGAGGTTATAATAATTACCTATATTAAATTATTTTTCGCTTTTGAGTGCCTATTTGTGGTGTTGAAGTCGGTTTAATTTTTTGTAAAAAATAGTTTATTTTAATGATTGTGTACAAAAATTCAAAAATCGATATGATTGTTCTACTTTTGTCTTGATAATATTTGTGATAATATTTTTTTTTCATTTTCATTTCAAACATGGCCACTGACCAGTGTATTTAGACATGTGATTGCGATAAATCGTAGTGAGTTATAGGATCAACTAATTCCGGTAAGACCCCGTATTTTAGTGCATAACCGTGAACAGCAGTGGGAACATTTAGTGGGTAAACTGTTTTTTTTTTTTTTAAATAAAGAGTGACGAGACGATCAAGACATGTGCCTGATGGTAAGCAACATGCCTGCCACATAACAGCACAGTGACACGCAGCTATTGGAACATGAAGACTCCAAATCATTACCTAGCACTGTACTGTGCTCGACACCCAGAGATCTAAGATGTTACATCTCTAAGCCCTGTAATTTATCTGGAAACATGGCCCTTCAAACCGGAACACGAATAACTGGCAAAGGTGTGGTACTTCCCCAGGCGGACTCTGCCAAGAGTCCTGCCACTACAAAGTTACACTTAGTTTAGTTTATCGGGCATCGCATCGCGAAATTCAGGCGTGTCTGAAGGATAATCCTCTAAAAGTAGTTTGATTCAATAACCCGCCGAATATAGGCTGAGAACTTGCCAAGTGCGTATCGACCAGTTGTTTTAGTGGACTTTAGTATTTTTTAGCACATAGGTCCTCGTTTGATCACCAACTCGCCTGATGATAAGCGCCGATGTGACCAGAGTTAATGCACGCTAATCTAGTACATGCCTATATACTCACTATACCTTGGAAACAATGAAGCCGGCGGCTTATTCCAATGTTGGCTGTTTGGTTCGAATTTTGGGAAAATTTACTATGAATGGATGGTAGTGCATCAATATTCGACTATAGCCCTTAAATAGATCGCAGTGGAGTCATTAATCGTCTGGCAGCAGTAGCCCGTATGCAGCTAGCTACGACGTGAGCTTACGGCAATTCAACAAAACCATTCACAAATCCCGGTTAGCCTCAGCACGACCTAGATACCGACCAATTTACCCCCATACGTGGTCAAATCGAAGAAATAAAACATCAGCGCAGAAGGTTTCAGTTTTGTGAGTCAAATTCGATGGTGGCTCGATCCTCAATTTTATAGATAAGTCGGTCGTAGTTTGTAGAAGCGATGTGACCTCAAGTTGCCCCAGTCGATGCCCCAGTGGCCTAGATGGTGCGGCCACCGCGCTTGCGCCCTGCCGGTCCTGCCCTAGCTTGACCCCACTGGGGATGGCTTCGGGAACCGGGAAATTTCTACCGAATAACGTTTGTTCGTTAGGGAGAATTTCCGGGAAGTGGCAGCCCCGTGAGTCAGGGGCGGTCAAATGGGGTCGACAAAGGGATGAATCAGACTTTGTTAAAAATGACGATGCTTGGAGTTTCATTGTTGTGCAATAACATGTAAAATATAGGTACCGTGTTCAAAAAGCTAAACAAGCTATTTGTCCGTTTGATTGGAAGGCAAAAACCTTGACCTAGGTCATTAGAATTAGGATTAGGCTTACCTACAGATCAGCGCTGTTCGTTATTTATTCAAAAAGTTGGTTGTCTGTAAAGTCGGTTTGTTTACGGACGATAGTTTAACGCGACAACGTCATAACAAAACATTTACTGATGCGGCGCAAGCGTGCAATGAGCGTAACGGGACATAACGGGATACTTTTTCGTGGATACAGCCGGCGCTCATCGATTTATTAGAGGTTTTCACGTCAAAAAATGTTGGTTTAGGCATATTAATATCTTTTATATGAGTTGCTAAAATCAATCTCTCTTATCCTGTTGACATTTGTTGTTATTATATAGGTAGTATATTTTTTCATCACGAATTTCATGATTGTATTCCATTCAAAGTCAACTTCA
The DNA here is from genome assembly GCA_017562165.1 of Ectropis grisescens. Lineage (NCBI taxonomy): Eukaryota > Metazoa > Arthropoda > Insecta > Lepidoptera > Geometridae > Ectropis > Ectropis grisescens. Next base: position 909,751 of record CM029796.1, read on the forward strand.
TAGGAGATCTGATATTAAGTACCTATACTAACGTAACAATTAACAATTAATGCTATTTAAGCACTCATAATAATGAATTGCAAATATTATGTAACGTCTAAAAGATGTACCTATAAAGATGTACAAGAATAACGATGTATTTACTACTTCACTGTGTTTTATTCGTGATCTCATAACCACGCTGGTAAATTACAAGTAGGTATTCCTCATGTGGTCGTATTAAATAACAGAATTTACACAAAACAATAAATAAATAAATATTGGTGGACAATTCACACACAACACCATCTGACCCCAAACTAAGCAAAGCTTGTAATATGGCGGCCAGATAGCTGATATAATACTTATACAGTTGGAAATACATACTTATTATGCATAGAAACATCCAGACATAGTGCAAATATTTGAATTCATCACACAAATATTTGCACTGGGTGGGAATCGAACCCACGACCCTCAGCTTCGCAGGCAGAGTTACTACCCACTAAGCCACGAGGCCAGCCATATTGCTATGACCCTAAGAAAAAAATCGATCTTGAATTCATCATCATAATTCTCAGCACAAGTCATTGTTTTTTTAATAGTGATGCCTATTCACGGTTCATTGTTTACCAAAATTAACAGGCAGTTGTATGAAATCATTGCTTCCTCCTAATTAATAATAGCTATGGAGGCCTGGCCACGATTTTATGGAACAAGTTAGGAAGTAACTAACAGTAATTTGTATAAGGTCAAGATGACGAGGCAATGACGTCATGTCACGGCGAGTAGGATTCATTATTATTGCAACTCACTGTGTGACGGCGCTTAGTCACATTCACGAAATGAGGGGCGGTCAGAGGGATGACTCCAGTAATATCGAGTGGGCCAAGCGGCTTATAACATCTTTCTTTGTTTCCGACAAATTAGTAATAATGTTGATCTGCTAGAGTAAATAAGTATTATTAAATTAAGTAAAATTGTATGTCTTTAAATTAAGTACTGTTTTTAGTAATGCATCGTGATTCAATGTTTTATTATCGTGTATGGATAGAAACTTATCTGGTGCTTAGATTGGAGCTATATACGTAAGTTTTATTTTTATGTATGAAATAAACGTCCTTTGGTGCGTGGCGCTTTGTGTGTGACTGAATGTACGAATTTTCTACAATTTATAGTAGCAGTATGAAAATAAAAAAGGGAAAATAATTTTGTACTCTAGCAACACCGTGTGTTGTTTCGAAGAAATAAAGATGGCCGACGTATGGAATGTCAAAACTTGCAGGGCGAGCAACTACGCTGAAAACGTGTAAAAATTCGCGGAAATTAGCGAATTAAGTGCTTACTCAGTGGCAGTGACGTGTTACAGTGATTATAGTTCTACATCTTGGTTTTTGTGCCCTATTTGACATGATAACTACAATTTTTGGAATAGTAATATCAACCTGATACATAAATGAACGGTACGTATTTCTACTTATAGTCTGCTTGGAAATTACAAAACCGTGATGTAAACTACTTCCTAATAAAACAGTCTTAATTCTCAACCTGAGCCAAGTTGAGTAAAATAGTTATTTGCTATCAAAATCAATGTAACTTTGATGTGAGTTCTGAGCAAGTTTGATTTATTTTGAAGGTCTCAGTTCGTCCTTAGTGGTGTTTAAACAAGGTAAATGGCTCGAGCCATCGCTGGCGAGGCTGAGTGGACTCGTTTTTGCAGTAGTTTCGTGGTCGCACGTCTGCGTCGCATCATCCTCGGGCGAGTTGTGTCAGACGCCATAAATAGAATCTCACGTTGGCGCTCCGTCGTTATCTCGTACCTATCTGCGTGATTACTCGTTTATCGGTCAAGTAGATAGCGCCACTCCATACTCAGTAATGATACCTATTCACACGTACCTACTGAGGGCCTTTCAGTATGTTGATGAGTACTAGCTCTTACAATCTCAGTATACATTATATCAGAATGTTGTGGATTGTTAAAACAACATCCTTCTGTTGTTGATTGACTTGTGTTGTTGTAATCATAGTCACATAAGTAGAACCCTGGTTAATAGGTCTATATCTCTGAAATAACTAAACCAATTGGACCAAGTCTTCCACCTGTAGATAGAAAATTGTAATTCAAAAGCGAAAGACAATATCTTTTTAACAGACAATTATCTATGATATGCTATTTCAACACATATAGGCATATCAGCTAATAATACTGCTCGCCTATTAGTCAATAAATAAATAAAAGTAAGGAAAAGTCCTGATACAATACACTCTTGGCTACTCTAAAGTCAAACCAATTCAAAACCACACAGTTGTAAACTACCCTAGCTGTAATTAATTTTAAGATACCACTTATTTCATTATTCACTAGGTTTACCCATGTAGTTCCCGTTCCTGTTATTTTCCCAGTATAAAAAGGAGCATATGTGTTCTTCCAGACTGTAATCTATCTGGGTTCCAAATTTCAACCTGATTACATGTTATGATGCGATTGAGCAACAAACATCCAAATGTAAATTCATTGTAAATTGTAAACAAACATTCATAATATTAGCAGGATAACATTTTACTTTTCTTACAAGTATTGTAACAGTGTTATAGCAATATGGCATAATGATAAACACATTAGTACGAACTCGCCTAAAACAAAAAGTAAACTAAACAGGTTTTTTACAACGGAATATGACACTTGTCTCTTAAGGTCTCTACTGTTTACTGAAATTGGGCTAGTACGTAATCCACAGGGTCGTTCTAACCTAAACACTAAGTATACTGTTGCAAATAAGTAGTAGATAATATGAAGCATAGCTGAAAAAAATGTTTTTGATTGAATCATCATGTTATACATTCACAACAGAATTTATGGCACAACATTATGTTGCATCTACTGTAATGTTGTGTAAGCACAGTGGCACCAGAGATTAATTGAAACATATCACAATCATACAAAAGCATTGCTTGTTCTTTCTTATATCAAAGCAGATTTTACTACAGAAACAGTTTTGGCTATCCGCTTTGTCTTAAAACACTTTTTATAACGTTAAACATTAGAGGAAAAGGAGACAAGTGCAAACCTAAGATTAAAAAAAAGTTAATAAATGATGGCTGGTCTAGTCTGGAGAATTGCGACTAGAAACCCCTCCTGTTTTGGATATGACATGCAACACTGTCTTCAAAATATATGGATATGACTTCAAAAGTCATATAAAGCCACCTTAGGCCAGTGTGATGGGTCCCTAAGACCCAGCAGCAGAGGCGGATCCAGCTTTGCCTCTAGGGGTGGGGTTACATGGAGCCAGGGGGGGGGCTGCTTATGCTAAACCAATTATTGTTAGAACATCTTAACCATTGTCATGTCCATGTTAACTAGTAGTCAGCAAATTTATGTCATACAAAAAAATTACAGTCATAGGAACTGCCGATAGAAGTGAAAACGTATAACTCATATATATGAAATGTAATAACTGATAGCTTGCTTTGGAAACTACGCGGGTGAATCCGGAGGATGTGGTCATTTTTTTGAGAGTTTATCCAAAGATTAGTATGAAAACTAACGTGGTTATTACACATTTTACATAAATACACGGGTAACTCACGTATAATGTAGTCAGTCCAGTCCGACTCAAGTTTCGATCGCGTCCGGCGATCTTTTCAAGAGAGTGCGCGCGCGGGTTAGGTTCAGTGCTAAACGAGCTGCGAACCCGCGCGCGCACTCTCCTTGAAAAAGATCGCTGGACGCGATCGAAACTTGAGTCGGACTGGACTGACTACATTATACGTGAGTTACCCGTGTATTTATGTAAAATTATCCAAAGATTTCTTATCATTCTCCAGCGTGATGCTAGAATTCAATTCACAGTCAAAAATCACAAAAATCTCTCTATGGCACTCCAGCCAGAAGAAGTTTTCACTTAAAAAAAAGTATGGGCACGGCAGCAGTTAAGAGTTTTGAAGGTTTATTAAAATTGTTCAATGCAACAGGTTAAGGGCTGAGTTATTTCAAAGATCAAAGAGTTCAATATCCTTCGAATCTCACCGAGTTATTTCAGTAACCGTAAACAACATTAATTTGTGAAGATGTCAAACGGAAATAGACTATATTGACTTCAATAAGCCATTTCTAAAAGTCTCAGATCATGTGCCAAGTGCTTAAAATGATTGTTTTATTAAAGTTCATTTTTGTCAATCAAATTATTCTCTATGAGCTCTGTATTCTGCTCTTCAAATGAAGTTGTAGCAATTGTTGGGTATAAAGTAACCGGTTTTAATAAAATAGGCTATAAATTAGGTTTTCTTTTATAATAAATAATGTGTGACGAGACGAGTAGGACATGTGCCTGATGGTAAGCAACATGCCTGCCACATAACAGCACAGTGACACGCAGCTATTGGAACATGAAGAGTCCAAATCATTACCTAGCACTGCACTGCGATCATCACCCAGAGTTAGATTACTGAGTCAGAGATTAGGGGTCCAAGTCACCTTCGTCCGTGGGGAAGCACCTGTATATTGAAACCCCACATGTGGTCCCCGGGTGGTGCTAATCAGGTGACAAATTACCGGTGGTAGGCTTCGGCCGTGGTTGGTGACCACCCACTATACTAAGTCACGGCGCCAAGCGGCCTAGCCGTGTTCCGACGTGTTGTCTAGTGACACCATTAGGGGAAAATGGGTCAGAACAGTTGCTGCATAACTACAAGACAGGTCTGTCACACACCAATACTATACATCGGGAAGCTAGTCATGGAGGGTAGCGGGATCCGAGGCACGGTTGCCGCGACCGACCGCAGATAGTTGGGGGCCCAAGTAGTGAGCTAGCCACTCATGAAAGGCTGCCCCGCCATCTAGCGAAAAATCCCGGGATGCGCTATCCTGCCGGTTGGCGACCGGATGACAAGGCCAGATAGACATCCCCGGGGGGGCTCGGGCGTCCCCGCAGTCTCCAGGCTAGCTCCCCACTGGTGTATTCGTGTTGTGTGTTGTGACCAATGGTCAGTAGTGTGTGGCCTCGTTCTACTGCCGTTTTACCACCGATCCCCCTCACAAAACAAAAATGAAAATAGTTAGAAACAGAAACAAGTGTAAAGAGCGGCCGCACTCCTTGTCGGTTAAAGTGCACCTCACAAATATTCGAGGTCTGCACTCAAATCTCTCAGCAGTCCATCACCACCTCGACACTGAGCAGCCGACACTCTTATTTCCGACGGAGACGCAGATAGGTTGTCCGTCGAACGTGGCGTACCTTATACCCTGGAGCACAAATTCCGGCCTCGTGCTGGAGTGTGCCTGTACGCCCGTGACGACATCTGCTGTCGGCGTCTCCGTAACCTTGAGGACACTAGGTTTTCTGTTCTTTGGGTACTGAAAGACACAGGCATAGACAAAATTGTCTATTCTGTCTTATTATATCTATTCTATTACTAGTTATGTGACCGACTACCCTCATATCCTATCCACACACTAACACGCACCACGCAGGGTAGTGCGTGGATGCGTGTTCCATCGTTGTATGCAAGTATCTCCGTTTGTACAGACAACACGCACAATTCAACACACCGAAAATACATCCACGCGCGTTCATGCAGATTACGCACTTACTGAAATGCGGAGAAACACGTAACCACGCGCGTGGATGCGGGGCACCGAGCCCCGCAGTGCCGTGCGTGAATTTGGACGGGCTTGGCGTCATCGATATAAACCAATGGATGTGTTCTCCCAAACTTCAGGCGCACGGTATAATGTCATCGTTGGGAAGAGTGAGCCCACTCATTCCGTTCTAGTCGGTTGCAGGAAGCGATGCATGCCAGACGTTTTTTTACCTATCACTATTCGTTGTCAACAACCAAAATAAGTAGAACTACAGCATACCTCGCCGCTAGCGATTCTAGGGGTCAAGTAGATTGGTTGTGTGTAAACTACTTACGATACACACAGAGACGTAGCTTATTATCAATTTCAAGGTGTTCAGGGCATATCGATTAGTTTATATCGATGCTTGGCGTGTGTTGAATGAAATGAGTCAGAGCCGCCGTTAATCCACAAAACGCAACGCGTGTGAGTGCGTGACAAACTCGCGCGATGATGCAGATCTGCACTCGCGCAAGTACGCGCGTAGATGCAGCGACATGCAGTGTGCTCAGCGTGACTCGGCGATGTCTACAGCCGGCTGTGGAGCAGATTTTTTTTCTTTTTTCTAACTGACGAGAAAGAATTTGAGTTAAGCCCTAGCTAAAAACGAAGTATCTAACTCATACGATATGTATAGATATACCGAGTGTTAGCACTCTGTGAGTACTATCGGAGCGTGTGACGCATATACGCGACACGTCTATGTCGCCTGACTTATTTTGAGGGTAGTTCAACAAAAGCTGTGTTGCAGATGTGAGCGTCGCGGCATGTGGGGCGCCGGCTGGTGGTGCGGCGCGCTCGCCGCCGCCGCGCTGCTGGCCGCCCTCGCCGCCGCGCGCCGACACCGGCGGCTCAAACCCGCGCACACCGCGGTACGTGTGTCCTGCACCCGCTACCCTGCGTCCTATACCCGCTACCCTCGCTACCCTGCGACCGGTACCCGCCACCCTGCGTCCTATACCCGCCACCCTGCGTCCTATACCCGCTACCCTGCGTCCTATACCCGCTACCCTGCGACCGGTACCCGCCACCCTGCGTCCTATACCCGCCACCCCTGCGTCCTATACCCGCTACCCGCGTCCCCCGCCATACCCGCTACCCCTGCGTGCGACCCTGCGACCGGTACCCGCCACCCTGCGTCCTATACCCGCCACCCTGCGTCCTATACCCGCTACCCTGCGTCCTATACCCGCTACCCTGCGACCGGTACCCGCCACCCTGCGTCCTATACCCGCTACCCTGCGTCTTTTGTTTCACAAACAAAAAATGACGAAGATACACTGCTCAGAAGTTTTGTGTGACGTCACTTCATTGTATAATATTTACAGAGACGTGATATCACAACCCATCCCACTCCGGAAATTTGACGATTATTGAATTTTTGTCGATTATTAATAATTTGGTAAAACAAAAAATACGTGTCCCATAACCTGACGGACTATTAGAATGGTAATTTTTTTTCACCCATCCGTCATCCTAATTGACAAAGATGTCATTATCGCACACATTTATTTTAAAAGTCGTTCCGTTTAGTAACTTGGGTGGTTGTGCGTTGCAGGTGCACATAGTAGTGGGCCCGCTGCCCCGGCGCGCGCCGCGGCCGCCGCCGGGCCGGGCCGCGCCGCGCCGCGCCGCCCGCCGCCCGCGCCGCGCCGCACGCTCGCCGCGCTGGCCGGCCGCCCCGCCGACGACCCGCCCCCACCCCCGCAGATCCTCATCGTCCACAACTCCACCCAGCACACCAACGACAAACCGACCACCTCCCAACCGGACTACAAGGGACTCCCCAAGCTGCCGCTCCCGGAACAGTGGATCCACAGACGTCCTCAGGACTACAAGTACACCTCCATCCCCCGACACTTAGCTCAGCTGAGCGTGGATTTAGGAGCCGACCTCTGCCAGGAGTCGCGCGCGAAGAAGTTCAGCGCGACACGATCTCCGTCTTTGGAGAAAGACGACAAGTCTCCGTTCCCGGCGAAGTCAGACGTGTTCGGCTTCGAGAGTGATTGGGTTCAGAAGCTGAACGACGGGAAGGAAGCGACCATGATGTCGCCCAAAGAAACCGGCGACAGCGGCCAGGACTCGTCGCCCGGGCACCTGCGGCGGTTCCGCTCCGTCAGCACGAGGCTCAACATGTGCTCCGTGGCCGAGGCGGGCCCGGGCCACCCGCAGGAGCGGCTGGAGCTGCAGTCCTCGCCGCGGGTGCTGGAGTGCAGTTCTGCCAAAGAGAAGTCTAACGCGTCCAAATTCGATTTTCCCCGAAACTGTTGGACACGATGAGTTCCCTCGGTTCTTCACCCGCCGGAGACGGTGTCGCCGATGTTCTTCAGCGAGCCGTCGCCGAAGTCGGTCTACTACGACAGCGTGCGCTCTCCGAAGTTCTTCCCCGAGACTCCGAGAGACGCCGAAGTCCCGCAGTCCCCTCGAGCCTTGGGAGATCATTTGAATCGCAACGGGATCGAGAAGCCGCCCTCCCCGCGAGTGCTGAGCGCTCGCCCGAGCCCCAAAGTCCACAGCTACAACAAAGAAAACTACTTCACCTTCGAACACACGACGTTAGACGAGACCCCGCGACACTCCCGCGGCCGAGGAAGTACGGGGACGGAACTCGATCGAAAAAGAACGGTTCACCCTCCGCGGACAAAGATGTCCGGAAGTACCGCCGACACAACAGCTGCGACACTTACAAAGCTGTAGAATTGAACATCACGAGATGCGACGATAACAAAACTTGCCCGATCAGGACGTCGTCGACTGCTGCGCGCAGATAGAGGCCATGGACATCCAGCCGACGGAAGACAAGGCGAACGAACTGACCCCGAATGCGGCAAACTCGGCCCAAGCGAGGAGACAACGACTCAAATCTATATCCCTCGACTCCGACAACGCGAAGATAATCGAACAGAACCTCGGGCTCCCGATAGCGAAGCAACTGAAGGATCAGATGAACGAGGCTTACAAGAACGAAAGCACGTCGTGCGACAGCATCGAGCGGTACCAGAAGACGCCAACGAACGAACACCCTTGTTTCAAATTCGACGAAGAGAAGAAAAAGCCGTCGGAAGAAGAAGAGGAACCGAAATCGCCCGATCTTCTGCAGAAAAAATGTCTGAGACAGAGCTCGGACACGCAGTCTTTTATCGACATGCCGAGGTTCTCCCCCAAGGAGTTCGAGATCACGGTGACGTCGGAGGAAGGCGCGACTTGCTCCGCCGAGGCGCAGTCGAAGCCCAAAACGAAAAACCTGCGGAACCTCACCATCGATCTGACGAAACGAGACAGCGACCTCGAAAAAGAACTACTTGAATTCGACAAATTCTTCGAGAAGAAAGTCAAAACGCCGACTTTGAAAATCAAAGCGACCTCCTTGGACTCGTCCGAGACCGCGAACTTATCCTTCCTCAACAGAAAACTTTGGAAGTGCCCCAGAATTCCGTATCAGTCCCGAACACACCGAAACGACAGATGAAGAGGATCCTAGCGCAAAAGAATATAAAACCAGATTTCGTTGGAGCGAAGCTGGGCTACAACACGATACAGTCGAACGCCGAACAGCGGCGACTGTACATGAAAGGCCAGGACAGCGGCATCTACCTGAGAGAGCACCACGCCAACCTCATGCTGTACCAGCCGGGAACCTCGAGGATGGGCTCCCGAACTATGGGATCCTTCGACGAAAACATGGACTTTGAGACGACACCAGAGATCAACATCTGCGGAGCGGACAACAGGTCCTATTTAGATACGGGGCAGACGTTAGGCTCAAATTTGCTCAACTACAAACAAAATTTGAGTGTCTCCAGCACTAATCTGAAGACTCTGCCGGAAGGTGTGCCATCAGACGATTTCGAGCCTAGTGTGGAGGATGAAAAGATTGTTAAGAAACTGCACAGAAGAAATTCCAACCAAAGTTTATTGTTAAGTACTCACAGCCTGCAGAGTTCTAACTGCTCTCTGAACAGCTCAGGCGCCTCCTGCCACAGCCTGGCCGCCGTACGGACCAGCGTCTCCAACTTCAGCCTCAACGACAGGAAGAAGCTATCCCTGGAACGACGGGACTCCAACGCCTCTCTCATGACCGACCACCTGACCCCGACCACCAGAGTCATCTGCTCTTCCAACACAAACCTATCCGGAGACTCCAAGAACTGCCTTCTTCAAAGACGGGGCTCCAACAACAGCCTGACTTTGAACATTCACTCGACGAATTTGAGTCGACATTCGAGTAACACCTCCTTAAACAAAGATGCTAAGATGCAGAAGAAAGGCCTTCTGGAGCGGAGGAGTTCCAACACATCTTTAACTTTGAACATCAACAACTCCAACCCGCAACTGTCCGGGAACTGCGGCCTGTCCATCTCCAACTACAACCTGAACGGGTCCACTTGCAACCTGAGTAGGTACAACAGCAACCACAGCATAGACAACGCCAACGAACCCAAGAAAGGGATCTTGGAGCGACGCAGCTCTAATACCTCCCTCACTCTGAACATACCTCAGGAACCGCGCGACATCGAAATCGAAGACCATCACATCATAGACAACAACTTAACCAAACCCCCACACCGAGACAGTCACAGAAAGTCGTTAAGCACAGAGAATTTGATCCCGAAATCTTACAAAAACCGGACGCGACTGCGCTCAACAGAGAAAGGCTTAGGGTTCGGATCCCACGACAACCTCTGGTCGAGTTCGTACACCGAGCAAGACTACCCTCAAAACCTGACCTACGTTTGCGGGGATCAGGAAAACGAGATAATTTACGCATTCGGTCGCCAAGACGACCCGAACTTCCAAGCTGGGTTCGTCCGCAACATAACCACCAAACCGTTGAGCCCTCAAAGCACGTCGGAAGACTTCCGTCTGTACCTAGCCAACATGCAGCATCTCCAAAACGCGTCAAGCGTGCTTTCCAGACAGCAGTTGCGAGACTTAAACGACGTATTCCAGAACGGGTACTCCAAAGTGAAGTGCCACAGCTCCACTGAAGGCCAGCATTGCTGCACGGGCCGAGTTGAAGACGTTTGCAAGGAAAACCCTCAGATGGTGATCCCGGAACTGGTGTCTCAGCCTTGTTCTGAATACCAGAAGAAGTTGCTGAGGAATCTTCACCAGGAGTTCTGGGATATGCCGACGAACTTCCAGGAGAAGCCGATAGTGTCGGGGTCGCACCCCAAGAACAGGTATAAGACGATACTGCCCAACGAACACTCCCGCATCCTGCTGCGGCCCGAGGCCGGTGGTACGGAGGGATACATCAACGCCAATTTCATCAAGGTTAGTATTTCTATTTTTTTATCGGATGGGCATTTTCACAAAATGTAAACCCCTGTTTTACGCCTGTCCCTCGAATTCAATTGTAATTTCTTACGAAATAGTTTTCACTATATTTAATTTTTATTCATGAGTGCATAAACAAATAAACAAGTGTCACAACAAATTTTTAAGAAAAAATACAACATTTGACTCTAAAATAGTAAAAAAACTATTCAGAAATGGTTAATTTTTGCTGTCCCCAACTGGTTCTTACGCACAATAATCTCTGTTTATAAGTTTTTTTTCAAGTAGCACACTATTTTTGTGGTTTATATAATAAAAGTACATGATTTCCGTAATATTATAAGCCAAAGATTTACAAATTTAAAATAATCTAGTTGTTAAAACAAAATAAAGTAAAATTCAAAAATATTGATAATTCCGGAACATTCCATTTTGTGACCGGATTTTAAACTATGTTTGTATTACAGTAATAACATTTTCTTTCGTTGTTGGCAGCATATTTGTATATACTTTTGAACGAAACTAAATGTAACTGTCAGTGTTTTTAGAACTGCTTGAGAAGGAGACATGTGTCTCACAAGCCGGTGCGTGACGAATTTTCACTCAGGAATGTGACCATAATTTGTCCTGTTCCAATCTATTTTATTGTGTTCTTTTAATAAATTAGTTTGAAAATATTATTGTTTCTAAGTTATTCAAAAGTTCGTATGAATAAACATTTACATTATTTTTAAACGATTTTTATGTGTCAGAGGACATTCAAATGTGACTTCCGTTGTGTGACTATTTGAGCGGTCACATATAAGTGGAACAGAAAGTCACTACATTTCTGAACATCTAAAGCTCAGTTTACATTGCAGAATTCTTAAAATTTTTGTGATCGTTTTTTGAAGAATTAGATTTTTTTTATAGTAAACAGTGACGAGAGAAGCAGGAAACGTGCCTGATGGTAAGCAACATGACTGCCCATAACAACATGGTAACACCCAGCTTTTGGAAACATACAAATCTTTACCTAGCACTGCACTGCGCTCGTCACCCAAATATGAAAGATTATCTTTATCCCCGGTAATTTAATTAAACACATTGCTCTTCAAACCGGAACACATGTTTTCAATATACTGTTTGGTGGTAGAATGACTGGTAGACTTCCCCAGGCGAACTCTGTAAAGAGTCCTACCAATACTATTATAATATAAAGCCCAATTGAAATTAAATTTACAAAGGTAAATATTTACAAACAGCAAAAATAAGTATTAATAATAACAAATTAATAAATACAAAAAAAAAAAATTAAGTGTGAATTTTACGGTGACAAATCAATTTTCTTGCGTTCGGTATATGTACTGTACTATTAACGCGTCATGTAAATGCGCCCTTACCGTTTTCTGGTGTTCGGTTTTGTGACTGTCCCTTAATTTCAAATAACTAAAATATATTTTAAAGAAGCCAATTTCATATTTTAAGTCTGTTAGAGTACTCTCTGGAACGAAAATGATTTATTTGTATATTATTTTGTACCTCATCCTCTAAAATATATGTTGTAATTTCAAAGGCAATGATAATTAAGGGCAAGAAAGTACCAAGAGTCACACAACTGAAGAGTTTATTGAATTATTGATGAAAGTACAATAAAAAATGCAAATATTTACAGTTTTTTATGTTAAATGTCCAATTTATAAGTGGTAGACGCCAAAATTATCCAATAAATAAAGTGGTTTTTAACGTTTTTTAGCTCGAGAATATAGTCACACAACGGATATTAAATTGTGTGACTTTCCATTATGTTTTAGTATATCTAACACTATTTACTTCTAATCTCATAACATTCCAGTGTTTCCAAAAATATATAAATTTTCTATCATAACGAGACCAAACACAACCTCAAAACTAATACTTCTAAAAATACTGTATTTTTTTGTTGGAGTATACATTTTTGTGAAAACGCCCGGATACACTTTGGAGAGCGTGCATCTAATCTGCATGATCTAATGCTCTTTTTTCTATCAGACTGTCCGTATTTCGAGAAAATGACATCGTTTCATGGTTGACGTTTCAAAGACTCGAACGAGTAGGTTTGACTCTACTTTTGTGATTAAAACGTCTAGGCAGTGGAATGCGTTGTCTGTGTGGGTTTTTCCCGATGATTACAATCTTGTCTTCAAATCGAGAGTGAATCGGTTTCTTCTAGGTAAGCACGCTCCATCGTAGACCGCATCGTCGCTTAACATCAGGCGAGATTGCGATTAAGTGTAAAACTGTAAAATCGTAGACCGTTAAAAAATGAGTAGTCATAGGGACGAATGAATATGCCGATAGCAGTGATAACTCATAACTCAGAATGTGATAGCTCACTTTGGAAACTACGCGGGTGAAGCCGGAAAGCGTGGCCATGACCATGGCCATTAACAATCCAAGTTTACCCGGAGATTTTTTTCATTTACGAACGGATTTCTTTCAACTTGAGCTTCTGGAATTTCATGTGTCCCATTTCATGTGAAAATTTGTATGTGATGCGTCAAAAGAAGTTTTCACTTCAAAATAAACCCGGGCTCCGGATCGGCGGGCGCTCTATTATATATATTTGATCGAACTGATTGTGTGGGAAACCAGACTTTGCCCCATTTACTGATAACTAGTTTATGTTATTATGAAATGATATCATAATATCGGAATGATATCACGGCTAATGACGTCATTTGAGGATGATGATGGCTATTGTACAAGCAACCCACATAACTGTTCCCGCTGCTGGGATTGTGGGCCTGCTCTCACAAGGAGCTGGCCCAGTTATGCTTACCGGATGACGCATGGCCTCGAAAACTTTTCCTACAGGACTTTAGGCTAGTGAACAATCGAAATTATTTAACCCTGAAAAACTGGTCCGGTTTGAAGGGCAATGTCTCCAGAGAAATTATAGGGCATACAGCCTAATTATTTTTAAAGGTTTACTCTTGACCCCCGTCTTACCTGATGTCGAGCGATGATGCGGTCTATGATGGAACTCGTTCACGTAGAAGAAACCGATTCACTCTCGACTTGAATACTCCAAGATTGTACATAATATATGTGTTATTCCTCGTGCTAAAAAGTCAAACTTCAACCATAGATAATATCTTCGACGCAAGAAGTATTAACCTGAATTTAGTTACAATATTCACTATAATATTGACCAGCTAACTTCAGGGTTTCTGTTTCGGTTGTTAAAAGTGGTTCTATTAAAAATGTTGTTGAAATGATATTGTCTCATTTCCAGGGCCATGAGTATTCGAAAAACAGTTACATCGCGACACAGGGGCCGCTGCAGAACACTATCTACGACTTCTGGCTGATGGTCCATCAGAACAGCACACACTATCGGCTGCGAGGAGCCTCTGACCCGGGGACCACTGATGCACAGGGGACTTCTTCAATCGGAGTGCAAAAAGTTGTGATGCTCACAAATTTCATCGAAAACAATCGACAGAAGTGTGAGAAATACTTTCCACTAGAGCTAAACGAAGAAGTAGAAATAAATAGTCCAGACGAAACATGTGGATTTGTGGTTACAAATCAGGGAATGATCCGAAAAGCCGGATATACCATTAGGAAGTTGGACGTGAGATACCTCCAACAAAGTTCTCCAAAAACAGATCATAACGAACAAAGTGATCAAACGGACTCTAAGAATAGTGACACACGTGATAGTGAATTTAGTGAACAAAGTGAAACAAAAAGTGAAAGTGATATTGACACTGCGGTCACCGTGTACCACTACTGGTTCCATAATTGGGCCGACCACAAATGTCCTAAAGATGTTAACGCACTCCTCAATCTGAGCTTGGACGTTTTGAAAGACTCTTTGTATGACTTCAGTTGTCCGACAACTGAAAATGAGGACGTTTGTAAGTGTAACGATAGCCCTAAACCGGAGTCCAAGTTCCTGTTTCCACCGTTGGAGACTCCAGTACCTTGTGAGGTGAAAGTCAACGTGTCCACTCCACTGGATCTTTCCGGAGAGGGTGTGTCGCCTCCGACGATAGTCCATTGTTCAGCTGGTATCGGCCGGACAGGCTGCCTCATTGCCATACTGAACGGTATAAAACAGTTGAACAATGAGCAGAAGGTAGACGTTCTAGGGATTGTATGCAATATGAGGTTGAACCGTGGGGGAATGGTACAAAACTCGGAACAGTATGAATTGATCCACAAAGTGTTGTGTTTGTATGAACAGGCATGCTTACCAAAGTTATAGGGTGCAGTTATATTGTAGTTAGACTAAGCTTTACCATTAGAATGTATTTGTTTATTGACGTATTTCCAAATTGACAGTTTGATCATGAGACAAATGAAGTAGTAGAGGCAGCAATCTGCCGTTGCAGTGTGGCTATTTTTAGAGTAGGCATCTGATGCAGCTATTTATTAATAGCTTTTCTGTACTCTGTGGTACTAATATGATGCTGGACCAAAGTGATATTTATTTGGGTATTTTGTTTCATTTAAAAATGTTTGAGAGATGAAATATTTCACAAGTTGACTATCTGTATTATTATGAATATACATTTTTATGATTTTTTATTTATTTTTTACTAATGCGCGAATCTACAGACACTGGGGTCCGTGACCCTTGTCATTTTCTCTTATTTTTGACATAATTCTTGGATTGAGTTTGGTTAGATGGTTGGGTGGAGTTTCTGGATTTCATGGACTGTAGGAGAAGGTCTTCTCGTGACCACGGCGGTTGTAACGCTGCTGAAACGTCGAGGTAATTAAACAATGAATTATATCGTGACTAAGCCTGTACAATATAGACATTATGTGTTCAAATCGCGTAAGTTTAAAAACAGAAATAAGAGGAATTTTCGTGGTTTAAGACTTTTGTTTGATTGAAATTCCTACTAGTAGGTCATAACTAGTCACACTGTACGGTAGAACGCCATGTTTTATTGCTCGTACAGTCTATTCCTCTAAGGTTTGACGTAAATCTTTGATTGTCCCGATGAAAATGAATTATTATTTTATTTGCAAATAAATAAAATATTTAACTAATTCAATGTAATATAAGTATATATATATATAAAATAAAGTATAGTCAAAAACAAAATGTTAATTTAGTTAATACACAGTACACATGTGCATAGAAAATATCTATCTGATAAAATATGAAGCAGATTTGGTGAAATTATGTTAAGTTCTCGTCAACATGTCATTGTTTGTTCACTTGAATGGTTGTATGGATATTGTATGTGTAAATCTTTAAGAGTCATATTATATCACATATCTAATGCAGAAAACCAACTGTATAAGACCTTAATGAAATCGAAGAGTTTACATTTACTATGTATAGAGTTAGATTTTCCGTATGGTTCCTTTGTGTCAATCGTGAGTACTTTAATATATATATAAATATTAATACCTCCTTTCTGCATTAGGTATTTGTATTTTTAGGTGACTAGTTGCTCCCTGCAGTTTCACTTGACTTGTTTTCTTTGAAATCTTGCTGCCTCATTGGAACAGTGTGTTTCACTAAAATCAATTCAAACAAACAAACTATTCAGCTTATAAAGCTGAATAGTTTGTTTGTTTGAACGCTAGGATCTCAGGGACTACTGGTCCGAATTGAATGATTCTTGTTCTGTTGTATAATCTATTTATCAAAGAAAGCTATAGGCTATACATATAACATTACGTTACCATCAATAGGAGCGGAGCATGAATGACGAATGCGACAATAACGGGCAAAAATAATCCTTTTGAGAGCTTACGTTGCGTGCGTTGACGTGCGCTGAAGTCCGTGACAGCATGTGTCTATCGTCCATCTTTTAAGATTGTGTCGTTATAAACCTTTGCTAATAGAAGTTGTTCTAAGTCTGAGTTGGTACGAGCAGTTTCCGCCAGGTGGCGTAGGAACGCGCACGGGGCCAGCTGATGCTGAAATATAGTCGAATTTCTGAGTTTACCTTAAATCGAAGTCGGTTTATGTCTTTACGAAGAAAATTACTAACACATATTAAACAGCTGAAAATATTAGTTTAAATGCTCTAATATCCGGAATACAAAAAAAAATACAAAAATCTTTATTGCTGTTTGTAGGTAAGATAAGATGATACAAAACATTTTAAAAGTTGCCCCATACAAACTGGCCTCTGCGAGAGGCATGCAATATGTCTGGTGAGACAATTTGTTATAGTCTTAATTTATAAATCAAAAACAATTAAATAATAGTCAGCTGATTAAAGTCTTCTTCTTCCTCATCTTCTATTAATTTCTGGTTTTTATTTATGTCATCTGATTCTTCATCTTCGATTCATTTCTGGCTTCTATTTGGTTGTAATATATATTTGTGTGAGATAAATGCTTGGTGAGCACAATTTCGCGGAACTACTGGACCGATTTCAAAAATTCTTTCACCGTTCTTACATGATCCCCGAATGCTTTAAGCTATACCTGTACCACGGGCGAAGCCGGGGCGGACAGCTAGTTACTAATATTACCGACTCGCCAATCAGCTTACACACGTGTATATCACGTGAAACTGCAGGGTGTTACTAGTATGTACGTACCTAGATGTCGTAGGTCAAGCGCAAATTCATATTTTCGAAGTACATTAGTTATTTAAATGAATGTATTGTGTGATCGGGGTTGTTGGCGACACCTTGCATTGTATTCTAACTTTTTGTGATATAGTTTTTTTGATGCAAAAAATACCTTAAAGTTAAAGATAAATAATGTTTGACGTAATGTTTTTTTAAGGGATACTTGCGAGGTGTTTGGTTTGAAACCATTGTTCGGTGGGTTTGTTGTGTAATATTTAAATTTATTGAAAATTGATGTGAAATATGTTTTTACAGGTTTTCGTAGAAAGGATGCGCCAAAACAATAGAGACTATTTTTCATCGATTCCAAAATTAATAAAAATCGGCCAAGTGCGAGTGGGACTCGCGCACGAAGGGTTCTGTACCATTATCTGTAATCTAATCTTGCAAGTTATAGACACTTTAGCACTTTACTTAACTATCAACTTTAAACCGCCCATAATTGAAAAAAAAAACTTTTTTTTTTCCCTTAAATATTTATTTTATTTTTAGTATTTTGTTATAGCGGCAATAGAAATACATCATCTGTGAAAATTTCAACTGTCTAGCTATCACCGTTCTTGAGATACAGCCTGGTGATGTGGTGACAGACGGCCGGACGGACAGCGAAGTCTCAGTAATAGCGACTAAATTCAGCGAAATGTAATAAGGCCCTAAGCGTTACCGCGTCCTTTCTCCGTTAGACCTGTATCTACTTTCCTCTGAGTTATAGTATATACATAGTTATAGTCTTCAAACATAAAAAATCTGTTTTGACTTTTGAAAATACTTGCGTGATTTTCTAAAACACTTTAGTTAAATAAATTATTGAAGTTACTTGTTTTGACGCGATAGGAAAAAAATATGAGAGTACATTTTTACGACGCGCGCGCCGTCACGAAACACCGCCTCTGAAGTTAGCAAGTCAACATTGCAGTGAACATTATAACTAACTTCAGGATAATACTTCTGACGTTGAAGACATTATCTATTCTATGGTTGAAGTTAGACTACTTAGCGCGAGGAATGAGAGAAGTATTTTAACCTGTAGCGTGCGTACAAAACTACATACTCCTCTGGCGTCATGGCTTAGTGAGTAGTATCTCTGCCTGCGAAGCCGAGGGTCGTGGGTTCGATCCCCACTCAGTACAAATATTTGTGTGATGAATTCAAATGTTTGTACTGTGTCTGTTTCTATGTATGATAAGTATGTATTTACAACTATATAAGTATTGTATCAGCTATCTGGCCGCCATAGTACAAGCTTTGCTTAGTTTGGGGTCAGATGGTGTTGTGTGGGAAGTGTCCACCAATATTTATTTATATATACACTAGCTATACCCTGCCTCGCTTCGCTGTGGCACATTGTGATGCAAAAATGAGATAAAAACAATCCTTGATGCGGATTATACATCATTGTAAAATTTTAGCTCAATCGGTGCAGAACTTTTTGAGTTTTTGAAGCGCACACAAACCAACATAACATTTTTATATACAAAGATTTTATTTCATTGTAGGTTCCTTCTCAATTGTCGAAACAGGTTTTTAATTTTTTGTAAACTTAATTACCTACGCACTTGAACTTAATTATTTTTAAAAATATTCCTTCCTGTGTTTGTTGAAAATCTCAATTTTTATAAAATAATAAGTTTTAAACTTTTTAAAAACTACGTTTTTATTAAATCTATGAAATTATTTAATTACTAGTTACGCCTCCCTATTTCACCCGCTATTCCGCGGATGTGGAATAGTTTTTCGGGATTAAAGTATCCTACGTGTTAATCTATGACAAATTTTATAAAGAAAAATATCCAAATGTATTAGCGGTAAAATTACTCAAATCTGGGCGCGCCGTGTTTTAAATATCGTCTTTGTTGGTGCGGTTTGATATGGCCATATTGCCTATTAAGGTCTGTGCGTTGACCTTAATAGGCAATATGGCCATATCTAGTAAATGGTGGCGTTTAGGTTTTACTAAATTTTATATGTATTATATTGTAACTCATGTGTACCGAAATACCTGGAGCGTAATGTAAGAACCTTGTACTAGTTTCCTCACGTTGCTTGCTAGGGGTGCACATGGGAATAGCATGAAACGTTTTCAAACATGTATAAACTATCAAACTCTTGGGAAATACTAGGTGTTTTCAAAATGACAGAAAAATATTACGTAATAAATGGCTAGTGTCTCTCTCTATAAACCTAACGCAAATATTCATGCTAGCCCCAATGCCGTCGTACTCAGGATTTTAACGAGTTTTATCCAGAAAATGTTAGACCGCGGGCCCGAGTAGATACGAGCTGTTTGTAAGGCGTTTTCTTATTGACAGATGGGTGAAAAAATATGTCAAATTATGGACATTGACAAATGCCTATTAAATTTCTCTCACATAATCTTTACCTCTGCTAACTGCAATCAATAATTAATTTTTGACAGATTTTATCATTCTGAAGACGATAAATTGTTTAAATTTTAAATGAATGAGCTTTTGAGTATTTTATTGTTTTTTTTTAAATATTTTCTATCGATACTAGGCATGCGCTTGACTGCCATAACACCTGATTGTTATACGACAATACAGTACCATTGAGCGTGCCTACCTAAATAAAGTTTTATTACCTAGCCTGTCTCAAACTAATATTTATACACATACATACGCTTCGCGTGAACTAAACGTGATGATGAGTTAACAAAATTGAAAAAAACGATAGACCAGAACAAGAATGTAATCTGTCAAAATGTGTTCAACGCATGTTATGTTAAGATGGCGGTTAATAAACCTATCATAGTTATACAAAATTGGTTATTTGTAAAGTCGGTTGGTTTACAGATAATACTTTAACGTGACAACGTCATAACAAAACTTTGATAGATGCGGCGCATGCGTACAATGACCATAACGGGATAATGAGGGTAACGGGATATAACGGGACACTTTTTCATGCGTGCAGCCGGCGTTCATCGATTTATTACGACGTTGTCACGTCAAAATGTTAAACGTCACGCCAAAATTTTGACGTGACAACATCTTGTAAATCGATGAACGCCGGCGGCACGAAAAAGTGTCCCGTTACGCTCAATGTACGCTGGCGCCGCATCTATCTCTCTTCCACTCGATTGAATGTATGCAATAATTTCATCAATGTTTTTATGACGTTGTCACGTTAAAACCGACTTTACAAGACTACCAATTTTTTTGGAACCGATTTCTGGTTTTGTCTAAGGTCTCATTATAAGACGGACTCCAGTGCCCTACAGTAAAATATGTTTATAATGATAACTAATCGGGTTATTTCGACATCACACCGTATGTTTTTCAAGTACATACGTATAGGTACGTATAGTAAATAAATATATTGTACATGTTAAATTGGGACCGCGATTTAAAACATTTTTGTTCGAAATTATTTGGACAATAATTATTGTATCGCACTCTGACAAAACTGACTTGCACCCCACTACTCCCGCACTGCAGAATGTTTCATTGGAACATAGGCTTAAATTCGTACCACGTAGGCACAATTTACAGTGACAGCGCAGATGTGATAATTTATTACGGTGCTTGGTAGGTGCTTAAATTAAAATATTGAAAGATTGGAAGATCTTTTTTTTTACTTGCATATATCTCAATGTGGATTTCTAGATGCAATAAGACCTGTCAAAGATAGTTCCTATTTTACCATAGGTGGCGCTAATGTTTTATTTTGTTAGAAAATTTCACAAAAACAAACAGTGGTGCCACACTTGGCAAAACTTAGAACTATCTTTGACAAGTCAATTTGCTTCTGGAAAACTCTTCATTCTACTGTATTTTTAACGACTTCAAAAAAAAACGAAACTTTTTTTAAATTTCTGATACTTCAGAACTCTTTATACCGATATTGAGAATAAATTTGAAAGTGAGTGCATCTCATGTAGCTCCGGTTATATTTGATTTCGATCTGACTACATAGTAGTTCTAGTTTTCTTTTAATATAGATATTATCTAGATTTCCTTTTTATAAAATACATTTTATTAGCATCACAAATTACCTACAAGGTATATTTTCGAGAATAAAATAAATTTTAAATTTACTAAACATTAAACATTAATTCATACTAAACTCATTGGTTTATGAAATTTATGTTAGTGGATTTTTTCTTAATTTTACGTGGAAATACATTTTAAATTCAAATTATTTACTTTTAATGTATTTGCGTGTTCTATAGAGAAACGAATGGTCTGATTTGTTTTTTCGTTTGTTTAGTACAAGATACTATAAGATTTACGGTAAACGCTCTTCTCGAAGGCTTTGTTGTGTCGTCAGTGACGTAAATTGTATTCTTAGCGTACGAGTTTAAGCTCATTTTTGAGTGTATATTTTTAGTAGTGTGAGTCCGGTATGAGTTATCTGCGGTAGATTGAACAACAACATTTTGACAAATATTACAAAGTGGTGACGTCATAACCGACTATACTATATAACTATTTCTCCCTGGTAATATTTATAAATGTACATTTTTAGCATAGTTCTATTAAATAAAATATAGTAACTTATTTCTGTGTGTGTAGATAAATGAAATAAATAATTTATTTCCGTTTTTGTTGTGAAAAATATATAAAAGTATATAGCGTTTAAGATATTAGTCAGCATTTAAATTAATACCTTAAATTTGTATATATTAATGTGTGCGAACTGTAATGACATGATTTTTAATATATTTTATGCGAAGAAATATAAAGTATAGTACAAATAAGTGCCGCAGTTTCATTTATGACTAACGGCGTCCCGCGGTTACTCGCGGTCCCGACATTTCCCCGGGATAAAAACTAATCCATGTGTTATTCCAGGCTATTATCCCTGTTCCTAATTTCATCCAGATTCCTCATTTAGTAGACACTATTTTTTTAACTTTTATAGGTTTACACTTGAGTATATATTAGTACTTTAGTTATTTATTCTCTAAGGGCTTACACTTGACCGCCATCTCGCCTGATGGTAAGCGACGATGCGGTCTACGATGGAGCGTGTTTACCTAGAAGAAACCGATTCACTCTCGATTTGAAGACACCAAGATTATAACTACCAGCTACCGGGAACCCCCACTCAGGCAACTCATTCCACAGTCTAGGCGTTCTTGTCACAAAAGTAGAGTCAAACCTCTTCGTTCGTGTCTTTGGAACTTCAACCATGAAACGATGCCACTTTTTCGAGCTACGAGAGGTCCGAAAGAAAAAGGGCAAGGTATTAGATCCATCCCAAAGGTGCGAACAGTACCTACTCCATGCAAGAGTGAATCTGTGTTTTACATAACAAGCAATTGTTCAGATTTGAAGTACTTTCACACCTTTGAGAAGACACCTATTTTTTTGGCAGCTAATTTAAAACTATTTTAAATAAATACACGGGTAACTCACGTTTAATATAGTCAGTCCAGTCCGACTCAAGTTTCGATCGCGTCCGGCGATCTTTTTCAAAGAGAGTGCGCGTGCGGGTTCGCATCTCGTTTAGCATTACCCGTGTATTTATTTAAAATGTGTAATAAATAACCATTAACCACGTTAGTTTTCATACTAAAATTTAAAAAACTACTAATTTAATTTCACTGCCAGTATTCTGTTAAGATTCTAGACCGAAACAAAATAAAATACGAAAGAGTTTACATATACTACGTATAGAGTTAGATTTTCCGCACGGTTCCTTTGTGTCAATCGTAAGCAGATGACGTGCATACTTTCTGTGGCAACAGAGTGATGGCCGCGACAAAAGTATGACACTTCCACAAGAGCGACAAGGCA
The DNA here is from genome assembly GCA_017562165.1 of Ectropis grisescens. Taxonomy (NCBI): domain Eukaryota; kingdom Metazoa; phylum Arthropoda; class Insecta; order Lepidoptera; family Geometridae; genus Ectropis; species Ectropis grisescens. The sequence continues at coordinate 932,970 of CM029796.1, forward strand.
AGAAAGATGCCACCCGTGCTTTCTGTGTAAAGCGTTTGTGCTATGTAAGCTATGTAAACCCTAATAAACTCTACTCTGGTTTAACAGACTTTATGATTTTAAATATTAATTAAATAATTATATTATATATAAATTAAATAATAATTTATCTAATTTATATTGTGTTCGGCAACCTTTCTTGGCTTGTCAATTATTAATTTAATTCTTTATATTATTATCTCTTGTTTATTTTTGTTCAAAGTATATATCTATACTTTACATTTAAGTTAAATAACTTAAATGTAAAGTAATGTATTTTCACTAGATTAATTAAGCCCTAATTTTATCTGATTGTTTTGTAGCCTCATACCAAAGAGGCTTATTTTTACATTATTATTTTATTTTTGCAAAGGGTAAAACTTGTTTCTTTTTCTCTGCTACTGTATTAAATCTTTGTACACAGTTTACGCAATAAAAAAATCGGATCGGATCGGATTTGCAATTATAAATCGTAAGGTATGGCTCGGTATACCTATACGATATACGCCACTCAGCCCAACCTGTGGTATGGGAGAAACCTATGTCCAGCAGTGGACGAGGACAGGCTGGTGGCTGATGATGATGATAATACCTACCTATTATACCTATCATCTAAGCTGATCCGGCGAACTTCGTACCCCCATATTTTCTTCGTCATAATTTTCTAAATTTACAAATATGTCCCGACAATTATATTAACAAATACTTACCTATATATAATCTCCAGAACAGTGGGCAATAACACATACTTACTAGTAAATAAGCCACAAAGCGCTAAACGTATTGTTCGTAGACGTACAATCGGAATTTTCCATGAAACAATACTCCTTACGTTTGCATTCGATAATCGATTACAGTAGTAACAATAAATCGCTGACTTTTGCAGATGTACGCAGCAATTGTTGGACTGTTGACCGTCTCTCGAGCCGCGTCATCACTCAATATTTGCTGACGCAGATCAGAGAACGACAGATGTACAACTCGACTGTAGGTAATGGTCGTAACAAGAATGGACATTGTGGGGCAATGTCCTACCTTGAAAAATAATGTGCTACTTAAAAATACTTACCACACCATAAGCAGCCCACTAAAATGTTCTCACTGGTGGGACTCGGGGACAGATGACCTCGAAAGATTACTGGTACATGTCGGTTTCCTCGCGCTGTTTACCTTCATCGATTTTAAGTTAGCGGCATTACGCACGTCTTCGAAAGACAGTGGGGCTTGTGGGATTTGAACCCTAGGCTACGGAACGGCAGGCGCCGTTTTTTTTTTGACGAGACAATCAGGACATGTGCCTGATGGTAAGCAACATGCCTGACACATAACAGCACAGTGACACGCAGCTATTGGAACATGAAGAGTCCAAATCATTACCTAGCACTGCACTGCGCTCGTCACCCAGAGATCTAAGATCTTATATCTCTAAGCCCTGTAATTTCTCTGGAAACATTGCCCTTCAAACCGGATATAACATTACACTAATGTGCAAACATTATCACAGTAATGTTTGCACATTACTGCTTGGCGGTAGAATAACTGGCAAAGGTGTGGTACTTCCCCAGGCGGACTCTGCCAAGACTAGACTAGTTAGTTTTCCCGACTAGAGGAACCGTAAAGCAGTTAAATCGCCCCCAACCCCCAATTTTCAGTAGAATCAAAAACAGATTACCTAAAATAATTAAGTGTGAGTCGATCAAACTTTTGACGGTTTCAGTGAATTCTTAGAAAATCATGGCAAAGCTAGGACAAAATACAAAAAAATATAATTGGCATAGGAACTGCCGATAGATATGTAGAAACTCAGAATTTGATAGCTCATTTTGGAAAATCCACGCGAGTGAAACTGGAGAGCGTGGTCACGCGCATGGCCATCTAGAAATGACGCATTTCTAGAATTCAATTCACAAGGCCACGTAAAATGTGCCTGTGCCGCGCCAAAAGAAGTTATCACATCAAAAATACATGAATGTACAATGAGGCCGGTGGGAGGCCTGCGCAGGCTGGGGCCAAGCTACCTCGACCATACGGCCCGTGCGGCGTTGAAGAGTTCCCCATCTGGTGTCTGGTATAATCCGCCGCTGTATGATATACGCTTAAAGGCAAGTGTGATGTTGTCGTTTCGATTAGCGCTGAAATTCGCACGTGAGTTCCGAGCGGGTTCCGGATCCACGTCTCATAAACGTCAACTCCGCGTCACCTTGGCCATGTACAAGGTTACGGGTGTACCTATGTTTCATCACCTCTGGCCCAGCAATATGACAAAATATTTCTTCACAACCTACCTTAATATGGGTATCAAATGAAAGGGCTTAACTAGTAGAATACTATACACTATAAAAAAAAAAACAAATCCAAGATGGCCACCACCACAAAATGGCGAATTATATTATTTTTTTTCACTACTACCTCAATATGGGTATCAAACGAAAGGACTTGACTAGTAGAATACATTGCACTATGACAAATTTCAAATCCAAGATGGCCGCTTCCACAAAATGGCGAAAAACATTTCTTTTTCACAACTCCCTTAACATGGGTATCAAATGAAAGGGCTTGACTAGTAGAATGTTGTACAGAAAACAAATCTGAGGTAGTCGGGGGGTAAGTAATTTTTTTTAATTTTGTTCAATCGTCTACTTTTGGACATAGTCCTCCCACCAGATAATTCCGCAATGCGTCTGCACTGCGGCTACACTGCGTCTGCGGTTCGTGGTCGCCATTCGGGAATGCTCACTCCCCAGCAGTTATCGGTTCTGCGATCAATGGTGTTGTGTGTGAATTGTCCACCAATATTTATATTTCAATATTTATTTATATGACCTGTTCATTTCCACTTCAACTTGCTAATTTTAAAAGGTATATCGGTCCAACCAAGATCACCGAAATGCACTTATGCGGTAAAAAGTTACCGCGTAAGTCCGGTAATTATTTCCTACAAGTTGGAAGATGCTACTGGTTTCCGAAACACAGTTGTTACTAGCTCGGGGCCAGTGGACTCCTGTTTTTATATAGGCTTTGTTTTTAAGTTCAAAATAAATAAATACATTTGATTTAATTTTATTTTTACATACTTTTGAGTCATAAAACTCATAAAACTGTAAATGTTTCATAATAAATTGTTAGTTCCACTTTTGTTTAAGGTACCTACTTCCTAAGTTTGGGAGCATGGAACTGTTAAAGTCATTAAGTGTGAAACTCAAAAGTAGGTAGGCCAATTTGCTCTTTTTATAGTTGGAAGTATGTATATACAAACAAACAGCATTGGACGAATTGTATGTTTCACACAATGGAACATGAAGAGTCCAAATCATTGCCTACCCACTGCACTGCGCGCCCATACTCGTGTAGGATGTTTTACCTTACCTAGATAAGTCCTGTAATTTTTCTGGAATTCTGGCTACTATTCAAACCAGAAGACAGTGATGTTTGGACATTCCTGCTTAGCGGTTGAATAGCTGGCAGAGGTGTGGTACTTCCCTAGATGTTCTCTGCAAAGATTCCTGCAAATAAAATCCTACGAGCCATGGGCGCCGCCCGAATTTTATGTTTATGTATTGTGTGTCTCAATGTACGCGCATTTATGCGCGCATATGCATCTTTTTTAAACTGTAATAAGTTCGCACTTGACCGCCATCTCGCCTGATGTTAAGCGATGACGCGATCTACGATGGAGCGTGCTTACCTAGAGCCTTTAGGCATCATCTGCCGTGCAGGACACGGACTCGATGTCCATTTCATATTGGAACCGCTCTCGCATTCCTCCCCGAGCCCACCCTGGGGCACTCCACAGGACTCCCTACACACCCAAATGAAGTGTAAATAGATTGATAACTCTTTATTGTGATTCAAAACATAGAACCATTAACTACAGTAAAACACGAACAAGCGCCACAACTGGCGGCGCCGTGAATATTGCTTAACTAGACTTTATATAGGCTTGTTTTAAAAGTACCTAAGCCCTAATGAAGTACAAAAATGTCAGCACATACAAAAGAACTTTATTAGTTTATGTTTTATCAGACTACTTACTATTTTTTGTTTGATTGTTGTATATATTTAGCAGTCCGGAGCCGGAAAGGGCCGCCAACTATTTTTTTATATTTATATTAGGTATTATGTATTCACAGAGCGTTAAGTAAATCATTTTATAGCGGTATGCAGCAGAAACGATATAGATAGATAGATAAACTCTTTATTGCACTTAAATTACGAAAAATAATAAAGAAAAAAAACAAACCTTAGAATAAAGTAGTAATTGGCGACCTTATCGCTAAGAGCGATTTCTTCCAGGCAACCGTAGGATGGTAAAAAAGAACTTAATAATGGAAGACGGGGAGTACAATTAGGAGTAGGTATATAGATACTTCCGAATGATAATCTGATATTAATAACTAACAATTAATTTTAAATACAACAATATACATAATGCATACATACATACATAATATATCAATTTTACGTCCTAATACACAAATTATTTTATAATAATAGACTAAATAAACTAATAATAATATGTTCAACGAATGAAAATATTTGAAGATAGATTACAATTTTATTACGACTTTAAGGAGAATAATGACTTCAACTACATGATGACTGTAACAAATAGAATTCTTTGACCTGGTTCTTAAAAACAGCAAGAGAACGAGCTTGCCTAACGTTGACGGGCAAGGCGTTCCACAACTGGACAGCTTGGAAAGCAAATGACTTCCCATAAAAAAGTTTCGCTGCGCGCCGGCGGTGTTTCAATTCAATTCAATTTATTTATTCGAACCATTATTTCAAAAGAACACTTAGTAACGTCACTTACAATTAAATTATAGATCATTATTCAGTGTACATAATCTATATAAATAAAACATCTTTGTTATAAAATAATACCAAAAAATAATGTCAAATAAAACTAATCAGCTGTAAAGGGCCCTTGTCAATCAGATGCAGCTGTAAAAAAGCTTTGTTATGACAAAATTCAATTATCTAAATAATTAATACATACAGCACTTATAAAAAATTACATTAATGTCCAGTATTATTTAACCTTGTTCAATAGTTCCAATTTCGACATATTCCTTTTCCAAACATCACTGTCCTTTACAAAATCATCGACAGTATAATATGGTTTGCCCATTAGGTAGCTCTTTATTTCAGTTTAAAACCTAGTTTCATTGAGACCTTCCACTTGTACTGGTATTAAATTATAGAAGCGAATACCATTACATTTAAAAGAGTCATTTGTTTGTTGCAGCCTGCATTTAGGAAATACAATTTTATGTTTATGGTGTGCTTTTGGATTCAAATCAGACAATTTCTTCAGACTTCAGACAGATCTTCTACATACATTATACATTCATATATATGCAATGTAATACAGAATTTGAATGTCATCGTTACTTTATTTTTGTGAGTTTATGATTCTTCTAACTACAATTTAAATAGATTAGTTATTTCATAATAATCATAGATATTTTTTCTGAATAAAGAGATTTCACCATATAAAAAAAAAGTATTAAAAATCTCCCGTAATGATTATCTAGCTGACAAATTGTACAGAGCACGGATTGCTCGCTTTTGTAATATGAAAATGGAATTTCTATCCGCAGCAGATCCCCATAATAAGATCCCGTAGGACATTATACTATGAAAGTAACCAAAATAAACAAATCAGGCTGTTGCTGCGTCTGATATCTTCTTAATTTGTCGAACGGCATGGGCAGCTGAACTGAGTCGCTCAGCCAGTCTCTCTATGTGAGGACCCCAATGAAGCTTCGAATCTACTGAAATTCCCAGAAAAAGAGTAGATTGTACAGGTTCAATGAGTTTATCTTTCGGTCTAATATCAAGTTTACAACCTAGTACATTGCAGAGAGTGAACTTCATACATTTAGTTTTATTTGGATTTAGTACCAGAATATTTGCATCGAACTTTATTATTAAATGATGTCTAAAATTGCGTTGATTTCTGTAAAATCATTTATTCCTCTTTTAACCTTAAATAGACGTGACTTAAGTGACGTATCGTCAGCGAACATAACTATTTCTATATTTTATATCATAAAAGGTAGATCATTAACATATATAACAAACAATAAGGGTCCAAGTATGGAGCCTTGAGGTACACCCATATTTATAGGGGACTCATTTGATTGTACAGCGTCAATTTCAACTATCTGTACACGATCTTTAAGATACGAAGAAATAAAATTTAAAGCTGGTTTCGATAGCCCATAAAACTGCAATTTCTTCAAAAGAGTGTCATGATGAACACAGTCGAAAGCCTTCGACAAGTCACAAAATACGCCGAGAACATCATGATGGTCCTCCCAGGCTTTTATTATGTAATTAGTCAGTTCAACACCTGCATCTATAGTGGAACGTCCTTTTGTAAATCCAAATTGGTTGTTATGTAATAGATTATTAACATTAAAATAAGATAGAAGTAGCTTGATTATGAGTTTCTCAAATATTTTACTTAGACAGGGCAAAACAGAAATGGGTCTATGGTTGCCAGGTTCCTTTTTGTCACCAGATTTGAACAGCGGTATAACTTTGCTATATTTCATCATGTCAGGAAATGTGCCACCTGTGATGTACTCGTTGAATAATTCCGCTAGGTATGGGGCAATTCTATCAATAATTCCATCAAGTACTCTTACCGATAATCCCATACGAGTAAGTCTTCAGTATTCTTTACTTTAATATCTTTGAAGGTTTTTAGTATTGCAGTGGCAGTAACTTGATCAAATGTAGATGATGGGCAATTAACATTTTCCTTCAACATTTCTTTAGCGAGTAATGGGGGATGATGTCAGGTGTTTGGTTGTTTCTAAGGGAATATTAGCAAAATAAGTCCCGAAAGCATCCACCATGTCCAATTTCTTTGTAGTGACTCCCTCACCAATCCGAAATGCGTTCATCTTTTCACGACTCTTAGATCTTCCAGTCTCGTTGTTTATTATTTTCCATGTGCTTTTTATCATATTATTAGACCCCCCCCCCCCTATGAATAACACAGACAGGAAACGGCCCCTAGTCCCCGGTGGCTCCGCTATTCCAGGCGCTGGTGGCAGCCTTGGTTCCAGCGGAGCATGGGGTGCTAAGAATCACGGACGCTGAGGGCTGACGAAAAGATTGTGGAGCTGGAAGAAGAAGTGGACAAGTTGCGCTGGGATATCATGGGGTTATCAGAAGTCCGTAGACAGGGCGAGGACAGGATAATCCTCGAATCTGGCAACTTGTTCTACTACCGGGAGGGAGATCAACCATCCCAAAGGGGTGTTGGGTTTATCGTCCGCAAGTCTCTCTTCAACAACGTGATAATGATCGAGAGTGTGTCGAACAGGATTGTATACCTAGCACTTAAAACCGGTATTCATTAAAGGTCATACAAGTATACGCACCGACCTCGACACATCCCGACGAAGAGGTTGAGGCCATGTATGAGGATATCTCCAAAGCCATACATATCTCGCCATCACATTTCACAGTTGTGATGGGAGACTTCAACGCGAAACTGGGCAAAGGTAGCGGTGATGAGTTGAGAGTGGGGAATTTCGGATATGGGCAGCGGAACCCAAGAGGGCAACGTCTAGCGGATTTCTTGGAAAGGGAGAGTCTCTTTATGATGAACTCCTTTTTCAAGAAACAGCCACAAAAGAAGTGGCCCTGGATTAGCCCAGACGGTTCCGCAAAAAATGAGATCGACTTCATTATGACGACTAAACGGCAAATATTCAGCGATTTCTCTGTGATCAGCAGGGTTAAGACCGGCAGCGATCATCGTATTGTAAGAGGCACGCTGAATCTAATCATTAAGCTCGAAAGGTCACGTCTAATGAAGTCCACGCTCCGACCAAATTATGCTCAAATCGAATATCCCGATAACTTTCAACTCGAACTTCAAAATCACTTCGAATCCTTAGATGAGTGCGTAACGGTGGACGAAATGAACGACAAGCTAGTGGAAACTGTCCATGCTGTTGGCAGAAAGTTGTATAAGAGCCGACGCCAAAATAGAACTCAAAAGCTCTCGATTCAAAGTTTAAGTCTCATGGCGGTCAGACGAGATATGCGGTTGCAGTCTTCGGTCGACATGACGGTATACAAACGGCTCAATAGACAGATATCTACTTGTGTGCGACGCGACATACGCTGCTTCAATACTTCGAGTATTGAAGAAGCAATCAAGCAGAACAAAGGCTCGAAAGTGTTCACAAGAAATCTGTCTCTTGGGCAAAGTCAGCTGACCAAACAGAAGACCGATAGTGGTAACGTCGTCTCGTCGAAGCCTGAGATTTTGGAGGAGATTGAGAGGTTCTATGAACAGTTATACACCTCTACGCAAGCACAACCTGTCGTTAGCATGGCAAAAGACCCCAGAGCCAAGCTGACCCGACACTTTACCGAAGATATCCCGGAAGTCAGCCTGTATGAGATTAGGATGGCCCTCAAACAACTTAAAAACAACAAAGCACCTGGCGACGACGGAATTACGACTGAGCTTCTGAGAGCGGGTGGAAAACCGGTACTTAAATTCCTCCAGAAGCTGTTCGACTCCGTCATACTTGACGGTAATACGCCAGAAGCGTGGAGTAGAAGTGTGGTGGTGCTCTTCTTCAAAAAAGGTGACAACACCTTGTTGAAGAACTACAGACCCATCTCACTTCTGAGCCACGTTTATAAGTTGTTTTTGAGGGTAATCACGAATCGTCTCGCACGCAGGTTTGACGACTTCCAGCCACCCAAACAAGCCGGTTTCCGAAAAGGCTATAAGTACCATAGACCACATCCATGCGCTCCGGCAGATTATACAGAAAACCGAGGAGTATAATCGGCCACTATGTATAGCGTATGTGGACTATGAGAAAGCCTTCGATTCCATCGAGACCTGGGCAGTACTTCAGTCTCTCCAGCGATGCCGCATCGACTATCGCTATATCGAAGTGTGGAAGTGTATTTACAGCAACGCCACAATGTCTGCCCGACTACAGGCCCAGTGCACAAAACATATCCAGCTACAGAAAGGCGTGAGACAGGGAGATTTTATATCTCCGAAACTGTTCACTGCCGCGCTGGAAGATGTTTTCAAGCTACTGGACTGGAACGGATATGGCATCAATATCAACGGCGAATGCATCACTCACCTTCGGTTTGCCGACGACATAGTCATTGTGGCGAAGTCGCTGGAGGACCTCGGTGCTATGCTCAGGAACCTCAGTAAAGTATCCCAACAGGTAGGTTTGAGGATGAAAATGGACAAGACGAAGGTCATGTCAAATGTTCATGTCTCACCTGTACCAGTTATTGTTGGGAACACCACACTCAAAGTTGTTGACGAATACGTCTACCTGGGTCAAAAGATCCAATTAGGTAGATCCAACTTCGACAAAGAGGTCCAGCGAAGAATCCAACTCGGATGGGCAGCGTTCGAGAAACTTCGGCACATCTTTGAGTCCAAAATACCCCAATGCCTAAAGACGAAAGTCTTTAACCAGTGCGTGTTGCCAGTGATGTCTTATGGAACTGAGACGTGGACCTTCACTGTGGGCCTCATAACGCAGCTCAAAGTCACACAGCGAGCTATGGAGAGAGCTATGCTCGGAATCTCTTTGCGCGACAGAATCCGTAATGAGGATATTCGCAAAAGAACGAAAGTGGCCGACATAGCTCAAAGAGTAAGCAAGCTGAAGTGGCAATGGGTAGGCCACATCGCTCGCAAAACTGACAACCGATGGGGAAGAAAGGTTCTCGAGTGGCGACCACGAACCGGAAGATGCAGTGTTGGACGGCCTCCCACTAGATGGACAGATGACCTCACTAAGGTCGCTGGAAACCGCTGGTTGCAGGTTGCGCAGGACCGTTCGTTGTGCAAATCTAGGGGGGAGGCCTATGTTAAGCAGTGGACGTCTTGCGGCTGATGATGATGATGACTTTGGATTTGTTCAAGCCCTTTCATTTGATACCCATATTAAGAAAGTCGTGAAAAAGAAATGTATTTCGCCATTTTATGTAGTAGATGTAGTTTATATTATTCTACTAGTCAAGCCCTTTCATTTCATACCCATATTGAGGTAGGTTGTGCAGAAATATTTTGTCCGCCATTTTGTGGAGGCAGCCATCTTTAATTGATATTAACCAAACATAGCTAATAACATCCACACGGATATTAAAAATCAAATAAAAAACCTGGCTCGAAATCGGCCAATCAGTTTGAGCTCTACGGTGCCACAGACAGACACACACAGACAGACATCGACGTCAAACTTATAACACCCCTTTTTTTGGTCGGGGGTTAAAAATTACAAATAAATGCAATCAATTGTAAAACCGCTCTACAGATTTCAGTACAATTTACATAGGACCATTCGGGGTCAACAAAAAGATTGAGGTGTTTTCCAGATGCAAATTGACTTGTCAAAGATAGTATTTTCCACATTGTCTCCTTCTCTCCTCTTTTCAATCCGCCTAAAAACACAGGTTTTCAAATCGTATTAAATTGCGTCCTGTCCTGTGGCTTGTATCCTTTGCGCCCAGCCCAGTGATTTGTTACGGGTATATTAATATGTTATTATTAATTACCTACTGCCAAAGATTTTATGAAAATAATAAGAAGTTATTATTACCCTACCTAATTATAATTCAGTCTGCAAAATTACACGCGATGTAGATCATTTAATGTGGCATTAAGTGCTTTATTGTTGCCAAAATTTACTTACAGAGAACCGAGGTATGTTTGTACCTTTATATTGTTATTAAACTTTACAAACTAGGCAATGTTTGTTCAATTTTATTGTTGCTAACCTTGACATACTAGGGAATGTTTATTTAGTTTCATTGTTGGTAAATTTTACATATGTACAGTGAACTAGGGAATGTCCGTTCTATTTTATTGTTGCTAAACCCTAAATACAATGAACTAGGGAATGATTGTTGCGTTTCATTGTTGCATAACTTTACATACACTGAACTAAGAAATGCTTGTTCCGTTTCACTGTTGTTTATCTTTTCGTACAGTGAACTAGGGAATGTTTGTTCAGTTTTATAGTTGGTTAACTTTACATACAGTGAACTAGGGAATGATTATTCCGTTTCATTGTTGTTTAACTTTACATAGCGAACTAGGGAAGGAAATTATTCCGTTTCATTGTTGCTATACCTACTTTGTATTCAGTGAACCTGGGAATGATTGGTCCGCTTTATTATTGATAAAGTTTACATCTAACGTTGCGTTTGCGGCTAAGCATGTGTCTTCAGTACTACTTTACTGCTAACGTACTAACGTTCATCAGAAAAGAGGTGACGATGATCAGAAAATTGGTGGTGGCTCTGGGATCTTGGACTTCGAGCTACGCATCTTACGTCGCAGCGGCACAGCTTCATAACTCATCACACAAATGCCAGACACATTGACACAGTTTGTATGGGTCAATTTTAAAATGTTTTTATCATCTTATCTTACCTGCAAACAGCAATAAAGAGTTTTGTATTTGTATTTATTTGTATCAAACATCTTTGTATGTACTATGTATATACTCGTTTATTTGTAAACTATGCATTTGATCACGCATCACACACATGATGCATGAGCTAAAGAAGGTTTCTGAGTTGGTGCGACCAATTTTCGACAGGAGGCGTAGCAACGCGCGCAGGGTACAGCTAGAGTCAAATAAATTTCATTTTATTTATCTGGATAGTAGGTACATCTGAGCTGGATAGTAGGTACATCTGAGCTGGATAGTAGGCACATCTGAGCTGGATAGTAGGTACATCTAAGCTGGATAGTAGGCACATCTGAGCTGGATAGTAGGTACATCTGAGCTGGATAGTAGGCACATCTGAGCTGGATAGTAGGTACATCTGAGCTGGATAGTAGGTACATCTGAGCTGGATAGTAGGTACATCTCAGCTGGATAGTAGGTACATCTGACCTGGATAGTAGGCACATCTGAGCTGTATAGTAGGCACATCTGAGCTGGATAGTATCTCTATGTAATAGATCTCTGGTGGATAAGGAAGGAGTCCAAAGTGGTGATGTTTGCGGTTAAATAAAACAGTACTAACTCCGCGGAGATTCCGAGGAGACAAATCTGCAGGTAAGCACTAGAACATTGCATTTCAAAAGATAATTAATTATATTCCCAAAAGCAAATATAATAATAATATAATTAATAGTTAGAATAGATTTCATAAATAATGAAACCTCGTGCTAGTTGAGTTAATCTTCGGAAAATGCGGATGTTGGAAATTATATCGAGGCTGTGATTCCAGACGATTCATTTGAAGAATAATCTAGAACATTTCAAGGTATGAGTGACGAGGAATCTTCTAAGCCAAGAATACTTGATATTTATCAGTAGGTACCGAGTATTGTCTGAACATGTCACGTTATTTCTAGTGGCAGGGCTCTTTGCAGAGTCCCCTGGGGGAAGTACCACACCTTTGCCAATTATTCTACCGCCAAGCAGTAATATGAAAACTTTGCTGTGTTCCTGAAAACATGTCCCTTCATGTTTTCACTGAAATCACAGGGCATAGAGATAAAATAAAGTGCTAGGTGTTAAGTGTTCACAACACATCCCTATTTTCCTATTTTTCTCCTAATCCAGGAAATATGTTAAAAAAGATAATTGTAATGACGTCACGGACTAACAAGGTCACGGACCCAGGCTGTGGAGTGCCAAAATTTTAATTATTAAATATTTTATTTATGATGACCGTGCAAAATTTAAAATTTGTTGCAAGAAGTGAAGTGGAGTTTGGAGTGCCAAAATTTTTTATTAATTAAAATTTAGGCACTCCACACTCCACTCCACTCCTAAATTCTGCACGGTCGTCAGAGACGCGATGAGCAGACACCGGTGGAAGCAGATAAGAAAATCTAGGTGTAGAGCATCCACATCCAGCGATGACCACGATCCTCAGCCATGAGGGAGCGACCACAGAGAGAGAACCAATGTAAATACTTTTTAAATATAAAATTAAATATTGGCGTAAAAGACCATTCAGGAATGTCAAATGGTCACTTTCTTCGACCAAGGTTATAAAGTACTTTGGTACTGACGAATAATAACTCTCATTTATACTAACATTATATAATATGTGTCATATATGTAAGTGATTGAGCAATGAGCAGCAAACATGCCAACATCAAAACTTTCGTATTTGTAATTTAAGTAGTTTAATATGTAGTAAAATTGCAAAATTATTCAAATATAGGATATATTTGAATAATTTTTCAAATAGCAAACAACTAATATAAATATAACTTAAATGTACCGACATCAAAATTTACATGAGGTACATAGTTCCGGTCCGCATGCCATGGTCATAACAATACTAGTTATTATTATAAAGTAAAATAATAACTAGTTATTATTATAAAGTAAAAACTGCCTCTTAAAATTAAGAAAATTGAAGACGCGCGTAGGTTTATTAGGACCTTGAGAAATTTTCCACCGAAAGACTAGGTATTTATAATCTGTCAGGAGGTTTAACCGACGACCGAAGAAATTACGAGGGAAAATAATACTATGGAATATAAAACACTTTGCTCCGAACTCCTATAAATTATAAAATATATATTTAAATACATAAATTCACGAATAAATAAATTTATTTATTTATTTATATACATACATAATTATAAAAATAAATAAATGTATTTATTTGTTAGGAGGAGGAAATAAATTTATTTATTCGTGAATTTAGGTATGTATTGCATTATTTTTTGCATTTATATCTATTTATATATTTATATAAAAACGAAAGGTCACTCTTCACGAATATAAACTCAGAAATTTTGCATGGAGGTGTCTTTTAGCACGTAGGCGCTCGCTAAGACGGGGTTTTGCGAAATTCAACCCCTAAGAGGGTGAAACAAGGGATGGACGGTTGTATGAAGATTCCGTAATTTTCAATGTTATAAGCATGAAATCCACATATTGACTGGTTTTAATCAAAGTTGGTACACAGATAGACTTAATCCCAAAAAAGATATAGGTTACTTTTTATTACGGAAAAAAAGTTGAAATGAGGGATGAAAGTATATGGAAATTCGTAATATTTGAAGACAAAACCATGCAACTTCGTATCTAAACATTTGACGCGAAGCAAATTTTGTGTTCGTTCTTGTAATTTTGTCATTCCGCATTGCTCGGGGATGAAATGGGGGTTTAAATGGGAGATAAAAGTTTTATGTGAAAGTTTGTCACTGTTGAAGATAAAACCATAAAATTTGTATTTAGAAATAAATGTTTGTCCTTACGGGGATGAACTAGGGGTTCCCCCCTTTTTTTTTTTTTTTTTTCCAGGGAAAATCAATTACAGATACCACTAGCCCCCACGGGGGGAGGGAGCCAGTGGTTATGTGGGGCTCTCCGTCACTTAAGTGACGGCCTACCCACTAAAAACCCTGGGCTATCATACCAGCGCGCAAAGTGATCGGGACTACGGGCACGCTTCCGCACTCCTCCGCGAGGGGTTCCCCCCTAGATCATCAAAATAGAGGATGAAAATTTATATGGAAGTTCGTCAATATTGAAAACCGTTAAATTTTTAAGCTAGACACTTAAAATGCATGCTATTTTATAGTATAAATGTGAAAGTAAGCCTGTCTGGTTGTTAAGTTTTGACGCCTAAACAACTGAATTGAATTTTATGAAATTGTAGGTACAAAAATATTTTAGTATTAGTATTAGTAATTGTATGGGTGTACAACTGTTCAAGTAAATATTATGTACTGCCTCAGTTACCTTAATACTTATTTTATGCGGACGAAGTCGCGGGTAAAAGCTAGTAGTTAATAAAAGATTAATAAATATAATTATGTTTTATTATAATCAAAACGTGGTCACTAATTTATGGTGATATTTCTTCACAAGTAATCATTGCATTCGATTCAACTTATCAGCTTACGATTTTACAGTAACATCCTTAGTGGTTAAAAACAAAAAAGGTTAACTGATGCAACATTGTAGCGACGTGCAGTTCTTTAGATCGGAAATTGCTTATTATATTTAGAATGATTTATTAGCGAAAACAAATCGTAAAATTGCTCGTATCAGTCATTATAACAATAAATATGTAGTCGTAATAGAAAAAAAATAACCAATGTGCAGTTCTAACAAAACGAAAAATATATTATTTTATGCCCGCCGTTACAAGGTTACGTTGTCGAATTTTGATGAATTGTCAAATGTTACCTATTAAAATGACCCGACTATAGTCCTACAATTGTATCCTATTAGAATATACTAAGGCCGCATTTTTGTCTATATAAACCTATCCGTGCATGGTTGCCTGGAAGAGATCACTTTAAGCGATAAAGCCGCCAATTAAAATGTCTAGCATAAGATTTCCTTAAGTTCCTGTTGTAAATTTTTGTGTTTTTTTTTAATAATCTTTATTTATGCGCTTTTTCGCGTTGCGAAAATGTCGCGCGTGTTTTTATTGTACGAGTATGTGGCTTTTAATAAAGAGTTTTCATATATTATCTTAACATCAGACGAGATGGCGGTCAAGTGTAAACTTATAAAAGTTACAAAATAAACTGTTTCGGGAGCTACAATCACACGAACACATACAGACACGTCGGACTTATAACACCTCTTCGTTTTTGCGTCGAAAGTATCAAAAATGACCCAGCGGTGAAAACGGCATTCGATCGAACGACCTTTTCTCTCTAGGCCACCACGGGTTTTGAGTCCAACCTTGCGTTTTTAGAGTAAAATATCTGAGTCAGACGTAAATTTGCGGCCAGTGCAAGGATTAATCTAGCTTCTGCGAATACATGCTTCCAACCTTACCATTACATCGACCTTAGATATGTAACTATCCTTGAGCAGACACAGGCAGACATTCACCTAACATTGTATCACGGAGAATGGAGATCAAACCTAAAAAATGATGTAAAATCGATTTACAGACGATAATTTGACGTCATAACATATATACAGTGCTACCAGGGTGTTTTGGCTCATGTCCAAAATAGGAACTAACGCCGCCGTCAGGCCACAAAGGATTGCCAATTTCCCATTTCTCGACACCCACGCCCCCCCGACAAAACGTCATCCAAATACCAAATAAGCCTTGTACAACACAAGCCGAACGCTTAATATATTTACCTGCGTTCCCTTTCTCATTATTATACCGGGATAAAAAGTAACCTATATGCATTGAGTATATATAAGTAATGTTATTTGTCCTCAATGCCTATATGCTATTCCAAACTATAATCTAACTGTATTCTAAACTTCAATTTAATCCGTTCTGGCGTTCTAACGTGATTGGGCAATAAGCCTCCAAGGTGTTTTATTTTTAGGAATATGAAATTGGTGTTTTGTCGTACTGGGCACTTTATATCTTCTCGTTGGTTAGGAGTTTCAATTTCAACTTTATACAGCATACGCATGCTTTTTTGAAGTGAAAATTTCGTTTTGGCGCGACACAGATAGATTTTCCGTGGGTTGTGAATTGAATTCTAGCTTCACGCTCGGGAATGATTTTAAGAAACTCATTACTCATGGCCGAGTCCTCCGTTTTCACCCGCGTAGTTTCCAACGTAAGCTATCATATTCTGTTATCGGCAGTTCCTATGACTGTCAACTTTTTGTTTTAATAAATTTGTGACAAATTTTGAAGGTGTTAAACCCTGAAAGGTACACTCCTCACTACTTTATGAATAGATTGCAGCAAACCGACAAACGCGTGGCAACTGCTGTATTACTTTACTCAACGGACACAATAATAAAGGGATTTAAACACACACGCACACCTTGGCAAAAAGATTTGAAAATAATGACACCACGATTAATTACCTAGTCTATGTTGAGAAACAATATATTCGCAGACTAATTTCATTTCAAGACTTTTTGCCGAGCTGCCATAGCAAGTTTTTTTTTATTATTATTCTTATTCTGTTATTTATTTATTTCTCTTAATTTCTAAGTTTTTTACAATAAGTATAAAAATATAATAAACATTATAAAAAACTAGGGTGCCGTCAGTAGCGGGACAGGGCCCAAGCTCCCGGTGGTTAGGGCTGCAGACTGGGAACCTCCTGACGATGCGCGCTGTGTCGAGGATGACCGCCGCGTGCATCTGACCCGCCATCCAACCGTTCTTATTCTTTTTGTTATTTAATTTGCGTAAGATGTTATTTAAATTTTTGTTTTGTGAGAAGCCATTAGGTACCGAGATACAGTACTATGTACTAGTTTGGACGTGATGGGTTCATATAATTATGTGTTTATGTTCTTATGACAAAACAAATATTTCTTTATATTTATATTAAATCGAATGTCCTGTGATGAAAATTGGATCCTGTACAATAATGGGAAACGCACGCCAATGGCTGAAATCTGGGAAACCAGCTAAATCTTGCCCCAAGCGGAAAATGAAGTTCAAGTTTTCCATTTTGTCACTCACTTTACAAATCGAAAGAAAAAAATGAAAGTGGTCAAGTGCGAGTCGGACTCGCCCATGAAGGCTTCCGTAGCAGCAAGTGGCATAGTATAAAAGTTCTTGTAGTTCGTTGTTACTTTAATCAGTGTTTTAACAAAAGTGAATTTATGACGTATTAAAATAAAACTAATAATTTTCCTTGACAATTTACTTGGCAATTTAATGTACATCATACACTTTTTTTAGTTTTGTCATTCTCTTATTTTAGAAGTTACAGGGGGCACACACACATTTTTGTGGAGTATCTCGCGCAAACTATTCAGTTTAGAAAAAAAAATATGTTTGAAATCTCATTATCATTTTTGAAGACCTATCCATAGATAGCCCACACGTATGGTTTTGTTGGAAAAAAATATATTTGAGTTTCAGTTCTAATTATGGGACACCCCTAAAATTTATAGTTTTTTTTTCTATTTTTTGTATGAAAATCTTATTGCGGTTCACAGAATACATCTACAAAGACAGACAGACAGACATGACGAATCTATGAGGGTCTCGTATTTTGCCATTTGGGTACGGAACCCTAAAAACCAATACAGGAAAAATCAAATGAATAACAGTTTTCAAAACACATACATGAGTGAATAGTTGTATACACACACAGCCCGCTACAAAGTCTCCTTCACGACAGAAAACAAATAGTGGTCGGCGACAGCGGATCGGTGAGATCTGACCCTCAGGGATCAACGATGGGCGTAGCGCAGGGATCATCAGTATCGAATATTCTGTTCTCTTTGTTGCTAAATGACTTGCCGGACGCGGTGGCGGGAACCGAGATTCTGATGTATGCTGATGATGTCGCGGCCATAGTGACTGCATCCTCTATTGACTGCTTGGAACGGAAAATGAACAGGGTTGCTAGACAGTTCGTGGTATGGTTTTCTTCTAACGGCCTAGTCTTAAACTTGAAGAAAACTCATTTTCTTGATTTTGACTTGTCGGACCGAAGTCGTAGGCAATTAAGTGTGCAGATGGATGGAGTCAAAATAGTCCAAGTTAAAAGTACAACGTTCCTTGGTTTCGAAATTGATTCCGCCCTCGTCTGGAACAAACACGTTGACAAAGTCTGCGCAAAAATAGGTAGTCGACGGATACAGCCCGAACGTGCTACTTTGCGACGATTCACTCTCTACTACAGTACGGCGCAGAAATCTGGGGACAGTGCTCGGAGTGGAAGAGAGTGTTTCGTCAGCAGAAACGTGCTATACGAGCGATCGTGCAGGTGGCACAGGACACTTCCGTTCGACCTTACTTCAAAAGTCTGGGAATTCTCACATAGCCATCAATTATTATATTACAGATGGCAATGTACGCGAGGACACACCTGTCATCAAGAGAATCCAGTAATCCCGAAAGGAGAAAGGTTACTCTCGTGAATCCGGGGAAGCTCACACATGGCATGAGTCACACCGTGTACGGTAACCTTCTTCTTCGTCGTTATCACTCTTGACAGAGTGGTCGTGGTCATCACTTTAGGTGTTAGTGGCAAGCTTCACAACACGCCACCACTCCTCTCTGATGGCCACCTTTCTCGTGCATTCGTGTACTGATGACGAACCAGTCACCACCGCTTTTATCTGGTCAGTCCGCCTCATAGGCGATCTCCCTCTTGGTCTGGTACCCTCAACCTTTCCCTGGACCACAAGTCGCTCAATAGCTACCTCGCCTCGGCGGCATACATGCCCAAAAAAGGTGAGGATACGACATTGCACCAAAGATGACAAACGCTGCTTGATGCCGAGTTCTCGAAGTATAGACTCATTGGTACGGAACTCAGTCCATGAGACTCCGAGCATTTTCCTCCAGCACCACATCTCTAGGGCGTCTATCCTCTTCTTCTCCGTTTCACGCAGGGTCCACATTTCTGCGGCGTACAGAAATATGGGGAATATAAGTGCCCGAACTAGCCGGATTTTGTGGCTCTATATGTTGCGATTCCTCCATATTTTCCTCAACCTGTCCATCGCAGACCTAGAAATTGCCATACGCCTCTTGACCTCGTCGATACATCCACCGTTGTTACTTATCAAGGCCCCCAGATAAATGTATGATTGTACATCACAATTGGCTATCCATGCGGTCGACAATCATTACCTTTGTTTTATTCCGGTTTATTCTAAGCCCAAACTCTAAACTAACGCGTTCCATCCTGCCCAGAAGTTCCCCCATGTGCTGTGTACTGGTGGCGAACAAAGTGGTATCGTCTGCATATCGCAAGTTGGAGATTCTCATACCACCGATCGAGATGCCATCTGTCCAATCCTCAAGTGTAATTCTCATTATGAGTTCTGTGTACACATTGAATAGAAGTGGAGAAAATATACACCCCTGACGGACTCCAGCGCTGGGATGGAAGTGATCGGATTGAACGTCATCTGCGCGAACTGAGGCTGTGCCATTCTCATACAGACTTCGCAGGAGGTGTACCAGATGTTTTGGAACACCCATTGCCGTCAGCGTTTCCCAGAGCTTGGGCCACTTGACAGAGTCGAATAAGAATAAGAATAACAATTTATTTATTGCTATACTGTGTTTACAAAGATCTTATAGTAGTAGCTTAAATGTACAAACAGTGTGCCTTCGAACGCCTTAGAGAAGTCCACAAAGCATATGTAGTTCTCTATTGGCGATCCTTTCGATGGTATTTTCCAGTACCGTGTAAAAGCTCTCAACCTCATCATCACGTGCTGCACTAGTCGGTGCATAAACCTGGATCAGATTAAAATTTACAGGTGTTGCTTTAAGCTTTATCCTTATTATCCTGTCGTTGACCGGTTCATACTCCATTACACTATTCCTTATATTTTTTTGGACCGGTACCGACCGGACGGTAACCTACCGGACTCTATAAAATCGGCCCCCAGCTTGCTAAGCTTCAGACATCGCCTTCAGCGTTGGCTTGTCGAGCACTCGTTTTATGACGTGAAAGAATTCCTTGAGTTACATGTGTAACTTATTTATTTTGTTTTAAATTTATATAATTTGTCATTATTTAGGAAGTTCATAAGCTTTATTAATGTAGTAATGTTGTTTATGAAATGTTTATGTAATAATTGATAATCTACTTGACGTGTAAATCGGTTTTTAACCCCCGACAAAAAAAAGGGGTGTTATAAGTTTGACGTCGATGTCTGTCTGTCTGTCTGTCTGTCGGTCTGTCTGTCTGTCTGTCTGTCTGTCTGTCTGTGTGTGTGTCTGTCTGTGGCACCGTAGAGCTCAAACGGATGGGCCGATTTCGATGCGGTTTTTTTTATTTGAAAGTTAATATCCGTGCGGATGTTCTTAAATATGTTTGGTTAATATCGATTCAAAATGGCCGCCTCCACAAAATGGCGGACAAAATATTTCTTCACAATCTACCTCAATATGGGTATCAAATGAAAGGGCTTGATTAGTAGAATGTTGTACAGATAACAAATCTAAGGTAGTCGGGGGTTAATCAAAATTTTTAATTTTGTTCTTGTACCAATAAATATCGCTCCTGTATGGAGTACTGCTCGCACCTTTGGGATGGATCGGCTAAGTATCAGCTGGGGACTCTGGAATCGATCGAGAGACGTGCCAAAAGGCTCATAGGCAATGACATTCTCGTGCGAAAAAGACTGCAAAGTCTCGAACACCGCCGGAAAATTGCTAGCTTATCGGGTTTTTATCGGATACACTTCGGAGAGTGTGCGACTGATTTGTACGATCTAATACCACCTTGCCCATATTTCTATCGGGATGCTCGTAGCTCGAAAAAGCGACATCGTTTCATGGTTGATGTTCCAAAGACACGAACGAAGAGATTTGACTCTACTTTTGTGATAAGAACGTCAAGGCTGTGGAATACGTTGCCTGAGAGGGTTTTTCCCGATAGTTACAATCTTTGTGTCTTCAAATGGAGAGTGAATCGGTTTCTTCTAGGTAAACACGCTTCATCGTAGACCGCATCATCGTTTAACATCAGGCGAGATGGCGGTCGAGTGTAAACATATAAAAGTAAAAAAAAAAAAAGAGAAATATTTAAATTTGAAATTCCAAACCAAAGAGGATTTCCTCTTTGTTTTGTATTGTTTTGGGATCAAAGTGGCCAGTATTACAGAACACCAGTTTCATATGTAACATTCTAATATTAATTTGAATCCTATAATATCATCACGACCCGAAAGAACGGATGTTTGAACCTCAATCACGTCGAAACGGCAGAACGGATTAGATTGAACATTGAAATACAGTTAAGTACATTATACTCTGGAATAGCACTAAGGAAACGAGAATAAATCAGGCAAAACCGCGGGGCGCACCTAGTTAAAATGTAAACTACACTGTACCTACGGTAATTTAGCATTGCAAAAGTTCGGTCTCATATTTCAAGGTGCTCAGATCATTAACTATCAAATTGCATATATATTATACATAATACTAGTGCTCGCCAATTGGATGAAATTAGAACACAAAGTAATATGAATCTACTTGCAGGTCTTGCACACGAAGATCCCCCTTAACGTGTTTTACTGGGATAAAATATATTGTGTTATTTTCGAGTATAATCTAAATGTGTTCCAAATTTCAACTCGGTCCGTTCAGAAGTTTCGACGTGATTGAGCAACAAACATCCAAACATCGACATTTATAATATTAGTGGGATTTACAGCGTCTCGCGGTTTTATTTTCTAATTATTTTTTCGCGATATGTCCTATTTGCTAATCCAGACTAAATTCTAACTATTTTCGTATCCCGCATTGCCGTTCAGCGTGGTAAAGCCGCCAGCATGCTGGGCACGCTTCCGACTGATAGTTGATTTGAGCATCTTGATTACCTTTATACCTTCATGGTTTCCATTACCTATCCATAGGTGATCTTAATTACCTATTCAGATGCCTATGGATATGTAATACAGATGTGCTTGGTGTGAGAAGTTAAGTAGGTTCGTAGCGTAGTGTAAGTAGTTCATATTGTATACCTATTAAGTAGTTTGGATTTGGTAAATGTAAACGTAAAGGTATTGTGGTGTAAAAGATTACTATTAGATTACAGGCCAGTGTCAAAAATTGATGGGTCATATGAACCACCAGGAGACCTATGCAGAATGATAGAAGGATATAAAATAATAAGATTCAGCACTATGCCGTCACATGTAAGCTGTCCTGAGTGCAGGTGAAGAGAGGGAGAATACATTATTCCGCAATGCCGTACAAAACGCCGTTTGGAACAGGTTGCCTGAGGATGTTATTTGGAACAGGTTGCCTGAGGATGTTATTTCGGCAAAGTCGTTAAACTCTTTTAAGAACAAACTGGACAGATGGATAGTAAAAGACAAAATCATTTTAACAGACAATTACCTATAATTTGTTATTTCAACACTGAGATATAGGCATATCAGCAAGAGCTGCTCGCCTATTATTCAATAAATAAATAAATAAATAAAAATCATGCGACAAGGGGAAAAGATCGAGAGTTGCAAGGTTGCAATATCTTGGACAGCTTACAAGTGACGGCATAGCTCTGAATCTTATTATTTTATACCCTTCCGTGTTTCTACATTGGTTCCCTGTTGTATAAAATGACCCATCATTTTTGAAGTGAAAACTTCTTTGGGCGCGCCTAGGACAGAATTTTCGTGGGCTGTGAACTGAAATGAACCGTCACGCTCGGGTATGATAATAGCTTTTCGGGTAAACTCGGGATGCTAGACCGAGAAACAAAATACAGGGAACAAGCGCGTCAGAGCGAGATAGATAATGTTTGTACGTGTGTTTATTATATTTATATGTTTTTATACCGACATTAACTTCTAGGTACTTACAAAATAATATTATAAAATTTTTAATTTGCATTTCACATCCATTGCAAAAATTTTTGTGTTGTAATATACTCGTTATTACTGTTTTATCACAGCACTTACACTACGTAAACACACAAAATAATACCTATTTTCATCACACATACATTTTAAACACAACATATATATTCATTTTTAGCGAAATACCTATAAAATAAACAAATAGCAAATACTTAAAAATTTGCTAGTCAAAGTCTATTTCCGAACCACGTAATTTTTTTTTAAATTTATTCTTGGCCATAGATACTAATCATTTCGCCACATTTTATTCTCGTGTTGCTGTGCTTATTAGGTATATACTAATTTTCAATTTCTAAACAATTTTTATTTTAATTATTAAAATTAGTTGTATTTAAATGTAAGTATTTATTATTTTAGTTTTCACTACTGCCGTACGGTCTTAAGCGCACACATTTTTTTTTGACACAGGCCTGTAGTCTATACCTCTTAGCCATATTTAAACCGGTTCCGTAGTTTAGTCGTGAAAGCGTAACGAGTTAATTTCGCATGTATAAGACTAGTGAGGACAGTAAGGATAAGGAGTAACGTTAATGATTACCTATTGTTTGGTTTGGCGACGCGACGGTAGTTCGTTGGGGGCCGGTGGCGGCGGGTCCACCGCATCTAAATCTGCTTTAGCTCTGTGATTACTGTCTCTGTCATTTCAAGAGAAAAGAAGAGAGAGACCAGTGTCAATACTAAGACAATTTTACTAAGTCTCCGGAATTCGCTCAGGGCGCGATGCGTCAAATCATTTTATTAACTTACTCGATGTCCGGCCCGGCTTCGCCCGTGGTACATAATTATATAGCACTCATCGAGATCCCGCACATATCCAACGGTGAAAAAATTTTAGAAATCGGTTCAGTCATTCCCTGAGAATTTGGTTTTCAAACAAAACACGTCATCAGCTACCTGCTACGCCACCTGTCGGAAATTGGTCGTACCAACTCAGAGATTAGCAAAAAGGTTTTATATTCAAGAGGTATGTAATCTGTGATATTCAGTGACGCAATCTTAGACACATGCTGCCATGTGTCATGTCAAAGCACGAAACGTACGAAAACTCTCAAAAAGGAATATTTTTTCCCGATTTTGTTACATTCTTGATTCATGCTCCGCTTCTGTTAATAGTAGCCTATAGCCTTCCTCGATAAATGGACTATCCAATAGAAAAACAATTTTTCAATTCGGACCAGTACTTCCCGAGATCCTAGTGTTCAAACAAACAAACAAACTTTTCAGCTTTATAATGTTAGTATAGATCCTAGTTTATTAGCCTCGTTTTTCTTTAGTTCTAAGATGTATTGTATAAATTTGTTTAAATTTTTTTGAAGTGAAAACCTGTTCTGGCGCTAACACATACCGATTTTTCGTGGGATGTGAATTGACCTCAGGCATCACGTCGTATTCGAAAGAAATATTCGGGTAAACTCGGGACCACGGCTATGGCCACGCCCTCCGGTTTCACCCGCGTTTCGTTTCCAAAGTGAGCAATCAAATAAAAAATAATAAAGTTATAGTAAGTTTTTTGACAGCCATTTTTTTCATTTTAACTTTTCTAGGCTTATACCGCCATATTGCCTGATGTTAAGCAACGATGCGGTCTAAGGTGGAGCGTGATTACGTAAATGAAACCGATTCACTCTCGATTTGACACCAAGTTTGTAACCATCGGAAATACCCACTCAGGCGACGAATTCCACAGCCTAGACGTTCTTATCACAAAAGTAGAGTCAAACCCCTTCGTTCGTGACTTTGGAACAGCAACCATGAAACGATGTCCCTTTTTTCGGGCTACGAGAAGTCCGACAGAATAAAGGGAAAGGGAGTATTAGACTAAAGAGAGAGAGAGAGATCAGTCGCACACTCACCGAAGTGAATCCTATAAAAAACCGATAAACTAGCAATTTTCCGGCGATGTTCAAGACCTTGAAGTATTTTTCGGACAGGAGTGTCGTTGCCTACAAGCCTTTGGAAAGCCTACACTAGAATTTGGGCTGTGAATTGAATTCACGCTCGGGAATGGTAAAAAATATTAGGGCAGATTTTTTTTTTTAACTTTTATAGGTTTACACTTGACCGCCATCTCGCCTGATGTTAAGCGACGATGCGGTCTACGATGGAGCGTGTTTACCTAGAAGAAACCGATTCACTCTCGATTTGAAGACACAAAGATTGTAACTATCGGGGAAAACCCACTCAGGCAACGTATTCCACATCCTAGACGTTCTTATCACAAAAGTAGAGTCAAATCTCTTCGTTCGTGTCTTTGGAACATCAACCATGAAACGATGATTCATCCGATTCAGCATTTCCCATTGGCTGGCGTATTTCTAGATGGCAATGGTCATGGCCACGTCCTCCAGATTCATCCTTCACCCGCGTAGTTTCCAAATAAGCTATCAAATTCTGGGTTATATCGGCAGGTCCTATATCTGCCATTTTTATTTCTAAGTAAGCATGCTCCTTCGTATACCTTCGTAGCTTAACACCAGGCGAGATGGGGTCAAGTATAAACCTATAATAGTTAAATAACCTTTATAAAAAAGGGTCTAGAAGCGAAATTCGGATAATTGTGTGTTTTTTAAAAGCACTGCGCAGGAGTCGATCTGCGATCAGTTCCTCGTTGCGCGGCACACGGCAAACACGTTTGTCTTTCAAATTTAATATTCTATTGTGATGATATAATAAATTATATTTTACATTTAAATTTATGACTTTTTGAAAAAAGTTTTGCTCTGTTTATTTGGTGCTTAATAATTATTAATATTTGATTACTTTACTTTTACCAGTTTTATAGATTTTTACGTAAAAAAGAGTATTGTTAAAAATCAATAATTCAGCCAGATTGAACTGAAAGTACCTACAAGTGTTTTTAAAATATTTTGTTGGTGAGCGAATATTAATGTAAGTAAACATTGTTTTTTGTTTATTTTGAATTAAAACTTTAAAACTTATTTATTCATTTTTAAATTTATTTTTGGTAAACAAATTAATTAATATTTGTTACGAGTTCTGATTTTTTAAATTTAGGAATATGACTTTGTTATTATTTCATTTATTATTTTCTAAAATTACTTATTATAAGTTAAAGTTAAAGTTTAGATATCTGCAAGTAATTCAATAACGCAGTGAGAACTAAAAGGAAATTCTGAAATTTTTAGCTCAGGTTGTAGTTAGAAATAGCAAAAGGCAACTTTTGACATCCCGAGAAAAGGTAGAGTTTTTTTACTAAATAGTCTTTTAACCAAATTTGAAGCGGTTGTTGTAGTCGGCTAAATACGAGTACCATCCTATCCTGTTAAAAAAAATGTGTGTATAGAGGTTTGTTATTCTTTAACTCAAAAAAAAAATGTCAGTCATAGGAACTGCCGATAGTGAAAACTTATAACTCAGAATTTGATAGCTTACTTTGGAAACTGTGCGGGGGAACCGGAGGGCGTGGCCATGGCCATGGCCCCGAGTTTACCCGAAGATTTCTTACGGGACGATCGGGTCGCGATGTTTAATTTATTTTATACCTATAAATTAAAACGTAACGTAAAACGTAGTACGTCGTCTTAAAATTGTCAACACCATCAGATTATAATCTAACGCGTGAGATTATAATCTCGCGATAGATTAGGTCAATTTGTAAGGATTATGTTAGGTTTGACTCAAAAATTAGCTAAATTTTTGGGTGGCGTAAGCCTTGAGCGATCATTTGGACTACACGGTACGCCGGCCAGAGATAAGGTCGTATACTATATTTTGCACAACCAGTTTAAGTTAGCCAATGCCAACGTTTTAATTTATAAATCATATTACAAACTATGATACATTTGAGATTTAATTTTACTATATCAAGGCACGGTGTCACGGTATCAGGCCGTGGGCCCAGAACTTGCGATCCACTTCGTTCGGTCGCAGGTTTGAACCCGCTTGCACCTTTTCTAAGCGACTTCAAAAAGGAGGAGGTTATCAATTAGGGTACTTGTTTTTTTTTGTATGTAGGTTATATACCTATTAGAGTAAGATCCCAGGGCCGCAAGACGTCACGTATTTTTAACCCCCGACCAAAAAAAGGGGTGTTATAAGTTTCACGTCGATGTCTGTCTGTCTGTCTGTGTGTGTGTCTGTCTGTGGCACCGTAGAAATCAAACGGATGGACCGATTTCGATGCGGTTTTTTTTATTTGAAAGTTAATATCCGTGCGGATGTTTTTAGCTATGTTTGGTTAATATTGATTCAAGATGGCCGCCGCCACAAAATGGCGGACAAAATATTTCTTCACAACCTACCACAATATGGGTATCAAATGAAAGGGCTTAACTAGTAGAATACTGTACACTATAATAAAATCAAATCCAAGATGACCGCCACCACAAAATGACGAATTATATTATTTTTTTCACTACTACCTCACTATGGGTGTCAAACGAAAGGGCTTGACTAGTAGATAATATTGTACTATGACAAATTTCAAATCCAAGATGGCCGCTTCTACAAAATGGCGAAATACAATTCTTTTTTCACAACTCCCTTAATATGGGTATCAAATGAAAAGGCTTGACTAGTAGAATGTCGTACAGATAACAAATCTGAGGTAGTCGGGGGTTAATCAAAATTTTTAATTTTGTTCTTGTCTGATAAACGAAATGTGGACTATTGAGTAGAGTTAGTACGTACTAAGAACACATGCTTACTTACTAACTTGCTTAGACGGCCAATTTTGAGATATGGGGTCCAGATAATAAGTATGTATTTAAAAATATATTAGTATTATATCATCTTTCTGGCTTCCATAGTACATACAAGCTTTGCTTAGTTCGGGGTCAGCCAGTGTTGTGTGTGAATTGTTCACCAATATGTATTTATCTAAATAACACAATCTATATTTATATTAATAGATTATATAAATAGTATAATTTAATTATGCGTGTGTCAATTAGTAGTATAATATTTTTGTATTGGTTTAATGTATTTACAGATTTAGTAAAAATACTCGCGTGTGGTCCCTTTTTTTTCGGGGTAAAAAGTAGCCAATGTTTTCTTCCAGACATCTCAGTTCCAAATTTAAACCCGATCCTTTAATAGCTTTGGACATGATTGAGCCAACACACAAACATTAACATTTAGGTACATTTAGGTGGCCAGCCTATCGGTTATATATCGGTTTTTTATCGGATACACTTCGAAGAGTGTGCCACTGATTTACATGATTTAACCACCTTGCCATTTTTTCTATCGGAATGCTCGTACCACGAAAAAGCGACATCGTTTCATGGTTGACGTTCCAAAGACACGAACGAAGAGATTTGACTCTACTTTTGTGACAAGAACGTCTAGGCTGCGGAATACGTTACCTGAGTGGGTTTTCCCTATTGGTTATAATCTTTGTGTCTTCAAATCGAGAGTGAATCGGTTTCTTCTAGGTAAACACGCTCCATCGTAGACCGCATCGTCGCTTAACGTCAGGCGAGATGGCCGTCAAGTGTAAACCTATAAAAGTAAAAAAATAGGTATATATTATTAGGACAAATGTGCATCATTTCATGCTCCTCCGTCTTCGCAATTTTCTTAAAAAAGGAGACAAAGTTATTACATCACGTATCAATATACTTACGTATCTTTTGTATTAACACATATGTATAAAGATTAGAATTAGAGATAGAAACGAGATTAGATTTCTTAGAACGATCTTGGAATCTTTCGAGGACATGCGCCATCCGCTAACCCATATATTTGGCCATCGTGGTGGCCTATACTAATCTATACTAATATTATAAAGCTGAAGAGTTTGTTTGTTTGTTTGAACGCTAGGATCTCGGGAAGTACTGGTCCGGATTGAAAGATTATTTTTCTATTGGATAGTCCATTTATCGAGGAAGACTATAGGCTATAGAACATAACGCTACTATTAATAGAAGCGGAACTTGAATCAAGAATGTAACAAAATCGGGAAATCGTTTTTGAGAGTTTTCGTACGTTTCGTGCTTTGACATGACACATGACAGCATATGTCTAAGATTGCGTCATTGAATATCACAGATTACATACCTCTTGAATATAAAACCTTTGCTAATCAAATTTGTTGGTACGACTAATTTCCGACAGGTGGCGTAGCAGTTAGCTGAAGAGGTGTTTTGTTTGAAAGCTATATTCTCAGGAATGAGTGAACCGATTTCATTCATTCTTTCACCGTTGTATATGTGCGGGATCCTGATGAGTACTATATAAAGTACCACGGGCAACGCCGGGGCGGGCATCTAGTTATATTATATCTTTGCGAGAGAAGTCCTCGAGCCCCAGCCGTGGGAACAGATAATGATCTATCCTTTTTTTTTAATAATGTATGTAGTGGCAGGACTCCTAGCAGAGTCCGCCTGGGGAAGTACCACACCTTTGCCAGCTATTCTACCGCCAAGCAGTAATGTGAAAACATTAAGGTTTCAAACACAGTAATGTTTTAACATTGTTCCGGTTTGAATAGCAATGTTTCCAGAGAAATTACAGGGCTTAGAGATATAACATCTTAGATCTCGGGGTAATGAGCGCAGTGCAGTGCTATGTAATGATTTGCACTCTTCATGTTCCAATAGCCGCGTGTCACTGTGCTGTTGTGTGTCAGGCATGTTGCTTACCATCAGGCACATGTCCAGCTCGTTTCGTCCACTCTTTATTTAAAAAAAATCTTTTAGATTAGGTAAGTATTTAATATGTTTGTCTGTTTATCTGTTTTGTACATTCGTAATGTTTCGTTTAACGTACGAGGAACGATCGCGTTCTCAAGAGTTCCTAAAATTACAGCATAAATTATAATTGGTTATAAAATTAGCGCTAGTTAGAAGTGGTAGTAAACTGATTCCGCAAAACATTTTAGAGTTTGGTTATTGAAAGGTGGCACTATATTTAAAAAAATAAACGGAATATCCGACTCCATCGATGTCTGATTATTGACGTGACAACGTCTTATAAATTGGTTTGCCGGGTGACACTTCAAGAAACTGCGTTACGCTCCGCTCACGTTATGCGCTCACAACGAGAGCGAGTGAGAGGCACGCGTCCTTCCACTCGGGCATGGTTAGCCCGCCTAAGAGCGAGAGAGACAGACATAAAAGTGAAAGGCACGCGTCCTTCCGTAAAATTATTTTACCACTCAAAGTCGTTGTCACGTAAAACTTTCGCCCGTATACCGACTTTACAGGCAACCAATTTTTTTTAACCGACTTCAAAAAAGGTTTCTCAATTCGACCGTATACATGTTTTTTTTTTTAAAAGGAGGTGGTTCCTGAATTCGTTTATTCAAATATAGATTGAGCATAAAGTACAAAAGTAATAGTTGTATTTCAGGATAGTATTCTATAAACTGAACAGGTAAACGTAAAAATACAATATACTCGGAGTAATAATAATAAAAAAACGACTCTCCGAATAACCGACCTCTAACTGCTCCCGGCATAAAAGTGCCCGTGATGCTTGCAGCGTTCCCACGCTGCAATGGTTACGTGTTTTTTATTTATTTCTTTATTGCTATAAATACATTATTTTTCTTAAAAAAACTAGTTTTTTAGGTTACAATTTTTTTTTGTAGGTACTCGATTTTCTAATAATTTCTCCGCTAATTTATTTTGAATCGATTTTGGTGAATTCCGTTTGGTAGAAAACACGTCAGAGGTTGTCCCAAATATATTTTATCGAAAGCGGTGTAGTGGTTTTTAGATTTAGGATTGCGTCATTGAATATCACAGATTACATATTTCTTGAATATAAAACCTTTTTGCTAATCTCTGAGTTTTTAGTAGAATTTCGTCGAATTGGTCGTACCACGACCAATTTCCGACAGGTGGCGTAGCAGGTAGCTGAAGAGGTGTTTTGTTTGAAAGCGATATTCTCAGGAATGACTGAACTGATTTCTAAAATTTTTTCACCGTTAATATTATAAATACGCAAGTTTGCATGTTTGTTGCTCAGCCACGTCGAAACGTCTGAACGAATCGGGTTGAAATTTGGAACACAGTTAGATTATAGTCTGGAAGAAAACATATTATGCTAGTTATTATCTCATTTACGGCTGGTCGAGTCGGGAGAGCAGCAACCGCCGTACAGCAACTCCGGGTTCGAACCCCACTCGCACCAGTCTTCATGTCCAGTCGTAGTCATGTCCGTAATGCCGCTAACTGAGAAACTGTCAAGGAAAACATCGTGAGGAAACCGGAAGTACCTAAAATGTCTCGAGTTGGTGGATGACAAACGTCATCCACCAACTCGTAGTGGTAGGACTCTTTGCAGACCCCGCCTGGGGAAGTACCACACCTTTGCCAGTTATTCTGCCGCCAAGTAGCAGTGTGCGAACATTACTGTGTTCCGGTTTGAAGGGCAATATTTCCAGGATTACTGGACTTGGACTCCAGATTTGGAGAAATTACTGGATTTTATATTTCCGGGTGACGAGCGCAGCGCTAGGTAATCATTTGGGCTCTTCATGTTCCAACAGCTGCGTGTCACTGTGCTGTTATGGGCAGGCATCTTGCTTCCCATCAGGTCATGTCGTGCTCGTCTTGTCACTAGGTATATTTTTTACATAAAAATCGCAACTGGTCCAGCTTGGTGAAGGCCATTGACTCTCTCCTTGTGAGAGAAGGTTCAGAGTCCCAGCAGTGGGAACATTTAGTGGGAAACTTTTTACAGCGAAAAAATCACAGGAACGTGAAATATGTGAGTAAAACCGCGTTTCACTGCTAGCCACTACATAAGGTCACTAAACCCTTTACAAATGAATCTGTGATCGCGCACCAGTGAGTAGTGTTATGAAAGCGCGGTGACTCGGCCGGCTTCGGAGCGAGCGACCTTCATACTTGACCGCGAACTTTACACCGACTCTGTGTGCAAAAGCTGTTTCAATATTGTAATATCTACTACTGATTTATGACTGAAAAATTATGATGATTTATATTGTGTGCTTATTTAATGTATATGGGTTAAGTTACCTGAATTAAATTAATTTTGAATTTTGAATTTGAATATTATCAACTAGTTTTTATTCCGAACGAAATATGACCCCTTTAGGTTTAGGTAATCTTATCTTATTATTATGCGTTTAAACGAGCAATTCTTGGAGATATATATGTCGGGGAAACATTTATTAGTTTCCCATCGACATTAGGAGGGCCATATCATGGCATATAGGATCCTTCTTGTGTCTCATATATTATTATTTATATTGTCTCATCTATATATATAAAAATCAATGCCACTTTTCGTTGTAAGTAAACTCCCCCTAAACGGCTCGACCGATTTGAATGATTTTTTTTGTATAGGTACGTTTGGGTAGGACCTTGGATGGTTTAGATTCACAAATCAGCCCGGCAGATGACGCTGCAGTCGGTATCTATACTCGGAATTTTAATTCGATTCCAGATTTGACATTAGCTACTGTCATTTTGTGAAATAATGATATCACATATAATAGTGTAGTGATGAACACAAAAATCGATAAACAATCAGCTAAACTCTATCGAATTGATATGGGCGCAGGTAAAGGGGCATGTAGTTCAAAATAATAAAACCTTCAAATTGACAGACGTGAGAAATTCATTTCAGGAAGGCATTCAAAAAATTACGGCTACCGAATGGTCTAAATGCGTATCCCATGTTGTCAAAGAAGAGGAAAAAATGAGTAGGTTAGATATGTTAACTGACAATATCACAGACACGTTTATAATAAATGTTACAGAAAGTTACAGCGATAGCGATGACGGCGACAATTTATAAAATAAATTATTACCATAATACATATATCTGTTTTATTTGTCATGTTCCTTCATGAGCACATTTTTTTATTTATTTCACACACAATGATAAAAGAAAAGTCTCATATCATTAATTAATCGTCAAAACTAAATTATCGGTTCAGAAATATTTAATATCCTGATATACTTAGTTTACGAGAGTAAAATTATAAACGAGAAGAATCGATCCGGAAATATTCCATTTCCATATCGAATAATTCGCAACGTCACTATTTAGTATATTATTGTAAAATCTGGAATCGAATTAAAATTCCGAGTATAGGTTATTATTATCCGAGCGAAGCCGGAATGGGCCGCTAGTATGTTATATA
The DNA here is from genome assembly GCA_017562165.1 of Ectropis grisescens. Taxonomy (NCBI): domain Eukaryota; kingdom Metazoa; phylum Arthropoda; class Insecta; order Lepidoptera; family Geometridae; genus Ectropis; species Ectropis grisescens. The sequence goes on from CM029796.1 coordinate 966,378, forward strand.
TATATATCGTAAAACGAGAAATTCTTGTATGTATATTTTATAGAATCAGAATCTCGGAAACGGCTCGAACGATTTTCATGAAATTATGTATGCAGGTTTCGGGGACGATAAATCGATCTAGCTAGGTTTTATTTTTTTTAAACGCCGTTTTATGCGTATTTTAGACACTTAAAAACTGTTACATTAACATTAGTATGCGACGGTAAATTTCACAACGCGACGTTACGCGACAGCGTAATAGCTCAGGCGGGAAGTTGGCGGTCATGATATGGTAGATCCTGGTTCGAATCCAGACGGTTCATTAATTTTTTTAGAAAATCTGTATGTCAGTATTCTCTGTGTTCAAACCGAGCAAAGTGACCTAGTGGCTTAGTGGGTAGTAGCTCTGCCTGCGAATCCGAGGGTCGTGGGTTCGATCCCCACCCAGTGCAAATATTTGTGTGATGAATTCAAATGTTTGCACTGTGTCTGGGTGTTTCTATGTATAATAAGTATGTATTTAAAACTATATAAGTATTGTATCAGCTATCTGGCTGCCATCACACAAGCTTTGCTTAGTTTGGGGTCAGATGGTGTTGTGTTTGAATTGTCCACCAATATTTATTTATTTATTTAAAGTTCGGTCACCCAGGTTCTACAAATAAATAAATATTGGTGGACATTTCACACACAACACCATCTGACCGCAAATTAAGCAAAGCTTGTAGGTAGGTACTAATGGTACTATGGGAGCAAGATAGCTGATATAACACTTGTATAGTAGTAAATACATACCTGTTTATTGTAGGTACATAGATACACCCATAAACGGAACACATAATTGTATTCATCACACAAATATTTGCATTGTGTGGGAATCGAACCGATGGCCCTCGGCTTCGGAGGCAGACTTACTACCAACTATGCCATGAGACCAATCATAGACATATATCAAATATATAGGATTGCACTTGACCACCATCTCGCCTGATGGTAAGCGACGATGCGGTCTACGATGAAGCCTGCTTACCTAGAAGACACCGATCCACTCGCGACTTGACGGGGAAAACCCACTCAGGCAAAGTATTCCACAGCCTCGGCGCACAAAAGGAGAGCGCAGCAAGCATCATCGTTTGAGTCTTTACAATCTCAACCATGACACGATGTCGCTTTTTCGAGCTACGAGCTGAACGACAGAAAAAAGAACAAGACGGTATTACATAATGTATATCAGTTGTTCACTCTCCGAAATGTATACTATAAAATTTTTTTTCATATAAGCTGCGTATAATTTGTAGTTTTTTCACAAAAGTAGAGTGAAACATTTTTCGCATTAATAACTCTAGCAGCGGGTACAAAGTGGCCTAGTAACAGTACAATAAAAGTAGCCTAACTATAATCTATTTAATTAACTGTGTTCCAAATGTCACCCGATCCGTTGAGACGTTACCACGTGATTGAGCAACAAATGTCCAAAAATTGACATTTATAACATTAATATACGTAGGATGATATTATGTAGTTTAAGGTTATCATAATTATTATTATTTACGTATATCTTTATTTCCTTAAGTCTAAGTTTTTACAATATTTATAAAAAACAGCATAAAAACATTATAAAAACCTAAACCTAGTTTGCCGCCAGCAGCGGGGCAGGGCCCAAGCTACCGGTGGTTAGGGCTGCAGAGTGAGGAACCTTCTGACGATGCGCGCTGTGTCAAGGATGACCGCCTTCTGCATCTGACCCTTGATCCAACCGTCTAGCGAAAGTCTCTTGAGATGTTGGTCGAGACTTTTCGCTATAAGGCCGTTTGCCGACACAACTATTGGGACTATGATCGTCGAATCAACATCCCACATGGCGGTAACCTCATGAGCCAAGTCAAGGTACTTGCTAAGCTTGTCCTTCTCAGCTTTCACGAGGTTCTCGTCATGTGGTACGGTGATATCGACGATTACAGCCCGGCGCTGAGACCGGTCTACCAGTACGATGTCAGGCTTATTGGCGACAATAGTAATAATATAATAAAGATAATAGTAATTATTATCATTATTATGGCACCCCAATACCGGACATAACGGATAACGGAGACAGTTATACTCGATACATTACATAATAAATGATTAACACCAGTATTCAGTTTAACGCATGTTGTAGACTTGTTCAACTTTAGCCGGTCTGACATTGACATTAACTATTCAACTTTCAACTTTTGAAATTGTACTTTCTTGGCGCGTTAGTAGGGGAGCCCAGGCGGGGACTTCGGGATTTACTCGAGCGCGGCAGATCAATATACAAGTGGCTACATTGTACCCGGTTATATACCTCAAACAAATAATTATGAGCCCTATAAATAAGGCAGATAAAGGGTAAACAAATTGATCTTCAGAAATCCTCGAGCTCGACAGATAATAAATAAATATTGGTGGACAATTCACACATAACCATCAAACTTATCCAAACTAAGCAAAGCGTGTATGTACTATAGCGACCAAATAGCTGATATAATACTTATATAGTTGTAAACACATACTTATTATACTTTGTTGTAGTGGTAGGACTCTTGGCAGAGTCCGCCTGGGGAAGTACCACACTTTTGCCAGTTATTCTACTGCCAAGCAGTAATGTGCAAACATTACTGTGTTCCGGTTTGAAGGGCAATGTTTCCAGAGAAATTACAGGGCTTAGAGATATAAGATCTTAGATCTCTAGGTGACGAGCACAGTGCAGTGCTAGGTAATGATTTGGACTCTTCATGTTCCAATGGCTGCGTGTCACTGTGCTGTTATGTGTCAGGCATGTTGCTTACCATCAGGCACATGTCCTGATCGTCTCGTCACTCTTTATTTAAAAAAAAAAAAAACGTTGCTTAGTGTGGGGTCAGACGGTGTTGTGGGTGAATTGACCACCAATATTTATTTATTTAATTTATACATAGAAACACCTAGACACAGTACAAATATTTTACCTCATCACATAAATATTTACAATGGGTGGGAATCAAAACCACGATCCTCGGCTTCGCAGGCAGAGTTACTACCCAATAAGCCACTAAGCCAGTCGAGATTAAGGTAGGTGAGTTAACTACATGCTAAAACGTGTAAATTCTACTAATCTGACAACTTGAGAGAACCGTAAAGAAAATGGCGAGCTACAAAGTTGTAAAAAAAGTCATTTTATGTAATGTTTTTTATTTTGAACGAAATAATTAAGGATAACGAAAAGAATAATATATAATCTGACGATTTGCACAAGCCAAAGTAACAAAAATTCGTCGATAAATCTGATTTTACATATTATTTGAAACTCTATAGCCCCCGCCGATGAAAAGATAATATTAAATAACTTTTTTTTCTTATCATCTAAACTTTGCAACCCCATAAGTATCTATGACGCTCGAGTAAATCCCCATTGAGCATCGTGGGCTCCCTTACCATTAGGGTTATTTTTTTATCACGTATAGGGCCGTGTTTGACCACAAACTGGCCTGATGGTAAGCGACGGTGAGGTCGATGACGCACGCTTACCTAGAAAGTATCTATTATTCACTCTGACCTTGAGAAGTTCTAGATTGTATCTTCGGAAATACAAGGAGGCCGGCCGGAGATTTATCAGTTATTCTACCAACAAGCAGTAATGTGAAAATATCACTTTGTTCCGGTTTGAAGGGCCATGTTTGCAGTAAAATTACCTACAAGGCATAGAGATAAAACATCTCTGGGTGATGAGCGCAGTTTAGCGAGGTAAGGACTCTTCATGTTCCAAAACTAGCGCATACTTCTTGGAGCGGAATAAGCCGCAACAATTACGCGGTGAGTTCCATATTTAAAATTTAAAAAGTCGACATAAACTGTCGGGATACTAATCTGTTATGTATCTGTGACGGAATTCAAAAAAATAGGTAATATATTATGCTAAGATTTGAACATAAAAATGAGTTCAAATGATTCTGAAATGTTGACATCAGATTCAATTTAAGACGAGGCAAATCGTGTTAGGTATCGAAAGTCTTTTGCCAGAAATCTCAAAAGTAAGATATATAAATACAATGAAATAATGTAACTTTTAATTTCACGAATTGTCATAATTTGACAATTAATTTCAAATAGGTACTACTAATAACGTTACATAACTATTGTCAATAAATAGTTTTATTTTCCTCATATTCGAAATGAAATAGAGTGTTTAACACGGAAGAAGTAGAGTGTTTAACACGGAAGAAGTAGAGTGTTTAACACGGAAAAAGTAGAGTGTTTAACACGAAAAAGTAGAGTGTTTAACACGGAAAAAGTAGAGCGTTTAACACGGAAAAGTAGAGTGTTTAACACGGAAGAAGTAGAGTGTTTAACACGGAAAAAGTAGAGTGTTTAACACGAAAAGTAGAGTGTTTAACACGAAAAGTAGAGTTTTAACACGAAAAAGTAGAGTGTTTAACACGGAAGAAGTAGAGTGTTTAACACGGAAAAAGTAGAGTGTTTAACACGGAAAAAGTAGAGCGTTTAACACGGAAAAAGTAGAGTGTTTAACACGGAAGAAGTAGAGTGTTTAACACGGAAAAAGTAGAGTGTTTAACACGGAAAAAGTAGAGTGTTTAACACGGAAAAGTAGAGTGTTTAACACGGAAAAAGTAGAGTGTTTAACACGGAAAAAGTAGAGTGTTTAACACGGAAGAAGTAGAGTGTTTAACACGGAAAAAGTAGAGTGTTTAACACGGAAAAAGTAGAGTGTTTAACACGGAAAAAGTAGAGTGTTTAACACGGAAAAAAGTAGAGTGTTTAACACGGAAAAAGTAGTGTTTAACACGAGTAGAGTTTTAACACGGAAAAGTAGAGTGTTTAACACGAAAAAGTAGAGTGTTTAACACGAAAAAAGTAGAGTGTTTAACACGAAAAAGTAGAGTGTTTAACACGGAAGAAGTAGAGTGTTTAACACGGAAAAAGTAGAGTGTTTAACACGGAAAAGTAGAGTGTTTAACACGGAAAAAGTAGAGTGTTTAACACGGAAAAAGTAGAGTGTTTAACACGGAAAAAGTTTTAACACGGAAAAAGTAGAGTGTTTAACACGGAAGAAGTAGAGTGTTTAACACGGAAAAAGTAGAGTGTTTAACACGAAAAAAGTAGAGCGTTTAACACGGAAAAAGTAGAGCGTTTAACACGGAAAAAGTAGAGTGTTTAACACGAAAAAAGTAGAGTGTTTAACACGGAAAAAGTAGAGCGTTTAACACGGAAAAAGTAGAGTGTTTAACACGAAAAAAGTAGAGTGTTTAACACGAAAAAAGTAGAGTGTTTAACACGGAAGAAGTAGAGTGTTTAACACGGAAAAAGTAGAGTGTTTAACACGAAAAAAGTAGAGTGTTTAACACGGAAAAAGTAGAGCGTTTAACACGGAAAAAGTAGAGTGTTTAACACGGAAGAAGTAGAGTGTTTAACACGGAAAAAGTAGAGTGTTTAACACGAAAAAAGTAGAGTGTTTAACACGGAAAAAGTAGAGTGTTTACACGAAAAAAGTAGAGTGTTTAACACGAAAAAAGTAGAGTGTTTAACACGGAAGAAGTAGAGTGTTTAACACGGAAAAAGTAGAGTGTTTAACATGAAAAAAGTAGAGTGTTTAACACGGAAAAAGTAGAGTGTTTAACATGAAAAAAGTAGAGTGTTTAACACGGAAAAAGTAGAGCGTTTAACACGGAAAAAGTAGAGTGTTAAACACGGAAAAATAATCAATTCCTACTCGGAGTATAGCCGGTATCTAATCGACCCTCAGTTAACAATCTACTATTATCTGAAAACATACCAGTTTCCTCACTGTATTTTTTTTCGTTAAAATCAGCAATGGTAATGAATCCATATTGGAATAAGTAATAATTTATTTACTCTGAAAAAAACGATTCGAATTTAAAATTACCTAATTCAGACGCTCAAATTTCATAACAATCTATCACTGTGTCATGTAAATACATGAAAGCAAAAGCTTTTTATTCATATTTCGAAAACCGCCACCGCTATAAAATTTATATGTATGTCTAAGACCAGCTCTAACCACCTCTGAAAAATCTACTAAACGAGATAACGATCAAAATAATTCACAATTGACGGAGTTATCGCGTAATGCCTGGGCCACACTAACGGAAAATGCCATTAATTATCGCGTTAACGGACGTTAACCGTATTTGTAAAATGTACCTTCGGTACCCATACATTAGGTGTACTTTATACCTACGGTACACTAACGCGAAACCGTTAGTGTGGCCCCAGCATTACATACATACCAAAATAAATTGTCAAAAGAAGTTTTCTCTTAAAAAATCATACAAACGAATTGAGAGCCTCCTTTTTAAAAGTCTCAGAGCTGCAAACGGGATCGGAAAATATGACCCTACGCTCCTACGCTTGTGAGCTCATGTTCTACGTTCTACTAAGCCACCACATCATCAACAGCCCACGAAATGTTCCCACTGCTGGGACTCGGGGCCTTCTGTCGCAAGGAGAGAGTCAAGGCCATAATCAACCACGCTGGCCCAGTGCGGGTTGGTGGATGACACATGACTTCGAAAGATTCTAGGTACACGTCGGTTTCCTCACGATGTTTTCCTTCACCGTTTTAAGTTAGCGGCATTACGCACATGACTTCGAAAAGACAGTGGTGCGTGTGGGGTTTGAACCCGGGGTCTCCGGATCGGCAGGCGCCGTTCTCCCGACTAGACCAGCCGGAACTGCGCCACCACGGCCGACAGATATTGTTAGTTATTAAAAATATTGATCGCAACGCAAATTACGTAGTCTCCTCGCGGGGAGGTCGCTCTGCAGAAGGCAGCGAAGGTGACGAACTGTCTGTTGCGACACTAGCGCCCGCCGCTAGCGCCGCTCGCATTCCAATAACCGAGACATTCATTGACTAATCATATGCAAATCTCACTAATAGACAGGTATACACTTTATTGACATACCAAAACAAGTATTCCAAGATATTGTTTTTAACTTTCGCGATTTGAACACATAATGTCTTCTGTTCTTATTTGCACAATACTTGTCCCAATATTATTTCCCATCCTAAGGTTGCCTGGAAGAGATCGCTTTCAGCGATAAGGCCGCCCATTGTCGCACTACTTTAAAATGTATTTTTTTTTTTAATTTAAGTAAAATATTAAAAAAAAATGTTTGTTAATTAATCATATTCTGGACTGATTTTTTTTAGACAACCCATTTGCAATATATTTGTTGACATAATATTAATATTAAATCTCTATATATAAAAATGTTATGTTGGTTTGTGTACGCTTCAAAAACTCAAAAAGTTCTGCACCGATCGAGCTGATATTTTACAATGATATATAATCCGCATCAAGGATTGTTTTTATCTAATTTTTGCATCACAATGTGCCACAGCGAAGCGCGGCGGGGTACAGCTAGTATAATATAATAGTTATTTGTTATGCAAGAGTGCAAAGTTGATTTTTAACCGCGTGCTCAATTTCGATGACCGAGCAAGCGAAGGATTCTACAATTGTGCAGCGCAGGGAGTGATTCAAAATTAGAATCCTGAGCGTAGCAAGGGAATCAAAAGAGCACAAGGTGAAAAATCTTTGCACTCGAGTGCAACACGTAACTTTTCATTCCACCTCAGCGAGGAAATGACTAAATGCAAAAAAAACATTTATAATCACTTTATTTACACATTTATCATCAATGTAACTTTGTTTCAGTTTAGGTATTAACTAATACATTATTATAGGTAAGTAGTACAGAATAGCCTTTGAATTATAACAAACTAGTGACCTGCCCCGGCTTCGCATGGGTGCACAGACAGAGAGTAGACAGATGCTAGAAGTGACTTTATTGTAGGTATAATTTGTAGTAATGATGCTGATTTGCTGATAATATTTATGTAGGTATTATTAAAAAAGTAATTTTCGCGCTAAGCAAATAAAAAAAAGTAAGTACACCAAGGAGGTTCCGAGTCTGAGTTTTTAACATATTATTAAAAAAAATGTATGATGCATTCGGCACAGGTAGAAATAAATAGGTTGAATTATGTTTTGAATTCAAAACCTCAGTACACTCGATGTTCTAAATTCAAATTTACTTTAACCTCTAGAGGGTAAAAACGACTTTTTCGCCCTGATATCGAGGAGCAAAAGTACTCTTTCCGAGCTGGTGGGATGAAAAATACTTTTCATCCAATACACAGCTGAAGGTCGTTGTATAGCGGGATCTTAGACTATTAGGAGAATGTATAATATGACATTACATCACGTATGGGGGATGGGGGGGGGGGGTCTACAGTAAAAACCAGCACAACGATTTCGATTAAATTTATATGGTCAACTATGTATATAATCTACCAAATAAAGAATCTATTTTCTTCGAACACAAAAAACTACTTCAATATAAAATTTAATTCAGGCATTTCACCATATTCAAAAGTAAGCAATAACATTTTTTTTTTAACTATAATAGGTTCGCACTTGACCACCATCTCGCCTGATGTTAAGCGATGATGAGATCTACGATGGAGCGTGCTTACCTAAGTGTATCCGATAAAAACCGATAAGCTAGCGATTTTGCGGCGATAATCAAGACTTTGAAGTCATCTATATCATCGAGGTAAATTTTAGCTGATTTTTGTTTATATTTCCAAAACCGCTTCACCGATTTTGATGAAATTTATATGGAACTATGACGTACCGAACAAAAAAGGAACCATCAAAATTGATTCACAATTGGCGGCGTTATCACGTAACACACATACTAAAATAACACAAACAACATCCTCCTCCTTTTCTAGAAGTCCGTTAAAAAAAAGAACCAGAACTGAGTCACAATTTACGTAGTTAGAGTTTTAAGATCCACAAAGTGTTCCATTTAAATTTGTAATTCACTTACTATGAAATAAAAAAAATATTTTAAATTTTTATTTCTGTAGCTATCTATCGCCATAGAATAGATGATATTTATAGTATCGCGTAACATACGAGTACATACAAAAAAAAAATACAACTCCAGTACACTATTTAATTTTGAGTTAATTGTGATATAGCGATAACTTTTCATAGGCGGTGGAAAGGAAAATATGAACAACTAATAAGTTTCCGGTTGAATACATTCGACAATCAAATCGTTAGTTGAAAAGTATCCTCAAACAACCGCGCTTCCTCAGTACGTGCTAATGTGTTATGTAATGTCGACACCGTTTCAAGGGCGGCAGTTATTGTGATAGCGTATCTACAGCAAATATATACCAAGTACTCGGCATACCATTGATGTGTATTCCAGTGGAGACACTACCGAAGTATTTTACAATAAAGAGTGATGAGACGAGCAGGACATGTGCCTGATGGTAAGCTACATGCCTGCCACATAACAGCACAGTGACACGCAGCTATTGGAACATGAAGAAGCCAAATCGTTACCTAACACTGTAATGCGCTTGTTAGAATCTGTTAGGATTCTGTGCTGTTATGACCCAATTTATGTCAGGATAGCCTTAATTCTGTGAGCTTAGATGTGTATGTGCTGTTATTTACTTAAAGGTAGTAGGATGAATAGAAAGAACCAATTGATGATATTTGAATGTTGTTTATTCTTAGCTCATCGTTATATTACTGATAAACCCCAAGAGGGTATTCTCATCATATTAAAAGACTCTAATACCACTTTCGCAAATCCCTAGACGACAGAGAAAGAAAGTGGCCAAGAAAACTCTGCGCCATCACATACATAATCTGTACACAAGTAAACCTTAGATAATAGTTATAATACTTATCTTTACAATGTGTCAACCGTTGGAGAACAAGAACAGCAAGAGATAACAATACATAAGAGCCAGCATAATAGCAAGAGCAATAAGTAAGACCAAGAGAATAATATACAAGAGAGCCCCGAACAGAACGACGTTCGCTTTTATACTAGTCGTGATCAACCCCACTCGCCAAAGTCATAGCGCCGCCCCTCCAACTACACAATAACAAGTAATGGCGGAATAGGCGGTGGATTTGACCACGTTGAATTACTTACTCGTTATTAATATACGTTATACAATATTATTTATTACTTATATTTAACCTTATTATTTATAACAATATTATACTTATTATATGATTCCGGAAATACATCAATTCCTTTCTTTTTACATAACTATCATATAATTCTCGATTTGATCGATAATAAACACACATTTATTCACTTTTAACGTTAGGTTAGGGGTTCCTTGGAACCCTAATCTAACACAACCAGACTGACTGTGCTGCGTCCCGAAGCACGTGAATGCTCAATAGTTTACTATGTAGTTATACTAGCTTAGGTGTTAAATTTACTAATGTATTTACTAATGTATTTGTATTTACTAATGTATTTTTTATACAAAATAAAAAGTTGTTAATATGGATATATTACTTATAGCACATATACATAAGGTTTTATACTTTTTCTTTCTTTCATTTCATTTCATTTCATGTCATTTGATTTGATTTTATTTCAGTTTAGTGGCATTTCTCTTCCTGTAGATTGCTAATCAAGCCGGAGCAGTTTTCGTGTATAGTATATTCGCATAATTTTCCGTAGATGGCTTTGACAGCAATACCAGATGAGAACGCCGTGCCTCGTGTTTTTAGTGGCTGTACCCCATCCACAGAGTACTGTTCAAACTAAACCAAGGTTTTATATTTTAATAATTAACGAGGCCTTACACATCCTGGCCAATTTGAACAACGACTGTAGAGTGAGAACACCGTGATGCCCCGTTTGTTTTTAGTGGCCGAACCCCATCCATAGAATACTATTCAAACTGGTCCAGTTTTGTTTTTGTACAGGGGGACTTACACGCCCGGCCAATTTGAAAAGCGACTACGGAGTGAGAACCCCGTGATGCCCCGTTTGTTTTAGTGGCCGAACCCCATCCATAGAATACTATTCAAACTGGTCCAGTTTTGTTTTTTGTACAGGGGGGACTTACACGCCCGGCCAATTTGACAATTTGAAAAGCGACTACGGAGTGAGAACCCCGACCGATCGTTAAATTCAATAGTCGAGATCAGCAGTATTCTGTCAAGTAGGTCACAAGTCCTTTTTTTTTTTTATAGTCGGCAGGTACAGGTAACCTGTATCGATACCAGTAGCATCTACTCGCTGGCAATAGCATTACCTGTCCTGCCAATCGATCGGCCCTTCAGCGATCTCAGGGTTAGTAATATAATCACTTTACATGGCCTCTACACAAAACAGAATTCTGTGCCAAAAACATGGAAAGCTTCCGATTTACAATATTCTTAACCTAATAATGATACCCAACACAAAAAAAGAGCAATCACAGTTATCGACTGTTGCCACTCAAAATCATTAAAAACTCCAGCAATATACATAAATATTAAATTTATTATATATTACTGGAACCTAGAAGACTTCTCGGCTAACAAAAGCAGACAACCGCAACAACTTCTCCCCCGTGCCAAACACCATTATAAATATAAATTGTTATGATTTATTTTCATTATATTTCCATTTATATTTCTTTTTCAATATTTTTTTTATGCGATTCATGTTTACATTTTTTTTAAACTTAATCGATAAAGGTACTTAACTTATTACGGCCATAACATTTCTTACTAAACAATTATACTGGAGTACTTTATATTCCGCTTGACCATCCTGACTTATAGGAACAGTTTGGTACCTGATTTTAGATGTGTGACATTCAGTAAATTCGTAGATCGCTGTACAATTGTTGTTGGAAGCTCGATGTCATCGTATTGGCGCTTAATTTCTTCATATCTCCCGACTCCTTGGAACATGGGGCAGCTTGTGGAAGCAGCCAGAGTCTGAAAAACACAGTGTTTGTAGTTTCGTTTCCACAACAATTGACGTTTCATATCTCCATTTCTTTTTGAGGGAACATGTTTACTAAAATTGTTATGGGCACTAGTAGAAATTGGCAAAAGAAAAAAAAATATCTGCATCTACGAGAATACTAAACATAACACGAAAGGAGAAACTTAAAATGTAAGGGCTTAAATTCGATATTTGACAACTTCAATTGCTACAATTTATTAATTGATGGTAACATTCTACATCTTAATTTGACATTGCTTTTATTATTTACTTTTTTTTTTTTATACCTAATATGTGAATACTTACTGAAAAAAGTGCTCCCACTAAAATTAAGATTAATAAATGCAACTCTATATTCTTAACTCCAATAACGCATAGTGAAACGACTGATATAATTAATTCGCTAAAGAATACTGAAAGTTGTGGGTATGATGGGATAACCACAAAAGTTAAGTACGTAAAATTGTTAATTGCACCAGTAATAACTTATATTATTAATCTATGCTTTGAGAAGGGAACATTCTCTGAGAAGCTTAAAACATCAGTTATAAAGCCTATTTTTGAAAAAGGAGAACGAGACAAATTATCAAATTACAGACCCAACAGACTTTTTTCTATTACTTTAGACAGACAGAATTATCTAAAGTAATGGAAAAAGCGATATATCAAAAACTTTATGAATATTTCGAAAATCAAAGCATCTACTCGTCGAGTCAATACGGGTTCTGGAAAAATAAAGATGTAAATATGGCTATTTATGACTTTCTGTTAAGAGTTACTGATAATATGGACAAGGGCAAATTAACAGTGGGCCTTTTCATGGACATGAGTAAGGCATTTGATCGGGTTAATCATGAAATACTTCTCAACAAGTTGCAAGCCTATGGTGTTAGAGGGGTTGCAAATGATCTAATTAGATCATATATCAGTGATAGATTTCAAATGACTAAAATAAATGGAATTTGCTATGATTCCCTCACTGAAAAAATATACTCATCGGAACTCAGTAAAATAAACTCAGGTGTCCCACAAGGTAGTATCTTAGGACCACCTTTCTTCCTTATTTATATAAATGATCTTCCTAATGTGATACCACATCCCATAACATTATACACAGGTGACAAAAAGAATGTTATCAAGCTGCAAACGGAAATAAATGAATCATTGGCAAATACAATCGAGTTTTTAAAAAACAGTGACTTGAAAGCTAACTTAGAAAAGACTAAAATAATAAATTTCAAACAGAGGCAAAGCTGTGTGTATCGTCATAAACTTGACATAAACTATCATGGACACAAAATAGATGAAGTTGACTCAACAAAATTCTTAGGTCTATACTTGGATAGCAAATTGAATTGGGACCAGCGTGGTGGCACACACCTCAAAGCGCATCAATCAATTTTCACATGCTCTGTACAAGCTAGGTAAAATTGCAAACAAGGACACTCTACTGACAGCGTACCATGGTCAGTCACCTCAATATTGAGATATGGAGTGATATTCTGGGGAAACGCTACAAATAAATTAAAAGTTTTCAGAGCCCAAAAAAGGTGTATCAGAGCTATGTGTAGGTTACGACGTAGGCAAACATGCAAAAATAAGTTTATACAAATGGAGTTATTGATCTTCCTTTGCATCTACATTAGTGAGGTGGCTTTATTTGTTAAAAAAAAACCCTCAACTTTTCCTAAATATGAACAAGGTAGCAGAAAGGAAAACAATGTTAAATTTACATGGAAGGTAAAGACCACTCTAATGTTGAAAAGTGTGTTTTGTATGGCACCTATTATTTACAATAAAATTCCTCAATCAATCCGTAAATGGAGTGATTTTGTAAGTTTTAAAAAACAGACTCAATGAGTTCTTAATATCTAAAGCATACTATTCGCTGAATGATTTCTTGACGGACCGGAATATTTGATGAACATGAACATGTCTCTGTGAGGGATAAAATTATGTATTGTTTATAAGATTCTAATTGACATGACTTATAATTATATATATGATAATATTCAATATTACTAAAATTTCCTGACTTCTCTATTTAGTTTTCCCAACATGACATTGTTTGATGATTTTTATTATTGCTGTGTTGCGAGTAAATGTATTTTTAATTATATTACTTCTTAATTCTGGATTAAATGTCAGTGTCAAATTATTACTCATATATTTTATTATTGTATCCTAACTATTTAGCTGCAATTAACAGCTTGCATGCTGACAAAGCGGGAACTGGAGATCCCTATTACTATCTTTGTATCATCTATTTGTAACAACAAGCTAAATAAATGATTTGATTTGAAAAAATCATGTATAATACAATTTAGGCCGAAATAGGCAAGAACGTGTGATACAAAACTCGAATTACTTCTGTGTACGGCAGTAAATGTATGTGCTATGACCATGTTTCTTACAAATAAACGATTCGATTTGATTTGATTTGAATACCTACTTAATAAAAATAAAGAAAAAAAAAATCGAGGGTAGGTACGAAAATATTTTAAAATTAATGAGAATATGATGTTTTGTTATTTTATATGTTACTTGTCAACTATGTTTGTGGTGTCAATAAATTGTATTGAGATAGTTATTCCAAAACCTTTTTTGAAAATTGTAAATCGTTTTTTTTTAATTAAAATTCCTATTGGTTCTATCATATCAATGGCCAAACATACATCAGGGTGGGCGTGTTTTAACAAAATACCTAGGATGGGTGGGCTATATCGGGTTGTGATAGTAAAAAGTAAACACAAAGAAACCCAATACAAAAGGTTTAAGAAAAAAAAATTGGCTATTCTTAAAATATTAGTCTGAAATACTTAACTGAAATGATAATATAACAAGAAAAACTACACGTGAAAGGACTTAAATATCTACTTAGTAAAACTAATGAAAAAAAGAGGGTTGCAGCGTAATATGTCAATGCGATATTAATGAAAACACTATATTTTTTTCTTTTCTAAAAGTGGTAAATCTCAGTTTTTCCATTCAAACTGCTATTGTTTGCATAATATAAATTGTCGAACCGAGACACATCAGGGTGGGTGGGTTATAACGAGCTATGTAAATAAAAATAATAAATAAATAAAAAGTCTAAAAAATGTGAAAGAGAAAAAAAAACTGGGTATTTGTAAAATATTTTTCATTCAGATTTTATCTGTATCCACATAATATTCTATATTGCTATGTCGAGTCATAATAACGTTATGTAAGCCAATCTGGCTAGAAACTTCAGCTGTAGATTGAAATGTACTGCCTTTGTGATAACGAGCCATAATAGTAATAAAAGTAAATAATAAAAATAAAAAGTACGTAATAAGTAGCAAACGTAAAAGAAATGAAAATGTGGGTAATTGTAAAATTATTAATTAATTCCGATTATTTGTAGTTATCCACAAAATATATATATTTTGGTTTTTACTGGTGTATCGAGTCATGATATTACATTATGTAAGCCAAGCGGCTAGAAATTTTATACAGTTGTAGATTGAAATGTACTCCCTTGTTTTACTCCGGGTGTTGGATGTCGTGGAAGATTCCACGACGATGTTCCAACTGGCAGTGACATGGTGGCTGGCCAGGTGCAGCGAGTCTGATTCACCGGAAATCTTTTGTCGTCATTTCATCGGTAAACCCGTTGTCGGCAATTCATCGCGGAAATTACTGGATCTGAAACATTACAAGGCATAGAGCTTCCGTTCTATCCCACTTCTGATGTTAGAATCCGTTAGGATTCTGTGCTGTTATGACCCAATTTATGTCAGGATAGCCTTAATTCTGTGAGCTTAGATGTGTATGTGCTGTTATTTACTTAAAGGTAGTAGGATGAATAGAAAGAACCAATTGATGATATTTGAATGTTGTTTATTCTTAGCTCATCGTTATATTACTGATAAACCCCAATAGGGTATTCTCATCATATTAAAAGACTCTAATACCACTTTCGCAAATCCCTAGACGACAGAGAAAGAAAGTGGCCAAGAAAACTCTGCGCCATCACATACATAATCTGTACACAAGTAAACCTTAGATAATAGTTATAATACTTATCTTTACAATGTGTCAACCGTTGGAGAACAAGAACAGCAAGAGATAACAATACATAAGAGCCAGCATAATAGCAAGAGCAATAAGTAAGACCAAGAGAATAATATACAAGAGAGCCCCGAACAGAACGACGTTCGCTTTTATACTAGTCGTGATCAACCCCACTCGCCAAAGTCATAGCGCCGCCCCTCCAACTACACAATAACAAGTAATGGCGGAATAGGCGGTGGATTTGACCACGTTGAATTACTTACTCGTTATTAATATACGTTATACAATATTATTTATTACTTATATTTAACCTTATTATTTATAACAATATTATACTTATTATATGATTCCGGAAATACATCAATTCCTTTCTTTTTACATAACTATCATATAATTCTCGATTTGATCGATAATAAACACACATTTATTCACTTTTAACGTTAGGTTAGGGGTTCCTTGGAACCCCTAATCTAACACGCTCGTCACGTCGATATAAGATTGTTTATCACTAAGCCTTCTCAAGAACTGTAACTTCTCAAGAAATTTGGGTTTTCTTTAACCGACTTCCAAAGAAGGAGGATCAATTCGGTTGTTCGAATTTTTAAATGTAAACTCATATGACGCGCCAACTCCGGCAATAGGGAATATGCATGCATTTTTTTTATATTTATAATTCCCTTTTTTACATTATTATAACACAATAAAAAATATAAATACTCTTGTAAATGTACAAATTGATTTTTAAAATAATATTTAAATTATCGATATAATTAGACCAGTTTAAACGCCGCCATCTTTCCCGCGCCTGCATGACGTCACAGGCCACGACCTGTGTTTGTTTACTACAAGTGTTGCATTTACTTTGTACCGATTTTTGAGTTGTGCTAGCTAATCAAACTAGCTACTGTTTTAACGCATGTTAGTTTTTAGTTTTAAGTTCAGATCTGTTGGCCTAATTTTCTTTATGTATCATCACTAATGTAATGTTATTATTATCAAACCATTGAATTTAAATAATTGTTGTTTCTAGGCCCACATAGTTTGGAATGTAATACAGTTCTGTACAGTATACTCTTATGTTATAGTTTATAAATAAATCAATAAATAAATAAATATTGGTGGGCAATTCACACACAACACCATCTGACCCCAAACTAAGCAAAGCTTGTACTATGGAAGCCAGATAGCTGATATAATACTTATATAGTTTTAAATACATACTTAGTATAAATAGAAACACCCAGACACAGTGCAAACATTTGAATTCATCACACATATATTTGCACTGGGTGGGAATCGAACCCACAATTTATTACATTATATTTATATTTATTACATTCTGTTTTGTGTGCTCATTGAATTAATAAATAAATAAATAGATGGAGAACACGACTTTTCTCTCTAACACTACTAGCTCAGTACCAATATCGACACCGTTAACAGAAAACATGTCATGTGGCGTCACATTTGGTTTCGACCAATAGTGATGCATTTCGCAACCTATTTTTCACTTTTTAAATAATATTTTTTATAATAAATAACTAAATAATAAAATAATTGTTTTGGCAAAATGGCGGGACATTAAGGATTCTACGAAAAAAAAAATTGGTTGCCTGTAAAGTCGGTATACGGGCGAAAGTTTTACGTGACAACGACTTTGAGTGGTAAAATAATTTTACGGAAGGGACGCGTGCCTTTCACTTTTTATGTCTGTCTCTCTCGCTCTTAGGCGGGCTAACCATGCCCGAGTGGAAGGGACGCGTGCCTCTCACTCGCTCTCGTTGTGAGCGCATAACGTGAGCGGAGCGTAACGCAGTTTCTTGAAGTGTCACCCGGCAAACCAATTTATAAGACGTTGTCACGTCAAAAATGAATGTATTTCGCCATTTCGTGCTGGCGGCCAGCTTGGATTTGAAATTTGCCATCGTGCATATTCTACTAGTCAAGCCCTTTTTAGGGTTCCGTAGCCAAATGGCAAAATACGGAAACCTTATAGATTCGTCATGTCTGTATGTCTGTCCGTCCGTATGTCACAGCCACTTTTCTCCGAAACTATACTAGAATATATAAGAGCTATACTATTGAAACTTGGTAAGTAGATGTAATCTGTGAACCGCATTAAGATTTTGATACAAAAATAGAAAAAAACAAAATTTTTTAGGGTTGTCCCATACATAGAAATGAAACTCAAAAAAAAATTTTTTGATTAATACCGTACGTCTATGGATATGTCATCAAAAATTATATTGTGGTTTTTAACATATTTTTTTTCTAAACTGAATAGTTTGCGCGAGGGACTCTTCCAAAGTGGTAAAAAGTGTGTCCCCTGTAACTTCTAAAATAAGAGAATGACAAAAGTAAAAAAAAATGTATGAAAGTGTGTGTGTGATGTACGTTACCATGTAAACTATCAACGAAAACTGGTTTGAATGAGATCTAGTAAGTAGTTTTATTTGAATACGTCATAAATTGATTATTGTTAAAACACTGATTAAAGTAACAACGAACTACAAGAACTTTTGTATCGTGTTACTTGCTGCTACGGAAGCCTTCATGGGCGAGCCCGACTCGCACTTGACCACTTTTATTTTGAAATTATAATCTTAAAAGCAAGGTTAGCCGTCTAATCGAATCTTATCTAAGCCGCAGAGCAATCATCGCTTCTGAAAATAAAAATGATAATTAACAAAATTTATTAACGTGTAATAGATCTATATTGTGCATTCAGAGAATTAACTGTTCCTATGTTAATTTAGCGAAAAAGTAAAAAATATTGCGTTCAATTACGTAATACCATTATTGTATGTTCGCGAGGACAAAACTACTGAAACAATTATGTATCCACCTACCATCTATGTACACAATTTATACAACAAAGACATTCTTATTCTGAATCTGGTATATTAGCTTACTGAATGTTTTTTTTTTTCAACTTTTATAGGTGTACACACTTGACCGCCATCTCGCCTGATGTTAAGCGACGATGCGGTCTACGATGGAGCGTGTTTACCTAGAAAAAACCGATTCACTCTCGATTTGAAGACACAAAGATTGTAATCATCGGGGAAACCCCACTCAGGCAACGTATTCCACAGCCCAGACGTTCTTATCACAAAAGTAGAGTCAAATCTCTTCGTTCGTATCTTTGGAACATCAACCATGAAACGATGTCGATTTTTCGAGCTGCGAGCATTCCGATAGAAAAAAGGGCAAGGTCGTTAATACCACCATCATGCGAATCAGAAGCACACTCTCCGAAGTGATATTACGTGTATATAATGATATTATGGGTTATTTGCCTAAACAAACACATTATTATTATATTACACACTTTCATTAAATACTCGTATTACACTTAATTGACTTATTAACTGAATTCAATAGAGACTAAATTTTATTATTATTAATAATAATAAAATTTAGTCTCTATCAATCAGTTGACTAAATTAAAAAAATCTAAAATCAGTTGACTAAATTAAAAAAATCCTCTCCAGTATAATAATACCTATAGCTACTCCAGTCTTAGCTGGTAGGTGTGTCAAAAACACATAAGTAATTTGTAAGTTAAATAGATACACAGTTTGCGAGTGTATGTTGGTATGTCACCGCAAATATTGGCGGACAAGCGCGATCGTGGCGTGACGACGAGCGCGAGGTCATTCACGTGTGTTCCGCGAATTTGGGAAGCAAATATCGTTTATAATCACGTTTCTATCACGTCACATTACTACTCTGCCGATGTATCCTGCTAATATTATCTGTACACGCGAAACAAACATGTTGTATTTATTTTATACGAAATATACAGCAAACAAAACGGATTCATTCGAGTCCGTGCTATTTTCGTATCTTTATACGAAAATAGCGCGGACGAATGAATCTGTTTTGTTTTTATACGAAAATAGCGCGGACGAATGAATCTGTTTTGTTTTTATACGAAAATAGCGCAGACGAATGAATCTGTTTTGTTTTTATACGAAAATAGCGCAGACGAATGAATCTGTTTTGTTTTTATACGAAAATAGCGCGGACGAATGAATCTGTTTTGTTTTCATACGAAAATAGTGCGGACGAATGAATCTGTTTTGTTTTTTATACGAAAATAGCGCGGACGAATGAATCTGTTTTGTTTTTATACGAAAATGTGCGGACGAATGAATCTGTTTTGTTTTTATACGAAAATAGCGCGGACGAATGAATCTGTTTTGTTTTTATACGAAAATAGTGCGGACGAATGAATCTGTTTTGTTTTTATACGAAAATAGCGCAGACGAATGAATCTGTTTTGTTTTTATACGAAAATAGCGCAGACGAATGAATCTGTTTTGTTTTTATACGAAAATAGCGCGGACGAATGAATCTGTTTTGTTTTTATACGAAAATAGCGCAGACGAATGAATCTGTTTTGTTTTTATACGAAAATAGCGCGGACGAATGAATCTGTTTTGTTTTCATACGAAAATAGTGCGGACGAATGAATCTGTTTTGTTTTTTATACGAAAATAGCGCGGACGAATGATTCTGTTTTGTTTTTATACGAAAATAGCGCGGACGAATGAATCTGTTTTGTTTTATACGAAAATGGCGCGGACGAATGAATCTGTTTTGTTTTATACGAAAATAGCGCGGACGAATGAATCTGTTTTGTTTTTATACGAAAATGGCGCGGACGAATGAATCTGTTTTGTTTTTATACGAAAATAGCGCGGACGAATGAATCTGTTTAGTTTTTATACGAAAATGGCGCGGACGAATGAATCTGTTTTGTTTTTATACGAAAATGGCGCGGACGAATGAATCTGTTTTTGTTTGTTGTATAAATTATAAAATGTATATTTCATAATTTATACAAAATGAATGAAGAATAATCATAATATTTATAAATTACGCGTCACGTTGTTTGTCCGTAACAGTGCAGTGATATGCAGCTATTGCGATATGAAGAGCACAAATCAATACCTAGCAATGCACTGCGTTCGTCACCCAGAGACATAAGATGTTTTGTCGTATAATTTCACTGGAAACATTGGCCCTCAAACTAGAACGCTACTAAATGTAACTTTTACTAGAGAACTGACTCCACCGTTTAACTTCGGTAAATACCTATCCCGGAATTGATAAAACGATTGATGTTTGCCGCTTTGGGATGGTAGATGGTAGTAGACGTCCAGCTTTGGCCCCTAGGGGGGAGTCACATAGTCGTAGTCAATACACAATACAGTGCGAGAAATGTATGCCTACGTTTTAATTAGTGGACCACCTAGGTCCACCACCAAAGACAATTACCCATTTGACTGATGGTACGACCCCCCCCACCGTAGCGTTTTATAAGCATAATTGCACATCTGACCTACCGTTGAACCCGTCGTTCTTTGCATCCTGCTCTGTCTTTAGAAGTTTGCATAGCTCTATCTCGATTTGTCCAATCATTGGTGGAAAGTAGTGGCGCGTGACATGGATATTCGGCTTATCACAGCGCGATTTGTTACCTCGTCCTGCGCCCCCGCTGGTGACTTATGGGTTAGCAGATTCGTTTCATGCCTGATCAACAGGGTGGTTAATCTATGTCCACCACCCTTGACATGACAAAAGGCTCATGGGCAACGACTCCCTTTGCTCCGTTATTCTCCAGCCGGGTCTGTACCTCCGTGTCGGGGTATGATCAGACCCCTAGGAGACAAGTTTTGAGCTTGTCCAAAATACCTACCCAAAATGCTTCCAGCGCGCCAACTCTCGGAATAGTAGGTATTCGTTTTCACACTGAATTCTCTTATCTTATACCTTTAAACGACCAATTCTTGTAGGTATATATTTATATAGAATCTGAATCTCGGAAACGGCTCGAACGATTTTCATGAAATTATGTACACAGGGAGTTTTGGGGACGATAAATCGATCTAGCTAGGTTTTATTTTTTTTAAACATCATTTTATGCGCGTTTTTAGACAATGAAGGTTCGAATCCTGATGGTTACACTCGGATCTTTTCTTTTTGTTCTTTTTTTTTCTGAGAAAATCTTTTACTTAGAGCCCTTTATAAACACATTTAAACCGAGCAAAGCTCGGTCAACCAGGTACTAGCCTATTCAAACCGGAACACCGTTATGTTTGCACATTACTGCTTGACGATAGAATAGCAAACATATTTTTTAAATACCTCCAAGTTACAGTTTCTTAACATATCGGATTGTGCTTACGTCTTTGCAAATTATAATAATGTGTTTATTTGGTTATGCAGTGTGTATTTTTCCGAGTACCGCCGTCATAACCAGTATAGTAAACATAGGATGTACAAGGTTGCGCAGTACTACTGGACTACGATAAAAGACTCACCGCATATTAAAAGTAGTTCTTAATTATAAATAAACTAGCTGTACCCTGCCACGCTTCGCTGTGGCACATTGTGATGCAAAAATTAGATAAAAACAATCCTTGATGCGAATTATATATCATTGTAAAATTTCAGCTCGATCGGTGCAGAACTTTTAGAGTTTTGAAGCGTACACAAACCAACATAACGTTTTTATATTTAGAGACTAGCTGTACCCTGCCAAGCTTCGCTGTGGCACATTGTGATGTAAAAAATAAATAAAAACAATCCTTGATGCGGATTACATATTATCATTCTAAAATTTCAGCTTGATCGGTGCAGAACTTTTTGAGTTTTGAAGCGTACACAGACCAACATTTTTTTTTTTATATACATATAGAGAAGAAGTGTGAATGTTATGTATGTACGCAAGTTATGTAATAGTTTCCTCTGTATTCTTCGTGCTAAGAAGTCTATATCAACTATAGATTGATAACAACTCAGTGTCACGCAGCTATTAGAACATGAAGAGTCCAAATGATTAGCAAGCACTGCACTGTGCACGTCACTCAGACAAATATTATGTCTGTCTAATTTATCCCTTCAAACCAGAACATAGTAATGTTAACAATATTCCCGCTTGGTAGTACAATAACTGGCAAAGGCGTGGTACTTCCCCAAGCGGACTCTGGAAAGAGTCCTACCACTACAATATTAGTAGGAAGACTGCTTTCGGGCTCGCCCATTACTGCGTAGCCCTGCGGAGCTGTAACATATAGTACATGACCTCACGTTTGTGTTCCAAGTTAAAGGAAAATAACATTAAGTAAACCAATATTAGGTTAGTTCATCATTACGTATATACCTATACTAATGCATTGTGTTTGTTTGTTTGTCCGTCAGTCACGTGGTAAAAACGAGAGGGGGATCGAGCTCAGTGGCGTGCATTAGGAGAGGGCTACACCCCTCAATACACAGAGATAATATATAAGTAGAGCTCTCCCATTTTTAAAATGAAGTTACGGTTGGTCTTATCGGGAGAACGGCACTGCCAATCTGACATTTCGGGTTCAAATCTAACTTAAAAACGGGGAAGGAAAACATCGTGAAGAAACTGCCATGTATCTAGAATATTTCGCGGTCATGTGTCATCTACCAACCCGCGCTGGGCCAGCGGCAGCGTGGTAAAAACAAACAAATAACACTGTGTTCCCGTTTGAAGGGCAATGTTTCCAGTGAAATTACAGGGCATAGAAATAAAACATCGTATATCTCTAGGTGACGAGCGCAGTGCAGTGCTAGATAATGATTTGGACTCATGTTCCAATAGCTGCGTGTCACTGTGCTGTTATGTGGCAGGCATGTTGCTTACCATCAGGCACATGTCCTGCTCGTCTCGTTACTCCATACTATAGATAAATGAATGTTTTAGTGGGTTCGATTCCTACCCAGTGCAAATATTTTCACTGTGTCTAGGTGTTTCTATGTAAACCTAATAAGCAAAGAGTTTACATATACTACATATAGAGTTAGCCGCACGGTTCCTTTGTGTCAATCATAAGCAGATGACGTGCATACTTTCTATGGCAACAGAGTGATGTGCCGCGACAAAAGTATGACTCTTCTACAAGAGCGACAAGCCAAGAAAGATGCTACCCGTGCTTTCGGTGTAAAGCGTTTGTGACAACTCTATACGTAGTATATGTAAACTCTTTGCTAATAAGTATGTATTTACAACTATATACTCGTAAGTATATATATAGTGGTTTATGGCCTTAACTCTCTCCTTGCGAGAGAAGGCACCGAGACCCAGAAGTGGGAACATTTAGTGGGCTGTTGATGACGTTGATGACTCGTATGTATTATATCAGCTATTTGGCCGCCATATTACAAGCTTTGCTTAGTTTGGAGTCAGGTGGTGTTGTGTGTGAATTGTCCACCAATATTTATTTATTTTCCACAGAGTCCAGAGCCATGGTTCCCCGGCCGGTGCCGCCGCCGCCCAGTGGCGCCCTCATCCCCCAGTTCTACGCGGGGAGGAGCATCTTCATCACCGGAGCCTCGGGCTTCATGGGGAAGGTAACACCACACTTGTTCTCCTATGTGATTGATATACTTTTTTTATTATTATTAATTTTAGCCACATCACAGACTCCGGGGTCCGTGACCTTTGTCATTGCAATTATATATATTTTTTTACATATTTCTTGGATTAGGATTGAAGAAGGGCAAAAGTGTTGTGAAAATCTTGAACCTAAGCCTAGTACTAGTCAGTCAGATTTCGTCTGTTGAGCCGATCACCGGTCTGGATTCCGATAGTAATCGACCCGATATCGTCTTTTGCCTAAGCCGCCTCCTCCCGGCCCAGATATGTGATATACCAGACTATAATCTAACTGTTTCAAATTTCCCTCCTACCTAAATGTGGTTATGGCTATGGGTTTGCTATTGCTGTCTCTATCAATTCAAACGAAAAGAAAAGAGTTCAAAGCAGTGTCCTAGTGAGGCGGTAGAAACCCCGAACCGTTCAGCTGTTCCGCTATCCAACATTGGTGTCTTCAAATCGAGAGTGAATCTGCTTCTTCTAGGTATACCGCATCGTCGCTTAACATCAGGACGTTTAAAACGTACTTACGAAATTTTAATTTAATTTTAAATTGAAGACGGTTTTTCTTTTATTTATATCCAAAGTAATATCTCCTTCTTTCCTGGTGAAGGTGCTGATCGAGCGGCTCCTGTGGACGTGTCCGGACGTGGGCCGGCTGTTCCTGCTGATGAGGGAGAAGAAGGACATGCCGCCGGAGAAGCGCCTGGGGCAGCTCAAGAGCTCGCAGGTACCCCCCGAGAACACCCTGATCTGGACACTGGTTCTAAACGCAATCTGAATGAATCAAATTCAGAATGACAGTCCTTGTCTCTGTCATTCTAAACCATCGAGCAACTCGATCTTCCGCGCAAGCACGGAAGGGTAGGGTAGGAAGGTAGCCTTGGCTAAAAAATATTGTTTAAATCTTTCTGTCATTTCTTGCGGGAGGAGAAAGTTGCACACTAGCGCAAAGCCGCACTATTACATACAAAACATACCTGTACCGATCCATTGCCAATCATACTCACACATCAATCACTAACACATAAAAAATAAAGTACCATTCACAAATCTAGCCCCGCCCATAGCCACAGTATATTATCAAACTCCATGGTCCACGCGGACCTGTACTTTGACAGAGGGGAATCGCTTTGTATGCCTACTCCCTTCCGTGCTGCTGTTCTAAACAGATAAGATCAACAGATTTTATACCATGTCCCGTGTAATTTTTTTTTTTAGAATACTAGACTAAACTATCAACTAAAAACTAGAGTGACGTCGGCAGGGGGCAGGGCCCAAGCTACCGGTGGTTAGAGCTGTAGACTGAGGAACCTCCAGACGATGCGCGCTGTGTCGAGGATGACCGCCTTCGAGTATGCCAATAACTTTAAACGAGCAATTCTTGTATTTAAATATAGCATCTGAATCTCGAAACGGCTTGAATGATTTTCATCAAATTTAGTAAGCATGGGGTTTTAGGGGCAATAAATCGATCTAGCTAGGTTTTATCAGCAGAAAACGTCGTTTAATCTGTGTTATCAAGGTTATCATGCAATCAAAAACCGAGTAATGCTCGGTTATTCAGATAATATTAAAAAAAAGTTATCCAAACGAATTTTTTGAGAGTAATGGCAAAGTTCCAATAATCATATAAACAAAAATTAATATAATTATTATAATATACTAGCTGTACCCTGCCACGCTTCGCTGTGGCACATTGTGATGCAAAAATTAGATAATCAATCCTTATAAAATATATCATTGTAAAAATTCAGCTCGATCGGCGCCGAACTTCTTGAGTTTTTGAAGCGTGCACAAACCAACATAACGTTTTTATGTATAAAATTGAATGTATAAAATTGTAGAAGATTGAAGTAATTATTTCAAACTTTGAAAACGTATATAAATTGTATGCTCGTTCTTTTGTTTTTATTTTTTATAAATTGACGTGTAAATTGAGCATTTATCAATAAAGAATTTTGACTTTGACTCTATCTGTGGTGATGCTGACTCTTGCTCGTGCGCAGGCGTTCGATGTGATCCGGCAGCACTGCCCGCGCCAGCTCGACAAGCTGCACATCATCCCCGGGGACACCATGCAGCCAGACCTGGGCATGTCGCTGCACTCGCTGGCGCTGCTCCGCGAGGTAAGCTACTCTTCAGGGCAGGGGTTCATTCATCAGCCCATGTTAATCCACTGCTGGACATAAAATGCAGCGAATCCAGGGGGTTCATTGGGGCATGACCCCCTCTGGGCAGCGTCAAATACAAATACAAAAATCTTTATTGCTGTTTGCAGGTAAGATAAGGTGATACAAAGCATTTTGATAGTTGACACATACAAACTAATCTACTTATCTCACAGTTTTGTGGATTGATCACGACTGTATACCCAATGGCGCCATGTGAATGGAGCCAAACCTGGATCCGCCCTTGGACATATTCCTCTCCCACGGGTCGCCACTCAGCCCTATCCTCGGCAAGGGTGGATCCTCTGAAGGCTCTGAGCCGGGAGAAGGCGACTTAGAAAGAGTAAGTGTAGTGGTAAGACTCCTAGCAGAGTCCGCCTGGCGAAGTACCACACCTTTACCAGTTATTCTACCGCCAAACAGTAATGTGAAAACATTTCTGTGTTCCGGTTGAAGGGCAATGTTTCCAGAGAAATTACAGGGCTTAGAGATATAACATCTTAGATCTCTGGGTGACGAGCGCGGTGCAGTGCTAGGTAATGATTTGGACTCTTCATGTTCCAATAGCTGCGTGTAACTATGCTGTTATGTAACAAGAACGTTGCTTACCATCAGGTACATGTCCTGCTCGTCACGTCACTCTTTATTTAAAAAAAAATGAAAATTTTACTCGTATTTGACAGTTATTAAACCAAATGGAAGTTCCGGCTGGTCTAGTCGGGAGAACGGCGACTGCCGATCCGGAGACCCCGGGTTCAAACCCCACACGCACCACTGTCTTTTCGAAGTCATGTGCGTAATGCCGCTAACTTAAAAATGGTGAAGGAAATCATTGTGAGGAAACCGACATGTACCTAGAATCTTTCGGGGTCATGTGTCATCCACCAACCCAGTTTCTAGTGGTAGGACTCTTGGCAGAGTCCGCCTGAGGAAGTACCACACCTTTGCCAGTTATTCTACCACCAAGCAGTAATGTGAAAACATTACTGTGTTCCGGTTTGAAGGGCAATGTTTCCAGATAAATTACAGGGCTTAGAGATATAACATCTTAGATCTCTGGGTGACGAGCGCAGTGCAGTGCTAGGTAATGATTTGGACTCTTCATGCTCCAATAGCCGCGTGTCACTGTGCTGTTATGTGTCAGGCATGTTGCTTACCATCAGGCACATGTCCTGATCGTCTCGTCACTCCTTATTAAAAAAAAAACAACCCGCACTTGGCGAGCGCGGTGGATTATGGCCTTAAACTCTCTACTTGCGAGAGAAGGCCCCGAGTCCCAGCAGTGGGAACATTTAGCGTATGCTTATGCTAAATCAAATTAAAGTGACCTTCTTGACGTGACAGATTGAAGTGACTCCTGCACGGTGTTTTAGGTGTCGGTGGTGTTCCACTCGGCCGCCACGCTGAAGTTCGACGAGAGCCTGGACGTGGCCATGGAACAGAACGTCAGCTCCGTGATGAGGCTCATGGACATCTGCGACAAGCTGCCCAACATCGACGTGAGTCTCTTAATTTACCTTTCATACGCTTACACTTGACCGCCATCTCGCCTGATGTTAAGCGACGATGCGGTCTACGATGGAGCGTGTTTACCTATACTCGGAATTTTAATTCGATTCCAGATTTGACATTAGCTACTGTCATTTTGTGAAATAATGATACCACATATTATAGTGTATAGTGTAGTGAACACAAAAATCGATTTCAAAATCGAGATCATATTTTTTTATTTATTTCACACACAATTATAAAAGAAAAGTCTCAGATCGTTAATTAATCGTCAAAACTAAATTATCGGTTCAGAAATATTTAATTTCCTGATATACTTAGTTTACGAGAGGAAAATATAACGAGAAGAATCGATCCGGAAATATTCCATTTCCAATCGAATAATTCGCAACGTCACTATTTAGTACTTGTCATAACGTTGCAAAGTCAAAGTCAAAGTCAAAGTACTTTATTCATAAATGTACAATTTACACGTCAATTAATAAAAAATAAAAACAAAAGAAAGAGCATACAAATTGTATACATTTTCAAAGTTTGAAACTACTACTTTACTGTATTACAATAATTCTGCCGTCATACGGGAAAAAGACGTACCTACACAAACATCGAAACGGAGAAAAAAAATATTTCGTAAATTTATGATTTAATCTCTTGCTGTCCGAAACACAATAGATCAGAAAAAAATAATTAAATGCAATTATGTTCATTAGAGTTTGAACTATCAGTGTGTAAATCTAAATAATATTTTGATGAATTGGTTTATTAATTAAATACCTTTTTCTTTTTCTTCTTAGTAAAAAAAAAGCAAAAGAAATGCTTTATAGTACAATGAAAAGACGTTTCTGGCTAGATGCTTTTTTCAACTTAGTATTTTTAGAAATGACCGCCATCTCGCCTGATGTTAAGCGTCGATGCGGTCTACGATGGATCGTGTTTACCTAGAAGAAACCGATTCACTCTCGATTTGAAGACATAAAGATTGTAACCATCGGGAAAACCCACTCAGGCAACGTATTCCACAGCCTAATCACAAAAGTAGAGTCAAATCTCTTCGTTCGTGTCTTTCAAACATCAACCATAAAATATCGATGTCGCTTTACGAGCTACGAGCATTCCGATAGAAAAAAGGGCAAGATGGTATCAGATCATGCAAATCAGTCGCACACTCTCCAAAGTGTATGCGATAAAAAACCGATAGGCTGGCAATTTTTCGGCGATAATCAATACTTTGTAGTCTTTTTCGCACAAGAGTATCGTTGCCTATGAGCCTTTTGGCACGTCTCTCGATCGATTCCAGGGCCTCCAGCTGATACTTAGCCGATCCATCTCAAAAGTGCGAACAGTACTCTATACAAGAGCGAATCTGTGCTTGATATGTGAGCAGCTGTTCAGACTTGAAGTACCTTCGCACCTTTGAGAGGACACCTAGTTTTTGGCAGCTAATTTAGCCTTGGAATTGGACAATATACGAGCCAAAG
Source organism: Ectropis grisescens (assembly GCA_017562165.1). Lineage (NCBI taxonomy): Eukaryota > Metazoa > Arthropoda > Insecta > Lepidoptera > Geometridae > Ectropis > Ectropis grisescens. The sequence goes on from CM029796.1 coordinate 995,786, forward strand.
TTGAGCGTAGATGTCAAAGTAAAGCCCAAAAGCTCAAGGCGGTTAGAAACTGGCACGGATATACCTCGAAAAGTAGGAGTCAGTTGGAACGGACTCCTTTTTGCGGAGAACAGACACGCCTGCGTCTTACTCTCGTTGAACTTGACCAGATTGGCATCGCCCCATTCAGACACCGCCTCAAGGGTAAAAAAAAAGTATAGTTTTATGTAAGTACTGTATATTTGCAACGTAACATTTTAATTCTAGAAACAATATTATATTATAATAAAGATAAAGAACTCTTTTTCAAGTTAGTATTAAACTCTACTTATAGGTTTTGCGTACGGCTTATTATTATAAATCATATTTAAACACGTATTTGGTGTAAAATATAAGCAGAATTTATTAAGCACAAGACATGACATAAAAACATTTTTTATTAACAAAAAACCGAACACAATGTCAGTCATTTCAATAAATTGGAGTCGGCCAGGATTAGCAATAAGGTTTTAACCCTCCAACACGCCCTCTTAATCCTGGAGGACTTCAAGCATATCTCGTACAAACGACAAGTGCTTACAGCTAGGCAGTGCCTTCGTGAGCACATCAGCAGTCATCTGCTCTGTTGGCATGTACATCAGTTCTAGCACCCTATTCTCAACAGCTTCACGAATATAGTGATATCTAATGTCCATATGTTTTGTTCGCTTATGGAACACTGGGTTACTAGCCAGCTTCGCCGCAGACTGATTATCACTGTACAGGGTTACAGTGTGACATTGACCTATCAACTCAGCAAGAACCGCACGGACGTATACCGCCTCTTTGGCAGCTTCAGACAAAGCTATATACTCCTAAATCATATTTAAACACGTATTTGGTGTAAAATATAAGCAGAATTTATTAAGCACAAGACATGACAAAAATAATTTTTATTAACAAAAAACCGAACACAATGTCAGTAATTTCAATAAATTGGAGTCGGCCAGGATTAGCAATAAGGTTTTAACCCTCCAACACTTATTAAAGTCAGCTATAAAACTGACTTTAATAAACTGTTAACAGTTTGCAACAATTTGTTTGAACGCTAGGATCTCGGAAAGTACTGGTCCGGATTGAAAGATTATTTTCTATTGGATAGTCCATTTATCGAGGAAGGCAATAGGCTAGAGAAAATAACGCTACTATTAATAGAAGCGGAGCATGAATCAAAAATGTAACAAAATCGGGAAAAAATATTCCTTTTTCAGAGTTTTCGTACGTTTCGTGCTTTGACATGACACATGACAGCATGTGTCTAAGATTGCGTCATTGAATATCACAGATTACGATTACGTTTTTTATTGCATTTAATTATTTTTTCTTATCTATTGTGTTTCGGACAGCAAGAGATTAAATCATAAATTTACGAAATATTTTTTTTCTCCGTTTCGATGTTTGTGTAGGTACGTCTTTTTCCCGTATGACGGCAGTACAAGTACCCCTCACATATAGCGATACTAAGTAGAAAAGACGGTACTGCCACTTGCGTCTCACTAACTTAGTTACTTGTGACAATGAAAAGACGTTTCTACGCAGAACCGTCTTTTATTCTTATGAAGTAATCAAAAACGTCTTTTCACTTTATTACTTAAAACTTATTTTGTAAATAAATAAAACGCTTCTACTCAGATGTGTTTTTTCTTCTTAGTATACATCAGAAGTGTCTTTTCTATTAAGCAATATACAAACCAAACCGCATATGCGTCTTATTTCTTTGTGAAAAACTGAGCTCTGGTTGGTTTTTAAGCTATTAAAAAAATACTAGCCGATGCGTCTTTTTTCACTGATTCCGAATATATATATAACTCAATTTTGACAAAAATGTTAGATACGTCTTTTCTCCGTATGACGGCAGAATTATTGTACAGAAAACTGTCAAGCATTATACGAGTATAATGTCTTTATTGCAATTGTACTAACCTATGTCAAATTTATTTATTTACATTTTTATGGGAACTTTGCCATCACTCTCTAAAAATTCGCTGTAACTATAAAAGTTTGATCGATAAGCCAGCACTTTAATCTGTTTTTGAAGCTGCTGAAACTTGGGGCCGATATAACTATTTTGGGAAGAGCGTTATAAACTTCCGGTCCCATAATGTGAGTTAACTTCTGTGACCTCGTGAGAGAGTGTGGTATAACATCCAGCTTGTCGGCGTTGCGTATGTTGCGAGAATGTCTCTCTCGCGTGTTGTACGATTCTAAATTATTTTTGACATACACAGCCACTTGATAGATCAAGATAGCAGGTAAAGTAAGTATACCAAGCTCCTTGAAATATGGTCTGACGGATGTACATTGCGATACGCCAACAATGGCACGTACGGCACGTTTTTGGCGCGGAACGCACGCTTCCAGTCGGCAGCGCGCGCGTATAGCTCGGCGCCGTATTGTAACCGTGAATGCACTGTGGCGAAGTAACATGCACGTGACACTTCCGTAGACACCACTCGGGATACTCGTCTTAGCGCAAAGCACGCACTGCTAACTTTAGCACACATCTTGTCGATGTGATGTTCCCACGTCATGCTGCGATCAATCTCGAACCCCAGAAATGCGGTGTTCTGTACCTGCTCAATCCTAACACCATTTAGCGAGACTTTTAGCGGTTTTGTATGGTGTCCCGACAGACAAAAGTGAATATAGTGTGTCTTTTTGAATTTAGCATAAAACCGTTGGCGCTAAACCATGAATTTAAGCCGTTTATTACAAAATTTAATTTCTCTTCTAATTCCTCTATTGAAAGAGCTGTGACTACGGCAGCCACGTCATCCGCATACATGAATATGGCTGCACCCTTCACGGCTTCGGGTAGATCGTTTAGTAGGAGAAAACATAATGTTAGAGACTGACGAACCCTGCGGTACTCCCATAGACGAAGGCAACGGGTCTGATTTATTGTCGCCATCGCCAGCATCCACTACTTGAGAGCGGCCTCGTAACATGTCAGTCAATACCTCGTATGATTTCCCAGCTATGCCATAGTGTTTCAGCTTTAAAGCTAAGGTCTCATGGTCTGCAACATCGAAGGCCTTCGATAAGTCACAGCATAAGACGGCTACTTGCTCTTTACGTTCACGGGCTGCCAACACGCTACGAATCACTTCACGCGTTAGAGAGTCGTAGACCTCCTTCGCGGTACGCGTATTGTTGTTCACACAGCGCCTCGGTTTCCGATAGGTAGGCCACTAATCGCGAACTCAAGCCATTTTCGAATACTTTGGCTATTGCTGGTATAATCGATACTGGTCTATATCCATCAATATCGTCCCGCTTGCCTTTGCCTTTAAATATCGGGGACACTTTCGATATCTTCAGCGGCGACGGGTACGACCCCTCCCTAAGACACTTATTAAACAGTGTGGCGAGAACCGGAGCTAGAGGCAAAATTGCTAGTTTAATGAGCTCCATCGACACACCGTATATGTCTTTTGACTTTTTTGGAGGTATTCTGGAGGAGACTATGCGAAATACCTCATCAGCCGAAAAACTTGTTAGTCTGAGGGAACGGTCAGACGCCTGACGCGCAGATACTAAAATTTTACATACAGTAGCAGCATTAGCTTTAAGCGCCCCACAGGCAGCAGCTGCATTTAAAACCGAACGTTCATAGCATTTACGGCATTTTTTGGCGAACTAAACTTACTGCCGTTACAATCTTTTACGATCTCGGAAAAGTTCAACCTAGGCGAATTGTTTTTCCCCCTCTCCGTGTTCACGATTCCCCACATAGCTTTAGATGGATTCGTGCTTCCATGTATTATGCTATTGTAATGATTTGTTTTAGACACATTCAAAGTAGAATTGTATTTCCTGTTGAGATCGTCAAACATAGCTATTAAGTTCTCTTCTTCAGGAAATTGGTCAACTAATTTCGAAATATCAAACAACAATGATTTTAGATTTAGAATATCAGGCGTAACCCACGAAGCATCACGTTTGTTATTTGGTGTTCGTTTTATCGGGAAACAAGTGTCATACTTATTTGCTAAAATATTGATCAGTGCTACTACAAATGTTTGAGCGGTTTTGTTTCTCTCACTTACTTCAGACCAATCTATACTGTCAATAGCCATCACAAAGTTTGCGCGGTTATTCTGCGATAAATCACGACTGAGACGAGTGAGCTGTGCTGGCGCTGAACAAGCGAATGTTACCACTCCACGTACGGCTAAGTGATCTGACAGAAGCGTATTTATTGAGGTTGCGGAAGTAAGTTCTCGCGCTACATTTGTAAAAATTAGGTCGATCGCTGTTTGTGACGTTTCTGTTATACGAGTAGGAAGTCTACAATCGAACTCACATCATGAGAGTTGAGTATGTCGAACAGATTTTTAAAGTCAGTGCTAGTGCTGTCTAAGATGTTTATGTTTATATCACCGAGAATCATAAATGTTTTATCGGTTTCACTGAGCTTATCGAGCAAACGTTCCAGGCCACTTAAGAAACCTCTAACATGAGCTAGGCCTGTGCGATAAATGCAAATGATAGTAATGTCAAAGTCCATAACGTCAATCGCGGAGATTTCACAAAATCTTTCTTCTGACAATGCTGATAACTCAACGTTTTCGACACACTTTAGTGCTTCATTTACAAAAATACAGGATCCGCCATGGATAACATTATTTCTACAAAAACTAGACACCAACTTGTAGTCTTTTAAATGAATACATTGTAGATTTGGGGTGGTAAGCCAGTGTTCTGTTAATGCAAGAACATCGCACTTAAGGTCAGTTTCTAAGAGAACTTCTAATCGTTGAGTCTTGTCATTTAGCGAGTTAATGTTTTGGTGACATACTGTCAACTGTCTCGAGTTAAGCACTGCGCGTTCATACTAAACACTGCATTTTGAACTACGCCTGCCAGCCGTCGTCGCAGGGGAGCCGCCGGCGGAGCGACGGGGGCGGTGTTGCGTCCACCGCCCCACGCCTGCGGCTTCGGTCGCTCCGGTGTCGCCCGCAATGCCTGCGGCGTCGGAAGACGAGCGCACCGCCCGCCGGTCGCCGCGTCGAAACCAAGGACTAGCTTCGACTCTACTTGGCCAATTATCAGCTTTCATGAAAAACTCATACTTGCTTGTTGGGACGGTCACAGCAAACGATGCGTAGTGCGTATGCTTCAAAAGAATTTTCTCGACATGATACTCGGTACATGGATTTTTCTTGTTCATGTATGTTTTTAAAGTTTCTGGAGTGGTTGTCGGTTTCAGGAAGCATACATGTAATTTTTCCACTCGTTCTATTGCTTCTAACTCAGCGTCTGAAGTACCACTTCCGCGTACGACTTGTCTCGTATATGTGTAACGATCTTTACGCCGCGTCACAGTCTGCCACGATGAATCTCGAGCCGACGATTGTCGTTTAGTCGTTTTGATTCTAAAATCGATGGCGTGTCGTTATCGGTGGACGACTCTTGGGTTGATGCTTGTGCGCGTTTGCCGCGTTTCCGCTGTGGCGCCGATGGAGCTGTAGGCGCTGGTGCTGCTGCGCGCGGGGGTGTGGCCTGCTGGAGCGGCGGCGCAGCGGCTGCCGGCGCGGTCTGACCCGTCGGTGGTGTTAGGTTCCGCGGCGGTGTGAGCTGGCTACGCGTCGACGCAGTGATAGCTGGCGCTGGCTGGCCCGCCGGTGGTGCGGGGTTGCGCGGCGGCGTGAGCTGACTAGACGGTGGTGCGGGGTTGCGTGTCGGCGCGGACTTGGCCGGCGGCGGCGCGCGCGCCGGGGCGGGGCCTCGCTGCGCCACTGACGCATACTGTATGGGGACCGGCGGCGCAGTAGGTGACACGTTCGCACTCGCTCGATTGTCTCTTCTCTCGAACTTCTCTATTTTTCGAAAAATTGTTCCATTCGGGAGGAGTATGTAATCATCTTTTTCATAGCTCGCTATGGTCGTCATAGAACAACTTAATTTCTTGTCGTAATCGGTAATAACCGAGACGGATTGTTCCAGTTTCGTCTTGTACACATCGATAAGGGAACTTGACTGCGCGAGTTGTTCTCTGACAGCCGTCATTTCGTAACGTAGTTTTTGAATTTCGTGTTTCAGTTCTCGCGTGTCCTCGTTGTTTGGCTCGTCCACGTTCTGGACCCGCGCTTGTTTGTTACGGATCGTTACGTTGGGGTCTCTTTGTTTCTTAGAGACGCCAACCGGAGTTAGAGTGTTGTCACCTCCTTTCTTAGCCAAACATTTGCACTCGGGACAAATGTAACTCGCAAAGTCTACGTCCTCCACATTTCTTTGACCGGTACATAACAGGTGATAGGGCTTTTGCAGCTCAAGACAGTGCAACGTAAATATTTTCATGATCTTCAGTAATCTTACCGCAGCACGCAGCACAATTCATAGTGAAAAAGTGCTTTTGAAAATAGTTACACAAAATTAAATGAAAAAAATAATTCAAAAAGTGAGCACAACGAAAATATAACTACGGACCTCAGTCAGGATCGAACCCGGTATGTATAGAACGACTGTATAGCCGAGGTGTTACTGATTGAGCTAAACGTCGCTTGGAGGAAGCGTCGAAAGTAACGTTTAGTTGTAGTTGATGACTTTTTGCAATATTGTAGTAGGTACAGGTAGGTACGGAATTCTTTTAGCACTGTTATGAGTCCACTTCGTAATTCAATTTATCACAAAAAATGAGGGTTATGTAAACAAATGTTCCAAACTATTTTCTTTAATTAAGAGATTTTATTACTTTTGATTTTAAATCTGAGTCTTTAGCACTGTTCCCTCATTTATTTTTATTATAAATCATATTTAAACACGTATTTGGTGTAAAATATAAGCAGAATTTATTAAGCACAAGACAGGATATAAAAACATTTTTTCTTAACAAAAAACCGAACACAATGTCAGTCATTTCAATAAATTGAAGTCGGCCAGGATTAGCAATAAGGTTTTAACCCTCCAACACGCCCTCTTAATCCTGGAGGACTTCAAGCATATCTCGTACAAACGACAAGTGCTTACAGCTAGGCAGTGCCTTCGTGAGCACATCAGCAGTCATCTGCTCTGTTGGCATGTACATCAGTTCTAGCACCCTATTCTCAACAGCTTCACGAATATAGTGATATCTAATGTCCACATGTTTTGTTCGCTTATGGGTTACTAGCCAGCTTCGCCGCAGACTGATTATCACTATACAGGGTTACAGTGTGACATTGACCTATCAACTCAGCAAGAACCGCACGGACGTATACCGCCTCTTTGGCAGCTTCAGACAAAGCTATATACTCCGCCTCGGTAGACGAAAGTGCGATACACGATTGCTTATAACAACCCCAGGAAATAACATTCCTACCTAGCTTATAAATATACCCCGTGTAAGATTTACGGTCCGCCCCGTTAGCCCAATCAGCGTCAGTAAATCCATAAACATGAAATTTATCATGTTCATCACTTTTTCTGTACACAAGACCTAAATTCATTGTGCCTTTTAAATATCGCAATACACGTTTGGCCGCTGCAAAGTGTTCCGCTGTGTAGCAAGTATTAAACTGACTTAAGAAACATGCAGCAAATGAAATGTCAGGTCTTGAGGTCACAGCTATATACAATAAACATCCTATCAGCTCCTGATACGGTAGTCTACTCTCGTGGGTGGCGCTATCAGAAAACTTCAGACCTACATCTAAGGGCGTCTTAGCAACTTTACAGTCACTCATACCGAAACGTTCAAGAAGCTTTTCAATATAGGTTTTCTGACTCAGCTTCAACTCACGACTAGTGCGCTGTACTTTGATGCCTAGCATATGTTTAACCTCACCTAAATCTTTAATTGTGAAGTGAGACTTCAGTGACGTTTTTAGATTATCAGCAAGCTCGTCACAGTCGTAAAAAACGAAAAAATCGTCTACATAGAGAGCAATAATAATAGTTCGCTTACCCACTCGGCGACTGAAGATACAGCTCTCATACTTGCTCTGCGTGAAATTCTCTGCGAGTAAAACTTCCTTTACCTTATCGTACCAGGCACGTGACGCCTGTTTTAACCCGTACACGGCTTTCTTGAGTCTGTAGACCATATGCTCATTGCCTTGCTTGACGAAACCTTCAGGCTGTGACATATAAATTTCTTCACTCAAATTGCCATTCAGAAAAGCAGTCTTGACGTCAAGGTGATCAATCTTCAGATCTAATTCAACCGCAAGAGACAACAGCATTCTCAACGAACTATGTCGCACAACCGGAGAAAAAGTATCCATGTAGTCAATTCCGAACTTTTGGGTAAAACCCTTTGCAACCAATCGCGCTCTATAACACGCCACTTTGCCATTGGCGTCACGTTTGATTTTAAACAACCATCGATTCTTGACAATATTCTTGTCTGCCGGTCTGTCAACTAGCTCCCAAGCCTCATGCTTATTGAACGAATCAATCTCATCTTGCATAGCTTGCCGCCAAAGCTTACTATCACTCGATTGCAAAGCTTCCTTGACATTCGTCGGCTCACTCAACTCTGTCTCGAGCGCAGACATCGTCCTCGGTACTCTCGGCCGTAAATTATAGGCTGGTCCGTCAGATGGTGGCTTCCGTGGCATTCTGGTTGTATCAGTAGATGAACTCGGCACCTGCGCGACAGCCTCAAACCACACTTCAGGCGCTACCGGTCTCTCCGCCTCAACCTCAGCCTCTACAGTTGGTAGTGATGGCATCTCCACCTCAAGCTCAGTCCCAGACTGATCACGAACATCCGCATCTTCAACGGTATCTCCGTCATCACTAGTCGGAAAGAAGATCTCCACGGGCCGTTTACTCTTGACACTTTTTCTAGGAGGGTCCTGTTTAGACTTTCCGCACAACCGTTCTGTTGAGGGCTGCTTGCCTCCAAGCGAATTCACCGGCAACGGACCACACAAATCGGTATGGATTAAATCCAACCGCTTTACAGCCACAGACTTCTCAGGATTGCTGGGAAAAAGAAACCGAGCTTGCTTTCCCTTTAAACAAACTTCACAGGCAACGTCTTTACAAGGGTCGTCCTGAAAACTAATATCATTAGCAAGTCCCTGCCTCAAAAGCTTCATATTGTTGGCGCTTAAATGGCCAAGTCTTTGATGCCAAGTTGCAGTGCTAATAGTAAGATTCGCCCGTAGACTGCAGGTCTGAAGTCTGTAAGCCCTCCAACGTCATTTGCCTTAATCAAAACATCGCCCAGCTTAGAAATTGTACAACCAGTAGTATCAAAATTAACAATACAACCATTCTTAATCAATTGCGAAACAGATATGAGATTCACACACAGCTTAGGTATATACAACACATCAGTTAACGTCGCGCTATCCGACAACTTAACATTACCTATACCTGTACACCGCAGTTTATCTCCACTAGCAATGGTGACGTGACCATCCCGCGATTTGAAGTCTGTCATCAAATCACGCCTGCCAGTCATGTTATTTGTAGCCCCCGAGTCTATGTACCACGAAGATTCCGAGTCAGTTCCAGTACTATATGCTGATAAGACACAGTTTCCTGAAGAAACCTTCGCGTTCCGGCAGTCTTTCTTCAGATGTCCTTTCTGTCTGCACTTCCAGCACCACGGTTCTCTCTTTCTAGCGGAATTATCCTTCGCTTTTGACTCATCCTTGTGCTGCTGCGCTTTTCTCGTCCAGGAGTCACTCGTACTAGCGCCTTTTCTTGTAGAATACAAGCACTCACTCGAATCTCCACGAGTAGTCCAACGTTGATCCTGTAGCAGTTTCGATTTGACTAGATCAGCAGTAATGACAGCTCCCGAATGCTCTAGTGCCATGATCATGGGCTCGTACTCTGTCGGTAAACCTTTGAGCATCAACGCACCAAGAAACTCGTCATCAACAGGTTTGTTCATATTCGCCAATTGCTGCGCTAATGACAATACTTCATTGACGTAAGCTTCCATGCTAGAATAGTTCTCCAGTTTGACAGCGCACAAGTTCTGAAGAGTTCTCACTCTTGAACCGAGTCCTTTATCATCATATGCACGTTCCAGTGCATTCCAGGCGTCTTTCGCCGTATCCGCTGACATCAAATGTGAAAAACATGACTTTTCAACGCTCAAGCAAATTTTAGATTTTGCAATTTCGTCACGTCGATTTTTCACTTCGGACGTTGTTTTGTCATCCTTACCGTAACCGCTTATACAGATCCATAAATTGTCGTGAATCAATGCATTTTTCATAACAAATTTCCACTCGACGTAATTTTCACGTCCGCGTAATTTTTCATGTGAAAAACTATGATTTTTCGTTTCCGACATATTTACAATAACGTTGCACTATTTTTGCTGAACCATAACCTATTATAAATCATATTTAAACACATATTTGGTGTAAAATATAAGCAGAATTTATTAAGCACAAGACAGGATATAAAAACATTTTTTCTTAACAAAAAACCGAACACAATGTCAGTCATTTCAATAAATTGAAGTCGGCCAGGATTAGCAATAAGGTTTTAACCCTCCAACAATTTTCACTAAGAATTTAATCACTAACCAGTCCACAGTCCAGTCCAAATCCTTTATTATGCACTTTATTCCACGGTATTTGGGATCACTTTCACAGGTATTATTTCAAGTAAAAAATGGTATTTCCGCGATTATTTCATTAAAAATAGCACTATCACACTGCTAATAACTATTTTCTACGCGTTTAGCGAACTATTACTATGTATAACACTCGATATTACTATTTTTAACTAATTTCAACATAAGACGACTGCTTACGGTGACAGCGCGCGCGCGACGGACTTAATCACTCAATGCAACTGCAACACTGAAATTGTCAAATCCGGAATCGAATTAAAATTCCGAGTATAGAAGAAACCGCTTCACCCTCGATTTGAAGACGCAAAGATTGTAACCCACTCAGGCAACGTATTCCACAGCCTTGACGTTCATATCACAAAATAGAGTCAAATATCTTCGTTTGTGTCTTTGGATCATCGACCATGAAACGATGTCGCTTTTTCGAGCTGCAAGCATTCCGATAGAAAAAAAGGCAAGGTGGTATGACACTCTACCGGCATCATCGAGTGGGTTGGTAGTGAGTGGCCACACTGTGACTCGAATGACTCGATGCGACATTTTATTCCCAACCAGTCACACTGTTAGTAGCAACATTCTTTAATAGACTAGTAGACTGTAGACTGCAGGCCCGTGAACAAAATTCATGGGTCTCCACCACCACCACCAGGAGACCTATGTAGGATGATAGAAGGGTATAAAGTAATAAGATTCAGCACCATGCCGTCACTTGTAAGCTGTCCAACTGAGTGCAGGTGAAGGCCGAGGGTTGCAACCCCCCCTGGGTTGCAACTCTCGGCTATTTATATATGTCATAGATCGTATAATTCGCCGTATTACATTACGGTTAGCCGTTTTGAAAAACAGGGTTTTCGACACTATAGGTGTTGTTATGTCAGGCAGCGCCATGAGTGTTAATAATCGGAACTAAAATTGTCAAAGAGGCGGCCTATCTCTAGCTTTATTAAATTACGGCTAGCCGTTTTATGGCGTCGAATACATTCTGGCTGTTTTTTTCTTATGTTTTTTAATCAGCCGCATTCAATCTGGCTAATCGTTAATCTGCCGCTTCACAAACCGGCCCTGTTTTTCAAAATGGTTAGCCGTGTTTTTCAAAATGGTTGTATCAAGCACAGATTCGCTCTTGTATGGAGTACTGTTCGCACCTTTGGGATGGATCGGCTAAGTATCAGCTGGAGGCTCTGGAATCGATCGAGAGACGTGCCAAAAGGCTCATAGGCAATGACTCTCTTCTGCGAAAAAGACTACAAAGTCTTGATCATCGCCGAAAAATTGCCAGCCTATCGGTTTTTTATCGGATACACTTCGGAGAGTGTGCGACTGATTTGCATGATCTGATACCACCTTGACCTTTTTTCTATCGGAATGCTCGTAGCTCGAAAAAGCGACATCGTTTCATGGTTGAAGTTCCAAAGACACGAACAAGAGATTTGACTCTACTTTTGTGATAAGAACGTCTAGGCTGTGGAATACGTTGCCTGAGTGGGTTACAATCTTTGCGTCTTCAAATCGAGTGTGAAGCGGTTTCTTCTGTACTCGGAATTTTAATTCGATTCCGGATTTGACAATTTCAGTGTTGCAACGTTACGACAATCTTTGTGTCTTCAAATCGAGAGTGAATCGGTTTCTTCTAGGTAAACAGGCTCCATCGTAGACCGCATCGTCGCTTAACATCAGGCGAGATAGCGGTCAAGTGTAAACCTATAAAAGTTAAAAAAAAATAAAAAAATACGGCGAATTATACAATCCGGCTGCGATATAAATATGTATATACATTTCTCTTTGTTGCATGATTTTTCTACGGCATTGCGAAATAAACAGAATAAACCCTGAAACTAAGCCCTGGAAACATTGCCCTTCAAACCGGAACACAGTAATGTTTACACACTACTTCCCCAGGTGGACTCTGCCAAGAGTCCTACCACAACTATATTTTCTTTTAATATACAACGTGTGGCGGAAAGGTCCAACAATATTTGAATAGGTCATTCCAGCACTGATGTGGACTTCATCTCCGAAGGTCTCTTTCCCCTCAGTACTTTAGATCGCGAGATAATACGAGTCAAAGTTTGATGTAAAATTGACCAGCTTGAACCCTAATGCGCGGCGGCCGGCGGTCAGTGACCGCGCCGCGCCGCCGGTGATTAGGGTTGTCAAATAAAATAATAAACAACGAATTTTTTACTTTGCATGGAAAAATAGTACATTGTTCACCGAGAGGAGAAAGTGACCGATTACGGGAAGCGCACTTTCTCTCGAGTGATACATAGTGCTTTATACTACACCTACGAGGAAAATAAAAAACTAAATCTTTACTAATTGAAATTTATATTGAAAACACACAAATTGAAAATGGCGCCAATGGCGTCTGCAATTTTCACATGTTCTTTTTTCAAATTGTTTGACACCATCCAACACACAGATAGTGGCCAGTGTCATTTTGCGAACTTGGAGATAAAAACTCACTGTAAAAACTTTTTGGCTTTTGATATTTAGGTTACCAGCGCATAGTCTTACCCAAAATTAAAAAAGAAAAACCACGTAAGAAATGGATTTTCATACACTTTTCTCTCCCGCTCAGATGCGTTTTCTCGCCGCATATTTGTTCGATATGCAATGACGTACTTTCTACCGTAAATTTGATAAAGTATCAAGGTACTTTCCGAGCAGGTGTAGTATAAAAATTGTTGTGCTTTCGTGTCTAATATTCACATATGTGATGCGATACCTAGTATAGATGAACTACAATAAATATTGTAGGACATTTCCGCCACACGTTGTGTATCATTCCACGTAATGTTCGCAGGCGTTCGTGCACGTGTCGACCGCGTACTGCAACGCGGAGCTGCGCGCGGTGGAGGAGCGGGTGTACCCGCCCCCCGCGCCGCTGCCGCTCGCGCTGGAGCTGGCGCGCACTGCGCAGCCGCGCCTGCTGGCCCAGATCACTGACAGGTGGGGCCAGCCACTACTACGTAGCTACTAAATACACATACTAATCATTTATCGATAACTAGATGTCCGCCCCGGCTTCGCCCGTGGTACATAATAGGGTGCTCATCGGGATCCCGTACATATCCAACGGTATAATATTATGACTGAAATCGGTTCAGCCATTCCTGATAATATCGCTTTGAAACAAAAAACCTCTAAAGCTACCTGCTACGCCACCTGTCGGAAATTGGTCGTACCAACTCAGATTTATAAACAAATTTGATTAGCAAAGTTTTATATTCAATGACGCAATCTTGGAAATTTGGCGAAATTACGGTGACATTACCGAATGGAAGCAAAAATAAAAATTTGAAGTTGAAGTTGGCATAATCGCTGTCATGCTGTCATGCCAAGTGTATCTCTCTAATTAGTCTGTGGTCAAAGCACGCTACGAAAACTCTCAAAAAGGAATATTTTTCCCCCGTTTTTGTTACATTCTTGATTCATGCTCCGATTCTATTTATAGTAGCGTTATGTTCTATAGCCTAAAGCCTTCCTTGATAAATAGACTATCTAACAGAAAAAGTATCTTTCAATTCGGACCAGTACTTCCCGAGATCCTAGCGTTCAAACAAACAAACAAACAAACTCTTCAGCTTTATAATATAGTATAGATTACAAATACAAAAATCTTTACTGATGTTGTAGATACTCTTTATTGTATACACCAAAAACAAAGAAATAACACATATACACAGCGAGCAACACGGAAGGCAGTACACAGCGTTTCCCCTCTGTCAAAGTACAAGTCCGCGTGGACCATGGAGTTTGATAATATACTGTGGCTGAGGGCGGGGTTAGATTTGTGAACGGTGCTTTATTTTTTATGTGTTAGTGATTTGGCTGTATGAGTATGTTCGGCAATGGATCGGTACAGGTGTGTTTTGTATGTAATAGTGCGGGTTTGCGCTAGTGTGCAACTTCCCCTCCCGCAAGAAATGACAGAAATGTATTCTACTATACGATAGCTACTCTCGTCTGAAAATCAGGCTTACTTAGCTGCGTGTTAATGTGCTGTTACGGGCAGGCGTGTTACCTACCATCAGGCACATGCCCTGCTCGTCTCGTTACCTTACGAGTTACGAGTATATTATAAAAAAAACCTTGAAAATCTCTTGAAATAGAATATCTAAATGTAGAAGGTTAAGGAAAAAGTCTAAATAAATTTAGTAAATATTGGTGGACAATATTGGTGGGCAATTTACACACAACACCATGTGACCCCAAACTAAGCAAAGCTTGTACTATGGCGGCCAGATAGCTGATAAAATACATGTATAGTTTTAAATACAGACTTATTATAAATAGAAACACCCAGACACAGTGCAAACATTTGAATTCATCATCACACAAATATTTGCACTGGGTGGGAATCGAAACCACGACCCTCGGCTTCGCAGGCAGAGTTACTACCCTACTAAGCCACGAGGCCAGTCAAATCTATTACATAATAAAATTGGTATTTAACTATTTAAATGCTCTTAAATACAAATAATTTAATGTAATTGCCGGACCTGTCGTCACGCCTATTGAATACCGGTACCGGGTCGCAGACACATTGGCCACCCAGTGTGTCCACTGAGTCATCGCCCATCGCACGGCGCATCATCAAATTATCATAAATCTATATTGACGAGCACAAATGTGAACTAATATAACGTAATTCGCCTTTGTCAATGTTTGCTTCGCTGTAGCGGAAAACAAAACCAACTCACGAGATAAATTGTCTTCAAGAAATAACTAAAACATTCGTTTTGTATTATTTTTTAAGTTTTATATGTTTACACTTGACCGCCATCTCGCCTGATGTAAAGCGACGATGCGGTCTACGATGGAGCGTGTTTACCTAGAAGAAACTGATTCACTCTCGATTTGAAGACACCAAGACTATATCCATCAGGGAAACCCCACTCAGGCAACTCATTCCACAGCCTAGACATTCTTATCATAAAAGTAGAGTCAAACCTCTTCGTCCATGCATTTGGCATATCAACCATGAAACGGTGCCGCTTCTTCGAGGTACGAGAAGTCCGATAGAAAAAAGGGCAAGGTAGATGAATGATATTCAACCATAATATATCATGTAGATCAGTGGCACATTCTCCGAAGTGTGTCCGATAAAAAACCGATAAGCTAGCAATTTTGCGACGATGTTCAAGACTTTGAAGTCTTATTCGCACTAGAGTGTCATTGCCTATGGGCCTTCCATCGATCGATTCCAGAGCCTCAAGCTGATACTTAGCTGATCCATCCCAAAGGTGCAAATCTGTGTAGATACTGTGTACTTTAGCCCCGCTACTCACCAGCCAGCCCTTCTACCGCCTCACTAAATCTGCTTTCGCTTTGCTATTGCAGTCTCTATCATTACAAGCGGAAAGAAAGAGAGAGGTATATCAACGCTAAGACAGTTTAGTTGAGCGGTAGACCCCTAGGCAGTGCATCCTCACTCGCTCAAGGTCGCGCAGTTTCAGCCTACAGCTAGACCGTTCCTCGCACGGAACAAGTGCCCGGCGGTTGTCGAACGCACGTCTGAGCGCTCGCGCAACACGTTTCCCGCGCAAAATTACGTCGCCATATATTGTGCTGTATATGGATGCACGAGACAAAAAACAAAGAATTATCATTTTTCCTAGTTATTCAAAATATACCATTATTTTTTATATTTTTCTGCTAACCGTACAAAAAGTACGGGGCATTATAAAATAGCTTGTAATCGAAGCTGGTTGTATGTATTAGTGTAGGTAAGTACATTAAAATATGTTACAAATTTATCAAACAACATTTAGACGATCAAGTAGAATAAAAACAGTCAAAGTATACTTTTATTGTTGTTTGTTTCTTGTTAATTGTTGTTTATTGTTAATTGTTGATTGTTGTTAATTGTTGTTGTTTATTGTTAATTTCAATGTGTCCGACCCTATGTTACGGCCTCTTCTAGCTGTCTTGCGCGTTACGAAGTAAATAACTAAAATATATAATCTGAGCTACAATGCTGACTACCTACATAACGAAAGGTTAATTAATTTTTTTATTAGATAATATGTCGACAACCCTTTCGATGCGCATCATTCCGCGCCAGACAGCGACAGAGTTACGCGTTGGAAGAGAGCGCAAATGTTTAGGTTAAAAATCGCGATAGGCATTGAGCGCTAATGCGAGCTGAATTGCACTTTGTTGCGTCCCAGCAAGAGTCGCTATTTATATAACAATTTTCGCTAAGTGAGGGTTCTGTAGTAATATCTATTCTGTGCCCTAGGTCTGCAGCTCCGTGTAGAGATGTAATAGAACTATGTGACAAGTTGCCTCAAACTCCGACCCAAATTTTGCCACCAGTTCTCGGAATATTTTAAGTTTTCCATTTGTAAACTGCACAGTGACCTAAAGAAAAGACCAATCCCACCAAAAACATTCTGTAAAAAAAGCAGTTAGGTTATTATGATTTGGAAGAATATATAGGCTACTTTTTATCCCGAATTAATAAAACGGAACAGAATAACGGAGCGGAAAATATGCAGATAAAGCCACGGGGCGGAAAAGTAGAGTGAAACCACCTCGTTCGAGTTTTTTCGGTGAAACGAGCTTTTTCCGATGGAAAAATTTCGGTTACAAAACCAAAAAAAGGCCACAGTTTGGTAAAAAGAGATTTCTGTAGATAGCGTGTAGGCCGATATTATCGTACCGTAGACAGATAGATAGTTTATGCAGATAGCTTATCGACCGAACTTTTTATAATCACATCGATTTCTTAGAAAATGGTGACTAAGTTAGGAAAACATAGTAAAAATATTACTCACCACTTCAACATTAAAAGATATACTTATATAAAATACTTGCTTGTGACTGACATAATTATCTATACGATAGTATTATCGCACTGAAATCCTACTTCCTACTACTTAATATGAAAAGTATTTTAATGTCAATTTTTGTATATTTTGTCGCTAGTTTTCATATAAATTCAAACCTTAAACCTCGTCTACCTTCTTTGGTTCAGGCACAACAGCTTAACTAAGTTCCATGACATGGCTAATGTATATTTTACGATTCTATAAAGGACATAGGTACAGACCAACATTCATTGTTATACATATATATCAGCCTTTCCCAAAGTGGACGATAACACCCCCTTGTTAAAGATAGTAACGTATGGAAGAGAAAGGTGTCGAAATTAGAATCTTGTAATAAGGTAAAATAATAGATTTATACGAATTTTGATGTTATATTGTTTCTACTAATGTAGTAGTATCTGTATACTGTGCGTATTAATTATTTGTTATTTTGTCTTTGACAAAGCCTTTTTATAGCAGCATTTAATTGACTAGGCCCCTTTACAGCTGCTTTATTCATTTTGACATTGTTATTTTATCTTATTATGTACCTATACAAATTCTTTGCCTTTTTGTAAATGACGTTACCAAGTGTTATAAGTGAATAATTGAAACCCATAAAAAATGCGGGCGTTGTGCAGAGAGGCTTGGAGTCCGTTGTGTGCAAAGAGTTTACATAAATATACATACTACGTAGGTATAGAGTTGAAACAATCGCTTTATACCGAAAGCACGGGGCTGATGGCTCTTGCTTTGTCGGTCTTGTGGTAGTGCCATACTTTTGTCGCGACACATCACTCTGTTGCTATAGCAAGTATGCACGTCATCTGCTTACGATTGGTACAAAGGAACCGTACGGAAAACCCTTTCAATTGACTTATTCTTTATCTAAGGTGCTACGTACCTACTGGGTTCAGGTCTCAAGTTAACTCTTGCGGGTTTTAGTAAAAGTCTCATTTAGAATGGATTTTTAATCTCAGCTCTCACAAAAATTAAATTTAATTTGAAGTTATAAGTGTTTTTTAACTATGTGGAAAAATGGGAGCTCTAAAAAATACTTTATTCTCAAAGGGGGCAGCAGGCAAAATAAGTTTGGGAACCCCTGATTTAGATGAATGCTCCAACGCATATCATCTCCGTGCAACCTTGCCAACAATGCCATCATTTCCAATATGTAAGTGGCACAATTATAATTGATTCGACCTCATGTCACACCGTACGTGCCGGGGACCTGATGTGACACCGTTACGAGAAAACAATTAATCCATTCTGAGGAAGTTTGAATGGGACTGCAAAATTATTTAGACCTGTCACTAAAATATTTATTTTATTTTAAAAGACGATTAGGATATGTGCCTGATGGTAAGCAACATGCCTGTCATATAACAGCACAGTGACACGCAGCTATTGGAACATGAAGAGTCCAAATCGTTATCTAGAACTGCATTGCTCGTCACCCATAGATCTAAGAGATTATATCTCTAAGCCCTGTTATTTCTCTGGAAACATTGCCTTTCAAACCGGAACACTGTAATGTTTCCTCATTACTGCTTGGTGGTAGAATAACTGGCAAAGGTGTGGTACTTCCCAAGCGGACTCTGCCAAGAGCCCTACCACTACGTCCACTACAAAACTCAGAATTTGATAGCTTACTTTGGAAACTACGCGGGTGAAACCGGAGGGCGTGGCCGTGAGCATGGCCATCTAGAAATGCGTTAGCATGGTCCCGAGTTTACCCGAAGATTTCTTATCGTTCCTGAGAGCTAGAATTCAATTCACAGCCCACGAAAAATATGTTTGTAGAGCGCCAAAAGAAGTTTTCACTTCAAAATCTATATCTATACTAATATTATAAAGCTGAAGAGTTTGTTTGTTTGAACGCTAGGATCTCGGGAAGTGCTGGTCCGAATGGAAAGATTCTTTTTCTATTGGATAGTGCATTTATCGAGGAAGGCTATAGGGCTATAGAAAATAACGCTACTATTAACAGAAGCGGAGCATGAATCAAGAATGTAACAAAATCGGGAAAAAATATTCTTTTTTTTCGTACGTTTCGTTCTTTGACATGACACATGACAGCAAGTGTCTAAGATTGCGTCATTAGAATATAAACCTTTGCCACAGACTACATAATACCTCTGCTAATCTTTTTTTTCTAAATCTGAATTGGTACGGCCAATTTCCGACAGGTGGCGTAGCAGGTAGCTGAAGAGGTTTTTTGTTTGAAAGCGATATTCTCAGGAATGACTGAACCGATTTCAGTCATTCTTTCACCGTTGAATATGTACGGGATCCTGATGAGTGCTATTTAATGTACCACGGGCGAAGCCGGGGCGGACATCTAGTATATAAATAAAGGCCATGTGGCATTCCAGCCTCACCAGCCAGCTTATTTTGCCTCGCTACTCATCAGCCAGCTCAGTACCTCTGTGTTGAGGTATAATAGAAGAATTTTGTGGCAAGTTTTCAGCTTTCCTCAGATATCTACCCAAAATTCGTTGCCAGCTCTAGGAATAATAACTGGATTAACGCAATGAACGGGTTGATAGTCTGGATTAAGAAATCTTTTATCACGAAAAAATAGCAGGAAATGGTACGCAGGTAAAACAATGGGCGCTGCTAATATTAACAAGAACAAAATTAAAAATGTTGACTAACCCCAGACTACCTAAGATTTGTTATCTGTACAACATTCTACTAGTCATTTGATACCCATATTAAGGGATTTGTGAAAAAAGAAATGTAATTCGCCATTTTGTGGTATAGGCCATCTTGGATTTGAAATTTGTCATAGTGCAAAGTATTCTACTAATCAAGTCCTTTCGTTTGAAACCCATATTGAGGTAGTAGTGAAAAAAATAATAGGGCCATTTTGTGGTGGCGGCCATCTTGGATTTGAAATTTGTTATAGCGTATAGTACCCAGGTAGCAATTTTACGTCATGACGACGTCCATTCACGGTCATTTTCGACGTAAATGACGTCGTAAAAAACGTCTCACAGACGTACTAAATGACGGCCTAATGTCAGGTCTCAGCGACGTCTCTGAAGACGTCATATTAACGTCTCCAGATAACGTCATATTAACGTCTCCAGATATCGACTTATTCACGTCCCCAGATAACGTCATATTAACGTCTCCAGATAACGTCATATTAACGTCTCCAGATAACGTCATATTAACGTCTCCAGATAACGTCATATTAACGTCTCCAGATAACGTCATATTAACGTCTCCAGATAACGTCATATTAACGTCTCCAGATATCGACTTATTCACGTCCCCAGATAACGTCATATTAACGTCTCCAGATAACGTCACCTTAACGTCTCCAGATAACGTCATATTAACGTCGCCAGATAACGTCTCCAGAAGACGTCAATACCACGTATTGTGAAGACCTCCTATATTAACGTCTATTAACGTCTTCAGACACATTAATATAACGTTATCTGAAGCGTTAATATGACGTCATCCGGGATCAATTTGGCCTCGATGCAATTCATCCAGCCACAGTCTTCAAGTAACTCTGAAAGGTCAACATTAAAACACAAATTTGCATTGTAGTATTATTTATTATAACGAGTTAACTATCACAACTTAATTAATAAATGGAGAATTTTAATCCTTATAACCATGGAGCATAGGAAAACATATAAAAGAATTACTAGTTGCCTCTTGAGGAATAACAACACATTTTGAAATAATATCATAAACAGGTACAATTTTGTAAGCTGAACAGAGTTCCGAAACTTTAAAAATATCAATAACAGCAGAATCATAAGGATACGTATAGTAGGAATCATAATGTACAAACTCTTTTCCATAGACGAACAAGGAAACCTCTCCATTAATCTTACATCTCAAAATATTATGTATCTCGACTACTTTGCCGTTTGCATAGCAGTAACAATTATTAGCTAAACCAGATTTTGTATACATTGCAAAACCCTTATAAACAAGTTTATTAAAGCATTCATAAGCATTGTTATCAACAGGCGTTGGTCCTAAGCTATTGTAATAAAAACCGCTGGTACCTCGTCAATCAGTTTTGGAGGAAAAGTAGATTCCATTTCTTTTAATCGTTTATAAATTTGTTGCAACGGTTTGTTAGGTGACCTAACTAATTTTTTTTAACATGCCTAAATAATTTTCGAAAGGAAAGGCGGAATAACTGTCCAAATCACCAAATAAACGAACGTCATCACACAAATGACATAACATATGAACATTGTAAATTAAAATTTCCGGCTATAAATAGTTTCGGAATGTCTTATGAACATTAATAATAGCTCATGTGCTAAATATGTACCTACTTTATTGATGTTTCTAGGGCTACAAAGAATTGTTATAGCACAATGAAATAACAAAAATTTTCATACAGGGAGGTTGGAAGGATATTTTTAGAACAACTGGTCCAGTATATAACAAAACATCCTAAATTCGGTGGCTTTCCAGCGAGCCAACTCACTGATACTTCATGGTCGCCTGTTAAATTCAACAGGTATACAACTTGCACAGCTAAGTAATTTTTCAGAAACTGCATTTACTAAACGGCTATTTAAACGAACATTTAAATCACCACCAACCCAAACATTTAAAAGTTTCCTCATGACTCCCAGACAAACAGCATGCATATAATCAATGGGAAACAATGAAACTAAATCTATGGGAAGCGTCAAAAGTGGAGATTCACCAACATGATGGTCGCCATCAGACTGTAAACGAAATTGTGAATCTGTTCTCCTACTCGCAGATACGCTTGTATAAATCACTCTACCTTGAATATACTCACCAGGTTCTACACATTTATCACATGATGAGTATCCACCATGGGATTTAGTACATTTGATAAAAGCTCTAGCTGGAGCGTCACATACAAAACTATGTACTTTTACAATATAATGAGTATCTTCAAAATTTATTCCATCATTAAGTAATGTAGACAGTTCTTCAACAAATGGCCCCAAAACAGATTCAATGGTGAAGGTTTAGAGTTTCCACAGAACAGAGTTATTACAAATGGCTGTGCACAATTAAAGTTTTGATCAAACCTAATATAGGCCATAGTTGAGTATTCGTGCTTTTAAAAAGTGGCAAACCATCAACATTAAAAGACAACAATATTTCACTATTTTTAAAGTTGAACCCACTGTACAGTTTTAATTGTGCTTGTATTTGATTTATGAGACCAATGTGCACCAATTCACCAGATTGCAAAGAGTTACTTGATATATTCATTGGCGTATTTAAAAACGCGTTCTGCTATCTCTAGGCAATTTAGGGCAAAAAGGATTTAGAATTTTAGAAGACTATCTAGAGCACTGTGGGAAATTTTATGTTCTACGGTAGCCCAATGTCTTAATTGCGATGGCAAATCGTTAGCATCGTCAGATCGTGAATCATCATTATCTATAAAACAATCCTCAAACAATGTTGATTGACAATTTTCATCTAAAAATATTCTCTTTATATGTCCTTAAACAGTTTTCATTTAAAGTATTGTTGTCAATACTACTGTTACTCGTAGCTATAGATGTGGATGTATATTGTGGTGAAGATGGCAAATCACTTAATGATGGCTGTAATGTACTTCTTTGTATTTCTAAAATAATTTTTCGTTTTTCTGCCAAAATCCTTCTATACATTTGACGCTCACCTACTACATTTTTTTTTCTTCCTAGAGGATGACATTGTTATTTTCCTTTGACAATCGCTTTTTGCTCGTTCAGGTGCGTGCTTGAGCCACACCTTTATATCGTCTTCAATGTCTTTTTTCTGTAATCCTTGGAGAGGAACTCTTTAAGCTCTCTGAAAACAAAAAGTTTGTGAATATAAGAATAGCCCAAATGCCTGCAACGCCTGTGGGGTCAGATGACGGGGTCGCTCTCACACAGCGACTCGCGAGTCGCGACACAACTGGTGTTAAATATTATTTTTAACGGAGAATTAAAACCGGTCAAGTGGGTGTTGGATCACGCGCATTGTAGGGTTCCGTAGTAAGCCCGTCGCAATAATTATGTGGACTTAATTGTTTTATTTTACCAGTTAATTGACGTGATTATTATTATATATAGCCTTGCCAAATTACAGCTTTCTAGTACTAAGAGTCTCCCCACCTAGCCACCTACATAAAACATGCCAATTATTAACCAGTTGCCAGTACACAAGGAATATGTATCTTTTGAAATTATTTAGGTATTTCATAGCACACTTATTTTGTATTATAGATGAGATCTAGAAAGAATAAATTTAATCATATGAAAGACAATAGACACATACCAACAATAAATTCACGGAGACGTAGCTCTGAAAAAGCTTCTTCTCAGACCTTTTACCATAGAAGTTGAACTTGCTTGCCAACGAGTCTGACAATGTATATTTCATCACTCTCGATACTTTATTTTTAAATCATGCCCACCAAGGCTCTTTAGGTAGCTTGTCTGTAAATATTAATTGATAGCAATAAACATCCACATATATCTCTATAAGTACACACTAGAATTAACATAAGATCCAACAGTCACATACATAATCTTGAGCTCACACTATAGGATTCCCTGTCATAGGTATCAGGAACTACGAGTGCCAAGGTATCATGACACAGACCTAGAGCAAATATTTGTGTTGCAACAGGAATTGAACCCACACCTCACATCTCAGTTCTCTAATCGCCCACTGTGAAGCAGTGGCCAAAATTATTAGGAATTAACTACACATAATGTGAGCAGAAGCTAATAAAACATAGCCTGTCAGGGGTAATGTAGCTTGCTATTAGTGACTGAATTCCCAGAATTGAATCAATAGTTCCGATGATTAACCCTACATCCAAACTCACAAACAAACTAACTCATTCTAGCAAGGTACCCATGTAATAAAAAGCTTTCTTATGGTAAAGTAGGAATTAATTATAATTGCTCAATAGGCATTTCCTGTTTATTAAAAGTAAACACTTACCAGGTTAGCACAGTTTTCTGTATTAGTCAGTAACTGTTCCACTGTTTCTAAATCTTGAAAAGTTTCAAGGAAATTTGAATTCAGGCTTCAATGCATTGGTATTTCCTGCTCTGTCTTTCAAAATTGCTAGGATGACATCATTTTGGGCTTTTATTTTGGCAAGTAGTGAAACAACTTGGCCTTGACAATCTGGATGAAAAAGTAGTATGGTAGGTATTACAGTCTATAATAATCTTAACACCAACCACCACCACCACCACTATACCAAAAAATAGAAATAATCGTCGAAAACTATACTCATGCATATAAGGTAGTATCTAGCAAAGAATCTAGTTAGGCAGCTATAGATTTAAAAAATCAAAATGATTTTACTATTTACCACAGTTATTGGAAGCACTGCTGGCAACAATTTCATCGAGTGTCATACTTTGTGAACCAGATGGTTGATCATGATGACTGTTAGAAGCCTTCTCTTGTGCATCAGGTTTATTCATCTGTGAGTTGTGATTTAGTACCAAATCACTGTAAATTGTGCTTGTACTTGAAGGTTCAAGGTTTATATCTAAAAGCAAAAAAAAAAGAAAATAATGGAAGGAAATATTATTATGTTCAAAATAATTTAGTTAATGTATCATCCGGTATAATTACAATTGGATAGATGTTTCTTTAAAGGCGGAGGACGAGGAATTCACACCCTTTCTCATCATCATTATCATCTGATGATGAAATGTATCTGCTAGTTTTTTTGTTTTGCGCTTAGGTGGCTTACTTATATAATTTTCCTCCTCAGTCTGTATATCTGATGTGTCTTCCACCAACTTTAATTTTTTCTTTGCCTTATCCAATTCATCTATAGAACAAGCATAAAACACCAACACAGTTAATATCAAAACAACATGCAAGTTAAAGTTAGTCACGCCATGCAACACACCCACGCCGTTACAAGCTTGGTAGTCCAGCACTTATTAATCCATTAGTTCTATCTCATTACTAGTAGTTAATAGTACTGCCATTACTTATATAATTTACTATGCTTTTGTTTCTGTTTTGATATGGTATGGTGGTGAGATTACAGGCACATGAGACTGCAATGAACACAACACAATGCTATGTAGGGCACATTCTAGGTGGATGTGGGTACATACCCCCCATACATACCCCTGGTGGTTCGGTGGCCACCTAACCACCAGGTTTATGTATGTTATACAATGTATAATTATAAGACAAGACCAACAAATATTTGTGAAAACAAACAAAACCAAACACCTGTGAACACACTTTCTTGGAAATGATTACTTATCTGTTGCTTGCTTGCTGTCGCCGCTGCTGCTTGTTTACACACGGCGCCATGACCTAAAAATAGCAGTTCTGTCTTGTGATCTTGGGCAATCTGAATATTTTTTTTCTGTGCGCATCAAAACTGCAGTCAACTTCAGCTCGGCCGTAATCCTTAGATTTTTAGGTTATGGCACCGTGTATTTTTTTTAGTTAGGTTTTAAAACACTAGCACCTACTAGAATTAAATTCTGGGCCAGTCTGTCTGTGCCCAGGCTTAAAGCATGGTAAAGTTAACTGCCCTCAAGCCACCAGCTGCTAAAATAGTTGTGTGTGGTAGTGTTACACTACCTACTCATAAAAACTTACCAGTCTGATAGAAAACTCTATCGATCTCGTATAGTTTCCATTGTTCATTTGGAGACGAACACCTCTGTAGAAGTTTATCAATGCTTTCGCCTCCTTTACGGGAGGCCAATAGATTTCTCTTTTTTAGGTGTTATCCATTTATTGATGACCACAGCCACAGTGCCACCCTCACTCTCCGCGAACTGAACGACACTATACATAATTTACAATCCTTTTATGTGCTGTGATACGTACTATAACAACAGCAAGAAAAAAAACATGAGAATTTACACATTTGTTTGACACAGAGAATTGAGAAAGAAAAAAAGCGCGGGATACCAACCAACCGTCAACGCGTTCGTTCGTTCCGTTCCGAAATAAACAAAAGCAAACAAAAATATATTTTTTACTTTTTAAATATTTATATTTTTAATCAGCCTTTTCTATCTTATATTGGTTCTTTCTAATGTTTGATGATAGACTAATAGCTGAATTTCTTTTCATTGAGTTACATAACAAATACAAATGTAAAAATAATAATTTAATAAAATAATAACAAACAACATGCTATCAATGCGTTCCGTTCCTCGCAGATTGGAAGAAAGATAAACTCTGGTGATAATTTTAAATTATTAAAATGGACTATTTACTGTCGAGTTAAAGTTTTACAGAGTACCTATATTTTAATACAAAAAACGTTCGCTAGCCGCATGATAGTTATGTTGTTAGAGCTAATTTAATCGTGCCTGCTTGAGCATGGTAGGCACCTGTTGTACTCTCCTAGAATAAAATTATGTTTCTTTTCTTGGATAATGGCATACCTAGCTCATATACCTACCTTACTTAATTAGGTTTTATTCTGATTCCCATAATAATAATAATATGCTTGAATGTCCATAGCATCATAAGTAGGTTCCCGTTTATTCTGCTAGTCAAACGAATGGAAGTCAGTGGTGGATGTTTCTGTAGGTATCGAGGCGGCTCAAGACCGCTCGTCGTGGCATTTCTATGTATATGGGGCCTGTCCAGCAGTGGACTTCTAACTAAAAGTGTTTGTACAAACCTACTTACAGAAAATAAATCATTTATCATTTAAACTGATAATTTATTTAATGACGATGAATATTAATTTTATCGGTTGCAATTAGGTACCTACCTTAACACGTTCGCAGTCCAGTGTACCCTATGCGGTACACGCGGAGCGATTCCGCCGAGTCCGTGTACCCTATGCGGTACACGAGGCCACTATAACTATATGGGCTCTGCAGCCACGGACTTATGAAATTTGTTAGTGTATCGTTCCTGGACTTGTGACAAGGGTTCTATTAGACAAGAAAACCAAAACATGACTTATTTTTTTTTATATAATGTTTTCACAGTACAAAATGAAACGAGTTAGTAGAAATATATAATGTTTTATTGGTGAACTGTAACTTTAGGAAAACAATCAATACATATGCCTTTTACATTTTTTACATTGTGATGACACCCTTTTAGCTTTGGCGCGTGCATACAAGTGAGTCTTCCTTCGTCGTGTTTTAAGTCCGTGTACCGCCCGGTGTACACGAGCAAAGTCGGGGCACGGGCCTTTATTTTAACATAATTATGCATCAGTTGTGACGTTTGCATCGACTAATGGTCAAAAGTAATGAAAATGATATTGGACTTATGGCGTTGTCGGAAACTTTTGTATTGGGACTGCGAACGTGTTAAGCAGGTATTATTAAGTAGTACCTACGTGTTAGAGCATTCCTTTAGATGCACTAAATAAATAGTACGTAGGTAAGTACACTACGGCCGAAATATCTTGGCGAGTCTGTACATAGACACTACGAACTTTCGCCATTGACCCTAAATGTAGGTACGTTCCTACGGCGTCTTATTAATGAACAACACAGGGCGTCACAGAATGGAACCCAAATGGACGTTGCTAGGGCGTCTTATTAGGGAACAACACAGGACGTCACAGAATAGACCGTAAATGGACGTTGCTAGGACATATAATACATGACCAACACAGGACGTCACAGAACTGACCCTAAATGCACGTTGCTACGGCGTCTTATTAATGACCAACATAGGACGTCACAGTTGACCCCAAATGGCCGTTGCTAGGGCGTCTTATTATTGACCAACACAGGAGGTCACAGAATTGACCGTAAATGGACGTTGCTAGGACGTATAATACATGACCAACACAGGACGTCACAGAATTGACCCTAAATGCACGTTGCTACGCCGTCTTACTAATGACCAACACAGGACGTCACAGTTGACCCCAAATGGACGTTGCTAGGGCGTCTTATTATTGACCAACACAGGACGTCACGGAATTGACCGTAAATGGACGTTACTAGGACGTAACATTCACGACCAACACAGGACGTCACAGAATTGACCTTATATGGACGTTGCTACGTCGTCATAATCATGACCAACATAGGACGTCACTGAATTGACGCTAAATCGACGTCACCAGGACGTTCCCTTGAGTACCAGACGTTAAAATGACGTCAGTGTGACGTACTTATTTGACGAATAAACTACGGACCCTAATATGACCTTAGGATGACGTCATTTTTTCGTCGCAGACGTCATTTTGCTACCTGGGTACTCTACTAGTTGAGCCCTTTCATTTGATACCCATATTGAGGTAGGTTGTGAAGAAATATTTTATCCGCCATTTTGTGGAGGCGGCCATTTTGAATCGATATTAACCAAACATAGCTAAGAACACCCGCACAGTAATTAACTTTCAAATAAAAAAAAACGCATCGAAATCGGCCCATCCGTTTGAGCTCTACGGTGCCACAGACAGACACACACAGAGACAGACAGACATCGACGTCAAACTTATAACACTCCTTTTTTTTGGTCGGGGGTTAAAAAAAACTATAGTTTCTTAATTTTTTGCCTATTTATGGTTGCCTGGAAGATATCGTTATAAACGATAAGGCCGACATTTATGGCACTAGATAAATATTGTTTTCTGTAACTTTTTGCTGTATATGCTTTCTACTGTTCATAATAAAATGTTTCTGCCTGTCTGTCTAGTCCCATGAATGCTGTAGGTAGTCGTTGCTAATAGTTGACCTGTGTGTGTTCCCTGTCCTCAGCTACATCTCTCCGAAGCCCAACACGTACACGTTCACGAAGGCTCTCGCGGAGACCGCGGTGGAGGAGCACTGCAACAGAACCTACCCCGTCGCCATCTTCAGACCCACAATAGGTAACCTGCCCTTAATAAACAGCCCACGAAATGTTCCCTCTTGATCGGGCCTTTCTCTCGCAAGGAGAGAGTCAAGCCGTAATCCATTACGCTGACCCAATGCGAGTTGGTGACACATGACCTCGAAAGATTCTAGGTACATGTTGGTTTCCTCGCCTGTTTTCCTTCACTGTTTTAAATTAGCGGCATTACGCACATGACTTCGATTTTTTTGTCAGCGCGCGAGCGTGTTTATGTATAAAGTTGCCCTATTAGGTAACCAAATCACTTATTTTATATAGGTAGGGACCTATATAAAATAAATGATTTATTGAATATTTAAAATAAATGATTATATAGGTTATTGTATGTACCTATGTAAAATAAGTTATTTTTACTATTACGAGCCTACATTTTATTAGGTATATTGTTTTTAATGTTTCGCAATTTGAACGCATAATGTTAACACTTTACATTAATCACGTTCAAAACTATCATTTAATTACCTCGACGTTTCGGCAGCGTTACAACCACGGTGGTCACGAGAAGTCTGAAGAAATTGCGGGTCGTCTCATTGCGACATAAGGAGTTCTCCATTTAACCTCATTTAATAATTTCTAAGGCTTGCTCTGGCAGTGGAGACCCGTGGTCGTCCGATACCAAAAGTTTTGTAAAAGATCTTTCGAAACGTTTGGTCCTCGCTTCAGGGGATTCCAGAGATGGCGCCTACTTTGTACAAAAGCTGAGTTTAGCTATTCAAAGAGGCAACGCTGCCAGCATTCTGGATATTGCCGCGCAGTAGGGATCTCGACGGCGTGTTTAATTTGTAAATTTGTTTATTTTTATGTTGTGGTATAATAATATTATATACTCTATCTATCTCTTATAAGCTATTGCATAGCTTTTATCGCGGGCCTGGGGACCGAATTTTAGTGATCATGCATCTCTTTCTTATGTTCACAAGAAAGAGGGATGGAAGACCGTAACGCCGTCCTCCCCACTCGGTCATTCGACTTTGAATCTTATTTGTATAAGCTTTACAGACTAAATGCTCTTAGCTGTCGAAGACTGACTAGATTGTATACTTCTCTGCATTTTTTTTTATGATAAACAAATGTCACTCTTCAAAATAAAAGCAATTCCGAAAAATTGTTAACATCCCTATTGCTTATGTTGATAAAAATGCAAGCAACATGCAATAGCTTTACCGCGGCAGTCCCCGAGTGCCACACTTCTTTTTATATAAACCTATGTAAATATTGTAAATTTCTAAGGCTTCGCGAACCATTCTCGCGTAGTAATGACGTTCGGTGGAGAGAATCTTCGAGTCTTGAAGCTCGATCTAATGACCAGTTCCAACATCAGGCAAATGCTCAAAAATCGCAGTTTTTTGCAAAGAAAACTTCTTTTGGCGCACCATAGACAGATTTTCGCGGGCTGTGAATTTAATTCTAGCGTCACGCTCGGGAATGGTAAGAAATCTTCGGGTAAAATCGGGACCATGGCCATTGGGCATCTAGTAATACGTCAGAATTTCCCATTGGCTATCCAGAAATGTTGCCGCAACTCGTGGCTCATGGCCACGACCTCCGGTTACACTCGTGTGGTTTCCAAAGTAAGTTATCAAATTCTGAGTTAATAAGTGTTCACTTCTATCGGCAGTTCCTATGACTGCCAATTTTTTTATCATGAGAGCTGAGTTTTCATCGTGATTTAGTCCTGTAAAGTATTATTAACGTTTGATTGTTTATTTTGATCGTGTCGCCCGCAGTGGTATCCGCCCTCAAGCACCCGTTCCCCGGCTGGATCGAGAACCTGAACGGTCCCAGCGGGATCGTAGTCGCGTCGGGGAAGGGGCTGCTCCACGTATTCTGCACCAACTACGGCGCACGCGCAGACCTGCTGCCCGTCGACATCGCCATCGACACGCTCATCGCTGTAGCCTGGGAGACAGCCACCGTCAGGTACCTGCGGCGAGCGAGACGCCCATATTACGAAAACCCACCGAGTTTGCTTAAAAGACCCAAAATCTTACCACCCCATAGGTCTTCTTCCATTCCCTGAAAAATCCTCGAAAAACCTTTGGTAAAGCGACTCCAATGACTCCTTCTAAACATCATGCATGCCTCAAAGAGGTACCGAGGACGCTCTCAAAGACCTGGTAAAGCACATCAAAAAAGGAGTAGACAGTAAAGACACTGTACTCTTAATCAGCCTTGATATAGAGAGCGCCTTCGACAATGCATGGTGACCAAACCAAAAAAAAATACTTGCATACCCAACAAAGCTCCAAAAAATGATAAACTTATATCTCACCGATAAATTGGTCCGGGATAGTAGACGCTTTAAATCTCTATTATTTTGGAAGTTTTAAAGCGTCTGTTAAGCGAAACGGCCGACGGAAAGTGTCTGGGAGTATTGGGGACTTATTTTTAAAGATATTCTGGATAAAGAATTTATTTTCTCATCAAGAAACATTACATTTCACTTATGCGAGAATAAAAACTTAAAATTAGTATAACAAAAACATTGCTTCGACTTCTACGTAGGTATTTTGTAGGTGAAAAATGCAAAATAGAAATTGTTTAGGGCCTGATCTTAACAAACGGGCCAGGGAGGCAGTCATCAATAATTAACTTACTAATTAGAGTCTTAATTAAACCACTAATACAATCTAGATTAAATGAATATAAACGTTAAATTATCAGTTAAATCTAACAAAAAAAAGCTTAGCCTAGCTTTATTTATATGTATAGCGCACAATGTAGGTAAATTGGTAAACAAATATTATATTATATTATTAATGTATTTATCTAAATGATTACCTAATCTGTATTGAACTGTTTTTTATTATACACTTATATTTAGATATTCATACTGTATTACACCACCTACAGTACAAGAATTCTATAATTTACGTATCCTATCCGATATTGCCTATAACATACGTGAAAATCAGTTATCAGAAAATACGCGAAGTAAGTAATGTAGCTTCTGGACCCCATATCTCAAAATTGGCCGTCTAAGCAAGTTAGCGGGTAAGCATGTGTTCTTGGTACGTACTAACTCTACTTAATCGTCCACATTTCATCCATCAAAAAATACGTGACGTCTGGCGGCCCTGGGATGTTACTCTATTGTTTACTATACTGTTCTGGTGCAGGCACCCTGAGCCCCGCGTCTACAACTGCTCCACGTATGAGAACCCGTGCACGTGGGGGCAGTTCGAGAACCTCCTCCGGAAGAACATCCAGGAGCACCCCCTGGACAACGCGCTCTGGTACCCCTCGGGAACGAGCGTCGGAAGCACGTAAGTACATTTAGATATACAAGCAGTGGGGTATTTGCCAGCAGAGAGAGCTGGAGCCTGGTGCAGCAGACTTCAAGAAACAGTGAATTTAGGCAAAACCTATCGAAATATGTATAATTCCACCGGACGTATGTTTGTCACTGAACTCCTCCGATTGGAATGAGTTTTTGAAGTGAAAACTTGTGGCGCACCACAGACAGATTTTTATGGGTTGTGAACGTAGCTCAGCGTCACCCTCGTAGTGAACGAAATGTTCGGGTGAACTCGGGACCATGGCATCGGGAAATGATAACGCGTTTCTAGATGGGGATAGTTAGAAGCATGGCCATTTTGTCTAGATGACCATCCTGGGGGCGGCAAATGTGTAATTCCGCCACTGATAGCCTTATTTAGAAGACATTGCTTTGTAGATTTATTCCAGACTAGCAGCGTCGACTAGTCCTCCGGTCACGTCCCTGTAGTGAGAGCACAATATTTTTTTATAATATGACTGACGGAGTATTTTTTTTTCTAAATCTCGCGTGTGATTATGAGTCTGAGGGGTATCGAACGAAATCTCAAGAAGGCGGAAATGGGGATCGAAAACTTGCTAAAATTACCTGACCTAATTGATAGACGCCTCTTTAAGAAGTATGGCCTGTGTGTTTCAGGGTCGCCCACAAGCCACTGGAGTTCGTTCTGCACACGGTGCCACTCCATCTGGCTGAATACATCGCTCGAGGACTTGGGATCAAAACACGGTGAGCACAATTTTACCCAATTTTTTTTTGTACCGTTTGTCAACACTCTGATGAACACAGAAACAGCCTTTCCTTCTCGTTCGTGGCGGTTGGAGACCGGGGATCGGACTGAGTTGCGTATTATAGCAGAGGGATGAATAATAATGCAGTGGATGAATAATAAATAAATAATAAAAACATTGGTGGACAATTCACACAACACCATCTGACCCCTAACTAAGCTATGCTTGTAAGATGGCGGCCAGATAACTGATATAATACTTAGGTATATAGTTGGAAATACATACTTATTATACATAAATTGAAAAATGCTGATGATGATGATGATGATGACCCTCAACGTTAAAACGTTGAGGGTCATCAACATGACCCTACGTTAAAACGTTGAGGGTCATCATCATCGTTGAAGTGAAATCTTCTTTTGTCGCTCCACACACAGATTTTTTACCGAGCGTTACGCTTAGCTTCATTCACAGCCCACGTGAATGAAGCTAAGCGTAACGCTCGGAAATGAAAGAAATGTTCGGAATCACCGAGTGTGTCAGAGCGAGAAAGATAGTAAGCTGCTGCTGTCTCTCAGCTGTCATTGTCTTTTTTATTTATTCCTGGATGGATACTATTCCTTCAGCCGCATCTGTCACTCTCGTGTCTCTATGTTTACTATGTTCAATTAATTTGTAATCATTTTTATTTGATTTTTCAAAATTATTCAATAGTTTTTAAATGTTTTTTTGTTATTTTAGTTTTCACTTCTGCCGTGCGGTCTTACGCATACTATTTTTTAAAATGCTATTTTAATAAATTTAGCGCACTGTGCGACTTTAATTTTTAAAGTAAAGTAAGTATGTTGTTTAATTTTTAATTTTTTCCGTTGCAGCGTGAGCTTAATCACAGTAAGCCAGCGTCTGAAGGCCATGAACAGAGTGCTGCAGTTCTTCTCCATGCGCGAGTGGGAGTTCAAAACCGACAATGTGCGCGCGCTGTGCGCCAAACTCACGCCGGAGGACCGCGCCATCTACAACCTCGATGTTCACACCATTGAGTAAGTTCTAGTGTTAGGACCGCGCCATCTACAACCTCGATGTTCACACCATTGAGTAAGTTCTAGTGGTAGGACCGCGCCATCTACAACCTCGATGTTCACACCATTGAGTAAGTTCTAGTGGTAGGACCGCGCCATCTACAACCTCGATGTTCACACCATTGAGTAAGTTCTAGTGGTAGGACCGCGCCATCTACAACCTCGATGTTCACAACATTGAGTAAGTTCTAGTGGTAGGACCGCGCCATCTACAACCTCGATGTTCACAACATTGAGTAAGTTCTAGTGGTAGGACCGCGCCATCTACAACCTCGATGTTCACAACATTGAGTAAGTTCTAGTGGTAGGACCGCGCCATCTACAACCTCGATGTTCACAACATTAAGTAAGTTCTAGTGGTAGGACCGCGCCATCTACAACCTCGATGTTCACAACATTGAGTAAGTTCTAGTGGTAGGACCGCGCCATCTACAACCTCGATGTTCACAACATTGAGTAAGTTCTAGTGGTAGGACCGCGCCATCTACAACCTCGATGTTCACACCATTGAGTAAGTTCTAGTGGTAGGACCGCGCCATCTACAACCTCGATGTTCACACCATTGAGTAAGTTCTAGTGGTAGGACCGCGCCATCTACAACCTCGATGTTCACACCATTGAGTAAGTTCTAGGAGTAGGACTCTTTACAGACATACTATTCAAATATTTTAAATTTAAAAAGGATGTGGTGTCACGGCACACCAGAGGGTCTACCATGAGGCATGTTGCTTACCATCAGGCACATGTCCTGCTCGTCTTGTCAATTCTTAGTTAAAAAAATACCCTACTATAACTGTCTTAGCTTTGTTATTGCTCTCTCTCTCTCTCTCTCTCTCTCTCTCTTTTGTTTTCGCTTGAAATGATAAAGACAGGAA
The DNA here is from genome assembly GCA_017562165.1 of Ectropis grisescens. Lineage (NCBI taxonomy): Eukaryota > Metazoa > Arthropoda > Insecta > Lepidoptera > Geometridae > Ectropis > Ectropis grisescens. The sequence goes on from CM029796.1 coordinate 1,030,947, forward strand.
TAGCAAAGCCATAGCCGATTTAGTTAGGCGGTAGAGGGGCCGGTAGGAATGAAGTTCCTTCAGACAATACAGAAGCAAAAAAAAAACAAAAAAAAATGCTTAATTTTATTATTTATGGTTAATGTTAACTTACTTTATGTTAGACTAATCACAGGCAGTTTTTAGCGTCACTTCCGTTACAGTACATTTTACTTACGGTTTTAGCCTCACATATTTTACAGTTTGGTCGCACAACAAAATCCCTGTCTCTTCCAAGACTACCACAAGGAGCTTCGTTCCAATATTGATGGACTCACCATCTGACCCCAAAACTAAACAAAGCTTGTACTGTGGGAGTCAGATAGCTGATTTAATACTTATATGGTTGGAAATTGGAACACACTCAGACACAGTACAAATGTTTGTATTCATCTCAGAAATATTTATACTGGGTGGGATTCCAACCTTTGGCTTCGCAGGCAGAGCTACTACCAACTAAGCCACGAGGTCAGTCAATTAAAGACGTGGACAATCGCATCGCATCAGCGATGACCTTTTTCTTTCATTCCCAAGACCTAGCCAATAAATATATATCTTAATAAACTTGGAAAATAGGACTAAGAGATGGAACCAGAAGCTATGTTTTGTGTTAAGGCAGGATCAGAAGTGTGGCCAATATTTTTTGGTTCCTTATTTCATTTAAAATTGCACGGGGATATCAATTCAGGTGCCACCGCATGTATAGAGGCCTCGCGGGGCCCTTTTAATTGAGAGGCCGTAAGCGAGGGCCCACTTCGCGAACACCTAGCTACGCCTCTGTTTGTAGTCCGCCTGGAAAAATACTTATATTAGCTGCTAAAAAACTAGGTGTCCTCTCAAAGGTGCGAAGGTACTTCAGGTCTGAACGGTCACTCATTATATCAATTCAGACTCGCTCTTGTATGGAGTACTCACAGATTACTGAAACAAATCGTTTCAGTAATCTGTGGGAGTACTGTTCGCACCTCTTTGGGATGGGATGGACCAGAATTGCTCGAGAGACGTACCAAAAGGGTCATGGGCAATTACAACTTAGTGCTAAAAATACTCGTCTTGAATATCGCCGGAAAATTGCTGGCTTATCGAATACATTTCGGAGAGTGTGCAACCTGCTTGATCTAATACTACCTTGTCCTTTTTTCTATCGTACCTACTGCTCGTAGCAAGAAACAATGACATCGTTTCATTGTTGCCGTTCCAAAGACTCGAACCAAGAGTATTTGTGATAAGAACGTGAAGGTTGTGGAATACGTTGCATGAGTGGATCTTCCCCATGGTTACAATTTTGTGTCTTCAAATCGAGAGCGAATCGGTTTCTTCTAGGTAAACACGCTCCATCGTAGACCGCATCGTCGCTTAACATCAAGCGAGATGATGATATAGTTTAAACTTACTAGGTACAGTTAATAAAGTAATTGTGTGTAATTTGGATTAATTTTTTAAATCTATAATCCCACTAATATGTATCGGCCGATTTCTTTCCAGCTGGCCCAAACACAACACAGACTTCATCATCGGCTCCAGAAGGTACCTGCTGAAGGAAAAGGATCAAGACATAGACGAAGCCAAACGACATTTACGAAAGTAAGTTTTAATTTTTTTATGGTATGGAGTGACGAGCAGGACATGAGCCGGATGGTAAGCAACACGCCTGTCCATGACAGCAGTGTCACGCAGCTATTGAAACAAGCAGAATCCAACTGCACTCGTTACCCAGATATTTCAAATGACCTGTAATTTATCTGGAAACTATTCTGAAAACCGTAACTTGTTTGTCCATTACTGCTTGGCGGTAGAATAACCGGCAAAGGTACAATAACTCCCCCGGCAGACTCTGCAAAAAGCCCTACTACTTCATTGATCTAATATATAAAATTCTCGTGTCACAGTTTTCGTTGCCATACTCCTCCGAAACGGCTTGACCGATTTTGATGAAATTTTTTGTGCTTATCCGGTATCTATGAGAATCGGCCAACATCTATTTTTCATTCCCCTAAATGTTAGGGGTAGTCCACCCCTAAATATTTTATTTTATTTTTTAAACAACATTTTTTTTTTTTTTTTTTGTGATACAACATACAAAAATACATACAATCCTCAATTTTCGCCCTTCTACGATCAACACTAATTTTTTAATAGCTATTTTAGTGATTTAATCATTTTTCCTCTCTGGTCGAAAACTGATCAATCGTCATTTAATTAGTTATCCCCGCCAGATGTCTACAGGTGTCACTTCTGACCCAGTAAACAGCACGATAATTTGGGGATCAAAAATTGAACACGCTAATCTCGGGAACTACTGGACCGATTTAAAAAAATCGTTCACCGTTCTTTCATAGGTTCGTAATCCTTGAACGCTGTAGGTTATATATATGTAACACGGGCGAAGCCGGGGCGGGCCGCTAGTGTATGTATAAATGTATATCGATGCCTTAATTCGCAAAACGCACAACTCCGTCGTGGTAAATTTCACAGGGGCCCCTAAATCGTTACTAAAATCTACAGTGTAACTGGTATTTCATTTATTTAATGAAGTGTTTAGGTATTAGTTGATTGCAAACACAAGTTGTAAAGGGAGTTATTGTTTTTTCTTTTGATGCTTACATGTTTTTTTATTGTTTTTGTGGTCCCTGTTAAATTTGCTACTGCGGAGTTATTCGTTTTGCGAATTAGGATACCTTAATATGTAGCTGTACCTAACCGTTTCATGGAAAACGTACAGAATTTGGATGGAAGTTTTAGGGTATATTGCCAAGCTGTTGTATGAAACGGCTGCTCATCATTCGGGCAGCTAATTAAACGGCGCTGCTTAGTAAAGAGACAAGATTAATTGAATAGTTCTATACCTACCTACTAGGGATGCCCAAAAAAGTGTATTGTATCGATATATCGCATCGTAACTGTATCGAACTTGGTTGTATCGATACGCGATATTATCGATTTCCTTTGTATCGATATATCGTATCGTAACCGTATCGCATGCCTTTCATTTAATATGCTATATAATAAGTATATATATCGTGCAAAGGGTTATCTTTTTAGTAGTTTTACTATATTATTTTATTTTTTTTAAAGAAACAAATAATTATATGTATTTAGAATAGTTTTATTCAACAAAAAAAAAAAACACAATTGCCATTGATCAGCACTTAATGCAAAAATAATAATTTTGATAAGCGCTGTGGATTTAACCTATTACGGCTTTCGGAAAGTGTGTGCCCAGCTACGAACGGAATGACAAAGGAGAACATAAACTAAACATTTATTAATCATATTTGATGGTACTTCAAAGTTCAAAGATTATTTAAATCTACCTCCAAGTCTAAATAAAAGCCGGCTGTTCTTGTTCCATGAACAATTTTGTCGACGTTATCATTCTCTTATTACTAATAACAATATATTCAATGGCACTGTCTATTATCGTTTAGTGATGATGTAATAGGTACTCTAAAATTTTACAAATTAATCACCGACATAGTTTGATACGATATGGTAATGCGATATTTTTACAAGAATGCGATATATCGAAGCGTATCGTATGGTCAAAATATCGCATCAAATATCGATATATCGTATAGTGCTGAATCGATATTCCGATATATCGTATCGTAACGGGCATCCCTACTACCTACATAATGTAAAAGTACAAAATGAGAAAGTGCCATCAATATATAAACCACATCAATATAGATGTGCCCTCCCAAACTGCAGGCGCACGGAATTATGTCATCGTTGGGAAGAGTGAGCTCACTCTTTCCTTTCTAGTCGGTTGCAGGAAGCGGTGAATGCCGGATGTTTTTACCTAGCACAGTTCGTTGTCAACAACTAAAATATGTAGAACCACAGCATATCGCGCCGCTAGCGATTCTAGGGGTCAAGTAGATTGGTTATGTTAAATCACGATACATACAGAGACGTAGTTTAGAAGCAATTTCAAGGTGCTCAGGACATATCCACTGCTTTATATCGATGGAAAGTGGAAGTTACTAATGTTGCTAATTTGAGTACTATAACGTAACTTTCGTTGGTGTCCAGAATGTACTTCGTCCACCACGGAGTGATGGCGTTCACCGTGGTGCTCCTCTGCCGGTTGGCGCTACACAACCCCCTGGTGCGGAGCCTGGTCTTCGGGACCCTGAGGCTACTGTTCTCCATCATCAGCACGGCCTACCAGCGACTCCGGAACTAACTCCACTCACTTAGGGATTTTCAGAACAAAACTAGAAGTACTTAGAATACTACCGAACTACCTTTTTTAAGGAGACATACCTAGAAAAGAAAAACTGAGTCCTAATAGGATCACTTTTTTGTCCGTCTACCAAGACCCTTTTTCTCAGGAATGCGTGTAGCTATCAAGCTGAAACTCACATCAAATACTTAGGTCTACTGTCCCATGGTGCTGTGAAAAAATCAAACTTCTACGCTAACACAATCAAAAGATACCATTTGTGCTGCAAATTTTCGACAGTCGCAAGAAATTAAAACCTGCAGGGTTCCCGTGGACTCAGAATCTTGAATTTTGGAACGAAGCAACGTCTTATAGCACCTTTGAGGAATAAGAATAGTTATAGGTATAGCAACGTAGCAGTATAGCAAAGATGAAGGAAAAATTGATGAATCGAAAAGCATATATTATTAAAAAATTGTACGAGGTTACAGACATGATGCAGACATGTATCGTTTGACATTGGCGTCATATTTGGCAAAAAGTTTCATTGTGTTAAATTTCTCAGAATCAGAATCAGCATTTTTTATTTCGTAAAAATTAACAAAATGAATGTCTCCAACAAAATGAAGCCTTTGAAGAAATTTAGAATAATTTATCATCGACACATATATATATTTGCGTTGTGCAATGCCTAATGGTTTATTTTGGGTCTAAATTGCGTGGTATTGTGTAGTGTGCCGTAGTGTGCCATGGGAGCGACTTGTCCAGTCCAACAGTAGATACTACGATGATGAGGGTGAAGATTAAGAGGATATAATCTCTTGGTTATTAGGTTTAATTATTTAATATTGTTAAGGAAATCGGTGCTCTCATTAAGTTTGTAGATAGTAATATTTAAATGTGTACAACCGAAATAATTTAAGGCTGTTTTGATAAAGAAACACAACATCCAGAGTTAAAGGCCTATATTATGTACAGAGCCTGTACAGACATTTAAAAATTTAACTTATTTACTGACATTATTTATTTGGCTGATCAAAAGTTGTTAAATTATTTACTGACATTCTTTATTTGACTGAGAATTGTTATTATTTACTGACATTTTAATTATTATTGATGATTTGATATGTTTACTGATGTCTGGATTTTTAATATTTGTTCATTTGTGGAAATTGTAATTGTGCCTACGAATATGAGTCATTTGAAACTCGAAATAAATGATTTTTTTATTATGCCTAAAGTAATTTGTCTCTGAGGTCTGTGGACTCTTATTAAATTAATAATCAAATTGATTTAGTTACCAATAAAACTATTTATAAATTATTATTCGGTTCATTAGGTAATAAAAAATAATTAATGATTTTTCACATCAATTCACGACATGTCAAATTAAACCATAAATTGACAAATTATTTCACGATATGTCAAATTAATTAATGAATTGTCAAATTAATGCATGAACTGTTAAATGAATGATTGGATTGCGAAATGAATGCATTAACTGTCAAATTAGTTAAAAATTGACAACGCCGTACATTAATTGTAAAATTACTAAATAATGCATTAATTGTGAAATTAATTCATTATTACACGAATAGATCGATTGACTATGGAAGCAAATAAATATATATTTATCAAATAAATAACAAAACAAATCAATTAATAAATAATAAATGAATTATTTATTTATATACAATTCAATGGTTAGTTGATTATTTAATTAATTTATTGTTTTTTAAGTCTTATCTAATGTACCTACCTACTGTTTAATTATTATTTTGTGATTCTTATTAATATTAATGTATTTTAACTGTATTATTTCCAATATTACAGATATATTTATAAAATTGAAAATGTTTGTGCAAGGACACGACAAAATATTCGAAATAGCAAATCGTAATTTGTTTTTATCTAATTAATTACCTGTAAGGTATATACTAAATATTTTTCGAAACTTACGTAATATTCGTTTGGTGCTTGTGAATTGTGATAAAATTGTATAGTCTATATAGGTTTTAAATAAAGTTGGTGTTTATAAAATCTGAGTTTTATTTAAAAAATCTACTAACTAGATTTTTTTGAGAGTATAATTTATACTAAAATCAGGAGTTCATTCTATAAAATTAGTATAATTATAAAACATAAAGATTAGTTGTTTAACACTAACGGGGCGAACGTTGATAATAAAAAAACCGTAATTAATAGTATAAACCATTTATTTAACCTTTGGTTACAGAATTTAAAACACACTTTAAATTCTAAACAAACTTTTGAACGACACTCGAACGATGTTGCCAGTTTCGCGAGAAACCGTAGCATGCCCCAGTTTCGCGCCCACAACCGACTAACTGCTACGTAGTGCTGGCTCCAACGTGCACTAAAAAGAGGAATGGCAACAGGCAGCACTCAAAATGGTATTTTGAAAGGTGCCTAACTGACGTCAGACAACATTCAAAATGGTGGTTTGTCAGGTATCTAACTGACGTCAGACAACACTCAAAATGGTGTTTTGACCATCGTCCAAATGTCAGTCAAATGAGGAAGGTCTAGGTGCTGAATCAGAACGCAATCCGAACGATTCCAGCAAGGAATAACATTCCTTGTCTCTTTTAAACCGATAAGGCAAAGACCGAGAAGTTTGATTCCGTGTCGAGTTCAATACGTTGAGGATCAGGGTACGAGGCCAGAATAGCTGTGACATCCATTAAACACACTGAATAGGTAGTTTAACAAAATGGACTAATGGATTTTCCTTTAGACCGCCTTCGTTCGGAGTTAGAAGCCAAAACACCATTTCGAGTGTTGTATAACGAGAGAAAGACACCCGAGTCTGAGAGTTCCACGCCAGAGCCAAAACAAGAAAAAAATAACAACTACGACTAAGGATATGCATAATTTCAAAAAATAACTCATTTAAAACAAAACTTACGACTAGTGGGCATGTTATAGAAATTTGTGTGAGAAGGATAGATTCACGACACGGCCACTTGCTCTGTAAGTGCAAGGGAGACAGTATCATATTTCTGTTTTTATCACAATCAATTTTCTATAAAAACCCGTTAGAAGAGCTCGAAGTACGCAAACGTCTCGCTTCAAAATTCGACTTTGAAAATGATCGCCGTGAATACTGACATATGAACATGGGCATGTCACATGTCATGACATGTCTATTTAATATGTCAGGTGTCAGATCTGTACTATTATAATGTTATACAAATTAACTGAAATTAAGCACAGAGTTCGCGAACGTATTTTAAACAAAACAATGACATATAAAAAAAACAATGTCACTATTTGGAAGAAAAACTATTTTTGTCGACTTCTGGATCATGTCAAAAGCGAGTAAGGTAAATCATTTATTATGAACGAACTCAGGGCTACATCCTCATTGGCAGATCTTAAAAATATAGATTTTCGAAAACGAGATATCCGCGCATCGAGCGCCCATAATATATATATATATATATATCAGATATATGTGTATACTTGAAGATTTATTTCACAAAATTTTTACTACGTTTTTTGCTGTGGTATTTTTATTCCGTCACAACATAGACTAAAACAATTTGAATAAACTAAAATTGATTACGTCTTATTTTGTGTCAATATGCGAACAGTAGTTTTAATCCTGTCAAATTTAGTTCAGTAAATGGCACATCGGAATTATCGCATTAGTATCAATTTCAAAACACAACACAAACAAAACTTATTTACCAGGACTAAAATAGATGACATTTCATTTAACGACTTTAGTTCTGTCAAATAAGTTTTAATAAGTGTCTATCAAAATATTCTCCAGCGCACCATAAAACTAAAATAATTTGGAAGAACTAAACTTGATAAGATCTCATTTCATTTTAATATGATATGAACAAGGACTGTGACAATTTTAATCCTTTCAAATCGAGTGTAATAAACGTATGTTATATAATATACATTGTGCGTTAAAGTAAACTCTATTACAGGCCAATCTAATTTGACAGGACTAAAATTGTTTCCCTGTTATTTATATGTATAAAATTGAGGTTTTAGTCCTGTCAATTAAACAAAGTTTCTGACATACTTGACGTCAATTTAAATTCAACAAATTTAATTTGACAGGACTAAATATTTTTTTCTTTATTTAATTCCTGCATTATTGCGTAATCAATAGTTTTAAATGTTGACAAAAAAATTTACTTAATTTATGCGTGCGTCGGAATTAAACCAACTAACAAAAATATAAAAATCCAAGTATAAAATGTCAGTCGCGACAACGTACCACAGTTTGTGACGAGTACGGCTGAACACAGCCCGACCGCACCCTTTCTGACTAGATTTGGTTTCTAAGCTATTTGACTATTGAATTTGAGGTGTTTCAGAGATTCTAAGGTATCTCAGATCACTTTACAATTAAAATATTGAGAATAATTTAGTAAAAAGGTCTCTCTCATAAAAGGCCTATGGGTGAAACGAAGTACTACATTTAAAACATTAAGAAACATAACAACACAAACAAGATAGTTCAACAAAACTTGACATACTATTTTTATCATATACAATATGATTTTTATCGTGAATATTGTGATCCATATCTGTATTTGAATAAAAACAGTTATCGAATAACATTTATTATCTTTAAATATACATAGTTTAAGACCATATAACAAAATAATAACGTAGCAAACTATTAAAAAAAGATGTCATTCGTATTAAATATTATTTGTTTAAAAGAAAATGATCTGAGAAGTAAAATAAGTAATCTATTGTGAAAAATCTGCAACAGGCAGCGATTTTGTGACTGTTGTTTAAAATAAATATAAATACATAGATAATTATAAAAATCAGTCTTGTGGGTTACTAAACTACCTGTGTATTTGTATATTTGAAGTGTATAATGTATAAGTTAAAAATGTGGAGAAAATGCAATTTATAAATAATAAACAATTACAAACTATATACTTAGGTAACTACACTAATTTGGTATTAAAGATGAAAGTTTTTTGGTAATTAACAAATACTCTACGCTTTGAAGTATGGCGGAATTTGTCAACTTTGACAACACACAAAATCGCCACCCGTTATTTTTATCTGACATTGTTAATTGGCAAGATCTGACGACGAGGTGTATGTCAGAAAATCACTAAACTGTGGCATATTGTTTTGAGACTTCCAAATAATTGACAAGAATTATGTCAGGAATGAAAAATATTTTATGCATTTTGACATAAGATGTCAGATTCATAAAACATCGTAATTAAAAATAGTAAAATTAGTGACAAATAAATCTCTTAACATCTAATTTGGCCGAATTATTGCACTAAAATCTACTTTATGCTAACAATGGCTCTTTATGACACTTTTTGATTTTATTATAATTTACATAAAATATTTTTTTTTATATAAAATTTACAGAAATTATTACACTTTGACATATATTAATTGTGACACTTTAACTGCAGTAATAATATTTAGTTTCATTGTTTTCCGTGACCCTTTTTCTTTTTTTAACAAAGTCACTTCAAACTATGTCAAAACATTTTTGGTCTGACTGTATGTACATTTTGACAGTAGTCAGTATCTGAAACAAGAGTCAACAGTAAATATAATAATAGAAAGAGATAAATAATATTTTTCTGACATTTGACTAGGATCAACAAATAGTCAACACAAAAAACATAAGTCTCTATCTCTATTGTAAATCAGACTTGTGAGATCTAGTTGATCTTGCATTAGTAAGTATATTTTGGTTACTTTTGACATAAATATATTTTTGTGTCAAAACGATTGCTCAATACACTCGGTTGATTATTAATTTCGGAAAATTTACTCGTTAACATAATGCATCTGCATCGAAATACCGAGAACTCATTACACTATATAACATAAGCGGCACATTTTAACAGTCCAATAGCAGGGACTAGGGCCTTCTTTCTTAGGAAAGACTCAAGGCCATAATCCATCACGTCAGTCCCTTGCGAGTTGAGGTATGATGCATGTCGTCAAAAAATAGTTTTTGTAAGAACACGCTAGTTTCCATGCAATGTTTTCCATTACCGCTAAGACTAATTGTGATGGCAATCTAGTAATTAGCAATTGGAACAATAGTAAATTTGATCCAATAAAAAAAAATTGGTTGCTTGTAAAGTCGGTATACGGGCGAAAGTTTTACGTGACAACGACTTTGAGTGGTAAAATAATTTTACGGAAGGGACGCGTGCCTTTCACTTTTTATGTCTGTCTCTCTCGCTCTTAGGCGGGCTAACCATGCCCGAGTGGAAGGGACGCGTGCCTCTCACTCGCTCTCGTTGTGAGCGCATAACGTGAGCGGAGCGTAACGCAGTTTCTTGAAGTGTCACCCGGCAAACCAATTTATAAGACGTTGTCACGTCAAAATGTAGAGAAACCTAGAGCAAGAATAAATTATTCCCACAAGTCTGAAAATCAATTGACGATAAAAGTTAGTTACATTTTTGTACTTGCAAAAATTAACCACTATATTACGACACAAAACACATATAAAACATTGATAACTTCTGCTTATTTTGAAATTTTAGCGAGTGCTATATAGCGATCATAACGATACATTTCGGATAATGTGCATAGAGTTACAAACACATTTGACAGAAGTAAGTTTGCTACCCAAAACAAATATGACCTATCCAATACAAAAATGTGTTACTTTCGTAACTATTTTATCAAACCAAATGTAGATTTCAATTTTAAGGTCCTGTACCTATTTTATGTTTTTTTTTTCACTTTTTACAAATAAAACTAAATTTTCAACGAAATGAACAAGTTAATTATATTAGTAGCTAAAAATAATTAGAAGTTGTTGTAGTATTTGTTTGTTGTAACTAAAAATATTTGTAGGTAAAAATATGTGTAGCTAAATCAGTATTTATTATAATTTGTTATACTAGAAATATTAGTAACTGAATATTTTTAGCTACTAAAACTTTATCAATTGTACATGTAGATACATCCATTTATCCACATCACTGCGGAATCAAAAGTTCCCACAGCGAACATTTCAAACATAGATTGTAGATAATGAATCCTGGTCAGATAATCTACAATCCCCTATGAATTTGCAGTAAGAATAGGGTCACTGCAAATTCAGATAACCCTTACCTTGTAACATCAAATACAAAAATCTTTATTGCTGTTTGCAGGTAAGATAAGGTGATACAAAACATTTTAAAAGTTGGCCAAAACAAACTGGTCTCTTCGAGAGGCGTGCAATATGTCTGGCAACACAGTTTCTATAGCTCTGAATTTATACAAAGATAAAAATAATAGTCAGCTGATAAAAATCTTCTACTTCTTCTATTAACAACAGTGTATTGATGTGTTCTAGGTACAAGCGCTCTATCGTACACTGTACCATCGCTTAACATTAGACGAATTGGTGGTCAAATGCATAATGTTGTCGATTCAAAAAGTAGATAATACCGTACTACACTTCTTCCCGACTTCATCTAGCACCTACACAGTAATTCATTACTCAAACCCTCCACATCACAGCCATATGACTGACTGGCCTAGTGGCTTAGTTGGTAGTAGCTCTGCCTGCGAAGCCGAGGGTCGTGGGTTCGATCCCCACCCAGTGCAAATATTTGTGTGATGAATTCAAATGTTTGCACTGTGTCTGGGTGTTTCTATGTATAATAAGTATGTATTTAAAACTATATAAGTATTATATCAGCTATCTGGCTACCATCACAAAAGCTTTGCTTAGTTTGGGGTCAGGTGGTGTTGTGTTTGAATTGTCCACCAATATTTATTTATTTATTTATTTATATTACTACAGCGGGCAGACCAACTCACATCTATATGTATTATACTCGTAGATAGTAGATATACCGACGACTCACTCACCATTACCTTAACAATGTGTATGTTACAAAAATATATAATAGTAAATAAACTGACCCCTCCACATCACACGACCCCCAAATGACCCACCCCACATCGACAAAGACTAAGATCTATTTCACAGATCTCCCAACCCCCACACCGTCAGACTATCTCCCGACCCCCCAAACTCCCGCGTCCGCCGCTACCCCGGCGGCCACCCCATCTGTCTCCCCCCGAGCACGTGCAGATGCAGATGGTAGACGGACTGCGCCCCATCGCGGCCGTTGTTCACGAGCAGCCGCCAGCCGGACGGCGCGCGCTGCGTGCCCAGCGCGCGAGCCACCAGCATCAGGTGACCCAACAGCTGAAACAACGTTACCACCAGCTGTAGTATATAAGAAATATATATAAGTCCAGTGCAGCGAGCAGCACGGAAGGTAGTAGGCATACACAGCGTTTCCCCTCTGTCAAAGTACGAGTCCGCGTGGACCATGGAGTTTGATAATATACTGTGGCTGAGGGCGGGGCTAGATTTGTGAATGGTGCTTTATTTTTTATGTGTTAGTGATTTGGCTGTGTGAGTATGATCGGCAATGGATCGGTACAGGTATGTTTGTATGTAATAGTGCGGCTTTGCGCTAGTGTGCAACTTTCTCCTCCCGCAAGAAATGACAGAAAGATCTGAACAATATTTTTTTGCCAAGGCTACTCCCTTCAGTGCTTGCGCGGAAGATCGAGTTGCTCGATGGTCCAGTGTCATGATATTTTGTTGCCAGGGAACGAGTCAAGCTATTTTCACGAAAATTTAGATTTATGCTGTTTAATTTGGTCTAAGTGTTCTAAGTCGCCTATGTGTTCTTCTAGATCTAGACCAGTGTATTTCAAACTTTTTGGAAATGCGACCTCTTTATGGTCGAAATATTCTCGCGACCCCCTTGGGTCACAGACAGAAAAAGAGTAATTTCACTCCACACTTATTAAAACTGAAGAGAGAAATAGGACTTCAATTAGGAAGTGATTTAATCCATTATTACCTCCAGGCCACGTGGTTCGACTGCGTAGTTCGATCCATCGGACCACGTGAACTTTTTTTTCCTCTTGGTTCGATCAGTCGAACCATGTGCTTTTGAGATTCCTGATAGTTCGATTTATCTGACTATGTGGACTTTTTTCAATAGGTTCGGTTAATAGAACTAGTCAACCCTTGTAAAATTGCTAAACTTAGATAAATACAACAACACGATAAGCATTTTTAATCTTCATTTTGCATTTTTACTTTACTTCGTAACGTTTCCAAGGACATTATAACTTTATGTATAGTAACTAACATTAATAAACTCTTTTTGTACAAAAAATTAAACCATCTTCAAAACCACAAACAGGCACATACTTAATCCCAAGTTTTCTTAGTCCGAGTTAATTGTGGCTGTGAGTGTACTTCGTGAATCGAACCAGATGAACTTGTCCTAGTGGTTCGACAATGGAGTCGAACCACGAGGTCCCAAGAATTAGTAGTTCACGTGGTGCGATTCTAAAATCGAACCAACTGGGAAAAAAAGTTCACGTGATTCATTGATCGAACTACGCAGTCGAACAACGTGGCCTGGAGGCATTATTAACATTTCAAAACACCACAACGATACAATTTTTTTTTTTTTTTTTTTTAAATACAGAGTGAAGAGACGATCAGGACATGTGCCTGATGGTAAGCAACATGCCTGACACATAACAGCACAGTGACACGCAGCTATTGGAACATGAAGAGTCCAAATCATTACCTAACACTGCACTGCGCTCGTCACCCAGAGATCTAAGATCTTATATCTCTAAGCCCTGTAATTTCTCAATAAACAAACCCAGGGAGGGTGGGTTTGTTTATTGTTAATTTCAAATCGTCTTCTCTCTGGAATTGCGTTTTCAATGTAATAGTGTCTGTTGACTAAATTGGTAGACTGTAGAATCTTGCCTTTTACTGGCGACCACTGGATGAAGCTTTGCAATCCCCCTGGGGAGTCGGGACCCACAGATGCAAAAACACTGATCTAGACTATAATAAGACTATAATTTAACTCTGTTCCAAATTGCAGCCCGATCCCTTGACGTGATTGAGCAACAAACATCCAAACATTGACATTTATAATATTATTAGGATACTAATAGTATAACTGTCAATGTTTGGATGTTTGTTGCTCAAGGTAGGTTTGGATGTAGTAAGGATATGAATGATCTACCATACAAAAAAAAATGTTTTTCTATAAAGTCGGTTGGTTTACGGACGATAGTTTAACGTGACAACGTCATAACAAAACATTGATAGCTGCGGCGCAAGCGTACAATGAGCGTAACGGGACATAACGGGACACTTTTTCGTGCATGCAGCCGGCGTTCGTCGACTTATTAAGACGTTGTCAGGTCAAAAAGAACCACCAAAATCGATTGACAACTGGAGCTATCGCTTAACACATACAACCGATTAGAGAAGAAGTCTCCTATTTTGTTTAGGTTAAAAACCTATAAAAAAATAAAGGTTGGTTGCCTGTAAAGTCGGTATACGGGCGAAAGTTTTACGTGACAACGACTTTGAGTGGTAAAATAATTTTACGGAAGGGACGCGTGCCTCTCACTCGCTCTCGTTGTGAGCGCATAACGTGAGCGGAGCGTAACGCAGTTTCTTGAAGTGTCACCCGGCAAACCAATTTATAAGACGTTGTCACGTCAAAATAGCAGTCATAGGAACTGCCGATAGAAGTGAAAACTTATAACTCAGAATTTGATAGCTTTACTTGGAAACTACGCGGGCGAAACAGGAAGTCGCGGCTTTTACGACCATCTAAAAATACGTTAGCATTTCTCCCTTCTTTCCCGAATTTACCCGAAGATCTCTTATCATTCCCGAACGTGACTCTAGGATTCAATTCACGGCTCACGAAAAATCTGTCTGTTTCAAAAGAAGTGTTCACTTCAATAATTATAGATGTGCGATGACTCCATGCCCCACAGCCCCTGAAGGTCCTCTGCCGTCGGTAATCAGCTGACTAGCGGCGCAGGAATGCTCGCTGATAACAGATTGCGCTGATAGCTCCGACTCGACCGCCGTGATAACGCAGCCGGGGACTCTGTCGCAATACAGATACTAGGGACAAAACATCGTTCCATGGTTGACGTTCCAAGCGAAGCTTGTACTATGGCGGTCAGATAGCTGATATAATACTTGTATAATTTTAAATACGTACTTATTATACATAGAAACACCCAGACACAGTGCAAACATTTGAATTCATCACACAAATATTTGCACTGGGTGGGGATCGGACCCACGACCCTCGGGTTCGCAGGCAGAGCTACTACCCACTAAGCCACGAGGCCAGTCAAATTAAATATTGTTTTTAACTTTCACGATTCGAACACATAAGTTAATATTTACATTACAGGACTTATTTCACGATCACAACAATCAATTACTTATACCTCGACGTTTCGGCAGCGTTATAACCGCCGTGGTCTCGTGAATACAGTAAACTGATAAATTCTGTCGTACCTATTACAGATACATCGAAAAAACTACATCGTCTCATGGTTGACGTCCCAAACACTCGAACTAAGAGCTTTGAGTCTACTGTGTTCCGGGCTATATTGATGCAAATGTCAATCCAGAGTAATTACAGAGGCAAGAGAAAAATGATCTTATATCGCTATATCTCGGGATGACGAGCGCATCGCATTGCTAGCCAATGATCTGAACTCTATAATGGCGAAATAGCTGAGTGATACTACTGATCTGATATATACTGATACTGTGTCGTTATGGACATATGTGTTGTCAACCATCAGGCGCTTCTCCTGCTCGTGCCGACAGTCTATATAGACTACAGGCCCGTGTTCATATGGTTCATATGGATGTACCAGGAGACCTATGTAAGATGATAGAAGTAATAAGATTTAGCACTATGCCGTCACTTGTAAGCTGGCCAACTGAGTGCACGTTGAAGAGGGGGTTGCAACATTCGATCTTTTCTCTTTGTCGCACGATTTTTGTACGGCGCCGGCGATGCGGAATGGATTAGAAGATGTTAGAAGATGTATTGGTAACATTGTTTGACGTTTGAATGTTCTAAGTCTATTCTAATTAGTAGCCATAGAACATTTCAACGGACGAAACGACGGTTCGAAGTAGAACCGGAGCATGCGGTCCGAGGGGGGGTCACAGGGGACATGACCCCCCTCCCTCCCCCCCCCAAAATCGTATAAGTTAAACAAAAAATCTAAGAAAATTAAAAATATCTAATAGTACATAGACTATTTTTTAAAGCGGGTAAACAATTAGAATCTTGGGGCGCTACTAGTAAAGTATTTTTGCTCGATTTATTGTATTTCTACTTGTGACCCCTCCCCAAAACCTGAGGCTGCGTACTGGTGACCCCCTCCAAAATTCGAGGCTGGGACCGCGCCTGAACCGGAGTAGGAAAGTCGCGAGTTTATTTCGAAATTACGTTTCTCGTAGAAAGAGAGTAAGTAGACGTCCTGCGGGTCTACCGGCTAACTAAATCTGCTTTGGGTTTTTTCCTATTGCTAAAAGAAAAGAAGAGAGAGAATTATCAAAGCAAAGACTAGTTTTAGACAGGCGGTAAACTCTCGGCTCTACTCAAATCGAATCGATTTCTACTAGATAAGCACGTTCCATCGTGGGCCGCATCGTCGCTTAAAGGCTTGTTCGCATTAGGCTAGCAAATTAGTCTAGTAGAGAGTAATTTAGTAGCTAAAATACTCGCTACTATTCAAAAATCGTTCGCACCGTGCTTTAGTACAGTTCACAAGTGAGTAGCGTTTCGCAACATGAAGATCCTACAACGCATTTGTTTGAAGTTATTTTTCTCTCCAGACTAATTCGACAAGTTCGAACCTGTTTAATCGGCGAGCCAATGAGAGCACCGCTCGCAACGAACGCGTGGTGGGGGGTGCTACTCGCCCGTTGAAAATAGAACAAAATGGATTGACTCGACTAAATCACTTCCTAAATTACTCGACTAAATTTTCACTGTTCACACACGTTTAGTTGCTAAATTACTCGCCACTAGGCTAAATTACTAGCCTAGTGCGAACAAGCCTTTTACAGCAGGCGAGATGGCGATCTATACTAATATTATAAAACTGATGATTTTGTTTGAACGCGATTAATTTCAAGAACTATGAGTACTAAATGGACCGTTTTCAAATTTCGTTCACCGTTGTATACGTACATGTTCCCTGATTGCTATACGCTATAATATTTACCACGGGCGAAGCCGGGTCAAACCGCTAGTAAACCTACAAAAGTTAAAAAAAACTTTTGCATTTAATTTATAATATTTCTAGCATGGACGTATAAGTCGGACGTAGTCTCGACAAAAACTGTGTCACTAGAGTCGGTCACATTTGCACGTGTGCGTTGTCTGTTGTCACTGATAGGCTGACACGTTACACATATACACAAATAGCGCGTGTAATGACCCACTGATGTGTGCGTGTCAGCTTGTATGTGACAGCGCACACGTGCATATTATGTGGCCGACTCGACGGACACAGTTTTTGTTTTACCGAGACTACGTCCGACTTTTTTATACGTCCATGATTTCTAGTAAGATTCTACTAACGCTACAAGAGACAAAATGTATTGTGATAAGGTCCCACACAGTTTTTATTTGTCAATGGGTGTGTACACTGTTTGCTAACATTCCAATGTGCTTTGCAATGCTGTCGCACATACTAATTACTGCGCGTGGATTCCGTTACAATGTTTTTGAAATTATACTTCTTCAAATCGCACGCGCACCACTGTCTTTACGAAGTCATGTGCGTAATGCCGCTAATTTAAAACGTTGTAAGAAAACATCGCGAGGAAACGGGCATGTATCCAAGGATCTTTCGAAGTCATGTGTCCATCAAACTGCACTGGGTCAGCGTGGTGGATTATGGCCTTGACTCTCTCCTTGCGAGAAAGCCCCGGGTCCCAGCAGTGGGAATATTGAATGGGTTGCTTATGCTATACTTTTTTTGGAGCCCTGGGGAAAAATATGTGCACTTAAGACCGCACAGCAGCAGTGAAAACTAAAACAAGAAATACTTAACTTTTAAACTATGGAAGCCTTCATGGTCGAGTCTGACTAGCACTTGACCACTTTTATTCCATCATAACATTGCATTAAAAAAAGAAGTGTGGCACTCGGGGACTGCCGCGGTAAAGCTATTGCATGTTGCATGCATTTTTATCAACATAAGCAATAGGGATGTTAACAATTTTTCGGAATTGCTTTTATTTTGAAGAGTGACATTTGTTTACCATAAAAAATATCATGGGAAATCCGTTAAGTTGGCAACACTGCTAAGAGCATTTAGTCTGTAAAGCTAATACAAATAAGATTCAAAGTCAAATGACCGAGTGGGGAGGACGGCGTTACGGTCTTCCATCCCTCTTTCTTGTGAACATAAGAAAGAGATGCACAATCACTAAAATTCGGTCCCCAGGCCCGCGATAAAAGCTATGGAATTGCTTAAAAATATTTAATTAAATTTATAATTGCAGATATTTGCAAAAAAAACATGGAATGGCACGATAGTGGGTCCAAGAGCAAGATATAATTTATTATCTTTTGTATATCACTACAATTGCCTATAAAGTATATTCTTTATCTTGTCTATATTACCTATACATATTTATAAGTACACAAAAATACAATTAGTATATTTCATGTAGTATATAATTATAAAAATCAATGCCACTTTTTGTTGTAAGTGAACTCTTTCTAAACGGCTCGACCGATTTGGTTGAATTTTTTTGTATACGCTTGGGTAGGGCCCTGGAAGGTTTAGATTCACAAATCAGCCCGGCAGATGGCACTGCAGTTGGTATCTTAGTTACTATCCGAGCAAAGCCAGGATGGGCCGCTAGTGTAGTATAAAAGTATAAATCACTGTCCAAAATGAGCTCTCTCACAAATAATTTTTATAATTTGTCAAACAATTTATTTAGTATAATATCAAGGAAAATACGTCCACACATACAAACACACATACCTTAGACATACATATATATTTATGATGATAGAATAAGATGATTCCAGCTTATCTGTAAGTACATTAAAACCACTTCCTTATGTGGCTACAAGCATACAGACAAACCTAGACATTCCGCATTTTATCTGATACTAAATATAGTAGAGATTCTATAATGGCAGCATGTGATCTTCATATTTGACGAGGATTGAGTGAATTCGACCAAGACTTGTATATTCTCTTTCCTTAAATTGCAGAGGTTTTTTCTCCACAAAAGAATTTTTCCATGACAAATGTATGAATAATAATCTATGTGCTTCGGATGTACCCTACATTAATAAAAATCTGTATCAATAACTTCACTGTATCTCAGTGTTTTGGGTGTCCACGTTTTTCATGTTTTTTATGGAGAGTGCCATAGATATAAACTATGGAAGTGCCCTCCCAAACTTCAGGCACACGGAATTATGTTATCATTGGGAAGAGTGAGCTCATTCTTTCCGTTTTAGTCGATTGTAGGATAGCCGATTGTTTAAACCTATTGGTCTTCATTGTCAACAACCAAAATAAGTAGAACAGCAACATACCTCGTCGCTAACGATTCTAGGGGTCAAGTAGATTGGTAGTTGTAAACCACTCACACTACACACAGAGCCGCAATTTGTTAACAATTTTAACATGCTTAGGGCACATCTATTAATTTATATTGATGGAGAGTGCAAGCTTGATCAGTTGCTCAACAGTTCAACATCTTAGTCTACCCTCAACCTTCTCAACAGGCAATTAACCCTTAGAGATTGTAGGTTTACACATTTCAAACACTGTTATTGGTTAAGTTTCTAACATCAAGAATCCCTTTAGTTGAGACAGTGCAGAAAAAGCAGCAGAAAATAAATGGTGACAACGGTAATAATGGAATAATATTTTACTAGAGGTATCTCCTATTCCTATGGTAACCAGTGACCACTATTAGGCTGCCCCATAGTGTCTAAACCTTTAGTGTGCTGCAGAAGCACTAGTCACATTAAAAAACAATTGGACCTATCTGTACAAGAAATACCAAAGTAAACTAAAATGTATTTATTTTTAATTTTGTTCTAACCTGAACTTTTTAGTTTGTAATTTTTCTTACAAAATACCGCGCAACAAACAACGACATTCCGAAATCAAACGGATTATACCAACCTCCATGTCTTGGGACTCCGCATCTTGCAACCTAGGGATCCTCCTCTTCGGGATGACGAGGAAATGGACCGGAGCTTGCGGAGAAATATCGTTGAACGCTAAACACAGCTCATCTTCGTAAATAATATCAGCTTTAATTTCTTTTGAAATTATCTTGTCGAATATCGTCGGTCCCGGCGCCGCGACGCTCTGCGCCTGCGCGCGACGCACTTCATCAGAATACGGCCTTCGTATGGCTATCGCAGACCCGCGGGATAAATCATAAATGTTCGTGGGATAGTTCTTCTTTAGGCGGAACTTCAAGGCACGTTGCAAAACTTTGTTAAACATTTTTTCTAATCGGAAAACTCGATTTCCATTTTCACGGTCGTACTGCAATTAGGGATGTATATTTCTTACTGAAGTCTGAAGTTATGTCACTTTAATGCAGTTACTAATATTGAAAGGTAGTTACTACAATATATGATTCGATTTGATTAGTAACAAACTTTGAGTATTAGTATATAGTCATCTAACAAACAAAATTAATGTGTTGACGACTGGGGTAAAATAGTTTTGAAGTGAAACTTCTTTATCGGCGTTGGAAAAAAATTTACCGTCACATTTTTCGGTTACGCGTCACATTTTTCCGTTACGCGCCATCTTTTTTATTTTCAATTGTCAAAGTCTTAGAGCTCATATAGATGACCTGGATGATTCAATTGTGAAAAATTCAAATGTTTTAGTTCTATCTGAAACATGGCTGAACAATGACAGTCAAGTAAATATCACTAATTTCAAATGCATTGCAAAATTTAAACGGCTGAGCACGAGAGCAGGAGGTGTAGGAATATATCATAATTCTAATGATGTTGTTAATGTTGTGACTTCATCGATAGATTTTTCTGTTTTTTCTCCTGACTTTCATGGGTCAGTCAGCATCAGCAGTTGGTGATTTATGTATGGCTCAATGCCAAATGGAAAATGGGATGAAAATTTTGATTGTAACACTGTATATATCTCCTAATCAGAAGTTGGACGATATTATTAATTTTCTTCACCATTCATTGTTGCCGTACACAAGTGAAGGTGCCTCTTTACTCGGTAACAATAATTATAAAATACCGATGATTTTAAGTGGAGATTTTAATGTCAATTTTGCATCGGAAAAATCTTTGAAGTTAGTTGAATTTCTGAAAGATAAATTGAATTTATCCATGAAAAACAGTCCTCAAACGTCAACAACAAGATCTGGCACTACAATTGATGGAGTTTTTTACTCGGTCACTAAATTTCGTGGAATGTAAACCATATATTTCATATTTCAGTTACCATAAGCCATTAATTACAAAAATATATAATGACGATGACAATGATAGTAATAATTCTATTACAATTAATGAAATGCTGTAATAATCTTAGTAGCAAAAAGGTAAAGTGAAATAATTGTATTATTTGTATTCATGTCTATGATAATAAAATCCTTTTGTTTAAACTTTATCTAATTTAACTTTATTTAACCAATTTCTAGAAAGTTGCATGTAGATCATTTTTCGAAAAATAAGGCCATAAAGAAGTTTCACTTCTTACGTGTGTACACTAATACACGCACACATTTTTTATGTCAATTTACAACTTCATTCAAGGTCAGGACCTTATTTATAACAAAGTTAAAAATTTCTAGTGATATTCTAACGGAAAAATAAAATAAAATGAAGGTAGTCTGAAACATAAAAGTCTATACTATAGACTCTATAGTGGCTATAGTTGCCGGCAAACAAGTTAATCCAATGAAGTTAGCTGCGCATGACTGCGCAGAAACGTTTTTAAGCTATTGCATAGCTTTTATCGCGGGCCTGGGGACCGAATTTTAGTGATCGTGCATCTCTTTCTTATGTTCACAAGAAAGAGGGATGGAAGACCGTAACGCCGTCCTCCCCACTAGGTCATTCGACTTTGAATCTTATTTGTATTAGTTTTACAGACTAAATGCTCTTAGCAGTGTTGCCAACTTAACGGATTTCCCGTGATATTTTTATGGTAAACAAATGTTCTAAACTCTTCAAAATAAAAGCAATTCCGAAAAATTGTTAACATCCCTATTGCTTATGTTGATAAAAAATGCATGCAACATGCAATAGCTTTACCGCGGTAGTCCCCGAGTGCCACACTTCTTTTTTTATGACCCCCGTTCGGTAATGTTACCGGAATTTCGCCAGTGTTCAGCGTTTGTTCAATGCCTTAGTCCGCTGAAGTTTATTTAGTATTTTTTTTTTCTAACTGACTTATGGCTGCTGGCCCGGAGGCCCCTACTGCCTATCGGACTATTGAGTTAGCGCCGGAGGCGTAGGACCCAAAATAAAATTAGTTTATTTAGTAGAACAGGTAAAAGTCTTGCTCCAGGTGATCAGTTTACTTCAGGTTTTGTAGTGGTAAGACTAGGCAGAGTCCGCCTGGGGAAGTATCACCTTTGTCAGTTATTCTACCGCCAAGCAGTAATGTGCAAATATTACTATGTTTTGGTTTGAAGGGCATTGTTTCTAGAGAAATTACAGGGCTTAGAGATAAGCTCGGTGACGAAAGCTGTGCAGTGCGAGGTAATGATTTGGACTTTTCATGGTCCAATAGTTGTGCGTCACTGTGCTGTTATGTGGCAGGTATGTTGCTTACTATGAGGCACATGGCCTGATCGTCTCCTCACTTTTTATTTAAAAACAACAAGGAATATAGGTTTAGTAGAAGGTAGAGTCTGAAGATTGGGCGAAACGCCTGATATTCGGTAAACAGGCAGGTTTCTTGGCTCTGATGATCGGTTGGTCGAATTTGAATGGTAGCATCTCTAAAATAAATTACAGAAATTGTCAATTATGACTTATGATTATGACATCTCATTTGAATTGATGACGTGACGTTGACATTCCTAACGACGCATTTTCACATGGCGTGCGTGCATTTGTTTTGAAACAGAAAATTGTGAAAAATATAGTTTTTAAGATGAAAGTCCCAGATAAAAAGAAGGATAAAAAGGAAAAAGCGAAGAAGAAAGGCGGTGTTAACAAACCCAAGCCTAAGAAAGAGCAAGTCCTCGTTGTAGCACAAGAAATAAAATACGCGAGGTGGCTCTCTGGTAATGATAAAAAAACTCGCGACAGGGTGCTAAAAGCGCTCAAAAAATGGATTTCAAACTGTTTCGAGAAGGGATACGGTATGTATTTATCCAGTAATACATATATTTAGTAATATTTTAATTGATTTCGTATAGAAAATTATGTTTTTTTCAGCTAGGTATAACCTCAAAATTCAAATTGATTGTTCAAGTTTTTCTAATAAACCTTTCAATCCAGCCAAGAAAAGCGTATAATTTTAGAAAAGAAAATAATAAATATCGTGTATTTCATATAATTCAACTCCTTTGTAAGTCTCGGAAACGTTGAATTTGAAAGACATATTGCAACTTAATGTGTTTTGTGATATCTGTCTAGAATTCAAAGAAGAGGATTTTACACGGGTGTGGAAAGGACTCTTCTATGCAATGTGGATGTCAGACAAGCCTCTAATACAGGTCAGTGTTGAAACAATTCACTATTTTATCATTTTCTTCATTTTGGTTTGGTTAGTATGAGTAAAACAAACTTAATTAGAAGATGGGTTGAACCTATTATGAATCTTCAACCTGTATATTTGTGGGTAGGCTTATTACTAACTGAGCTACTAGTCAACAAACAGATAACTGAGGAGACTAAAAAATCTGTAGGAAAATGAGAAAACATATATTTTAGGGTTGTTTGAGAAATGTCCTACAATACATCTAAATATTTATGGTTTTATATGTTCTAGGAAGAGTTATGTGAGAACATCGCAGCTGTCCTGGACCTGTTCCCAGCGGAGCACCTCAAGCCGGCGCTGCTCATGATGAAGGCAGGGTTCAAGATGCTCGCCACCGAGTGGTACGGGATCGACCAGCACCAAATGGACAAGTTCCTTATGGTATATTTGACTTGAAGCTAATTTAGTACTTCAGTAGCAAGTAGGGGAATGCTGGTAATCATGTCTGATGATACGCAGATTTACCTCTGAAATAGTCCACTAAATGTTCTTTCTGCTGGGACTCAGGGTCTTCTCTCCCAAGAAGATCAAGACCATAATGGACTAGGCTACAGGTCCATGTCTCAAATTAATAATTCATTTGAACTTGTACAGAAAGGTATAAAATAAAAATAAATTGATAGCTTACTTTAGAAACTATGCAGGTGAAAGTGGAGGGTGTGGCCATGAGTATGTATGGCCATCTAGAAATGCGTTGTCAGTACCAATACCAATAGGAATTGCTAGCACAGTGATCTAGATGGCCAATGGCCATGGTCCTGAGTTTACCAGAAGACTTCTTATTATTTCCGAGTGTGACGCTAGAATTCAATTCACGGTCCACGAAAAATCTATCTGTGGTGCGCCAAAAGAAGTTTTCCCTTCAAATAAAATATTTATTTATTGAATAATAGGCGAGCAGCTTTTGCTGATATGCCTATATCTCAGTGTTCAAATAACAAATTATAGGTATTTGTCTGTTAAAATGATTTTGTCTTTTTAACCGACTTCAAAAAAGGAGGTTTCTCAATTCGACCGTATGTATGTTTTACTATCCATTGTCAAGTTTGTTCTTAAGAATAGTTAAATGACTTTGCTCAAATAACATCCTCAGGCAACCTGTTCCAGTTGTAAACCACTCTGTTGCTGAGGATGTGATGTGCAGTGTTTGTCAGTGATGGCGCGTGGGACAACTGGGACTTATGACGCCGACTGTCTCTCTTATGCTCCTTTAATCTGTACAGGTTCCTTATGTGAGGGAGATTATAAAATCCATTCAGTATTTTAAATATTTCGATCAAGTCTCCCCGCAACCTTCTCTCTTCCAGTGTAGTGAGGCGTAGGGCTTTTAACCTGTCTGTGTAAGATTTGCGTCGAAGGGCATATGGCAATTTCGTCACTTTTCTTTGCACACTTTCAAGTAAAGCAATATCTTTTTTGAAGTAGGGGCTCCAAATTTGATAAAAATACCTCCATGATGCACCGTAACGTTTCACAAGACACACTCCTCAAGTTGTGTTACGTAGTACTTGAACGGCCTCTTAGCCGTAGATTATGATGATGAGTAATATAAGTGGTTCGTCAGCTGGTGCGGCGCTACCTGCGCGGCTCGCTGCGGGTGCTGCGGCGATGCGAGTGGAGCCCTGCGGCCTGTCGCGGGTACGGTGCCGCGCTCGCCGGGACCGATGGTACGTACCACTGCGTGTGTCTGTCGCAGACAACGAACTTAGCCGTTCAATTAACAGCCTACAAATGATGTAAGATCCAGACCAAAGAATCAAATCAAATTGTCTTTATTGCTAAAATATAGGTATTGGTTACAGATCTAAAATAATAAATTTAAGCAAGGTATCACTACATCCGAACCCATAGGTAAGAGGTTGACAAATACTATGTGTAGACTTTACACCGAAATGACGAGTCTGATCACTCTTGTCTTGTTGCTCTTGTTGTGGAAGTGTCATACTTTTGTCACGGTACATCACTATGTCGCCACGGCTAACATACACCTCATCTGCTTACAATTGGTACAAAGGAACTGTGCGGAAAACCTAATCTATTTACTTATTATTTATCTAAGATCCAGAGTTTAAAGTCAAAGTTCTTTATTCATAAATGTATAATTCACATGCCAATTAATAAAAAAAAAAAACAAAAGGAATAAATATACATTTTCAAAGTTTCAAATTAACATTTCACTGTACGATAACAATTACTGTACAGATAAGTGTCAAACATTATAATATATTATGTAATTATTACAATTATGATGAACAATGTCAATTTTTTTTAAAATATCCTAACTTTTCCGTCGATTGAAAAACTTGTATTTTAGTCTGTTTTTTAATTTGAGTCTGTCTTGGGGTCGATTTAACTATTTAGGAATATGAATCAGCTTCTCCGACCTCATGACAGAATGTGATAAAACATCCAGCTTTTCAGCATTGCATATGTTGCAAGAATGTCTCTCTCCTTGTGTGTTGTACGCGTCTGGGTTATTTCGGACATACACAGCCACTTGGTAGATAAAGATTGCAATTTATTAAACGTTGTGACAAATGGATACACCTGGATATCATTCGAGCCGCTTGTGAAACGGCGCGGTTTATTAAACAGGCTAGGTTGTTAATTGAATGGCTGATTAAGCTGTTTGACTGCGACATTTACATACTACGAATTAACTGTTACTTACCACATCCATACTGTGACATACCACATCAGATCTGCTACACACCCCAACACGAATGAAGTGCTGACACTGTTGTATTGTCACGCAGGTTTATTCGCGGTGAACACTCCACACTACGCCCGTAATGCCACATCCATGCTGTTACATGTCGCTGACTGTTTCCTTGAAGAACTGGCCAAGGTATGATTCAATTAATTGTATATGAATTATTGATAAACCCGCTATTAAACATATAAAAAAACAATTTTCATCTAAAGGTTGCCTGGAAGAAATCGGTTTCAGCGATAAGGTCGCCTGTTGTAGCACTAGCTGTTATTGTTTTTCTTTGTCTATCTATAAATGATAAGGCCGACAACTTTGTTGCACTAATTTTTAAGGTTTATTGTTAATTGTGGATCTTATTCCTTTGGCATGTCAAAAATACGTATATCTATTTAAGTGAATACTTTTTTTAATTATTGATATTTGTTCTATGTCTGGGTGTGTCTACGTATAATATGAATAAAATAAAAACAAAACACGTCAAGCGACAACCCTGTATCACGCTCCCAAACTACTAACATTTTGGTGTTCGCAGTTCGGGAGCGCGCTTTCCGCGTCTCACGCGATGGCCCCGTCTTCGTCTCCGTCGAACGACTGTATGATTTGTGTGGTTAATTCTGTTGCTCAGGTGTCGGAGGGAGAGATCCCCGGAGAAAGTGTGGCGGCGTTACTGCGGCCATTCGTTCAATATACGTGCAGTGGCACCAACCTCACTGTCTGCACCGCCACAAGGAGGTACGTAATTTTTTTTTTAATAAGAAGTGACGAGACGAGCAGTACATGTGCCTGATGGTAAGCAACATGCCTGCCACATAACATCACAGTGACACGCAGCTATTGGAACATGAAGAGTCCAAATCATTACCTAGCACTGTACTGCGCTCGTCACCCAGAGATCAAGATGTTATATCTCTAAACCCTGTAGTTTCTCTGGAGACGTCCTTCAAATCCTTCAACGTATAATATATTCAGTTATATTCTACCGTCAAGCTGTAAAGTGCAAACATTACTCTGTTCCGGTTTGAAGAGCGATGTTTCCAGAGAAATTACAGGACATAGAGATATAATATCTTAGATTTCTGGGTGACGAGCGCAGTGCAGAGCTAGGTAATGATTTGGACTCTTCTGTTTCCAATAGTGTTACTGCATTGTTATAGGTAGGCATGGTGCTTACCATCAGGCATGTGTACTGCTCGTTTCGTCAGTCTAAATCAGCCTTTCCCAAAGTGGGTGATAACACCCCTTTGTGGGCTCTGCAGGCCTATAAAGAAAAAACATTGGCATTATGTAAAGGCTTGGAGGGTGGACGAAATGTTTAATATTCGCTAATATAGCTCACAATGATTAATTTATTTCACTTGAAGTTATAGTAGTTTTTGTGTAGGTGGAAAATGAGAGCGCAAAAAAAATCTCAAAGTGGGCAGTAAACGAAATAAGTTTGGGAGTCCCTGTTCTATATCATAAATAAAAAAAACTGATAATTCGTGCTGTAGGTACGCTGCCGTCGGGTAGTAACTCTGACGTTCTGTTACAGAATGCTGACTGCACTACTCCGACAGAGTGACATTGGATTGCAATATGAAGCGAAAACGCGCGCGTGGAAACAGGTACTTATTTACAGCCCACTAGATGTCCCACTGCTGGGACTAGGGGCCTTCCACGGGTGAAAATGGTGAATGGCAATTGTTGTGACATTGCATGAAATTGTATCGAAATAACAGATATTCATTGTAGAAACTCCAAATCAATTACGGGAACGAATTACATCTGACGAAATGGGACTGGAACTGTTGTGCCAGCGACCCAAGGCCGTCCTCCGCTATTTTAAGGAGCTCGGCTGGTTTGGGTCGGCTGGCCGGGGGGAAGTGCATACTACACCCCTAGCGGGACGTCAGTGCTGACCAAACACCCCCACCCTGAATTAGAATTAGAACAGATATTCGTTCCACCATGAAAGGAACATGTCTTGTAATATGCCAATGTTTGGTAGCTTGTTGCTCAATCACGTGGTAATATCTGAAAGGGTTGGGCTGAAATTTGAAACAGAGACGATCTTCTTAGCATTCCATGGATTCGCCGTGCGGGTGCCGGGTCCGTCGTGTGGCAGAGAGAGAAATCCCGAGCAGATCCCGAGACTTGTGACTCGGGCGTAGGTTTAAGGTGCCCCTTTCTGACGTACATCAACACTCACCTTCACTACTCGTGTTTCTCTCCCTGCTCAGCCAAATCTGATATGAGCCTACTAGTGCAGCTTTAGATACTCGTTCTAGTATAGAACTTACTGCACTTCTGGATAAGCCAAGGTCTTTCAGCAGGTTATAGAGAGATGTTGCTGGTATACCTCTCGCTCTCACTTCTACAGCGTATAAACTTTTTTGTTTTGTTTTTTGTTAATTCGTTTAGGAGGTCGTAATACTTATTTTGTTTCATCGCGTGGTCTTTAGGTATATTAGTTTCCCACGGTACGGTAAGTTCTACAAGGACTATGCGTTTCGTAGCTCTAGAAAAAAGGAAAATGTCCGGTCTGGATGACGAAACACCAACATCCTCTGGGATTTTGTAGTGCTTTTCATACGTGTCCATTAAAATAGTCCAATCAGGTGCTGTACCCAAGATTGAGTAAGGCGTGTTCCTGGAGTTTGAAGTTGAGTCTTCTTTTACAAAGTTAATTTGTCTTTTGTTTGTTGTCAATCCCTTTTGGGCTCTAGCTACTCAAAGGCTCATGGCTTCACGTATGATATCAAGTACTCTGACATGGCGCCGTGAGTAATGACCCCCATTAAGGAGCACCTTGCATCCCACCAATATGTGCCTTGCTGTACATATCGCCTCTCCACAAGTATAGCAACATTTTTCAGAGGCTTTTCCCCACCTTACCAAGTTACTCTGGTCAGGAAGGGTCATTTGGAATGCATTTAGATAAAATTTCCAGTGACCAGCCAGAGGAGACCAGTCATAGATCAAGGTGCGCCACTTTAGAGCTAATGGGATACAGAACTCACCTATGGTTAACCACTCACTTTGCATTTCTAAATTCATAGCGTGAACTTTGTAACCGTCAGTTTCGTCTGGTTGTAGAAAGGTTTTTACCATGTGTATAGTCTAGAAGAACACATAGTCTACATTTTATCACGTCCAAATAACAGGAATGGAAATAAAACCACTGAGTGCTGCTAGTCCTATTTAGTATTATAAATGTCAAAGTTTGTAATATTTGTTGCTTAATCATGTCTGAACGGATCGAGTTAAAATTTGGAACACATTTAAGCTATAGGCCAAAATAAAACAGCTTATTTTCTATCACTGGAAAATAACCAGAATGGAAACTATGTGTGTAAAATTGCTGACTGTTGCTAGTATATTATACACAACTAGCTGTACCCTGCCACGCTTCGCTGTAGCACATTGTGATGCAAAAATTAGATGAACACAATCCTTGATGCGGATTATACGAGGGTCAAACTGAAAGTTCTTAGAAAATCAAAAACTGATTACATTAGCCAGTTATTAGTTTTATTATATCTTTTCAAAATATTGTCCATTCACGTCAATACACCGCTGCATGCGATGGAACCACTGGGAAAAGCACTTTGCCCACTCGTCCTTAGGGGTCTCTTCAATGGCATCGCGATACGCAGCCACCGCTTCTTCAGCATTCATAAACCGCTTTCCTTTAAGTTTTTCTTTAATTTTTGAAAATAAATAAAAATCACAAGGCGCGATGTCGGGGCTATACGGCGGGTGACCCAGTAATTCAACGTTTGATGTCGCCAAATAGTCGATCGTTCGCTTGGCGGTGTGCGATGAGGCGTTGTCGTGGTGAAGGAGGATCCTACTGCGAGATCGTTTCTCTCGAACTTTTTTCCCCGCACTTCGATCTCTCTTCACTTTAGTTGGCAACTCCTCGAAAGGAAACACCCACTGAGCAGATTGTCTTTTGGTTTCAGGATCATAACAGTAAATCCAGCTTTCGTCACCTGTTAGTATGTCGAACACAGCATTTGAGTCACCTCCGTTAAATCTTTCAATCATTTTACGGCACCAATCCACACGATGGAGTTTTGAGCCTCAGTCAAATTATGAGGTATCCACCGGGCGCAAAGCTTCCTGACCGCTAAATGTTCGTGTAGGATTTTGTGCACTTGACTCATACCGATGCCTAAGCTTGTCCGAATCTGCTGATAGGTCACTCTTTTGTCAGTCTCTATCATACGCCGCACAACACAGATGTTATCTTCAGTCGTCGCCGTAGAAGGCCGTCCCTCACGTAAATCATCAGTGAGATTAGTGCGACCACGTTTAAACTCATTAAACCAGTTGTAAACAGTCGCACGAGATGGGGCTTCATCGTGAAAGGCCAATCGTAGTCTATCATAACTTTCTTGTTAACTTAAATGACATCGAAAGTCATAAAAATCATTGCACGAAAATTTTCTCGTGTTAAATTCATGTTGACGTGACACAGACAATTTTCAATTTGCCGCCAAATCGTAAAACAAATGACAAATGAATGAAGTATATACTCAGTAATATTGGCAAAGAGTTCTATTTTCAAATTATAGATTTTTTTTTATTATATTGTTTATAAGTGGCCAGTTCTAAGAACTTTCAGTTTGACCCTCGTATATCATTGTAAAATTTCAGCTCGATCGGTGCAGAACTTTTTGAGTTTTTTAAGGGTACACAAACCAACATAACATTTTTACATAATATATGTGAGATATTTCATTTACGAGTTTTGCTCAGTTTACTGGCATACATCTATTTATCTAAGATATTTTGTGTGGAATGTCTTCTAATATATATAAATAAATTTCAGATGGGGTGTCCCGCCGGCGGGCCGGACGCTCTGGAGCCGGCGTCTGATGATGATGATGATGCACCAGAGACCGCGCAGAACGGAGACCACGAGAGTGACGGAGACGGCGATAGGTATTTGCTTCTAGTCATTTTTCAGATTGACATTGGATTTTTGTGTCTTTACAAGATGGCGGCCACCACAAAATGGCGAATTACATTTATCTAAATTATGTAGCAAACTTACGGCTGGTCTAGTTGGGAGAACGGCTCCAGCCGATCCGGAGATCCCGGGTGCAAACCTCACACGCACCACTGTCTTTTCCAAGTCATGTGCGTAATGCCGTTAACTTAAAACGGTGAAGGAAAACATCGTGAGGAAACCGACATGTACATAGAATCTTTCGAAGCCATGTGTCATCCACCAACCCGCACTGGGCCAGCGTGGTGGATTATGGCCTTGACTCTTCTTGCAAGAGATGGCCCGAGTCCCAGCGGTGGGAACATTTAGTGGGATGTTGATGAATTTATGTGGCTACTAGCCGTCTCGCGGTTTTCACCGCGTAGATTCTGTTCCCATTGTTTTTCCAACAAAACAGTTTAAAAGTTGACACAGATACAAACTGGCTGCTTCAAGAGCATAGATTAATTAATTAATTTATTTATTTATATTTTTACAACTAAAACGATTTACAAAAAAACAATTACATTAGTTGACAGCTTTTCATATGAAAATACGTACATTATATTATCAAAGAAGGTACAGTCCGCGAGGTATAAGCTGAGCTTTGCATTAGTGTGAGTGATCACCAAAAGTACAGTCAGACAACAAACTCTTAAAAATTAATATCATTATATTTTAGGTAGGTACTTAAGGCATAACATAACAACTTAAGTCGGAGAAGTATTCTAGTATTAAAATAAAATAAAACTAAATTGATAAAATAAAGTCCAGCTGTGTATTTGACTGATGAGTACATATTATTGTGTGATTATTACTAAAAAATTCAATTTGAAAGACAAAATAACTACACATCTTCTACACCAGACATTGCACCATAGTCACTTTCTTTATCACTCTCGTCTGATGTGTCGTTTGTTTTAATAATGAATCTTTCCGTTATACTGTCAATAACGGCGTCGTATCCATGAAACTTTTTTTCTTCTTTTATTGCATGGTCACAAACATTTTGCCATTCCTGTACAGTGATACTTTCAATTTTTTCATTTGCTAACTTCATTATTGTATCCATATTCATTGACACGTTTTTTTTCGCGACGTATCCTTTTATCATTGCCCATATATTTTCAATCGGATTGAAATCTGGGTGATAGGGTGGTAGACGAAGGACGCTGTGACCATGTTCTCTTAATAAGGTGTCAATTTTATATTCAATAAATCGTTGTTTATTATGCAGTATCAATTGATAAAGTTGTGGTTTAAGCATGGATATTGAGTGATCGATATTGCGTAACTTGAGCCAGTCAATCATATCTTGTTTGCGACTATTTGAGTTGGAAGTGGGATTTTTTTAACGAATTGTGGTAAGATGCGTTGTCAACTACAATAACGCTATTGGGCTTCAAATTGGGAATTAATTGCGTTTGTAACCATTTTGTATAGTTTTCTGTATTCATATTGTTATGATAATCACCACTTTTTGATTAGCTTTAAACATTAGCAGCGCATTTGGTATGAAACCGTCCTCGCCGCCGGCATGAACGATTATCAATCGATTTCCTTTAGAAATAGGTTTCTTCAAACCAGAAGTGCTGCCATCTGAATATGATTTTGATGAAGTGTGAGTGGTGTCAATATATGTTTCATCGGTATAAACGATAGGCCTGCCCTGTATACGGTATTCGGAAATTTTAAGTAAATAAGTTATACGTAGGTGACGGATCTCATGCTTTTCCATTAAAATTTTCTGTTATTCTCTGTCCTTGACCATTTGAATCCTAAAGAGATACTTCTTTTCGCAATGACCATATTGATCCTGGATAGTTAATGTCAGCCTTTAATTTTCATGAATTCTTTTCATTGTTGGCACCTCTTTGTCAGTAATGTGAAAATTATGAATTGTTCTACGGATTACTGCTTTATCAAAATCATCAATGATTATTATATTTTTCCTTCGTCTTTTTCGGAAATTTGAATTTGGTTCCATCTTTCAAAACACGTTTACCTTCCAATAAGACTCTTTTAACAGTTGACAGTGGAATTCCTGTCGATGTCGATACCAATTGGGCTGATGTAGTCACACTTGACATGTCTTTATCGTTCATGTCTTTAAAATAGCTATTTCAATTACACAAAATTTCTTTTACTTGGCTATTTAATGGTTTCCGTATTTTGCGCTTATTTGTGTTGGCATCCATTTTACTAACACTTATATCAAACAAAAACAAAATAATATTAAACACGTCACGCTGCAGTCTGTACAAGAGGTGAAGTGCGGCAGGAGCGCGGCGAGACAGAATGGCGCCGCGCCTCAGGCCGGTTACCCAAAATCAGTTTAAACCGGTTTTTACCGGGCGAAAATGGCGCCGCGGCTAAGGCCGGTTGTCACACCTACACTATCCATGTACACTCACACAAATGCAAAGCTCAGCTTATACCTCGCGGACTGTACATTACATTATATTTAACAATGTTGAAAATCCAACAAGTTAAATTATTATTAGTAAGAGTCAAGTCTTGTACTTATAATTACTGGACCTAAAGGTCATGTCATTACAGCAAAAATTAAAATAAATTAAATTTATATGTCAGTTATACAAAAATGTAAAAAATTAAATAATTATACAATGTCAACGTGTTTTATAAAACATTCAAATATAGTTATCATCCTACTCAATCCTGCAAGCCCTCATCTCACAGTACCTCAAACACTCTGACAATATATTCTTCCAATCCGCAAATACGTCACATTCAGGTGCTTTGACCAGGAGACCATAGAAGCTAGTAAGAGTGCAATGAATGGGGGACTGGCCGTGCGCTATGGTTCTTGCAGGAGGAACCGAGAATAGCGGGTGCCGCCCGCGGCGAGGAAAACTTCCCGGATCTGGAACGAATAGTCCCTATTAAGCCCTTGATCACGCAAGAAACGAATGTGCTTTAATTCATAAGTCACGTCAGCAGGGCGCAGGACGAGGTAACAAATCGCGCTAAATGTCAAATGGCACTACTTGCCACCGATGATTGGACAAAACGAGATAAGGTTATGCAAACTTCTAAGGACAGCAGGATGCAAAGAAAGACATCAACGGTAGGTTAGATGTGCAATTATGCTTTTAAAAAAGACGCGACGGAGGGGGTATCGTGCGATCAGTCAAATGAAGACCCATTTCAAGTGGCATTCAATAACAGTGAATTATATCGTGATTAAGCCCTGTACAATATAAATATTATGCTTGGAACACAAATTAAATACAAAGACATTTTAGTGCGAAAAAGACTTCAAAGTCTTGAATATCGCCGCAAAATTGCTAGCTTATCGGTTTTTATCGGATACACTTCGGAGAGTGTGCACTGATCTGCATGATCTTATACCACCTTGCCCTTTTTACTATCGTACTTCTCGTAACTCGAAGAAGCGGCACCGTTTCATGGTGGATATTCCAAAGACACGGACAAAGAGGTTTGACTCTACGTTTGTGATAAGAACGTCTAGGCTGTGGAATGAGTTGCCTGAGTGGGGTTTTCCCGATAGTTATAATCTTGGTGTCTTCAAATCGAGAGTGAATCGGTTTCTTCTAGGTAAACACGCTCCATCGTAGACCGCATCGTCGCTTAACATCAGGCGAGATGGCGGTCAAGTGTAAACCTATTAAAGTTAAAAAAAATGCTTATAGTCTTAGTTATGACAGATAGATAGATAGATGGTGTTGTGTGAAATGTCCACCAATATTTATTTACTATTAGAAAAAATTATTACTATAAACAATTTCCAATCATGCGTCGCACGCCAGCTCTAAACCCCGCTCCCGAACTGCTAACACTTCCGTGTTCGCAGTTTGGGAGCGCCCTTCCCTCGTCTCGCCCCGCTTCTTGCCCTTGCCCCGTCTAGTCATCTTCCTTCATACGACTTCATGATTTACTAGATGTCCGCCCCGGCTTCGCCCGTGATACATATTATAGCATATATTGGTGGACAATTCACACACAACACCATCTGACCCCAAACTAAGCAAAGCTTGTGTGATGGCAGCCAGATAGCTGATATAATACTTATATAGTTTTAAATACATACTTATACATAGAAACACCCAGACACAGTGCAAACATTTGAATTCATCACACAAATATTTGCACTGGGTGGGGATCGAACCCACGACCCTCGGCTTCGCAGGCAGAGCTACTACCAACTAAGCCACCAGGCCAGTATGATATATTTATACTTACCACATGTATTTCGCTTTCAAATAAAACCCCCTTTTCAGCTATCTGCTACGCCACCTATCAGAAATCGGTCGTACCAACTCAGATTTAGAAACATTTGATTAGCAAAGGATATATTCAATGACGCAATCTTAGACACATGCTGTCAAGTCAGAGCACGATACGAAAACTCTCAAAAAGGAATATTTTTCCCCGTTTTTGTTACACTTCTTGCTCCACTTCTATTGATAGTAGCGTTATGTTCTATAGCCTTCCTCGATAAACGGACTATCCAATAGAAAAAGAATCTTTCAATTCGGACCAGTACTTCCCGAGATCCTAGCGTTCAAACAAACAAACTCTTCAGCTTTATAATATTAGTGTAGATTATCTTGTGATGTAGTGTTTTGTTGTTTAGCAGCGAGAAGCCGTTAGACCCGCGCGCGGGCCGAGTGGACGTGGAGTTGTCCCAGCTTCCGGTTCCGGCGAGCTTGTTGGCGAGTATGCTCCGCGGCATGCTAGCCGGCGCCACGAGCAAGGCCCACCGACGACTCAAGATCTGCTTACAGAGGTCAGTCAACTAAAAGTAAAATAAGTGTTTTAAAAAAATTGTTAAATTAATACATTTAATTAACGATTTATAAATTTATGTTTTATAATATTAAAACATTTTTTTTTACTGACTTATAGACAAAAACTCATAACACATTTCTAGATTACCTAGAAAGTTGTAATTTGGTATCCAGATAAACAGTTGAGTGATACAAAGGAATAAATTAGAAACTAGTAAATGTTTTAAATAAATACACGGGTAACTCACGTTTAATATAGTCAGTCCAGTCCGACTCAAGTTTCGATCGCGTCCGGCGATCTTTTTCAAGGCGTCGTTCTAAACGAGCTGCGAACCCGCGCCCGCACTCTCCTTGAAAAAGATCGCCGGACGCGATCGAAACTTGAGTCGGACTGGACTGACTACACTTACTGTGTAATAACCACATTAGTTTTCATAGTAAATGTTTATCATTTTGCTTTGATATTTCAAATAATTGAGTTACATATTATTTCCTATTTTATACCATTCTATAATTTTTAATGACTTCCAAAAAAGTTCTCAATTCGTTTGTATGTTTGCTATGCTATAGCTGTGCCAATCGTGAATCAATTATGATAGTTACTTTTTTGTAGTTTATAAGAAACCAAAAGAAATTTTAACGAAATAGGTGTGGTGTTTGATATATGAGCAAAAAAACTAGAATTTACTTTACATACCTCGATGACCTTATGAAATTTGGTAGAGTGACTGAATGTAATTTTCAATTGAGGTGTTCGTGTTTTCGGAGGAAATAAATTATTTTTGTGATAGGTTCGAATCTCTGGCCGCGGGCCAGTACCCGCTGCCGGTGTCGGCGCCGGAAGCCCCCGAGGGTGACGTCATCGCGCGGCCGAAGCGCGCCGCTCACACGCTACAGCAGCTCGAACAGAAGCTGAGGGCAGACGCCGACGAACTCAAACTCAGAGGTAAAACTATACTATAAGCAGCCCACTAAATGTTCCCACTTGTGGGACTCGGCCTTCTCTCGCAAGGAGAAAAATAGATCAGGTTTTTCCGCACGGTTCCTTTGTACCAATCGTAATCAGATGACGTGTGTGTTAGCTATGATGTGCCGCGACAAAAGTAACAATTGCCTATGTTCAAGTATCAATTGCATATGTTAAAGCATCAATTGCATATGTTCA
Organism: Ectropis grisescens; assembly: GCA_017562165.1. Classification (NCBI taxonomy): domain Eukaryota; kingdom Metazoa; phylum Arthropoda; class Insecta; order Lepidoptera; family Geometridae; genus Ectropis; species Ectropis grisescens. Next base: position 1,068,396 of record CM029796.1, read on the forward strand.
AGTATCAATTGCATATGTTAAAGCATCAATTGCATATGTTCAAGTATCAATTGCATATGTTAAAGTATCAATTGCATATGTTAAAGTATCAATTGTACATGTTAAAGTATCAATTGAATATGTTAAAGTAACAATTAAACATGTCTCATCTCAAAGTTGGGCGTAAATCTTAAAGGACCAATCAAGAATGTCCCAAGGGGTCATTCAAGTATTACGTAAGCTATATAGGGGGGCGGGAGGTTTATGCTTTGTTTTGTAGTTTATGCATTTTTTATGTCTAGATTATGATTACGTCAGCAGTAGTTATTTATTTTTGTACACAGATGGCAACCCCCGCGTTGTCTATACTTGAAAACGGAACCCATTTTCGGGGGAATAAATACCAATGTTTACGTAAGCATGGGAGGAGAGCTTTGCTTACTGTTTATGACAAGGGGGGGGGTCAATAACTGTAATAAATCTGCTTACGTAATACTTGAACGTAAAGTCGAGGATAGAGGTAGATATGAGAGTGAGAGCGGTATGCGTCGGCAGGGCTGAGCCGCAAGCACCGGCGGCGCCTGCTGCGGCGCACCCGCGCCGGCCTCAGCATCGTGGAGCTCGTGGAGGCGCGGCCGCTCAGCACCCGCTCCGATGTGAGTGTCACACCATATTTATTACATTTAACTAATCATAATTATTATTTATTCATAAAATATCATTTTACATGACAAAATATAACCATAATAATGTCATAAAAAATGAAAAATCATGAAAAAAATGATAAGCCATTTTTTAAGTAAGTTGAAATAGATTTAGACTCTCCATCGTTGTAAAGTCGCGGGACAACTGATTATAAACTACGGCAGCCAGGACATGCGTCACCTTGGAGGACCTAGGACTATTCCACAGACTCCGGGGACCTTCCTCATTTGGGTACTTTTCCGGTAGAATAACAAAGGCAACAAAACAAAAGACAGTGCCAATTTTTTATACGTTTTTCGTTTTCCAAAAAAGTTAAAAATGATATTGTTTTATCCGATTTCAAAAAGGAGGCCATTTTCAATTGGGTTGCATATTTTTTGTGTATGTATTTTACATGATAGCTTGGTCCTTTTTTTCTATACGTCTATACTAATATTGTAAAGCTGAAGTGGTTTTTTGTTTGAACGCACTAATCTCAAGCATTGCTGGACCGATTTCAAAAATTCTTTCACCGTTAGATGCACATGGTCCCTGGGTGCTAAAGGCTGCGTATTATATACCACGGGCGACGCCGGGACAGACCGCTGGTATACATAAATATATATGTATTTATATTTCCTTACAGACCGGTGAGTGGCTGGTGGAGTCCACCCAAGCCGCAGAGAAGGAACCAGATAAAGACACATCCGATAAAGAAAACCAGGAGAAAGGCAAGAACAAGACGCAGAAACGAAAGAACGCGGCGCAACAAAACGGGCACGTAGACAACAAGAAACGGAAACTAGACAAGAATAACGATAATAATAAGAATAAGAAACAATTAGATAATAATAAAGATAAAAATAAAGTCAAACAAAAGAAACCCGCCGAAAATAATAAAGTAAATAAACAGAAAGATGTCAAAACTAACGAAGCTAAAACAGAAAGAAAAACGCAAGAAGTCAAAACAAAAAAAGTTAAAAATCAACCGCAAATTATTTCAGATAAAAAAGATAATGCTAATGCGAAATCGACGAAAACTGAAGTTAATAAAAGTGTGAAAGAGAAAACAGCCAAAGTTGAAAATAAAAAAGACAAAATAGTTAACGCGAAGTTAAATAAAGTTGACAAGAAATCAAAACCGACGGTTTTAGTGAACAAAGTCAAAAATTTTCAAAAACAAGTGAACGGGAAAGAGAAGAAGGAATCACCGGTTAAGAAGGCTACTTTTAATTCCCCGAAGAAAGTTAAATTTGAATTGAAAAAGAATTCGATGCAAAAGCCAGTAGATTACTATAAGAGCGTACGACAGAGTCCGAATATACCGTTTGACAGCTCGAAGAAACCATCGAAAACTAACCTGAAACCATCCACCCCGTCTCCCATCAATCCCTTTTTCAAGAAAAAACTTAGAATGAAGCTTTAAGTTAGTATTTTTTCAATTAAGTGCAGTTCAGCTGTTTTAGATCAACTTTCCGAAGTGTATCCGCGTCGCTTCGCAGTTATTTTGAAAAAAAAAAAACAAAAATGGTTGCAAAAACGTGTCGTATTATATGCGACGCAATTTGATATGTATAAATACTTTTTTGTGTATGTTTATTTTATGAATTTAGTCATTTAAACGCACATTTTTCCCAGCTATCGATTGACTATTGTCAATTATTTAAAAAAAACGGTTTGATCTTCAATCATTTATTTGGCAAATGATGCTACGGCGTTGTTGCTGTAGAAAGTAATTTAAAGTTGACTCATTTAAAAGTTAAAGTTAACATTTTCAACGTTTTCGTTTATTTTTTAATGAGTTAACAGCCATAAAGTTTAGTTGTAGACAAATTAATTTCTTACAATTAATATTTTGTTAAATTTTCTGTTTGGTTGCTAGTTTTCGTAGTATTAGAGCGAATCCCCTGCTCTTGAAATAACACGGCAGAAGTGAAACCATTATAAAGTGAAGAACAGCTGACTGTATTTTTATCACCCTGCAGTCCCGAACGAGCCTTTCGCTTCGGAGTATCACTACGAAAATAATATGTGCGCCATAAGAAATTTTCGCTTCAGAAACATGAAAGTTGATTCTGAAATGGCCGAATTTAAACTAGTAAATTAAATTTAATGAATTACATACCGTTTCGATGGAAACCTAACTTATAACTGTAGTAGCTCTGAGCGTATTTTAGTAAGATGGGAAGATCCAAGTAAAATGTAGACAGGTTTAAATGTAGATTAATAATAAATTTTAAATCATTACAAAACCATCTTGATTAATAGATTGGAAAAAGTATACTTAAAATACTTTATTGTTCACCATCAAATGACGCACATAAAATAGAAAAAAAAAAAACAAAAATACCAGTGTGGAAAAAAATGGCGGTGTCATCGCTAAAAGCGATTTCTTTTAGGCAAAGACTGGATGGAAAAAGGTTTATGAATTAAAAAAAAATTGGTTGCCTGTAAAGTCGGTATACGGGCGAAAGTTTTACGTGACAACGACTTTGAGTGGTAAAATAATTTTACGGAAGGGACGCGTGCCTTTCACTTTTTATGTCTGTCTCTCTCGCTCTTAGGCGGGCTAACCATGCCCGAGTGGAAGGGACGCGTGCCTCTCACTCGCTCTCGTTGTGAGCGCATAACGTGAGCGGAGCGTAACGCAGTTTCTTGAAGTGTCACCCGGCAAACCAATTTATAAGACGTTGTCGCGTCAAAAATACAAGAAACCAACGCATTCGTTTCAAATTATAGGTCGTAGTGTATAACACACAAAAGTTTAATTTTTTACGTCATTTTTTAGTTTTTTAGAAAGTTGGCTGGGCAGGGAGAGAAACACGAGTAGTGAAGGTGAGTGTTGATGTACGTCAGAAAGGGGGCCCCTTAAACCTACGCCCGAGTCACAAGTCTCGGGAACTACTCGGGATTGCTCTCTCTGCCACACGATGGACCCGGCACCCGCACGGTGAATCCATGGAATGCTAAGAAGATCGTCTCTGAGTAATTGTATTATAGAAGTACAATAGGCTAGAGGACTAAAAAACTAATTACTCCGTCACTTAGATTACAAAAAAAAATTGAACTTGTATTTTTTCTTTTGTTTAACAAACGAAAACTGACGAAGATACATTACTTCGACTGACGTCACTTGATGTCTCACTCAGTCACGAAGTCACTCCCCCCACGCCGGAAGATTGATGTTTTATATCTAGTGTTGTAGTGGTAGGCCTCTTGGCAGAGTCCACCTGGTGAAGTAACATACTTTATTATTCCACCGCCAAGCAGTAATGTGCAAATATTACTGCGTTCCGGTTTGAAGGGCAATGTTACCAGAGAAATTACAGGGCTTAGAAATATAACGTCTTATATCTCTGGGTGACGAGCGCGGTGCAGTGCTAGGTAATGATTTGGACTCTTCATGTTCCAATAGCTGCGTGTCATGTTATGTGGCAGGCATGTTGCTTACCATCAGGCAGATGTCCTGCTCGTCTCGTCACTCTTTATTTAAAATATAATCTACATACAGTTTTTAAGAATTTGATAAAACAAAAATATATCCCATATTTTTTCATAATACACCTGACGGTATAATTAGTATATTTTGACATCATCCCAACTACCGTATACATATTATGTTGTATAATCTATTCAATGGTACTTGGTTTAAAAGGTCCATCTTTAACGGTGAACCGATTACCAAATAAGAGTGTTTAAATCATCAATACATCAAGCTACACATTAATAATATCATTAAGTACGATTTAACGTGGTCATGTGTAGAGGAACCAATCCCCGATATTTTGATGCAGTTGTGTGTACCATGTATGTAACTAGGTAAAAACACTTCCCTTACCCGTGAATATTGGACATGAAATTTCTACAAAATATCGGGTACTAAGTTCTTCATATTGGCACGGTGCATGTTTTCCGTAACACTGTACCTATAGTAATATGAAATGAGTGAAACCGAATGTAATAACTAGTACTTATTTGTATAACTGTAACAACTAAAGTAGGTGGTCAAATGAGTCATTTCATTCGAATATATATATTTTCAGTTTTATCATCAAAATAACATGTTACTCGGCAACAAAACCATATTTTTTTTATCTTTCTGTAAACGATAATGAACTAATTGATATATTATGTAATTCTGTTCTTTCTATCTGTCACACGTCGTATAAGCACACTGATTGTGACGGCCCCTGTCACAATAACAGCTGTGGTGATTGCATCCGCTGTAAAAAAGTACAGACAGCAAAAAATAGATAAAAAAATAAGTGAATAAGCGACGGATATAAGTATTATTGTATATTTTATTTTTAAAGCACGATTCATATATTGAATCAATCACTTAGCATCCTTTTTGTCTATTACAAAAAAATACGATTTTAATTATGATTTCACGATTATTTTAGCTTTTTAGTTATTTTAAGAGAATATTAATGTATGATAATATTGTTCTTGGATATTGGTGGACATTTCAAACAACACCATCTGACCCCAAACTAAGCAAAGCTTGTACTACGGAAGCCAGAAAGCTGATATAATACTTATATATTTTTCAATACATACTTATTATAAACAGAAAACACCCAGACACAACACAAATAATCATATTCATCACACAAATATTTGCATTGGGTGGGGATCGAACCATAACCAAACAATAACAGAACTTAACAGCAGAAACAAAACCTGTTTTATTTATATCTTCGAATGAAATGGCGGAACATAAATTATTCTGAGTCAGATAAAATAATTGATTAATTAACATTACCGATATACTTACTTACTTTATATGTGTATAGAGATTTTGTTAAACTTGTAGTAAGTCCTTTCAATTTAGCTAAACCTTAGTCTTTTTTAACCGATTGCTAATAAGAGGGTTGCTCAAAATGGTTTTATTAATATTGATGTTGTCTTTCGATTGTTGGGTCGATAATATTTTTTTGTTTACCTGTAAATATACAAATTGGTACCACAACAATTTTTATCAGAATTGATTTAGTACTATGATTTACTTATTTAAAAATGCTCATCTAAAACAGTTAGGTGTATTTTAATTGTCCTTAATATGGTTATAATTAACCATATAATTTGATACAAGAATGTTTTATGGTTGATGTTTGTTTTAGCACAGATAACATTGCTTTACATCAGGCGTGGTGGCGGTCAAGCGTGTTTCTCATGATTGTTGCTTTCCATCAGACCCATATCTTGATTGTTTCGACACCCGACACTAAGTTCTCTTTCAAAATCTGTTGTAATATTGTTGTTTTACTAGATGGTAACTCATTTATATAAATGAGGAATAGCAAATGCCCAAGAATATTGCCTCGGGTACCCCCAAGAGTACGTATTCGACCGTGGGGTATTGACTCAAGGAAAAGCAACGGTCCAAAAAAAACTGTGGGACCCCAAGAATACGTATTCGACCGGGGATAATGATCCATTTATATAAATGAGGAACAACAAAGGCCCAACAATAATGCCTTGTGAGACCCCATAGTGTAAGAATTCGACCGTGGGTTATTGACTTATTTATATAAATGAGAAACAACAAAGGCAAAACAACACTGCCTTGTGGGGCCCTCAAGAGTACGTATTCGACCGTGGGGTTGTGACGTATTTATATAAATGAGGAACAACAAAGGTCCAACAGCCTTGTGGGACCCCAAAGTGAATGTATTCGATTGTGGATTTTGTCGTATTTCTGTTTTGTAGCAGACCATCTAATTATGAGTTTAGATCTTTCTACAGCTTCGACCGGCATGTACTCTGTGTAATTCTATATTATGTATTTGATAAGTGAACTGATTGTATGTTTTGGTATCTAGTTGTGCAATCGTTGATGTTTCTTTGCCAATGGAGAATTCGTTAAGTTTAAATGCTTGATGTTGTACAATGATGAAATAAAGTTAATGAATGATTGTATTGTATGAATTTTATTTAATTTTCCTCTGTCGCAAAGAGCCATTCATGTCACGTTCCCTGTCCGCTAAGCCGCTGGTTCAGGAAACGTGTGCTTGAAAAGCACTAACACGTTCTTGAGCAATATGTGCATCAGACGACATAAAATATAGGTACAACTTCTAGAGTAAATAACTCTACTGAATGTAGTGGGACTGTTCCTTGCACTGGACGTATTGGTACGATCATATTATTATAGCAAAGAAAAACGATAGGACATACGAAATATAATTGTCAGTCATAGGAACTGCCGATAGTGTTGGAGGGTTAAAACCTTATTGCTAATCCTGGCCGACTCCAATTTATTGAAGTGACTGACATTGTGTTCGGTTTTTTGGTTAAGAAAAAATGTTTTTGTGTCATGTCTTGTGCTTAATAAATTCTTATATTTTACACCAAATACGTGTTTAAATATGATTTATAATAGATAGAAGTTAAAACTTATACCTAACTCAGAATTTGATAGCTTGCTTTTGAAAACTACGCGGATGAAACCGGAGGGCGAGGTCATGAGCATGCTCATCTAGATCATGCATTTTTAAATGACCAATGGCCGTGGTCCCGAATTTACCCGAAGATTTCTTATCATTCCCGAGCGTGACTCTAGAAGTCAATTCACAGCCCACGAAAAATCTGTTAAAATAAGTTTTCACTTTGCCATCTAGATACTCGTAGATGGCCATGCTCTATTTGCTCGTAGCCGCGCCCTCCTTTTCCGTAGTTTCCATAATGAGCTATCAAATTCTAAGTTATAAGTTTTAACTTTTATCGGCAGTTCCTATGACTGCCGATTTCTTTTTTCTTATTAAGACTACCCTAACACTACTACGACAATAAAAACCAAATTATTCAAAAAAAACCCTATTGGACTTGCCGGTCACTTTTGCATCTTTGTATTCAATAAAATAAATAGATATTGGTGGACAATTCACACAATCTGTATTGGGTCTGGGGACGTGAATACGTCTTTGGTACAATAGTAAACCAGCCAATTTGATTTTTTGGTCATAAGCAATACCTAAATATGATATAGTAATAAAATATAGTGGTTGACACTGTATATTTAATGCAACTGTAATTTTAAATATTTTTCCTTTAGATATATATTATTAACCCCCGACAAAAAAAAGGGGTGTTATAAGTTTGACGTCGATGTCTGTCTGTCTGTCGGTCTGTCTGTCTGTCTGTCTGTCTGTCTGTCTGTGTGTGTGTCTGTCTGTGGCACCGTAGAGCTCAAACGGATGGGCCGATTTCGATGCAGTTTTTATTTGAAAGTTAATATCCGTGCGGATGTTCTTAGCTATGTTTGGTTAATATCGATTCAAAATGGCCGCCTCCACAAAATGGCGGACAAAATATTTCTTCACAACCTACCTCAATATGGGTATCAAATGAAAGGTCTTGACTAGTAGAGTACCAAACGCTATAACAAATTTCAAATCCAAGATGGCCGCCACCACAAAATGGCGAATTATATAATATTTTTCACTACTACCTCAATATGGGTATCAAATGAAAGGGCTTGATTAGTAGAATACTTTGCACTATGACAAATTTCAAATCCAAGATGGCCGCTACCACAAAATGGCGAATTACATTTCCTTTTTCACAATTCCCTTAATATGGGTATCAAATGAAAGGGCTTGACTAGTAGAATGTTGTACAGATAACAAATCTAAAGTAGTCGGGGGTTAATCAAAATTTTTAATTTTGTTCTTGTGTACTATTATACTTGACATTGTCGAAATTGTGAGGCTAAACCACAAGAAAAGCCATAAACCAAGAGTTGAAGTTAATAAAATATAATATATTACTCTTTGACTCACTATTTCACTTACTTGAATTGTTTCTATAAACCCCCTGATTTACAGCATATCTATACTAATATTATAAAGCTGAAGAGTTTGTTTGTTTGTTAGAACGCTAGGATCTCGGGAAGTACTGGTCCGGATTGACAGATTATTTTTCTATTGGATAGTCCATTTATCGAGGAAGGCTATAGGCTATAGAAAATAAAACTACTATTAATAGAAGCGGAACATGAATCAAGAATGTAACAAAATCGGGAAAAAAATATAAGTACCTTTTTGATTTTATTATACGTACGTTTCGTGCTTTGACATGATACATGACAGCATTTGTCTAAGATTGCGTCATTGAATATCACAGATTACATACCTCTTGAATATAAAACCTTTGCTAATCATTTTTTTTTCTAAATCTGAGTTGGCACAACCAATTTCCGACAGGTGGCGTAGCAGGTAGCTGAAGAGGTGTTTTGTTTGAAAGCTATATTCTCAGGAATGACTGAACCGATTTCATTCTTTCGCCGTTGGATATGTACGTGATCCTGATGAGTACTATATAATGTACCACGGGCAACGCCGGGGCGGGCATCTAGTGTTTTAATATAAATACCCGCCTCCTCAACAATTTGACATCAGTTTACTATTGTACCGACGACGTATGGATGACTTGGACGTTTTTTGTCCCCTCACTCTCGTAAGGCTTAGGACACTTGGCCAAATTTAGTCGACTGAATTCAGAGAGAAATTTGAAGTAAAGTTACTCGACTGAATTGCTTGCTTCTGCAATCTTCTCTTCTGAATTTAGTGTGCCAGCTTACTGAACACTTCACTGAATAAAGTAGATACTAAATTAAACCAAGTATAACAAGCGTTTTAGATTGAATTTCGTTTTTCAGAATAAATATGAAATGGAATGCGTCGCTCGAGCGAGTCTCTTGTCCTGATGGATGCAATCTTGACGTCTTCATGTCAAGAGTGACTGTGTTTCTTCTAGGAATAGGTGTACCATTGTAGACCGTATCAGGGATCATGACGTATCGTAAAAAAGAAGGATAGTGTGAAGACTTCAGTTGATTACATTACAAACTTTTGTGTCATCTTTTTTATAGGATGATGAGGCAATAAGGAAACGGTCTAAACAACAAATACAGTAAGCACGTGATTCAAACCCCGCACACAACGTGCCTCGCCCGCGGCTCGCGCGGCACTGAGCGCTGACAGCTGACAGCCCCGCGGTCACCGGGCACGCACACATCCACAGCGCGTCTGTGAACCGTTACCACGAGTAAAGCTTGCGCCGTTTCGTGAGACCAAACTACTCAGTATAGTTGCTCATAGTCCCACACTCTAGTGCGAAAAAGCCTTGAACATTGCCGCAAAATTGCTAACTTATCCGTTTTGTATCGAATACACTTCGTAGTGTGCAACTGTTCTGCATGATCTAAAACCACCTTGCCCATTTTCCTATTGGACTTCTCATAGCTCGAAGCAGCGGCATCGTTTCATGGTTGATGTTCCAAAGACACTAATGAAGAGGTATGACTTTACTTTTGTGATAGGAACGTCTAGGCTGTGGAATGCGTTGCCTGAGTGGGGTTTTCTCGATGGTTATATTCTTGGTGTCTTCAAATCGAGAGTGAATCGGTTTCTTCTATGTGAACACGCTCCATCGTAGACCGCATCGTCGCTTAACATCAGCAGAGATGGCAATCAAGTGTAAATCTATAAAAGTTAAAAAAAGAAAAAGTCCTATTTTTTATTAAAATGACGCTTTATTAACTATATATTTAAGAAAATATATTATTATTATTCAAATATAACAATCTCAGATTTAGGCAATTTACAAATTAAGCTAAACAAATAAAACTGACTATTAGGCTCCGTTCACACAGACCGGCTCGGAGGCGAGCAGATTCTTATCACGTTGAAAACTAGAGTTTTTAGTATTTGTAGTAAAGTTTATTTTGCACGTGCACTGCTTTTGTCATTGAGAATGTAGTCCAAGCGCCGCAGCAAATAAAGTAAGCTTGTAATGCAATGTACGGGACCTGGTGTTTTTTTTTTTTTTTTTGGTGTTTATGCTCTTGATCATACAATTTTTAACGTACGATGCGCGGTTCGCGAGATATTCAATAAAACGTGTTTCCCAAGATAGCGACAAAAGCGAAACCCCTCCCGCTGCGCCAACTTGGACTTACATTCAGGGGACAATATTGATAATATAAAAAAAAAACCAGGTCCCGTACGTTGCAAAAAACAACCCCAGTGCTTGGCCTAATGCTTGAACGCGCTTGGTGTGAAATAATAGAGGAGCTAACCGGCTCTGATCGCGAACTTTTTCTTGTGTGTGTTTTTTTTTAAATATTGGTGGACAATTCACACATAACACCATCTGACTCCAAACTAAGCAAAGCTTGTAATATGGCGGCCAGATAGCTGATATAATACTTGATTGCATGCTTTCTGTCTCGCTCGCTTCTATGTGAACCAGTTGGCTGCTCCGCTCCGACCAACGGCCAAGCGTACACGATCCGGTCTGTGTGAACGGACCCTTAACGACACCATAACAGCAACAACTAGCACAGCTAACTAGTATTCTAACACCGCCAGATTATAGTCTCACGGTAGGTTAGGTTTGTAATCTTACGAATAATCTGACTGTTTTTTACAATTACGGGTTAACAGTGACATACACATGCCTAGAAAATTCTGGTTTTGTTAGGTATTTGTAATTTTAATTTCGATTTTCAACATTATCGACATTAAAAAAATATGTTTTTTTTAATTATGATTGACATTTAGTTGATTTACATAAAAGTAAATAATAACAAGTAAATAATAAAGTTACACATTAAATAACACTGGAATGTCTGTTGTAAAGTTAGAAAACATTCGAATGAAGCACATTTCATACTCGAATATACCTGCACAAAATTCAATTTATGTAGTTCACCATATTTGACAAAATTTACAACTGTATTTTATCTCGGTTTTTTATCGGATACACGTCGAAGAGTGTGCCAATGATCTGCATGATCTTACACCACCTTGCCCTTTTTTTCTATCCTGACTTCTTGGAGCTCGAACAAGCGACATCGTTTCACGGTTGGTGTTCTAAAGACACGAACGAGGGCTCGCTTTTGTGATAAGAACGTCTAGGCTGTGGAATGCGTCGCCTGATTTTCCCGATGGTTAAAATCTTGGTGTCTTCAAATCGAGAGTGAATCGGTTTCTTCTAGGTAAGCACGCTCCACCTTCACTTAACATCAACCAAGATGGCGGTCAAGTAAATCTATAAAAGTTACAAAAATGCAGGTATATTCGCATCCTAAAAACAAGCAATTGATTAACAAAATAACACTTGTAATAAAAAAAATCTTACATAATATGTCATAAAATCGGGTTTCTTATCACTATTCATAAGTTAGGCGGGGCGCAAACGTGGCCACTTTTTGTGTCCTGTATCAGATACAAGCTACCGACGAATATCTGTTTTCTATAGATCAGTATGAAACAATCCGCTCCCTGCGCGAACGTGAACATTTTGCGTAACGGGATACAGAAGATGATCCGGAAACTATAAGTGTCTACGTTGGCACAGCGCCTCAACAACTTATCATTTGAAGTAAGTATTTATACAGATCTGTAATAATCTTAGCCCAGGATAGCCCACAAGTGAGGAATAGTAATGAAAAAGTCACAGTTTGATTATAGGTGTCATTACATGCCTGATTGCGGCGAAATTAGAGCCACTTTATGAGTAAGTGTGTTAGAAATATAATTTAACAGTCACATTGTCCTATATATTGCGTGGTACATTATCCCGGTCCTACGCTCAGAAATATTTCATCCTAGCTATCTCTGTCAGCTACCATAATAGAGAGTTTCTTAAAGGAAATTGTTGGACGTTTCATCAAAATGAAACCTATTTACGCAAAATTAGCTTGATAGTAACGAATTAATTACATCTCTCCCAAAAGACAAAATTGCTTCAGACCTGGAATCTAGACTTCAATTCCATAAACAATTTATGGCAGGTGCACAAGTAAATACTGCTGGGTTGGGTGCGAGAAAAAAAAGGGAAGACCGAGACATGGTAAAAACCTTTCTACAACAAGACGAAAATGACGGTTACAAAGTGCACGCTATGAATTTAGAAATGCAAAGTGAGTGGTTAACCATAGGTGAGTTCTGTATCCCATTAGCTCTAAAATGGCGCACCTTGATCTATGACTGGTCCCCTGCCTTATTAAAATTTTATCTAAATGCATTCCAAATGACCCTCCTGACCAGAGTAACTTGGTAAGGTGGGGAAAAGCCTGTGAAAAATGTTGCTATACTTGTGGAGAGGCGATATGTACAGCAAGGCACATATTGGTGGGATGCAAGGTGCTCCTTAATGGGGGTCATTACTCACGGCGTCATGACAGAGTACTTGAAATCATACGTGAAGCCATGAGCCTTTCGGTAGCTAGAGCCCAAAAGGGATTGACGACAAACAACAGACAAATTAACTTTGTAAAGAAGGCTCAACTTCAAACTCCAGGAACAAGCCTTACTCAATCCTGGGTACAGCACCTGATTGGACTATTTTAATGGACACGTATGAAAAGCACTACAAAATCCCAGAGGATGTGGGTGTTTCGTCATCCAGACCGGACATTTTCCTTTTTCTAGAGCTACGAAACGCATAGTCCTTGTAGAACTTACCGTACCGTGGGAAACTAATATACCTAAAGACCACGCGATGAAACAAAATAAGTATTACGACCTCCTAAACGAATTAACAAAAACGGCTATGTAGTTAGTTTATACGCTGTAGAAGTGGGAGCGAGAGGTATACCAGCAAAATCTCTCTATAACCTACTGAAAGACCTTGGCTTATCCAGAAGTGCTGTAAGTTCTATACTAGAACGTGTATCTAAAGCTGCACTAGTAGGCTCATATCAGATTTGGCTGGGCAGGGAGAGAAAAACGAGTGGTGAAGGTGAGTGTTGATGTACGTCAGAAAGGGGCCCCTTAAACCTACGCCCGAGTCACAAGTCTCGGGAACTACTCGAGTTTTTCTCTCTCTGCCACACGATGGACCCGGCACCCGCACGGTGAATCCATGGAATGCTAAGAAGATCGTCTCAAATGCAAAAATTGTACGCGGGATCCTGGACTATTTTTATTACTTTTTAAACTGGTATCACTGGTGATTCAAAAGTTCAAATGATGACAGTCATTGATGTCAGTCATCACTCTCCAGCAGTGAGAGAGGGTCTTCAAACACCGGCTCAGCCGATTTTGATGTGGTTGCGAGCGATGCGGAGTCCTCTTTTGACGAGGTAGGTGCGGGTAAGTTAGGCTTTGGTTCTGTGCAAGAAACATTAAATATTACAAGTAAATAAAAAAAATAAAGAACTGCCGATAGAAGTGTAAACTTATAACTCAGAATTTGATAGCTCACTTTGGAAACTACGCGGGGGAAACCGGAGGGCGTGGCCATGAGCATGGCCATCTAGAAATGCTGGGTCTATATGTGGTTGCATAACAATTTTCAGAGACGCGGGACGCGCGCTCCCGCCATTGCCAACATTACAATGTTAGTATTTCGGGAGCGCAGTTATCGGCATATCGGCGTTTCTTCTATCAAAGGTGATGAACTCCTAGTAATATTTATTTATACTGTGGTATTACATAGTATTCGGTGAAGGCAAACCATGAGATTTTTCCGTACTAAGAAATGGTTAAATAGGTTTACTTTTTAAAAATTACATAATGCTACCAAACATTTGACAGAGAATTTCAAAATTAAAATATACCAGCAAAATATCTCTATAACCTGCTGAAAGACCTTGGCTTATCCAGGAGTGCAGTAAGTTCTATACTAGAACGAGTATCTAAAGCTGCACTAGTAGGCTCATATCAGATTTGGCTGGGCAGGGAGATAAACACGAGTAGTGAAGGTGAGTGTTGATGTACGTCAGAAAGGGGCCCCTTAAACCTACGCCCGAGTCACAAGTCTCGGGATCTACTCGGGTTTTTTTCTCTCTCTGCCACACGATGGACCCGGCACCCGCACGGTGAATCCATGGAATACTAAGAAGATCGTCTCTTATCTATATAAGTACCAAATTTCATTCCTTCAGTAGTTTTTTGTGATAGAGTAACAAACATAGATTTTTACAAATTGTCGCGTTTATAACATTCTGTCGAGATGGTAATGAAAAACAAACTTACATTTACAAAATTTAGAATATTGGTTTTGAATTAAAAGAACTTACCACTTTTTTGTTTCTTTAAACCGAACAAATCATCATCATCATCGTCGTCGTCACCAAATAGAGAACCTTTCACGACGACTTCTTTTCTCTCCTTCACTTCTCTGTTTTTCACTTCTTTGTTCTTCTTTTCCGTGCTCTTCTTACCGGTAAATAAATCTTCTTCGCTGTCAGAATCGAAAATAGTAGTTTTCTTTAAGATTTTCTTGTTTTTAGTGAATAGTTCTTCGTCTGAATCATCAAAGAGATTACTTTTATTATCTTTTAAAGATTTAGTATCTTTTGCAGACTTTGATTCTTCTTTAGCTAATTTAGTATTTATTTGTTCTTTGTTTGTATCTTCTTTGTAAGTTTTTCCTAAAGTTTTAATTCCATCAGTATTTTTAAAGATATCATTTTTTTCTGTGTTAGGTTTCAAATTATTGTCGAATGTTTCTGTGTTTTTGGGATCTGTATTAAATATGTCTTCATCATTAAGAATGTAAACAATTTTTGTTGTGGTTTGTTTGTCTGTTACATTTTGCGTTTGGTTTTCAATTTCTTTTGAAATAGACGGAACCGCGGAACTTTTATGTGGTACATTTGTCAACATACTATTAAATATATCGTCTTCTTTAGCTAAATATTTTTTATCAGACTCTTTTGCAACTAATTCTTGGGTTTTCGTTAAAGAATCTGTAGTGATTTCTTGGATATTTTGATCTTTAGTATCTTGAATAAGATTGTTCTTATTACTTTCGTTCAGATCTTCTTTGCCGAGATAATCTTCCCGTTTGCTATCTTCTTTAGTCCTTATGGGTTTAGGTTCATCGAAAGAACTCGAGTTGTCTGTGTCATCTCCGAAGTCTATAGCAGACTTTCTTACAGCCTCGTGTCTGGCCTTTCTACTACTTGGCCTCCTTTTAACTTGTATCCTAGGCCTTTGTTTAGATAAATTATTGTCTAAAACTTCAGATTTCTCATCGAACGCAACAGATTTTTCTGATTTCAATTCTTCCTCATCTGTTATCTTATTTTCATCTTGAAAGCTAATCGATACAGGTTCAGAATCTGTTTCATCAAGTCTTCTGTAATTTTTTTGTTCGACTTCTGATTGTTCATCTTTGCGTTCTTTCAGTATTTTCTTAGGAGATGCTCCTGGCATCAAAGCGTTCACGTTTATGTTAAAGTTTATAGTGTTCAATTTGCCAATCTTCTTTATTTCTGTATCTTTTTTAGGCGATTCCGATTTAAAAATATCGTCGAATTCATCTTTTTTATCTTTATTTGTAAATAAATTTGAATTGTTTTGATCTAATTTCGGAATATCGTTTCGACTAGGTTTAGGTAAGTCTGGTAAATTACCAAACAGTTCATCATCTGAATCTGTATTATCCACTATAACATTTTCAGTATTTTTAACTATTTTAGAAGAAAATAAGTCCTCGTTTTCGATTCCATCAAAAATGTTAGTTCGAGGTTTATCCGCAAATATTTCATTAGATAAAGGCTTATCATCTACAATACTTGGATCTACAACTTTAACACTATGAGGCACATTTTCTTCATAATTAGGCACAGCATTAAAGTCTTTACTTTTATCGATTTCTATAGAATTAGGCACAGCTTTTGTAGCAGAAGCAAATAATTCATCTTCATTTAAATTTTCTACTAATTTCGAAACGTTTTCTTGATCTGGTATTGAGGCAAAGATATCATTTTCATCATCTGCCAATTTTATAGATTGCATCACATTACCAGATTGTTGTACAGGACTAAACAAATCATCATCAGGTTCTGTACTTTTATCAGTTTTCGTCGTAAAATCGACGTCTATAGCAGGAGGTTCGTCAACAAATATATCAAAGTTAGCGTTTTTCATAAATATTTCTGGTTTCTCATCAGATATAACATCGTCTTTCTTGAAAAATAACGACTCATCATCTGAATCATCGTCAAAAAGTGCGTTGACGTTTTTACTTTTTTTAGGTTCTGCTGGTTTTCAAAAGCAGGAGGTTCAGTAAATATGTCATCAAATAAGTCAGCACCTGAAGTTACTGTCTTAGTTTTGGATGTAATAGCTTCAATTTCGTCAGGTTCAAATGGATCGTCAAAAACGGCTTGTTTGACTTCATGTTTACTTTTATTAGAAATAGTTACTGCATTTGCTTCATTTTCAATATTTCCTACACTTGTTGACTTAGCTATTGGTTTTGAGTCAGGTTTTAATTCCTCTTTTGATGTATTTACGTCTTGTATAGATTCAACCACTTTTGACTCATCCGTGACGATTTCGTGAGCCTGTACTATATCTACATTTTTTGGGTCTGAAAACAAATGATTATCATCAAAACTATCAGTTTTCTTGCTTGTTTCATTTTCAGGTACGTTTGACTCAATTTTACATGTTATATCTTGTGTTTCATCAACAATGATATGAGTTGAAATATCTTTATTTTTGACACTGTTCGTGGAATCATCTTTACTTGAACTAAAGCTTTTATCAATAACAGGTTCATCAATTGACGTTGTACTTTCTACTTTGGTCGAATATTTCTGATCATTCGATTCTTTTAATTTGTTAGCAGTAATAAACAGATCATCTATCTCATCTTCATCGAAAAGAGATGGACTTTGAATTAATTGCTTTTCGTCTACTTTTAATTTATTCTTTGATGGTAATTTATTTTCGTCATTAGTTTTGTCTTTTGTTTCAGGGGTATTCTTATCAGAAGTAAAATCATTTTCAATAGCATTTGTTTTTTTATTAACTGGAGTTTTCAGTTTAGCAAAAATATCATCGTCACTATCCGAATCAAATATAGTTTTCGTTTTTATCTGTGGTTTAGGAAGGGTTTTAGCGGTTTGCGGAGAATCATTAGATAAAGGTTTTTCTTGATTTAGTTCTGTTGGTTTTTCGATGATATTTGTTTTAGTTGCGTCTTTTTCGCTTACAGTAATATTTGCGTTGTCGTCTTTCGCTTGAGATTGCGACTTTTTAGCAATTATTGTGTTAGATTCTTTCACATCGCTAAATAACTCATCATCGCTGCTAAATATACTGTTATTTGCTTTGGAAGTGGTTGCATTACTTGGACTTTCGTTATTGTTTTTACTTTTATTTGTTGAATTCACTTCGACATCAGAGAAAAGACCATCATCATCAAATATCGACTTCTGATTCGATTTATTCGTCGGTAGTTTAACATTACTCGTAAATATATCATCTATGTCATCAAATAAGTTATCGTTGAACAGATCTTTGACGCTAGTTTTTGCTTTCTCTTTGACAGTTATCGCTTTATTTGTGACAAAAGTAGCTTTAGTGACAGCTGTCGTTTTTGTTTCTTTAGGAGCTTGTGACGTTTTCTTTTGAGCGCTTTCAGATTTAGAGAAGAGATCGTCAAATATATCTTTTTCTGTTTTTGTTATACCTTTGTCTATTTCATCGATGTTTTTATTTTGTCCTATACTTTCAGTATCATCATTATTTTTAATTATTGTTTCAGGTTTTCTTGTCTGTTTATCGAAGTTATCGGTTCGTTTGTTGTCGTCATCGCTTCCGCTTTCGCCGGAAGAAGACGATTTGCGTTGGTTGCGTTTCAAAATGGCGGCGCCTATGCTTTCAGTGCCTTTGTTTGAGCCGAACAGAGAAATACCACCCACTGGTTTCTGAAATAAAGACAATACGTTATTTAAAATGTGAATCACAAACACAAAACGCGGAAAGACAAATATTTAAATGATAAAGTATTTAAGAAAAAATCGAAGTCGTCTGCAGAAATT
The DNA here is from genome assembly GCA_017562165.1 of Ectropis grisescens. Lineage (NCBI taxonomy): Eukaryota > Metazoa > Arthropoda > Insecta > Lepidoptera > Geometridae > Ectropis > Ectropis grisescens. The sequence goes on from CM029796.1 coordinate 1,086,856, forward strand.
AACTGATCTGAATCCAAAAGCGCACCATAAACACAAAATTGTATTTCCTAAGTGCAGACTTCAGAAAACAAATAACTCTTTCAAATGTAATGGTATTCGCTTCTATAATGCAATCCCTGTACAAGTGGAAGGCCTCAATGAAACCAAGTTTAAAAATGAAATAAAAGCTACCTATTGAGCAAGGCATATTATAATATAGACGACTTTGTTAAAGATAGTAACGTATGGAAGAGAAATGTGTCGAAATTAGAATCTTGTAATAAGGTAAAATAATAGATTTTAAGACTTTTGATGTTACATTGTTTATACTAATGTAGTATCTGTATACTGTGTGTATTGATTATTTGTTATATTGTCTTCGACAAAGCCTTTTTACAGCTGCATGTAATTGACTAGGCCCCTTTACAGCTGCTTTATTCTTTTTGACGTTGTTATTTTATCATATTATGTACACAGATTCTTTGCCTTTTTGTAAATGACGTTACCAAGTGTTCTTATGAATTTATGGTATGAATAAATGAATTGAATTGAATTGAATTGTCATGTATTATGAATAAATATGTTCACAGGGAAGCAAGTAAAAAAGGGAAAGATAGTAAAATCAGGATGGACAATTGAGTGTTGTAGATTCATAACTATTACATTAATAGTTAATTTAATCCAGCATCAGATAGCTACAAGATTACAGAATTCATTGTACCGAATGTAGACTGGGAGAGAGGCGAAGCGCCGCCATTTTGTGGTTATTTTTGTGCATCTCTAGATTTCCATTAAATTAAAAACTTTCATACAGTTTTGCGAGCGAACAAATACTTTCGAGTGGATAGTGTAGCCAAAGCCATATAAAGGCGGTGTAATTGTTGTGTTCCGGTTTGAAGGCCAATGTTACCGTAGACATTACTTACACTACAAGTTATTTTTTCGGGAGAGATGAACGCAGTGCGCTACCAGGACGTTTGTATTTTGATTCGGACCCTTCATGTTCCAATAGCTGCGTGTCACTGTGCTGGTATGGGCAGGCATGTTGCTTACCATCAGGCACATGTCCTGCTCGTCTCATCACTCTAGATAATAAGAGAGTACCTTAGAACTAGTTTCGCTTTCTGTGTTGTCCTGTGTCGCTTTCTTAGGAGCGGGCTCTGCAAACAATTCCGGTTCCGATTCATCTTCGAATAAGGTCGTCTTTTGCTTGGCAGGTTTTTCCACCTGTAATACGCGAATAAAAATTATTAAGATTGGGATACGGCATCCTACTAATATTATAAATGCCAATGTTTGGATGTTTGTTGCTCAATCACGTCGTAATACATGAACGGATCGGTTTGTAATTCGGAATATAGTTATATCATAGTCTGGAAGTACATATGTTATGCTACTTTTTATCCTATATAAAATAACTAAAAGAACTGGGTAGCACCGCGGGGCGCGACTAGTAACATATACAGATATACTTCATTGAACACACCAAACTAAAGAATAATACACAAATTGAAAAAATGTAGCAGTCATAAGAACTGCTGATAGAAGTGAAAACCTATAACTCAGAATTTGATAGCTTACTTTGGAAACTACGCGGGTGAAACCGGAGGGCGTGGCCATTGCCATTTAGATCATACGAGTTTACCCGAAGATTTCTTTCGTTTACGAACGTGATGCTTCAATTCACATCCCACGGAACATCTGTATGTTGTATTTTATCTCCTATTCCCGCGTTCGTCCCCCAACTCGCCTGATGGTAAGCGACGGTGTGGTTGATAATGACGCACGTTGACCTTGAAAAGTTCTAAAACGTATCTCTCAGGGAAAAAGTTTTTTTTTTTTAACTAGAATAGGTTCGCACTTGACCACCATCTCGCCTGATGTTAAGCGATGATGCGATCTACGATGGAGCGTGCTTACCTAGAAGAAACCGATTCACTCTCGATTTGAAGACACCAAGATTGTAACCATCGGGGAAAACCCACTCAGGCAACGCACTCCACAACCTAGACGTTCTTATCACAAACGTGGAGTCAAATCGCTTCGTTCGTGTTTTTGGAACATCAACCATGAAACGATGTCGCCCTTTTGTGGAACGAGAAGTCCGATAGAAGAAAGGGCAAGGTGGAATTAGATCATGCAGATCAGTTGCACACTCTCCGAAGTATACTTTCATTGGCGCGCCAAAAGAAGAATTCAATTTAAAAAAAATAACGGTTTTCGCGTGTGAAACTGACCTGTTTGGGGGGCGAAGTCGCTGAAGATGTCTCCCTGGTCGAGCGGCGCCGGCGGGGAGTCGAACCGGAACAGGTCTCCCGCCGGGTCGCCCGGCGCTTGCGGCTTGCTTCTGCGAAACAAGACAGGGAACTTCACAAACTAATGCCTAATTAAATAAATAAATAACATATCTAATTTTAAAAATAAACTAGTTAAATAAATAACATAACTAATTCACTAACGTGGATAAATTAACTTTAATCCACGTCTATACAAATTACGGCGAGCGCTGTGGGTTAGAGTGAGTGAGGAAGATCCTACCGCTGCCGTAAGAGTGAGAGAAACGCGTAACGCGTTACGTAACGAAGCGGCCATCTCTCCCATGAGAAGCGACAGTAAAGGAGACCAGATAGACTGGCGCCGTAGCGCGTTACGTAACGAAGCGGCGATCTCTCCCGTGAGAAGCGACAGTAAAGGAGACAGGAGACCAGATAGACTGGCGCCGTAACGCGTTACGTAACGAAGCGGCCATCTCTCCGATGAGAAGCGACAGTAAAGGAGACCAGTTAGGCTGGCGCCGTAACGCGTTACGTAACGAAGCGGCCATCTCTCCCATGAGAAGCGACAGTAAAGGAGACCAGATAGACTGGCGCCGTAACGCGTTACGTAACGAAGCGGCCATCTCTCCGTGAGAAGCGACAGTAAAGGAGACCAGATAGACTGGCGCCGTAACGCGTTACGTAACGAAGCGGCCATCTCTCCCGTGAGAAGCGACAGTAAAGGAGACCAGATAGACTGGCGCCGTAACGCGTTACGTAACGAAGCGGCCATCTCTCCCGTGAGAAGCGACAGTAAAGGAGACCAGATAGACTGGCGCCGTAACGCAACACAAGACATTGGCGAAATTGTACTCACCAAGCATTTATCTCACACATACTCGTATATATAGCACAACCAAATAGAAGCCAGAAATAAATCGAAGATGAAGAATCAGATGACATTTAACACAGCTAAACAAAAGCCAGAAATGAAAAGAACATGAGAAAGAAGAAGACTTTAATCAGGTATTATTTAATTATTACTTTTATTTAATCTTTTTCATTCCATATATTAAGACTAGAACAAATTGTCTTGCCAGACATATTGCACGCCTCTCGCAGAGGCCAGTTTGTATGGGGCAACTTTTGAAATGTTTTGTATCATCTTATCTTACCTAGATATTAGATTTTTTGTTTAAGTGTTTGTAATTTACTGGTGTGCATAATAAAGAGTTTCTGTCTGTCTGTCCGTCTACAAATAGCAATAAAGAATTTTGTATTTGCAAAACGCGTTACGTAACGAAGCGATTTACCACCAGAAGTGATTATTTAAAAAGAAAAGCGATGTGGATAGAGTATGAGAGTGTCTGACCTTTGCGTATGGGGGGTGTGTTTCTCGAGCTCCGCGAAGATGTCTTCGTCAGATGAGGAGTCGGCCACCAGTGGGGGCGGCTCGTCGCTGAAGATAGCGCCTGGGGACGTATCACGGTTTTCAAGTTATACCTACTTCCCTTAGCACCACTACATGGGGACATCCATAAATTACATCACACGTTAAGGGGAGGACGTTGTGGTATTTCATAAACACGTATTAACACACAAAATTTAAGCGAAAATTGCAAAATATGAGACGTCACACTAGGTAGGGGAGAGGTCTCAAAACTGTAACCAATTGTGACAAGGACAGTGGAGGGGTATACAAATTATGAAATCCGTGTGACGAGATTTATGGATGGCCCCCATCACTCTTATCATATATTAGTCTAAATTTACATTGTCATCATCATCATCAGGCGCAAGACGTCCACTGCTGAACATAGGCCTCCCCCCTAGATTTCCACAACGAACGGTCCTGCGCAACCTGCAACCAGCGGTTTCCAGCGACCTTTGTGAGGTCATCTGTCTCTATAGTGGGAGGTCTTGTATGTAAACGAATTTCTTTTAAGTTGTTTGCCTGGAAGAGCTGCAATAAATATGTCACGATATGATATTATCATGTCATAGCATAAATCGATTCTATATCAATGTTATGAATAAATAATAATAATAAATAAATAAATATTGGTGGACAATTCACACACAACACTATCTGACCCCAAACTAAGCAAAGTTTGTACTATGGCGGCCAGATAGCTGATACAATACATATATAGTTTAAATACAGACTTATTATAAATAGAAACACCCAGACACAGTGCAAACATTTGAACTATCACACAATTATTTGCACTGTGTGGGAATCGAACCCACGACCCTCGGCTTCGCAGGCTGAGTTACTACCAACTAAGCCACGATGGCAGTCTGGGCAGTCGAATGTACCAATCGTTAGTTTAATTTGCGTTATGTCTATTTCATAAAATAAATAAAAACGATTACCCTTGAGGTGTTCGCGTAAACAACTGTCGCAACAGTGATATTTCCTAAATCTAGGTTACACGCGCGCCCTAAATTACGTAGTGCTGAGCTAGCATAAGTTAGCTTTAGAATACGTTTAGTTATAAGATTCATTGAATAAACGAAGCTGAACCCGACAACATGTTTTATTCTTTCACCATCAACACCAAACATTACACCTGCATGTTAACTAAATAGTAAACATAGCTACACGACAGTGACAGATGCGGCTGAAAGACTTGTATCCATGGCTAAGAAAAACATTAAAAAATAAAACAAGTGACAGCGGTAGTTAAATATATTTCTTGCTCTGGCACACTCGGCGGTCCCGAATTCACCCGAACATTTCTTTCGTTTCCGAGCGTGACGCTGAGCTTCATTCCACAGCTCACGGAAAATCTGCGCCAAAAGTTTTAATTTCAATATAAACGCTACTCACTGGTGGCGGGTTGTTCTGGCTTGTAGACCTTTCTGACCGGCGCGGGCGCAGGTCGGTCATCTTCCGTCTCCTCGCGGACTACCTGCAGGTTTACAATACCCTATTACTATTAGAAACTTTATTATAGGTATATTTTATAGTACAGAGCAGCAGAACGAGCAGGGCGTATGGCTAATGGTAAGCAACATGCATGCCGGTAACAGCACAGTGGCACGCAGCTATTGGAAAACGACAAATATTGACGAATTCTGTGCTTAGATTACGAAGTCTGAGCTAAGGTTATGAAGTTTGTGTTAAGGTTACGAAGTCTGAGCTAAGGTTACGAAGTCTGTGCTAAGGTTACGAAGTCTGTGCTAAGGTTACGAAGTCTGTGCTAAGGTTACGAAGTCTGTGCTAAGGTTACGAAGTCTGAGCTAAAGTTACGAAGTCTGTGATAAGGTTACGAAGTCTGTGCTAAGGTTACGAAGTCTGTGCTAAGGTTACGAAGTCTGTGCTAAGGTTACGAAGTCTGAGCTAAAGTTACGAAGTCTGTGATAAGGTTACGAAGTCTGTGCTAAGGTTACGAAGTATGTGCTAAGGTTACGAAGTCTGTGCTAAGGTTACGAAGTCTGTGCTAAGGTTACGAAGTCTGTGCTAAGGTTGCGAAGTCTGTGCTAATAAGACAAGTATGCGCTAATATGACGAAGTCTGTGCTAAGATTAAGAAGTCTGTGCTAATATGACGCGGTCTGTGCTAATATGACGCGGTCTGTGCTAATATGACGAAGTCTGTGCTAGTATGACGAAGTCTGTGCTAATATGACGAAGGCTGTGTTAGGTCGACAAACTGTAAGAACATGTCGTATTACCGTATGTGTCTCGGCTCCGAGCCTCTTGGCCAGCGCGGCGGCGACGTCCGCCGGCCGCGCCGGCGCGGCGGCCGCGCCCGCAGACCCGGGGAGAGACGACGAACTCTCCGACAACTGACAGATTACAAATATATGTAAAGAATATCACTACATTGGTGTCGTGGTTTTTCTTTTTAATTTATTGTCTACTGAGCTCCTATATATGTCAGTGTCATGCTGTCAAGTCAGTGACACCAACTGTTTGCATTCAAATTATTTTCTAAGTAAAAGTTAGGTAGATTTATTTTAGAAAAGAGTGAAAGATTTTTAATTGTTGATTGTATAAAATAAGAGAATTATTTCTATAAGCTTAAGCTAAACTGAAAGTAAAGGCTTTAAATGTTGTTTTTTGTTATTTCAGATAAGTTACTCTGTCCAGAATGTGTAAATTATGTTTTACTTTGTAATTCCGTTTTAAATAAAAGTGAAATTTTGTTATTTCAGAAAACCCAATTTCGTCTTTATTTCACGAAAGCATAATAAAACCATTATAAAACAACATTTTCTGCATATATTTCAAGAAGTATGGAGAAGTTAAGATTTGATTTTTGTGTGAAAACTGCATCAGATGGGAAATCAAATGTTATTTGCATAACATCCATAGGAACACCTGATGGTCAAACTTATGGCATACCGACCGAATATCAACCTGCAATTTTACATCAATTAATAACAGATACCTCTGACTATGCCTATATATATATATTACATGTATAGTTTTATCTCACAAAGCGACGCGCTTCTTGCTTGTGTTGAACAAGTGTAAAAACACGCTGTGTGCGTGAAAACAAATATTGTATGTGTAAGTATGTGTGCGTGAAAACAAATATTGTATGTGTAAGTATGTGTGCGTGAAAACAAATATTGTATGTGTAAGTATGTGTGCGTGAAAACAAATATTGTATGTGTAAGTATGTGTGCGTGAAAACAAATATTGTATGTGTAAGTATGTGTGCGTGAAAACAAATATTGTATGTGTAAGTATGTGTGCGTGAAAACAAATATTGTATGTGTAAGTATGTGTGCGTGAAAACAAATATTGTATATGTGTGCGTGAAAACAAATATGTGTGTAAGTGCGTGAAAACAAATATTATATGTAAAGTATATGTGCGTGAAAACAAATATTGCATGTGTAAGTATGTGTGCGTGAAAACAAATATTGTATGTGTAAGTATGTGTGCGTGAAAACAAATATTGTATGTGTAAGTATGTGTGCGTGAATACAAGTATTGTATTTAATTGGATAACGGGACACTCACGTATATACGGTCGGTCAATCCGACTCGGGTTGAGTAGTGGTAGGACTCTTGGCAGAGTCCGCCTGGGGAAGTACCACACCTTTGCCAGTTATTCTACCGCCAAGCAGTAATGTGCAAACATTACTGTGTTCCGGTTTGAAGGGCAATGTGATCTTAGATCTCTGGGTGACGAGCGCAGTGCAGTGCTAGGTAATGATTTGGACTCTTCGTGTTCCAATAGCTGCGTGTCACTGTGCTGTTATGTGTCAGGCATGTTGCTTACCATCAGGCACATGTCCTAATCGTCTCGTCACTATTTATTTTAAAAAAAAAGTTTCGGCCGCGTCCGGCGGCCTTTTTCAAGGCGAGTGCACACGCGCGGTGGCTGCCCGTTTGGTATATACGTGAGTGTCCCGTTATCCAATTAAATATGTGTAACAACCACGTTAATTTTAATACAAGTATTGTATGTGCGTGTTTAACGGGTTTTTACAAGGTAAGCACCTTCTATCGTAGACCGCATCGTCGCTTAACGTCAGGCGAGATGGCGGTCAGGTCTTCTTCTTCTTCGTGTCGATGATGTTGTCTTTTTTGTGTGTGTGTGTGAGTCTTTTAAATTTTTGCTGCCCAGTATTCCGCAACTGTGACTCCTGGTATCGAGGCCTCCATCAGGTCGGTTCTGGTGCAGCTGGTTGGACACCGCGGGCATGACAGCAGGTGCTGCATGGTCTGAGTGGCCCCACAGTCGCACAGGATGTTATTTTCGTCAGAGTATCCCCATTTCGCCATATTAACTTTGCAGCGGCCCACTTGGGTCCGGAGTCGGTTTAGTGACTTCCACGTGGACCACGCTAGGTTGCTACCTGGGGCCAGCTCTTCAGCTGGGGCCACATAATCTTGCGGGGGAGGATAGCTCTCGGTCAGGTATAAAACGATAAATAATAAGAGAAAGAGAGACGACACTCTGTCTATTTCGCGTCGGTGGTTAAAAAATAGCCGGACATAACGACTGCCGATAGAAGTGAAAACTTATTCATATCTATACTAATATTATAAAGCTGAAGAGTTTGTTTGAACGCTAAGATCTCGGGAAGTACTGGTCCGAATTGAAAGATTATTTTTCTATTGGATAGTCCATTTATCGAAGCAGGCTTTAGGCTATAGAAAATAACGCTACTATTAATTGAAGCGGAGCATGAATCAAGAATGTAACAAAATCGGGAAAAAATATTCCCCTTTTGAGAGTTTTCGTACGTTTCGTGCTTTGACATGACACATGACAGCTTGTGTCAAAGATTGCGTCATTGAATTTCAGTAATCTGTGCATTGAATATAAACCTTTGCTAATTTTTTTTTTTCTAAATCTGAGTTGGTACGACCAATTTCCGACAGGTGGCGTAGCAGGTTGCTGAATAGGTTTTTTGTTTGAAATCGATATTCTCAGGAATGAGTGAACCGATTTCAGTCATTCTTTCACCGTTGGATTTGTACGGGATCCCGATGAGTGCTATATAATATACCACGGGCGAATCCGGGGCGGGCTTCTAGTTTATTTATACAAGTGACAAACAGCAAACAAGCAGCAAACGAGATTTAAGGGTCCGCGGTGGTGGGGGAAAACCTTTATAAACGATCGTGCGCTCAATCCGGTCTCTTTCCTGCCACCATACACTCGCTCAAGCGGTACCTCTGACCGTTTGACCAGCCAAAGTTTAAATTGTAATCTTTATCTGTCGAATTTACTTGAGGAATCGGTTATTTAGAGGTTTCAGTTTAATTGTTTAAGATCGGTTTAATTGTGTTTGTATTTCTGTTCAGTTTCGCATATAAATGTGACTGTGTAAAACTTAATTGTGTTTTTTATTCTTTTCCCACTTCTGGTCTCAAGATAATTTTACACGTCAATTAAAAAAATTAATGAAATACATTACTGTACTTATCATATAAAACATTGTCATAAATTAATAAAATAGTAAAATAATAAAATAAATAGAACATTATGTAATAGTCTAAGTAGCGTTTTAGTGTCATTACAACTCAAAAATAACCATAACTCAGAATTACTAACTTTCTACTCAGAATTTGATATACTTTGGAAACTACGCGGGTGAAACAAGAAGACGTGGCCATGACTATGGCCCGATACCCGAAGATTTCTTTCATTTACGAACGTGCCGCGTAAGCTAAATCTAGTGTCCGACCGAAAGTTCGGTTTCGGTTTCGGCCGAGTTTCGGCCAAAAATCAAGTTTCGGCCAAAATCGGCCGAAACTTTTGCCGAAACCGAAACTTAACAAGTTCAAACACGTTCGCGATCGCCTAACTTTGTTTTCCGCGGCAACACTTTGACGGACGCTGTCGGCGCTTTTCGGGAATTATCGTGCGCCGTTCGGATAGTTCTGTAGCAACCAGCGATGCCAACCGTACGAGGTTCCTCGTACAAATACGAGATTTGTAGTCTTTCGTACGAGATACGAGGACACTATTAATTAACCTCGTACAAATAAGTACGAGATTATAATATTGCTATTATAAAATAGTGAAAACTAGAGCCATCTATCAGAACTTGTAAGGACTTACAAGATTTCTTACTGATTTCTTATCTATCCAGTTAACAAGGAAATCCCCGACTAATAAAACATTTCATTTTTCGCTTTCATTCTAGTTACTTTCTGATCTTGATTTAGGTAGACGAGTGATTTGACAGAGAACTTAATTTGAAAAATTATTATTAATATGTTTTTATTTTATATTCAATAAATGATTACAACAATCTTAATATATTGTGTTTCCATTTCATGCCCTAATTAAGGCGAAATAATAGGTAAAATGCACCAAATTTCAGTATTTTAATAAATTATATACTTGACCACGTGAGTTTCGGTTTCGGCCGAAACTGAAGCCACGGCCGAACATTCGGTTTCGGTTTCGGCCGGAAAATCAGTTTCGGTCGGACACTAACTAAATTCACAGTTCACGGGAAACCTGTCTGTGGTAAAAGAAGTTTTAACTTCAAAAATAAGTTTTCTTTACCGTGTTCTCTTCGAACGCCTGCTCTTCCATCTCCTCTTCAGACTCGGAGTACTGTTCGATATCGCCGTCTCGCTTCGACGCGCAGCTGTCTGTATCGCTGTCCTCTACTAACAGACCTGGACAACAGATATCATCATCATCAACAAAATGTTCCCACTGCTGGGACTCGGGTCTTCTCTCGCGAGGAGAGAGTTAAGGCCGTAGTCCACCACGCTGGCCCAGTGCGGGTTGGTGGATACATGATTTCAAAAGGTTCTAGGTTGATTTCCTTACGATGTTTTCCTTTACCGTTTTGACATCATCATCATCACAACAGATATACATAATAATAAATTAGGAGCAAAAATCCTTATAATATCACAAATAATTTGGCGATTGTACCCGTTCCCATTGTTTATCCTGAATAAAATTCCTATTTGTTCTGCCAGACTATACCTAATCTGTGTTCCAAATTTGAACTCGATCCATTAAGATGTTCGGACGTGATTGAGCAACGAACATCCAAACTTCTAAACATTCAAACATTGACATTTTTAATTTTAGCAGTACGTGAATGTTTGTATGTATGTGTTTGTTAAGCGTAAAGCAAGTAAAAAGAACTAAATTAATTTAAAAAATTACCCCGACTACCTCGGCCTAACATTTTAATAGTCAAGCCCTTTCATTTGATACCCATATTGAGGGAGTTGTGAAAAAATAAATCTATTTCACCATTTTGTGGTAGGTGCCATCTTGGATTTGTAATTTTTCATAGTGTACCTATAGTATTCTACTACTGGTCAAGCGATTTCATTTGATACCCATATTGAGGTAGGTTGTGAAGAAAGAAGTTGTCCACCATTCTGTGGAGGCGGCCATCTTGAAACGATATTAACCAAACATAGCTAAGAACTACAGCACAGAAACTAACTTTCTAATAAAAACCGCACTGAAATCGGTCCATTCGTTTGAGGTCGCCCCTTTTTGGTCGGGGGTGAAAAACGACAAAATCTATACTAATATTATAAAGCTGAAGAGTTTGTTTGTTTGTTTGAACGCTAGGATCTCGGGAAGTACTGGTCCGAATTGAAAGATTCTTTTTCTATTGGATAGTCCATTTATCGAAGGCTATTATAGAACATAACGCTACCTACTATCAATAGAAGCTGAGCATGAATCAAGAATGTAACAAAAACGGGAAAAAATATTCCTTTTTGAGAGTTTTCGTAGCGTGCTTTGACATGAAAGCATGTGTCTAAGATTGCGTCATTGAATAATGACGCAATCTTAAACCTTTGCCAATCAAATTTGATTCTAAAAAATCTGAGTTGGTACGACCAATTTCCGACAGGTGGCGTAGCAGGTAGCTGAAGAGGTTTTTTGTTTGAAAGCGATATTCTCAGGAATGACTGAACCGATTTCAGTACATATGTACGGGATCCTGATGAGTACTATATAATGTACGACGGGCAACGCCGGGGCGGACCTCTAGTGTTAAATAAATCGAAACTTCTAAGCACTGTCACAGATAAGAAAATAGTTACTACACTGTATCTTCGTCATTATTTTGTATGCGAAAGAAAAGAAAAAATACGTGTAATAAAAAATACGTGTAATAAAAACTATGTAAATAAATAATAAATAAATAAAAAATAAATAATAAATAAATAATAATAAAAAATAAATAAATAATATGGGTCACAATATTTTTTTGCAATCTATCTTTTTTTTAACTTTTATAGGTTTACACTTGACCGCCATCTCGCCTGATGTGAAGCGACGATGCGGTCTACGATGGAGCGTGTTTACCTAGAAGAAACCGATTCACTCTCGATTTGAAGACACAAAGACTGTAACCATCGGGGAAAACCCACTCAGGCAACGTATTCCACAGCCTAGACGTTCTAATCACAAAAGTAGAGTCAAATCTCTTCTTTCGTGTCTTTGGATCATCGACCATGAAACGATGTCGTGTTTTCGAGCTACAAGCATTTCGATAGAAAAAAGGGCAAGGTATTATTAGATCATGCAATTCAGCCGCACACTCTACGAAGTGTATCCGATAAAAACCGATAGGCTGGCAATTTTCCGGCGATCTAACTGACTGATTAGTTTTCTTTAGGATTATAGCCTATTGAGATCCTTGCTCCTTTTGTGAAGTCGGTTAAAAAGCAAGGTGAATAGTTTCAGTGTTACCAGCGTGCCATTTGTTCTTCCACTGCTGCGAGCCGATGATGTGGGGCAGCGGCCGGTGCGCGTACGCATCCTTCGGTCTCAGGACCACGCTAAAAAAAATGTCTGTATGTAACGACGGTTTACGGACGACAGTTTAACGTGACAACTTCAAAACAAAACATTGATAGATGCGGCGCAAGCGTACAATGAACGTAACGGGACAGTAGGCGTAACGGGACATAACAGGACACTTTATTTACGTAACAATTTATTGTACGTTGTCACGTCAAACAATTGGCTGTATGTAAAGACGGTTTACCGACGACAGTTTAACGTGACAACATCATAACAAAACATTAATGAAATGATTGCATATAATGATGCAAACGAATGGAAGAGAGATGCGGCGCAAGCGTACAACGTAACGGGACAGTTAGTGTAACGGGACAATGAGCGTAACGGGACACTTTTACGTGCGCGCAGCAGGCGTTCATCGATTTATTAGACGTTGTCACGTCAAAAGTCATAAAGCGAAATAATATAAGTAAGCTTAAAACCTAGTAAGTAAGGGGCTATCCATAAATTACGTCACACGTCAAGGGGAAGGGAGGGGATCAATGAAGTGTGACAAGGGGTCTCAAATTTTGTGACGTCACATTTTTAAAAATGTCGTTTTTCATATCTAAGTATTACAACACTAAATTTAACCGAAAATTGCAAGATATGTAACGTCACACTAGGTAGGGGGAGCTCTCAAAAATGTGACAAGAAGAGGGGACGGAATACAAATCACAAAATCCGTGTGACGTATTTTCTAGATGGCCCCAAAGTAGTAGATGTATTGTAGTGGTAGGACTTCTTGGCAGAGTCCGCCTGGGGAAGTATCACACCTTTGCCAGTGATTCTACCGCCAAGCAGTGATGTGAAAACGTCATTGTGTTCCTGTTTGAAGGGCAATGTTACCAGAGGACATAGTGATACATCGGCAATGTTCTCAGTGATAGGGTATAGAGATAATACATCTTATATCTCTGGGTGACGAGTGCAGTGATTTGTACTCTTCATGTTCCAATAGCTGCGTGTCACTGTGCTGTTATGTGGCAGGCATGTTGCTTACCATCAGGCACATGCCCTGCTTGTCACTCTAAACAAAAATAAAAACAATATAGAACGTACCTGATTTCAGCGTCGCTGTCAGAGTCACTGCCATCCAGTATCTCAGCAGTTTCGTGCGCCCGTTCTAAGATCGCTAGGCTATCTTTGAGCATCGAAATCTCGTCGACTGGGGCCGGCTGTGGCGTGTCCTGGGAACACAAGTACACATTAAGGGATGTTTTAACTTAATAACAAATGTTGAGATATAATTTTAACACTACACTAAAACTGACTTTACTATGGGAGTCAGATAGCTGATATCAAAGAGTTTACATTTACTACGTATAGAGTTAGATTTTCCGCACGGTTCCTTTGTGTCAATCGTAAGCAGATGACGTGCATACTTTCTATGGCAACAGATGTGCCGCGACAAAAGTATGACACTTCCGCAAGAGCGACAAGGCAAGAAAGATGGTTCACTAATGTTTCACAAACATTTTTTGACAAAACATCACTTTAAAACCAACTAATCGTATAATATTCATTACGAAAACTTTACACCACAAAAATGTTTCATTTTAAAAACAACGTTTTGCATAATATTTATTTCAAAAATGTCTTACATCAACAAATGTTTTATTTTACAAACCGTCATTTTATAACCATTTATACGGCAAACGTTACATTTAGACAATGCATCGAATGATATTTTGTTATTTGTACATTTTTTGTTTCATATACTATTCATTTTCCAAATTTAACATTTACCAAAAAAATCTTCCGTTGTGAAATTAGGTACAAAATCATAAAAGTACCCATTAAATTGTCCATAGGAGTTAACCGTTCTGATTAGGTCCTGTCACAGAGTTTTGACCTAACCTGTCCGATTAGGATCTATTACTAAGATTTGACTCCGGGTGGGCTCCCCAGAAAGCTCTGCGGTCAGCCCTGAGTGTCGCTTCTCCATACTCGGCCTGCGCTCCACTACGGAGGTCGCCGGCTCGCTTCGCTCGCCACCTCCCCTTCGCTACGCTTGACCTCGCATGGCTCGCTCCAATCAGGACCTCCCTTGAGCTTCTGGCTCCCGCACTTTTATATACACTCTAGGGTAGTAGCGACAAGACTAGGTGAAGTCGGGGTGCTCTGAGTCGGATCTGGGTCCTAAGTTACCTAAGTTGTCCGGTCCGATGAATTAAACAACTTTTTTATGTATTTTATTTTCAGAAAAATCCAGAGCAGTGGCATGGCCAAAAAAATTTTGCCAATGATGTAGAATTTAATTTTAATTTTGTTAAATGAAATGTTTTTATGTTTAAGTTGTTAAGTAATTAAAATATAATTTGAAATGTTTGTCAAACAACACTCTGTAAAATAAAGATGTGTCAAGTGTTGGTTTTGTTTTAAACATTTATTAGTTAACTAAAATATTAAACGAATCAATTGTCAAATAATACGTTATGTAATGAAAGTTTGTCAAATAAATATTTTGAGATGTAACCAATTTGTGAAATGTTTTTTTGTGTAATAATCATTTGACGACCCGTGAGTTTGTCGAACGTTGGTTATCAGGTGTACATTTGTGAAAAAAAGTTTTTCAAAAGAACGGATACCAAGAAAGATGCTACCCGTGCTTTCGGTGTAAAGCGTTTGTGCCATCTCTATACGTAGTATATGTAAACTCTTTGGCTGATATACTTATATAGCTGTTAATACAAGTCCATTTATTGGTAAAAAGCATTCACAAGTCAAACAAAACCTATTAATATTTTAAACGTCAATGTTGATGACGTCATCTGTCGGTTTGTACGGCGAGCGTTGGCTGCATCACCGAAGACAATCAGAGAATTCAACTGACAGATGGCCATCAAGGACAGAAATGCGGCCGTGCTGGAGGCTCTGGGCCGGGAGGAGGCGGCTTAGGCAGAAGACGATGTCGAGTCGATTACTATCGGAATCCCAACCGGTAGTGATCGGCTCAACAGACGAAATCCGACTGACTAGTACTAGACTTAGGTTCAAAATGTTCACAACCAGATTTCCACAACGAACGGTCCTGCGCAACCTGCAACCAGCGGTTTCCAGCGACCTTTGTGAGGTCATCTGTCCATCTAGTGGGAGGCCGTCCAACACTGCGTCGTCCGGTTCGTGGTCGCCACTCGAGAATGATATTTATTTTAATAAATATTGGTGGTGTTTATTGGTGGACAATTCACACACAACACCATCTGACCCCAAACTAAGCAAAGCTTGTGTGATGGCAGCCAGATAGCTGATACAATACTTATATAGTTTTAAATACATACTTATTATACATAGAAACACCCAGACACAGTGAAAACATTTGAATTCATCACACAAATATTTGCACTGGGTGGGGATCGAACCCACGACCCTCGGCTTCGCAGGCAGAGCTACTACCAACTAAGCCACTAGGGCAGTCAATCAATATGTGGATGTTTGTTCCTCAATCTTGTCAACACAGATTATAGAACACAGCCTATTTCACTAGCTCGTAGGATATATTATTTTGTATATTGTTTTTTGGATAGTGGACAATAAAGAGTTTCTATATACTTTTGGAACGAAGTTCCTTATCGCGCGTTGTGAAAGGGGGCTAGACGGAAAAAAATCTTACGAAAAGTTGTCACGACACTTTTTGCTATTGTAAGCTGTGCGGCGTCGCATGCTTCTCTGTCTGTCTCTCTCTCTCTTATAGAAAGCAAGCCAGATATTTTCATTTCTATTTCGCATTGAACAGTGTGGTGTCGCGACGATTATTTTTGTTGAGTGTATACAGGTTTTTTGTAAATAATAAATAATAATAATAATTCCTTCACTAATTAATCGAAAGGAACTTCGTTCCATCCGGGTGTCCCTTGACACCTTTCAAGTTTTTTATCTCGGAAAAATAACAAGAATGAAAACTACGCGGTGAAAATCGGCGAGCGCTACGAGTTATGCAATAAAATAGAAAAATAATAACACATCATTCATACCTAACTGTGACACTATATGACTATTGTCTAAGTCTAAAACAATTGTTTGTAATAGGTATTTGTCAGCAAAGAATTCTATAGTCGTATAATAATAGGCATTTTTAGTGTTCCGTAAAACGTAAAAACCTTATAGATTCGTCATGTCTGACCGTATGTCACAGCCACTATTTTCCGAAACTATACCTGTTGAAACTTGGTATGATGTACTTATTCTGTGAACTGGAAAAGATTTTTACACAAATATATATAAAAAAACAATACATTTTGGGGGTGGGGCGCACCTTAAATCGTAGAACTGAAACTCAATTATTTTTTTCATCAAACTCCATACGTATGGGGTCTATGCATTGGTCTATGATGTCATCATCATCATCAGCCGCAAGACGTCCACTGCTGAACATAGGCCTCCCCCCTAGATTTCCACAACGAACGGTCCTGCGCAACCTGCAACCAGCGGTTTCCAGCGACCTTTATGAGGTCATCTGTCCATCTAGTGGGAGCCGTCCAACACTGCGTCTTCCGGTACGTGGTCGCCACTCGAGAACCTTTCTTCCCCATCGGTTGTCGGTTCTGCGAGCGATGTGGCCTGCCCATTGCCACTTCAGCTTGCTTACTCTTTGAGCTATGTCGGCCACTTTCGTTCTTTTGCGAATATCCTCATTACGGATTCTGTCGCGCAAAGAGACTCCGAGCATAGCCCTCTCCATAGCTCGCTGTGTGACTTTGAGCTTCGTTATGAGGCCCACAGTTAAGGACCACGTCTCAGTTCCATAAGCCATCACTGGCAACACGCACTGGTTAAAGACTTTCGTCTTTAGGCATTGGGGTATTCTGGACTCAAAGATGTGCCGAAGTCTATGATGTAGAAGTTTCTAATACCATTTTTTTCTATACTGAATAATTTGCGCGAGAGACACTTCCAAAGTGGTAAAATGTACCTCCCCCTGTGACTTCTAAAGTAAGAGAATGACAAAACTAAAAAATATAAATGATGTACTTTACCATGGAAACTTCCACCGAAAATTGTTTTGAACTCAAGCTATATCAAGTACTAGATGCCCGCCCCGGCTTCGCCAGTGGTATATTATATAGCACTCATCGGGATCCCGTACAAATCCAACGGTGAAAGAATGACTGAAATCGGTTCACTCATTCCTGAGAATATCGATTTCAAACAAAAACCTCTTCAGCTACCTGCTACGCCACCTGTCGGAAATTGGTCGTACCAACTCAGATTTAGAAAAAAAATAGCAAAGGTTTATATTCGAGGCACAGATTACTGAAATTCAATGACGCAATGTTTGACACATGCTGAAAACTAAAAACTCTCAAAAGGGGAATATTTTTTCCCGATTTTGTTACATTCTTGTTTCATGCTCCGCTTCAATTAATAGTAGAGTTATTTTCTATAGCCTAAAGCCTTCCTCGATAAATGGACTATCTAATAGAAAAATAATCTTTCAATTCGGACCAGTACTTCCCGAGATCCTAGCGTTCAAACAAACAAACTCTTCAGCTTTATAATATTAGTATAGATGTAGTCTATTTTAGTACGTCAGAAATACACTAAGAGATTTTTAAAACATCGATCAAAGTTACGACTAACAAGAACTTTGTTTTATGTAACTTTCTCCTACGGAACCCTTTTTGCTTCATAGGAGATTCCGATTCACACTTGGCTACTTTTAGGCAGATGATGTAAATAATACAATAATGGAATAGAACCATTATACTCGTCACTAACAATACTATAAATTTCAAACGACGGAACAACATATACCGTTTGTGTTTTTCTATTATATTATTTACTTGTATTATACATATATACCTTCCTCTTGAATCACTCTATCTATTTAAAAAACCCGCATCAAAATCTGTTAGGTGGATTTAAAGATCTAAAGATAGACGCGGGAAGTGACTTCACTACATAGTATACAAGAACAAAATTTAAAATTTTGATTAATCCCCGACTACCTTGGATTTGTTATCTGTACTACATTCTACTAATCAAGCCCTTTCGTTTGATACCCATATTAAGGTAGTAGTGAAAAAAATATATAATTCGCCATTTTGTGGTGGCGGCCATCTTGGATTTGAAATTTGTTATAGTGCAAAGCATTCTACTAGTCAAGCCCTTTCATTTGATACCCATATTGAGGTAGGTTGTGAATAAATATTTTGTCCGCCATTTTGTGGAGGCGGCCATCTTGAATTGATATTAACCAAACATAGCTAAGAACATCCGCAACGATATTAACTTTCAAATAAAAAAAACTGCATTGAAATCGGTCCATCCGTTTGAGCTCTACGGTGCCACAGACAGACACACACACAGACAGACAGACAGAATGTTAACAAGAAGAAAGAAGGATGTTAACAATTTTTCGGAATTGCTTTTAACCCCGACCAAAAAAGGGGTGTTATAAGTTTGACGTCGATGTCTGTCTGTCTGTCTGTCTGTCTGTGTGTGTCTGTCTGTGGCACCGTAGAGCTCAAACGGATGGGCCGATTCGATGCGGTTTTTTTGAAAGTTAATATCCGTGCGGGTGTTCTTAGCTATGGTTGGTTAATATCGATTCAAGATGGCCGCCGCCACAAAATGGCGGACAAAATATTTCTTCACAACCTACCTCAATATGGGTATCAAATGAAAGGTCTTGACTAGTACAATACTGTACACTATAAAAAAAATCAAATCCAAGATGGCCGCCACCACAAAATGATGATATATATTATTTTTCTCACTACTACCTCAATATGGGCATCAAACGAAAGGGCTTGACTAGTAGAATACCTTGCACTATGACAAATTTCAAATCCAAGATGGCCGCTACCAAAAAATGGCGAAATATTTTTTTTCACAACTCCCTTAATATGGGTATCAAATGAAAGAACTTTACTAGTAGAATGTTGTACGGATTACAAAACCGAGTTAGTCGGGGTTTAGTCAAAATTTTAATTTTGTTCTTGTATTTTGAAAAGTGACATTTGTTTACCATAAAAAATATCACGGGAAATCCGTTAAGTTGGCAACACTGCTAAGAGCATTTAGTCTGTAAAGCTAATACAAATAAGATTCAAAGTCGAATGACCGAGTGGGGAGGACGGCGTTACGGTCTTCCATCCCTCTTTCTTGTGAACATAAGAAAGAGATGGACGATCACTAAAATTCGGTCCCCAGGCCCGCGATTAAAGCTATGCAATAGCTTAAAAGTCAACAATGGTATATGTCTATCTCTCAGGGATAACCCACAATAACCATTTTTATTCGTATTTTTAGTAACAGCATTGCACCCGTGAGAAGGCGGGCGGGTCGCAAGTTGTTTTTGACCGACTTCAAAAAAGGAGGTTTCTCAATTCAAACGTATATGTTTTTATGAGTTCGCGGATAACTTCGTCGTTTATGAACCGATTTTGATGATTATTTTTTTGTAGTAAAGAAGATATTCCAAGGGTGGTACCATGACTGCCCTTGTGGCTTAGTGGGTAGTAACTCTGCCTGCGAAGCCGAGGGTTGTGGGTTCGATTCCCACCCAGTGCAAATATTTGTGTGATGAATTCAAATGTTTGCACTGTGTCTGGGTGTTTCTATTTATAAGTATGTATTTAAAACTATATATGTATTATATCAGCTATCAGCCCGCCATAGTACAAGCTTTGCTTAGTTTGGGGTCAGATGGTGTTGTGTGTGAATTGTCCACCAATATTTATTTATTTATTATTATTATTTATGATAAGAAAACCAGGATCTGACGATGACATCCTAGAGAAATCGAGGAAAACTGTTTTTACTTTATAAGTTTTCTGTTGAAAGTCGGTTCTTTTTTGTTATAAAATGACATACTATGTAGTGATACCTTTACGTACCTTGTTTGGTTGAGTCTCTCCGCCCAGGTCCGCGTCATCATCGTACACTCGGCTCTCAATGAACTGGCTGTTGTTGAGCGCCATGAATCTGCAACAAGCAGTGGCGGTCATACGCGGACCTAACTTTAAAGCGACGGGATGGGAAAACCACGCATTTTTTTTTACTGTTATAGGTTTATACTTGACCGCCTTCTCGTCTGATGTTAAGCGACGATGCGGTCTACGATGGAGCGTGCTTACCTAAAAGAAACCGATTCACTCTCGTTTTCAAGACACAAAGATTGTAACCATCGGGGAAAGCCCACTCAGGCAACGTATTCCACAGCCTAGACGTTCTTATCACAAAAGTAGCGTCAAATCTCTTCGTTCGTCTTCGGAACATCAACCATGAAACGATGTCGCTTTTTCGAGCTACGAGCATTTCGATAGAAAAAAGGGGCAGGCTAAAGAGTGACGAGAGGAGCAGGTCATGTGCCTGATGGTAAACAACATGCCTGCCGCATAACAGCACAGTGACACGCAGCTATTGGAACATGAAGAGTCCAAATCATTACCTAGCACTGCACTGCGCTCGTCACTATACTTGTCAACATTTGGATGTTTGTTGCTCTATCTATGAATGCCGAAACGTATCAGGTTAAAATATTGAACGCAAACGGATAGGCTACTTTTTATAGTGGAAAAAATATGACAACGTAAACTACGCGGTTTACCTGCACAGCTCTCCTTTCAGTAGTGATAAAATTTAGCCTATTAACATGAACTGTCTGTGTTCCAAATTTAAATCGGACCTGTTCGACGTGATTGAGCGACATACATCCAAACATTGACATTTAGAATATTAGTAGGTTTAATAAACAAATCAAATGAATAAGTATTGACGGACATTTAACACACAACATAAAGATTGCTAAAGGAACTAAAACAAATTTTGCTTCTTCAAACGGAACGTAATAAAATCATAATTTAATTACGTTTTTTTTTCTTGAAGGTACCTAATTACTCTCATTACCATGTTTGTAAAGAAAGGATGTGAAAACACAGAATATATAGCGTGCAGAAGGAAACTT
Source organism: Ectropis grisescens (assembly GCA_017562165.1). Taxonomy (NCBI): domain Eukaryota; kingdom Metazoa; phylum Arthropoda; class Insecta; order Lepidoptera; family Geometridae; genus Ectropis; species Ectropis grisescens. The sequence goes on from CM029796.1 coordinate 1,108,262, forward strand.
CCGAATGTACCTTACTTTAGATACCTATGGTCGTAAAGTTACGGCTGGTCTAGTCGGGAGAACGGCGCCTACCGATTTTTTTTATTTAATAATTTAATAAATAAATTTCTTATGAAAAAAATACTACTATACTTTAAACAATAAAATAAATTGTAATTATAATTAAGTTTTTATTTAAGTTGAATTTAAATTATATTTGCGTTATATTTCAAATTCAAATTCAAAACTTTATTTGCCACTAAGTGTACATTATGGTCTTACAATAACTTTATTTTTACAATATTTATTATTTTAATTATTAATTAATTATTTTATTTAGTTATATTGTATTTAGTCCGACTTCGGTCTCTGCCTGTTTCGTGGTGAAAGTAAAAGTCTGTGGCTGTCCAAAAAGTAAACGATTCAAGCCATTTTGGAAAGTCCTAATTAATGAATGCGCATTCCGAGAGTACGTTATGAGTACTGCATAATAAATAAACACTTTCTAAAAGTTACATACTTTTCATGTATCTGAAATCTTACACTCGGACGCATTTACATTACCAAGAAATGTTTTTGAAGTTAAAACATCTCTTGGCGCGTCATAGACAAATTTTCCGTGGGCTGTGAATTGAATTCTAGCGTCACGCTCGAGATGATAAATCTTCGGGAAAACTCGGGACCATGGCCTTCGGCCATCCAGAAATGCGCCAGCATTTCTATAAAATCGATTTCGAAACTACGCGGGTGAAACCAGAGGGCGCTGTTAGTCTGGAATGATTTATCTTCAGACGATTGTCGTCAAAATAAGTCTTCCAAGCATAGATGGCCATGCTAGACAAGATTAGGTGATGACAAGACAAGATGACCATCATATCATACATTGACCATAAAAAGATAAAAGATAATTTATTTGTTAAAAACATGAGTAAAATTACAAACACACATCACACACAAACCATCGACACACATTTCTATGGGCCATGGTCCTGAGTTTACCCGAAGATTTTTTTCAGATGGTATTGTGTGTGAATTGTCCACCAATATTTATTTTTTAAATTTTTATTTATTTACGAGCGTGACGCTTGAGCTCAATTCACTGCCCACGGAAAATCTGTGTGTGGTGCACCAAAAGAACTTTTCACTTAAAAAATTTACTTCTATCAGCAGTCCCTATGTCTGATAATTTAATTTTAAAAGGTACCTTGGTCCTAAATATTCCCTACTGCCTACCGTACTTTGTACTAGCGCAAAAGACACAGGGTCCTAGTAACCTAGTCTTACCACACTCATCTCGTACAAATAGTGTAAGGACATGTAATATAACTAGCTTTTACATGTGGCTTCGTCTGCGTGAAATAAATATTGAATGTTGAGGTAACTCAAGCATTCTTTTCTAAACTTATTTTACAAAAAAAATTACATCTCTATATATAAAAATGTTATGTTGGTTTGTGAATGCTTCAAAAACTCGAAAAGTACTTCACCAATCGAGTTGAAATTTTACAATGATATATATATAATCCGCATCAAGGATTGTTTTTATCTAATTTTTGCATCACAATGTGCCACAGCGAAGCGTGGCAGGGTTCAGCTAGTTATAAATAATACAATACAAATTAATATTTACTAAAACCAGCTTAATATTAAAACGTTTTTACAAAATTTCATCAATACTATCAATGACGAATTCCCAAATAAACTTTCATCTCCCATTTCAACTTTTGTGCGATAAATACAACCCAAAAACGCACCAAATGTAGCAAATTTTATCAAAATCGGTTTAGTGGTTTAGGTGGTAAAGACGGACAGACAGACAGGTTTACTTTTGCATTTATAATATTATATATAGTACAGATTGTAAATACTCACTTACCATACATAGAAACACCCAGACACAGCACAAGTGCTTGCTTTCAGCACACAATTTTTTGCCCAAAGTGAGTATCGAACCCACAACCCAGGGCTTCGCATATAGACTCACCAACTATGTCACTAGGCCAGTTAAAATGAAATACACTTACTTATTATTGACATTCTGTAAGTTGATGCTGGCATCGTCCAGAGATGAAGCCATTTCCTCCAGTTTCGAACTGACATCTTGACATTTTGATATAATTCTCTGAAAATTATACAGATTTGATCAGAATATGCCTTAATTTGAGGCCAAGGAATAGTATTGTACGTTGAAAAACAACAGTTATTATTGTAAACAACATACATTAGTGTAATTTTAGACTTCAACTATTTATTTCTGTTTTCTCATTTTCTGGGTGTCATTCAGCTGTAGTAGCATAGTGTCAAGAACTTTCAAGTCACATTAGTAAGGTTGTACATACGAATCCCGCCTACACCTTTTTTCAAACTGGAACACAGTGATGTGTGACATTACTCCGTGGCCGTAGACTAACTGGCAAAGGTGTGATAATTTCCCAAGTGGACAACAAAGAGTCCTACCACTACCAACTAATCTGAGGATTTGAATCAAGGACTTCTTCCCATTTATATATTCGTTAACAACTTTTGGTACCTGATGAGTGGTCTGCAGCAGGTTCAGAAGCTGATCGTCCCCTGCGAGGCTCCACTTCGGGGCAAGAACCCGGAGAGTGTCTGTGCTTACACCTTCCATGGCTCACGTTACATCCTGGAAGCAGAAGGTACACAACTTCAGCCAAGGGAAAATTTACCATTGGCTATACTGTAAAATGTGACAAAACATGACTCATTACTATCCTCGCAGAAACCACATGGATGAGGAAAGCGGGTAACAGAGAGGAATGGAAAAACTTGGAGGAGGCCTGTGAAACATACTGGAGAATAAATAATAAAATTAAAAATATTACTTAGAACAATAATGTTAATACTCTAGAAATAAAAGCCATCTTTATTAATTTTGTAACATCATAATATAGAAACTCTTCACTGTCTAAAAATTGGAAAAAAAATATATATAAATATTTCTCAGTGAAACAAATGGTGATTTCTCTGTAAAACAAATTGTGATTTTATCTTAAAGCAATCTTTTCTAAGCAACTAAAGGATATATAGAAACTTAAATAAGGGATGGATATAAAATGACGGTGTTAGGGTGTCATGTGAAGTCAAGTAAAAACAAAGAAAATAATCATACATAACAATAAGAGAAAATTGTACATTAAATTTATGAATAACAAAGTTTGACTTTGACTTGGAGATCCTCCAGCCTGACAAAATGCACACTTAACAAACTTTTAATACAAACAGGAAATACCACTCAAATCACATTGCAAAAATAAAGACTCCTAAAACTATTTAACATGATAATGCCACTGTATTTTGAACATATTAAATTTTAACCAGGTTTCAATCTGTAACTAACACAAGTTTATTCACATAAAATAATTAATTGTTTTTGATTCTACGCAAATAGAGGAAAATTTCAATTACAAAAAAATGTGGAGTTTCAACATAACTTTATAACAAATAAATACTATTTACTTTTCTCGTTTTTACGCTTTCACAACACAACTAAAAGTACAATCACTTGTTTCCAACAAACTCGCACTTTGTAATGGAATTATAGAAAAAACTGCGATTGAGTCATATCAAACAGCAAATCCTCTCGCAATTAAGATAAATAAGAGGCGTCCGGACATTCAATAACACTTAATAATTAACAATTTGTCTGTCGAGATTTTGTTTTGCATACAAATTACTCTCAACTATTTCGTTTTACAACTCACCAGTTTAGTATTGTTTACAAGTGATTCTTACATCACTAGAAATATTATTACAGCTATCAATGCTAGGGGAAAACTTTCTGAATTATAATACGTATACTTTTTCTAATTATTTTCATTTAAAAATACGTAGTAACTCCACCGCGATCAACAATATTTTGACAAATGAAACTGACAATGAAAACAAAGAAAATTTTGGTTTGACAGTTTAATCTTCCAACAAGACAGTGACACGGATAGTTAAAAGTAATAATGACACCAGCTACAAAAATCGTGAAAAATCTATTCTCTATTGCCGCTGCGGAATATTATAAAGAAAATTGGGAAAATACGAGTAGTAACTTAAATTAAAACGTACGAAATATCAATCGAAAATAATGTTTTTTGTTTACCTACATACGCTAGACCATCATTAAAACCTAATGTTAAAACAAATTTGTTCATTTATTTCACTAGTTAATTTTTTTATCTGCTGTCGCGAATTTTTTTTTGTTGATATGGGTACCTCCGCTTATGATTTGTTTTGTCAAACTTACCTCAAAATTTTTTGAGGGTAGATTCAATTTTTGACGTGACAAAGTCTATATATGAACGCCGGCTGCATGCACGAAAAAGTGTCCCGTTATGTCCCGTTACCCTCATTGTACGCTTGCAACCTTCCAACTTCTTTGCTTGCAACGCATCTATGAATGTTTTGTTATGATGTTGTCACGTAAAAACTAATGATGTCCGTAAACCAACCAACTTTACAGACAACCATTTTTTTGTAATTTTTTCACATGATGACGACGAACCCACATGTATGGGTTCCGCGCCGCTTGACAGGCTATCGGTTCACTAATGTTTCACAAAAAGTTTTGACAAAATTTCACTTTAAAACCAACTTTAACTTTAAAACTGTTCGTGCCAAAAACTTTACAATGCAACAATGTTTCAATAAGGCGTTTTCCAGACGCAAAAAGACTTGCCAAGTGTGGCCCCACTGTTGGTTTATGTGAAATTTCTCCCACAAAATAAAACAGTAGCGCCACCTACGGTGAAATTGGGAACTGTTTTTGACAAGTCTTTGCATCTTGAAAACGCTTCATTTACAAACACCGTTTCACATAGTATTTGTTTCAAAAATATCTTACATAAACAAACATTTTATTTTACAAACCATCATTTTATAACCAATTATAAGGCAAACGTTTCACTTTGACAATATAATGACATTTTGTTTTTTGTACATTTTTCATTTCATAAATTAGTCTTTTTACAAATTTAACATTTACCAAAATGAAATTGGGAACAGATATTTTGAATGTACTCGATAATTTGTGTATGTATACTATCAATTCTGATTTAGTTCAGTCATTGATTTTTGAAAACCATTTAAAAACCAATTAATCTATTCCCCGAAATTTGACTCCGGGTGGGCTCCCGCCAGAAGCTCTGCGGTCAGCTCTGAGTACTAATATTTATTCTGTGCCTGGGTGTCGCTTCTCCATACCTCAGGACCTCCCTTGAACTTCGGGCTCCCGCATTTTTATATATACTCTATCGCTCTAGGGGTAGTAACGACCAGTTTAGGAGGAGTCGGGGTGTAAGTCTAAGTAACCAAATGGAGCGTTTTCCAGATGCAAATTTACTTGTAAAAAATAGTTCTAAATTTTGCCAAATGTGGCACCCACAAAAACAAGCTTTTTGTGAAATTTCGCTTACAAAATAAAACATTGGCGCCACCTGTGGTGAAATTGGGAACTGTCTTTGACAGATCTTTTTGCATTTTGAAAGGTGGCATCATTGGTCCGATTCGGTTACTTCGATATTAAAAACATAGAATCCAAGTTTTTATGTCATTTAATTAAATGTTTGTTTTATAAATTGATTAGCATCCAAACAACACATTGTAAAATAATAAAAGTGGTCAAGTGCGAGTCGGACTCGCCCATGAAGGCTTCCGTAGCAGCAAGTAACATGATATAAAAGTTCTTGTAGTTCGTTGTTACTTTAATCAGTGTTTTAACAATAGTCAATTATTATTTTTCATGGTAATGTACATCATACAGTTTTTTTTTCATTTTTGTAATTCTCTTATTTAAGAAGTTACAGGGGGTGGACACTTTTTATCACTTTGGAAGAGTCCCTCGCGCAAACTATTCAGTTTAGAAAAATATATGTTTGAAACCTCAAAATCATTTTTAATTACCTATCCATAGATAACACACAAGTAGGGTGGATGATCCAGTAATGGACAAGACCCCAGTTATGGACACTTTTTTCCTTTATTCAAAGAAAACAAGCCTTCCATATTGAAATTTTGGTGTGGCAACAGTTAATCATAGAGAACGGACCTCATATTCGTCTCATAATATACATCAGTGCGATCTGTTATTTTGTTTCAAGATGGCAAAGTAAACATTAGACCAAGTTAGTGCTGGTCCAATAAAATCAAATTTTACTAACGTAATCGTTAACAAGGTGAGTCTATTTGGTTTTCCATCATTTATTTGTTATTTATTGTAACTGAATTCTAATTATATTTTAAGTTTTGTATTGAAATAAGAGATATAATTTGTAATTCTTTCCGGTTATAATCGCGCTTTTTTTGTGTTTACAGCCGGTGTCATTTACTGGTTTTGGCATACATACTATACCCAGTAATCGACACATGTCCATAATTATTATTTTAGGAACTTCTGGAGTTAGCACACCAATTTAACTCCTTTTTCCAAGCAGTTTAAGTATATTTTTAAATTAAACAAATTGGAGTGCATGTACCAGTAAAGAACAGAGTGTCGATCACTGGATCCAGTGAGTGTCCATTACTGGTTTTTATGTATTCTTTCAGATGTTTCTGGATTTTTTTCAAGTATTTTCAAATGGAAACTTCGCTATACCGGGAACTACCAACAACTGTACCGATACAATTACACCTCAAAAAAAGTGTGAGATTAGGATGGCCCTCAAACAACTTAAAAACAACAAGGCACCTGGCGACGACGGGATTACGCCTGAGCTTCTGAGAGCGGGTAGAAACCCGGTAAATAAGAAGCTGTTCGACTTCGTCATACTTGACGATAATACGCCAGAAGTGTGGAGCAGTAGTGTGGTGGTGCTCTTCGTTAAAAAAGGTGACAATACCTTGTTGAAGAACTACAGACCCATCTCACTTCTGAGCCACGTTTATAAGTTGTTTTCTAGGGTAATCACGAATCGTCTCGCACGCAGGTTTGACGACTTCCAGCCACCCGAAGAAGCCGGTTTCCGAAAAGGCTATAGTACCATAGACCACATCCATACCCTTCGGCAGATTATACAGAAAACCGAGGAGTATAATCGGCTACTATGTATAGCGTATGTGGACTATGAGAAAGCCTTCGATTCCATCGAGACCTGGGCAGTGCTTCAGTCTCTCCAGCGATGCCGCATCCACTATCGCTATATCGAAGTGTTGAAGTGTATTTATAGCAAAGCCACAATGTCTGTCCTATTACAAGACCAGTACACAAAACATATCCAGCTACAGAAAGGCGTGAGACAGGGAGAAGTTATATCTCTGAAACTGTTCACTGCCACGCTGGAAGATGTTTTCAAGCTACTGGACTGGAACAGATATGGCATCAATATCACCAGCGAATGCATCACTCACCTTCGGTTTGCCGACGACATAGTAATTGAGGCGGAGTCGCTGGAGGACCTCGCTGCTATGCTCAGAGACCTCAGTAGAGTATCCCAACAGGCAAGTTTGAGAATGAATATGGACAAGACGAAGGTCATGTCAAATGCTCATGTCTCACCTGTACCGGTTATTGTTGGGAATACCACACTCGAAGTTGTTGACGAAGTTGTCTACCTAGGTCAAAATATCCAATTAGGTAGATCCAACTCCGACAAAGAGGTCCAGCGAACGATCCAACTCGGGTGGGCAGCGTTCGGGAAACTTCGGCACATCGTTGAGTCCAAAATACCTCAATGCCTAAAGACGAAAGTCTTTAGTCAGTGCGTGTTGCCAGTGATGGCTTATGGAACGAAGACGTGGTCCTTAACTGTGGGCCTCATAAGGAAGCTCAAAGTCGCACAGCGAGCTATGGAGAGCTATGCTCGAAGTTTCTTTACGCGACAGAATCCGTAATGAGGATATTCGCAAAAGAACGAAAGTGGCCGACATAGCTCAAAGAGTAAGCAAGCTGAAATGGCAATGGGCTGGCCACATCGCTGGCAGAACTGATAACCGATGGCGCAGAAAGGTTCTCGAGTGGCGACCACGAATCGGAAGGCGCAGTGTTGGACGACTTCCCACTAGATGAACAGATGACCTCACAAAGGTCGATGGAAACCGCTAGTTGCAGGATGCGCAGGACCGTACGTCCTGAGCATCCCGCAACCAGCGGTTGTGGAACTCTAGGGGAAAGGCCTATGTTCAGCAGTGAGCGTCTTGCGGCTGATGATGATGATTATTATTATTATCGATAATAGTTATTTCTACGAGTACTACTGGTTTTGAGTAAAAGTTTTGTATTTGTTTTGATACTTAATTTGAGAGCGCTTTATAGTTACAGACTGTATAATGAAGGAGCATAATGGTATGAAAGTACCTGTTTTGCCTTCAATTAAAAATTTAATTTCAATTAAACTGTATTTAATTTATTTGTCTCCTAAATAGTATTTATATCTGCCATAATTATGTTTATGTTGTTTACTGTCGATGACTGGGTGTCCATAACTGGGTAACGTCGAACACTGGGTATGGACAACTGGATCCTAGGTGTCCATAACTGGTGATTTTAGATTTTCTATATTTTATCAAAGTTCTTATAATTCGTTACAGATACTTCAATTGTATATCGTTGTGTTGATTCTTGAGAATACTGATTGTTATTTTCAGTCATCATTGTTGATCTGAGTTTTGTACTTTTTTTTTTATTGCTTTTTACTATGAACACTGTCCTAAAAGTGTCCATAACTGGGTCCTTCACCCTATGGTTTTAATATTTAGTATGGTTTTAGTATGGTTGAGTTCGAAGTATGGGACACGCCAAAAATATTTGTTTTTTTCCATTTTTTGTATCAAAATCTTAATGCGGTTCACAGATTACATCTACTTACCAAATTTCAATAGTATATAGCTCTTATAGTTTCGGAGAAAAGTGGCTGTGACATACGGACGGACAGACAGACATGACAAATCTATAAGGGTCCCGTATTTTGCCATTTGGCTACGGAACCCTAAAAATTTGTCAAGTGTTGGTTTTAGAATACAGGCCCGTGAACAAAATATATGGGTCATGTGATACACCCGGAGACGTATGTAGGATGATAGAAGGGTATAAAGTTATAAGATTCAGCACTATGCCGTCACTTGTAAGCTGTCCAACTTCCTACTTAGTGCAGTTGAAGAGAGGGGGTTCTAAACGCCCATAATTTCTCCTTGTCGCATGATTTTTGTGCGACGCTAGTGCAGTGCAAGGTTATGATTAACTTTGTTAGACTCCATGTTCCAAAACCTGCATGGCACTATGCTGCACTATGAGCAGGCATGTTGCTTACCATCAGGCACATGTCCTGCTCGTTTAGTCACTCAATAGTCATTACTATAAGAAAAAAATGGCAGTCATAGGAACTGCCCATAAAAGTGCAAACTTATAACTCAGAATTTGATAACTTACTTTGGAAACTACGCGGGTGAAAGCGGAGGACGTGGCCATGAGCAAGAATGCTGACGTATTTCTAGATGGCCAATGGCCATGGTCCCGAGTTTACCCGAAGATTTCTTATCATTCCTGAGCGTGACGCTAGAATTTAATTCACAGCCCACAAAATATGTTTGTGGCGCGCCAAAAGAAGTTTTCACTTCAAAAACTCGCGTAAATTCGCGTAATTTCGGAGCGGCGGGTGAGCGGGGAACGTTCGTGCTAGACGTTTGACGGACGAAATTATGTGATTTTGCGTCACCGACATGAGTAATGTCAATATATCTGTAACTAAACAAGTGACGTATTGTACAAGATTAAAGCCATTTCATACTAACATTCTAAGTTATACCTAAGCATGAACGTATAAAAAAGTCGGACGTAGTTTCGCTCAAAACAAAAACTGTGTTCATAGAGTCGGCCAGTGCGCTGTTTATGTGTGCGTGTGAGCCTGAATGTAACAACGCACTGGCCAACTCTATTGACACAAATTTTGTTTTACCGAGACTACGCCTGACTTTTTTATAAGGCCATGGTCATAAGTTATAAGTATTTATTTCGAGTGGCAGTTCTTATGACTACCAATTTTCTTTTAAAAAAAAACTAGTTTAAAAACATATCAATAGGTATGGATAGCATAGTGAACAACTTTAACATCTCCAAGAAATGTCTAATCACTAGGTAACCCATACATCGATCAGTCAAAGTTCACTCAAATTTCTCCCAACACAAACTCATCAAAATGTATTTTCCTATCTTTAAATTAATCAATAAATGCGATATAATGGGCGAAGATGGTCACGTTTTTGTCTCGTTCTCCCACGGTGCGAAAGTCAGCGACGTACTACAACAGTAATCAGGTACGTACTGCTCTATTGAAATAAACTTGTATTGGTGCGTGGTACAAGTCAAAAGACTCTAGGACGCTGTCCCTTTTGTAGTTCTTCGCAAACCCAACATTCAGTACAGTGTTGCCATACAAATTTCTCCGCATATAACAGATTTTCGATGTGCGATACAAATTACCATTGGATACGTATGTACAGAATTTTCACTCCTTTTTCCATCTTTTTTTTTCTTCTTTCAACAAATTAACCAACATTACAATGTCTGAATTCGTCACACAAATATTTACACTGGGTGGGGATCAAACCAGTGGCGTAGCGTACCTTGGCGGGGCCCAGTATAAAAATGTGTTTGGGGCTCTATGGCTATGACGGGTAAAGATTTCTAACAAAAAAATTGCAAAGAGTTGTCGCCATTTAAAGTGTCTGGTAGAGTGGGGCCCAATCAACGTACTGCCGTACATTAATGTTGTTTCATTATTCTTAAAATTTTCTTCCTTAATTTGGTTTCTACGTTATACTTTTAGTAATATTTACGATATCCGCGTGAATGATCTCAAAAGAAAAAGCAATAATATTTAAAAAGTATTTAAAAAGGTTGAACTAAAAAAGCCTGGTTGGTTATTTTTTTCAACTCCATCATAGAACAATTTTCTTCATTATTTGAATTATTTGGGAACCTCAAATGACTGTAAAAAATATTTCATAATGAGACACAAGCTCAACACGTGTTTTGTGAGATTTATACTGGTTTAATTAAATAACGAGTAAAAAGAAACACTTATTGTTCAAACTGGTCACCATCAGTAATTAAAGGTAAACTTTCAAGGATTTTAGCAAAAATCTTTAAAAAATTGTAAAAGAAAATAATCACACGTCATCTTAGACAATCACGGCCCAAAAGGGTCTAAATGGTCTATGCTACGTCACGTTCAAGCTTTGCCCTCTCCCCATCAACCTGTATTTTATGTAAGTATTCAAAATTATTATCTATCAGTCACTTTTCCAATTTTCCAATTTATACGTCATATACAGCAGTAGCTACGCCCCTGAATCGAACCCACGACCCTCGGCTTCGAAGGCAGAGTTACTACCCACTAAGCCATGCGGCCATTATTTTTTTTTTAATTAATTGACTAAGTTGCCGTAATCTGCTTAAAACGAAAAATAAAACCTCTAATCGGTTGACAAGCCACGTAGGTTCCCTTGTGAGTCACTCCGGTTGACCAGAGTAGGTACTTTAGTGTTTGTGATTGTAAATGAGGCAGTTACTACCTAACTTGTTAAATGAAATGCTTTTTGAACTAAATAAATTTCATTTCATTTCCATTCATCCGTGATATTACGATTAAAACCAAATATATGCTCCTATTACGGGTAATTTAGTTCGTAAATAATTGCTACATCAATATTTTAACATGGGGAATTCTCTAAGCAAAAACTTAGCTTACCGTAAGCATAAGCAGGCCACTTAATATTCCCATAGCTGAGACTGGGGACTTTTAAATTAAAGTCTGGTTTTGGTTTAACGAAGAAAATAAATTATATCATTTCAGTTTACAAGCGAAAGCGATAATTTTACACCAAAGCTACATAAAATCGCTCTCGCCGTCTCTCATATCTTACCACAACTTCCTAAACACATCGAGTGAAAGTAATCGGGACACAGCTAATCGCGCGAGTTGTACTCGTAATCACATTTTAAATATGAGTTGCTCGCGGATTATAGGAGAAAGGTTTTCCGGTTGTTGTATTATAGTATATTAGAGTTTGCAGTGCGTCCAGGGACACAGATATAGTGGAATGGAATAAAATGGAAACTAATATTGGCGGACAATTCACACACAACACCATCTGACCCCAAACTAAACAAAACTTGTTCTATGGAAGCCAGATATATTTTTTTTAAATAAACATGCCTGCCACATTACAGCACAGTGACACGCAGCTATTGGAACATGAAGAGTCCAAGTCATTATCTAGCACTGCACTGCGCTCATAAACCCAAGATGTTATATCTCTAACCCCTGTAATTTCTCTGGAAACATTGCACTTCAAACCGGAACACAGTAATGTTTTCACATTACTGTGTTCCACCTTTGCCAGTTATTCTACCGCCAAACAGTAATGTGAAAACATCATTGTATTCCGGTTTGAAGGAAAATGTTTCCGGTACAATTTCAGGGAGAGGTAATACAGCTTATTATAGTATATCTGGGTGACGAGCCTAATGCAGCGCTTGATCATCATATGGTCTCTTCATGTTCCAATAACTACGTGTCACGTTGCTGTTACATGCAGGCGTGTTGCTTACCATCAGGCACATGTCCTGCTCGTCTCGTCAATCTACACAAAAAGCGACATCGTTTCATGGTTGATGTTCCAAAGACACGAACGAAGAGATTTGACTTTACTTTTGTGATAAGAACGTCTAGGCTGTGGAATACGTTGCCTGAGTGGGTTTTCCCTGTTGGTTACAATCGTTGTGTCTTCAAATCGAGAGTGAATCGGTTTCTTCTAGGTAAACGCGCTCCATTGTAGACCGCATCGTCGCTTAACATCAGGCGAGATGGCGGTCAAGTGTAAACCTATAAAAGTAAAAAATAACACTATAAAGAAAGACAGAGATCATTGACCCCACGACAAGTACGACGTAATGAAGTGGAATGTAGCTCTCAGGTGTTCTGAGCGACCCCAATACGGAGTAGTACATGTGGTGGCTTACTACGACACTTAGGTATACCTACATATAGGTACCTTATGCCCATTTTCACCAATAGCCCCTAAAATTTAAGTGTCTCCTAAGCCAATATAAGGGACACCTAACGAAAGTTTTGTTTTCACCAACGATTAAGTGACACCTAAAGCATTAGGGGGCCCTTATAATTTAGGGGATGGTTTAGCTACCCCGTAACACTTAGGTGACACATATTTTTAGGTTATTTTGTGAGTGACCAATATCACTCCTACATATTTAGCGAGATAACAAGATAAAAATGGATAGTGACCACGATTTATATGAAGATTTAGAAGCAATTGACGATATAGAATTATTAGGTAATCGACGTTTGTCAAGGCGACCTCGTATTTACCGTGAAAGATCGAAGGATTTTCAAAAATATGATGACAAAGACTTTTTCATAAGATATAGGTTATCAAAGAAGAGTGTTTTATTTATATTGCAAAAAATTGAACACTTATTAGAATTCCACGATGACAGGTAAGTAGGTACCTAAGTATTTACCTACCTTTATAGGGAATTGGGTAAAGTGTCTTCTACTACCTAAGTACTTACTTACATAGTACCTACGTGTTAATTGCTTAATTTTGTATTTACAGAAATAAATCTGTGGCACCGATTAACCAACTACTGTGTGCCCTTAGATTTTATGCGACAGGCAATCAATTATTATCTATAGCAGATCTAAACGGCATCAGTGTTCCTACTTGCAGCCGAATTATAAAGAGAGTGTCTGAAGCTATTGTGGGTCTGCGAAGCGAATTTATACAATTTCCAGACACTGAAGAAGATCAACAAATAGTAAAAGAAGAATTTTACAGAATAGCTCGATTTCCGAATGTTTTAGGATGTATAGACTGTACACACATTAAGATTCAATCGCCAGGTGGGTGGGTTGCTTTTTTGGTTTTCTTTAATTGTATGAACTAGAAACTTATTTACATAATTAAGTATTAAATTATTGAATGAATGAAAATTATTTATTGTTCACACCATAAAAGATACATACAGTTGAAATTTACAAATTATTGACTTATTTATTGTAAATTTCAGGAGGAGATGATGCCGAACTATTCCGGAACAGAAAAGGCTACATGTCTATTAATATGCAAACAATAAGTACTGCAAAGTTATTGATAACTGATGTGGTGACACGCTGGCCTGGATCAACTCATGATGCTACTATTTACCAAAGTAGTCGTAGATATTCTAAGTTTGAAATAGGTGACTACAGAGGAAATTATTTGTTAGGAGACAGTGGATATCCGTTAAAGGTGAAAATAAAACTAATGATTTTATTTAAGTAAGAGTGAAATTTATTACTCATATTAATCCTTTTTTTCATTTTGAACCCCAAATAAATTATTTAAAGTAAAGCCTCCACCTGAAACAAATAATGGTTTTATTACTAAAATTTTTGCAAAAATACAAAATTCTAAGCAACTGATAAATGCAAGGGCAGTGAAATAAGTCAATGATGTTATGATTTATATTTTCAGAGCCATCTTCTGACTCCTTATCTAAATCCTGTAACCCGTGGTCAGCAAAAATATAATGATGCTCATATCAAAACAAGAAATGTAGTCGAACGGCAATATGGAGTCCTGAAAAGACGATTTCCAGTGTTAGCAGTGGGTATCAGACTGCAATTGGAAACATCTATCCATGTTATGCTGGCATGTTGTGTTTTACATAACTTATGTATAATTCGAAAAGAAGGTGAACCTATAAATGACGGCTCTATACCAAATTTAGAGGAACTTATTAACAACGGTCAAATTCCCCCGTCCACCAATTACCATTAATGATCCGGTCTATGGCTTCCAAAGAAATCAAATGACTCAATACTTTGATAGTCTGTAACTCGAATTTTAAATAAATATAGTAAATAAACATTTACCTTTAATTTGATCTAAAACTGCAGTTTTAATTTCAACCTCTTTGGCTGCTGCTTGCAATTGTAAATCATACAATTTCCTTTTAAATTCTAGTTCCTCTCTCAAAATCTGTTCTTTTAGATCCTCGACAGTTTCCTTCCTCTTATACACATTTTGTATGCTATAGGAAACGGATGAAGTTGCCTCATTCCGCTCATTATTTCTTGATATCTGTGGTCGCCTTCGTGACCACAGTGGTGTTTTATTAATGGGCAAACATTCTTGTTTATTCTAAGAAATAAAACAAAAACAATTATGATTTTATGTATATACAGACTAATTAATAGTTTAAAATATCAATTAACAATTAAGAGTAATAACTTTAAAACCATAAAATAGTCATGTAATTATGCATACTCATTATTTAGAACACACAAACAGTATTATCCACTTACATCAGCCTTAGATTCTTCGGCTAAGTTGTCATCAATATTGACAAACTCATATATTGGCTCGATTCTATCTGGAGTTTCTTCTCTTTGTGTCTGAAAAATAAATGTTTCTGTAAATAAAATAAAAATATTTTAATATACATATAATTTAGGTAATAAGAGCAACTTAAATATACCTCCAAGGTTTTTTGTTCTTCAATTGTCTGTACTTTTACTTTTTCTGTGGTTTGCCACATATCATTTTGTGTGCAAATTACTTTTGTATGGAGCTTTTCTATCTCCAGTCCAGTCTCGGCATCACAATCTGGTACCCCCTAGTATTCCTGTGCACCCTCGGCCAAGAATAGAACACACCTGTTCCAGTACAGGGTCAATTTTTATAATAGATGGTCCACCTCCGGTCTGTGTGGTATTATTTTTCAATTGAGCATAATATTTTTTGCTGTCGCTTTTTAACTTCTCCCATATTTTCATCAAAGAATCCTTGTTTCTAAAGAAAATAACATATAGTGGTTAGTATCAAGATTTTAATAAGGTTAGATGGTGTATGTATGTAACATATTTATCAAATAAATCTTTGAGTAATCCAGACAATAAGTATAAAGGGAACAATATAAACAAGGAAAGTATATTTCTCATATCATACCTGTGTGTGTTTGATGTAGAATTAAAAGAGTTTGTAATAGCTATCCATGCACTGTTTTTCGCTTCATTTGTGGCCCCATCTGTCTTTTTATTCAGTATAGTATCTTTGTGTTGAAGCAGTAACTTTATCAACTTATCTTTATCTTCGAGTGAAAAATTTTGTCCACGTTTCCTCTTTTCTGCCATTACTCTTTACAAATGACTTTTTATTTAACACTAAAGAAAATAACACGCAACGAAAACGAACAAACGAAAATTTGTGAAACTGGCTGTCATTGTCACTCAAGTCTCCTTTCAAAATGTCACTGCAAATGCAAGTTTTTTATGCCATAGGCATTGGGCATTCGACGTACAGCCATAAAAATAAAATTTTAGCTTCTTTTTAATTTATCTAATATTTACAAGGTGCAGACCTAACTTTTTCTACATAAACTAAGTAAAATTACGTGTTTTATCTTGTTTTTTGAGCTAAATATCAATAAAATCTTTTATATCGATAGAAGTATCTTTAGTACCTCCGCACTATACGTCACCTAACTAGGGGACTCTTACTTAGGTATCCCTTAGGATGGTGAAACAGAATTTAGGTTAAGGAATGATTTGAAGGGTCCCCTAAAATAAGGGAACCTTACTTAGGTAACTGTTTAGGGGCTATTGGTGAAACCGGGCAAAGTGTTGTAATAAGTCGATAATATGAAATTGGCAGATTTTCCCTTTATTCGGTATCCGTTCTCCTTCGGACTTTAAAAAAAGAGGAGGTTCTCAATGAGGCGTTTTCCAGATGCAATAAGACAAAGATAGTTCTAAATATTGTTAAGTGTGGCACCACTGTTGGTTTTTGTGAAATTTCTCTACCTAACAAAATACAAGAACAAAATTAAAAATTTTGATTAACCCCCGACTACCTTAGATTTGTTATCTGTACAACATTCTACTAGTCAAGCCCTTTCATTTGATACCCATATTAAGAAAGTTGTGAAAAAGAAATGTAATTCGCCATTTTGTGGTAGCGGCCATCTTGGATTTGAAATTTGTCATAGTGCAAAGTATTCTACTAGTCAAGCCCTTTTGTTTGATACCCATATTGCGGTAGTAGTGAAAAAAATTATATAATTCGCCATTTTGTGGTGGCGGCCATCTTGGATTTGAAATTTGTTATAGCGTATAGTACTCTGCTAGTCAAGCCCTTTCATTTGATATCCATATTGAAGTAGGTTGTGAAGAAATATTTTGTACACCATTTTGTGGAGGCGGCCATTTTGAATCGATATTAACCAAACATAGCTAAGAACATCCGCACGGATATTAACTTTCAAATAAAAAAAACCGTATCGAAATCGGCCCAACCGTTTGAGCTCTACGGTGCCACAGACAGACACACACATAGACAGACAGACAGACATCGACGTCAAACTTATAACACCCCTTTTTTTGATCGGGGGTTAAAAACAGTGAAATTCGCTTGAATATTTTTTTTAAATGGAATCATCTTTTGGCGCGACAAAGACAGATGTTTCTGGGGCTGTGAAGTGAATTCTAGCTTCCCGCTTGAGAATGATAAGAAATCTTCAGGTAAACTCGGGTCCATGGCCATCTAGAATTTTTTTTCCATCCCGCATTTTTCGCCAGCATTTTGAATTGGTCATCTATAAATACGTCGTCAGCATTTCTAGATGGCCATGCTCATGGCCTCATGGCCACACCCTCTGGTTTCACCCGCGAAGTTCCCAAAGTGAGCTATCAAATTCTGAGTTATAAGTTTTCAATTCTATCGCAATTCCTATGACTGCCAACTTTTTTTTATTTGTTTTGTATGTAGGTACCTATATTATGCGAAAGCTCCGCCATTCGTGAATCAATTTTAATGGTTCTCTTTTCGTTTGGTAATCAGGGTGCATCCTTTTAAGGGGATGTTAAGTACATTACGTCATAATTATCGTCATATTATTATACGTCAACTTTTATTCTACAGTTTATAAAAATCCTTAGTTTTTTCTCCAATACAAAATAAAAAAGTGTGTTTGCCTGGTCTAAAAGCATCGAACTCTATGTAGTAATTAGTAACAAGAGTACGCGGTCGATAAATGATGTGCCGATGTGAATAAACACTAAAACAGCCGCTAAACAGTGCTAGAGAGGACAAAAACACTATTTTTTTGGATACGTATATACTACATACTGAGTTTTAATCGAAGTATTAGAATAAAAGTTGTTTTTTTTGTTTAACTTTAATAGGTTCGCACTTGACCGCCATCTCGCCTGATGTTAAGCGACGATGCGGTCTACGATGGAGCGTGCTTCCCTAGAAGAAACCGATTCACTCTCGATTTGAAGACACCAAGATTGTAACCATCGGGGAAAACCCACTCAGGCAACGCATTCCACAACCTAGACGTTCTTATCACAAACGTGGAGTCAAATCTCTTCGTTCGCGTTTTTGGAACATCAACCATGAAACGATGTCGCCCTTTTGTGGAACGAGAAGTCCGATAGAAGAAAGGGCAAGGTGGAATTAGATCATGCAGATCAGTTGCACATTCACCGTAGTGTATCCGATTAAAAATTGTTTGTTTAAATACAGAACATGCCCTTAAACGGATGCAGGCTGATTACTAGTAACCCTGTATATTAATAGGTTATGTCAAAAAAATTCAAAGCCACATCACTCCCTCTATCTTATCTTATACCTTTAAACGACCAATTCTTGTAGGTATATTTATAATCAGAATCTCGGAAACGGCTCGAACGATTTTCATGAAATTATGTATACAAGAGGTTTCGGGGACGATAAATCGATCTAGCTAGGTTTTATTGTTTAAAAACATCATTTTATGCGCGTTTTTAGACAATGAAAAACTCCTACAATATCATTAAAATACGATAACTTATTTCGCCACTGTTCTTTAAGTCTAAATGGCGCAGACGGAATATGCTCGCCCTCGGAGTCAACAGGACTCGGTTCGATGGTTTCACTATGGATTTTTCTTTTTGTAATTTTTTTTTTCTGAGAAAATCTTATACTTAGAGCCTTTTATAAACGCATTCAATTCAAGTAGGTCATCACTACGTAATTCGTACCTGCCTAAATATCATTAAAAAAAACGAGCAAAGCTCGGTCACCCAGGTACTACAAGGTAATATAGTGAATTCAATTCCCATGTCAATCACTTTCTACGGTAATTATGGTACGTTAACTTAAAATGGAAATTATTTCCCATCACAGAGCCTGTTTCAATGCATCAATGGTTCATAATTCTTTGACTTCAATACTTTCTTCGTCAATAAAAGGTAAATTTTTGCTCTTGACCTTTTCTTATACTATACTAGCGATCCGTTTCGGCTTCGCTTGGATATTGTCATGTAAATCCCCACTTTTTAACCCCGACCAAAAGTGTCATAAGTTTGACGTCGATGTCTGTCTGTCTGTCTGTCTGTGGCACTGTAGAGGTCAAAGGGATGGGCCGATTTCGATGCGGTTTTTTTAATTTGAAGGTTAATATCCGCGCGGATGTTCTTAGCTATGTTTGGTTAATATCGATTAAAAATGGCCGCCTCCACAAAATCGCGGACATAATATTTCTTCACAACCTACCTCAATATGGGTATCAAATGAAAGGGATCAACTAGTAGAATACTATAAATTATAACAAATTTCAAATCTAAGATGGCCGCCACCACAAAATGCCGAATTATAGTATTTTTTTTCACTACTACCTCAATATGGGTATCAAATGAAAGGGCTCGATTAGTAGAGCACTTTGCACTATGGCAAATTTAGATCCAAGATGGCCGCTACCACAAAATGGCGAAGTACATTTCTTTTTTCACAACTCCCTTAATATGGGTATCAAATGAAAGGGCTTGACTAGTAGAACGTTATACAGATGATGCGAGATCCGAGGTAGTCGTTAATCAAAATTTTAATTTTGTTCTTGTAATGTTTCGAACTGATTGTCTATCACTTATGTGCACCTACTTAATAAGCCAAGTTATAGTTAACAATTATGCCAAGTGTACCTAATAAGCCTGTATTTCCTAATAAGCCTTTGGCAAATACTTTTAGAGAAAGCCAATTACTAAGTAAAACTCCAAAAGGAACAACAAAATATAATCAGGAAAATCTTGGTCACGACTAAAAAGTAAAAATACCATAAACTCATTCTGGCAACAATGTACAAAATGTGTAAAACACTGAATTTAGGCGCCACTGTTTCGTTTTACCAACTAAACTCGCAATTTTCAATGATATATTTTAATTCAATCAATGTTTCTTGTGCTAAAATAATGTGGTTGCCATGCACTTGTTTTTTTAATACAACATTACCCTGAACGCTGATAAATGGCGCCACTATCAAGAATTTAAACTTGTTTATCATCATAATTAAAAACCATAGTTCACGATTTTCGCCGCAAATCGAGTGATGGTATTATAGTACCGTTGTAAAATGGAGGACGTCTTAGTAACATTCGCAATGGCTGAATCAGTTCGGATACATTTGCCAAAATTTGAAAAAAAAATGAGGCAAGTGTCAGTTAAGCCATTACACTGAGAGTTCCGGATTACTAATTTTCGCGGAATTTAGATACGAAATTTATATCGAGTATGATGAGTATGATGAAATTTATATTATCGAATATAAATTTAATCATCCATGCTGGCCCAGTGCGGGGTGGCGTATCTCCAGCTGCCTATATTGAATTCACAATATTTTTTTTAAATAAGAGGTGACGAGACGAGCAGGGCATCTGCCTGATGGTAAGCAATATGCCTGCCACATAACAGCACAGTGACACGCAGCTATTGGAACATGAAGAATCCAAATCATTACCTAGCACTGCACTGCGCTCATCACCAAGAGATCTAAGATGTTAAATCTCTAACCCCTGTAATTTCTCTGGAAACATTGCCCTTCAAACCGGAACACAGTAATGTTTTCACATTACTGTTTGGTGGTAGAATAACTGGCAAAGGTGTGGTACTTCTCCAGGCGGACTCTTCTAGGAGTCCTACCACTACAAAAAAATATTTAATTAAACATTTTTTATTTTAATCATTTATTTTAAACCTTTTTAATAACTATTGGTGGACATAACATTATCTAGTCCCAAACTAAGCAAAGCTCATACTATGGGAGCCAGATAGCTAAATATAATATTTATTTATTTTTAAATACATACTTATTATACATAGAAAACAGATTCAGATTCTTTATTGACCTTATCAATAAAGAATCTGAATCTGTCTGAATCTGTATAGGCAAGTCAGATACAAAAACGATTTACAGTAATTCAGTCCAATGTCAAAGCTTTGACATTGAACCAAATGGAATTTAAGTCCAAATGGAATAAAAAAATAACATTACAAATTACATCAAAATAAGCATAAATACAAATAAAAATATCTAATTATAAAATGTAAATGTTCAATCACAAATCTAGTACACATACATTTTCACATTAAAAAAGAGCTCTCTGTTAATTTCATTCTCATAAAATCATTTAGCCTATAAAAAACATTATGAAGGAAAAACAATTTTATTTTTCGGGCATCGGTTTATTTCGCAGAGCAGTAGGCAATTTATTATAGGTACATAACCAATTTATTGTAGACACCTTGTTTCATTACTTTTGTCAATTTTACTCTGGGTAAAACAAGCATATCTTTGTCCCTGAGGTTCACATTGTGTTTGTCCATTCATCATCTCATCATCTGCAGCCTGCAGACGTCCACTGCTGGACATAGGCCTCCCCCAATGATTTCCACAATGACCGATCTTGTGCCGCCTCCATCCACCGACTTCCCGCGACCGAGACAATATCATCGGTCCATCGTGTCCGGGCCGTCCTACACTGCGTCTGCCGGTTCGTGGTCGCCATTCGAGAACCTTTACTCCCCAGCGGTTATCGGTTCTGCGAGCTATATGGCCTGCCCATTGCCACTTCAACTTGCTAATTTTAAGAGCTATGTCGGTGACCTTCGTTCTTCTGCGGATTTCCTCGTTTCGGATTTTGTCACGCTGTGAAATTCCGAGCATAGCTCTCTCCATTGCCCGTTGCGCAACTTTGAGCTTGCATATCATGCCAATAGTTAACGACCACGTCTCAGTACCATATGTCATCACTGGCAACACACGCTGATTATAGACTTTCGTCTTGAGGGTTTCTGGTTTGTGGTTTGTCCATTATTCGAGGATATTTTTCCTCCCTGTCATTATGAATTTCTAGTAGATATTTATATATATAATATAGGGATATTACTGACATTATTTTGTTACGTAAAAAATATTTCTTAGCAGACATCCTTTTTTTTATTCCATTAATTATTCTAATAGATCGTTTCTGATATTTTAATAGCCGTAACTTCTACTGCGTTACCCCATGTAAATATAGCATAGCTCAGCAATGAATGCACATTTATGCGTAATAAACAGATATTAACGTTTTTTATCAACAAGCGGTCTCAATTTAAAAAGAGCATAGTTGGCACTAGATACTTTTCGTGAAATTTTGTCTATATGGACACTGTGACTCAAAGTATAATCTACTGTATGTCCTAGGAACACGTTATGTAGTTTTGACAAATCGCCCAATTGCTTTCCCTTTTTAGCTTGGTACTTCATTACTACACTTTTGTCAGCGTTTAAAATAATACCATTACTTTCAAACCAATCCCGCAAAGCTTTCATTACGATCTCAATTTTTTCACTCAAGTAATCTTTGCTAAACACCCAGGCACAATGCAAATATCTGTACATATACACAAATATTGCACTGAGTGGTGACCGAACCTACAACCCACGGCTTCGCAGGCAGACGTACTACCAACTAAGCCACCAGGCCAGCAACTACCTAATATACAAATAGTACCTGACAACAGATAAGTCGACGGACATCGAGTCGTCGTAATAATATCACATTTTTTTGTAGGGAACTCTAAAATGAAGTTAAAGTATATTACTCAAAATGGCGTCTTTTGAAATTATCTTGCAATGAAGCGTGTCCAACGAGTTTATAAAAATCGAACATCGAATCGAAAATTGAACTTTTTGCAGAAATATATTGATCGTTTTATGTTTTGATTCGGTCTCCGCCCCGGCTTCACCCGTGGTTCACATAGATATAGCACTCAGGGATCCCGTACATTTAAAAAATATTTCTCAGTTTGACAACTGTAAAATCATTTTTTCATCGGTTCAGTAATTCCTGATATTTTTGCGTTCAAACAAAAAACCTCTTCAGCTACCTGCTACGCCATCTGTCAAAAATAAGTCGTACCAACTCAGATTTAGAAAAAAATATGTAACAAAGGTTTACATATAATGACGCAATCTTAGACACGTCATGGCACGGTACGAAAGCTCTCAAAAAGGAATATTTCCCCCCGTTTTTGCTACATTCTTCACTCATGCCTCGCTTCTATTGATAGTACCGTAATGTTATAATAAAGCCTATATAAATATAGCCTTCGTCGAGAAATGGACCATCCAATAGAAGAAAGTCTTTCAATTCGGACCAGTAGTTCCCGAGATCCTAGCGTTCAAACAAACAAACAACTCTTCAGCTTCATACTATTAGTAAGTATAGATATAAAATGAAAAGACATGGAATGAGGTGGAACGTCTAGGGCTTGGAATGTGTTGCCTGAGTGGATTTTTCATTGTGGCACCGATATGCTAATAAGATGTTGAAGCGTTCTGCGGCGGTGGACCCATCGATAGAAACCATGGAATAACTGTGAATTGAATTCTTGGGTCACGCTCGGGAATTATATTCGGAGAGTGTGCAACTGATCTGCATGGTCTAATACCACCTTGTCCTTTCTTCTATCGGACTTCTCGTTCTACAAAAAGGCGGCATCGTTTCATGGTTGATGTTCCAAAAACGCGAACGAAGAGATTTGACTCCACGTTTGTGATAAGAACGTCTAGGTTGTGGAATGCGTTGCCTGAGTGGGTTTTCCCTGATGGTTACAATCTTGATGTCTTCAAATCGAGAGTGAATCGGTTTTTTCTAGGTAAGCACGCTCCATCGTAGATCTCATCATCGCTTAACATCAGGCGAGATGGTGGTCAAGTGCGAACCTATTACAGTTAAAAAAAATTGAAATCTTTGGGTAAAGTCTGTTAACACTGGGGTGTTATGTGTCAGGCATGTTGCTTACCATCAGGCACATGTCCTGATCGTCTCGTCACTTTTTATTTAAAAAAAAAGTCGGGGCCATGGCCATTGGCCATCTAGATATAGGTTTATTTCCAATTGTTCATGGCCACGCCCTCCGGTTTCACCCGCGCAGTTTCCAAAGTAAGCTATCAAATTCTGAGTTATAAGAATTCACATCTATCGGCAGTTCCTATGACTGCCAATTTTTTTTATTCCGTAGGTAGGTAGGTATTTCTTTTTCGGAGTTTTTGAGTGAAGTCTCTATCTCCTACTTCTATGTATCTTCTTTTGCAGTAGCTTTTTGGGTGTGGATTAACTTAAAAAAAAATACTAAAAGAAATTTAACCAAAATCTTTGAATACTTAAGGTCATGAAACGTATTTTATAAGCCATTTGTGGCTTTGTGATCCGTAGCGTGCGTTTCGACAGTCGTCAACAGGCGCCGCGACGAAAGTTGACAGGAGCTGCCAGTGCAATAAAAGTACTATTTACTGTTACTTTTGTTACTCTTAAATAATTTTTTTGGACTCTGTTTTATATTATACTAGCAGCGCCCCACGGTTTTACTCATCATCATCATCATCATCAGCCACAAGACGTCCACTGCTGAACATAGGCCTCCCCCCTAGATTTCCATAACGATCGGTCCTGCGCGAGAGTGAATCGGTTTCTTCTAGGTAAACACGCTCCATCGTAGACCACATCGTCGCTTAACATCAGGCAAGATGGCGGTCAAGTGTAAACCTATAAAAGTAAAAAAAAAAGCATGTTCGTCAAATAACAAACTCTTTGGAACATTACCTAAAAATGAAAGCAAAAGTAAATAATACATACTATGTATCTTCTTGTTCAATAAATTAAAGAAACATGAAGACAAAATAAAAATCTACCTTCGCCTGGAGCGATTCTCAGGTACATATCGTCGTTCCACATCAATGTTTGCTGCTGTGCGATTAAACTTTCCTCGATGGGTATTTGTTCTAAAATATCATTGTCGCCATCTTCATCAAATATGATTTCATCTTCAACGTCATAACTTTTATCGTTCAAAAAACCATCATCAACTAAAACACAGTTGGACTTGTAAAGAGGAGTATCTTTCAAATATCTATTATAGGAGACTATGTAGATACCTAGGTACTTACATACTGAATTTTCATACAACTAATATCTGTTCAATCGTGTCCTCACGATAAAGCATATTTTTCTGATCATAATATTAGTATTCTTCATGTATTATTTCTATTTTAAACTGTTAAAACTTATGTTTTTCTGAAAATTTTATTTATTTACTTTATGTCATCACATTTCAAACATCATTATTGCTAAGCAACCTCTACCATTTTCATAAGGTTGTATAGTTTTTAGGTCTAATTCTCTCTGGCCGCTAATTATAAAATATTCGCGCAAGCGCCCTGTGCCGCCTAAACAGAGCAGCACACTCAGGCACGGTAGAAAGAGTGGGAGATACTAGTTCCTCTCCCTTCCCCTCGATCTTACGCTTTTTCGATCAGCATCACGTGACCCTGACGCGTTTAAAAATTTACGACGAGAAATTTAGTACGTTTATTGACGAGTTTAAAAGTTTTTACCCATACAAAAAAAAGTGCTCAGCGCCGCTAAAGAAGTTTTCACTTCAAAAACTAGCTGTAAAAATTTACTGCAAGGCTAGCTCGTTATATTTTTGACGTGACAACGTCTAAAAAATCGATGAATAACGGCTGCACGCAAGAAATTATATTTTTATTTTACATTAACACACTACCCAAAATTTTGACTGAATTTAGCGTTCTTTTCGCCGATGACATTTCAAAATATTGACATTTTGTAATAATAATTTAAATCTTAATAAAATATTAACTGACATATTTAATGGTATAAATAATTATATGACTGACCACTGTCTTGACTTAAATTTTACAAAACAAAATCATACAATTTAGACCCCACAAAAATCACCCTTGACATTAACTTTTGCTACAATAATAATAGATTAGAATGTGTAAATACGGCTACACTACTAGGTTTAAAGCTTGATACGCATTTGAATTGGAAAAACACATAAGCAAAATAAAATTAAAATTGTCTAGCTTTTCATATGCATTAAAAGAACTAAGGCGGGCGTCTGACCTAAATACAGCAATAACGGCTTACAATGCGTTTGCTTCGTCGTGGCTCAGATACGGTATTACTCTTTGGGGAAATAGTGTGGATGCAGACAGCCTCTTTGTCGCCCAAAAAAATGTATCCGTATCCTGGCTAATATAAAACTCCTGACACAGACATACATAACTTTCACAAACCATATTTTATAAAATTTAAAATACTCTCTTTACTTCATTATATATTTTAGAATGTTGTAAATTTGTTAGAAAATATAATGAATTCTTCGATAAATTTGCGGACCAACCTCGGAAGACTGCACGAAACATTAGATCTCAATATAGGCACAAACTTGTTGAACCTAAATCACGGCTAGAAATGCATAGCGCTGGCCCACACTCAATGGCTGCAAAATATACAATAAGCTACCAAATGACATAAAAGACTTGGAAAAAATATCCATTTTATTGAATGTCTAAAGAATATATTAGAGAATAAATGCTACTACAAACTACAAGACTTTTTTCAAGACAATTTTGATGACCTAGAAATGAGACGTTCCGATGCCACTTTTGCCATGCCCTTATAGGGTCATATGTAACGATTACAATAACTATAATCACAACACATGATTGTACTGTACCTACATATGACGCAATAAAGATTTGAGTATAATTGTGTCCCGCTATGCTCATTTTACGCTTCTGCCGCATTTACCTCTGTTCCACTCTCCATTTCATCAATATTTTGTTATGATTATGACGTTGTCACATTAAACTATCATCCGTTACCCGTCTTTACTGACAACCAATTTTTATTTTACTGCTTTAAAAAAAGTTTAATTGCAACAACCAAGTGAAAAATTAAAAAACTATTTTTTGAAGTGTAACTATTTTGGTACCTAGTAATCACGTCAGTGCCCTCGTACCTCGACGTTTTAACAGCATATATTATTATCTATTAAACGTATTTGTGATGAACATGAACCAAATCAAATTATCTTATTGCTTTTACAAGGCAACAATAAAAGTACGACTTCGTAACTTTTCCTACGCTGGCAGCACCAGTTTTTTTTTCTCTGCGACCGTGCGACCAGTCTCGCGGTTGCATTCGTAGGGAGAGGTATACCGTTCTCGTATTCGTTCTCGGAATACTTTTACGCGTATCCTTTAGAACCGGTTCGAAAGTTCTCGAGGCGTGGCGTAGGCGGTCTGGTGCCGCGCTCAACCGTAAAAATACTCGACTTACGTTCAAATACTCCATAAAACTGTGCATAAATACTTGGAAAGTAGTAAAAGTGTGTGACTCAACCGTGGACCCAGCTACGCTATCTCGGAATCAAGGTAAATGATACCAAACGTATTTGATAACAAAAACTCTTTTGTTATCGAGTTTTTTTTTTCTGTACTGCGGGGGCGACAGGTGCCGAAAAAACGGCGGTTTCTACCTGTGTTTTTTTTTTTTAACGGACGCACGGACGCGTCCGTTTTTTTCGTCCGTTTCAATTTTATTGATACTTTTGAAATTGGAGTGGACGCTCGAAATTTGAATTTTTAAATCAAGGTGTTCCTTTGTCTTGTGTGTTTTATAAAGGGTAGGTAAATGTGCCTAGCGACGACTATTGACCTCCTTAGTAAGTGTATCCATTTATAGTAGATTTCCATTTTTCAGGGATAACTAACTGAAATTATGCATGACTCGGGATTATTTTAATAAGACGGTATATATTATTTTAGTTCGGTACAGATAAATTATTTTAATAATTTAGAGAAAAAACAAAGTACCGGCCAGTGCAAGCTGTGCAAGACAGAAAATAGGGGCGATGTGAAAATACGAAAATAGCAAAAAAGAAATTTCTATGTGGAAACACTGCTTTCGAGTATATAATAACTACCGGTTCGGGAACTATTCGTAGGTAAGTAGGTATATAAATGGTTGTGGAATGCGATTTGAATGCTAATTAGATTTTTACATTACATAAGATTATAATAAATACTCTCATCTGCCTTATTGGAGTCTTATTCGACGAGTTAGCTATTTGGAGGATTTATCTTACTTTCATGCCAAAGAATAGATAAAATGTCTACTATTTAAAATTATGTAGGTATTATTTCATTACAAAGTCATACCTACCTACTCAAATTTACAAATTACAAAACAAAGCTACTAAACAAATAAACAAATATGGGCAGATTTGAAAACCTAATTTATGATTATGTATTAAAATAAAAATAGGTATTCGGTATTCCCAGAATTTATTGGCACAATCATGGACGTAGGCATAAAAAAGTTTTTTTAGTTTGGAAAAGTAACTAACTTTTTTTATACGTCCATGGGCACAATATCTTGCTTCATTGAGGTTGATGTTTAGTTTTTAGATTTTTTATTCAAACTTATTGGAATTACTTTAGTTCAGTCGATAACGAATGATTAATACTAATTTAAACTAAAGTAATTTTTAATATAATTTTTTACGGCATGATCGAATAAATCTGGTTTTCTAAATCTAAATGTGTAAGAGTTTATTCGGTACCGAAGCACTTACCTAGATACTTAATATCGTATTATTCGTAGGTAGATATTAAATAATAAGTATAGTATATTATACCTAGTATTTGATACCGCACCTCCCCTTTTTAGGGTTCCGTAGCCAAGTGGCAAAATACGGGACCCTTATAGATTCGTCATGTCTGTCTTGTCTGTCCGTCCGTCCGTCCGTCCATATGTCCATACTTTTCTCCGAAACTATTAGAGCTATACTATCGAAACTTGGTAAGTAGATGTAATCTGTAAACCGCATCAAGATTTTGATACAAAAAATAGAAAAAAACCAAAATTTTTAGGGTTTTCCATGCTTAGAACTGAAACTCAAAAATATTTTTGATCAAAACTATACGCGTGGGTTATCTATAGATAGGTCATCAAAAATGATACAATAAATTCTAAAATAAGGGAATGACAAAAATAAAAAAAAGTGTATGATGTACATTACCATGTAAACTATCAACGAAAATTAGTTTGAATGAGATCTAGTAAGTAGTTTTATTTTAATACGTTATAAATTGACTAATGTTAAAACACTGATTAAAGTAACAACGAACTACAAGAACTTTTATGTTATGTTACTTGCTGCTACGGAAGCCGTCATGGGCGAGTCCGACTCGCACTTGACCACTTTTATTTTTTATCAGAACGACATGATGACGCCAATGATAGTAAAGTTAGCAGGTTTTTTTTAACTTTTATAAGTTTACATTGACCGCCATCTCACCTGATGTTAAGCGACGATGCGGTCTACGATGGAGCGTGCTTACCTAGAACCTAGAAGAAAATGATAATGGGCTTAAATTTCAAATATCAACAAAAAATGCTTTTTTTGCGACATTTATAGCTTGACGTGAACTTTGGTCGACTCTCTGATTTTAATTTTTAATTGAAGTCCGCTTAAGATTTTTCAGAGAAAATAAATCACTGAAGACTAATTAGTACACCTACATATTAAGGCCGTACCCCGAGCAAATGACCTTGAGTATTTCTTACCTCATCACACTGCAAGAAACAGCAAGAGAGAAACAGTAGGATTTGTGGCTGTTTTACGCTCAAATTTTAGAACAACTTTTTATACAATCAGTTTTGACGTGACAACGTCTTATAAATTGGTTTGCCGGGTGACACTTCAAGAAACTGCGTTACACTCCGCTCACGTTATGCGCTCACAACGAGAACGAGTGAGAGGCACGCGTCCCTTCCACTCGGGCATGGTTAGCCCGCCTATGAGCGAGAGAGACAGACATAAAAAGTGAAAGGCACGCGTCCCTTCCGTAAAATTATTTTACCACTCAAAGTCGTTGTCACGTAAAACTTTCGCCCGTATACCGACTTTACAGGCAACCAATTTTTTGGTATTTTGAAAAAAATATTTCTACCAAAATGTTCGTAATGGAATTGCCTATCCGTTGGTGTAAGTACGAAATCCAAATAATGACGTTTTTTCGAGTAGATGCATGATAATTACAATTATTTCTATTTTTTATGGTTTCGTTGTGAGGAGATTATATAAACAATAAATTCATTATCAAAAAAAAGAAACTACCATTTTGTAGCCAAGAAATTATAAAAAAAATTGGTTGCCTGTAAAGTCGGTATACGGGCGAAAGTTTTACGTGACAACGACTTTGAGTGGTAAAATAATTTTACGGAAGGGACGCGTGCCTTTCACTTTTTATGTCTGCCTCTCTCGCTCTTAGGCGGGCTAACCATGCCCGAGTGGAAGGGACGCGTGCCTCTCACTCGCTCTCGTTGTGAGCGCATAACGTGAGCGAAGCGTAACGCAGTTTCTGGAAGTGTCACCCGGCAAACCAATTTATAAGACGTTGTCACGTCAAAATTTAATGTATTTTTTACAAGTTGATATTTGCTTTGGCTAATGAGTTGATAGCTCTGAAAACTGGACAAAATACTCGTTTTGCTGGAGGACGCACCTTAATATGTTAGTCATAGTGCATATCTAAGCACCATTAACCACTTCATAGTAAAACCTAGGTCATACCGGCTTTGTTCTAGACCTAGAGGACATGACTCATCCTT
Source organism: Ectropis grisescens (assembly GCA_017562165.1). Classification (NCBI taxonomy): domain Eukaryota; kingdom Metazoa; phylum Arthropoda; class Insecta; order Lepidoptera; family Geometridae; genus Ectropis; species Ectropis grisescens. The sequence goes on from CM029796.1 coordinate 1,139,044, forward strand.
GCGTAATTCCACACTTGCTGTACTGTATACATTATGTATCTATACTAATATTATAAAGCTGAAGAGTTTGTTTGTACGCTAAGATCTCGGGAAGTACTGGTCCGAATAGAATGATTCTTTTTCTATTAGATAGTCCATTTATCGAGGAAGGCTATAGGCTATGGCTTTAGGCTTCTATTGCTAGTACTAGCAATAGAAGCGGAGCATGAATAAAGAATGTAACAAAAACGGGGAAAAAAATATTCCTTTTTGAGAGTTTTCGTAGCGTACTTTGACATGACAGCATGTGTCTAAGATTGCGTCAACTTCATCTTCAATTTTTTCTTTTGGCTTCCATTCGGTAATGTCACCGTAATTTCGCCAATGTCCAAGATTGCGTCATTGAATATAAACCTTTGCTAATCAAATTCGTTTCTAAATCTGAGTTGGTACGACCAATTTCCGACAGGTGGTGTAGCAGGTAGCTGAAGAGGTTTTTTGTTTGAAAGCGATATTCTCAGGAATGACTAAACCGATTTCAGTCATTCTTTCACCGTTGGATATGTACGGGATCCCGATGAGTGCCATACATATAATATAAATACCACGGGCGAAGCCGGGGCGGACATATAGTTATGTTTATAAAACGCTATGGAGGGGGAGTCGTACGATCAGTGAAATTGTCTTTGGTTAATTACATTGTATCCGATAAATATACCTAAGCTAAGACCGATCTATCCAAGTATTCCAAGTACACAGTTAACATTAATAGTCTATGAAAGCTCTCGATCATAGCTCGCAAGAGAAAACCAGAACGAATCGGTTCTCACGACCGCTTGCCTAACTTGACTGCTACTTGATTAACTTGTCTCCTTACTTCAATTCTTATTCATCATAATCAGCCCAGTGCTTTTACTAGCGATTCCAAAGATTACATCACACATAAACATAACTGGCAAAATCGTCACAAAATAAACATTTTCTCTTTATAGTTATTACTGCCCGCCCCGGCTTCGCCCGTGAACTTGAAAAAATGATTGAAATCGGTTCAGTCATTCTTGAGAATATAGCTTTCAAAAACCTCTTCAGCTACCTGCTACGCCACCTGTCGGAAATTGGTCGTACCAACTCAGATTTAGAAACGAAATTGAATAGCAAAGGTTTATATTCAATGACGCAATCTTAGACACATGCTGTCATATCAAAGCACGGTACGAAAACTCTCAAAAAAGCAAACAAACAAACTCTTCAGCTTTATAATATTAGTATAGATTGCGCATCTAACCTACCATTGAACCCGTTGATGCCTTTCTTTGCATCCTGCTCTGTCCTTAGAAGTTTGCATATCTCTATCTCGTTTTGTCCAATCACTGGCGGATAGTAGCGCGTGAAATGGATATTCGGCTTATCACAGCGCGATTTGTTACCTCGTCCCGCGCCCCCGCTGGTGACTTATGAATTTAAGCAGAGTCGTTTCATGTCCGATCAACAGGGTGGTTAATCAATGTAATTAACAGACTCCAAAAAAAGAGAGGTTCTCAATTCGGTTGCATGTTTTTGTAGTGAATACCTCTTTTGGTGACACACAGATTTATTGTGGTCTGTGAATTAAGCTCAAGCTCGTGAATGAAATGATCGAGTGAACTCGGGACCATGGCAATCTAGTATTTCTAAGTGCCATGGTTAGAAGCATGGCCATCTAGAAGGCCATGCTGTCTTGCCATTAGAAGACTTATTTAGACGAAAATGCTTTGAATATTTATTCCAGACTAGCAGCACCCTCCGGTGTCACCCGTGTTTCCAAAGTGAGCTATTAAATTGTGAATTATAAGTTTTCTCGTCTATCGGCAGTTCCTATGACTGCCAATTATTTTTTGTATGGATGCGCGTTACCGCCTTTGAAATCGAGTATGTATCGGTTTCTTCTAATTAAACAAGCACCGCATCATCGCTTAACATCAGGCGAGATTCGGTCAAGAGCAACCCTAAAGCGTGTGCTAAACGCGCGCACTCTCCTTGGAAAAGATCGCCGGACGCGATCGAAACTTGAGTCGGACTGGACTGACTATATCAAACGTGACACGCTGGTAACCCGTATATTTATTTAAAAACTGCAAACCTTATATAAAAACTAGCGGCCCGCCCCGGCTTCGCCCGTGGTACATATTTATAACCTACAGCATTCAAGGATTACGTACATATGAAAGAACGGTCAACGATTTTTTTAAATCGATCCAGTAGTTCCCGAGATTAGCGTGTTCAAACTATAAATATGCTATAGGCTACTTTTGATCCCGAAATTATCGTGCTGTTTACTGGGTCAAAAGTGACACCTGTAGACAACTGGCGGGGATAACTAATTAAATGACGATTGATCAGTTATCGACCGGGGATGAAAAATGATAAAATTACTAAAATGGCTATTAAAAAATAGGGGTTGATCGTAGAAGAGTGAAAATTGAGGATTGTATGTATTTTTGTATGTTATATCATAAAAAAATAGAAATTAAAAATTTTGTCAAAAAAATAAAAAAATAAATTTAGGGGTGGACTACCCCTAACATTTAGGGGGATGAAAAATAGATGTTGTCCGATTCTCATAGATACCAGATAAGCACAAAAAATCATCAAAATCGGCCAAGCCAAGCATAGAATTGTATATATTAGATTAAGTCTACATGTATAGCCTACTTTGGAAAAAATATCAATTAAGTATGATTATTCAATGACAATGACAAATTATTATATTCTGATGAATGTGTTCAAAATTTAATTCCGATTCCGGTGATTGACGACGTAATTGAGCAACAAACATTCAAACATTACCATGTATAATATTTGTAGGGCTGGCTAAACTCTACGCAGACGAAATCAACCATAATTAGCCTTTTATCTGGCTGCACAGACCACTACGCATCTGTGAAACCGAAAATGGCCGTTCAAAGGCGCATTTCTCAACTTCAGTTCCAACGAGTGCGTCTGATGTAACACTTACCACATCACACGATTCGCTCGCTGGATTCATGTCTTAATGCTCGTGGTCATCGGCCGAAAGACGGGGCTGGTGGGGCAAAGAGTTAAGGTGCGTCCCCCAGCAAAACGAGTTTTTTTGTCCAATTTTCAAAGCAAGCAGTTTCTACAGTTTCTTGCCTTCAAAATGGTAGTTTTTTTTGTTAATGAATTTATTGTTTGAATAATCTCCTCACAACGAAACCATAAACAAGAACAAAATTAAAAATTTAAACTAACCCCCGACTACCTAAAATGTGTTATCTGCACAACATTCTACTAGTCAAGCCCTTTCATTTGATACCCATATTAAGGGAGCTGTGAAAAAAGAAATGTAATTCGCCATTTTGTGATATCGGCCATCTTGGATTTGTAATTTGTCATAGTGAAAAGTATTCTACTAATCAAGCCCTTTCGTTTGATATCCATATTGAGGTAGTAGTGAAAAAAAATGTATAATTCGCCATTTTGTGGTGGCGGCCATCTTGGATTTGAAATTTGTTATAATGTATAGTACTCTACTAGTTAAGCCCTTTCATTTGATACCCATATTGAGGTAGGTTGTGAAGAAATATTTTATCCGCCATTTTGTGGAGGCGGCCATTTTGAATCGATATTAACCAAACATAGCTAAGAACACCCGCACGGTAATTAACTTTCAAATAAAAAAACCGCATCGAAATCGGCCCATCCGTTTGAGCTCTACGGTGCCACAGACAGACACACACACAGACAGACAGACAGACATCGACGTCAAACTTATAACACCCCTTTTTTTGGTCGGGGGTTAAAATATAAAAAATTTTAATTATCATGCATCTACTGGAAAAGCCGCCATTATTTGGATTTTGTACTTACAACCACGGATAGACGATTCCATTACGAACATTTTGGTAGATTATTATAAAATTTGAGCGTAAAACAGCGAGAAATCCTACTGTTTCTCTCTTGCTCTTTCTTGCGGTGTGCGATGAGGTAAGAAATACTCAAGGTCATTTGCTCGGGGTACGGCCTTAACCTTATGTATTATTGGATTGATGAATGGGTCAAAAATGTACGATTCTCATTTATGAACTAAGAACGCGTGAACCCCAGACCTTCGTTATTTTAACAAAGCTGAAAGTTTGTCAGTGCACGCTAGTGGTGTGCGGAATCGATTATCATTAATCGATTATCAAGATAATCGTTTGCAATCTATTATCATTTCGATACAATCGATTATTGGGAGTAAGCCATTTATGTTATGGTAACCCTACATGCAAAGAGAATCCCCGTTTCTAGTATTATGTGTAGTGATGGGTAGTATGCTCTATTGTAGGGGAAATCCCGAATTATATTTTAAGCATTGTTTTACGGTTTTTGCATCCCTGCCACCTCCGTTCCCTCAGAGAGAATTTTCTCTAAAGCAGGTCAGTTGACAAATTTAAGGAGGAACAGCCTGCTGCCAAAGCATCTAGATTACATCATTTTTTTAAATGCTAACTGGTCACTGATTGGGAATTGATGTATTTGTTTGATTTTTAATATCTAGTAGTTTCAATTTAAATAAATATGTGATTTGATTCAGTTTTGTTTCATTTTTATAATCTGGAGGTAAGACAGTTTTTAACAATTTTTATTTCGAACTAATAATCGATTAATAATCGATTATCTTGGTTCGCATAATCGATTAATCGATTAGATAAATAATCGAATCGGCACACCATTAGTGCACGCTTCCAACACAGGTAAGTTCGATGGACCATTATGAAGTTTGGGTCATCCTGGCTGGATGAACAGGTGTGACGACAGGTCCTACAATTATATTAAATTACTAGATGTCCGCCCCGGCGTTGCCCGTGGTACATTATATAGTACTCATCAGGATCCCGTACATATACAACGGTTAAAGAATGACTGAAATCGGTTCAGCCATTCCTGAGAATATCGCTTTCAAACAAAACACCTCTTAAGCTACCTGCTACGCCATCTGTCGGAAATTGGTTGTATCCAATAGATAAATAATCTTTCAATCCGGGCCAGTACTTCCCGAGATCCTAGCGTTCAAACAAACAAACAAACTCTTCAGCTTTATAATATTAGTATAGATTTGATATAATGACAGTATTTAAATAGAATAAAATATGTACCAATTTTAAGTTTAATATTCTTTAGTTTAACTTACTTTATGATCATTCAAAGCTGGATGGGCAAGTCGATTTTAAAAGTACGAAATTATGAGAAAATGTGTTTACCATTGGATAACCCATTCAATTTGAAGTTACTTTTGTTATGAAACCAGTTTCCTAAACGCAATATTTAATATAGCTACCATACAAACTTTACGCGCGACGCATAGAAAATACGACAGTGTGACGTCACGCTTCTGTGCTGATTTGTATGAAGCGTTTTTAGGAGAGTCCAAAATTGTGATTTCAAAATCGTGATATCACGGGAAGTTTTTAAGATAACCAAGTAATTGTTTCACCTATGTTTCAGTTACTGAGTAGCCTTTTCATGGCACATTAAATAAAAATGAGTCGACATGCCTATTATACTTTTAGTCGCCATACCTATTGTATGTACCTTGGGCAGCATAACCATTGGGAAAATAAATTATGTTCATATTACGAAAACCGTTCCACCAATTAGGATACAATTTAAATGGTACCATTCCGGGATTCTAAACCCTTTCGAATAAAAAAAGAATTATTAAAATCGCTTCGGGCGTTCTCGAGAAATCTGAAACGGACAAAAATATAATTATAGGTACATAGGTTGTCGAATTGATCGTCTTATTTTGAAGTCGGTTAAAAGATAAAGGCAACTTCTTTAGACATGGTCGTTACACGTACCCGAAATATTGGCAAATATTTTATGGCATGGCAACATTTGAAATAAGCTTAATCTTTATCTGCCATCTTGAAGTCATAAACATTTTGCAATTTTATTGAGAGTCCAACGACCTTTTAGAACGTTGCACGAAAACTTGCAATGTTTACGAGTTCATTGGCGCTAGTGTTGTATTCTGCAATGATCAATGAGAATGGTATTACAGTGAAATAGTTCAACCATTTTTACACTGGAATCGAATACGGCTAGCCGTTATCAAAAACAGGGCCGTTTTGTAAAGCGGCGGTTTAACAATTAGCCGGGTTGAATGCGGCTGAGTAATAAACAGCCGGAATGTATTCGACGCCTTACCTCATTCAACACGGCTAGCCGCAATGTATATTAAAGAATTGTTATTACTTAATCATTCTTATTGAAGAACGTATCGCAATGACAATCCGGCTATTCATTGAATTATTATTATTTATATTTATTACATTAATTATTATTTACCGCCGTATTACAAAACGGCCCTGTATTTCAAAAGCCGTGATGTAATACGGCGAATTATACTATACGGCTGCGACATCGATATTGTCAGCTAATTTCTGTCAATAACAAGGTAAGGTAACTTATATGTAATTGTACCTCCTTACCTAATATGTGTATATTCCTTAAATTCTACTAATATAGATAATTCTACTAATATTATAGATGTCAGTGCGATGTTTGTTCCTCAATCACGTCTCGATGGAATGGGTTGAAATTTTGAACATAGCCTAGAAAAACACATTAGCTACATTTTATCCCGGAAATTATGGCAATAGGAACTACGCAGATGAAACCGCGGTGCGCTGCCAGTCATGTTATAAATGTCAAACTTTGGATGTTTCTTGCTCAGTCACGTCGGAACGGCTAAACGGATCGTAATGCGATTTGAAACAGAACATAGCCTGGAATAACCTCAGACCAACTATTCCTATCCTCAAAGGAAAACAATTGTTGGCAAGCCAAATATCTTGCATCCGTCCTCCTATGGTATATCTTCAAAGGGAATAACATAGACTAAATTTTATACCGTGAAAACGAAAGTGCTGCTAGTTTTGTATATAAGAAAAGAAAACAAACATTTAAATGTACATAATTTGCAATTCATAGCAGTCTTCGACATCGTAAACAGGAATTATTCAACTCTTGGCGTCATTAAGTCTGTATTAATTTTTATCTGTCACATAAAGATGTTTGTCTATGGATGTGACGTCACCGGGAGAGTTGTGGCCTTATTGTTACTCTATGGAATGCGGTGTTGCTAGTTGTAGCAATAAGCAGCCCACTAAATGTTCCCACTGCTGGGACTCGGGGGCTTCTCTCGCAAGTGGTCAAGGCCGTAATCCGCCACGCTGGCCCAGTGCGGGTTGATGGATGACACATGACCTCGAAACGTTCTAGGTACATGTCAGTTTTCTCACGGTTTTCCAAAAAAAATTATGAGTTACAGGTGTGGCATGGGTCGCAAGCTCCCATCGTACAATGATCGTCTACAATATTTTCACGTTACCTTCCTTAACATTCGTCGTAATTATATTGATCTTACACTGTTGCATAAGATCGTCCATTCTTCGATTGACTCCCCAACCCTGCTTTCTCTTTTAAATTTTAATACACGTTTCCAGTCTCGTAATCGTAATTATAATACCTTCAGTTTGCAAGTTTTTACCAATAATACATCTTATTATAATCCCATAGTCAGAATGAGTAGCCAATACAACGAAGTCCTTGTCTCCGATAGGGACATTGTTATTTTCCACTTAAAGTTATTCCACTTTCAGAGGAAAATCAAAGAAATTTTACACTTTAATCTAAAAGAATAACCCTGTTGTGCTTACTGTAAATACTATTATGAGTTTTTTTTTATATTATTTGTTTATACATTAATTGTTTCACAATGTTGATATACTTATCTGTTGTGTTATAATATTACTGTATACGTAACTCCAAGTAGTATGGGAAGCTTAGTTCACCCATTAAACTCTAGATGGCGCTGTAAGGCAGTTAAAACGCGCAAACGAGTTATGTGAAGGTTTTGATATACCAATTTTAGTTTTGAATACATTTTGTCTTCCACCAGCTGAGCACTGTGGTTTTATTTGCAATCCAATTGCTCAGTGATACTGCTAGGCAAGTAGTACCAAGGGAGATCAACTTCTTCATGGTCCTTCGAAGCCGATTTTAGAAAGTTACGAGGACAGTAACTGTCTACCGTAAAGGCAGCGACCGGGAGAGTAGCTGTCCAGGAGGCGTTAATCGCACGGCTCAGGTTGCCAGTGCGCGACGCTGTTAGTGATAGTGAAGTGATAAGTACGAAGTGAACAAGTGAGTGAATCAGAATAAACTGTAAGTACTTTACCCAGTTAGTGATAAGTTAGTTTAGCTAGCGACGCCTTCGCGTCCCTTTAAATCAAGTGGCGTAGACTACGCCGGCCCAATCCAAATTCGTACAGCGAAAGGACGTGGGCACCAATCGCATAAAGGATATATATGCCTCTTCGTCTGCATGGCCACTAGAGCAGTCCACCTTGAAGCTGTCACTTCGTTGACCACAGAAGGTTTTCTCCAGGCATTTAAAAGATTTGTATCAAGACGTGGCCACTGCACTGAAATGTGGAGCGATAATGGAACAAATTTTACTGGTGCAGCTGCAGAACTAAATAAGTTATTCAAGAACGAAAAGAGTTCTATGCTTCAGGAAATTTCTGAAGCACTAGCCACAAATGGGTGTTCCTGGAAATTTATACCAGCCCGCGCTCCTCACTTTGGTGGATTGTGGGAAGGAGGAATCAAGTCTGTAAAGTATCATCTGAAACGAGTCATTGGTCAATCAACATTAACATTTGAAGAAGTTACCACAGTATTGGCGCAGATAGAAGCCTGCTTGAATTCCCGCCCCCTCTCAGTAATAAATGGTACTGAAGAAACCAATTGTACAATACTTACTACCGGGCATTTCCTTGTAGGTGAATCTCTCGTGACACCACCAGACCAAAACTTTGAGCGACAGACGATAAGTTCTTTAAGAAGGTGGCAGTACACTCAGAGAATGATCCAAGACTTCTGGCGTCAGTGGTCGCAACAGTATCTTACTAGATTCTACAAACGTTATCGCTGGTCATCTACGATGCCCCAACCTAAAGTAGGTGACATTGTTGTCATACGTGAAGAAAACTTACCACCATGTCGTTGGCTTTATGGTAAGGTGATTGACACCCATCCAGGACCAGACAATTTAACACGAGTAGTGACACTCAAGGTAAAAAATGGAACCATCAAACGTGCGATAGGCAAGCTGTGCCTTCTTCCAACCACAGATTAGACTTATTTCATTGTCTACTTTTCCAAAGTTTGGTGTTTGATTGATTTTTGCATTTATTTTGTATTTTAGTATTTATTATGTATTGTATTTATTTCATGTACCTTAAGGATGCATAGAAATGTCATAAAGACTTTGCGAATGTTTATGTTCCAAATGTAATGGCATACCTAAAATGTATTTTCAATAGTTTAAGTTTAACTTTATATCTTACTTGTTGTTAAATTTAGTTTTTTTTTGTTATAACCTTCGATGAACAAGCTTCACTTGTTCATGGTGGGCGGTTATGTATACGTAACTCCAAGTAGTATGGGAAGCTTAGTTCACCCATTAAACTCTAGATGGCGCTGTAAGGCAGTTAAAACGCGCAAACGAGTTATGTGAAGGTTTTGATATACCAATTTTAGTTTTGAATACATTTTGTCTTCCACCAGCTGAGCACTGTGGTTTTATTTGCAATCCAATTGCTCAGTGATACTGCTAGGCAAGTAGTACCAAGGGAGATCAACTTCTTCAATTACTATGTTTACTATGTTTATATCTTATTTATCTACTGTTTTAACGCATGTTAGTTTTTAGTTTTAAGTTCAGATCTGTTGGCCTAATTCTATTTATGTATTTTCACTAATGTAATGTTATTATTATCAAACCATTGAATTTAAATAATTGTTGTTTCTAGGCCTGCCTGCTATCCGCCCCGGGTTCAAATCCCACTCGCACCACTGTATTTACGAAGTCATGTGCGTAATGCCGCTAACTTAAAACGGTATTAATTATTAATTCAATGAGCACACAAAACAGAATGTAATAAATATAAACTATAACATAAGAGTATACTGTACAGAACTGTATTACATTCCAAACTATGTGGAGTTTGGAATGTAATACAGTTCTGTACATGTTCTGGGATTTGAACCCGGGGCGGATAGCAGGCGCCATTCTCCCGACCAGACATGCGAAGGAAAACCATGAGGCGATAAACTTCAATAGATAGAATAAAAACTAGAATATTTCGTAGTCACTCTGACCTTATATTCCTTATGAGAGTAGGCCCAGAGTCCCAGCTGTGGGAAGTTTTAGTGGGCTCCTTATGCTGCTAGTTAATCATATTTATCATTTATTGTTAACTAAAAAACAAACCCACAGGGGCATTGTGTTCCAAAAACAATATACAAATAAAATTTTAACTGAAACGGATCGCTACAATCGCCTTTTCTATACTAAAATCACGATCACCGCAATACAACTATTAGTTACATTATTCTATCGAAACGAGGTTATGTTGGTACTAGGAACATAGCCGGTTCGAATCATTTATTTTTAATCCTAGCTCTAGAGCGAGATAGGAAGTGCGCTGGATAGCGCTGTCACATTCTCACGCAAAAGTTGTATGGACTACTTTTCTAAGACTCCCGCTATGAAAGATACGTTGTGTGACTTTAGTTCAGATGGCTGAATCTAAAAATAATAACTTTACAACGATTTAAAAGGAAATTATGTTATTTATTTACAAAAAAATGGTAGCTTTATATGTAACCGACTTCAAAAAAAGGAGGGTTTCAATTCGGTTCTAAGTTTTTTTTATATATGGTATGCGATAGCTCCCCGCCAATTGTGAATTAATTTGTTTGGTAAATCATACATAGTTCAGATGTGGGCCCATATACATTATATCAAAATCGGAATAGCGGTTTTAGAAATATGAACAAAAGTAAAAATTATGGACCTACTTTAATTTATTTACGACTTAGTTTTTTTTCTCTTAACTTTTATAGGTTGACCTTGACTTGTTAACGTGACCACCATCTCGCCTGATTTTAAGCGACGATGCGGTCTACGATATAACGTAAATTAAATCCTCTCTTGTAAATACAACTGGATAACATTACATGCATGCACTAAAAATATAAAATATATTCTATTTTTTACAGAAACCCTACGCCCTATAAAATTTTACAAGTGAAAAAAGTCATCTTAGGTGTTCCTCCGGTCCGTGCCCCAATAGAAAGAAAAGTAATTCAATAAAATCACCTCGGTGTCTGCCTGTCTGTGATAGTCAATTTACCCAAATTATACTCGAAAATAATTGAGTTAAAAGAGTATGCACTTGAAGTAGCTTTTAAAATTTTTATCTTTTCTCATTGAATCATTTGATTTGAAATCAAATGATCATACACTCAAATATACTCATACACCACTGTCCGACGCTCATAATGATCAACTAAATTGACTGATTTAATTAAACTGGTTGCCTGGTAGAAATTGCTGTCAGCAAATAAGGGTTTGGTTCATGTGTTTTACTGTAATTTTTTTTTGTATCACAAAAAAAAGTTTTCTATTATCTAAACACTGAAATTCCAATATACGGTTGAAACTATAACTAATAAAAACATTCACATCACGCACTGAATAGCAAACGTATCGTGCCAAAATGGTGAAAAGATAAAGCTTTTAATTAATTAGGGAAGTCTTAACAAGGTATTCGTAACACGCGAGTTCCAAGCCCAACATACTTCCACGAGCGACCCAAAAACCGCCGCGAAATTATAATTACGAAAAAGTTATATAAACACAATACCACGGAACACCAGTCTGTCTGTCTGCCGTATAATCACTTTCTATGCATTATTTATTTACCAGCAATTGTGGGAAAGGTCTATTGTCTGGCAGCACCCGACGTTCGCGCCAATTGGCGTTTCGCGGTTTTTTTTTTTTTTCTTATTTACGGCCTGACTACGTGACGTTGAGGTTTTATGGAGTTGTTTTGCAAATTACATCTACCTACTAGAATTTTATGTTACATCACACGAATGTTAGACTTTTGTACGCAACCGTCCGATAAATGGTATACAGTGGGTTTTCACTACTTTACTGTAGCAATTTTTAATATACACATAAAAATCCAGTGTCATGGTGTATGCTCCCTCTGAACTCTACACCAAGTCAACCTATATTATTGTACGGATGTTCGCATTTATTGCATTGTCTTCACTTGACTTCAAACCGGAGCATTGATGTTTGCACATTACTTATAGCCGCTGGAATACCTGGGAAATTACATTCACCATTAAATTCACCCAACATAAGATGGCGATCAAGTGTAAACCTATAAAAGTAAAAAAAAACAACCTATTGACGTATTAGTTTGGGGTCAGATGCTGTTGTGTGTGAATTGTCCGCCAATATTTATTTATTTATATCTACCGTTGACTGGCTTAGTTGCGAAATCATAGGTCGTGGGTTCGATTCACACCCAGTGCAAATATTTGTGTGATGGAAACCAATAATATATTTGTTTGGATGATTCTATGTATAATAGGTATGTATTTACAACTGTATATAAGTATTATATCAGCTATCTGGCTCCCATAGTACAAACTTTGCTTAGTTTGAGGCTAGATGGTGCTGTGGAGAAATAAATGTCCAACAATATTTTTCTTACATCATTTCTGCTGAACCCTATCACGTGACCTAATTAAAATGTTGTGGTTGTTTATTATGTACACAAACTTTTAGGGAAGTTGTAAATCATGTATGTATAATTAGGGGTAAGCAGTATAACAGAGGGGTTTACCGCCTAACGAAAATTGTCTTAAATTGTTCTCTCTTTTCTTGTAAATGTAATATCACAGTATAATGAAATACTACCAGTAGTTATCGCCTTTGATCTTGAAAGAAACGCCGATACTATCTACACACGGGTAGATAAAACCGAAAACACATCGCGCTCCCGAAATACTAACATTGTAATGTTGGCAATGGCGGGAGCGCGCGTCTCGCGTCTCGCCCCGCACGATAGCCCCACCTAGTATATCGGCATCGAATAGATAATATATCAGAGTGAAATTTGAAACACAGATTATAGTCTGGAAGAACACATACACATAGTTTTTATCCCAGTAAAACACCAGGAAAGAGCTAAGCGAGTAAAACTGCAAGGCACTGCTAGTAGTATTATATTGGTGTATTGAGGGAGTTGTAAACAACAACAAAATTAATAATTTTGATTTACCCTCGACTACCTCGGATATGTAATCTGTACAACATTCCAACCGGTAGTGATCGGCTCAACAGAGGAAATCGAAATACCACTAGAATTAGTTTGAAAATGTTCCCTACTACCCCTCCTAACTGTCCTTTCCTTCTCCTAATCCAAGATATTTAAAAGTTGAAATAAAAAATAACCCGAATGGACCCCGGAGTCTGTAGATTGGCTAATTTAACAGATCCAATGCGGCGCCGAAAAAATATTTCGTTACTTATCGCTTTTCTTCTGTCTTTTACTATTATTGGTTGAGTAGCCACCCAAAATCGAACATAAACCTTTCATAAACGTCAATTTATGTAAGTTTAACAGGTTTTAATTTTAGCACCTCTGGGGTGCCATCTGCCAATAACAAAATATACTAGTGGTGCCATCCGCACGGAACCGCTTAAATAAAAAAGTTATGCATACACTCCGTCGTTTTTGCGCCTGGAAATTGAACGAAAAGGCTTAGTATAGTAAATCCGTATAACCTTGAATATTCGTATCTACCTAATTATCTGTGTAGAAAGTTTCGCTTCCGAGGCAGGTTTTCTGTATACGCACAGGCAATCAGTCAGCTCGATCCCAGAGAGGAAGGAAGTTATCACACACAGTTTTATTAATCACACAATTATACGAGTATATTTTTATTAAAACTAGCTGATAGTTCTAGTTCTCGATCCCGTTATTTTCCTGAAATAAAAAATATCCTACCTATATGCAATAGGCCATGTGCCATCAAAAGGCTACTCAATAACTGAAACATAGGTGAAATAATTACTTTGTTATCTTTAAAACTTCCCGTGAAATCACGATTTTAAAATCACAATTTTCCTCTTTCCCTGATACGCTTCATACAAAAACATTATTAAAGCGTGACGTCACTGTCGGGTATTTTCTATGCGTCGCGCGTAAAGTTTGTATGGTAGCTATATTACATATTGCGTTTAGAAAACTGGTTTCATAACAAAAGTCACTTTAAATTGAATGGGTTATCCAATAGTAAATACATTTTCTAATAATTTCGTACTTTTAAAATGGACTTGCCCATCCAGCTTTGAATGATCACAAAGTAAATTAAACAAAAAGATATCAAAGTTAAAATTGGTAGATATTTTATTCCATTTTAAATACTGTCTTTCTGTTATGTTTTTCAAAAACAAAGCTTAATATAATTGGACTAGAATCGACTTAGCATTGAACTGTGACTAGCTAGCTAGTTGTGAGGAATGTCTTAGTATTTAATTTTAACATCTCAAATGTAAAATGTAATTTCAAAAGATTATATAAAGATTAATAAAGAAAAAGCGTCTAAGGCCTCTTTGGTTTGTGGTGAAATTTAAAAAGTAATTAGTGACAGGGCGCAGTCTGGCGGTCTGTTGCGGGTTGCTAGTGTTAGCAATATTAAATTCCCTATTTTACGTGCACCGAAAACAATAAAATAATCTGTAAGTAATTATTAGTAATAGGAATTAAATAAATTAGATAATGAAAACATTTTCTGCATTATATTTTAATTAATTTAATGTAATATAGCCGTGTAAAAGATTTAAACTCAAGAGGAATAGCCGTATAAAAAAGACCTACTAAAGATGTTGTGACATGGTCCCCATGTCAGGAACCACCAGGCACCAGGCAGGAACGAAATTCCTTTGCATATCGTTGAAGCAATACGATTTGCAAAATATATGTATATTATATCATCTATGGTACGATCATCTGCAAAACAAGTTCTGAACACTGGTCATGGGTTAAAATTATGGGTTTCTCTAATTGTGAGAGAAAGCCAATAATCCCAGCCGTGGGAACATTATTCTTGGTAATACGAGTACAGTACAGTACATAATACTGACATTGTCTCATATCCTACATAACGGGTGACCTTGTTAACAGCTGTCTAATTGTTATATTTTGTTTTTCAGGTAATTATTCGACCTTCTTTGCTGTTTGAGCGAGCTAAAAGTAATGCGTAAGTGTATTAATAAATATCAAACAAAGGAAACGTATTTTCTAAATAAAATATTGCTATGAAAACCTCGGGCATACGCGGGAAGAGGCGACGTCGTGAGTTTTATTTTGCCACATTTGATACCATAGACAATAGTATTAAAATTAACGTGGTTGTTACACATATTTAATTGGATAACGGGACACTCACGTATATACGGTCGGTCAATCCGACTCGAGTTTCGGTCGCGTCCGGCGGCCTTTTCAAGGCGAGTGCACACGCGCGGTGGCTGCCCGTTTGGCACAGCCAGTTTGGCGGCCGAAACTCGAGTCGGATTGACCGACCGTATATACGTGAGTGCCCCGTTATCCAATTAAATATAGACAATAGTATTACCTACAAGGGATTGATTGATCAAACCATCCATCCCCGCCTTTTTCATTTTAAATTGCTATATAGTCAACATTAAAAACAACAAAACATAAGTACACACAAAATTTCCTCCATCAGTCTTGTAGAATACACACAAAATTATACCAAAATTTGTGCATCTGTTTAGGAAAAATTACAAACTATGCTTATTTAGATTATAATATATCATATGATAACTAGATACTACTACATGCCTACATATATACAAACATTCAACACCACATAGAATACCTAACATTTCCCAAAAATAAGCAAATCAGGACGACAGGAATCAACGCTAAAAAAACGCTATAAAACTTTTGATAGGATCTTTCAAGCCGCTTGTATATGTAAAACGTACATAATAACACCAATAAAACACTGCTTTCTGACCAAACTCAATGACTCTGCTAATATATTTGCCTAGTCCTTTTCCCTTACTCAAAATAGGGTAATTTAGTACAGTGTCATGGCAACCCTGAACCCGTCAGATGGACTATGATAAATGGCGCTTAGCAAAATTAACTTCTTAGTAAAATACTCTATTCATTTCGCTTTCGTTGGTTCATTCAATTAAGAGGCGGTCGTTTTTAGGGTTCCGTAGCCAAATAGCAAAACACGGGACCCTTATAGAGTCGTCATGTCTATCTGTCCGTCCGTATGTCACAGCCACTTTTTAACCCCCGACCAAAAAAAGGGGTGTTATAAGTTTGACGTCGATGTCTGTCTGTCTGTCTGTCTGTGGCACCGTAGAGCTCAAACGGATGGGCCGATTTCAATGTGGTTTTTTTTATTTGATAGTTAATATCCGTGCGGATATTCTTAGCTATGTTTGGTTAATATCGATTCAAGATGGCCGCCACCACAAAATGGCGGACAAAATATTTCTTCACAACCTACCTCAATATGGGTATCAAATGAAAGGCCTTGACTAGTAGAATACTATACACTATAAAAAAATCTAATCCAAGATGGCCGCCATCACAAAATGGAGAATTATATTTTTCTTTTCATTACTACCTCAATATGGGTATCAAACGAAAGGGCTTGACTAGTAGAATACATTGCACTATGACAAATTTCAAATCCAAGATATAAATAATCAACATTTTTAATTTTGTTCTTGTCTCAGAAACTATAGCACAATATTATTGAAACTTGGTAAGGAGATCTATTCTGTGAACCACATTAAGATTTTCGTACAAAAAATAGAAAAAAACAATAATTTTTGGGGGTGTCCCAACTTGGAACTGAAACTTCTGGATAGGTTTTCAAAAATGATATTGAGGTTTCTAACAAATTTTTTTCTATACTGAATAGTTTGCGCGAGAGACTCTTCCAAAGTGGTAAAATGTGCCCCCCTTCTGTAACTGCTAAAATAAGAGAATGACAAAACTAAAAAAAATTATGATGTACCTACATAACATGGTAATCTACATGGATTACCAACTTTCAACGAAAATTGGTTTGAATGAGATCTAGTAAGTAGTTTTATTTTAATACGTCATAAATTGACTATTGTTAAAACACTGATTAAAGTAACAACGAACTACAAGAACTGTTATACTATGTTGATTGCTGCTACGGAAGCCGTTCAAGATATTATCTAATCTATGGTTGAAGTTAACTTTTTAACACGAGGAATGAAGAAAAAAGTATTTACTCTATTTACGTTCTTGCGTGCGTACAAAAGTACACACACACTTTTATATGGAAGTTAGTGAAATCTATCCACTCGATTACTACTTAAAACACCAACATTGAAACGATGTCTCTTTCTATGACTATTGCAGTTAAAAACGGCCTGTGGTATTAGATTATATAGGTCCGCTGCACACTCTGCGAAATGTATCAAAACCCATAATCTTGATTTTTCTAGCCACGACCAACAGTAACAGCAGAAAAACAGCAAATCATGCAGATCAGCTGCATACTCTGCGAAATGTATCAAATTCAAATTCGATAAACTTACATTCATTAGATATATAAATATGTTTATAGGAAGATAAGTAGTATTCAACAACATTTATACTTTTATTATTTTTAAATTATCTTAACCACAACCGCAACGTGAACCATATCATACCCAATTAATATTATTATAGTACTTCATTGTGGTTCAAATGACGTGTTTTCTAGTTTTAAAATAGACTTATCAGTTCAAAAAAGTCTTTGTTTTCATCTTTTGATGTCATCATTATGTCACCATTAAGTCATCGTTGGGAAGAGTGAACTCACTCTTTCCGTTCTAGTCGGTTGTAGGAAGCTGTGAATGCTGGACGTTTTTACCTATCACTATTCGTTAACAACCAAAATAAGTAGAACCACAGCATACCCCACCGCTAGCGATTCTAGGGGTCAAGTAGATTGGTTGTGTGTAAAACACTTACGATACACAAAGCGCCGTTCATTACCAATTTCAAGGTGTACAAGGCACATCTGTTGGTTTATATCGATGATTTTAAATATATAATAAACTTACTAACTAGCGGCCCGTTCCGGCTTCGCTCGGATATTGAAATAAAAACTATCCTATCTCAAAAGTTGGACCAAATCTATACTAACTTTATAAAACGGAAGAGTTTGTTTGTTTGAACGCGATAATCTCAGGAACTGCCGGCTCGAAAAAATATTTCTTTGAAGTGAAAACTTCTTTTGGCGCACCACAGGCAAAATTTTCGTGGACTGTGAATTGAATTCTAGCGTCACGCTCGGGAATGATAAGAAATATTCGGGTAAACTCGGGACCATTGGCCATCTAGAAATGCGTCGCCATTTCCCATGGGCCAACTAGAAATGCGTGAGCCCTTCTCTAGATCTAGATGGCCATGTTCATGGCCCCGCCCTCCAGTTTCACCCGCGTAGTTTCCAAATTGTTTAATTTATCAAATTCTGAGTTATAAGTTTTCACTCCTATTGACAGTTCCTATGACTGCCAATTTTTTATTGTTTTTAAACCTTCGCAATTTGAACACATTATACATTTATCATAATTATGCGTACATGTATCTATGACAGGATATGATGATCCTGTCATAGATCCGCGATGTACGCATCGCGGAGTGAGTTCCGAGAAGCCTGGTGATACGGTTAGTGTCGTGTTGGTAACCCGATTTTTTGAAGACTAAATGAGGGTAGATCGAGATCCTCTCATTTCGCAATGAGACGACCCGCAATTTCTTCAGTCTTCTCGTGACCACTGCGGTTATAGCTCTGCCGAAATGTTGAGGTATTTAAACAATGAATTATTCGTGATTAAGCCCCCAATTAAACATTATGCCAATTTTTTCTTAGATAGTCCATCTACCATTTATCGAAAAAGACAATAAATAATATGCTATAATATAACGTTACGCTACTATCAATAGAAGTGGAGCATGAATGAAGAATATTACGTAAACGAGGAAAAATAATCCTTTTTACCTACTTCAAAAAAGAAGATCGTGCTGTGTTCGACTGTTTTTTTCCTGTATATTCACCAATTACTCCGTTAAGGCATGACGACTCATTTTTGATTTAATGTGCCATCAAAAGGCTACTCAATAACTGAACCATACCTATGTGAAATGATACTTTGTTATCTTAAAAACTACCTGTGATATCACGATTTTAATATCACAATTTTGAACTCTCCCAAAAACTCTTCATACAAATCACTACAGAAGCGTGACGTCACACTGTCGTATTTTCTATGCGTCGCGCGTAAAGTTTGTATGGTAGCTATATTAAATATTGCTTTTAGGAAACTAGTTTCATAACCAAAGTAACTTGAAATTGAATGGGTTATCCAACGATAATTAAATACATTTTCTAATAATTTCGTACTTTTAAAATGGACTCATCGAGCTTTGAATGATTATAAAGTAAGTTACACTGAAAAATATCAAAATTTAAATTGGTAGGTACATATTTTATTATATTTAAATACTGTCATTATATCAAATAATTTAATATAAGCAGGACCTGTCGTCACGCCTATTGTGGACCTACTTTCAAAATTACAATACAATAACTCTTTATTAAAAAGCCACAACACAAAGAAATTCTAAAACATTATTCAAATACGTTTAGCTAAGCTGTAATTAGGTATTCGTCTGACAGCCAGCGCTCGGACTGCCATTTAGCGGTGGAATGAAACGCAGTCCGTTTGTGAAACAGTTAGTCTGTTTGTCATTAACTTGATCATGTTAATTACAAACTAAGCGTTCTCTAGAAAGAAAACTCTGTCTTCAGGGGTATTTTGTTCAGTTGGCGCAGAGGCAAATATCATCAGAGAAACATCTCATCATCATCATCTGCAACACGTCCACTGCTGAACATAGGCCTCCAACCTAGATTTCCACAACGAACGGTCCTGCGCAACCTGCAATCAGCGGTTTCCAGCGACCTTTATGAGGTCATCTGTCCATCTAGTGGGAGGCCGTCCAACACTGCGTCTGTGGCCGCCACTCGAGAACCTTTCTTCTCGTTGTCAGTTCTGCGAGCGATGTGGCCCGCCCATTGCCACTCTACCAAACATCTACCGAGATTTAAATAACAGATGATATTATTCTACCGCTAAGCAGTAATATGGAAACGTAACTGTGTTTCGGTTTGAAGGGAAATGTTCCGCAGAAATGGATCGATTACAAAAATCATTTCGCCGTTGGATATGTACGTAATCCCTGAGTGCTAAATACTATGTACAGCGGGCGAAGCCGGGGCGGACCGCTAGTAGATAGATAATCTTTATTGACACACCAAAACAAAAAAATACACACAAAAAATCTTTACGAAAACTATTCCTTTTTTGTTGTTTTCTTAGTAATTACCTTTTTTGAAGTGAAAACTTTGTTTAGCTATAGATTTTTCGTGGGCTGTGAATTGAATTCTAGCGTCACGCTCGGGAATGATAAGTAACCTTCGGGTAAACTCGGACCATGGTATTGGCCATCTCTATATTGGCATTTCTCATTAGCCAGCTAGATATGGGTCAGCATTTCTAGATAGCCAATGGAATTCTTTTTATTAAAACGATCACCTAGCAGTTGGTTTCAAGTGACCTCTACTGCGAATCTACAGCAAAAAGGCCTTTGTGTTCACCAAAATTAACCTAACTCGCTGGTTCTCTGCAGATATTCTATTCAGCAGCGTTCGCTAATTTAGACCATTTTAACACAATTAGTGTTACAGCACTTTCTTTGTGTCTTTCGGACTTTCTTTGTATGGAGTGTTTCTCTTTGTTCGCCACGATTTAGACAATAGCGCCACTATTGAATTCCCTGAATAATATTTTCGTTATAAAAAGGAACTTTTTAGTTTATGTGCTTAAATGTCTAGATTATATGGTATATATATTTTATTATACGAAAGTTTAGTTTAGTTAGTATTGCGGGATACCCTATATTTTGTTTAAATGCCATATTAATCAACGATCTCAATACACAGATGTGCCAGGGCACTCCAGGGCGCACGGAATCACGTTATCGTTGGGAAGAGTGAGCTCACTCTTTGCGCTCCAGTCCTCTGCAGGAAGTGGCGAACGCTGGACGGTTTTACTTTATCACTATTCATTGTCAACAACCAAAATAAGTAGAATCACAGCATATCGCGCCGCCAGCGATTCTAGGGGTCAAGTAGATTGTTTGTGTATAATCCACTTACGATATACACAGAGCCACAGTTTATTACCAGTTTTAAGGTGCTCAGGGCACATCTATTGGTTTATATCGATGATATCAATGAAATGGAATGGTTTTGCCCCTTCACCAAACCTTGTATACCACGTATAGTTTGGCTATAGAGTACAAAATTATAGCACCATCACTACCTATCGCAAATACTTAGAATTTATAATTACAAAAACAATAATGTTCATTTTGCGTACAAAAGCACGGTAATTAATATTATCGTGGCAAGGGTCAATATATGAATAAATATCGGTAATTCATTTACCACAAACATCAGTTATTTTAAGTATTAGGTAGGTACTCATAATTAGAAAATTAAAATTGAATTTAGGTTCACTGCGAAGCCTAGGTATACCTACTAACTACTGTTATTAATCATTTTCTCAAACCTAATACTTAAATCAAATTTTAGAACACATTCAATCTAACCGTAATAGTTTTACCTTTTATTTATTCCATTCGATCAAATTTTTCAATAACCATTTCTAACTTTAAAATCAATCAGTACCAACTGGCAACATCACCCGCCGGCCCCGCCATCTTGGCGCCGTCTGTCCATGACGTTGGAAAAGGCGGGAAATTTCCAAGGAGGTTTTTGTTCCAAGAGCAATGACGTCAGGTGGCACAAAGCTTAAAGAAAATATCTTTTATGGACTTTTTTCTTGAATAGACAAAATTTGTAAGCAAATTATGAGGTTTGAAAACGAGCAATACAAAAAAATAAAAACCGACTTCAAATTAAACCTAAACTCAGACTAATTATAATTTTCTGTGAAAGCTATGATAACGTTCAGCTAAAGGTAACCAAATTTTAGTTTTTTGGTTGAAATTGCAAAAACCACTAAGTACACCACTTTCAATAAAATACTACGTATTAATGGGTTACATCTTAAGTATATATGATCTATAAAATAAAATAGTTAAGTATTTGTTATACCAGAGTGCAAAGTTGATTTTTAACCGCGTGCTCAATTTTGATGACCTAGCAAGCGAAGGACTTTTTTTTTGGAAAAGGAAGGATTTGGAAGGATTTTGAATCACTCGCTGCGCTCGTGATTCAATTTTAGAATCCTGAGCGTAGCAAGGGAATCAAAAAGAGCACAAGGTGAAAATCTTTGCACTCGAGTGCAACACGTAACTTAACTTTCATTCCACCTCAGCGAGGAAATGACTAAATGCAAATTTTTTAATGTTTTCGCGCTAAGCAAATTAAAAAAAAGTAAGTACACCAAGGAGGTTCCGAGTCAGAGTTTTTAACAAATTAAAAAAAATGTGTGATGCATTCGGCACCAAGGAGGTAGAAATAAATAGTTTGCATTATGTTTTGAATTCAAAACCTCAGTACACACGATGTTCTAAATTCAAATTTACTTTAACCTCTAGAGGGTAAAAACAACTTTTGCGCCCTGATATCGAGGAGCAAAAGTACTCTTTCCGAGCTGGTGGGATGAAAAAAATATTGCCAGTCATAGGAACTGCCAATATAAATGAAAACTTATAACTTAGAACTTATAGCTTAGGTACTTTGTAAAATACCCGAGTTGACCCGAAGATTTAATTAGCTAGGACGCTAGGATTTAATTCACAGCCCACGATAAATCTGTCTGTGGTGCGCCAATAGAACTTTTCACCTCAAAAATCATCACAATTCACAATTAGCGAAGCTATCGCGTAACATATTATGTAAGTTCGTATAAAAAATATACACAACCGGACTGAGAACCTCAACCTTTTTTGACGTCGTCTAAAGGTTGAGAAACCAAGAGTCTTGAAATGGGTTTTCTATCACACCTTACTCGTTTTACGTGTCATATCTCTCTCGGTTCATAACCTTATGATAAAAAGTTACCTACGTAATCATAAATGTGTGGCATGCTTTATCATGTGTATAAATACCTTCTTAGTCTCGCTTTTGTTCTTTGAACCATCATATACCTAAGTGCCACAAATAGGGTTATTCAGACTACCTTTACTAACCCTAAAGGGGCGTAATATCATCAATTGTAATATAATTGTGTGTGAAATGTCCACCAATATTTATTATATTAAATTCAACATCATTACGAAGACTTTTTCTTTTTGTTTATTAAATCGACTTAAAATGAGGAGATTATCAATTCGACTAACTTATTTTTTTATATACGTATGTTTGTAGATTTCGGTTGAACAATTTTTTTTTTTTTTTTATTGTTTGAAATGGTACCATACCAACTGTTGTGCAATGTTCCATATAATTTGAATCAAAATCGATGGAGCATTTTTTGTAAAAACCAAGAAAAATAAAAAAATACCTACATTAAAAATATAATAATCGGTATGGATAGCTTTCAAGATTATTATTTTCCCGCCTAAAAAAGGCCTGGTGGCTTAGTTGGTAGTAACTATGCCTGAAAAGCCGAGAGTCGTGAGTTCCCATTCAGTGTAAATTTTGTGTCATAAAAAAAATATTTGTACTGTGTCTGCGTGTTTCTATGTATTATGATAAGTATGTACTTACAACTATATAAGTATTATATCAGAAATCTGGGTTTATAGTACAAGCTTTGTTTAGTTTGGGGTCTAATGGTTTTGTGTGTGAAATGTTCACTAATATTTATTATTATTGTTTTAGAATAGCACATGGGGGCTACCTTTCATTAAAGTTACGCGAACGGGAACTACCCAGAAAAAACCGTAAGCGCTTACTAGTTTAAAACATTAATATAATTGGACCAATTAGCGTAGAAGTTAAATTAAGTACTTTGGTAATTAGTATTTTAATACAAGATTGCTTGTCCAAAATCGCTGAGTTAATCTTTTACTCTCGGTACAATACGAAATATCTTCCGGGAAGTGTAATCAAGAGTAATGGGGTAGGAAATTGGACTTGAGTCAATTTCTTTTTATATCGAGCATAAAGATACGCTCTGCGTTTCTAGAGTTTGTTTAAATTACGTACAAGCCATGTCTGAGGGTTTTTTTCACTTTGCCAAGGCAAGATGGCGGTCAAGTGTAAACCTTTGAAAGTTAAAAAATACCCTCAGAAGAACTTCGTCTGTCATCGATCATCACACGGCTATCGTTCTCGTCTAAAAACGTGTTAGCTTAATTTTTCTGTTTGAATTTGAATTGAGGTTTTGTTTTCTCTTTCCTTAAAAAGTTTTTCTTATTACCAAGAATTTCATGACTTATTTATCAAGTTTGAGTCCATTACCACGGGGACTTACGGGAGTAACTTGTAATTTGGATAATATAATATGAGGTTACTCGCGTTAAATATACTTTTTTAAACGACTTTAAAAAAGGAGGGAGTTCTCAATTTTGTTCTATGGGTTTTTTTATAGTTTTATGGGTTGTTGTTTAGTTCTATGGGTTGGGCGCGACAGCTCCTCCAATGAGGTGTTTTCTAGACGCAAAAAGACTTGTCAAAGATAGGTCTAAATATTGCCAAGTGTGGCGCCACTGTTGGTTTTTGTGAAATTTCTCTAACGAAATAAAACAGTGGCACCACCTACGGTGAAATTGGGAACTGTCTTTGACAGGTCTTTTTGCATCTTAAAACGCCCCATTATTAATCGGTTTTGATGATTTTTTTTGAAGTGATACCTAGCTTTCAGTATAGAGTATAGTATACCCTATCTGCGCACCCTCTCCTTCCTTATTCTATGCTAACAATATTGTGGTATTCGAAAACTTTTCTTTTGATCATGTTGTTACGCAGTTTGGGAACTTGTCCATTTCAATTGTATTCTGTGCTTAGAGTTTGTTGTTGAATGTTTTGTGTATTTTATTTGCACGTACATACGGACAGAGCGTATAAACGTAAGCAGCCCACTAACTGTTCCCACTGCTGGGACTCGGGGCCTTCTCTCGCGAGGAGAGAGTTACGGCCATAACCCACCACGCTGGCCCAGTGCGGGTTGGTGGATGACCCATGACTTCGAAAGATTCTAGGTACGTGTCGGTTTCGTCACGATGTTTTCTTCACCGTTTCAAGTTACGCACATGACTTCGAAAAGACAGTGGTGCGTGTGGGGTTTGAACCCGGGGTCTTCGGATCGGCAGGCGCCGTTCTCCCGACTAGACCAGCCGTAACTTGACGGCTGAGATTCGGGGCCTCGGAATCTTTTGGGAGTCTCGGGGATTTGGAATCTCATAGACATAGATAAACTTTATAGACACCCTGAAACAAAAACATACCAAAACAAAAAAATTGGTTGCCTGTAAAGTCGGTATACGGGCGAAAGTTTTACGTGACGACGACTTTGAGTGGTAAAATAATTTTACGGAAGGGACGCGTGCCTTTCACTTTTTATGTCTGTCTCTCTCGCTCTTAGGCGGGCTAACCATGCCCGAGTGGAAGGGACGCGTGCCTCTCACTCGCTCTCGTTGTGAGCGCATAACGTGAGCGGAGCGTAACGCAGTTTCTTGAAGTGTCACCCGGCAAACCAATTTATAAGACGTTGTCACGTCAAAAAGTGTTAAAGTGAGAAAGTGTGGATGTTTGTTGCTCAATCACTTCGGATCGGGTTGAAATTAGACACAAAGTTAGATTATAGCCTGGAGCAGATCATATCTACATTTTTCGTCACTGGAAAATTACTGGAATGGAAACTGGCTATGGTCTCGAGTTCACCCGAAGATTTCTGATCATTTCCGAGCGTGTCGTAAAAAATTGTCGATTAGTTTAGAGATATAACATCTTAGATCTCTGAATGACGAGCGCAGTGTAGTGTTAGGTAATGATTTGGACGCTTCATGTTCCAATAGCTGCGTGTCACTGCGCTGTTATGTGGCAGGCATGTTGCTTACCATCAGGCACATGACCTGCTCGTCTCGTCACTTTATATTAAAAAAATATATTTTTATATACATCTATAAAAAAATCTTTCTCTATAATGTTAAATTATCACAAATTCAAATAAATAAAAGGTTTAATTAACCAAAATTTGCATGTGATCGGTATCAGTTAAATGGCGCCAGTGTTGCCATGTATTTCAATTAAACCCGCCTATTAATTCGACTGGCAACTCTCATATTTGAGCGGACGCGATATTTTCAATTATCTCTGATTTATGGTTTTCGTATGTTTGTTTTATACTAGTCCTGCGACGTGACTTTGTTCAGGATGAATAATTAAAAGAAGTAAAGATTTAGAAAGAAATATCGGCAAGAAGTTACGGCTGGTCTAGTCGGGGGAACGGCGCCTGTCGATCCGGAGGTCCCGGGTTCGAATCCCACCACGCGCACCGCTGTCTTTTCATTAAATCATCAACAAATTATAGGTAATTTTAACAGGTAATCTATACTAATATTATAAAGCTGGAGAGTTTGTTTGTTTGTTTATTTGAACGTTAGGATCTCGGGAAGTACTGGTCCGAATTGAAAGATTCATTTTCTATTGGATAGTCCATTTATCGAGGAAGGCTATAGAACATAACGCTACTATTAATAGAAGCGGAGCATGAATCAAGAATGTAACAAAATCGGGGGAAATATTGCTTTTTGAGAGCTTTCGTACGTTTCGTGCTTTGACATGACACATGACAGCATGTGTCTAAGATTGCGTCATTGAATATCACAGATTACATACCACTTGAATATAAACCTTTGCTAATCTTTTTTTTAAATCTGAATTGGTACGACCAATTTCCGACCGGTGGCGTAGCAGGTAGCTTGAAGTGTTTTGTTTGAAAGCGATATTCTCAGGAATGAGTGAACCGATTTCAGTAATTCTTTCACCGTTGGATATGTACGGGATCCTGATGAGTGCTATATAATGTACCACAGGCGAAGCCGGGCGGGCATCTAGTTACCCATAATTTGTTATTTCAACACTGAGATGTAGGAATATCAGCTAATGCTGCTCGCCTATTATTCAATAAGTATTTCTTGAGATTAACGTCTTCAAATACAAAACCTCTTCAGCTGCAGCTTGATAATATTAGTATAAATTTATAAAGTGAAATTTACCGGAAACTGAATAAGTTAAGAGTACTTTATGAAACCTTGTTGCGAGAGAATGATGACAGAATCGTTAATTACTAATTAATTAATATAATTTTAGGCGATGTTCATTAAAACAGATATCTGTCCCGGACAAATTGTTGGGTGTTGATTTTGGGGGTTCGCCGATGGTGCGGGTGACGAGGCTTAATGAGCGGTAACCACTTGTAATCAAGTTAAATTCAATCTGGAAATAAATTAAATAGGTACGTTATTTTCTCCGAAAAACCTTTAATTTCTAATTACATACAGACATGGTATTTTTTTTAATAAAGAGTGACGAGACGAGCTGGGCTTGTGCCTGATAGTAAGTAACACGCCTGCCCATAACATCAGTGTCACGCAGCTAATGGAACATGAAGAGTCGGAATCTTTACCCAGCACTGCACTGCGGTCGTACCTTGAGATGTAGAAGATGGTTGGTCTCTGTTCCTAATTTCTATGGGAACATTGCCCTTGAAACAGGACCACAGTTACAAAACGTACTTAAGAAATGATAAAAAAGTGTACAAAAAGTGTGTGTAAAAGTGTACTTACTACGCACGCAAGAAATTAACACTTCTTCTTCATGCCTCGCGCTAAGAACCAACTTCCACCATAGAATAGGTAATATCTCAACGCATCCTGAAGTTAGATACAATGTTTACCAAAATGCTGGCGTTTATTTGGTCCAACGCATAAGCATTGCCATTCAGCGTGGTAATGCCGCCAGCATGCTGGGTACGCTCCCGATTGGTAGTGGGATTGAACATCTTGATTATCTGTAGACCGACAGTGGTCTACGGATAATTCAGGTGTGCTTAGTGTAAGTAGTTAGGTAGGTTTGTAGTGTAGTGTAGTTCTCATGTATTTTAGTTTTGTTAATAATGTTTACTATAATGTTGAGTAGATAACTTCAAGAGTGTCGGTATTTCGTGACGGCGTGCGTTTTGTAAAAATATACCCTCATAATTTTCGTCTAACGCACTAATACTGGGCGACACTAACGAGAAATGCCAATAATTATCGCGATTAATGGACGTTAACCGTAGGTGTAAAATACACCTAATTCCGAAGGTGTATTTTACACCTAGGGTTAACGTTCATTATCGCGATAATTAATGGCATTTCCCTTTAGTGTGGCCCCAGCATAAAAGAAATGGAGCTTCAAAAAGTTAAACGTAATATATTTCAAATTATCGATTTCAAAACTTTCGTTTATCTACGAGATGCCGAGTTTACTTTGCTTTTAAATTTTGTGTTAAAAAGAATCTACAATGTAGATTCTACATTCTCATCACGTAATGTTGGCTGGCATGTTATTTTTAAACTGTGGCGTAAGACCTCATTCTCTAATTGCAATTCATAACGCAAAACGTGTAGCGTAACTAAGTATGCTATTTGAAAGTCAATCAGGTATGGTCTATGTACGCGCGTAATTTTAATTGGCTGGTGTGTTGGCTTGGTAGTAAGTCTGCTTGCGAAGCCGTGGGTCATGGGTTCGATCGAAATATTTGAGTGATGAAATACTCGTAGTAATACAGTACCTGGGTCTTTTCTATGTGAAATAAATATGTATTTAAAAATAAATAAGTATTATATCAGGTATCTGACTCCCATAGTACAAGCTTTGCTTGGATTGGGGTCAGTTGGTGTTGTGTGTGAAATTTCCATCGATTTAATTAGGTTAGGAGAGCTTTTCTATTTGTACGATAGTCCCAAGTTTGGTGAACAAAAACGCAGATAAAAGTACACAAATTTGTACTGTGGAACATTAGTGCTATAGTGCTGTTTGATAATAAAATTCATAGTTATAAGTCATTCAGTCGGTCAGTTAGGGTATTAGCAGTCCCTGTAACTGCCAATTTTATCTTGTTTAAATTCGCCTTTACAGAATACAGATCCCGTTTGGCTAAGAATGCAAATGTTTGCTGTAGCGCTGTTATAGGTTTTGCAGTGTTTTGCTGTACTAAAAAATGTACCGCGACTGTGTCTGATGCTTCTCTTTTAACGAGAGTAATGAGCAGGACATGCGCTTGATGGCGAGCAACACCTCAGCTTCACGCAGCTATTGGAACATGAAGAATCCAAATCATTACCTAGCACGGCTCTACCTCGACACTGATCACCTAGAAATAAATAAATAATAAATATTGGTGGTCCATTCACATACAACATCATACTAAGCGAAGCTTGTACTATGGCGGCCAGGTAGCTGATATAATACTTATATAGTTTTAAATACATATGTCTTATACATAGAAACACCCAGATACAGTGCAATATTTGAATTCATCACACAAATATTTGCACTGGGTGGTAATCGAACCCACGAGCGTCGGCTTCGCAGGCAGAGTTACTACCCACTAAGCCACGAAGCCAGTTACGAGATTAATCATCTCTATATATAAGATTATTCAAATCTATGCACTGTAATTTCT
The DNA here is from genome assembly GCA_017562165.1 of Ectropis grisescens. Taxonomy (NCBI): domain Eukaryota; kingdom Metazoa; phylum Arthropoda; class Insecta; order Lepidoptera; family Geometridae; genus Ectropis; species Ectropis grisescens. Next base: position 1,168,670 of record CM029796.1, read on the forward strand.
CTGGAAACAATGTCCTTCCAACCCGAACATAGTGATGCTTGCACATTACTACTTGTCGGTAGAATAACTGGCAAAGGCGTGATACTTCCCCAGGCGGACTCTGCAAAGACTGTCGGGGCATTGCCGGGATGCTAGAGCGAGAAACAAAATACAGTGAACAAGCGCGTCAGAGCGAGAAATATAATATAGTCCCTGTGAAGCTGTGTTTATTATACATATTTATATCTTTTTTATACCGACATTAACTTCTAGGTACTTACCACATTAATTAATTGAACTTGTCACGAAATGTTAAATTTGCCATTCACATCCATTGCAAAAAGGTTTTTGTTGTATAATATACTCGTATTACTGTTTTATCACAGCACTTACACTACGTAAACACACAAAATGATACCTATTATCATCACAGCACTTACAACGGAATTTTTTTTAAATTTTTTTTTTGGTGTAGACACTAATCATTTCGCCACTTGTTATTCTCGTGTTACTGTGCTGACTAGGTATATACTAATTTTCAATTTCTGAATAATTTGTATTTTTAATTATTAAAATTATTTAGTGGTCTTTAAATATAAGTATTTCCTATTTTAGTTTTCACTTCAGCCGTGCGGTCTTAAGCACACACATTTTTTTAATATGCTGGTTTCTTCGCGTTTTCTTTCATCGTTTAAGTCTGTAGTGATAGGGATCTTGAAACTCCAGGGTCAAAAATATATCATCCTAATCAGTCCGCCAGGTTTTTACGGAAAAGTCTATTGTTAATTGCACATATACAAAGTATGTAATAAGTACGTGTTTTTTGTACACACCTCACGCATTTTTTATTTTATCAAATTATTCAAAATTGACAAAGTGATACACACATCAAACCTCCGCAGAAGGACTTGTGACGTCACAATCAAATCGTACCATAAAGTGACGTCACTCCAAACTTGCAAGCACTGTACCTGCGTCATATCTTGTTTGTGAAACAAAATAAAAATTCATGTACAATTATTTTTAATAATTTTACTTGGACTAATTAGTTTTGTTTAGTCATCATGGCTATTATCGCGCTTGTGATCCGAACCCAATTTTTTTATCAAGATATTAAAAAACACAGGTTAAAAGTCAAACGTCCTGTTTACATGTGTGTATTAAAATAGCCAATTACCACCGCGCTAGTAACTATACTTCGGTTACGGCTCAAATGAAATGCGTCAATAGGTAAAGTGGTGTTTCCATTTTGCAATAGAAAAAAATGTTAAGAAAACCCTTTTAATTATAATAAAAAATGTATTTTCCTGTACCGATATGTATTTTTTTGTTGATGTTTTAGTTAATTTTAGGGATGGGGCATCCAGTATTTGTTGAGAGTGGTGGTTTATGGTCTTCATTCTCCTCTTGTTAGAGAAGGCCACAAGTCCCAACAAAGGTAGTGTTTATTTATGTCAGATTGCCAGTTATTCTACCGCCAAGCAGCAATGTGCAAATATTAGTGTTCCGGTTTGAAGGGCAATGTTTCCAGTGAAATTACAGGGTATAGACATAAAACATCGTATATCTCTGTCCGAGCGCAGTGCAGTGCTAGGTAATGATTTGGACTCGCCATGTTCCAATAGCTGCGTGTCACTGTGATGCTATGTGGCAGACATGTTACTTACCATTAGGCACATGTCCTGCTCGCCCAGCGAGCAACACGGAAGAGAGGGAGTAGGCATACACAGCGTTTTCGCTCTGTCAAAGTACAAGTCCGCGTGGACCATTGAGTTTGATAATATACTGTGGCTGAGGGCGGGGCTAGATTTGTGAATGGTGCTTTATTTTTATGTGTTAGTGATTTGGCTGTGTGAGTATGATCGGCAATGGATCGGTACAGGTATGTTTTGTATGTAATAGTGCGGCTTTGCGCTAGTGTGCAACTTTCCCCGCCCGCAAGAAATGACAGAAAGATTTGAAAAATATTTTTTTGCCAAGGCTACTTACTCCCTTCCGTGCTTGCGCGGAAGATCGAGTTGCTCGATGTGCTTGTCTCGTCACTCAATACTTTTAATCTTAATATATATAAATCTCCTGTCACGATGTTTGTCCGCGATGGACTCCTAAACTACTTAACTGATTTCAATTAAATTTGCACACCGTGTTCTGTTTTATCCAACATGAAAGATAGGATAGTTTTTATTTCGATTAATGGTCTTTTTGTGACAATATCCGAGCGAAGTCGGAACGGGCCGCCAGTTATATTAATAAATGTTTGCTGATCTCTGTTTGGTTATAATTAAATAGTAGTACAGCCTTCGTTAGCTGAGCCACGGAGAGAGAATGAGAAAGAATCGAGTTACTTTTTAACCCCCGACCAAAAAAAGGGGTGTTATAAGTTTGACGTCGATGTCTGTCTGTCTGTCTGTGTGTGTGTCTGTCTGTGGCACCGTAGAGCTCAAACGGATGGGCCGATTTCGATGCGGTTTTTTTTTATTTGAATGTTAATTACCGTGCGGATGTTCTTAGCTATGTTTGGCTAATATCGATTCAAGATGGCCGCCTCCACAAAATGGCGGATAAAATATTTCTTCACAACCTACCCCAATATGGGTATCAAATGAAAGGGCTTAACTAGTAGAATACTATACAGCATCACAAATTTCAAATCCAAGATGGCCGCCACCACAAAATGGCGAGTCACATTATTTTTTTTTCACTACTACCTCAACATGGGTATCAAATGAAAGGGCTTAACTGGTAGAATACTATGGCACTATGACGATTTTCAAATCCAAGATGGCCGCCACCACAAAATGGCGAAGTACATTTCTTTTTTCACTACTCCTTAATATGGGTATCAAATGAAAGGGCTTGACTAGTAGAATGTTGTACAAATTACAAATCCGAGGTGGTCGGGGGTTAATCAAATTTTTTAATTTGTTTTTTGTAAGTTATCGGCATTACGCACATGACTTCGAAAAGAAAGTGGTGCGCGTGGGATACGAAACCAGCAGGTCTACTACGAAGTCCGATAAACGATATATCGGCCGAAGTTACGGACGTTTTATACCACGAAACACAATCGGTCGGTTGATCTGATCGGGCTGTTCGTTCATCCCGACCGACGCTGATTTGACAGTTTTGTGTCGTCAACCGAACGATTGTGTTTCGTGGTATAAAACGTCCATAACTTCGGCCGATATATCGTTTATCGGACTTCGTAGTAGACCTGCTGGGCACCGGATCGGCAGTAGCCGTTCTCCCGACTAGACCAGCCGTAACTTTAGGCAGTCGCTTTGCAAAAAAGAACCTAAACAGTCTTCGTTTAAGGAATATATTAGGGATATTGCTGATAAAACCCAAAGCTAAGTAGTGATAAGGTAAGTTATAAATATAGGTGTTTAGTAGAATATTATTTTAGTGTATTATAGCTTGTGCGATCGACAGCTGGTGTGTGGTTACGGGTGCCGGATATCTAACGATTTGGTGAGTTATTTATTTATAGTAGTGGGATAGGCATGACGACTCATTTTTGATTAAATGTGTCGTCAAAAGGCTACTCAATAACTGAAAATATTTCGTACTTTTTTAAAATGCATCCAGCTTTTAATGATCATAAAGTAAGTGCGACAAGGAGAAATTATCTGCACTCAGTTGGACAGCTTACAAGTGACGGCATAGTGCTGAACCTTATTACTTTATCTCATTACCCTTCTATCATCCTACATAGGTCTCCGGGTGGTTTAATTAAAATCAGTTAGTCGAGCAACACTACATTTACAGTTTCTAAGCGTCTCTGTTCGTTTTTTATTTACTTTTTCACAAAAAACCATTAGAATTAGAAACTAATGAAGGACAAAGGCTTTCGCGCGCAAAATGTCCGCCATTTTGTATCAATCTAACGGTGCGTTCCGTTACACGGGTTAAAGACCTCCTTTCATTCCAATTTCATTATCAATCTTATTGCAAAGATATAAAGAACATTTTGAGTTGTTTTAGCTTTTATTGATAGTAGATTAAGGCAGAGATAACTGCACAGTCCAGTGGTGGTGCCACCGTCGTATTTTTCTGCTAAATTATTGGATCTTCTGTGGAAAAAGTAGTTTTAATTTTGGCCAGTTGAATGTATAATTTGGTAGGTCTCTGTTCATTGCAATGGTAGACATTATTGTAAGTTGGGAAATAATGTTCTATGGATAAATTACGGTTTCTAAAGTTATAGTATCTACTTATGTTAGTCGATGAATAACTTAAGTTTTAACGTTCCCGAAATTAGATAAATATTAGAAGAAACATCAGCCACACTCTTACGTCGAAAAAGTGAAAGTTGAATATAGTTGAGTTTGTCACTCTATTACAATCTAACTGCTGATCGAATTTGAATAGAATTTAGTAACGATAGCGTACTATTAAGATTTATCTAGGTAAATTCATTCGAAAAACAACATTTCTAATGTGTAGCGAGTGAACCCAAAACGAATCTGTGTGAAATGGAACTGTTTAAAAAAACTGAACATAGCAACAAAGTGTTACCTAAAATAAAATATTACTTAAGTAATTCGTTACAACCTGTAGTATATGTATAGGTATTTTATTTTTACCTATATATGGAGCTTAATTTTACCTATCGAACTATACAGAACGGTGTTTGAAACGAATGGATCAATTTTGATCTGTTGTTTTTAGGTGATGAAATCAAGATGGTTCTAAATTTAAATTTGTACCGGCAAAATACGACGTTATGCTTCTTTTGATATGTTAGAGAAAAAATATCACTTTAAATTTCTAAATTGTACGTGCGAACTGTCACTAAAAATCGACACTCTGAAGTTAGCTAGTGAACATTGTGACTTACCTCAGGTCATGGACGTAGTCTCGCTAAAACAAAAACTGTGTCCATCGAGTCGGCCACATATGCACGTGTGCGGTGTGTGCTGTCACATACAGGCTGACACGCACACATCAGTGGGTCATTACACGGACTACTTGTGTATATGTGTGCGAGTCAGCCTATCAGCCTGACAACGCACACGTGCAAATATGGCCGACTCTAGTGACACAGTTTTTGTTTCAGCGAGACTACGTCCGACTTTTTTATACGTCCATGCTTCAGTTCAATATATCATGCGTTGAAGATTTTATCTATACTATGGTTGAAGTTACGACATAGCGCGAAGAATGAAGAGAAGAAGTATTAACGTCTTGTTTGCTTACACACACACTTTTTTAAATGTTTTGCATTTAAATGTAGTCATATAAAATGTGACTTACTCGAATGCAATGCGTTTGCAACAAACCGGTAAGTAATAAGGTCAGAATGTACCGTACCGTCTCGCCACCACGTGCACTGAATGCATAAAAAGAAGTAACTGGGTGTTGCGGTGTTAGGGGAAGTCAGCTCAAAGCGGCCATAGGAGGCAAAGTGGCCATGGTCTATAACTCGGTTATCTTAAATTTTAGCGTGCCTTTGCCATTTGGGGCGCATTGACGATCCCCTGCCCCGCACCGGGTCGCCGCGCTCTCCCGTATTCGCAGCATGCGCAGAGCCATGGTGTGACAAGTATGATTTTTATCCGTGCGACTAAAAAAATGGCTGGTAAATATTTGCTGATTTGGCCCAATCTTATAATATTTTAGTGTTTGTGGTTCAATTGTATAATTAATTGTTTCATTGCAAACGGACGTGTAGCTTTGCTTTCTTTTCAAAATAGAGAAATGGTGAGTACAATTTACGTTGAAAACAAAATGCCTGAAAAGGCAAAGCGGTCCGGGCAAAGTGGCCACTGTCCGCTTTGCCATACCTGCAATATCTGAGCATTTGATTTGATCAATTGATATCATAAGTGATGAGATTACCTACGTAATCACAAACTGAAACTCCAAACTGTGGATTATGGACGAGCAGGACACTATTGATTAGGTATTAAAAAAACTCACAAATTGTTATTTTAATCGACAACAAACCTTCGTCACCTGGTCTTGTTTATTCTGAAGAAGTACTCCTAAATCCGACTATTGATTTATACAAAACGCAAAATTTGTTGATTGTTAAGTAAAGTAGACGCCGAAATGAATGTTTTTAATGTGGTTGATTATTATTTTAGTTTTTAGTCAATGCTGTGAAATGAGATTGTTATTATTAAAGTATCTAATCCTTAAAATACCTACTTCAACTCAAGTACATGGACTCAGTCCAAAGAGAATGTACTCAGTCTCGTATATCGTCATGTTTTATTGTCAAAAGTCAAAGAATGTCCTGTTAATTAAGTCAAAATAGTGCTGGCCACTTTGCCCATTCCTTGTGGCCGCTTTAGGCGACCACTTGGGCAAAGCGGATTTAGGACAACTTTTCAAATTTTAAAAACATTTTGTTAAAACGCACATTTGGAGATTCGGCTTACATGTTGTGAAAATATAATTAACTCTCTATCTATTCATCAAAAAGTCTTTGAGAATATCGTTCGTTTTGTCATCTATTATTAAAGTCAAAGTTAAGGTGTCCGCTTTGAGCTGACCTCCCCTACCTTTGAAAAAAATATTATGATAAACAAATACACGGGTAACTCACGTTTGATATAGTCAGTCCAGTCCGACTCAAGTTTCGATCGCGTCTGGCGATCTACGAGTACTTATATCAAACGTGAGTTATCCGTGTGTTTATTTAAAATGTGTAATAAATAACCACGTTTGTTTTCGTACTAATATATTTTTAAATAAAAAGTGACAATATTAGTATAAAATAAAAATATTTCTGTCTACCAGTATGTACGTATGTACGTATGTATGGCGTTTGTACCAGCCCAGTTCCCGTTCCCGTTATTTTATCGTGATAAAAAGTACATATGTGCTATTCCAGACTATAATGTAATTATATTCAAAATTTCAACCCGATAACACAATATCATCATACGCAATTGGTTTCTTCAACACGTTTAAAACATCAGCAATTTTATTACAAGTGTGAATGTTTTTTTTATAAATTACATGTCAAAAGTAATAATAATAGATATAATACAATAAAGTCAACTTATGTACTAACCAACAAAAAACAAGATAAAGAAAAATTCGGCCGAAGTGAAAACTAAAATAATTTTAACAAAAAAGAACCGACTTTCAACGGAAAACTTATAAAGTAAAAAAGTTTTCCTCGATTTCTCTAGGATGTCATCATCAGATCCTGGTTTCCTTATCATGGCACCACCCTTGGAATATCTTCTTTACAACAAAAATAATCTTCAAAATCGGTTCATAAACGACGAAGTTATCCGCGAACACACAAAAAATAAATAAAAAAAACATACATACGGTCGCATTGAGAAACCTCCTTTTTTTGAAGTCGGTTAATAAAAATAACTATTAAGAGAGTTGTGAAAAAATAAATATATTTCGCCATTTTGTGGTAGCGGCCATCTTGGATTTAAGTTTTTTCATAGCGCAAAGTATTCTACTAGTCAAGCCCTTTCGTTTGATACCCATATTGAGGCAGTAGTGAAAAAAATAATGTAATTCGCCATTTTGTGGTGGCGACCATCTTGGATTTGAATTTTTTGTAGTGTATAGTATTCTACTAGTCAAGCCCTTTCATTTGATACCCTTAATGAGGTAGGTTGTGAAGAAATATTTTGTCCGCCATTTTGTGGCGGCGGCCATCTTGAATCGATATTAAAACTATTGACAAAAAACAATTACGTATAAATTGAATACAGTAAACACAGTGATACGACAGTGAGTGACGGCTGACAGATAACAGCAGCTGGCTGACTATTTTTCTCGTACACTCGGCGGTCCCGAGTTCACCCGAACGAATCTTTCACTTCAGAACATGACGCTGAGCTTCATTCACAGCCCACAAAAAATAACTAGCCAAGAGACTCCGCGGTTCACAAATCCTCGTCCAAAAGTACCCATCGAACTTGCTGCATGCTTCTTTTATCTCAGGATTTAAAAATGGTCACGGTGTGTAGTAAATATAGTGAGTTGAGACCCTAATTCGTCTGGATTTCCCCACCATAAATATTGCGTGCCAACAGACAGTTTGCAAGATTATTTCCATGATGACTAAGCTACAGCAAACCACCTGTGAAGTTTTAATGGGGGGAGCCACTGTCGTTATTACTTAAAAACATCAACTTCCACTAATCGAAAATGTTTATTCTTATAAAACACCAGTTTCTTGAAATAAGTTGGTAACACCAGGCAACATTTCTATGGAATTCGCGTTCCCCGTATATTTGGCGATTCCCTGAATGGGGTGGAATAGGTAATTTAAATTTGGAATAATGGGCAACGCCCTGTGCCGTGTAATAGATTAAAAAGTTAAATGTCACGAATAGCGTTGTTGTAAATGTCAAATGTTTTTTTTATTGTAAGTGTACATGGCGCCATATTTCTACAAACATTAATCGAAGAATTACGCGAATCAAATAAAATCCATCTGTTAGATTGTACGCTAAATAAATAAATCTCGACGCTTTAGAATCGATCAAGTAAATTGCTAAAAGGCCCATAGGCCACGACACCCTTGTTCGAAAAAGACTTTAATCTTGAAGATCGCCGCAAAATTGGTACAATCGGTTTTTAATCGGATACACTTCCCCTACCTTGCCCTATTTTATAGCGCACTACTCTTAGCTTGAAAAAGCGACATCGTTTCATGGTTGACGTTCCAAAGATTCCAGCGACAAGGTTTAGCTCGACTTTTGTTATGAGAACGTCTAAAATGCGTGACCTGAGTGTTTTTCCGATAGTCGAGAACAATCTTGGTGTCTCCAAATACAAAAAAAAATGTTGGTGACGCGAACACTACATTTTCCTCCATAAAAAATGCTGAAGTTTGTTAAATCAATGTTCACTTCCAAAATTGTTAATCAGTGTTATACTTCACTTGTCAACATTTTGAAACTATTGCCCGCAATGGCAATTCCAAACTGCCTCTAGCACAGCTAAATGTCGCTCGCGTTCCTAAAACTGGTCCAAAAGAATCATTACCCAATTAAATTCGTTATCATTGAGCCCATCAGAGTCCACGACGATTTATACACAACGCCATTACTCTTCATATAACGGGGACGAATAGGGTACAGAGGGATAACTTACAATAACAAGAACAAAATTAAAAATTTTGACTAACCCCCGACTACCTAAGATTTGTTATCTGTACAACATTCTACTAGTCAAGCCCTTTCATTTGATACCCATATTAAAAGAGTTGTGAAAAAAGAAATGTAATTCGCCATATTGTGGTATCGGCCATCTTGGATTTGACATTTGTCATAGTGCAAAGTATTCTACTAATCAAGCCCTTTCGTTTGATACCCATATTGAGGTAGGTTGTGAAGAAATATTTTATCCGCCATTTTGTGGAGGCGGCCATTTTGAATCGATATTAACCAAACATAGCTAAGAACACTCGCACGGTAATAAACTTTCAAATAAAAAAACCGTATCGAAATCGGCCCATCCGTTTGAGCTCTGCAGTGCCACAGACAGACACACACACAGACAGACAGACAGACAGACAGATAGATAGACAGACAGACATCGACGTCAAACTTATAACACCCCTTTTTTTGGTCGGGGGTTAAAAAAAATCAGCCAATAGAAGTTGAAAAGGAATATAATGCCCGGTTTATAAAATTCCAGTCAAGTGATCCAGCGAGAATCCAGTCCAGTGCTATTAAAGTCTACATTATTCAAGTTATTTAGAAGCCGTTGAAGTGAACACTACAGTGACGATGATATCAAGAAGATATCAGTACTGGATTGGCCGTCTACATTATTCCAATTGCACTGGATTGGAGGATTGGTCACACTAGAATCAAAAGTAGACTACCAATCCAGTTACAGGACTAGAATGCTAACTGGATTGGTTTCTATATTGTCAGTAAGCAATTCAAAGCTGGACTCCATCGCTGGACTGGAATAATGTAAACCGGGCATAAATTTGAGTAAACGTTGACTGGTCGATCTCTGGGTTACCTAGTGATTTAAAATTGCTCTGAGTTATTTCAGGTATGTACTATTAACATAGAAATGTTTTAGAATAGACAAAAAAATTGTTCAAAAAATAGTAGTCATAGACACTACCTTTTGTGACTTTCAGACATAATTTAACTCCTTTCCAAATTTCACTCCGATCCTTTCAGATGTTCTTTTTTTTAATAATGAGTGACGAGACTAGCGCGACATGTGCCTGATGGTAAGCAACATGCCTGCCACATAACAACACAGTGACACGCAGCTATTGGAACATGAAAAGTCCAAATCATTAATTCCGTCGTGATTGAGCAACAAACATCAAAACTTTGGTGTTTATAATATAAATAGGATATCCACGGAAAGTCTTTCCTTCCGTGCTGCTCAAATAATTTTGATTTAAAAGTTATCCTTCTATCTTAAAGTAATCCTATATCATAGCGGTCACCGGACTCGGTCCTAGCGTCCGTCAAAAAGGCGGACATCGTAGACGAGCGAGATGGCTTCCTTCTCAATTGCCTCTAATTACGTGGGCTACTGTCACGATATCAGGATGACGTCACTACTAGGTATAATTGGTGTTGCTGTTGGTATTGTCATCATGGCTGACATCTTAAACTAGCATTGATTAGCAGACATATTTTTTTTTCTTTTTTTTCCCACTGTTGTTCTGAATGCAAACATTCTGGCGGAGTGGGTGTTTCCCAGTTGCTGGGTGTCTTGTATAAGCAAAAAATTTGCCTATTTATTACCTTAAACCTATTTGTAGAAAAATCACGCGGTCTGATATTAAGACAAGAGCGACAAGGCAAGATGCAGAAAGATGCTACACTCCGCGAGGCATAAGCTGAGCTTTGCATTTGTGTGAGTGTACATGGATAGTGTAGGTGTGACAACCGGCCTTAGGCGCGGCGCCATTCTGTCTCGCCGCGCTCCTGCCTGATTGGTGATCACTCACACTAATGCAAAGCTCAGCTTATACCTCGCGGACAAAATTTCAAACTCCTGCCTGATTGGTGATCACTCACACTAATGCAAAGCTCAGCTTATACCTCGCGGAGTGTACCCGTGCTTTCGGTGTAATGCGTTTGTGCCAAGTACGTAGTATACCTATGTAAACTCTTTGTGTAATTACAACATTATTTCACTACAACATATGTGTTACTATTATCAATGAGTTGTGATCTTGTCTGATAAGATTAGCTTCGAAGTGGTACGAGTAATTTATTATCGTTCACAAGAATAGTATGACCTGTAATAACTTAAACAAAGCTAACAGAAAAATAAACAATACGAGGAAACTAGCAGCGCCCGCGGTTTTACCCGCGAAGTTTTCCCGTTATTTTCCTGGTATAAAAAGTAGCCTATGTGTTCTTCCAGACAATTTTTTTATAGTATTGAGTGACACGCAGCTATTGGAATAGGAAGAGTTCAAATCATTACCTAGCTCTACTGCGCTCGACACCTAGAGATAGGTATAAGATGGTGGCTCCGTGTTCTGTAATTTCGCGGGAAACATTGCCCTTCAAACCGGAACACATTGATGTTTGCACATTACTGCTTGGCGGCAGAATAACTGCCAAAGGTGTGGTACTTACTCAACAAAGAGTACTATCGCTGCAATATTACTAGTGTACCATAATATTACTCATTAAAATATTTCAATCGCAGTTACGTAATATAATTTCGAGCTAATTCCAACTGAAGTGTAACAATAAGACGAAGCGAACGTAGCCGCAGGCGCGAGGTAGTCACAAGGTCGATGGCCCGCATGAAAGTATTTGTTCTTTGTAGGACGCAAGATGGCGGGTCATGAGGTTAGGTCGGGAGCTGGTGACCTGCGCCAGTGAGGTTCAATTGTGATGACGACTGGGACAGAAATATACCATTCAAATTAGTTCATCAGGTAGATTATCTAATAATATGGAACACGTATGTTTTACAAATTACTAGCAGCGCCCGGCGGTTTTACCATCATAGTTACAAATACAGATACCAAAATCTTTATTGCTGTTTGCAGGTAAGATAAGGTGATACAAAATATTTTAAAAGTTGACCTATACAAACAGGCCTCTTCTTCCAGAGGCATGCAATATGTCTGGCAACACAGTTTCCATTGATCTGAATTTATACAAGAATAATAATAGTTAGCTGATAAAGTCTTCTTCTTCTTTTTTCATTTTTAGCTTTTAATCAGTTGTATCATATTGATGATGCGCTTGTCCAGACCATATTCTGACCATGTTTCAAATTTCGAAACGATGCGATCAGACGTTTCGACGTGATTGAGCCACACACAGCATTTAAGATATAAGGAGTAAAGATTACTGACTTATTTGAATTAATTAGCTTTTATAGTAAAAAGTACGCTTAGTTTTGGGATAGTTGAGTTGTGTGAGGAATTTTGGACCAAAAACAATTAAATTTAAAAACAAAATATAATAATTGACAAAAGGGTTACGAATTTCCAAAAATATTTGTTTACTTACTAGTAGTGCCTAGCAGTTTTACCTGCGTAGTTCCCGTTATTTTCACGGGACAAAAGTAGCCTAGATCCACAAGTTGCTGAGCTACAAACATCCAAACATTGACTTTTAAAATGTTAGTAGGGTTTATAAACAAAGTGTTTGGTCTCATATGGCAAATATTTTAGGGGATTGTTTGTAAAATAACCCCAAAAACAACCCCATAAAATATTTGCTATAGGTACGAGAACAAACACACACATTTTAATTAAATACACGGGTAACTCGCGTTTGAAATAGTCAGTCCAGTCCCACTCGTTTCGATCGCGTCCGGCGATCTTTTTCAAGGAGAGTGCGTACACGTGTATTTATTTAAAACATTGCATAAGACACCTTATCTAATTGTTCCCAGCCTCCTGTCCTATAGGACCGATGCGCAGGCGCCTTTCACTCGGAAAGGGCAGCTCAGATTACGCTCCAGTTTAGCTGCGGCCACGGACAAGCAGGACCCGAGCCTGATAGATAACTGCACTATAACAACTACAAAGAGCTTATATAATATACATAATATACTGCGTATAGAGTTAGAACAAATGCTTCACATCGAAATCACGGGCCTGATCGCTCTTGTCTTGTCGTTCTTGTGGAAGTGTCATAATCTTGTCGCGGTACATCACTATGTCGCCATTGCTAACATACGATTGGTACAAAGGAACCGTGCGGAAAAAAAATTGGTTGCCTGTAAAGTCGGTATACGGGCGAAAGTTTTACGTGACAACGACTTTGAGTGGTAAAATAATTTTACGGAAGGGACGCGTGCCTTTCACTTTTTATGTCTGTCTCTCTCGCTCTTAGGCGGGCTAACCATGCCCGAGTGGAAGGGACGCGTGCCTCTCACTCGCTCTCGTTGTGAGCGCATAACGTGAGCGGAGCGTAACGCAGTTTCTTGAAGTGTCACCCGGCAAACCAATTTATGAGACGTTGTCACGTCAAAACCTGATCTATTTAAGGCCGCCGATTGTCGCACTAGTTTTATTAGTATAAAATGTTGTATTCTTGTAAATTATTTTTATTTGGTGTGTTAAATAAAGTGTCTCTATCTATCTATTTACTTGCTTTAAAACGAGAATACAATTTACAGATATTTAAGTTTAAAACGAGAATACAATTTACAGATACTTAGGTTTAAAACGAGAATACAATTAACAGATACTTAGGTTTAAAACGAGAATACAATTTACAGATATTTAGGTTTAAAACGAGAATACAATTTACAGATACTTAAGTTTAAAACGAGAATACAATTTACAGATACTTAGGTTTAAAACGAGAATACAATTTACAGATATTTAGGTTTAAAACGAGAATACAATTTACAGATACTTAGGTTTAAAACGAGAATACAATTTACAGATACTTAGATTTAAAACGATGCTTAAATTAGGTACAATTAAAATTTCTCTGTGCAGAAAAGCTATTTCTCTATGAACCCCAAACTAAGCAAAGCCTGTATCTTATCAAATTTTACTAATAATATTGTAAATGTCAATGTATGTATGTTTGTTGCTCGATCACATCGTAACTTAACGGATCGGGCTGAAATTTGGAACACAGATTATATATAGTCTGGAAGAACACCCAGGCTACTGCAACTATTTCGATAAAATCTATGTGGGACGAATTTTATCGAATTCGGTGCTGTAGTTTTTGACCAACAAATAACTACAATTTCCATGACATGTCTGACTTTATGATAGATGCAACCAAAATTATGGAATTTAGTGCTATTAATGATTTGGATCTCTTCATGTTCCAATAGATGCGTGTCACTGTTCTGTTATGTGGCAGCCATATTGCTTACCATCAGGCACAAGTCCTGCTCGTCTCGTCACTGTTCATTAAAAATATATATATTCCATATATAATTTAACTGTGATTTAAATTGCAACTCGATCCGTTCAGCTGTTCCGACGTGACTGAGCAGGAAACGTCAAAACCCTTCGATGAATCCACTTTTACCGCGCTTGTGATATCACCAGCTCCATTTAAATAGGCCAGTACCTACTAGTAAATAGGCACGTGCAGAGTTACCTACCACAACAATACTCATATTCTAAACCAGGGCTGTCCAAACTGAATTCTTCCGCGGGCTACTTTTTTTTTATGTTGACGCCTGATGCTACATGCCTGCCACATAAAAGCACAGTGACACGCACCTATTGGACCATGAAGAGTCCAAGTCATTACCTAGCACTGCACTCAGAGATCTAAAATATTATATCTCTAAGCCCTGTAATTTCTCTGGAAACATTGCCCTTCAAACCGGAACACAGTAATGTTTGCACATTACTTTTTGGTGATAGAATAACTAGCAAAGGTGTGGTACTTCCCAGCGGACTCTGCTAAGAGTCCTACCATTACAAATTAACTGCAAAACTAGTCCTACAACTACAACAGCTGGAGAAGGCTGTAGAAAAAAATATGTTTAGTTTTCAAGTAAAAAATACAGGGTAATAATCATTTCTTTACATGTTTATTGGTTCTTCGTTAATTTGTCTTTAACAATCATGTCAATATAAACTTCTACAGTCGTTGTTGCAGGACGCATTGCATGTAGAAGTGATTTATTGGACATTATTTTCTGATTGAAACTTGAAACATGCGTCACGGGCATCGAAATAAATTACTAGATGTGCTCTGAGCGCCTTGAAATTGGTAATAAACTGCGTCTGTGTGTGTAGTGTAAGTGGTTTACACATTACGAATCTACTTGACCCGTAGAATCGCTAGCGGCGGGGTATGCTGTGGGTCTACTTATTTTGGTTGTTAACAACAAATTGTGATAGGTAAAAACGTCCAGCGTTCATCTCTTCCTACAACCGACTAGAACAGAAAGAGTGAGCTCACTCTTCCTGAAGTTTGGGAGGGCTAATTAATTATGTTCAATCTGTCCATACCACAGCCCGCGCCTTATTTCATACGGCCCGCGACAGATCGTTGGTTATGGCCTGGGGAAGTACCACACCTTTGCCAGTTATTCTACTGCCAAGCAGTAATATGCAAACATTACTGTGTTCCGGTTTGAAGGGCAATGTTTCCAGAGAAATTACAGGGCTTAGAGTTATAAGACCTTTGATCTCTGGGCGACGAGCGCAGTGCAGTGCTAGGTAATGATTTGGACTCTTCATGTTCCAATGGCTGCGTGTCGCTGTGCTGTTATGTGTCAGGCATGTTGCTTACCATCAGGCACATGTCCGGATCGTCTCGTCACCATTTATTAAAAAAAAAAAAAAAAAATGGCGCGCGGGCCGTGGTATGGACAGATTGAACAGCCCTGTTCTAAACGACCTACTTTCCAGCACACAAAGGTATCGTTACTACGATATTGCCTCCGTGTAATCTGACTGGGTCAAATATTATTGCTTGGTAATAACTTGAAGTTGCTTACTTTCAATACAGAGAAATCTAGAGTACGCGCCAACACTGAAGTCCTGTGGCGAAATTTTTAAACTCGTTATTTTGCTGCGGGTTTCGTTAATCGTTGTGAAATATGTCAGCGCCGATGGTAAAGAGTAAAGAGTGATGGCGCGGAGTATACTAATAAAAATTGGTGCGAATATTTGTTTGTTTTACGTCCTAATGTAAAACCTTTACGGGACACAGGTCCTTAGATGGTTAATGCGAAAAGTAAGTATGTATAACTAAGTGATCCGCCCCGGCTTCGCTCAGGGATCATGTAAAAATCCAACGGTGAAAGATTTTTTGAAATCGGTCCAGTAGTTCCCGTGATTAGCGCGTTCATGCAAAACACATCTTCCTACCTAGCACTGCACTGCGTTCGTCATCCAGAGATCTGAGATGTTGTATTTCTAAGCCCTGTAATTTCTCTGGTAACATTACCCTTCAAACCGGAACACAGTAATTTATTTAGTACATATGGTTTTTATTTGGGACATATGTATTTATTTGGTACATATGTATTTATTTGGTACATACGGTAATAATTTGGTACATATGTATTTATCTGGTATATAATATGGTATTTACGCAAATGGCGTCGCGAACAATACATAGTAGTGATTTCAAAATGGAAGCTAAGTTTATGAGCGTGTAGATTCCTTACTAGGTTTAAGACCTGAGATAAAGAAAATGCGCAACCATAACACTAATCTAATTTCACAGCACCGTGCAGTAAACCTTTAGACATGGCTTTATATTAACGGCATCATCACGAGCAAATGTAAATAAATAAATATTGGTTTATTTCGCACACACCACTATCTATAGTCTAGTCGACAACTGCCACAGAGGAAGTAATCACACAACTGCTTTTTAGCACAGACTAAGTAGAGCTTTTTAGGTCGTTATTTTTTCCAATTGTCCTAACATTATGATTGATGTGTCAACTGTCATTCGATTTAAAATGCCATCTAGATATTTTTTTAAGTGCTAAGCCTGCTCGCAAAAATTGTATTAGTTATAAACAATGCGTTTCCAGACGCAAAAAGACTTGTCAAAGTAGTTTTGAAATATTGTCGAGTGTGGCACCACTGTTGGTTTTTGCGCAATTTGTAACGTACATCATACACTTTTTACCACTTTGGAAGAGTCCCTCGCGCAAACTATTCAGTTTAGAAAAAAAAAAAATGTTTGGTACCTCAATATCATTTTTGATGACCCATCCATAGATACCCCACACGTATGATACTGATAAAAAAAATTGAGTTTCAGTTCTATGTATGGGATACCCCTAAAATTTTTTGTTTTTTCCTATTTTTAACCCCCGATCAAAAAAAGGGGTGTTATACTCGTAAGTTTGACGTCGATGTCTGTCTGTCTGTCTGTCTGTGTGTGTGTCTGTCTGTGGCACCGTAGAGCTCAAACGGTTGGGCAGATTTCGATGCGGTTTTTTTATTTGAAAGTTAATATCCGTGCGGGTGTTCTTAGCTATGTCTGGTTAATATCGATTCAAAATGGCCGCCTCCACAAAATGGCGGATAAAATATTTCTTCACGACCTACCTCAATATGGGTATCAAATGAAAGGGCTTGACTAGCAGAGACTATACGCTATAACAAATTTGAAATCCAAGATGGCCGCCACCACAAAATGGCGAATTATATAATTTTTTTCACTACTACCGCAATATGGGTCTCAAACGAAAGGGCTTTACTAGTAGAATACTTTGCACTATGACAAATTTCAAATCCAAGATGGCCGCTACCACAAAATGGCAAATTACATTTCTTTTTTCACAACTTCCTTAATATGGGTTTCAAATGAAAAGGGCTTGACTAGTAGAATGTTGTACAGATAACAAATCTAAGGTAGTCGGGGGTTAATCAAAATTTTTAATTTTGTTCTTGTTTGTATCAAAATCTTAATGCGGTTTACAGATTACATCTACTTACCAAGTTTCAATAGTATAGCTTTTATAGTTTCGGAGAAAAGTGGCTGTGACATACGGACGGACAGACAGACAGACAGACATGACGAATCTATAAGGGTCTCGTATTTTGCCATTTGGCTACGGAACCCTAAAAACGAATGATTTTTTAAGCTATTGCATAGCTTTTATCGCGGGCCTGGGGACCGAATTTTAGTGATCGTACATCTCTTTCTTATGTTCACAAGAAAGAGGGATGGAAGACCGTAACGCCGTCCTCCCCACTCGGTCATTGGACTTTGAATCTTATTTGTATTAGCTTTACAGACTAAATGCTCTTAGCAGTGTTGCCAACTTAACGGATTTCCCGTGATATTTTTTATGGTAGGTAAACAAATGTCACTTATATGTTGCTTATGTTGATAAAAATGCATGCAACATGCAATAGCTTTACCGCGGCAGTCCCCGAGTGCCACACTTCTTTTTTTAGTTTGGTTGGCTTTTATTTTGGCCCTAATTGTGGGAATAAAAAGATGGGCCATTGATAATGATGATGGATTTAGCTCGACATTAAACACACCGGTAGTCATTTGCGCCAGACAGACCGACTTGGTTGCCAGTTCGCGCGGAAGTTCAACTTCTTGGGCGCTAAGTTACGGCTAGAGATTAGATTATATCGATAAAATATCGATAAATTTATACCTCATTAATTAACTTCGTTAAAAATTAATTAATATCGCTTTAATTTTATTGTAACGATAATATGAATAATAAAAGACCTTGTAGTATTTTTTGCGTAAATTTTTACATCATAAATTATTAGTTATGTATTAGCAATAAGTCTTAATCATAAGGAGTCTTTATCATAGAATCAGTAACAAGTTTTTGAAGTGAAACTTTTGGCGCGCCACAAACAGATTTTTTGTGGGCTGTGAATTGAATTCTAGCGTCACGTTCGGGAATGATAATAAATCTTCGGGTAAACTCGTGACCATTCTCATGGCCACGCCTTCCGGTTTCATCCGCGTTACCAAAGTAAGCTATCAAATTCTGAGTTATAAGTTTTCACTTCTTTCGGCAGTTCCTATGACTGCCAGTTTATTTATCGTTAAAACATTATCGACAGAAGTCCAGCTCTATAATCTGTAAAGAGTTTCGTTCCATTATTTCTATCCCATTAGTTCTTGTCAATATACTGAGGAGCTTTCACGTTTGCCCCCAACTTATTATAAGAGATTTTCAACTTTAAAAGAATTATATTTAGAGCTACTTATTTCTAACATTTAAAAGTGAAAAAAAAACAAGATGGCTACCTGACGAAAACAGTGTTATTATGGAAACCTGGGGTTTTAGCTTTGATATCATAGAAGAGCTATATGAATATAGAATCCATACATTTTATTATATTTTTTGTTTAATATGTTTGAGGGAATGTCCAATTTTTATGAGTATATGTTGTATTTTACAAACTAACAAAAAACGGCTATGTAGCTAATTTATACGCTGTAGAAGTGGGAGCGAGAGGTATACCAGCACAATCTCTCTATAACCTGCTGAAACACCTTAGCTTATCCAGAAGTGCAGTAAGTTCTATACTAGAACGAGTATCTAAAGCTGCACTAGTAGGCTCATATCAGATTTGGCTGGGAAGGGAGAGAAACACGAGTGGTGAAGGTGAGTGTTGATGTACGTCAGAAAGCGGCCCCTTAAACCTACGCCCGAGTCACAAGTCTCGGGATCTACTCGGGTTTTCTCTCTCTGCCACACGATGGACCCACCCGCATGGTGAATCCATGGCATGCTAAGAAGATCGTCTATCTCTTAAAGAATATAAAATAATAATAAGCCAGGTGATTCACTCGGAGATTTTTAACATTGCAAGACGCGTGTTTAGTTTAAACGTTTCCCAAATATATGAAATATGTATTTAAAGCAATTTGAAATTTTAATTGGGTATTTATTTATTTATGAATAAAAAATAAGGATCTTCAAAATGTACATTTTGGTGGAACTATCTACCTACCAGGTGATCTAAATTGAGGAATTTTCTATACATTTCGAACAACCAATTATTTTTATCAATTAATTGGTACATTTCTTATCATGAAATGATAAATATAGACTGGGAACAGGGAAAAATGAAATTAACTACATTCTAAACTGGTTTATATTCAAACATGGTACAAAACGAATTATTACTTACATTTTTTCACTCTTACAAGCTTACGCTTGACCGCCATCTCGCCTGATGTTAAGCGACGATGCGGTCTACGATGGAGCGTGCTTACTTAGAAGAAACCGATTCACTCTCGATTTGAAGATACCAAGATTGTATCTATCGGGGAAACCCCGCTCAGGCAACGCATTCCACAGCCGAGACGTTCTTATCATAAAAGTAGAGTCGAACTTCTTATTTAAATACCTAGACGTTTCGGCAGCGTTACCACCGCCGTGGTCACGAGAAGACTGCAGTCTTCTCTCTAGTTTTCTTCTTCTGTAGTCTTCTCTCTAGTTTTCTTCTTCTGTAGTCTTCTCTCTAATTTTCTTCTTCTGTAGTCTATCTTCTCTCTTGTTTTCTTCTTCTGTAGTCTTCTCTCTAGTTTTCTTCTTCTGTAGTCTTTCTTATCTCTAGTTTTCTTCTTCTGTAGTCTTCTCTCTAGTTTTCTTCTTCTGTAGTCTTCTCTCTAGTTTTCTTCTTCTGTAGTCTTTCTTCTCTCTAGTTTTCTTCTGTAGTCTTCTCTCTAGTTTTCTTCTTCTGCAGTCTTTCTTCTCTCTAGTTTTCTTCTTCTGTAGTCTATCTTCTCTCTAGTTTTCTTCTTCTGTAGTCTTCTTCTTCTGTAGTCTTTCTTCTCTCTAGTTTTCTTCTTCTGTAGTCTTCTCTCTAGTTTTCTTCTTCTGTAGTCTTTCTTCTCTCTAGTTTTCTTCTGTAGTCTTCTCTCTAGTTTTCTTCTTCTGTAGTCTTTCTTCTCTCTAGTTTTCTTCTTCTGTAGTCTTCTCTCTAGTTTTCTTCTTCTGTAGTCTTCTCTCTAGTTTTCTTCTTCTGTAGTCTTTCTTCTCTCTAGTTTTCTTCTGTAGTCTTCTCTCTAGTTTTCTTCTTCTGCAGTCTTTCTTCTCTCTAGTTTTCTTCTTCTGTAGTCTATCTTCTCTCTAGTTTTCTTTTCTGTAGTCTTTCTTCTTCTGTAGTCTTTCTTCTCTCTTCTTTTCTTCTTCTGTAGTCTTCTCTCTGTTTTTCTTCTTCTGTAGTCTTTCTTCTCTCTAGTTTTCTTCTGTAGTCTTCTCTCTAGTTTTCTTCTTCTGTAGTCTTTTCTTCTCTAGTTTTCTTCTTCTGTAGTCTTCTCTCTAGTTTTCTTCTTCTGTAGTCTTCTCTCTAGTTTTCTTCTTCTGTAGTCTTTCATCTCTCTAGTTTTCTTCTGTAGTCTTCTCTCTAGTTTTCTTCTGTAGTCTTTCTTCTCTCTAGTTTTCTTCTCTGTAGTCTTCTCTCTAGTTTTCTTCTTCTGTCTCTAGTTTTCTTCTCTCTAGTTTTCTTCTTCTGTAGTCTTCTCTCTAGTTTTCTTCTTCTGTAGTCTTTCAGTCTTTCTCTCTAGTTTTCTTCTGTAGTCTTCTCTCTAGTTTTCTTCTTCTGTAGTCTTTCATCTCTCTAGTTTTCTTCTGTAGTCTTCTCTCTAGTTTTCTTCTTCTGTAGTCTTTCATCTCTCTAGTTTTCTTCTGTAGTCTTCTCTCTAGTTTTCTTCTTCTGTAGTCTTTCATCTCTCTAGTTTTCTTCTGTAGTCTTTCTCTCTAGTTTTCTTCTTTTTTCTTCTCTAGTCTTTCATCTTCTCTAGTTTTCTTCTGTAGTCTTCTCTCTAGTTTTCTTCTGTAGTCTTCTCTCTAGTTTTCTTCTTCTGCAGTCTCTTCTAAACAATGAATTATTCGTGATTAAGCCCCGTACTAAATAAACCTTATTGCTTCTACTTTATTTGAAGATGCTTCGTTCGTACCCGCTCCTCTACCACCATATATATCGGCTATGGATTTGCTATTGTTGTCTCTATAATTTAAAGCGAGAAGAAAAGAGAAAGCTATATCAAAGCTAAGACAGTTTTAGTTTGCCGGTAGACCCTCCGGTGTCCGACGACATCACGTAGTTTAATTATTATCAGTGGTGTTATTTAGTAGTACTGCTAGCGAGTAGTACCCGAAGCAGTATTTCCATCAGTGTCCGTTTTCAGCAAACACTCGTATATTTGGATGTCGGTCCGTTCCGCCACATCGATACAATGAATCGACTTAGCTAAAGTAGACATTTGTATATAACTATAGAGGTGTTATTCATTTATAGTTTTTAATCGATTTCAAAAAAGTAATGGAATGAATGTAAATGGATCAAATACAATAATCTTTATTGCTGTTTGCAGGTTAGATAAGGTTTTAAATAAACATTTTAAAAGTTGACCAGTACAAACTGGCCTATTCTTCTAGAGGCATGCAATGAATTGAAACGTAAACAATTTGTATGCTCTTTCTTTTATTTTTATTTTTTATTAATTGATGTGTAAATTGTACATTTATGAATAAAGTACTTTGACTTAGATTCGACAAAGAATATAAAACTTTGTCGTCTGAATTTAAATATTTATTAATTGTTGCCATTATAAGTAATGAATTAACCAATAGAATATTTTATTCTCCATGTTTCTCATACTTTGGGATAAGACTAGTGATATTTGAAAGGCACACTGCACAATCAATTTCATCGACAACCCCCATATGTATAAGATCTGCAATCATTTTTATTACAAAGTTGTTGTTTTTTAAATGGTTGATTTAATTATGTATAACTGTAGACACTACATTGCATATTAGTTAATTTCTTGACAAGACTTCCAAAATATATTATTAAATGATAAAAAAAATAACATATTTGATTGCTTTGGTTTGGTGCAATTTGTTCAATCGCGTAGGAACTATGGAACGGAATGTGTTAAAATTTGCACAACACAAGACTACGAGTAAATTAGATGAGTCTGTAATGCAGAAAAATACTACTCTTGTCACAGTAAACCACGGGAAGTGCGCTGGTAAAACTAACGGGCGTCGCTCATATCTATACCTAATATAAAAATGAATCGCAAAATCGTTGTTGAATTATGTGGTTTGCGCATAATTCAACAACGCTTGCACCGATTTGGCCAATTCTTTTATTTAATGTTCGTTGAAGTCCATGGTTTTTACCGAGAATTGCCGGGAATAATACTGTAACCACGGGCGAAGCCGGGGCGGGCCGCAAGTAACAAATAGAAATAGTTGTAACAGCTCTGTAGTTGTCCCGTTGTTGTGGCCGCGTCGCTAGGAGACGAGGGGCTGTTTACCCTCTTGTGTAATCATTACGGGGCGGTTATAACACCGCGTATTGTTTATACTTACTACCTGTCGACAGGTCATCATCATCAGCCTTCAATACTCCACTACTGGACAAACGCCGTTTTAGAAGTGAAATTTTTTTGGCGCAGCACAGACAGATTTTTCGTGGGCTGTGAATTGATCTCAAGCGTCACGCTTGTGAATGAAAGAAATCTTCTTCCCAAGTTGGTAAACTTGAAGAAGATAGAAATGCCATTTCTATGGGCATGTCTTGTTACCATGGTTACCATTACACATCTAACCATGGTTATCTAGTCTAGATGGCCATGCTTTGAAGATTTATTCCAGACTATCAACGCCCTCCGATTTCACCCGCGTAGGTACTTTCACGTACCAAAGTAAGCTATCAAAAAGTAGTTCCTATAACTGCCAATTTTTTTTTTACCGTCTTTGTTTATACTTGACCGCCATCTCGCCTGATGTTAAGCGACGATGCGGTCTACGATGGAGCGTGCTTACCTAGAAGAAACCGATTCACTCTCGATTTGAAGACACCAAGAGTGTTACCATCGGGAAAACCCCGTGAAGCGTGAATGGGAAATACGCGGGCAAAACAGCGGGGCGGTTGATAGCAACATATAGAGGTATATTACGCTTAAATTCCGGCATTAAAACCATTACCTGTCAAATCATCTTTAGTTTCCTTACATCCTCCAATCGGTCGTACATCGGAACACCAAATACTCGACCAAATAGGAATGAATCTATTTATAGACGCGTTGTGTTGCTTTGTTTGTCTGTCTGCTACCGTTCACACGCACATGTGAATGTGGACGGTGCGCAAAATAATTTGAACAAAAAAGAACCGACTTTCAACAGAAAACTTATAAACTAAAAAAGTTTTCCTCGATTTCTCTAGGATGTCATCATGAGATCCTGGTTTCCCTATCATGGTACCACCCTTGGAATATCTTCTTTACAACAAAAAAATAATCTTCAAAATCGGTTCATAAACGACGAAGTTATCCGCGAACACACATAAAAAAACATATATACGGTCGAATTGAGAAACCTCCTTTTTTTTAAGTCGGTTAAAAATCTAAACCGACCATTAAATAACAAAACTCTTATATTTTTCACTATAAGAAATAATTATTTTAAAAATTAAATTGACAAAATATATTGGTTCACTACTTTTGCAATAGGTTTCATAAAAGGATTATAAGACCAATTGCCACAGATATTTTTAAAAACTTCAAAATTATAGAATTCATCTTTTTACGTACGAGGATATCAAAGTTATAAATTAAACGCCTACATTAAGTCTTCATGATCTAATACCATCTTGACCTTTTTCTATCGGACTCCATGTAGCTCGAAAAAGCGACATCGTTTCATGGTTGATGATCCAAAGACTCGAACGAAGAGGAACTCGACTCAAACTTTACGATAAAAAAGTCTTAAGTTCTTGAATGCGTTGCCAGAGTGACTTTTTCCGATAGTCACAATCTTGGTGTCTTCAAATCGAGAGTGAATCGGTTTCTTCTAGGTAAGCACGCTCCATAGTAGACCGCATCGTCGCTTAACATCAGGCGAGATGCTAGTGTAAACTTATAATGGCACAACATTTTATTATCAAAGACTTTTAACGTACCGATAGTCATATCAAATTTAACTAATTTAAAGCCTATGAAATCTCCGACTTAAAACAAAAAATAAATATTTATAAATAGTTGTTTTGCAATCAGTACCGATCTGAAGTATGGATCGGTGCGCAGGCGCATCCGCCCGGTACAGAAATAGCTGCCACTGACAAACTGCACGGGTTCACGTCACTACACACATTACATACAAACTTAAATATAAAAGTAGATAGATATATACAGTCTTTATTGCACTTAGCTAAAAAACTTAGATCTCTGGGTAATGAGCGCAGTGCAGTGCTAGGTAATGATTTGGCCTCTTCATGTTCCAATAGCTGCGTGTCACTGTGCTGTTATGTAGCAGGCATGTTGCTTACCATCAGGCGCATGTCCTGCTCGTGTAGTCACTTCTTATTAAAAAAAAAACAATTTATTTTCTCAGAAAAAGTATAAACCGACTACAATTGAAATTTAAACTTTTAAACGAGCAAGTGTAAATGTAATAAGCTTGTAGAACATTTTATATGTTAACTAAAATATAGTTTCTTTATTGAATTTTAAATGCAGGCATCAACCAAACTTCAGAAGAAGCCATCACTGTGTCGTCTAGAATGTAGATAAATGAAAGTATCTCTTTTTTAACCCCCGACCAAAAAAAGGGGTGTTATAAGTTTGACGTCGATGTCTGTGTGTGTGTCTGTCTGTGGCACCGTAGAGCTCAAACGAATAGACCGATTTCGATGCGGTTTTTTTTATTTGAAAGTTAATATCCGTGCGAATGTTCTTAGCTATGTTTGGTTAATATAGATTCAAGATGGCCGCCGCCACAAAATGGCGGACAAAATATTTCTTCACAACCTACCTCAATATGGGTATCAAACGAAGGGGCTTGACTAGTAGAATACATTGCACTATGACAAATTTCCAATCCAAGATGGCCGCTTCCACAAAATGGCGAAATACATTTCTTTTTTCACAACTCCCTTAATATGGGTATCAAATGAAAGGGCTTGACTAGTAAAATGTTGTACGGATAACAAATTTGAGTCGGGGGTTAGTCAACATTTTTAATTTTGTTTTTGTTTCACTTTTTGGTTCATGTTTCAAAAACCGTCGCACTGATTTCTATCAAATTTGTATGAACCACCTTTGAAGTACTATGATCTACAAATAAAACATACATTAGGTTGTTGTAGAACACCTCCTTTCTTGAAGGTTAAAAATACAATACAATATCTAGCAGGCGCGGTCCCAGCCACAGACTAAGTAGAGAGATACGTCTCAGCATCGAATTTTGGAGGGAGTCACCAGTACGCAGCCTCAGATTGGGGGGGGGGGGTCACTAGTAGAAATACAATAAATCTAGTTAATAATACTTGACTAGTAGCGCCCCACGATTTTACCCGCGTAGTTCCCGTTCCAGTTGTTTTCCCGCGTTAAAAAATAATTACTATTAGTTTTTTTTTTAGTTTAATACGATTTGGGAAGGGGTTGTGGTGTCATGCCCACTGTGAACCCCCTTCGAACCGCGCATGATTTCTAGTAGCTAGATAGTTAATGAACTGAATCCTATTGTCGTGATACGAATGTGCACAATGTGCACAAAATAAGTTCAAATCGTGATAGCTTAAAAAAATATATAAATTCTCTATTTTGTGCTTTGAGCCGAAAAAACAACAACTGCCACCTTTTTCCACGAAAAACCTATTACAGCCATAGAGAAAGTACCTAATTTGCAACTACTTTTTTCGTTACGGTTCGTAGAAGTTAATATAGGATATTTTTGGAAGCCATTTCCTTCGGTACAAACTGCAGGGCGTTAAGTCTTTATAAATTGAAAATTAAATAACTTCCCTACTACTTCATTAACGTGGGGAACAAGATATAAGTCCGCCGGCTCTTGTTCAAAATAACGTATTTTCCGTATATACCTTCATCCTTCATAATACCGACCAGTGTTGGTAGACCTCTGGGAAAGAATGAGGTATTCTTTAAATAAACCGGGCAAGGGAGTGTTGGCCTTTTAAAGTGAGGGTTCCGTACCACAATCGATGTTAATAGAATTTGAAATTTTATTTTTTGACGTTATAACAAATTGTTACATTAAATATCTATAATTTACATATCTATATATATATAAATCAATACAAATATCTTTATTGCTGTTTGCAGGTAAGATAAGATGATACAAAACATTTAAATAATTGACCCATACAAACTGGCCTCTTCTTCTAGAGGCATGCAATATGTCTGGCAACGCAGTTTCCATTGGTCTGAATTTATACAATGATAATAATAGTCAGCTGATAAAGTCTTCTTCTTTTTTCATTTTTTAGCTTTTAATCGGTGGTATCATATATGTCATCTGATTCATCGTCTATTAATTTCTGGCTTCTATCCAGTTGTGCTAGATAAGTGTGATATGTTTGGTGTGCACAATTACGCCAACGTCTTGTGCTTCAGCAGGATGCTGTTATGGACTTACACAAGTAGTTTAAATCCAAGGTCTTGCAGTAGTAGCTCTTGCAGTTCAGCCAATGCTCAGCTCAAAGCTCAACGCCACTTTTCGTTGTAAGTGAACTCCTCCTAAACGGCTGGACCGATTTGAATGATTTTTTTTTGTATACGTTTGGGTAGGGCCATGGATGGTTGAGATTCACAAATAAGCCCGGCAAATGGCGCTTCAGTTGGTATCTAGGTTATTATCCGAGCGAAGCCGGAACGGGCCGCTAGTATGTAAATATATGCAGTTCCCGTTCGCGCAGGTAAAACCGCTTGGTACTGCTAGTTATATATAAATACATATTGTTGGTCACACACAGCACCATCTACTCTAAAACTCAGAAAAGCTTCTATTATGGGCGCAATTTATCCGATATAATACTTATTTAATTGTAATTTAAAATTAATATACCTTACAGTATATTATTTTATGTCTTCCTAAACGTAGCCGTCAACGGTTAAATTGTCTAGTTCCTATTGTGAGCTCTGAAATGGCTCGCAAAACTAAACTAAGTTTCGCAAGTTCTATTGCAGACCGTCCACTACGTTATAACATGTATGTGTAGGCGTGGGAAGACTGGGTGGAGGTATATAGTATATATATAATCAGGTGCTTTGCGTCGAAGTTTTATATAAAAACTAGATGTCCGCCCCGGCGTTGCCCGTGGTACATTATATAGTACTCATAAGGATCCCGTACATATACAACGGTGAAAGAATGACTGAAATCGGTTCAGTCATTCCTGAGATCGCTTTCAAACAAAACACCTCTTCAGCTACCTGCTACGCCACCTGTCGGAAATTGGTTGTACCAACACAGATTTAGAAGAAAAAAAGATTAGCAAAGGTTTTATATTAAAGAGGTATATATTCTGTGATATTCAATGACGCAATCTTAGACACATGCTGTCATACATTCTTGATCCGTTTTTGTTACATTCTTGATTCATGCTCCGCTTCTATTAATAGTAGCGTTATGTTCTATAGCCTATAGCCTTCCTCGATAAATGGACTATCTAATAGAAAAAGAATCATTCAATTCGGACCAGTACTTCCAGAGATCCTAGCGTTCAAACAAACAAACTCTTCAGCTTTATATTTTACTAGATGCCCGCCCCGGCTTCGCCCGTGGTATATTATATAGCACTCATCGGTGAAAGAATGACTGAAATCGGTTCACTCATTCTTGAGAATATCGATTACAAACAAAAAAACCTCTTCAGCAACCTGCTACGCCACCTGTCGGAAATTGGTCGTACCAACTCAGATTTAGAAAAAAAAAATAGCAAAGGTTTATATTCGAGGCACAGATTACTGAAATTCAATGACGCAATCTTTGACACATGCTGTCATGTGTCATGTCAAAGCACGAAATGTACGAAAACTCTCTAAAAGGGAATATTTTTTCCCGATTTTGTTACATTCTTGTTTCATGCTCCGCTTCAATGAATAGTAGAAATATTTTCTATAGCCTAAAGCCTTCCTCGATAAATGGACTATCGAATAGAAAAATAATCTTTCAATTCGGACCAGTACTTCCCGAGATCCTAGCGTTCAAGCAAACAAACAAACAAACAAACAAACAAACAAACTCTTCAGCTTTATAATATTAGTATAGATATAAAAATGTACGTGCTTGTTACATATTTTAAATGAATACATAAATAAATCACGTGGGCTGTAGTCCGTCCAGTCCGACTTAACTTTAACCCGCCTCTGAAATATGATCTACCTACCAATCAAAACAAGAACCATTAAAATCGATCCAAATTAAAACTCTGACCGTTTAAAAAAACCATAACTGGCGGAGCTATAGCGTAACGTACATGCTAAAAACAAATATTGAGATTCTCCTCCGTTTTTGAAGTTGGAACAATAATTAAATTTAAAAAGCGCAAACACTTTGTAACGGCCAGTGGCTATCTTGGATTTAAAAGTAACATGCATTATACAAAAAAAAAACAGCTGAACCTCTTCCTTTTTAGCAGTCTGTTTATAAATGGGTTTCCGGTTTTAGCATAGAACCCTAAAATCAACTCTGCTTTAACGAAAATAATTGTACAAGTCTTCCTTGTATTTCAATTTTCATTGTGAGATAAAAGGATTTGAAACATTATTTTATATTATGTAAATTATACATGTTTTATATTTTATATATTTTTTTAACTATAATAGGTTCGCACTTGACCACCATCTCGCCTGATGTTAAGTGATGATGCGATCTACGATGGAGCGTGCTTCCCTAGAAGAAACCGATTCACTCTCGATTTGAAGGCACCAAGATTGTAACCATCGGGGGAAAACCCACTCAGGCAACGCATTCCACAACCTAGACGTTCTTATCACAAACGTGGAGTCAAATCTCTTCGTTCGCGTTTTTTGAACATCAACCATGAAACGATGTCGCCCTTTTGTGGAACGAGAAGTCCGTTAGAAGAAAGGGCAAAGTGGTATTAGATCATGCAGATCAGTTGCACACTCTCCGAAGTGTATCCGATAAAAACATCCATTTTAATAAAGGTAAAAAAACGATTTCGGAAGAACGGCAACTGCCGATCCGGATTCCCTGGTTCGAACCCCACGCGCACCGCTGTCCTTTCGAAGTCATGTGAGTAGTGACGCTAACTTAAAAACGGCGAAATAAAATATCGTGAGGAAAACGTCTGAAATGTTCCTAAGAATCTTTCGAGGTCATGTGTCATCCGCCAACTCACACTAGGCCAGCGTGGTGGATTACAGCTTTGTCTCTCTCCTTGCGAGAGGACCCCGTTTCCCAGCCGTGGGGAACATTTAGTAAGTTGCTTATGCAAAACTATTTGATCGTTTTTTTTTTATAAATAAATAGTTTATACAATAACTTTAATTTACAAAAACCCCACTGCAATTCTATCTAAGAATAATTAGGTAATTAAGACGAATCTAACGATATCTTAATTGTCAAAATCCATCCAGCCGTTTGGAAGATACGGGGGAGTAAAGAAATTTACAAACATACAAGATAGGCGCGAAAAACACAACCCTTCTTTCAGACGGGTAAAAAGAGTGGCCAACGGCAAACGCAAACATTTCGTGTGATAGTAAGCGGTACCACAGACCTAACCCGTGGCGTGGGACCAAGAGTTGGCACCCACTTGGTTGATGCCTGTACATATACTTCTTAGGTATAGAGTTAGATTTTCTGCACGGTTCCTTTGTGTCAATCGTAAGCAGATGACGTGCATACTTTCTATGTGCCGCGACAAAAGTATGACACTTCCACAAGAGCGACAAGGCAAGAAAGATGCTACCCGTGCTTTCGGTGTAAAGCGTTTGTGCCAACTCTATACGTAGTATATGTAAACTCTTAGGTTTACGCCCACATAACTCCGCTACCAGTCGACAAATAAATACACTCAAATACTCGTATGGGCTTTATATCATGCACGTTAATATACAGATTACATTGGAAACATGAATTAGCAGACGACTGTCAGCGAGCTGTCTGCTAATTTCTATTGCCAATGTAATCTGTATCTTAACTTGCATGATATAAAGCCCATATTTGATTTGTCGGGTGGTAGCCGAGTTGTAGTAAGTCTGCGCAGAACTGTGATAACTGCTCCACCGTCGCTCTGACGCTATGTCGCTACATTAGCATGGCTGCATACGAAAAAGTGCTGACCGCGGGTAAAAATATAATTACACTTCAAAATTTTTTAAAAGGCTTGAGATTTATATGGTTCTCCGTTTATGGAATATACTCACATTATTTTTCGGTAAAAAAAAAACTTCAAAAATAAAAACCAAAGTTATCATACCAGAAATTAAATAAGCCTATCTATAAAATATTGTCAATCTCGTTAACTTAAACCGTTCCCGTAAGAATTCTTATAAAACCACAGGGTGCTTGCGTTGTAAATAAATACTTTTAATCCATGTATCCAGCTAACTTGGTCGGCTCAAGTTACGTAACCAGCCTTGTTCCTATAAAATAAAAATAAAAGTCTGACCTATCTCTTTTTTTGTTACAGAGTGAGCGAGACAACAGTAAAACAACACTAGTGCGAGTGAGACAACAACAGTGCCCAGTCCAAACCGGATTTCAAAGTGTTTCACTTGTAGCGCTTTAGTAATGTTAGAAACTTTTTGGTGAAGTGATAAAAGTTTTGAGTGAAAATTCAAGATGGCCGTGTTTCCCGCGTTTTTCGGATTGATACTGGCCGCTGCTGTAGTGACAGGTGAGTTTTGTTTGTTTATTTTTTTTTCTAGTATTTTGGCGTGAAACAAAACATGTGAGACTCCAATCATTCGGTATTTTCCTTAGATATTGGGTTATCTTTTGAGATAGTGTTCTTATCGGTCAAATAGAGAGCCTTGTACACAAAATAAATATACAGCAAATAATACCTCAAACATAAAACGGTAAAAGAAAACATAGTGACAAAACCGACACGTTCCTAGAATCTTTCTAGGTCATATGTGATCCACCAACCCTCAAGGGGCCAGAGTGATGGATTATGGCCTAGACCTGGACTTTCTTCGTCTCTCCTTGCGAGACAAGGCCCCGAGGCCCAGCCCTGGGAACATTTAGTGATTATTTTTCGTGCGCTCCAAAAGTATTTTGTTTTTTGTTATCATGTCTTTGAACTTTTTTAAGTATTTTAATGTATACTATTTTTCCGTAATTTATTTGTTTTTCCCTTTCTGTCACCAATTAATTCAATCACACAAATAGAAAACATGAATTATGGCGTTATTTACAAAGACGTCGCTCGAATGTAAAAAAAAATCGAAGTATATGGTTATGTACGAGTAAGAATTCCATTGTGGCACCAGGACGTCTATAACCTCTTTCTAAGAAAAACGTAATTTCGAAATAAACTCGCGACTCTCTTACTCCGGTTCTACTTCGTTTCATCCGAGCGAACATTGTTTGACGTTTAAATGAGCTAAGCCTACTCTAATGTTAGAGTATGTTCGAATATATAAGTCGCGAGTTTATTGCGAAATTACGTTTTCGTAGAAAGAGAGTACCTAGACGTCCAGTGTTGCAGAAACGGCTCGAAGGATGAATGATGTGTATGGTGGACCTAATGTTATTATTAGATTACCATATTATTGGACCTTCGTATGATACCTTGTGTAGTAATATCGATGAGTTGCTTCAGTAATGTCTATTTTAAACAGTACTCCCTCCAAAATGTAAATGGTCTGTCATCGCGTCCGTGGCGGGTAAACAGAGTCTTCCGCTACATCTTGGGAATGTCGATAATCAAGGTTAATTTCTTTCATAGGGTTCCGTACCAAATCTGTACTATATAAAACAATACATTGTTGACTGACCTCGGGGCTTAGTACGTAGTTAATCTGCCTGCGAAGGCGTGGGTCGTGGATTCCTACCCAGTGCAAATATTTGTAGCGAAATCACCTATCCAATTAATAGCCTAGGCAGTTTACTAAACAGCGCTGTATATAATATATAAATGATTAAACTAATATTAAGTCGGGTGTGTTATTGGTTATTTATTTAAAACTAAGTACTTATAGTACAAGCTTTGCTTAGTTTGGGGTCAAATGGTGTTGTGAATGAATTATCCACGAATATTAATTCATTATAGCTTAAAATCTATTCAGCCATTTCAAAGTTGTCCGCTCCTTTATATTATTATTTATTTATTATGTTAGGTATTTATGGTTAGTATCTAAGACCTAAAATGGAAAATTGGTTTACAGTGAAACCATACGTCTGTTCTAAAATTAAATTGGCAGTCATAGGAACTGCTGATAGAAGCGAAAACAAATAACTCAGAATTTGATAGCTTACTTTGGAAACTACGCGGGTGAAACCGGAGAGTGTGAATGACAATAGCCGTGGTCTCGAATTTACCCGAAGATTTCTTTCATTTACGAACGTGACGCTTAAGGTCAATTCACAGGCCACGAAAAATCAGTCTGTGGTACGCCAAACGAAGATTTTTTACTTCAAAAAAACATGCGATGGGGATTTTCGAAATATTTTATTCATTTGTACTTACAAATATAGGTACATATTTAAGTGTAAACTTAAGTTAGATTTCGTGGATATCCCGTGTATGTAATTCACTGACTAATTTGTAATAAGGAACCCTAAATATTATCGAGCGTCGAATGCAGTATTCATAGCTTGTTTACAGTACCAAAACAAACATGTCGGCCTGTCTGTGTCTCGCCGGCTGAAGTTCAAGGTGCGTCGACGTATGCCGTCACACCGGCCTACAAAACTGCTGACTTATCGCTATTACAAACAATAGGGCTGATGACTGGGTTAAAAATAGTGCCGTTCCGAATTTGAGCCGTTCGTTCGGATTGCGTTCGATTTAGTACCCAGGTCAGCAAATTTTAGAATTTTTTATAAGATTTAAAAACCGGTTCGCCGATTTCGATTAAATTTATATGGGACCACCTCTGAAGTATGATCTACCAAGCAAGATATATATTAAGACTGCGTTAAGCCATATAATGTAATTTATTGCTAATTCTAATGTATGTTTTTAATATATTAATAGTTTCGTCAAGGGGTACGGTAGACTTGATCGAAACCTTATATGAATAACAAAACATAAAAAAATATTGATTTTGAGTCGAAAACATGTCCACAAATTTCGGATTATGGAAAATTTCGTTATATTCTGATGGCACTGACAAACAAACCGCTGCTACGTAAAACGAAACGTCTTGCCGCCGGACCGGAATTTTATTAGTAGGTACTTGTATTTAGTATCAGCATTGCACCCGTGCGAATCCGGGGCGGGTCGCTAGGTATGTCAATCAATACTATCTTATCTTATCAAGAAAAAGAGTAATTAATATCAGTTCACGATTGCCGGACCTATCACGTAACATACAAACAACATAAAACAGAACTGATCACCTCATCATTTTTTTAAGTCGGTTAAAAATACAGGTGCAGATATGGGTAATTAATGTAATGGGTCTTTGGCATACAGCTTCTAAAATAGTAACACGCCACAAACCAATCGACCTACCTCACTGTCAGGGCCGCCGGCCGCCAGAAAACAGATGCGAGCGATTGTTTACGAAAAACATGTTTAACAGATTTAAAACAAGTCAATTCCCGATTGTAGCTCCCACCAAACATATTATGTACCAAAGAGTTTACATATATTACGTTGAGTTAGATTTTCCGAACGGTTCCTCTGTGTCAATCGTAAGCAGATGACGTGCATACTTTCTATGGCAACAGATGTGCCGCGACAAAAGTATGACACTACCACAAGAGTGACAAGGTAAGAAAGATGCTACCCGTGCTTTCGGTGTAAAGCGTTTGTGCCAACTCTATACGTAGTACATGTAAACTCTTTGTTAAGTACTCATTGAAACAGTGTTTTAAATTGATAATGAAATGTAGTCGACTGAATAAGTTTAATTTTAGTAGTAGTAGGGCTCTTTGAAGAGTCCACCCGGGGAAGTACCACACCTTTGTCAGTTATCCTGCTGTCAAGCAGTAGTTTGCTATCATTACTGTGTTCCGGTTTGAAGGGCATTGTTTCCAGTAAAATTACTGGGCTAGGAAATAAAACATTTTACATCTCCAGATGACAAGCGCAATGCTGTGCTAGGCAATTGTTTGGACTCTTCATGTTCCAATAGCTGTGTCACTGTGCTGTTATGTGTTGCTTAACATTAGGCACATGGCCTGCTCGTCTCGTCCATTCTATAAAAAATATTAAATTGAAATCGGTTGTTCTATCTTCAGAAATTATAACATTTTGTCGAGTGTCTGAGACTAAGTGTTTAATTTTTAAACGATTTCAAAAAAATGTTCTCAAATCGATTGTATGTTTTTTTTTGTGTATTTTACGCGATAGTAATTTCGTTGGAAAAAATAGCCTTTCAAAACACAGTGACGGCCATCTTGATCATGCCGTCACTCTATATATTGTAAATAATAAGTACCAGTATTAGCATAGAAACATATATTTTATTGCAATGAGCATAAACCTATGACTGCATCGGAGCTAGATTACGGTAGTTATCTCTGACTCACAACCATTCACAGGTCAGGTTCTGATTCACTCATCTGACTCAACAGCCTCCTTTGTTTGTTCCGTATTGACCAATGGTCAGTTTTTTATTATTAGCGTCAAAAAGGAGGTTTCTATCCCCTGGAATCTTTTTTTTTATCTATTACTCCGATTTCGATTATATTATAAAAATATTAAATGTGTTGAGCGAGCGGTTTTTGAAAACTAAAAAAAATCTGTCGATTTCGTTTGAAGAGTTTATATGTTTGAACGCGCTAATCTAAGGAACTATTGGACCAATTTAAAAAAATCTTTCACTGTTGGATATGTACGAGATCCCTGGACGGTACGGTGTACATATCTACCACGGGTGTAACCAGGACGGACCGTTAGTTCAAAAAATACAATAAAAAACAGAATCAATCAAGTTTCGTAGATCTATAGATAATCTAAGTGTGCTTAGTGTAAGTAGTTACTCATTGTATATTAGTTTTCTTAATAAAAGATCTGCCTTATAAAAAAAAATAGATATACATGTAGCAAGAGGCGAGTCGATCGAAAAAAAAAATAGATCTATCTGTAGCGAGAAGCGAGTGAAATTCAATCATTTTCACATAAAAAAAGGCGCAAATTTTGCCAAAATTACAATCTGCAACGTTTTCACAAAAACTTAAGCAACAATTCCGTCCATTTGTCAGGTTTTTGTACAAGTAATGCATATTTAGTGGAGTGTGAAACGGCTGACGATACGAACGCAGGCTTGCACGTCGGCGGACGTTCGCTTTGTTTCATACGATACGGTTTCAAACAAAGAGTTTACATGTTTCGTAGACCGCATTGTCGTTTAACATCAGGCGAGATGGCGGTCAAGTGTAAACCTATAAAAGTTAAAAAAAAAAAAAGTACTAAGTACGAGTTGGAACAAACGCACGCAATATTAAGATAATCAGGTTACAGAGACAGAAGTACTTTAAAATACCTGTAAGTACTTATAAAACACATTTTAGTATTATTTTTCTGTAGTTCCACTCCTACTGATCATAGCTTTTTAAAGCAATGGATATTTTAGTAGGGATGTTTCTCAAATAGATGCGGGGAACATCTAGTCTATATATATAAAACTCAAAGGTGACTGACTGACTGACATAGTGATCTATCAACACACAGCCCAAACAAACCACTGGAGGGATCAGGCTGAAATTTGGCTTGCAGATGTTTTGACGTAGGCGTCCGCTAAGAAAGGATTTTGATAAATTCTACTCCAAAGGGAGTGAAATGGGGGATGAATGATTGTATGAAATTTTTTATTCTTTGGACATATTTGCATGAAATTTCATATAAATTGAGTTCAGCTAAAATCATGAGACACGTATTACAGCGTTTGACAAAATTCAACCCTCTAAAGGGATGAAATAAGCGCTGAAAGTTTGTATATAAACTTTTTATTCCTTGGACATATTTACATCACATTTCTTAAGTACTTAGTACGGCCGAAATAATGAGCTATGTAGTACTTTTCTTATCAAAATTCGTCCACTGAAAGCACGGGTCTGATCGCTCTTGCCTTGTTGCTCTTGTAGAAGTGTCATAATTTTCTCGCGGCCCATCACTATGTCGCCATAGCTAACATACACCTCATCTGCTTACGATTGGTACAAAGGAACCGTGCGGAACAACCTGATGTATTTACTTATTCTTTATCTAAGGTTTCAACGAATTGCGATGAGGTCAAATATATACCATTCTAATTTAGCCATCAGCTACATTATAGAATAATTAATTCTTCGAAAAAGCTAAACCGACTTCAATTTCAATAAATTCAGATACCAAATTTCATCAGAAGGAATCACTAATGCCTAGTTCTTTTTTCCACAACTCCCTATCATATATGGGTATCAAATGAAAGGGCTTGACTAGTAGAATGTTGTACAGATAACAAATGCGAGGTAGCCGGGGGTTAATCAAAATTTTTAATTTTGTTTTTGTTTCGTAAGAATGCGGAAGTTATAGAATGGAAACAGGTAAAAGCCAGTACGTACAAGCAATAGCGCATTTGAACAGGAAATTAGGTACCAAGTGGCCGAATGAAATTTGTCGCCGTTTCTTTTATTCTCCTGAAAAACTTCACGGGAGATTGCACTAATGGGAATTCACGTTTTATGTGCTTTTAGAGGAAATATGTTCTTTCTTATCTATACCCTGGGGGAAGTACCACACCTTTGCCAGTAATTCTACCGCCAAGCAGCAATGTGCAAACATTACTGTGTTCCGGTTTGAAGGGCAATGTTTCCAGAGAAATTACAGGGTTTAGAGATATAACATCTTAGATCTCTGGGTGACGAGCGCAGTGCAGTGCTAGGGAATGATTTGGACTCGTCATGCTCCAATCGCTGCGTGTCACTGTGCTGTTATGTGTCAGGCATGTTGCTTACCATCAGGCACACTTCCTTCTCGTCTCGTCACTTTTTATTAAAAAAAAAATACCCATACTACCTACTACTACCCATAAATACCTATTATTATTATAAACTAACAACGCCCCGTGGTTTTACCCGCATAGCTGCCGTTCCAGTTATTTTCGCGGGATTTAAAGTATTTCGGATATTTTGATGTTTTGTACTCAATCACGCTGTAACGTATTAACGGATCGGGCTCAAATTTGAAACACAGTTAGATTACAGACTGGTAGAACACATAGGCTATTTTTTAACCCCCGACAAAAAAGGGGTGTTATAAGTTTGACGTCGATGTCTGTCTGTCTGTCTGTCTGTCGGTCTGTCTGTCTGTCTGTCTGTCTGTCTGTCTGTGTGTGTGTCTGTCTGTGGCACCGTAGAGCTAAAACGGATGGGCCGATTTCG
This sequence comes from Ectropis grisescens, assembly GCA_017562165.1. NCBI lineage: Eukaryota > Metazoa > Arthropoda > Insecta > Lepidoptera > Geometridae > Ectropis > Ectropis grisescens. Next base: position 1,206,806 of record CM029796.1, read on the forward strand.
ATGCGGTTTTTTTTATTTGAAAGTTAATATCCGTGCGGGTGTTCTTAGCTATGTTTGGTTAATATCGATTCAAAATGGCCGCCTCCACAAAATGGCGGACAAAATATTTCTTCACAACCTACCTCAATATGGGTATCAAATGAAAGGGCTTGACTAGCAGAGTACTAAACTCTATAACAAATTTCAAAGTCAAGATGGCCGCCACCACAAAATGGCGAATTATATAATATTTTTCACTACTACCTCAATATGGGTATCAAATGAAAGGGCTTGATTAGTAGAATACTTTGCACTATGACAAATTTCAAATCCAAGATGGCCGCTACCACAAAATGGCGAATTACATTTCCTTTTTCACAATTCCCTTAATATGGGTATCAAATGAAAGGGCTTGACTAGTAGAATGTTGTACAGATAACAAATCTAAGGTAGTCGGGGGTTAATCAAAATTTTTAATTTTGTTCTTGTTATCCCAGAAAAATAGCGGAGACGTGAAATACGCGAGTAAAAGAGCGGGGCACTGCTAGTATAATAAAATGTATGTATTAGTCTACAGCCCCGTGAACAAAATATATGGGTCAAATGAACCACCAGGAAACCTATGTTGTATTTTTATAGTTTCAATACCTCTTCTAATCCATTATTCCGCAACGCCGTACCAAAATCATGTGACAAGGAGAAATGATCGAGGTTTACAACCCACTATCTTCACCTGCACTCAGTTGGACAGCTTACAAGTGACGGCATAGTGCTGAATCTTATTACTTTATACCCTTCTATCATCCTACATAGGTCTCCTGGTGGTTCATTTGACCCATACATTGTGTTCACGGGCCTGCAGTCTAATACATATAAATATCTTTCGGAAAAACTTTGAAATGTTAACTTCTGTATCTGTATCAGAACCGTGAATATTTTCTAAGTTAAACTGATTATTTAGAATTATAAATAGACTAGATGTCCGCCCCGGCGTTGCCCGTGGTACATTATATGGTACTCATCAGGATCCCGTACATATACAACGGTGAAAGAATGACTGAAATCAGTTCAGTCATTCCTGAGAATATCGCTTTCAAACAAAACACCTCTTCAGCTACCTGCTACGCCATCTGTCGGAAATTGGTTGTACCAAACTCAGATTTAGAAAAAAAAATGATTAGCAAAGGTTTTATATTCAAGAGGTATGCAATCTGTGATATTCAATGACGCAATCTTAGACACATGCTGTCATGTGTCATGTCAAAGCACGAAACGTACAAAGACTCTCAACAAGAACAAAATTAAAAATTTTGATTAACCCCCGACTACCTTAGATTTGTTATCTGTACAACATTCTACTAGTCAAGCCCTTTCATTTGATACCCATATTAAAGAAGTTGTGAAAAAAGAAATGTAATTTGCCATTTTGTGGTAGCGGCCATCTTGGATTTGAAATTTGTCGTAGTGCAAAGTATTCTACTAGTCAAGCCCTTTCGTTTGATACCCAAATTGCGGTAGTAGTAAAATATAATAAAAGTAAAAAAATTATATAATTCGCCATTTTGTGGTGGCGGCCATCTTGGATTTCAAATTTGTTATAGCGTATAGTACTCTGCTAGTCAAGCCCTTTCATTTTATACCCATATTGAGGTAGGTTGTGAAGAAATATTTTGTCCGCCATTTTGTGGAGGCGGCCATTTTGAATCGATATTAACCAGACATAGCTAAGAACACCCGCACGGATATTAACTTTCAAATAAAAAAAACCGCATCGAAATCGGCCCAACCGTTTGAGCTCTACGGTGCCACAGACAGACACACACACAGACAGACAGACAGACAGACAGACAGACAGACAGACAGACAGACAGATAGACAGACAGATAGACAGACAGACAGACAGACAGACATCGACGTCAAACTTATAACACCCCTTTTTTGGTCGGGGGTTAAAAAGGAATATTTTTTTCCCGATTTTGTTACATTCTTGATTCATGCTCCGCTTCTATTAATAGTAGCATTATTTTCTATAGCATTATTTTAGCCTAAAGCCTTCCTCGATAAATGGACTATCCAATAGATAAATAATCTTTCAATCCGGACCAGTACTTCCCGAGATCCTAGCGTTCAAACAAATAAACAAAATCTTCAGCTTTATAATATTAGTATAGATACTTGAATTTTAGTACAGAATATAAATTGCATTGTGAAAAATTCTGTTTTGTTGATGTCATAACTCTGTGAATGAATGACTTGAAGCGGCGATTCGTTTGTCCTGGTCGCAGATAAATTAGTAGCAATTGCTGGTCATTTACTTGTTGTTTGGCTTTGGTGGCCAAAAATTGCATTGACAAATTGCTGATGGCGTAATACTACCAGGCTACGCAGGTTGGGTTGTCTGAAGTTCGCTCAAATCAACATTTTCATTATTTATGTTGCAGTTCTAGGGCTGTAGTTTTAAGTTAAATACCTGCTCGTTCTTTTATATTCCTTCTTCTTTTACTTCTGTACAAAGATTACAATTATGTCCACACCTTAGATAGAGAATAAGTAAATAGATCCAGGTTTTTCCGCACGGTTCCTTTGTACCATTCGTAAGCAGATGAGGTGTATGTTAGCTATGGCGACATAGTGATGTGCTGCGACAAAAGTATGACACTTCCACAAGAACGACAAGGCAAGAGCGATCAGACCCGTGCTTTCGGTGTAAAGTGTTTGTTCCAACTCTATACGTAGTATATTTGTAAACTCTTTGGTCCACACGCTATCGCAGTAGGCATAAAAAAGTAAAAGGAAGCTAGTTTTGGTGTTGCAATTCCAAAAATACAAAAGACACTCTCCGTGTAAACCTCGGATCCGTCAGGTGCTCAGAGGAGGTACAATTGCCTCCATTTTGTGGGAAATAAATCGCACAGCCGGGATTTTCATCAGAACTCCATTGTTAGAGATAGTGTGGGGATAGATAGTGTCGATAGAAAATATAGATAAAATACGAAGCTACAAGACTACGTAAAGAGACTTGAAAAATTATAACCATTTTATTGAATGAAGAGAAAATATATTAGAAAATAATTGTTACTACAAATTACAAGATTTCGGGAGCGTAGCGAAGTCATACAGCTTCCACCACAGTTACATTATTACTCTAAACAAATACAAAAATCTTTATTTCTGTTTCCTCACCTGGATGAACTGCAAGATCTACTACTACAAGCCCTTAGTTAGACCCTGGATGGACATACTGATCAAACTCAAAAACACAAAACAACATCCTGCTGAAACACAAGACGTTGGCAAAATTGTGCTCACCAAGCATTTATCTCACACATATAGTATATATCACAACAAAATAGAAGCCAGAAATGAATCGAAGATGAATAATCAGATGACATAAATAAAAACCAGAAATTAATAGAAGATGAGGAAGAAGAAGACTTTTATCAGCTGACTATTATTTAATATTTTTCATTGTATAAATTAAGACTACAACAAATTGTCTTGCCAGACATATTGCATGCCTCTCGTAGAGGCCAGTTTGTATGGGACAACTTTTAAAATGTTTTGTATCATCTTATCTCACATACAAACAGATATAAAGATTTTTGTATTTGTTTGTAGGTAAAATAAGATGATACAAAACATTTTAAAAGTTGATGATCCATACAAACTGGCGTCATCGAGAGGCATGTAAACGTATGAAATCTATGATGTACATAACCTAAAAATAGCTCGCAGACAGAAATTTCACAGACACCGGGCATTTCCCACAAAAACTCACATCATAGAAATAATTATATAGTAACCTAGATCCACGTCGCAGCCGGCATGAACCGTTAGATCATTGTTACAACGCTTACAGAAAAAACTCATAAAACGCTGTTTTTTGTCGCAAATAACAATAGAATCGTCATTTGGAGCTCATCAGGGTAAATGAACTGCCTTTACTGATGCGGTTTTGGCGGTAATTTCGGTTTTATACGGACGTTTGCGTCTAAAGAATGAGTGTCTTGGTTGTCGAAGTGAAAACTTATTTCGGCGCGCCACAGACAGCAATGTTTCCAGAGAAATTACAGGGTTTAGAGATATAACTTCTTAGATCTCTGGGTGACGAGCGCAGTGCAGTGCTAGGTAATGATTAGCGACTCTTCATTCAAGTTCCCATAGCTGCGTGTCACTGTGCTGTTATGTGGCAGTCATGTTGCATACCATTAGGCACATGTCCTGCTCGTCTCGTCATTTCATAATTTAAAAAAAAGACAGATTTTTTGTGGGCTATGAATTCTAGCGTCACGCTCGGGAATGATAAGAAATCTTCGTGTAAACTCGGGACCATGGCCATTGCCCATCTAGGAATGCGCCAGCATTTCCTATTGGAAACTACGCGGGTGAAACCATCTATAAATGCGCGCATTTCAAGATGGCCATGCTCATGGCCACGCCCTCCGGTGTCACCCGCGTAGTTTCCAAAGTAAGCTATCGAATTCGGAGTTATACGTTTTTACTTCTATCGGGAGTTCCTATAACTGCCATTTTTTTTCTATTTCACACATTGTTGAAGTTGAAGGATTCTTTTCAAAGTCCGCTTGGGGTAGTAACACAGCTTTGCTAGTTATCTAGCGGTAATGTGCAGATATCACTGTGTCCTGGTTTGAAGGGCAAAGATTCCAGTGAAATTACAGGGCATAGAAATAAAATGTCTTACGTCTCTGAGAGCTATGTCGTCTACGAGAGCAATGCTCGGAGTATCTTTGCGCGACAGAATTCGTAACGAGGATATTCGCAAAACAACGAAAGTGACCGACATGGCTCAAAGAGTAAGCAAGCTGAAGTGGCAATGGGCAGGCCACATCGCTCGCAGAACTGACAACCGATGGGGAAGAAAGGTTCTCGAGTGGCGACCACGAACCGGAAGACGCAGTGTTGGACGGCCTCCCACTAGATGGACAGATGACCTCACAAAGGTCGCTGGAAACCGCTGGTTGCAGGTTGCGCAGGACCGATCGTTGTGGAAATCTAGGGGGAGGCCTATGTTCAGCAGTGGACGTCTTGCGGCTGATGATGATGACGTCTCTGGGTGTCGAGCGCAGTGCAGTGCTAGGTAATGATTTGGACTCTTCATGTTCCAATAGCTGCGTGTCATTGTGCTGTTATGTGGCAGGCATGTTGCTTACCATCAGGCACATGTCTCGTCACTCTATACTGTAAAAAATCTGTAACTAGTTTTGAGGTAATAAGTTTTACTCCGAAAAAGTTAAATCGGTAATTTCATCTCGACAAGATCGTCCGCAAAAAACTAGATCTCTTAATTTGCAGAAGTTTTTATTTAAGTTCCAACAGCTAATGTGTATTTTTTTGCCGTCTGAATTACTTGTGCAAAGTCATTAGAAATCAACTATTTTGAATGGTCGAATTGGAATAATTTCGTTTCGTGTTAGATTTGTTGATCAGTTTTTGCAAGTTCATTGGCTCTTGTTGAACGTTGTTGGTGTCGATTATAATTTATTTAGAAATCTTTATCCGACTTCACAAAAGGAGGCTTTCAATTTGGTTGTTTTTTTTAACTTTTTTAGGTTTACGCTTGACTGCCATCTCGCCTGATGTTAAGCGACGATGCGGTCTACGATGAAGCGTGTTTACTTATAAGAAACTGATTCACTCTCGATTTGAAGACACAAAGATTATAACCATCGGGGAAAACCCTCTCAAGCAACGTATTCCACAGCCTAGACGTTCTCATCACAAAAGTAGAGTCAAATCTCTTCGTTCGTGTCTTTGGAATGTCAACCATGAAACGATGTCGCTTACCGAGCTACGAGCATTCCGATAGAGAAAAGGGCAAGGTGGTATCAGATCATCCAAATCAGTCGCACACTCCAAAGTGTATCCGATAAAAAACCGATAAGGCTGGCAATTTTTCGGCGATGATCAAGACTTTGTAGTCTTTTTCGCACGAGAGTGTCGTTGCCTGTGAACCTTTTGCACGTCTCTCGATTTTATCGATACTACCCCATCCCTACGCAAATCATGTTCGCCTCGAAATTCGATTATGAAATACCAAGTTGTTGAACTGACGCTACATTGTACTTAGCCAAGTTAGACAGGACTAACTTGCTCGTGCTTGCTTCACTTCATTTCGGCAATGTACTTTGATTCTAAGTTTCAAGTACAAATTAAGTATTCAACAAGTTGAATTTCTAATTTATATTTTGAAGTGAAAACTTCTTTTAGCACACCACACACAGATTTCTCGTGCGCTGTGAATGAACTCGAGCGTCACGTTCGTAAATGAAAGAAATCTTCGGGATCTAGATAGCCATGTCAGGCTTCCGGTTTCACCCGCGTAGTTTCCAAAGTAAGCTTATCAAATTCTGATATAAGTATAAGTGTTATATCAGCAGTCCCTATGACTGCCGATTATTTACAATTTATTCTTTAGCATGAAAACTACAAGTAAATAATATTTTTCTTTCAAATTAATTATTTTTAACTGTAATAGGTTTAGGACTGCCATCTCGCCTGATGTTAAGCGACGATGCGGTCTACGATGGAGCGTGCTTACCTAGAAGAAACCGATTCACTCTCGATCTGAAGACACCAAGATTGTATCTATCGGGGAAAACCCACTCGGGCAACGCATTACACAACCTTTCTTATCACAAACGTGGAGTCAAATCTCTTCGTTCGTGTTTTTGGAACATCAACCATGAAACGATCTCGCTTTTTTTAAATATATTCTATTCTAGTCCACATGTTTAATGGCCTCACCGGTCTGGATGCACGTCCTTGAAGCCGAGGTAAATACAATACATGCTATGTGAACAATAGTCAGACCAACTCAATGGCTACCGGTTCCCATTCTAGGTCAGGCTAGTGCGTACGATGAGACCTGATGTACACAAAGTTCTTCTTACAAATACGTTAATTGACGTATAAATTGCATCGATTTAAAGCACTTGTGTGATGTGCCCTCCCAAACTTCAGGTGCACGGAATTATGTAATCGTTGGGAGGAGTGAGGTCGCTCTTTAACCATCCATCGCTCCATAACAGCATCCTGCTGGAGCACAAGACGTTGGCGTAATTGTGCTCACCAAACATATCACACTAACATAGCACAACGGGATAGAAGCCAGAAATTAATAGACGATGAATCAGATGACATATACGATACAACCGATTAAAAGTTAAAAATGAAAAAAGAAGAAGAAGACTTTATCAGCTGACTATTATTATCATTGTATAAATGCAGACCAATAGAAGCTGTGTTGCCAGACATTGCATGCCTCTAGAAGAAGAGACCTGTTTGTATGGGGCAATGATTAAAATCTTTTGGATCACCTTATCTTACCTGCAAACAGCAATAAAGATTTTTGTATTTGTCTTTCCGATCTAGTTGGTTGTAGGAAGCGGTAAACGCCGGACGTTTATACCTATCACTATTCGTTGTCAACAACCAAAATAAGTAGAACCACAGCATATCTCGCCGCTAGCGATTCTAGGGGTCACGTAGATTGGTGGATGTAAACCACTCACGCTACACACGGAGACGCGGTTTGATAACGATTTCAAAGCGCACAGGGCACATCTTTTGATTTATATCGATGCTAGCAGCGTCCCGTGGTTTTATCCGAGTAGTTCCTATTCACGTTGTTCTTCCCTCTATGTTACCCGATATGTTTGATGTGATTGAGCAACAAACATCCAAACATTGATAATATCTATAATATTAGTAGGATTAAGAGTGAGAAAAATAATATAAATATGTCATCCACTACTATGGACTAATTGTCACGTTAAATCATAGGTGAAAACCATTCCGGACTAATTAATTCACTTTTCAAGTATGTGTGACGTAAAATTACGTTGGGGCTTTACATTGCCTGGATTCTCTCCTTTCGAAATAAGGCCCCGAAACCCAGCAGTGGGAATATTTAGTGGACCGTTTAATATTTAGTAGAAATCGCGTACCTCTAGGGAAAAATCTTATTATAGAAGTTTAATATACTATATAGTATAGACCAAAGAGTTTACATATACTACGTATAGAGTTAGATTTTCCGCACGGTTCCTTTGTGTCAATCGTAAGCAGATGACGTGCATACTTTCTGTGGCAACAGAGTGATGTGCCGCGACAAAAGTATGACACTACCACAAGAGCGACAAGGCAAGAAAAATGCTACCCGTGCTTTCGGTGTAAAGCGTTTGTGCCATCTCTATACGTAGTATATGTAAACTCTTTGGTACTACAAAGGTTATATTGATGTGACCCTTAACCCCAAACCGTCCTAAAACTGTCAAAATCACATCCTGTCACATTACCAACGGAAATGTGAGCGTGACAGCCGTGTCGTGACGCAACACGCTCCGATTGGCGGGATCGCGGGACGCCGTACATATTTCACGAAGAGAGTTTATCTGTGGCAGTTGAAATACTGACAGATCTAAATAAAAAATACAACAGTGAAACCCGCGTATTTTCCCTGATGAAAAATAAGCAGCTTAAACAGCCCACTAAATGTTCCCACTGCTGGGACTCGGGGCCATCTCCCACAAGGAGAGTCAAGGCCATAATCCGCTACGCTGGCCCAGTGCGGTTTGGTGGATGACACATGACTTCGAAAGATTCTAGGTACATGCCGGTTTCCTCACGATGTTTTACTTCGCCGTTTTAAGTTAGCGGCATTACACACATGACTTCGAAAAGACAGCGGTGCGCGTGGTTTTGAACCCGGGGTCTCTCGACTAGACCAGCCGTAACTTAAAAAAATTGGTTGCCTGTAAAGTCGGTTGGGTTTACGGTACGATAGTGTAACGTGACAACGTCATGGCAAAACATTGTTAAATGCGGCGCAAGCGTACAATGAACGTAACGGGACAAAGAGCGTAACGGGACATAACGGGACACTTTGTGCATGCAGCCGGCGTTCATCGATTTATTAGACGTTGTCACGTCAAAAATACATTTATATAAAAAAATGTCTGTGGGCTATTCCGGTCTATTATCTATCTATGTGCTTAATTTCATCCAGATCGCTTCAACAGTTTTAGCGTGAAAGAGCAATAAACATCATTCCACCTCACAAACTGGGTCCGTCTGATTGGGTTCGGAATCGCTTGGCTGATCCCTTCAATACTTTTTGCGTGAACAATGTCACGATAGGGTGAACACAAAAAGTCTTAGGGATGGGTAAATGAAAAAGGTCAAGGTAACAAGTATATTTAAAAAAAAAGATGAAATGAAATAAAAAATGAAAACAGAACGTAACTTAAAGATAAAAAAAAAAAACAGGAACTGAGAGGGTTTGAACGGTAGGATGGTAGGATTCCGTGGCTCGCAGCAGGGATCAGCAGCCCACAGCAGGATCAGTAGCCCACGGTAGAGTTCAGTGGCTCACAGCAGGGATCAACAGCGCACAGCACCACAACATCCACCTGGCTTCAGCAGCTCACTCAGTGGCTCGCAGCAGGGATCAACAGCGGTAGTAGCCCACAGCAGTCCACAACATCAGTGGCTCGCAGCAGGGATCAGCAGCAGTAGTAGCCCACAGCTGTCCACAACATCAGTGGCTCGCAGCAGGGATCAGCAGCGGTAGTAGCCCACAGCAGTCCACAATATCAGTGGCTCGCAGCAGGGATCAACAGCGGTAGTAGCCCACAGCAGTCCACAATATCAGTGGCTCGCAGCAGGGATCAGCAGCGGTAGTAGCCCACAGCAGTCCACATCATCAGTGGCTCGCAGCAGGGATCAGCAGCGGTAGTAGCCCACAGCAGTCCACAACATCAGTTTGCACCTTTCAGGGTATCTTGTGATGCTTCTTCTTTGAAATCCAAATGCTGACTGCCCATCTCAGTTCCTAGCTTTTACAAGAAGACTTGGTATTCTAATAATGGTATTCAAATCTAAAATGAAAGACAGTTTATTTTATAATTAGCGGCCAGAGAGAATTAGACCTAAAAACTATTCAACCTTATGAAAATGATAGAGGTTGCTAAGCAATAGTGAATGTTTTGAAATATTATGACATGAAGTAAATAAATAAAATTTTCAGAAAAACGTAGTTTTCTACAGTTTAAAATAGAAATAATACATGAAGAATACTAATATTATGATCAGAAAAATATGCTTTATCGTGAGGACACGATAGAACAGATATTAGTTGTATGAAAATTCACTATGTAAGTACCTAAGTTTCTACATAGTCTCCAATGAATTATGATTTTAGTAGGAAATGTACGCTTACATATTGTTTAAAGCCAATATGTAACGTTACAACAAGTAACAACCATATATTTTTCACATTTATATGTAACTAGCGACCCGTCCCGTCTTTGCACGGGTGCAATGCTACTAAATATAAGTACTAATAAAAATGGTTATTGTGGGTTATATTATGGATTATAAAGCTGAGGAGTTTGTTTCGAAATCGCTTCGAAAATTAGCCATTATTTGTAAACGACGAAAATGTTATTGTGGGATATCCATAAGAAATAGACATATACGTATATCATAGTGGAGTTTTCTGTAGACCTTTTCAATGTGTACAATACCTAGTACATTATTTTGATAAATCTCGAACTGCGTTTGCGATGTAAGCGGAAAAAATGTAATTCTTTACAACGTCATATTCCCATACCAGCCTTACCCAACCTCAAAAATAACAGTATTTCTCTACTATTTAATTAATGTTATTATCCATATAAACATTTTTCTTCAATTACTCTTATCTATTAAAAAACCGCATTAAAATCCGTTGCGAAATAAGATTTAATCATACACAGGGATATAGGGACAGAGAAAGCGACTTTGTTTTATACTATGTAGTGATAGAAAACCGCAATAGATACTTAATAGTTTGAAATAACACAAAGGAGGTTGGCTTATTTTTGTATTTAAATATTACGTAATCAAGAGTTTTATTTACTCTGTAGTTCTAAATTCAAATCTTCAGTTCTTTGACCTTCCGAGCCGTTAAACTATTTGCTTACCATCTGTCATCGGCGCTCAAACAATGGGCTGTAACGAAACGACAATGTAGCGGGCCTTGGATTGGGCAACGCTGCTCGTGACAGTGACTTATCACTCAAACAAATACTTATGTATACATAATTACTAGCTGTGCCCCGTGGCTTACCCCGCGTATATGTCGTTCCCATTGGTTTCACGGAATAAAAAGCCTATGTGTTCTTACAGATTACAATCTATTTGTGTTCCAAATTTCGACCCTACCCGTTCATACGTTACAACGTGATTGAGCAAAAACATCCAAATACCCAAACATTGACATTTATAATATTAGTCGGGTTTAAATACCACATAACAGCACAGTGACACGCAGCTATTAGGGCATGAAGAGTCCAAATCATTACCAAGCACTGCATTGCGCTTGTCACCCGGAAATATAAGATTTTATCTCGTAGCCCAGTAATTTATCTAGAAACATTGCCCTTCAAACTGGATCACAGTAATGTTTGAACAGTCTTGCTTGGCGGCGTAACAGAACGCATAGGTGCTAAAGGGTATACGGCGTGACGCCAGAAGAATTGGCAAAGGTGTGGTACTTCCCCAGGCGGACGCTGCAAAGAGCCCTGCCACCACAAACTCGCTCGTGGCTTCCGTTGCCGCCACTGCCTGACATGTCAATGACGTCAATCCATAAGATTTTCTTACCAAAACTCACTCAACATAACTAAAGAAGTTTTCATTTACCAAATTGCTGACTTATTCATCACAAAAGCTATTTAGTCTGTATAATAAAGTTATCTTTACGCTAGAGACGACCTCCAGGCCACCTCGCGACTCGACACGGCCATTCACCTCGTCTGCCCGGGACGTCTAGTCAGCTATCTGCACTGGGATTAAACTATGTTTAAGAGTTAAATTGTTGGACTATTTTGCAGTGAACTCTGGATAAGGTTCGTCTGGGAGAGCCTGTGTGTGTGTCCTTTCCTTTGTTTCGATTTGAAGCAATATTTCCAATCCTAATTCAGGGGGTATAATATGCTTGCACTGATGTCCCGCTATGGCTATATTGCGTGGTAGGTCGAACCACAGAGATGCGGCCAGCTTAGTTTGCACGGCAAGAGGAGACAGTGTTGCGTTTACGCAAATCTGGTCTGCATAGAGGGGAAACAATACTTGGGTGTAGAGACGTCCAACCCCGGTCATTGGTCGGTCCTAGAGATATGATCTCAGGATCCCAGTGAGCCATAGGTGAAGGGCCCGTCTGAGATTGGTCCGAAACTGGACAAACCGCGGCGGGATCCCGAAAGATAGCTAAATACATTCCCGCGGCCAAGCTTGCAAGTCGTAGAGGTTTTCATTGGTAGAAGCACCACTTTGTGGTGTCGAGCATAGCACAACCCTGCCATCCCTAAGGCGGCGGGTATGCCCGACTAGCCGAGCTCCTTAAAATAGCAGAGGATGCCCTTCAGTTGCTGGTATACCACTTCATACCACCGAATTGAGAATTTCCTCCTTGTTTGAAATCCATTAAAAAGGCAGAGTGGTATTGAGCTCAGATCATGCAGATGCGATTACAACTGATAAATAAATATTGGTGGACAATTCACACACAACACTGTCTGAAACACCCAGACACAGTGCAAACATTTGAACTATCACACAATTATTTGCACTGTGTGGGAATCGAATCCACGACTGTCGGCTTCGCAGGCAGAGCTACTACCCACTAAGCCACGAGGCCAGTCTAGCAACTTTGCGGGGTTCAGGACCTTGAAGTCTTTTTCAATCGAGGGAGTCATTGTTTATGAAGCTTTTGAGGTGTAGGATGGAATCGGCGACCTCAGGATTGTGAAGATAATCTTTCCCACTAGTCCACCACTATTTTTGAATCCATAAAGCTAAGACGGCCCACTAAATGTTCCCACTGTTGGCACTGACGGCATTACGCATGACTTTGAAAAGATAGTGATGCGCGTGGGATTCTTTCCAGAGGCACCGGGTCGTTAATAGCCGTTCTCTCGACTAAACTCCATAATCCCAACAAAATTCGTACGTATTCTAAAACTGATTTTCCAATAGCGAAATAGGACAAGTCAAGCATTGAGCCAGCACGGTTTAATTTCCTGAAGGAAACAATTTAAATCGATCCAATTGTCATTTCAAAGCGTACTACAAACTAAATATGTAACTTATCATTATCACAGGTAGCTAGGTAGGTATTTTGACCACATTTGGGCATAAACCTCAATGCCTGTTTCTTTGTTTTATTTAAACCTTAATAGGTATGCGCTTGTCCGTCATTTAGTCTGATGTCAAGACGTCAAGAGGCAATACGATACGCATCAGGCCTGATGTTAGCGGCCGCATCGTCGCTTAACATCAGGCGACATCCAAGTGTTTTAAACGTATGATAGTTAAAAAAAGTTGTAAAAGTGAAATCGGTAAGGAAATTTTTAGCGTTTGTAACTTCTTACAGACAGAACTGGGGTTATGTCTGGATCAAAAATATACCATTTTAATTATTATTAGTCCATCCGTCCGTCCGTCTGTCTGTGTATTCTTGAAACTTGGTAAGTAGATGTATTCTGTGAACCGCATTAAGATTATCATACAAAAAATAAATAAAAAACAAATCATTTTAGAGGTGTCCCACACTTGAGCTGAAACGCAAATATCTTTTTTGATTAAAACCTTACGTGTGGGTTATACATATATAGATAGGTCATTAAAATGATGAGGTTTCTAACATTTATTTTTCTGAACTGAATAGTTTGCGCGAGACTCCAAAGTGGTAAAATATGTTCCCCCCCTGCAACTTCTAAAATAAGAGAATGACAAAACTAAAAAAGTGTATGATGTACATAACCATGTAAACTGTCAACGAAAATTGGTTTGAATTAGATCTATTAAGTAGTTTTCTTTTAATACGTCTACGTTCTATTACGTTAAAACACTGATTAAAGTAACAACGAAGTACAAGAACTTTTATATTATGTTACTTGCTGCTACGGGAGCCTTCATGGGCGAGTCCGACTCGCACTTGACCACTGTTATTTGTTTGTAGAATAAAAGAAAAATACGTGTGCAATATTTTTTTATAATGTAATTGTTGAACTGATTAGTTTTTTTCTTGCCTTTTGATCTGAAGATTTCTAGTCTGCCGTAAGAGTTCCATAGTACGGCCTTTTACACGTTTCCCGCCATTTTTGTGGTTGCCAGGAAATTCCGGCGGTATCCGGAACGAACCGGTATTTTCCAGTTAAATCCAGGAACAGATACTTCAGTTTTATTGAAGTGGGACTACAAAGGATTGTGTTCTGAACTGTGACACACGGTCGGAGAGAATGGCGGGCAAGTTAGTGGATTAATTCTTAAATTAAAAGTATCAATCCCTATCCATTGCGTCCACTCAAGTGTGTGCTATTCCAGACTAAAATCCAACTGTGTTTTCAATTTCAACTTTTTTCAATTTCCATTACCAACCAAATTTCAATTGAGTAAATTGTTTTAGTAAATAATAATACTTACTAAGGTCGCCCTGTAGTCGAAATACGACCACAATAAAAAAAGAGTATACTATTATAAGCCATATGGAGGTGCTATAATTATAGTGGTTGACACAAAGAATTTACATACACTACGTATTGAGTTAGATTTTCCGCACGGTTCCTTTTCTGTCAATCGTAAGCAGATGACGTGCATACTTTCTATGGCAACAGAGTGATGTGCCGCGACAAAAGTATGACACTTCCACAAGAGCGACAAGGCAAGAAAGATGCTACCCGTGCTTTCGGTGTAAAGCGTTTGTGCCAACTCTATACGTAGTATTTGTAAACTCTTTGGGTTGACACTACCATGATAGGGGGGTGTGTAATGTTTCAAACCAGAACAATGTTTACTCGCTACTGCTTGGCGGCAGAATAACTAGCAAAGGTGTGGTACTTCCCCAGATGGACTCTGCCAAGTGTCCTACCACTACATAAATATTTAAATATTATAACAAAAACTTTTTTTGTTCACCACTATAACTGTTCGTGTGTCACGTCTGTTTACACGAGAGAAGTGCTTTTCTACAATTCTAGTCACTAAATTAAACTTTACACAGACTTATTAATTACTTCTCAAATAAAAGAATGAAAGTTTACCTTACTGACGATAATAAGTTTTTGTAGTGATAGCTGAGTCTTTACAGAGTCCGCCTGGGGAAGTACTACCTACCTACCTTTGCCAGTTATTCTACCGCTAAGCAGTAATGTGAAAACATCACGGTGGCCCGGTTTAAAGGGCAATCAATGTTTCCAGTAAAATTACAGGGTATAAAGATAAAAAAAACATCTTATATCTCTGGGTGATGAGCGCAGTGCAGTGCTAGGTAATGATTTAGACTCTGCATGTTCCAATAGCTGTGTGACACTGTTATGTGTTGGACAGGCATGTCGCTTACTCGCTTACCACAAGGTACATGTTTTTTAATAAATTAATTGGTCTGCTCGTCTCGTCACTCTTTATATTAAATCTGTCGAAACGAGCAAGGCATGAGCCTGATAGTAAGCAATATACCTGCCACATAACAGCACAGTGACACGCAGCTACATTAATACTCCAGATCATTACCTAGCACTGCACTGCGCTCGTCACCCAGAGATCTAAGATGTTATATCTCTAAGCCCTGTAATTTCTCTGGAAACATTGCCCTTCAAACCGGAACACACATGTTTGCATATAACTGCTTGGCGGTAGAATAACTGGCAAAGGTGTGGTACTTCCCCAGGCGGACTCTGCCAGAGTCCTACCATTACTAAAATGCTACTCATGTTATGCCTCCTGTACTTGTTGTTCTTTTCACCGACTAGGATCTTACGTGTGCAGCCCCGACCTATCGATTTTTTTTTGGATTTTTTTTCGGATTCACAATCCGGTATTGCCAATCGCGGAAGATTTACCCGGCTTAATTCCAAGTGTTTACAAGCGCGCTGGCTCGTTGCCAATGCCAATAATGCTATCAGGGAGTATCGAGGTGGAAAACAGACAGTAGGACATGTTTTCAAATAGAACACTGAATCTAAACCATGTGGGGAAATGTTGTCTGTATGTTAAGTACAGAAACACATACCTACATAGGTAAGTCAACTATAAGAATGTGATTTAAACCGTTGGCCATGAAGTTTTTGGCAGATCTCGATCGATTCCAGAACCTCCAACTAAAACTTAGCCGAACCATCATCCATCGCAAAGGAACGAACAGTACTCCATACAAAAGCCAATCTGTGCTTGGTATTTGTAATTGTTCAGACTTGAAGAACTACGGTACACGGTATCATGTCCTTATGGCTCAATAGAAGTAAATAAAATATTGGTGGACATTTCACACACGACAGCTTCTAGCCCCAAACTAAGCAAAGCTTATATTATGGAAGCCAGATAACTGATATAATACTTATATGTTTTTAAATACATACATATTATACATAGAAAACACCCAGGCAGAATACAAATATACCCATTCATCACATAAATGTTTGTATTGGGTGGGAATCGAACCCACGACCCACGGTTTCGCAGTTAGACTTGTTACTAATAAGCCACCACACAGCCAACTGAGCCAACTTAGAATAAAAATGATGTCATTGCCCATGAGCCTTTTGGCCGATCTCAATCGATTACAGAGCTTCCAGCTGGTACTGAGCCGATCTATCCCAAAGATGCTGACTCGATACAACAGCGAATCTGTGCTCGGTATACATGAGCAACTGTCCAGGGTTGAAGTACCTTGGTGCGTTTGAGGAGACACCTAGTTTGTGAAACTTGAAACTTGAACGTCACTTTCCTTCCAAAAATGCAGTTTCAGTATCAATTCACTGCTTGACCCTGCACTACGCTTGTCATTTGTAGGTATAAAAAGAAATATCATATCTAGTTTCTCCAGTAATTTTACTACTATACTTGTATAATACTAAATAATAACTGCGTTTGCCTCTAAGTAATTTTATTTTCTTGTTGCAGGTAAATAAAGTCAGAAATAGTTAAGTCTTTGGTCTACCGTTGATTCTACCTACAAGTTCTACATTGTTGGTAAGTTCTTATTTTTTGTACTTATTAAAAAAAATACTTAAAGCGTTTCTCCGTCGAGTCTCAGGCTAACTTACACTTTGGTCTACGCGCTAGGGCGTCGCCGTAGGAGGCACCACAACCCTGAAAGTATGTCTCTTTTCGTAAGAGTGTTTGAGGTGACAATTTTTAGATAATAAGTAACCTAACCTACTGGCATCATATCCTCCGCGACATTCCATTTCGACGCATTGAAGTATAAACGTGATATCGAATGAATTTTATCGACTTTTTTCCAATTTTAAACTTTTCACGTCTCTATTGGCGCGTAAATTTAAAAAACGGCGCGAAATTCCGCCATTTTGCGGCGTTGTGAAAAACGGATACAGATAAATGTTGTATTGTGGAGTTAGTAATATTAAATATTTTTTATTCCATATTTTTTGTTTTCCAGTGCGCTCTTCATTTTTATTTTGCTTTTTCCGAGTGTGTCTGTCTGTGGCATCGTAGCTATCGAATGGATGAACCGATTTAGATTATTTTGTTTGACAGGTGATTCAGTGCAGTGTTCTTAGCTATGTTTGATGAAAGTCCACCGCTACAAAATGGCGGATTATGTATTATCACTCTGTTCCCCCTATATCGCTATCAAATGAAAGGGTTGTACTAATAGAATACTATATATACTCTATGATACATTACAAATCCAAAATGGACGCCACTACAAAATGGCGCGTCTTTATAAATTTTCTAATATTGATGAATTCTAAATTCTGATGAAGTTTGGTACATTTTGTCGAATTTGCATACCGAAAGGTCGATTGTGGAATTTTGCATAAGTACTTATCTCAAGATATTTCTAAACCCCTTTTTTGCAAATAAAGATACATAAATATTATGAATTTCTTATGTACCTATATCCTATATCCTCTGTTTTTTTTTTGGCATCTAATAAAGAGTTGTACTATTGTATTGATTCCGTAACAAACTTTGTTTGTCATGATAGTATATCACGTCCCTTGTAGCGTATCCCGGTATGGTACATTTTATCAAAATTATAATGTAGAATATGCATAAGCCGGCGTCCGCATAATTACTAGGGAAAATTGCCTCTCATGAAGCTCTTCCGGTCTGTAACACATTTTTGAGAGTACTTCCGGGGTCAAAACATATTCTAATTTCGGTACGTTTGGGTTTTTTTACAAATTTCGTTAATAGCGGTACTTTTAAAAATAAATGTCGTAATTTCGGTAAATAACTTAACGAATTTGGTATTGCTGTGAAGAGAATAAACAAAATTAAACATTTTAGTTTGCCCCGACTGCCTCGGATTTGTTATCTGTACAACATTCTACTAGTCAAGCCCTTTCATTTGATACCCATATTGAGGTAGGTTGTGAAAAAATATTTTGTCCGCCATTTTGTGGAGGCGGCCATATTGAATCGATATTAAGAGCCCTCTCACAAAACGACAGAACTCAACTTTAGGTAAAATCCTGCAACATTGTCAGCGTGCGTCCGTTCGATTCAGCTCGAGCGTTTAGGCGGACAGAACGATCTTGAGCCGTAACGGCAGTGTACTAAAAATTTTGATGAGATTTTCTGACGTGACAACGTCTACTAAATCGATGAACGCTGGCTGCGTGCACGATAATTGATGACTTATTGTCCCGTTACGTTCGTTGTCCCGTTACGTTACGATAAATTATTCTTGCATTTCAAAAATCTGATAACTAGCAAAATTTCTTTTTTTATTTTAAGGGTAATATTTGTGCATTGGTTCTTAGCTATGTTTGGTTAATATCGATTCAAGATGGCCACAAAATGGTGGACTAAATATTTCTTCATAATCTACCTCAATATGGGTATCAAATTTAATGAAAATCTTGACCAGTAGAATACTATGCACTATGACAAATTTCAAATCCAAGATGGCCGCCACCACAAAATGGCGAAATACATTTAATTTTTCACTACTCCCTCAATATGGGTATCAAATGAAAGGACTTGACGAGTAAAATACTATGCACAATGACAAATTTCAAATCCAAGATGGCCGCCACCACAAAATGGCGAAATACATTTCTTTTTTCCTACTTCCTCAATATGGGTATCAAATAAAAAGACTTGACGAGTAAAATACTATGCACAATAACAAATTTCAAATCCAACATGGCCGCCACCACAAAATGGTGAGATACATTTCTTTTTCACTACCTCCTCAATACGGGTATCAAATAAAAGGGCTTGACTAGTAGAACACTACGCACTATGACAAATGTCAAATCCAAGATGGCCGCCACCACAAAATGGCGATTGTCATTATTTTTTACTACTACCTCAATATGGGTAACAAATGAAAGGACTTGACTAATAAAATACTATGCACTATGACAAATTTTAAATCCAAGATAGTCGCCACCACAAAATGGCGACTGACATTATTTTTCTCTACTTTTTAATATGGATATCAAATGAACGGGCTTGACTAGTAAAAACTACGCACTATGACAAATTTCAAATCCAAGATGGCCGCCACCACAAAATGGCGAATGTCATTATTTTTTACTACGACCTCAATATGGATAACAAATGAAAGGACTTGACTAGTAGCATACTATGCACTATGACAAATTTTAAATCCAAGATAGCCGCCACCACAAAATGGCGACTGACATTATTTTTCACTACTTTTTAATATGGATATCAAATGAAAGGACTTGACGAGTAAAATACTATGCACAATGACAAATTTCAAATCCAAGATGGCCGCCACCACAAAATGGCAAAATACATTTCTTTTTCCCTACTTCCTCAATATGGGTATCAAATAAAAGACTTGACGAGTAAAATACTATGCACAATAACACATTTCAAATCCAACATGGCCGCCACCACAAAATGGTGAGATACATTTCTTTTTCACTACCTCCTCAATACGGGTATCAAATAAAAGGGCTTGACTAGTAGAACACTACGCACTATGACAAATGTCAAATCCAAGATGGCCGCCACCACAAAATGGCGATTGTCATTATTTTTACTACTACCTCAATATGGGTAACAAATGAAAGGACTTGACTAATAAAATACTATGCACTATGACAAATTTTAAATCCAAGATAGTCGCCACCACAAAATGGCGACTGACATTATTTTCTCTACTTTTTTTAATATGGATATCAAATGAACGGGCTTGACTAGTAAAACTACGCACTATGACAAATTTCAAATCCAAGATGGCCGCCACCACAAAATGGCGAATGTCATTATTTTTACTACGACCTCAATATGGATAACAAATGAAAGGACTTGACTAGTAGCATACTATGCACTATGACAAATTTCAAATCCAAGATGGCCGCCACCACAAAATGACGAATGTTATTATTTTTTATTTTCACTAGGTACTTCTCAACATAGGTATCAAATGCAAGAGCTTGACTAGTAAAATACTACGCACTATGACTAATTTCAAATCCAAGATGGCCGCCCACCACAAAAAAAAAAACTTAAACCTGCACGGGCACTAACTCTATAAAACTAAAATACCTAGGTACTTATATTTTAGATGTTATCGCACGAAATAATTATATTTACAGATGTTTGTACCGCGCTGAACCTGCATCAATCGCAAACAAAATGATTTTGCGTTTCACGCGTGCCCATCCCTAGTAATCCCCAACGTACATATCTATGTAGCTATACATCATCTGCCTACGACGCGCACTAGGCGTCTAGTGTGGTGTTAGCACTCTATACTTTAGTTATTTGTCATCTATGATTTTTAACCCCCGACAAAAAAAAGGGGTGTTATAAGTTTGACGTCGATGTCTGTCTGTCTGTCTGTCTGTCGGTCTGTCTGTCTGTCTGTCTGTCTGTCTGTGTGTGTGTCTGTCTGTGGCACCGTAGAGCTCAAACGGATGGGCCGATTTCGATGCGGTTTTTTTTATTTGAAAGTTAATATCCGTGCGGGTGTTCTTAGCTATGTTTGGTTAATATCGATTCAAAATGGCCGCCTCAAAATAATGTCAGTCGCCATTTTGTGGTGGCGACTATCTTGGATTTAAAATTTGTCATAGTGCATAGTATTTTATTAGTCAAGTCCTTTCATTTGTTACCCATATTGAGGCAGTAGTAAAAAATAATGACATTCGCAATTTTGTGGTGGCGGCCATCTTGGATTTGAACTTTGTCATAGTGCATAGTATTTTATTAGTCAAGCTCTTTCATTTGTTACCCATATTGAGGTAGTAGTAAAAAATAATGACAGTCGCCATTTTGTGGTGGCGGCCATCTTGGATTTGAAATTTGTCATAGTGCGTAGTATTTTACTAGTCAAGCCTTTGCATTTGATACCTATATTGTGAAGTAGTGAAAAATAATGACATTCGCTATTTTGTGGTGGCGGCCATCTTGGATTTCAAATTTATCATAGTGCGTAGTATTCTACTAGTCAAGCCCTTTCATTTGTTACCCATATTGAGGTGGTAGTAAAAATAATGACAGTCGCCATTTTGTGGTGGCGGCCATCTTGGATTTGAAATTTGTCATTGTGCATGGTCAAGCCCTTTAAATTGATACCTTTATTGAGGTAGTAGTAAAAATAATGATGATTAATATTGGAAGTTCGTTGCTCAAACACGTCGGAACAGTCATTGGTCATGGCCATTGGTCGTAGTCATTGGTCATATCCGTTCCTCATGGTCATTGTAATTGGTCATGGTCATGGTCATTGGTCATGGTATAGAGGTAGTAGTGAAAATAACGACATTCGCAATTTTGTGGTGGCGGCCATCTTGGATTTGAAATTTGTCAAAGTGCATAGTATTCTACTAGTCAAGCCCTTTCATTTGTTACCCATATTGAGGTGGTAGTAAAAATAATGACATTCGCGATTTTGTGGTGGCGGCCATCTTGGATTTGAAATTTGTCATAGTGCATAGTCAAGCCCTTTAAATTGATACCTATATTGAGGTAGTAGTAAAATTAATGATGATTAATTAATATTGGAAGTTCGTTGCTCAAACACGTCGGAACGGTCATTGGTCATGGCCATTGCTCATGGTCATTGGTCGTAGTCATTGGTCATATCCGTTCCTCATGGTCATTGGGCATAGTCATGGTCATGGTCATGTGCATGGTCATGGTCATGGTATTGAGGTAGTAGTAAAAAATAATGACATTCGCCATTTTGTGGTGGCGGCCATCTTGGATTTGAAATTTGTCATAGTGCATAGTATTCTACTAGTCAAGCCCTTTCATTTGTTACCCATATAGTGGTAGTAGTGAAAATCAATGACATTCGCTTTTTTGTGGTGACGGCCATCTTGGATTTCTAATTTATCATAGTGCGTAGTATTCTACTAGTCAAGCCCTTTAAATTGATATATATATTGAGGTAGTAGTAAAATTAATGATGATTAATTAATATTGGAAGTTCGTTGCTCAAACACGTCGGAACGGTCATTGGTCATGGCCATTGCTCATGGTCATTGGTCGTGGTCATTGGTCATGGCCGTTCCTCATGGTCATTGGGCATAGTCATGGTCATGTGCATGGTCATGGTCATGGTATTGAGGTAGTAGTAAAAAATAATGACATTCGCCATTTTGTGGTGGCGGCCATCTTGGATTTGAAATTTGTCATAGTGCATAGTATTCTACTAGTCAAGCCCTTTCATTTGTTACCCATATAGTGGTAGTAGTAAAAAATAATGACATTCGCCATTTTGTGGTGGCGGCCATCTTGGATTTGAAATTTGTCATAGTGCATAGTATTCTACTAGTCAAGCCCTTTCATTTGTTACCCATATAGTGGTAGTAGTAAAAATAATGACATTCGCAATTTTGTGGTGGCGGCCATCTTGGATTTGAAATTTGTCATAGTGCGTAGTATTTTACTAGTCAAGCCCTTGCATTTGATACCTATGTTGAGAAGTAGTGAAAATCAATGACATTCGCTTTTTGTGGTGACGGCCATCTTGGTTTCAAATTTATCATAGTGCGTAGTATTCTACTAGTCAAGCCCTTTAAATTGATATATATATATTGAGGTAGTAGTAAAATTAATGATGATTAATTAATATTGGAAGTTCGTTGCTCAAACACGTCGGAACGGTCATTGGTCATGGCCATTGCTCATGGTCATTGGTCGTGGTCATTGGTCATAGCCGTTCCTCATGGTCATTGGGCATGGTCATGGTCATGTGCATGGTCATGGTATTGAGGTAGTAGTGAAAAATAATGACATTCGCAATTTTGTGGTGGCGGCCATCTTGGATTTGAAATTTGTGACAGTGCATAGTATTCTACTAGTCAAGTCCTTTAATTTGTTACCCATACTGTACATACTTAATTAATATTGGAAGTTCGTTGCTCAAACACGTCGGAACGGTCATTGGTCATGGCCATTGCTCATGGTCATTGGTCGTGGTCATTGGTCATGGCCGTTCCTCATGGTCATTGGGCATGGTCATGGTCATGGTCATGTGCATGGTCATGGTCATGGTATTGAGGTAGTAGTAAAAAATAATGACATTCGGCATTTTGTGGTGGCGGCCATCGCGTTCATCGACTTATTAGACGTTGTCACGTCAAAAAAAATTGACAGATTCTGCTTCTTCATGAAGTAAACAAGATCAAATGTGATGGTCCGATCCGAAAAATCAGAATGAAACGTTATAAAACGCCAAACGACTTAAAATTTTGTGGTCGCACTATAATTATTCTAGTTTATGTCATAAACGCGCGAAATATTACGTAACCGACTCCCACGCTAACTGACGCAGGTCCTCCCCCGACGGCCGCTCGCGGCATACTAAATTGCGCAGCGTAATTTATTGTAATTTCGACTGCTGGTAATTTATATTTTTTGAAAAATTGACAACTATGATTTGAAAAGTAACTATAGAATTGGATTCTACAAAGAACAAAGTATTATCGCGTCTAATTTTTATTTTGGAGTTATTGTGTATTTTACACAGAGACAACGCTAAAACTGCAATATAAAACTTAAAATTGGCTTATGATTTTGTTTTTTTTACTAATAAATGGGACCAAAATTCAGATATATGTGACTTGAATGAATTAATAAAATATGTGTATGATGTTCCCCATATTTTTTTAAGTATAAATTTTGAGTATCACTTGTAGATTTAGAAGTCTGAAACTGACACGGCGGCGACTTTTCGGCGAAATGGTCATGGGAGATCGTTCCCTACGACTAAAGGCTTTATTATTAGTATAAACAATTTTCGTACAAAAAATTAAACCGACTTCAAAACCACAAATAGGCACTCAAAAGCGAAAAATAAACTAAAATCATTGTTATAAGCGCTACTCACTCATCTATTTGAAGTCGGTGCCAGCTAAATCTAACAGGTATAGGATAAATACTACTTACCTGTGCCTACATAGCATCAATCTACTAACTTTTTGACCTGACTGGCACCGACTTCAAATAGATGAGTGAGTAGCGCTTATAACAATGATTTTAGTTTATTTTTCGCTTTTGAGTGCCTATTTGTGGTTTTGAAGTCGGTTTAATTTTTGTACGAAAATTGTTTATTTTACTCTTTTAGTGTACAAGAACAAAATTAAAAATTTTGATTAAACCCCGACTACCTTGGATTTGTTATCTGTACAACATTCTACTAGTCAAGCCCTTTCATTTGATACCCATAAAAGGAGTTGTGAAAAAACAAATGTATTTCGGCATTTTGTGGAAGCGGACATCTTGGATTTGAATTTTTTCATAGTGAAAAGTATTCTACTAGTCAAGCTCTTTCGTTTGATACCCAAATTGAGGTAGTAATGAAAAATATAATATAATTCGCCATTTTGTCGTGGTGGCCATTTTGGATTTGAAATTTGTTATAGTACATAGTACTCTACTAGTCAAACCCTTTCATTTGATACCCAAATTGAGGTAGGTTGTGAAAATATTTTGTCCGCCATTTTGTGGAGGCGGCCATCTTGAATCGACATTAACCAGACATAGCTAAGAACATCTGCTATGGTATTAACCTTGAAATAAAAGAAACCGCAACGAAATCGGCCCATCTGTTTGAGTTCTACTACGGTGCCACAGCAGATAGACAGACACACAGACAGACATCGACGAAACTTATAACACCCGTTTTTTTGGTCGGGGGTTAAAAACAAGTTTTATTAAAGCATTTACACAATTTTGTATTGACAGGGTCGAGATTCATAACTTTTGTGAAATCTACAACGTCATCCAGATACGCAATTTTTCAGTTTTGGTTCATATTTCAAAAACTACTTGACCGATTTCAAAAGATTTATATGGGACCATTCGGGAAGCATACCCATCCGAACACAAAAAGAAATTTTAAAATCGGTTCAGAGGTTCTCGAGAAATCAGGTAACATACATAAAAAAAAAAAAAAAAAAAAACATAGGTGTCGAATTGATAACCTCCTCCTTTTTTTGGAAGTCGGTTAAAAATTGAAACAAGGAAACGTCAACAAGAAAGATCGGCCTATTTTTTGAACGTAATTATCTATTTCTAGATAATACTAAAGATGGTAATATCGGAACACAAACTTTTTGAATTTCGTGCGACGACGTGAGCCGGCTCTTAACCAAACATAGAATAAGAACCACCGCACGGAAATGAACCTTCAAACAAAAAAAACGCAACGAAATCGGCCCATTCGTGTGAGCTCTTCGGTTCCACAGACAGACACACACATTGACAGACAGACAGAACATCAACGTGAAACTTATACTCGTAACAACCCTTGTTTTGGTCGGGGGTTAAAAAATAAGATGTGGTGTCATGAGATACCACGGAGCCACGAAGTTTATTTAGTTAATATATAAGTAAGTACTAGTAATAGAAGCAACACAAAATTCGGAAGAATAATATTGTTTAATATTTAACCCCCGACCAAAAAGGGGTGTTATAAGTTTGACGTCGATGTCTGTCTGTCTTATATGTATTATAACTCCGAATTTGATAGATTACTTTGGAAACTACGCGGGTGAACCCGGAGGCGTGGAACGTGGTCATCTAGAGATATTGTAGCATTTCTAGATGGCTTATGGCTATGGTCCCGAATTTACCCGAAGATTTCTTATCATTCCCGCACGTGACGCTAGAATTCAATTCACAGCCCACGAACAATCTGTCTGTGGCGCGCCAAACGAAGCTTTCACTTCGAAAACCTTTGAGCTGTTATGGACGAGTATACAAACATCGTAACACAAGATTTTTTTGTTGTATATTTATAGATTAGTAATTTTTAAAATATACTTGAATTAGCATTTATAACAAATATAAACTTTATTCACTTAAAATAAAGCATGTTTTGAAAAAATGTTGTGAAGACGCCATATGGTGGACAGTTGGGCTCGGTCTTCCGTGAAACATCTTTCCGATATCAAAACTTAAATAACTTTGCGGTTCAACGGTTTTACCGGTTTTTAGGTTATCCTTATTTGGTCGCGTTATGGAAAAATGATGGTACCTAAGTAAATTTTTACGATCACGGAAAACCGACACTCTGAAGTTTGCTAGTCAACATTGTAGTGAACATTGTAACTAACTTCAGGTTAATACTTCTTGCGATGAAGATATTATTTATTATCTATGGTTCTCCAACGCGATGGAAGGACGAGCTCGGAGCGTTTAAAACTGATTGGACGATGGCAGCACAGGACCGGATAAAGTGGAGGGAATTGGCCAGAGACAACTGAGGTTAAATAAAAAAATATGATTGAAGCTACATTTCTTAGCGCGAGGATTAAAGCGAAGTACTTATTGACTTCTTGCGTGTGTAGGTACATAAGTATAAGTACACACAGTTTTTATTTTATCTTTGAATCAAATATCATCTGAACCTTAATATCATATTAGAGTGAGGGACGTCTGAGTTATATAATATGATCTTATCCCACGATCAACTTCTTATTATACAACAGCCTTTCCCAAAGTGGGCGATAACGCTCCTTTGTGGCCGCTGCTGGTTTACAGGGGTACGAGACCCAGAAACAAGAACAAAATTAAAAATTTTGATTAACCCCCGACTACCTCGGGTATGTTATCTGTACAACATTCTACTAGTCAAGCCCTTTCATTTGATATCCATATTAAGGGAGTTGTGAAAAAAAAATGTATTTCGCCATTTCGTGGAAGACGCCATCTTGGATTTGAAATTTGTCATAGTGCAATGTATTCTACTAGTCAAGTCTTTTCGTTTGATACCCATATTGGGGTAGTAGTAAAAAAATAAAATAATTCGTCATTTTGTGGTGGCGGCCATCTTGGATTTGAAATTTGTTATAATGTATAGTATTATACTAGTCAAGCTCTTTCATTTGATACCTATATTGAGCGAGGATGTGAAGAAATTTTTTATCCGCCATTTTGTGGAGGCGGCCATCTTGTAATGGTATTAACTGAACCAGAGTACCAACGCAAAGAAATTTGCTTTCAAATTAAAAAACTGCATAGAAATTAGTCCATCCGTTTGAGCGCTACGATCCCACAGACATCGACTTCAAACTTATAAAACCCCCCTTATTTTGGTCGGGGGCTAATAATTAACAATAAATCAGGTCATCATTACCATACAACCATACATTCACGCTGCGTACAAAACACATTGATTTCACATTTCTCCCGATTACCAACAGGCGATTTGTTGGTCAAACGCTGTCTTATTTACATAAAAAACTCTTCGTACAAACAAACAAACTTTCCCATTAACAATAGTGTAATTACCCGTCACGTCACCACAAATACAATTTGAAATATTGCTCTGATAATCTATAATTATCTTCCAACTTATCTTTGATAGTAAAAAAGAGGAGCCACTGCTTCTTTCCCACACAATTATCAATCGGTTATCTATATGTCGCCTGCCAACTAGGTTAATCAGCCTTTCAATAAACAACCTAGCCATTTTACTAAAAAGCGCCTTTTAGCCAACTTCCTGACTGATATTCAGCCATTTGATCATAGTGGCATTCGGGGCCTTCTCGTAAGGAGAGAGTCAAGGCCCACCACGCTGGCCAAGTGCGGGTTGGCAGATGACACATGACCCCGAAAGATTCTAGGTATATGTCGGTTTCATCACGATGTTTTCACTGTTTTTAATTTAGCGGCATTACGCACATGACTTCGAATATACCACCTTGCCATTTTGTCTATCGGAATGCTCGTAGCTCTAAAAAGCGATATCGTTTCATGGTCGATGTTCCAAAGACACGAACGAAGAGATTTGACTCTACTTTTTTGATAAGAACGTCTAGGCTGTGGAATACGTTGCCTGAGTGAGTTTTCCCCCGATAGTTACAATCTTTATCTTCAAATCGAGGAATCGGTTTCTTCTAGGTAAACACGCTCCTTCGTAGACCGCATCGTCGCTTAACATCAGGGGAGATAGCTGTTAAGTAAACCTATAAAAGTTAAAAAAAAAACTTCGAAAAGATAGTAGCGCGCGTGGGATTTGAACCCGGGGCTCCGGATCGGCAGTCGCCATTCATCCGACTAGACCAGCCGTAAGAGTGAACTGGCTAGGTTGTTATAGAATGGCTGATTAATCTATTAGACTGCGACATATACAGTTTTTAGTTTCAACATTTGGTTAACGGTAGATAATCTACCGTCACATCTACCGTCCCCGCGTCAGCGGTGCGTGCCACGGAAGCGACGCCATTACACTACCACTTCCGGTCAATTGTCGATCTATTTATAATAACTGCTACAAGAAAAATACGTATATTTACTGTGTACCATTTGGAATAAGGGCAACGTACGAACGATTGTGGGCGTATCTCACGTACTTACGGAAATTAGTTTTTATGTACTGTGACCGTCATCGGTCGGTTTGTTCGGCGAGTGTTAGCTGCATCACCGAAGACCGTCCGAGAATTCAACTGACAGATGGCCATCAAGGACAGAAATGCGGCTCTGGGCCAGGAGAAGGCGGCTTAGGCAGAAGACGATGTCGAGTCGATTACAATCGGAATCCCAACCGGTAGTGATCGGCTCAACAGACGAAATCCGACTGACTAGTACTAGGCTTAGGTTCAAAATGTTATCCCCTTCGTCTCCTAATCCAAGAAATATTTAAAAACATGTAATTGTAATGACAAAGGGCACGGACCCCGGAGTCTGAGGAGTGGCTAAAATTAATAATAATAATAAAAAAAGACCGTGACACAGGAATTTATGTTTGATTTGGTCGATTTTATATAGTCTGCAATCGACCCGTCCAGGCTTCACTCGGATATTGTCACATAAAGACCATTAACCGAGATAAAAACTATCCTATCTTGCAAGTTGGATTAAACTGCACACGGTATGCAAATTTGATTAAAATCGGTTAAGTAGTTTAGGAGTCCATCGGGGACAAACAACTTGACACGTAATTTATATATATAGAGAGAATCAGCTGGAAGGAAATGAAGAGAAATGAAGAAGTTTTGAAGATGGTAGAGGAGAAAAGAACATTAATGGAAACAATAGAAAACAGAAGAGGGAAGATGTTGGGACATCTGATACGACACGACAACTTCATTAGAACAATAATGGAAGGTAAATTAGAAGGGAGGAGGAAGAGAGGTAGACCTAGGAGAAGTTACATGAACCAAGTGAAGGAGAAGATAAATGTAGTGTCGTGTCAGGAAGTCAAGGAGAAGGCGGAGTGTAGAATTACATAGACATGCACGGTTCTGAGGGGTGGGGGGGGGTCACAGGATTTGACCCTTCCCAAAATCGTATACGTTAAACTAAAATCTAAATATCAAGTATTAAGTATTTTGTACTCAATTTATTGTAGGTATTCCTACTAGTGACCTCCCCCAAACCTGAGACTGCGTACTCGTGACCCCTCAAAATTCGAGGCTGGGACCGCGCCTGTACATAGAAGGACCTCCACCGACAAGAGCGATTATGAATGAATGAAAAGAAGATAAGATTTGGACTAGAGTAGCAACTTACATTGACAGGCGTATAGAACAGTCAATTTCCACGACAAATCGTCTCCACATCAGGATACAAACTACATTTTGATAGACCGCCATTTTTTAGTTTCAGTGATTTTTGAAGTAAAATACTTCTTTTCGCGCACTACACACAGATTTTTCGCGGGCTGTGAATCGAGCTCAAGCGTCACGCTCGTAAATGAAAGAAATCGGGTGAACTCGGGACTAGAACAGACGAGTTGATCAGAAAGCAAGAGTCATCAAATAGCAACTTACCTTGTCCCCATTATAAAATTTTACGATTTCTCCGACGAGCCACAATAGAACAATATGTGGGAACGTTACTTAATACGTGTAACTTTTATGTGTAGAAACAAGTAAACAATCTTTTGTTGTCGGTTTGATGTATTTTCATGTTTTTTTTTAAATAAAAAGTGACGAGACTAGCAAGACATGTTCCTGATGGTAAGCAACATGCCTGCCACATATAGACTACAGGCCCGTGAACAAAATGTATGGGTCATCTGATACAGCAGGAGACCTATGTAGGATGATAGAAGGGTATAAAGTAATAAGATTCAGCACTATGCCGGCACTTGTAAGCTGTCCAACTGAGTGCAGGTGAAGAGGGGGGGTTCTAAACCTCGATCATTTCTCCTTGTCGCATGAATTTTGTACGGCATTGCGGAATAATAGATTAGAAGAGGTACCTATTGAAACTAGAATATATATATTTTATTATTATTGTTTTTAAGCTTTCGCGATTTGAACACATAACCACGGCGGTTGTAACGCTGCCGAAACGTCGAGGTATTTAAACAATGAATTAAATCGTTTTAATTATTAGTTTGTGAAAAAAATCATGATTTTCCGACGATTTACAGAGTAAATTTGGTCATATGATTATGTTCGGCATTGGTTCCATAAAGTTTAAATATCTCTTCTAATACATTATTTCGCAACGCCGTACAAAAATCATGCGACAAGGAGAAATGATCGTGGTTGAGAACCCCCCCTCTTCAACTGCACTCAGTTGGACAGCTTACAAGGCATAGGGCTCAATCTTATTACTTTATGCCCTTCTATCATCATACATAGGTCTCCTGCTGTATTATATGACCCATAAATGTTGTTCACGGGCCTGCAGTCTAATAACAGCACAGCGACACGCAGCTATTGGAAGATGAAGAGTCCGAATCATTACCCGTCCTGCACTGCGCTCGTTAGCCAGAGATCTACTGGCCTTGTGGCTTAGTGGGTAGTAGCTCTACCTGCGAAGCCGAGGGTCGTGGGTTCGATCCTCACCCAGTGCAAATGTTTGTGTGATGAATTCAAATGTTTGTACTGTGACTGGGTGTTTCTGTGTATAATAAGTATGTACATATTTA
This sequence comes from Ectropis grisescens, assembly GCA_017562165.1. NCBI lineage: Eukaryota > Metazoa > Arthropoda > Insecta > Lepidoptera > Geometridae > Ectropis > Ectropis grisescens. The sequence goes on from CM029796.1 coordinate 1,238,142, forward strand.
CAACTATTATAAGTATTATATCAGCTATCTGGCCGCCATAGTACAAGCTTTGCTTAGTTTGGGGTCAGATGGTGTTGTGTGTGAATTGTCCACCAATATTTATTATTATCTAAGATGTTATATCTCTAAGCCTTTTTTCTGAAAACATTGCCCTTCAAACCGGAACTAAATTATTGCTTGGCGGTAGAATACTTATCTAATAAAAATACGTATTTACTGAAAACATCATGTCTCTCTATCTCTTCTTCCGCGCTCTCGCTCGCACGCTCGTCTCGGCCGGAACGCGACAATATTTCGTGCTTGCAGCCGGCGTTCATCAATTTACAAGACGTTATCACCTCAAAAAGTTCATAAACCACACGTGACCTACAAAATAAGCGCTTAAACTTGAACTATGGAGCGACAAGCCACTGACCGTTACTTGTGCCTACTTTCGCTTCTGTACAATTATACTAGTCATGTACTCTTTGGCTGAGTAGTCATAGAATAATTAGGGTCAGAGGGGTAACTATAAACAGTTTAAGGGCGAATCCTACTAATAGATAATATAGATAGAAACTCTTTATTTCGATACAAACAAACTAAAATATACACCTATTAACTAGTGCCACAAGTGGCGGCCTTTTTCCTAAGATTGAGCAATCTCTTCCAGGCAACCAGCAAAAAGGAAAATAGCCTACATACACTCGTAGGCGGGGGAAGGCGCCGTTAATTTAATAATACTACTACATATTTATATAACATAATAAATATTAAACTATAAATATGAGACTAAAATTCAACTGATAAATCCTAAAAATAATAAACAATTACCAACAAAAGTGCGGATATGATGAACAATAAATTATGATAACAATCAGCGTATTACAGCTTCAATCAGCAGATCGGATACCAACAGTGCTACCACCTACAATTATATTTATAGAAAAGACTACGTTTCTTTTGTAAGAAAAACAAAATAAAAAAATTAAGACTTTAGATAAAACAGATTTTTGAAGCCAATAACATCTGATGATTTTTTCACTCGCTTGGAATCGCGACATTCTGGCCGTGGTAAGCCTTGATTATAAAAAAAATGTGTGCGCTTAAGACTGTTGTGTTTAAAGTGTATGTGTAAGTGCTGTGATGAAAATAGGTATTATTTTGTGTGTTTACGTAGTGTAAGTGCTGTGATAAAATAGTAATACGAGTACCTATATTACAACAAAAACTTATTTTGCTATGGAAGTGAAATGCAAATTTAATATTTCGTATCAAGTTCAATTAATAACATTAATGTGGTAAGTACGTGGAAGTTAATGTCGGTATAAAAAGATATAAATGTAATAAACACGGGTAAACAGGGACTATATTATCTTTCTCGCTCTGACGCGCTTGTTCACTGTATTTTGTTTCTCGCTCTAACATCCCGAGTTTACCCGAAAAGCTATAATCATACCCGAGCGTGACGGTTCATTTCAATTCACAGCCCACGAAAATTCTGTCCTAGGCGCGCTCAAAGAAGTTTTCACTTCAAAATAAAGTTAGAATTAAAATGTTACAAAAATTAATTGACATTTACATCAAACAAAATTACTGACGATTTGCTGGTCCCATAGAAATCTTAGAATCTTCTCTGTAAGTTCTGTGGGTAGGTATTGCCATTGTTGAAACGTGACTAAGTCCCGTGTAGTATTTAAATTATGTGTTCGAAATCGCGAAAGTTTAAAAAGAATATTGCCGTAGTGATTTCCACCTTATAGAACACTAGATGTCCGCCCCGGCGTTGCCCGTGGTACATTATATAGCACTCATCAGAATCTCGCACATATACAACGGTGAAAGAATTACTGAAATCGATTCAATCATTCCTGAGAATATCACTTTCAAACAAAAGATCTCTTCAGCTACCTGCTACGCCCCCTGTCGGAAATTAGTCGTACAAACTCAGATTAAAAAAAAATTGATCAGCAAAGGTTTATATTCAATGCACAGTTTTACTGAAATTCAATGGCGCAATCTTAGACACATGCTGTCATGTGTCATGTCAAAGCACAAAACGTATGAAAACTCGCAAAAAGGAATATTTTTTCCCGAATTTGTTACATTCATGATTCATACTCCGCTTCTATTGATAGTAGATTTATGTTCTATAGCCTATAGCCTTCCTCGATAAATGGACTATCCAATAGAAAAAGAATCTTTCAATTCGGACCAGTACTTCCCGAGATCCTAGCGTTCAAACAAACAAACTCTTCAGCTTTATAATATTAGTTTAGATTTAGAAAACCAAAGCAATATTTTAGCAAAGAGAGGTTATCCCTCTGCCATATTGTGCGCAACGGGCCGGTGTGGCCGTGCGTGACCCTATTCTCCGCTCTCACAGCTGACAACCCGTTAGCGATTCGGCATACATTACCCGTGATTATGATTGATCCGCCTTCAACTGGCAACACTGGCTTTACTTGCCAACACCGTTGATGTATTCTTGGCGGGAAACGTGAGAACATTTTGTACATCTACAGAGGTAATGTATTATTAACCCTTATTATTGACCCGTCCAAATTTCAATTCAATGTGATTATTCGAATCACTAATTCAGACGAAAACTTGTTAACGTCATTTACAATTAAAGGTTTGGTTAAAGGCAAAGAATCTGTGTACATAATTTAATAAAATCTGCCTCAAAGCTTCCATGTCAAATTGAAATGGTCATGTCATAGTAGAATTGACGTTCAACTGACGTTTAGTCCCGCCAAAACTACAAACAGGACTCGACCCTGACTTCGGATTTTGTCAGAAATGTGACAATCAATACGTTAGTGTCACCGCACACGTTATTAAACAAGAAGTTTACGTTGACCCTGATTTATCATAGCAATTTTGCCACTGCGATAGAACTGTCAAAATTCTCAGACAAGGAAAACTTTTAGTCATGTCAGCAAATTAAAATTTAATAACTATTCCGTTGTTGACAACAATAAAGCTGACAACTATTTTAAGAAACAACTCAATTCCACTGACTTTGCATAAATCCTTTTACTTACTTACTAATGAGCCGGCCATCTTGTACCCGTAGACAGCTGTCATCTGTCATGCGTTTCGCGCGTTTTTGTTTTCTTTTTCCGCGTGCATTGTTTGAAAAGAGGTTGCGTAATGAAGTTTTCTTGGTAAAATTGACACTGCGGCATACAAGTGTAGGCTATGTTTGATAAATGTGATTCTTTCAGCAAACATTTCCAGTGACCTACTTAAGTACATACTGGTACGAATAATTGTTTTATTCATATCAATATGAATCAAATCAGTATGCACGAGATTTTTGATGGACATTGAAAGATGTTTGAAAAATGAGGCAAGTATTTTTATCAGACGATTTTTAACTAGCATGGTATCGGGACCTTTTCCTCGAAGTTTTCTTTGATAACAAGAACTTTATGGACAAAGTATTAGAGGAAGACGTTACAGTCAAAATAAAGTCTTGTAAACTGTTACTTATTGCTGTTTCAATACTTTTAGATTCTAAAATTCAAAAATAACAAAAGTTTGGGAAATGGGAAGTGGGATAAATGAGATAATGAGATGATTTCCTTCGCGTTCCCGCCAAAAACAAACAAAAATGGCGGCATTGTGTTGCCTTTATCCGCCCAACAAAATTACTGACGATTTGCCGTGGCCATAAAATATAAAGTTTCTCTGGGTTCTGTGGCTATTACCATGCTCTGTAATTTAGTAAAAACAACGTAAAAATATGTGCGATAGATTGCGTTTAAGAAATAGAAATAGCAATCGTAATGTTTTAATTTAAAATAAAAATTGTTAGGATTGATTTTAAAATCATTGCCATTTGTAGGCAATTTTTGAAACTATTTTTGTAGATTTTATAAGTTATTTAGTTATAAAGAAAATATCACATTAATATGACATAAACAACATTCTTAGACATCCCGGCTCCCGGCATCTCCCGCTACAGTTTGCGGCTTCATTTTATTCAATTCCCTAGTGGTCAAATACTGGTAAATTTAGTACGCTAATACAACACGATTTCCATTTAAATTAACACAAATTCGCATACACGCCTCGAAACTGTAATCAAAACAGTAATTATGGCACAAAGCGGCTGACGCATTACTGAGCCCGCTGTGGTGCGCCAGGGACGACACAGGCGGGGTAAGGGGGCGAAATGACCCTTACCACTATTAGTATATTGGCATTGGCACTGGTTGTGCTCGACTTTCACGCGCGTTTTAAGGGGGGTTTTGGCAATACGAAATTGTGTAAAGGCATTCAAAGGTAAAATAAACTATTTTCATACAAAAAATTAAACCGACTTCAAAACCACAAATAGGCACTCAAAACGAAAAATAAATTAATATCATTATTATAAGCGCTACTCACTCATCTATTTAAAGTACCTAGTTGTTAATGTCCGTTTTTTCTCCGCGTCTATGAAACTCTTGAACCTATATTAATTGATATATATGTTCTTGTTTCAGGTAAATGACGTAATCCAATATAAATATGGTGGAAAGCTAAGTCCAGGAAAATTTATCTGATCTCAGGTATGGCTAAGGTTTTTAAAGATGGCTGGCTCTGTCAAGTATAGCAGCGCAGTTCCCGTTCCCGTTATTTTTCGGTAATATAGCCTATGTGTTATTCCAGACTATAATCTACCTGTGTTCCAAATTTCAACCCGATCCGTTCAGACGTTTGGACGTGATTGAGCAGCAAACATTTAAATAAACAAATTTTTAATTTCATAATAGTATAATTGAATTTCATAATAGGATACACTCCGCGAGGCATAAGCTGAGCTTTGCATTTGTGTGAGTGTACATGGATAGTGTAGGTGTGACAACCGGCCTTAGGCGCGGCGCCATTCTGTCTCGCCGCGCTCCTGCCTGATTGGTGATCACTCACACTAATGCAAAGCTCAGCTTATACCTCGCGGAGTGTAGTTAAGATTACTCCGACTAATTCACTTTTCAAACTAAAAAAAAAACGTAATCAAAATCGGTTATTGATCTACAATATTACAAACACACACTTACACATACACACAAAGAGAGAAACACGTGAAACTAATAAAAAAACGGCTAAAAATACGGGCCTTAGCGATAGCGATAAGCGGTTAAATGCTTTATATAACCTAGCTCCGGTCCTGATGCGTACTGGATCCGCGTAATCCTCTCGCCATAGAACGCCACTAATGAGCCGGCGGCCATCTTGTTTCGTTGACAGCTGTCATGAGTTTCCCGCGCTTTGTGATTTTCTTCTGAAAAGGTTTTAATGCGCGTCTTTTCAATGAACCGGCATTCAAAAGCATTGCTCTATGCGTTAATTTGAGTTTGACAGCATCAACGCCATTTTTTATTCGCTTTGGCTCTCATGATATGGTGCTGACTGCCTGTCGTTGAGTTTTTGAATCCTGGACGTAAAAAGCGTGACGTTATGGTGTAGACAGTTTTGTTCTTGAATTTACACCTCTTTTCTTTTTTGAAAAAATGATAAGAGTATATTTTTTTGAGATTATATGATTATTTATGAGATTCAGGGTCATAATCCACCACAGTGCAGGTGGGTGATTCATGATGACACATGACTTTGAAAGGTTCTAGGTACAAGTCGGTTTCCTCGTGATGTTTTCCTTCACCGTTTTAAGTTAGCGGCATTACTCACATGACTTCGAAAAGACAGTGGTGCGTGTGGGGTTTGAACCCGGGGTCTTCAGATCGGCAGGCGCCGTTCGCCCGACTAGACCAGCCGTAACTTTAGTAGAAAACTTGACACAAATTAAACTCACTAATTTATTGCTTGAATATGTTACATGTAAAAATAATTATATAGATAGACTTAGAACAATTTTAAATCGCATCACAACGTACCCAATTGGGTAAGTTCAGATTTGGGGCGAAATGTATTATTTCACAAGTCAAGTACTAAGTTTTCATCCTGAAACTAATACACATACTACATTTCAATTGGCGACCTTATCGCTTAGAGTTTAGAGGATTTTTTTTTTGATTTTATGGCTTAGAGTGACAAAACGAGCAGGACATGTGCCTGATGGTAAGCAACAAGCCTGCACATAACAGCACAGTGACAACACGAAGCGTCCAAATGACTACCTAGCACCGCACTGCGCTCGTCATCCGGATATATAACGTGTTTTATCTCTAAGCTCTGTAATTTCTCTGGAAACGTTGACTTTTAAATCGGAACACGGTAATGCTTGCACACTACTGCTTGGCGGCAGAATAACTGGCAAAGGTTCCAGACAACCGTGCACGGACTGGATGACATGGCACATCACAAAGGAAAACAAGAACCATCGAAATTGATACACAATTGGCGGCGCTAACGAGTAACACACATGAAAACATTTTACACATTCATACAAAAAAAAATTGGTTGCCTGTAAAGTCGGTATACGGGCGAAAGTTTTACGTGACAACGACTTTGAGTGGTAAAATAATTTTACGGAACTTACGCGTGCCTTTCACTTTTTATGTCTGTCTCTCTCGCTCTTAGGCGGGCTAACCATGCCCGAGTGGAAGGGACGCGTGCCTCTCACTCGCTCTCGTTGTGAGCGCATAACGTGAGCGGAGCGTAACGCAGTTTCTTGAAGTGTCACCCGGCAAACCAATTTATAAGACATTGTCACGTCAAAAAAACATACAGCCGAATAGAGAACCTCCTCCTTTTTTAAAGTAGGTTCAAAAGTGGTAGTTTCTTGTTGCTTACTACGTAAATCTGTATAGTCCAAGATCCCAGAGCCGCCAGACGTTACGTATTTTCTGATGGATGAAATGACCGAGTTAAAACACCGAGCTTTAAAGCGTCTGTTAAGCAAAACGGCCGACGGAAAGTGTCTGGTAGTATTGGGGCCTTATTTTTAAAGATATTGCCTATAACATACAAATACAAAAATCTTTCTTGCTGTTTGTAGGTAAGATAAGATGATACAAAACATTTTAAAAGTTGCCCCATACAAACTGGCCTCTGCGAGAGGTATGCAATATGTCTGGCAAGACAATTTGTTAGTAATTTATAAATAAAAAAAATAATTAAATAATAGTCAGCTGATTAAAGTCTTCTTCTTCCTCATCTTCTATTAATTTCTGGTTTTTATTTATGTCATCTGATTCTTCATCTTAGATTAATTTCTGGCTTCTATTTGGTTGTGATATAATATATTTGTGTGAGATAAATGTTTGGTGAGCACAATTTCGCCAACATCTTGTGTTACGTGAAAATCAGTTATCAGAAAATACGTGAAGTAAGTAATGTATCTTCTGGACCCGATATCTCAAAATTGGTCGTCTAAGCAAGTTAGCGGGTAAGCATGTGTTCTTAGTACGTACTAACTCTACTCAATCGTCCACATTTCATCCATCAGAAAATACGTGACGTCTGGCGGCTCTGGGATCTTACTATACACATCAAGTGTCCACAATATGTCATTTGATATTGTTGACAAGCGACGAACTGTAATGTCGTCGTGTTGCTTGCTTTCTTGAAATACAATAGAGATAGAGATCAACATGATCATTGTATTAAAAGAGTTACAAGGCTACTTCATTGTGAGACGGATTGTTGACGGCTCCCCCGTGCGAAATGTAGCATTTTTGAAGAGAAAACTCAAATTTTAAAAACTATTTTTTAAATTAATAGTGACTAGACGAGCAGTACATGTGCCTGACGATAAGCAACACGCCTGCTCAGAACAGCACAGTGACACGCAGCTATTGGAACACGAAGAGTGCAAATCATTACCTAGCACTGCACTGCGGTCGCCACCCAGAGATCTAAGATGTTATATCTCTAAGCCTTGTAATTTCTCTGGAAACCGGAACACAGTAATGTTCGCACATTACTGCTTGGCGGTAGAATAACTGGCAAAGGTGTGGTACTTCCCCAGGTGGACTCTACCAAGAGTATGTGAATGAAAATCAGCGTCACGTTCGGAAATGACAGAAATGTTCGGCTGAACCGCCGAATGTGCCAGAGTGATAAAGATGAATTAACTTCATAATTTGAAACAAATTCGGTGGTAGTTTTCAAAATATTTAATTTAATGTACATGTTAGTACCTACGTTTGGTTTCTCTTTGCTAAGGACGCATGCTAATATTGAAGTTAAGGACATCAGTATTGCAAAATGTCGTTAAAACTTTAATCTAAGTAGGTAAAGTCATGAATTAATGTCGTTTATTCGTCGATACACAACCGGTTTTATTCGGGTTTCGAGAGAACATTGCAAATTTGTGCTATAAACGTTTAACTGGTATTTGAAAGATAAAATTTGAGTTCTTTTCCAATGAATATTGATTGGTAAATAATTTAAATGTGTTTTGTTAATTAGAACTTTTTGATACCTTGCCTATTTTTCTATAGGGCTGCTCGTAGCTCGAAACAGCGACATTGTTTCATACTTGACGTTCCAAAAACACGAACGAAAAGGTTTGTCTTCACTTCCCAAATCAGAACGTGTACACTTTGGAATGCGTTGCCAGAGTGGGTTTTTTTCCGATGATTACTATCTTGATGTCAAATCGAGAGTGAATCGGTTTCTTCTAGGTAAACACGCTCCATCGTAGACCGCATCGTCGTTCAACTCAAGCGAGATGACGATCAAGAGGTAAACCTATAATATTCTTATGGCTCCTAATCGGTAAGTTCACCGCAATTTCACCGGTGTCCAGCGTTTGAACATTGAGAGTGTCGTTAATGTTCTTTATATTCCTTACTAGCTGTACCCTGCCACGCTTCGCTGTGGCACATTGTGATGCAAAAATTAGATAAAAACAATCCTTTATGCGGATTATATATATATATATATATCATTGTAAAATTCCAGCTCGATCGATGCAGAACTTTTTGAGTTTTTGAAGCGTACACAAACCAACATAACATTTTTATATACAAATCTTTATTACCAAGAAACATCAATCGGAACAGATTACAAAAATGCTTAAATTTATCACAAGAAAATACATAAATGTTCCCAGAGCTAGCCTTCGGCCCCACACTGGGCTCGGTGGCCCGTGCTGTGGAAGCCAGGGAACGAAAGTAAAAACACAGTAGGGGTATCAAAATTGTTATTTTGGTCTAATCCCAGTTCTAGAAGAAGATGTAGTGCGAGGGTGAGAGTGGGTGCATGTGTGTGAGGGTGTGTGTGTGTGTGTGTGTATGAGGGAGAGGGTGTACGTATGTGTATGTGTTGTAAGTGACAGAGAGATAGACTATGAATAAGTACGACTAAGTCGAAATCAAACGAGTGCCAGTTTGCTTCCAACCTCAAGTTGTGGCAGATTATAATAGAGCCCAATCACAACACTGAGCGTATCCGAGTGATAAAGTTTTCAGTATAGTCATACGACAAAGACCCTAACCATTCACGAACCACTCGCTTTACTTTCGTGAACCGTTCACACTTGATGAATGGGAGAGCCTTGACAGTTTCATTATAGATTCGTGGAAACAGATATTTAGGATGTCTGGTAGCAATAGCAGACCTAATATCGCAAACTGGTAGTCTAAAAACTCTTCTCGATGTCACCTCTGCGAGCCGACTCGACCCCTTCAGCGACTTGTGAAATTTTAGTACACTCCGCGAGGTACAAGCTGAGCTTTGCATTAGTGTGAGTGATCACCAATCAGGCAGGAGCGCGGCGAGACAGAATGGCGCCGCGCCTAAGGCCGGTTGTCACACCTACACTATCCATGTACACTCACACAAATGCAAAGCTCAGCTTATGCCTCGCGGAGTGTACTGCTTTTTGGATGAACAGCTGTCGTACTGAAGGAACAGCGGCCTCCCTATACAACTCACGCGTGGGGAACCTGAAAGGTTATATATAGAAGAGATTTAAGTACTTATGATTCTTCAATCGTTTATACTTATATATAATGTTAAATGCGATAGTACGCTTCTGAATTCGAGCGTTCTTGTCATGACGTCTTTTCTTTCATAAATGTCCATTGACAGTTATACTTTTTCTATTAAATTAAGACCCCTCACCACTTACACCTAATCTATTAAACGACCCAAATCTCTACGGAAAGTTAGTTCACTTAAAAAACCATAAAACATAATCAAATTTAAATTTATTGAAAGAAAATGGGGGCGCAAGAAATAATATTTATGAACAGCCTACGTTAAATGCGGGGTGTTGTCAAATCTGTAGCGGTAGGACTTCTAGGAGTCCACTTGGGGAAGTAACTGGCAAAGGTGTTGCCAGCTATTTTACCGACAAGTAGTAATGTGTAGTCATCACTGTGTTCCGGTTTGAAGGGCATTATTTTCAGATAAATTACAGGGCAAAGAGCTAAGTAAATTATCTTCTATCTATGTGTGAGGAACACAGTGCAGTGCTTGGTAATGATTTGGACTCTTCATGTTCTAACTGCTGCGTGATACAGTAATGTTATGGATAAGTCGAGAGGGTTGTAGATCTTTCATCTTCATCAAACCAATCCACGTTAAAAAACCAGCCAAGTGTGAGTCGGGCTCACGCACCGAGGGTTCCGTTCAACCCTGTACATGTAGTAAAAGTTATGATATTTTTATAAGTATAAAATTAAAAAATATGTATATAAATATATGATGTACCAAAAATGGTACAGTTTTCGCAATTTTTCATTTATCTGTGCTATAAGAAAGAAGTTGCTTCGTACCAAATTTCAAGATTCTGAGTTCACGGGAAGTAAGTACGCTGTAGATTTTGATTCCTTTGCGAAAATTTGCGGAAATTTGAGGCAACGGATGTATCTTTTGATTGCGTTAGATTAGAAGTTTGATTTTGTTACAGCTTCAAGGGACAGTAAACCTGAGTATTTGATATAAATTTCAGCGTGATACACGCTTACTGAGAAAAAGGGTCTTGACAGACAGACAGACCGACGGACTACAAACCAAATAAATAAATATTCGTGGACATTTCACTCACAACACTATCTCACCTCAAACTAAGCAAAGCTTGTATATTATATAATGCTTATATATTTTGAAATACATACTTATTAGACATAGAAAACACCCAGGCACAGTCCAAATATTTGAATTAATTACACAAACATTTGCACTGGTTGGGTCGAACCCACGGCCCTCGGCTTCGCAGGCAGACTACTACCAAATAAGCCGCCCTTCTGCCGCCTAACTAAATCGGCTATAGCCTTACTATTGCTGTCTCTATCATTTCAAGCGGAAAGAAAAGAGAGAGAGACTATATCAAACTTAAAACAGCTTAAGTTAGGCGGTAGACCCTCAGGCCTGCCAAAATGCAAGGGTTCCGTTTTTTCCTTTCGAGGTATGGAACCCTAAAAACCTACAACGTATAATTTGACTACCCTAAATAACTAACTGTTGAAAACTAACTACCCGTTTAACGTGGGCTGACAACGATTAAATTTAACTGCGTAATTAACTGAGCACTTATTAACTTAGGGGAGTCCATTATAGTAAATTATTTATTTATTTTTCTACTAGCATTGTCACGCGGTTTTACACGCTTAGTTGACATTCCCGGGATTAAAAATAACTGTTATATACAATTATAAAATATAGACTGACCTCGTGGCTTAGTGGGTAGTAACTCTGCCTGCGAATCCGAGGGTCGCGGGTTCGATTCCCCACCCAGTGCAAATATTTGTGTGATGAATTGAAATATTTGCACTGTGTCTGGGTGTTTCTATGTATTTAGAACTATATAAGTGTTATATCAGCTATCTGGCCGCCATAGTACAAGCTTTGCTTAGTTTGGGGTCAAATGGTGTTGTGTGTGAATTGTCTCCCAATATTCACATTTATAATCGAGCATAAGTAGCCCACTAACTGTTCCCACTGCTGGGACTCAGGCATTGCCGCAACGAGAGAGTCGACGCCATAATCCACTACGCTGGTCCAGTGCGGGTTGGTGGATGACACATGGTCTCGAAAGATTGTAGGTACATCTCGGTTTCCTCGCGATGTTTTCCTCACCGTTTTATGTAAGCAGCATTACGTACATGACTTCAAAAAGACAGTGGTGCGCGTGGGATTTGAACCTGGGGGCTCCGGATCGGCAGTCGCCGTTCTCCCGACTAGACCAGCCGTAACTTACTATAATCTAACTGTCTTATCCAAAATTCAAATCGATTTTGAAGAAATTGAGCAATAAACAGTCATCATAATATTGAATTAATGAAATAATTTGATAAAGTACGCTCTGCGCAATTTTACTCGTATTCAGTTTAAATAAATTTCACAAAACTATAATTCGGTTTCCCGCCATTTTGCAACATGGCGTCGCGTCGGCTGCCAAAGCAACATGGCGGCCAAAGTTCCATCACGCGCCGAATAGTTTCTCCTAAAATATTTAGCCGAAAATTCGGAAAGTTTGTCTGGAATAGTTGTCGAAATTTCGGCTAGTTTGGTTTGGCGAAAATCTGACGAATATTATTTTGTGCGCCTCGATATAATGAGAAGTTTCCTGGAAGTTATAGATACTTACACTATCACAAACATTTACGTTTTACGCCGTTCAAGGAATTGTAAAAATTTAAGCATATGTATATAATGATATGTTTATTTGCATACAACATGAGTTTGTTTTGTATAAAAGATACATATAATGATAAATTACAAATACAAAAATCTTTATTTCTGTTTGCAGGTAAGATAGGTGATACAAAACATTTAAATAATTGACCCATACAAACTGGCCTCTTCTTCTAGAGGCATGCAACATATCTGGCAACAGAGTTTCCATTGGTCTGAATTTATACAATGATAATAATCGTCAGCTGATAAGGTCTTCTTCTTTTTTAATTTTTAACTTTTAATCGGTTGTATCATTATATGTCATCTGATTCATCGTCTATTAATTTCTGGCTTCTATCCTGTTGTGCTATGTAAGTGTGATATGTTTGGTGAGCACAATTACGCCAACGTCTTGTGCTTAATTGTGTTATCACCAAATTGAATACGAAGCAATCACTAAGTCATCGAGGTAACGAAAGTCAATTTAAGTTGTTTTTTGTTCATATCTTTAAAACCGCTACACCGATATCGATACATTTTTATATGGGACCACTTCTGAACCAAATGACGTACCAAACAAAGAAAGAACCATCAAAATAACGAGTAACATCTTAAAAAAACACAACTAAATTGATGACCTGCTCTTATTTTGGAAGTCGGTTAAAAAGAAGATACTTTAGTATGAGTTACTTTTAAACCACAGATTTCTAAAACAAATCATACTATTTAATATTTGCAATTCAAGTTGATTTTTGGTTGCATGTAAAATCAAAATTCTTAACTTCATAAAATGGAAATAAGATTTCTTGTTAATTAACAAGAAATCCTTGCATTATAATATATTATCGGTGTAATAATAAATTATTTTAAAATAATGTTTTATGTGTTTCTTATACGTGAAAATTTCCAAAGCTTAAGACAACAATAGTGGGACTTTTTTCTTAAGACTGGGAACATTACACGCACACCAACGTGAGTAATTTGACAACGTCGGTGAGAGCTGTCACGCATACATAACTAATGACTGGCCTCACAGTGTCGTTCACGAAGGTTTCATCTGTTTAGAAATCTGTGTTTTAAACAAACTCAAATAAAAACTTTCTCCTGACATACCAATATCGTAGCTGTCAATCGTAAAGATCAAGATTTACTGAATTGTCATCTACCAACATAATCCTGCGTGTGGCTAAACGGTGGAACTAAATATTTTTTGAAGTGAAAAAAATTACCTCATTTTTTATTTATTTCGAGTAATATCGACTCATAAACATAATCATTAATTTAATTTTGTTAGAGGAGAATTTTGTGGGGTCGCGTCATCGATAAGAATAATATTAGTATATATATGTAGCTCTGCAGGTGACATATTGTTCAACGTTTCTGCTGTTTATTGTTTAATACCTACGTACAATTCTAATTTATAACTTTAACACTCCTGTCGGCAGTGTCTATGGCTATTTTTTTAAAAGTGAAAATGTCTTTTTGCACGGCACAGACGGATTTTTCGTGGGCTGTGAATTTCTAGCGTTTGAAAATTCTAGCGTCACACTCGGGAATGATAAGAAATATTCGGGTAACTCAGGCCCATTGGTCATCTAGAAATGCGTCAAAACTCTGTCTGTGGCGCGCCTAAAGAAATTTTCACTTCAGCCGATTCAGTCTCGACTTGGAGACACCGAAATTGTAAATATGACGAGAAACTATTCATTTATTAGACTGTTCGAATTGAGCTGAAAGGAATAAAGGTAGATTATAGTCTGGCAGAACACATAGCCTACTTTTTATCCCGGCAAAATAACGGGAATGGGCACTATGCGGGTAGCACCGCGAGGCGCAGCTAGTGTCAAATAAAATGCGACAGTGTCGCCGCGCACGCACAAGAATGATGAATGCGGTTCTTATTGAATTGAACATAAGTCACAAAACGGGTTTGCGGTGAAGTGAAAGCTGTACTTAGTGGTTTATGGTGTGACTACCTTATGCTGCTGGATTCGTTCACGCAGACTGAATAGACGTGAATATACGCTGGCCAAGTGCGGGTTGGTGATGGTTGCATGTCCTTGAAAGCAAAGATTATTGAACTCAAGATTTGCCCTGAACATCTTGACATAGGTAACAAACTGCGTCTGTGACATCTGTCTCTATCTAAGACATATCTGTCTCTGTCTAAGACATCTATCTTGCTCGCACTAGTTATAATTGATATAATTCTCTCTCTGTCACACGGTGACGTGTAACCGGCGACGGTAATGGTAGCCATTTTAAACTATTAATGGGTATGTAATTAGAAAATATTTAAAATAATTTTAAATGCAGTATTGACGCATGAAATGTAATTCTATTAGGTTTATTTGAGTTTCTAGAATTATTAGAACACTTTTTGAATGCACAGAAAGGCATAATCTTTTATATTTATGTTTTTAACCCCCGACAAAAAAAGGGGTGTTATAAGTTTGACGTCGATGTCTGTCTGTCTGTCTGTCTGTCGGTCTGTCTGTCTGTCTGTCTGTCTGTCTGTCTGTCTGTCTGTGTGTGTGTCTGTCTGTGGCACCGTAGAGCTCAAACGGATGGGCCGATTTCGATGCGGTTTTTTTTATTTGAAATTTAATATCCGTGCGGGTGTTCTTAGCTATGTTTGGTTAATATCGATTCAAAATGGCCGCCTCCACAAAATGGCGGACAAAATATTTCTTTACAACCTACCTCAATATGGGTATCAAATGAAAGGGCTTGACTAGTAGAATGTTCTACAGATAGCAAATCTAAGGTAGTCGGGGGTTAATCAAAATTTTTAATTTTGTTCTTGTAAACGATCAAAATCAGCGATAGGTATAAACGACCGGCGGCGGCGTCCCCGCTTCCTACAACCGACTAGCATGGAAAGATTGAGCTCACTCTTCCCAACGTTAACATGATTCCGTGCGCCCTGAAGCTTGTGAGGGCTAATCTTGAGTTCCACGATCTATGCTCGAAAGACCGTTTTTTGGAACATGTTGTTTTTAAAGTGAAAACTTCTTTTGGCGCGACACACACAGATTTTTGAAGTGAATTGAATTCTAGCGTCACGCTCGGGAATGAATGAGATCTTCGGGTAAACTCGGGACCAATAGCCATTGGGCATCTAGAAACACGGCATCATTTCCCATTGGCGATATGGAAATGCGTCAGGATTTCTAGGTGACCATACCCATGGCCATGCCCTCCGGTTTCACCCGTGTAGTTTACAAAGTAAGCTACAAATTTAGAGTTTTAAGTTTTCACATCTAGCGGCAGTTCCTGTAACTGCCAAGTTTTTTTTCGTGGGTTGTGAATTGAACTCAAGCGTTACGTTTGTAAGTGAAAGATTCGTTCGGGTTACGTCGAGACCGCCGAGGGTGCTTGTGATAGCATACACGCCTATAGCAATCAGGGACCACGTAATTATCCAATGGTGAAAGATTTTTTTAAATTGGTCAATTAGTTCCTGTGATTACCGCGTGCACACTTTTTCAGCGTTATATTAAGGTGGGTACACTCCGCGAGGTATAAGCTGAGCTTTGCATTAGTGTGAGTGATCACCAATCAGGCAGGAGCTTGAAATTTTGTCCGCGAGGTATAGGCTGAACTTTGCATTAGTGTGAGTGATCACCAATCAGGCAGGAGCGCGGCGAGACAGAATGGCGCCGCGCCTAAGGCCGGTTGTCACACCTACACTATCCATGTACACTCACACAAATGCAAAGCTCAGCTTATGCCTCGCGGAGTGTAATGTGATACTAGATCTTCTACGCCAGCTACCTCCCCTTTCTTTGGTAGTAGGCCTAAAGCCGAGACATTAACTTTGTATTAAAGCACTTGTACCTTGCTCTATATAATAACAAAAATTAGTCCAAACGAGTGTTTGTCACGCGACGGCGGACATTTTATATTATTACTGACATACATTACTGGCGCAAACACGAAACGGCGCAGGTTATACGACAAGCCTTTTTATACATTTACTAGCGGCTCCGGCTTCGTTCGGATATACCTATTTCTTTTAATAATATAGAGTGACAAGACGAGCAAGACATGTGCCTGATGGTAAGCAACATGCTTTTCACATAACAGCACAGTGACACGCAGCTATTTAGACTGGCCTCGTGGCTTAGTGGGTAGTAACTCTGCCTGCGAAGCCGAGGGTCGTGGGTTCGATTCCCACCCAGTGCAAATATTTGTGTGATGAATTCAAATGTTTGCACTGTGTCTGGGTGTTTCTATGTATAATAAGTATGTATTTTACAATTATATAAGTTTTATATCAGCTATCTGGCCGCCACATTACAAGCTTTGCTTAGTTTGGGGTCAGATGGTGTTGTGTGTGAATTGTCCACCAATATTTATATTTATTATTGGATCATGAAGAGTCCAAATCATAACCTAGTACTGCACTGCGCTCGTCACCCGGACGAAACGCTCATGAAATGTTTTATCTCTATGCCCTGTAATTGCATTGGATACATTGCCCTTCAAACAGGAACACAGTAATATTTGCACATTATTACTTGGCGGTTGAATGACTTTGTAGTGGTAGGACTCTTGGCAGAGTCCGCCTGGCTCATCTTTACATAGCACTGCACTGCGCTCGTCACCCATCTCAGATGTTATGTCTCTAAGCCACCACTACTGAGTTAAAGAATATTATGAATAATAAAGAATATTATGAATAATAAAGAATATTATGAATAATAAAGAATATTATGAATAATAAAGAATATTATGAATAATAAAAAAATCCACGCCGTTCGTCACTTGCGCCAGACCCAACCCTTCCCGTAGTAACACTAAAATGATTTCATAATGTCCGTCTGTCATTATAAAATCCTAAAAGAACTTCCGAAACAATTTAATGACGCCACAATTATAATGTAATCAATGACGTTTCCATCAATCCAGTTGCTTGAACAAATCACTGGATCCTTCCAGTTACGTGTGTTCAATCAATTTTAAACTTATAGATTACTTTGTGACACAAATAAACAGATATATTACAGTGAAGCACTAGTTAGCTAGTGACACAAGTGTCGACCTTATTGTTATGAGTAATCTCTTTTAACAACACACAATTATATTGATATTTACACTAGGATACGAAAATACTGTATTTTAAGTAGTAGAGGATTTTGGCGTCATTCTCTAGGTAATTTAAAGCACTATAAACAAAATTTTAAATTTTGATTAACCCCCGACTACCTCGGATTTGTAATCTGTACAACATTCTACTACTCAAGCCTTTTCATTTGATACCCATATTAAGGGAGTTGTGAAAAAACAAATGTATTTCGCCATTTTGTGGTAGCGGCCATCTTGGATTTTAAATTTGTCATAGTGCAAGGTATTCTACTAGTCAAGCCCTTTCGTTTGTACCCATATTGTGCTTGTAATAAAAAAAATCGCCATTTTGTGGAGGTAGCCATCTTGAATCGATATTAACCAAACATAAGTACGGATGCACGGATATTAACCCTCGAATAAAAAAAACCGCATCGAAATCGGCCCATCCGTTTGAGCTCTACGGTGCCACAGACGGACACACAGCCAGACAGACAGTTTTTTGGTCTTTTTTTGGTCGGGGGTTAAAAACAAAAGTTATCAAAAAGCATTTTATAACACGTTTTAGAAATTTAAAAATAAGAACATTAAAATGCACTCCACTCTAAATGTATGCATGATATAAATAATTTATAAGCCAAAAATATCACATCCCTCTACCGGTGGAGGCAGCCACTGGAACCAGCAACTGGAACCAGCCACTGGAATAATGTGAAGCGACAGTACTCCCGAGAACAGTTCCCGCTACGAAATTTGGAATACTTAATTTTATTACGAGCTCGCTGTGTCTCACGGCGCTACCTGCGGCTTGACTGCCACTAACTTTAACGGGATAAATAGTAGCTTGTGTGTTAATTTAAGTAATGTTTTATATTGAAGTTAAAAGGCATAGTATATAGACATATATACATAGTATCGTGGCTGTAGACATAGTATCGTGTGAGTTAATGCATAGACTTTTTTTTATTCATATTTACCAAAGATTGTTGAACTCAAGATTAGCCCTGAAAATCTTGACATTGATAATAAACTGCGTCTGTGACATCATTGACATCTGTCTCATTCTAAGACATCTCTGTCTCTGTCTAAAACATCTATATTGCTCGCGCTAGTTATAATTAGTAATATTCTCTCTCTGTCACACGGTGATGTGTGACCGGAGACGGTGATGGTAGCCATTTTAAAATTTTAATTTATGTACTTAATTAGAAAATATTTAAAATAATTTTAAATGCAGTACTTACGCATGAAATGTAATTACATTACATTTATTTTAGTTTCTAGGATTATTAGGACACTTTTTGAACGCACAGCAAGACATAATCTTTTATATTAATGTTCAAAATGATCAAAATCAGTGTTAGGTAAAAACGACCGGCATCCCCCGCTTCCTACAACTGACTAGAACGGAAAGAGTGAGCTCACTCTTCCCAACGTTAACATGTTTCCGTGCGCCCTGAAGTTTGGGAGGGCTAATCTTGAGTTGTACGATCTATGATATTTACAATATGAATATGATATTTCATATTGTACCTACATTTTTTACAATGTAGGTAGTTTTTTCAACATCGGTTGACGTTACAAAGGCTTTATGTACTGACTGGGTTTTCCCGATCGATGGTTTCAATCTCGATGTCTTCAAATCGAGAGTGAGTCGATTTCTTCTACGTTCCTAAGCATGCTCCATCGTAGACCGCATCGTCGCTTAACATCACGCGAAAAAGCGGTCAAGTGTGCTAAAAAAAAATGGCACAGTCCTTGAAAAGACGAAAGATTATGATTGATAAGGATAGTTATTATTTCAAAATATGCATTTTCTGTAAAATGACAAGAGAAATATCGAGGAGTTGCCAGTTTACTAATAAAAATCGTTTCAAGGTTGTAACACTAATATGTTGCCATGCTGTGTAATGGAAATATGCCCAATATTATTTACTTCATACTCTGTGTCACGGGAGTGTCGCTTCCGTACAAACTGTCACCTATTCTGTGACATCGTCACGCAACGAGTTCCCAGCTTGCTTGTGAAATTGGCTAAATAGGTGAACTAAAATATTGAAGAAAAAAATAACTGTAGAAATATTTAATGTTATTACTAAAAGTCTTTTTATTTTTTTAAATAATCTGGTTAAATAAAGAGCGCCCCGTGTTTTAACCCGTGTAGTTACCGTTGGCGTAATTTTGTCAATGTAAAATGTACGAGTATATTATGCTGTTCTAGACTATGTGATATTGTTCCAAATTTCAACTCGGTCCATTCAGCCGTTCTGGCTCCGGTGTTTGATAACAAACACCCAAACTTTGACATATACTATAATATTAGCAGGATTACGAAGAACAATTTCTGAAATTCAACTTATGTATTTTATTTATAAATAAAAAAACATAAATTTGACGACAATTTTTAAATTCTATTTGCCGTGTTACTTAATTTGTCTCTGTGGAGCTATTGAACATTATTGGTGTCCAATACTAAAATTCTGAGTCATAAGTTTGCTAATTTTTATCACGGAAAAATAACTAGGACGTGGACGTTAGACGCTTTTTTGTTCAGATTTACGATGCGATTCGATACGAGCGCCCTCACCGCGTTATTGGTAAATAGGGTTGTAGCCAGACACGCAAGCCTTTACACATCTACTTATATTAATAAATTCTTGTGTCTAGACCAGTTTTTTGTGCAGGATTGACTTGAAATTGTTACTAAGTTGGTATGTTGTATACAGTAACGCCCCGACTTACACCACCCCGTTTTACGCGGTTTCGGAGATATATCGTTTTTCATTTTCCCACTTCGCACTGTCAGTGTTTACAACTAGGTCGGGTGTATTCCTCGTGGAATTGTTTTAGTGTTTTACGTATAGAGTGCACATCGATATATCTTAAAACTCATCATCATTGGCCTACCCTTATCCCACTTTATGTGGGTCGGTACAATATGTACATTTCCTCCATTCGTCTATCGTTTGTCAAATCTGAGTTTACTTCTTTCCTATCCATGTCATCTTTCACACAATCCAGTCATACTTTTTTTTGTCGCCCTCTGCCACAACATCCATCAAATTCATCTTACAAGCTTTGCTTAGTTTGGGGTCAGATGGTGTTGTGTGTGAATTGTCCAACAACATTTATTTATATTTCTTTATTTATACGTAATATACGTAAAACTCTTTGGATTAAACTTTAAACTAAGTCGTCCAAAAAACAAAAATTAAGTCAAACTTATAATCTAAATATTTTATCCCGACTTACGCGAACTCGACTTACACGACTAACGCGTAAGCCCGAGGTATTATTACTGTGTCTTACTATTTTACTAATATTATAAATGCGACAATTTGGATGTCTGTTGCTCAATCACGTCGGAACTACTGAAAGGATCGTGTTACAATTTGTAACATAGGCTATACATTGGAATACACACTAGGCTACCTTTTAACACGAGAAAGTCACGGTTATAGATAGATACATATAAACTTATTGAAATTGGTGTGGCGGTTTTGAGATACGAACAAAAAAACTAAAATTTACTTTCATATTTTAGTATTAAAATTAACGTGGTTGCATTGCACGCTTGCGCCGCATCTATCAATGTTTTTAACCCCCGACCAAAAAAGGGGTGTTATAAGTTTGACGTCGATGTCTGTCTGTCTGTGTGTGTGTCTGTCTGTCTGTGGCACCGTAGAGCTCAAACGGATGGGCCGATTTCAATTTTTTTTATTTGAAGGTTGATATCCGTGCGGATGTTCTTAGCTATGATTGGTTAATATCTAGTCAAGATGGCCGCCTCCACAAAATGGCGGACAAAATATTTCTTCACAACCTACCTCAATATGGGTATCAAATGAAAGGGCTTGACTAGTAAAATGTTATACAGACAAAACAAATCCGAGGTAGTCGGGGGGTTAATCAAAATTTTTTATTTTGTTCTATGACGTTGTCGCGTTAAACTATCTTCCGTAAACCAACCGACTTTACAACAATTTTTTTTCGTATAATTGAAATCGGTTCGCCATATAACATCGTGGTGAGTGAAAGTGAGTCAGTATTGTAGTGGTACTTATTCGACTTAAAAACTACTTTTACTCGATGAATACAGTCCCGTAAGTAAGCCTATCAAATGTGAATTTATGAGGCGGATTTGCAAATTACTTTATTGCGTACAATATTCCGTTTAAATTATGTTATTGTGTATATTTAAATGAGTATTTAAATTATAGAATTATCATTGCATTGCTTAAATATCTTTACGCGTGAACACAAAGAGAGAGAAATCTATAGTGACTCCCCGCAAATATTTACCATAAATATTACTAGGTACAGGATCAAATCTAAGACTCTAAAGAGGCTTGACTCTTCTTATTAAATCAAAGACTCTAGAGGTATG
The DNA here is from genome assembly GCA_017562165.1 of Ectropis grisescens. NCBI lineage: Eukaryota > Metazoa > Arthropoda > Insecta > Lepidoptera > Geometridae > Ectropis > Ectropis grisescens. The sequence goes on from CM029796.1 coordinate 1,260,100, forward strand.
ACTCTTCTTTCTCTTCGATAGACATGAAGTCCCGAACTTGTTTAGCCGGCGGCAGCCTGAGCCGAGGCCGTGCCATCGACGCGCCCTAACGTATGCCGTAAATGTAGGTTAGTTTGAAAAAAAATTGACTATTCTTTCATAATAGGAACGCCTAGACTTTGGTCTCGAAATCGGGAAACCCCACTCAATCAACCCATTCCACAGCCTAAACGGTTTTACCACAAAATTAGTCAAACTTCTTCATTCGAGTTTTTGGAACGTCAACCATGAAATGATGTCGCGTTTTCGAGCTACAAGCCGTCCGATAGAAAAAAGATCAAAGTGATATTAGATCTAAAATTATCTAACGACATTTTTATTCGCAAAATACTCCTGAACTCTAATAAAAATGCTATTAAGTTCAAATGTATCATCGTAGGCTTACCTCACGTACTTACTTATAATTTAAAGGTCGTTTATCTTCCTCATAATTTCCTAATAAATTTTGTCGGTATCATAAACCAAGCTACACACATTATTTACGCATAACGTCGACAAGTATCTGTGTAAAATTTAGAAAAAGGGTTATTATCTACAGAAATCAGCAACTTTAGGATTCACAGCAACCTTTTAACGCTTATTCAATTTGTCTAGACACAGTGATGTTTGCAGATTGAGTGTCGGGACGATCAAAACTTGTGCTTCGTAGTTATTAGTTCGTTCATAACAGTTCAGTACCAGCAGGTATTTGAACATGAAGAGTCATTATTGTAATATGCTCGGAATAAAATAATGTAACGCAATAGCTACCTAATTTTCGGAACTTGGATGGATTATACTCGTAGTCTGAAATAGAAATTAGGCAAAAGTCATGGGAGTTCGATACTAGTACGTATATAATTATTGTTAACACTTGGTTATGGTACACTAGCAGTTCTCCGAGGTTTGACTCGCGTTGTTTTCAACCCCGTTATTTTCCCACTATAAAAACGTACTATGTGTTATTACAGATAGACTATATTTATAATGTACTAGCTTTAACCCGCGGCTTCGCTCGCGTTCAGTAAGTTTTTTATTGTAGATTCCTAGTTGGATAGCATGAGCGTCAAATAATAACATAACTAATGCTCGCCTATAATAGGCCTAAGGGTAGTTTATGCGTTATTATGTATTTTAATTCCCTATTTTACCATCTCAGGGGTTCAATTTTGGAAAACTAATACTCTCATTATTTTTAATGTTCATGCAAATAAATGTTTTAACTGCTATAGGTTTACTCTTGACCGCAATGTCGCCTAAAGTTAAGTGATGATGTGGTCTACGGTAGAGCTTGCTATCCTAGAAGAAACCGATTCAGTCTCAATTTGGATACACCAGCGTTGTAATCATCATGAAAAATCAATTCAGGCAACGTCTTAGAGTATCTCTCCACTTAGTCTGTGAACGCCTTTCACAGCCTAGGCGTTATTGTAACAAAAGTAGTCCGTCAAAGCTCTTCGTTATAGTCTTTAGAACATGTCCAAGGGTTAAAAAGTTCGTACAAAATTTTATCCACTATTAAGTACCTAGTATGAATTTGAAAAATATCCTTCTTTCTTGTTTGCTTCATAAAATATATATATACTTACATTTTACTTTACTTACATGTATTCACATGTGTGAAAATGTAAGTATCTCCTGTGCGTAATATTATTAATGAATCAAATTTTCATACCCTCTTTTCATACACTTTCTTTGGGATTAAATTTAGGAAAACTCTGTTTACACAGCTCATTATTTTTCCGTACTCATATCCTACAAAGTTTAAAGCAAATATTATGTCGCAAGAAATAAAATGTTCACACAAACTTTCTTCCCTTAATTTACTACATTAGACGTTTTTTTTTGAAAAAAAAAAATTGGTTGCCTGTAAAGTCGGTATACGGGCGAAAGTTTTACGTGACAACGACTTTGAGTGGTAAAATAATTTTACGGAAGGGACGCGTGCCTTTCACTTTTTATGTCTGTCTCTCTCGCTCTTAGACGCGTGCCTCTCACTCGCTCTCGTTGTGAGCGCATAACGTGAGCGGAGCGTAACGCAGTTTCTTGAAGTGTCACACGGCAAACCAATTTATAAGACGTTGTCTCGTCAAAAAACACTGAAAGACATAACTCATTATACGTATTAGTCGTACTCAATTTGTACGAAATTTCATTCAAATATGTCCAAGGAATAAAAAGTTTCATAATACACACTTTCATACATATTTTCTTTAGGCGTTGAATTTTGAGAAATCCGTCCTTATTGAATGAAAAGAATACGTGTGTGAAAATTTAAGAATGTCATATTACCCTCTTAGGGGTTACATTTTGGAAAGAAATGTACTCATAAATTATTTAGGCCGTACTCAATTTCTACAAAATTTGATGCAAATATGTACAAGAAATAAAAAGTTTCATATAAGCTATGATTGTTTACCCTTATGTCACCCCTTTGAGGGTTGAGTTTTGATAAATGTTGTAATATGTACCTCGTGATGCTAGCTGAAATCAATTCATACGAATTTTGAAAAACCTTCCCTTGGTCGATGCCTACGTCATAAAAAGAATACGTGTGTGAAATTTTAAGTATGTCTTAAGGGTACGTCCTGTGCTTTATCATAAAACTTTCATCCCCTATTTTAAAACCTAGAGGATGAATTGATAAATAATGTACTACGTAAGGCATTATTATGGCCGTACTCAACTCTTACAAAATTTGATGCTAATATGTCCAAGGAATAAAAAGTTTCGTACAAATTGTCAACCCTTATTCCACCCCTTTCACGGTTGAATTTTGATAAACACTGTAATACATACCTCATGATATTACCCAAACATAACTTATATGAAATTTCATGCAATTATGTCTTAGGAATAAAAAGTTTCATACAAACTTTCATCCCCTATTTCATCTCTTTAGGGGTTGAATTTTGAGAAATCCTCCCTTGGTGGCTGCCTACGTTATAAAAATAATACGTGTGTGAAATATTTTAAGAATGTCCTAAGGGTTTGTCCGGTGCGTTAATATTTGTAAAACGTTCATCTCCTATTGAACTCGTTTTAGAGGTTAAATTTTGAAAAAAATGTGATACATAACTCTTTATTTTGGCAACACTAAATATATCCAAGTGTCCAAGGAATAAAAAAGTTTCTCTATAAACTTTCATCACTTATTTCACCCTTGAGGGTTGAATTTCGATAAACGCTGTTAATCGTACCTCATGATTTTAGCCAAACTCAATTTAGATAAAATTTCATGCAAATATGCCCAAGGAATAAAACGTTTCGATACAAAATTTCATCCCTTATTTCTCCCTTTGAGGGTTGAATTTCGATAAACGCTGTAATACGTACCTCATGATTTTACTGAACTCACCTTATATGAAATTTCATGCAAATATCCCCAAGGAATAAAAAGTTTCTATACAAACTTTTATCCCTTATTTCACCCCTTTGAGGGTTGAATTTCGATAAAAGCTGTAATGCGTACCTCATGGTTTTAGCCAAACTCAATTTATATGAAATTTCATGCAAATATGCCCAGGGAATAAAACGTTTCTATATAAACTTTCATCCTTATTTCACCCTTTGAGGTTGAATTTCGATAAACGCTGTAATACGTACTCCATGATTTTAGCCGAACTCAATTTATATGAAAGTTCATGCAAATATGCCAAAGGAACAAAAAGTTTCATACAATCTTTCATCCCATATTTCACCCCCTTGGGGGTAGAATTTATCAAAATCCTTTCTTAGCGGATGCCTACGTCATAACATCTACTTGTGTGCCAAATTTCAGCCTGATCCTCCAGTGGTTTGGGCTGTGTGTTGATAGATCACTATGTCAGTCAGTCAGTCAGTCAGTCAGTCAGTCACCTTTGAGTTTTATATATATAGATTCCAAATTTTAACCCGTTCCGTTCAGAAGTTACGACGTCCGCTTTGCGACGTGTTTGTGCTTGTGCAACAAACATCCAGACATTTGAACATCAAGTAGTTGATAAATAAATTAATATTATTACTCGAGTCATAAGTTAAGAGTTTGAGGAAATTTTGAGGAAAATCTGACTTTCTTACTCCGTCCCTGAGTCGACGAACAAGGCTGCGGTGTAAACGAGGTTGTAAAAATTTCATTTCAATATCGCAAATGGGGTACGTACTGTCATCCCCAGAAGTCACTCGGCTTGAGGAAAGTGAAGGGAGTTTGGTAAATCATTGATTGACACATTGACAGTCCTGATGTTACGAAGGAAGGTATGTCGTACTAGCTTGTTAGTAATATTAATATTAAACTAATAGGTAAGATATCTCTGTACTTCTTATGCTTATTTGTTATTTTAGTTGAAATAAATTTGATTTGATTTGATTTGATATTACTTATAAGCAACAACAAAAATTGGTTGTCTGTAAAGTCGGATGGTTTACGGACGATAGCTTAACGTGACAACGTCATAACAAAACACTGATAAACGCTGCGCAAGCGTACAATGTGCGTAACAGGACATAACGGGACACTTTTTCGTGGATGCAGCCGGCGTTCATCGATTTACTAGACGTTATCACGTCAAATATTTTTAGTGTAGGACAATATCATTGACACAATGAAGAAGAAGATCTAAACGTCCCACTATCACATACTAACATTATCGATATTTATTGTTAAATCACGTCGGAACTTGTGAACGGATCAGGTAGAAATTAGAAACATTAATTATTTAACAGCCTGTAATATTAAAATCAACGTGGATGTAACACATATTTAATTAGGTAAACGGATAAATCACATCCGGTATGGTCGGTCCGGTCCGGTCGGTCAATCCGACTCGAGTTTCGGCCGCGACCGACGGCCTATTTCAAGGAGAGTGCGCGCGTGTGGCTTCCGTTTGGCTCACACGCCGGACGCGGCCGAAACTCGAGTCGGATTGAACCGACAATATCACTCGTGAGTTACCCGTTTATCTAATTACCGGGAAAAAGTTTTTAACCCCGATCAAAAAAGGGGTGTTATAAGTTTGACGTCGATGTCTGTCTGTCTGTGGCACCGTAGAGCTCAAACCGATGGGCCGATTTTTGGTCGAAGGTCCCTGCTTTACTATATTAGTGGGATATCTTAACGTGTTTTGTCGCCAACAGTACGACGTGACGAAAGACGTCCCCGAACGTGGAATATTGGATACGTAGATTGTTTTCCATTTGTTTTCATACTTTATCGTGGCTGTTCCGACAGCGGTGACGAGCGACACGCGGGAGCGAGGCGCGGGGCGCGGGGGGAATATCACATGAATCACTATTTGAAGGATTTTATATAATACCTTCGTCTTCAAAAAATGTTGGCCCATGCGTATGTCATCGTAATTTTGATAACATCGTCGGATTGCAATCTAACGCATGAGATTATAATAATCTTACGGTAGGTTAGTTTGTAATTTGACGTCGTTATGTCATAATCTGACGGTGTTACAATTTTACGATGGTATATCATGTTGTATGTATGTGTTACTGTAAAGACCGTCACACACGTATATCTTTGGTTATATACTTGTCTAGATGGAGCGTTACACTGTAATTGCGACATAAGTAGGTAACAGGCCAGGCTTCAAACCCTTGTGTGCGTTGAAACACAGACACTTGTGTTCATGACATGTTTTAAACATGGCCTCAAATGACACTGTCCTGAAACAAATTTTTTTAAATCAACTATTTCTGTAAATCTAAATGATAATAACCTTTACAAGGTTACTTACCGATGATAGCTAACGTTTTTAGTTATTTTAAATCGTCCTTTGTATTTTTTGCAGACTTTTATAGGGCAAATTGTCATATTCAAGAGTCACAAAACATTGTTTATCGCGCAACCTCAGTGTCGCAACTAAACTGATAGATCGAGCTTATCAGCCAACTGTTGGCTGATATTTTTATTTGTTGGAGTTTCACGCTCGAACGGTCTATTTAGACAAGTGACACACCGTATGTTTGCATGTACCTAAGCCCATTATACGTCTAAGATTTCTACCGCAATACTAATCCGCTGTTGTAAAAGTCTCGAATTCGTATTAATTGATATGTTCTTGTTTCAGGTAATTGATGTAAACCATGATGAGGAGAGTTAATGAGTCCAGGAAAATGTATTTAATCTCAGGTATGGCAAAGTTCTACATACTTTGTTTTTTGAACCGACTTCCAATAAAACCGTGTTTTATCAATTCGACCATCATATATTATTAATTGTTGTTTGGCTCTTGAAAGTCACCTCGCCTGATGTCAGGCGAGGTGGCCGAGATATGAAGTCCACGATAATGCCATGCCACTTTTGTGCACAGTGTTACCAATTTATTTGTAGAACGACCAAAAGCGGAACTGATTTACGAGTATTAAAAATTAAATCAAGTTCTCTTTTTTGCTGGAATATATGTAATTACAGGTCTAAAATAATAGATTTAAGCAAGTTGTCACTATATCCGAACTTATACGTTCAACATTACACTATAGAATAGATAAATTACACATAAATACAGATCGTTATAGGTACAAAACTCCAATCATACTCAATTTACAATAGTAACTTGAGTAAAATCTATTTGATGTCAATGTCTAGAATGTTTTTAAATCATCAATTTTATCATTCCAATGTATACAGATAACATATTTTATGCTTTAGCAATTATTATAGTAGTTTTGTTCAACTTCAACTCTTGGTTTATGGCTTTTATTGTGGTTTAGTCTCACAATTTCGCCAATATCAAGTATAAATCTCTATAAATAAAAATGTTATGTTGGTTTGTGTACGCTTCAAAAACTCAGAAAGTTCTGCACCGATCGAGCTGGCATTTTAGAATGATATATAATCCGCATCAAGGATTGTTTTTATCTAATTTTTGCATCACAATGTGCCACAGCGAAGCGGGGCAGGGTACAGCTAGTATAATATATAATCTAAATTTTTGCAGATAAAACGGACGACGCGTACGTTCTAGTAGTTTTGTTTGAGCACAAAGAACACACAGAAACTGACAAATTTTACAATATTTGTGGCGCCATCACTACATTCCACAGATAAGTTGGCCGTACTGTACATACTACTAAAGTCAAACGTCAAAGAATATAAATGTCAGAGTTGAATCAAACGGCCCTTATGTGACACTTGTTAATGTCAAAAGGTCATTGACAGCAGAAATGCAAACATTGTCATGCAAGCCACCGCGCGCGAATAATGAGGCTGTCTGTCTGTATGTAAATTATGTTTAGGATTCCGTGCAGATTACAAACTATGGAACTCTATTACTAACTGTGGTATTACTACTACTTAATATATAGCTAGTACCTACAACACCTTTTTTTTTTTTTAACTTTTATAGGTTTACACTTGACCGCCATCTCGCCTGATGTTAAACGATGATGCGGTCTACGATGAAGCGTGTTTACCTAGAAGAAACCGATTCACTCTCGATTTGAAGACACAAAGATTGTAACTATCGGGAAAAACCCTCTCAGGCAACGTATTCCACAGCCTAGACGTTCTTATCACAAAAGTAGAGTCAAATCTCTTCGTTCGTGTCTTTGGAACATCGACCATGAAACGATGTCGCTTTTTCGAGCTACGAGCATTCCGATAGAAACACCTTTGCCAGTTATTCTACTGCCAATCAGTAATGTGCAAAACATCACTGTGTTCCGGTTTAAAGGGCAGTATTTCCAGAGAATTTGTGGGGCTTAAGAGATAATACCATCTTTAAACCATCTTTTATCTCTGGAACACGAGCGCAATGCAGAAATGCTAGAGGTAGTGATTTGGACTCGTTATGTTCCAATAGCTGCGTGTCACTGTGCTGTTATAGGCAGGCATGCTGTTTACCATTAGGCACATGTCCTGATCGTCTCAACTACTCAATAAAAATATATTTATTACGCTGTTCGTATGATAGGCTTCTTATTTCTAATTTAAAACCCCCGACGCAAAAACCACGTAGCGATAAAACTGTGATGTTTGTGTGTGTGTTTGCGGCATCGTAGGACCCGAACGGAAAAAAACTAATTTTATTGTAAATACTGTTATTACGTATGTCAGTAACCTCACAAGATATCCCCAGATACCAGAAACTGCTCAATGTATCTGTCAAAGTTTTCACTTTAACTTTGTTTAAAAAAATCGTGTGTTTTAAATCGTAATCATAAATCGTTTATTGGCCATAAGTATTAAAGGCAATTTATAGTATATTTATTTTAACATTGATAAAGAATAATTCATTAGTCAATATAAATTTGACAATATTTTTTCGCTTTGTGTTTCCCGTTTGTGCTTTGTACAAAAGTAAATATTGGTGGACAATTCACACACAACACTATCTGACCCCAAACTAAGCAAATGGAAGCCAGATAGCTGATATAATACTTATATAGTTTTAAATACATACTTATTTTACATAGAAACACCCAGACAGTACAAACATTTGAATTCATCACACAAATATTTGCACTGGGTGGGAATCGAACCCACGACCCTCGGCTTCGCACGCAGAGTTACTACCCACTAAGCCACGAGGGCAGTCAGTCAATGAAGATTCAGATAGATTCATTGACATAAATACACAAAGTTTTTAAAATTGATTATTAATAAAATAAGATTAATAAATAAAATAATAATAATAAAATAAGCTTGCAAAGAAGTGCTTTATCTTTTATTAAATTCGTTAGTATCTAGTCTTGTTATGCTGTATGGTAATTTATTGAGCATCTGGATTTTTATAGGACGACCTTATCTTTCAAATTTAGTTAAGTCTCGGATTCCACAGCTTTTCATTGCTTCGTAAGTTCAATTTATGCACGTCTTTATTTTTGGTTCGATATTGATTGATGATACGGAACCCTCGGTTGGAAAGTCCGCCTCACTCTTGTCCGTTATATTATATTTGTCAAACAATGACGAATCTAATGCATTTAAATTGGCGATGGGGAGTTCTTGGAAATATGTACTTGCAAGAATTTTGCAACGTGGAAATATTTCATCGTCGTGTGCAAAACTGGGTAGATTGAAGATGTGCTGCCTTAGATAATTTTTTATAGCATAGAATGACGAGCCGAGCAGGACATGTGCCTGATGGTAAGCAACATGCCTGCCACATAACAGCACAGTGACACCAAATGATGAATTCAAGTATTTGTACTGTGTCTGGGTGTTTCTATGTATAATAAGTATGTATTTACAACTATATTAAGTACTAGCCGAACCCGCTACTTCGTTCGCGTAAGCAGATGTTACTGACTTATACATTAATTGGAAGTATCGTGCGTCAAATATTTGGATAAGTAGTCATTGAAAAACCTTTGAGTTTGAGTGAATTTGTTTTTCCACACAAAAATTTATTTAATTTTATCATGTTTATTTTTCTTTTTTTAAACTAAATCAAACATACTTAGTAAGGTTTCGTAGTATCGAACATAGCCGCAAGTGTTAAGTTTGTAGGATTTTTATAGAATACATTATGAAAAGTCTGAAGCTAATGTGCATGATCTGATACCTATTTATCCTTGACAACAGAGAGGCCTCATTATGTTACAACAAAGCGTCGTAACAAACTAGGCCCCCCTTGCAATAAACGAACAAAAAATGTTATTCAGATGGTTCAAAAGAACACCGTTTATATTTTATACCAGAATATAAACAGGCTGTTAGGTAAACTAGAAGAAATAGAGCTATTCTTGGAAAGCTCACACAAATACGATGTAATTTGTTTCACTGAGACGTGGCTATCGAAATGTGAATTGAACTTTAGCCTAAATAATTATTCAATAGGTAGTATATACTGTAGGAAATTGGCAATAGGAGGTGGTTGCATAATTTTTGTTAGCAATAATGTGAAATATAAGTCTCGAAAAGATGTAGAAAATATAACTGTTGAACGACATTGTGAACTAGCTTGCGTAGAATTGGATCGATATGTTGTTTTATGTGTTTATAAACCACCTAGTGCCGAAATTGAGATCTTCTTAACTACTTTAGAAGAAGCATTGAGTAGAATTTCTGAGAAAAGTAAACAGATTGTGATGTGTGGAGACTTCAAACAGATATACTTTCGGAATCTCGTAACAAGAGCAACATATTAATGTTATGTCAATCTTTTAATTTGACAAAAGTGTTCACTGAACCCACTAGGGTCGCAGTAACTAAGAAAGGTTGTTCTGCAACCTGCATTGATAATGTTTTGTAAACTGTGAATACTTTCATTCTGAGGTCCTGGATTGTTTGCGTTCGGACCATAGGGCTTGAGCATTTCTCTTCCTGCCTGTATGAAAAGGGCGGAAGAGAAAGTTCTTGTTAGACCCATTACATTGTCCCGCATGTCAGCTTTAAATACCGCGATAACTAATCATTTTGCCAACAAATTTTGCATTATGACAATTGATGATCCTAATCATAATTATTCTGAGTTTTTTAAAATGCTGAGTACACAATTTAATAATATTTTCCATACCAAATTTGTTAATATTAACGCAAAACCGAAGTTTGCCGAATGGGCAACACCAGGTCTTATTAAAAGTCGAAGCAATCTTTACAATTTATACAAACTAAAGACATACTGCAACGATGATGCCACAAAACTATATGTTAAGAGATATTCAAGTATTTTTAGAAATGTGTGTATTCGAGCAAAAGCAATATTTATACGGGATCAAATTAAAAACTCCAATAATATGATAAAAAGCACGTGGAAGATAATAAACAATGAGTCTGGAAAATTAAAAGTCGTGAAATGATGAGCGCACTTCGGATTGGCGAAAAGTCACTACGAAAAAATCGGACATAGTAGATGCCTTCAAGGTTTATTTTGCTAATATTCCATTAGAGACAACTAAACATCTAACTTCGTCTCCTCTCTTGCAGAAAAATTGTTGACAGAAAATGTTGATTGTCCTTCATCTACATTTGAATTTCATCATGTTACTGCCACTGCAATACTAAAACGTTCAAAGATATTAAAGTTAAGAATACAGAGGACTTATGGGGATTATCTGTTAAGGTACTTGAGGGGATTATTAATAACATTGCCCCATATTTAGCAGAATTATTTAACGAATGTATAAAAATGGTACATTTCCTGACATGATGAAATATAGTAAAGTGATACCTCTGTTTAAATCTGGAGACAAAAACGAACTTGGAAACTACAGACCCATCTCGGTTTTGCCTTGCATCAGCAAAATATTCGAGAAACTTGTTCTCCAGCAACTTTTATCTTACTTTAATATTAATAATCTATTACATAGTAACCAATTTGGATTCACAAAGGACGTTCCACTACCGATGCAGGTATTGAACTAACTAATTATATATTGAAAGCCTGGGAAGATCACCATGACGTTCTGGGAGTATTTTGTGACTTATCAAAAGCTTTCGACTGTGTTCATCATGACACTCTTTTAAAGAAACTGCAGTTTTATGGGGTTTCGAAACCAGCTCTAAATTTCATTTCTTCATATCTTAAAGACCGTGTACAAATAGTCGATGTTGACGGTGTGCAATCAAATGAGTCGCCTATAAGAATGGGTGTGCCACAAGGTTCCATACTTGGACCTTTCTTGTTTCTTATATACGTTAATGATCTACCTTTTATGATAAAGAAACATAAAAATATAGAAATAGTTATGTTCGCCGATGATACATCACTTCTATTCAAAATTAAGAGAGGAATAAACGATTTCACTGAAATAAACGTACTTTTGGACATTGCGTACAAATGGTTTGATGCAAATAATCTAGTACTTAATCCAACTAAAACGAAATGTATAAAGTTCACACTCTGCAATGTAATGTGCGGTAAACTTGATATAAGACTGAAGGATGAACTTATCGAACCTGTACAATCTACTTGTTTTCTGGGTATTTCAGTAGATTCAAAGCTTCAATGGGGTCCTCACATAGAGAGACTAGCTGATCGACTCAGTTCAGCTGCCCACGCAGTTCGTCAAATTAAAAAATATCAGACGTTGCAACAGCTAGGCTTGTTTATTTTGGCTACTTTCACAGTATTATGTCCTACGGGATCTTATTATGGGGCTCGGCTGCGGACAGAAACTCTGTTTTCGTATTGCAAAAGAGCAATCCGTGGTCTATATAATTTATCACCTAGAGAATCAGTACGGGAGATGTTCAAAACTATTAACATATTAACAGTCCCTTCATTGTATATTTATGAATGTATAATGTATGTAAGAAAATCGAAGTCGTCTGCAGAAATTAACTGATCTGAATCCAAAAGCGCACCATAAACACAAAATTGTATTTCCTAAGTGCAGACTTCAGAAAACAAATAACTCTTTCAAATGTAATGGTATTCGCTTCTATAATGCAATCCCTGTACAAGTGGAAGGCCTCAATGAAACCAAGTTTAAAAATGAAATAAAAAGCTACATATTGAGCAAGGCATATTATAATATAGACGACTTTGTTAAAGATAGTAACGTATGGAAGAGAAATGTGTCGAAATTAGAATCTTGTAATAAGGTAAAATAATAGATTTTTAAGACTTTTGATGTTACATTGTTTGTACTAATGTAGTATCTGTATACTGTGTGTATTGATTATTTGTTATATTGTCTTCGACAAAGCCTTTTTACAGCTGCATGTAATTGACTAGGCCCTTTACAGCTGCTTTATTCTTTTTGACGTTGTTATTTTATCATATTATGTACACAGATTCTTTGCCTTTTTGTAAATGACGTTACCAAGTGTTCTTATGAATTTATGGTATGAATAAAAAAAAAATGAATTGAATTGACCTATTTCTTTTTATCCGCAAGCTGTTTTCTAGCTGTTACCCGCGACTTCGCCGGCGTAAAATTTTGAACGAAGCCTGTGTGGAATCAAAATATTTAAAATGTTGAGTTTTAATGATATTCAAGCAAGTTGAACCCGTAAATCTAAGCCAAGTCCTAGTGAAATGTTAATGTATGAATTTAATTGTAGGTAACACAGAAAAAAATCAAGAACGAAAGAATCCAAATTTGGCATCATAATCCTTTTAGCAGCAAAAACTTATTGGTACAATTTAAAATACCAGTAACGCCACCTAGTGATGAAAGAAAAAATACATACCACAAAAGCAAAACATCGATTTAAATGGCCTTTAGTGCTTTTAGATTTAAACTGGCATTAGCGCCGTCTAATGAGAATATTATGTTGCTTGTTATTTTGATTGTGAACGCAAATCACCTATATTATCTACGCCAAAACAGGTGCATATTTTTGGCTTTTACCTTACCATCACATCTAGTTCCTGACGAAAATATATGCTTATATTAATATGGAGTTAAATGAAAATGTAGACTTATTAGCCATGTGAAATTTTAGACTCTAAACTATATGTGTTTCGTATGTCAACACATATCGTTGTGCCGTTTTGACGTGATAGTTAATATTTGTTTCCTTAGGGCCCATGCTTCTTTTCAGGTTGATAGGTAATAAATACATAAATGTGGTATTTCAGACTATGAGTTATTTTTGTTTGAATTTTCTACCAAATTTGCTTAGTCTTTCCTACGTCACAGTAACCTATAAGTAACCGATTTGCTATTTCTGAGTTCAAACTACGTGTGTTTCGAATTCCATCCAAATATGTTCAGCCGTTCCAACATTGTCCTGTAAATATTATGAATGTCACTGTTTGGATGTTTGTTACGTAATACATAGAGTACTTATACATAGGCAATGTTTAGCCTATGTGTTCTTCCAGACTAATCTAATTCTATTTCAAATTTCAACCCGATCACTTGATACGTTCCGCCATGATTAAAGCGGCAATAGAAATACATAATCTGCGAAAATTTCAACTGTCTAGCTATCGCCGTTCTTGAGATACAGCCTGGTGACAGACAGACGGACGGACGGACAGCGAAGACTCAGTAATAGGGTCCCGTTTTTACCCTTTGTGTACGGAACCCTAACAACGGTCTGCTCCGAAGCTTGTTGAACACTACCTTTAAATTTTAAACAGTATTTGGATTGAAATAATACGTTTTCTAATAAGTTACGGCTGGTCTAGTAAGTTACGGCTGACCTAGTCGGGAGAACGGCGACTGTCGATCCGGAGACCCAGGGTTCAAAACCACGCGCACCACTATCTTTTCAGAGTCATGTTCGTAATGCCGGTAATTAAAACGGTGAAGGAAAACACCGTGAAGAAACCGAAATCTACCTATAATCTAAGTTCTTAATCATATATGCCATCCACCAACCGATACTGGGCCAGCGTGGTGGATTATAGCTTTGTCTCTCTCCTTGCGAGAGAAGGCCCCGACCCCCGACGCCCAGCAATGGGAACATTTAATGGGTTGTTTATGCTGCTACTTATTATGCTGATATGTTTTCTCCAAAATACAAAAATCTACTTCAATGACAGGTAATTTAATTCTATCATTCGACAAAATTTTATAAGAAGGTATAAATATGTCGTACAGATAAATTTAAGCTGTTTTTTTTTAAATTAATTTTTGTTAAATTTTAGTTTTTTGTTGATATTTGAAAAACTACCTCCCTGTTTTCGATATCTAAGATCACCTCTGAAGTATTTTCTACCAAACAAAAAAGGAATTATCAAAATCAACTAACAATTAGCGGAGTTATCACGTAAAATAAAACCAAATAAAAAAACATGCAACCCGATTGAGAACATCCTCTTTGTTTGAAGTCGATTATAACCGAATGATGTTTGTTTTTCCACACAAAAAAATATTTGTGACAATTATTTTGTCATCCAAGAAGACGCGACGCGATCACGTGGGCACTTTCTAGAATCTAGATGTTCTGTGGATCGTCTGTACTTACAGAACAGAATACTTAGATGTTAGTATGTACCGAACGCGCCGCGCGTGTCGTTATTATTTAATGTTTGTGTAATTTCCGAACCAACAGACCGATATTGTTCAAATTTTGACGGGACAATATAAAAAATGTGTTCTTTCTAACAAAAAAAAGAATTAATGAAATTAAACAACGCAAACATGAGTTACAACCAAATACACATTCTGACTTTCACCCTCTCCCGCAAGAAAACCGATCAGAATTTGGGGATCAAAAGTAGCCTACAGCAATGTCCTTAGTATAAACTAAAATCATGCCAAGTTTCAGCTGAATTGAATCAGTAGTTTCGGCGTGATGCGTGATCCCTATACAGAAAGACAGACAGACAGACAGACAGACAGACAGACAGACATGAAAGAAAAAAAATGCAGTTTCGCCATCAGTATCGACTATAAAGTGCCCCAAAAAAAAATTTTTCAAAATATCTTCAATGTACAGAATTCGACCCGTTACAGTTTTATTATAAGTATAGATTATGTCAGCTATCTGGCTGCTACCTTTTTTTTTTTTTTTTATGTATTGGTGGACAATTCACACACAACACCATCTGACCCCAAACTAAGCAAAGCTTGTGGTATGGCGGGCTGATAGATGATATAATACATATATAGTTTTAAATACATACTTATTATAAATAGAAACACCCAGACACAGTGCAAACATTTGAATTCATCACACAAATATTTGCACTGGGTGGGAATCGAACCCACGACCCTTGGCTTCGCAGGCAGAGTTACTACCCACTAAGCCACGAGGCCAGTCAGTTCATCATCTTACAAGCTTTACTTAGTTTGGGGTCAGATGGTGTTGTGTGGGAATTGTCCACAAATATTTAAAAAAAAGCCTTAAATGTGTCAGAATTCAGAAAAGTAAAACGTTACAACTCTTGTACACTAAACTACTTATAAATTTTATATCAATGATATAAATATAGGATAGGTATTCAATGATCAGCCGTAAGTAATGTAGGTTATGTAGGCCTGGCCCGAATTCCCATGATGTCACTTGACTTGACTCAGCCCGCCCGTTCCGAGTCACACCTCTGAACTAGTAACTAGGCTAATGAGGACTCCCCCTTTGACCCGTTGGTTTAAAACTAATTATTATAATTTGTCCCATATTTTTGTTTCAACTTGACAGGTGTACACCTGGGATCGGATTAAGGCGGTTACGCTAGGGCTATATTTATGGTGTTTTGTGTTTGTGATCTAAAAAAAAAATCCGCCGAAAAAAAATGTATTCTCCGTAAAAAAGAGATTGACTATTGAAGTCAAATTCAAGTATTAAAGAGCAATGTATTAAATAATTTCTCAAAATTAAATTACTCGGCCAATATTCATAAGAAGCTATTAATTACAAGTCGTCTTGATAAATGAAAGTATTTTTGAAATGAAAACTTTTTTGGCGCGCCACAGACAGATTTTTCGTGGCCTGTGAATGGAATTCTTGCGTCACGCTAGATATGAAAGGATAAAAAATCTTCGGATAAACTCAGGACCATGACCATTGGCCATTTAGAAATGTCCGTCAGCACTTCTAAATGGCCTTGCTCATGGTTTTACCCGCGTAGTTTCCAAAGTAAGCTATTGAAGAGTTATAAGTTTTCACTTCTATCGGAAGTTTTTGAGACTGCCAATAAATTTATTTATTTTGAAAAATCCTTTGGCCCTATTTCTTTAAAATTTGTATAGGATCACCGAAGTTGGGACAGCTCGGTAGTCCTAACTATAGTTTAATTTATCACTAACTTGCCCCTCACATCCGACCTCCGTCCGTCCCTGTGGGCGTCACGTTAAAATGTAATTTATATGGGAGCGTGTAATGAGTTGTCCTGAGTACGTCCCCGGGGCGGCACGTGACGGCCGGACGTTTGCGCACTTCCGTGGGACGGAATGAGGACTTATATTGTACTTTCGCACGGTTACATTACTATTATACAAGAACAAAATTAAAAATTTTGACTAACCCCCGACTACCTCGGATTTGTAATCTGTATAACATTTTACTAGTAAAGCCCTTTCATTTGATGCCCATATTAAGGGAGTTGTGATAAAAGAAATGTATTTCGCCATTTTTTGGTAGCGGCCATCTTGGGTTTGAAATTTGTCATAGTGCAAAGTATTCTACTAGTCAAGCCCTTTCATTTGATACCCATATTGAGGTAAGTTGTGAAGAAATATTTTGTCCGCCATTTTGTGGAGGCGGCCATTTTGAATCGATATTAACTAGTGTCCGACCGAAACTGTTTTTCCGGCCGAAACCGAAACCGAAACCGAATGTTCGGCCGTGGCTTCAGTTTCGGCCGAAACCGAAACCGAAACCGAAACTCACGTGGTCAAGTATATAATTTATTAAAATACTGAAATTTGGTGCATTTTACCTATTATTTTGCCTTAATTAGGGCATGAAATGGAAACACAATATATTAAGATCGTTGTAATCATTTATTGAATATAAAATAAAAACATATTAATAACATTTTTAATAATTTTTCAAATTAAGTTCTCTGTCAAATCAGTCGTCTACCTAAATCAAGATCAGAAAGTAAGTAGAATGAAAGCGAAAAATGAAATGTTTTATTAGTCGGGGATTTCCTTGTTAACCGGATAGATAAGAAATCAGTAAGAAGTCTTGTAAGTCCTTACAAGTTCTGATAGATGGCTCTAGTTTTCACTATTTTATAATAGCAATATTATAATCTCGTACTTATTTGTACGAAGTTAATTAATAGTGTCCTCGTACCTCATACGAAAGACTACAAATCTCGTATTTGTACGAGGAACCTCGTACGGTTGGCATCGCTGGTTGCTACAGAACTATCCGAACAGCGCACGATAATTCCCGAAAAGCGCCGACAGCGTCCGTCAAAGCGTTGCCACGGAAAACAAAGTTAGAGCGATCGCGAACGTGTTTGAACTGTTAAGTTTCGGTTTCGGCAAAAGTTTCGGCCGATTTTGGCCGAAACCGAAACTGTGGCCGAAACTTGATTTTTGGCCGAAACTCGGCCGAAACCGAAACCGAAACCGAACTTTCGGTCGGACACTAATATTAACCAAACATAGCTAAGAACACCCGCACGGATATTAACTTTCAAATAAAAAAACCGCATCGAAATCGGCCCATCCGTTTGAGCTCTACGGTGCCACAGACAGACACACACACAGACAGACAGACAGACATCGACGTTAAACTTATGACACCCCTTTTTTTGGTCGGGGATTAAAAAAAAGCTATGGTGGCGTGGGATACCCGTCCCGTATACATCGTTTCATGGTTGATGTTCCAAAGACACGAACGAAGAGATTTGACTCTACGTTTGTGATAAGAACGTCTAGGCTGTGGAATACGTTGCCTGAGTGGGTTTTCCCCGATGGTTACAATCTTTGTGTCTTCAAATCGAGAGTGAATCGGTTTCTTCTAGGTAAACACGCTCCATCGTGGACCGCATCGTCGCTTAACATCAGGTGAGATGGCGGTCAAGTGTGAGCCTACAAAAAAAATATCCTAGCTTTGATATTTATCTCTCTTTTCTTTCATTTGCCATGATAGAGACAGCAATAGCCGATTTAGTGAAGCAGTGGAAGGGCTGGTAGGTACGAAGTTCCTTAGGATACGATAGAAGATACACAAATTGGAAAAAATAATTGTTTTTAACCCCGACCAAAAAAAGGGGTGTTATAAGTTTGACGTCGATGTCTGTCTGTGTGTGTGTCTGTCTGTGGCACCGTAGAGCTCAAACGGATAAGCCGATTTCGATGCGGTTTTTTTTATTTGAAAGTTAATTACCGTGCGGGTGTTCTTAGCTATGTTTGGTTAATATCGATTCAAAATGACCGCCTCCACAAAATGGCGGATAAAATATTTCTTCACAACCTACCTCAATATGGTTATCAAATAAAAGGGCTTAACTAGTAGAGTACTATACGCTATAAAAAAATCAAATCCAAGATGGCCGCCACCACAAAATGGCGAATTATATATTTTTTTTCACTACTCCCTCAATATGGGTATCAATCGAAAGGGCTTGATTAGTAGAATACTTTGCACTATGACAAATGTCAAATCCAAGATGGCCGATACCACAAAATGGCGAATTACATTTCTTTTTTCACAACTCCCTTAATATGGGTATCAAATGAAAGGGCTTGACTAGTAGAATGTTGTACAGATAACAAATCTTAGGTAGTCGGGGGTTAGGTAAAATTTTTAATTTTGTTCTTGTTACAGTATAGTGTAACGAGACGAGTAGGACACGTGCCTTATGGTAAACAACATCCAACATGCCTGCCCACGCCACAGTGACACGCAGCTATTGGAACATGATGGAAAGTTTACCTAGTACTACACTGCGCTCGTCGCCCAGAGGAAAAAGATGATTTACCTCTATGCCCTGTAATTTCTCTGGAAACATTTCCCTTCAAACTGGCACACAGTGATGTTTTCATACTGCTTGGCGGTAGAATGACTGGCAAAGGTGTGGTACTTACAAATACAAAATACAAAATCTTTATTGCTGTTTGCAGGTAAGATCAGGTGATACAAAACATTTTAATAGTTGCCCCATACAAACTGGCATCTTCTTCTAGAGGCATGCAATATGTCTGGCAACACAGTTTCCATTGGTCTGAATTTATACAATGATAATAATAGTCTTCTTCTTCTTTTTTCATTTTTAACTTTTAATCGGTTGTATCATATTTATATATCAATCAGATGATATATCGTCTATTAATTTCTGGACTTCTGAAAAGACTCCTAAACTACGTAGTGTATTGATTTTCAACTTTCAACCCTTTCTGAAGAGAATTGTACCCTAAAACGGGGTTTCTACCCCCCACGGGACACTAATTGCCGTTTTCGCATTAGTTCAGTAAATGTACCCGGCGCTCGGTGCTGAATAGATCATAATGAATAGTATTATACAAAGAGAAGACGACAATGTACTAAAATCGTGGATATGACATTTATATGAAATCAAAAAAAAATTGGCAGTCATAGGAACTGCTGATAGAAGTGAAGACTTATAACTCAGACTTTGATAGCTCACTTTGGAAACTACGCGGGTGAAACCGGAGGACGTGGCCATGAGCATGCCCATCTAGAAAAGCGCCAGCATTTATAATATAAAAACTAACGTGGTTATTACACATTTTAAATGCATATACGGGTAACTCACGTGATGTACAGTCAGTCTAGTCCGACTTAAGTTAAGACAATGCCAAACGAGCAGCGGTCGCGCGCGTGCACTCTCCTTGAAAAAGGCCGCCGGACGCGGCCGAAACTTAAGTCGGACTAGACTGACTGTACATCACGTGAACCACCCGTATATTCATTTAAAAAGATATAATATACTAGCTGTACCCTGCCACGCTTCGCTGTAGCACAATCTGATGCAAAAATTAGATAAAAACAATCCTTGATGCGGATTATATATCATTGTAAAATTTCAGCTCGATCGGTGCAGAACTTTTTGAGTTTTTGAAGCGTACACAAACCAACATTACATTTTTATGTATTGAGATTCTGTTCTTGTCGCTCTTAATAAAGAGTTGTGGTATTGTATTCTATCTACGGTCCTTATCACTACCATTTGGCTGGCCTGGTGCCTTAGTTAGTAGTAACTCTGCCTGCGAAGCCGTAGGTCGCGGGTTCGCTCTCCACCCAGTGCAAATGGTTGTGTGATGAATTCAAATATTTGTACTGTGTCTGGGTGTTTCTATGTATAACAAGCATGTATTTAAAAATATATGAATATTATATCAGTTATCTGGCTTCCATAGTACAAGCTTTGCTTAGTTTCGGGTCAGATGGTGGTGTGTGTGGAATGTCCACCCATATATTTTTGAAGTGAAAACTTCGTTTGACGCGCTTAGCTTGAAATATATGACTTACTCGTATTATTATTAAGTACTCAATCCATGACCGAAATTTGATTTCGTTACGTCTTGTCTCTAAAGTTTTCCAAACAGTAATAGGCCTTGCCTAACAGTCGAGTCTTTATAGCAGTTTCATATCTTCCCTTTGTGACTTGCTAACTATTTTGGAATTACGTTGTAGAAAAGTATACAATTTTCAATCATGATTACTGTAAGTTTAAAACTTTGTGTAGGCGGTAAACTGTATTTACCGCCTCCATTCCGTCGCTTCGTACCGCCGACCGCACCCTGTAGTTTCACTTAGCCGCGCCCCGTGGTTTCGGCCGTAAATTCTATTTTTGCCGGCCGCACTTACTGTGTGTCACCTCGTATACTTACAGTGTACTATTACGGTAAGGTTGGGGCTACAACTACATATTTTAGATAGTTATCTAATACATGAAACGCCTTTTTAATCGAAATTAATTTGGAGGTTAATATAGGTTTTAGTTATGGTCTAGTAAGTAACGACTCGTCTAAAAGTTTCGGCTGTTCTAGACATTACGGCTGGTGTGGAAGTTCAGGTGGCCTAGTCGGGAGAACGGCTACTGCCGATCCGGAGCCCCGGGTTCAAGTCCCACGCGCACCACTGTCTATTCGAAATCATGTGCGTAATGCCGCTAACTTTAAAAGCGGTGTAGGAAAACATCTTGAGGAAAGCGACATGTACCTGGAATCTTAAGAAGTCATGTGTCATCCACCAATCTGCACTGGGGCAGCGCAGCAGATTATGGCCTTGATTCTCTCATTGGAGAGAAAGAAGGCCCCGAGTCCCAGTGGGGTGTTTATGCTCAGTAGGGAATGGGTGTTCGTCATTTTCGGCCCGGTTTTGGCAGTTATTGCGTAAACAGCGTAGGAGGAAGATATTTTGACGGATTCCACTTTTTTTTTTATAAGAACTGTTAGATTGAAATTCACTGATTCTATAAAAAAAAACAAATTGTACTTATTCACTTCTATTTGAGTTTTAAATACACTTCACAAATTTTTAGATTTAGTAAGGGGTTATTTACCTTTCCTAGACCAACCGAAATAGAAACAGACGCGCGCGGCACTTCTCTAGGGGTATCTGAGGTCTCAGGTCCGGCGGGCATGAACCAGGTCCGTAGGCTGAGAGGCAGTTCGACTTTATAAAGCAAAATACTGTAGAATCGCCAATATCGACATCGAGGAATTGACTTCCTGCAGGATCAGCACTTTTAAGGTTGTAACAGAACGTCTAGGCTGTGGAACACGTTGCTTGAGTGAACTTTTCCTAATGGTTACATACAATCTCAGTGTTTTAGCTCGAGAGTAAATCGGTTTCTTAGCATGATTCGTCGAAACCGCATCATCGCTTAGCAGGCGAAGTGTGATGACGGTCAAGCGTAAATCTATAATACCTAAAAAAAGAGATTTAAAAGCATCCCAAGTCGGCCCATGGTGGTCCATATTTGCGTCAGACTACAATGCAGCGTTCCCAGTTAATGGAACAAAAGTACAATGTAAAGCAAAAGTGTTTCGTGCAAACAAGCGACGCCAGCGATGGAACTCTTGCATAGGGCTGGCACTTGAAAGATTTTAAAATAGTTTGTGTGCAATTTTTCACTTTTCTTTTTTTAACGCACGCACAATATAAGTGGATCTGTAGAGTTCGTCTGAGGAACAATCTTTCCCATTTATTCACTGTGCTACTGCACTCACAATCACATTTAATCACTGTTTTTCTGTGTTGTTTTGTGGTGTAATAAAGTGCTTTTGTATTGTATCTTATATATTGTATTATAAAGGAGGCCTTCGTCCAGCAGTGGACGTCATTCGGCTGATATGATGAAGCAGAAAATGCAAACTTTACCGCCGCGGATATATTTATAGTATTAAAGTACAGCGACGGAGGGCAGCTCGTCATTGGAGAATGTGGGCGACGTATTTCGCGTATTATACACTTATCCTAGTCTCCATTTCTGGAGGCCTCTCCCATAGCCCGCTACTCAGCGCGATTCTCAGACATACATGTCTAACTGCCTATAGTTTTACGAATATCTTCACTCCATCTAGTCTCAGAGTGTCCTACACTACATTTGCCGATCGTTCGCTGTGCGACCTTAAACCTATGGGCCGTTTTAACTGTCACTGTCCACATTTCGGATCCGTAATTGAAGATTTTTGTCTTTACAAATTGTAGGATTTAATGATGTAAGATTTATAAGTTAAATCGGTCAAGAGGTTCTAAAAATTACCTACCACGTCTCAACAATTACCGAAATTGTCGTTCTCCTTTCATAATAATACCTCTAGTATAGTATAGGACTATGCCCCAACGTGAATGAGCTTTTTTATAGTGAGGCACTCTCCTCGCATGGCAACCCTATTACAGGGCAAGGTAACGAGTGCTTGAAACACGGAAACGCTTTTACAAGCGACCGTACCGCCTGAACTACAAACTACGCGGGAAAAACTTCGCTCACATCGGGATCGTATCAATTGTGACTGCGATTGTACATAATAGTCTTTTACTCTCAATCCTATCCTACTAAAATTATAAATGTCAATGTTTGGATGTTTGTTGCTCAATCACGTCGGAACGTATGAACGGATCAGGCTGAAATTTGGAATACAGTTAAATTGTAATCTGGAAGAATACATAGGCTATTTTTTATCCCGGAAAAGTAACGGAAACAGGAACTATGCGAGTAACACCACGGGTCACTACTAGCAATATTTGAAAGGTGTATTTTTTGTGTGTATGTATGGATGATTACTACTAAAAGCATTTTGCAACATAAATACTAAAGGAAATTTGCTACATAAAAAAAAAATATTGGTGGACATTTCACACATACTTCTTGATAGGTCATTAATAGCCTGGAGTATAACAAACATACTTGTATGACGCAATACGTTTCTGAGTATTTGAAGACATCAAGATTTGATGGTTTTTCCTACTCCTTACAGCATTGGGAAAACCCCCACTATACACACGCATTCCAGAGCCAATTCGTTCTAATTAACCGACTTCAAATACGAAAAGGATCTCAATTCGGTTGTGTTTTGATGTAAAAACTTTTTGGCGCGCCACAGGCTTTTTCGTAGACTGTGAATTGAATTCTAGCGTCATGCTCGGGAATGAGGAGAAATCTTTGGGTAAAGTCGGGACCAATGGTCATGCTTATGGGCACGCCCTTCGGTTTCACCCGCGTAGTTTCCAAAGTAAGCTATCAAATTCTGAGTTATAAAGTTTCGCTTCTATCGGCAGTTTTTTTTTAATTTAAATTATCCACTCCACAGACTCCGGGGTCCGTGATCTTTGTCATTACAATTATCTTTTTTTTTTACACATTTCTTGGACAAGGAGAAGAGGAAAATAGGGGGGAGTTGGGTACATTTGAAATCTAATTCTAGTGCTCGTCTGTAGAGCCGATCACTACCGGTTGGGATTCCGCTAGTAATCGACTCGACATCGAGTGTTTGCCTAATTGCCTTTTGCCATTTGCCTAAGCTGCCTCCTCCCGGCCCAGAGCCTCCACAACGGCCGCATTTCCGTCCCTGATGGCCATCTGTAGGTTGAAATCGCGGATGGTCTTCGGTGATGCAGCCCACGCGCGCCGCACGAACCGACCGATGGCGTCGTCGGTCTAACGGCAGTTTATGAGTGGCAATTTTTTTTTCAGTATGTGTGTTATATTACACACATACTCAGTCAATCAAGAATCGATTTTGATGGATCTTTTTTTGTTAGATAGATCATGGTTCAGAGGTGATCCCATATAAATTTTAACGAAATCGGTGTGATGATTTTGAAATATGAACAAAAAACTAAAATTTACTTTCATAGTATGTCTGGACGATGTAGTGATAGCTTCTTATGAAATTTGGCAGTGTGTCTGAATTAAAGTTTAAATTGAAGTGGGTATTTGATTTTTGGACAAAATAAATTATCACAAAATGGCGTCAAAATCTCCGCGCCTTTGCAATATCAACCATGAAAGAATTACGGTTTTATGAGGTAAGAGTAAATTAAAATTACTGAAGTAGCGTTCCAGCAAAAGTTTCCACTCCCTATGGTATAATTAAGTTTCTTCTCCGGCCGATGCATCATCCGGGAGTTCTCCCGTCTGGCTCCCGAGGATATACTTTCTAATCTAGATTATACCTAGGACACGGGTTTGCACTAGACGTAGAGAGCTTACCTACTTACGGACGCAGAATACTGCGTAGTGACCTCTATAGTCTGGCTAAAAAGTCTTGAAATTGAGTTCAAATGGCTTACGTTCTTAGCGGTTAAAATACAGCGTAGTAGCTAAAGCTTTGCTTAAAATGTAGCGGTTTTGTATTCAAAACATCTAATCAAGGCGTGTTTTATAATATAGAGTGATATAGCTTATGTTGGAGAGAATGAGCTGAGGGGATTGTTTTTTTCTAAATCACAATAGTTTTTAACATACCGCAGACCCACAGTGTAATAATATATACCTACATTATCCGTGTGTTTACATACAATTAAATTGTGAAATTAAAATGTTAGTATGCAAAGATAGATTTCATTTAAACAAATGATCTGAGAGCATTGCTGCCTACAAACTGCCGTCACAGTAAAAACAATGCCCTTTAAATTGTTAGACAGTAAGTAATATTTGTACAATGACGCTTGGTAACAGTCACAGTAAGATGTTTTACTGTGCTGCCGTGCAGTTTGGCAGAGTTGTATTTAGGTAAATGTTATTGTATATTTTGTGGATTAAATAAAAAAAAAAATTGGTTGCCTGTAAAGTCGGTATACGGGCGAAAGTTTTACGTGACAACGACTTTGAGTGGTAAAATAATTTTACGGAAGGGACGCGTGCCTTTCACTTTTTATGTCTGTCTCTCTCGCTCTTAGACGGGCTAACCATGCCCGAGTGGAAGGGACGCGTGCCTCTCACTCGCTCTCGTTGTGAGCGCATAACGTGAGCGGAGCGTAACGCAGTTTCTTGAAGTGTCACCCGGCAAACCAATTTATAAGACGTTGTCACGTCAAAAAACACAGTACCTACCTACAGTTTGGCTAAAAAAAACCTTGAGTTATAGCTAAAAGAGGCTCTGCTACTTTTTTTTTAAATTAGGTGTGACAAGACGAGCAGGACATGTAAATAAAATAAATAATAACTTACTACTTACTTACTCGTAATAATAAATTACGTGAGATAATTTTGTAATATTGTCGATTTTTCAAAACCCTTGTGACCCTTTTTGAAAAACCTTGGTGAGATTTTGTTCAAACAAGTTTTAAGTACAAATTTATAATCGCCACCGACTTGACGGTGCCGGTGAAGGAAACCATCGTAAGGAAACCGACAAGTTCTAAAACTTCTTTTGGGGACATGTATGATTCACCAACTGGCATTTGGTCAACGTGCTGGATGCCCATAAGTCTCTCCTTTTGAGAAAACCTCGAGACCCAGCAGTGGGAACATAAACTGGGCTAAAACGAAAGTAACTCTTAATAAAATATAGTAAACTCTGTGTAAATAGAAACCAATCTATAAGAGAGTGCTCGTTTGACACATGTCATTGTGTTTTGACAGCTAGAAATTGTTTTCCAACTTTCCTTTTAGCTCTGACGATCGTTCATTTTGATTGACGTCGCTTTGACAGTTCGTTATCGATAGCCAGTGTTGTGGGGTTGCGAGTTACAACGAAGAAACGCCTATTATCGATATTTGATGATTTTAATCGATTGTAAATACATCACTATAATCTATACTAATATTATAAAGCTGAAGAGTTTATTTGTTTGTTTGAATGCTAGGATTTCGGGAAGAACTGGTCCGAATTGAAAGATTCTTTTTCTATTGGATAGTCCATTTATCGAGAAATGCTATAGGCTATAGAACATAACGCTACTATTAATAGAAGCGGAGCATGAATCAGGAATGTAACAAAATCGGGGGAAAATATTCCTTTTTGAGAGTTTTCGTACGTTTCGTGCTTTGACATGACACATGACAGCATGTGTCTAAGATTGCGTGATTGAGTATCACAGATTACATACCTCTTGTAAATAAACCTTTGCTAATCAAATTTGTTGGTACGACCAATTTCCGACAGGTGGCGTAGAAGGTAGCTGAAGAGGTGTTTTGTTTGAAAGCGATATTCTCAGGAATAACTGAACCGATTTGCCATGTGCCTAATGCTATGTAGGCACATGGTAAATAGTATCTATCCACTACCTGTTAGACTTGGCTGGCACCGACTTCAAATAGATGAGTGAGTAGCGCTTATAATAATGATTTTAGTTTATTTTTCGCTTTTGATTGCCTATTTATGGTTTTGAAGTCGTTTTAATTTTTCCCCGACCCGACCGATTTCGATAAGATTTATATGGGACCATTCGGGAAGCATACCCAGCCGAATACAAAAAAATAATTAAATCGGTGCAGAGGTTCTCTAGAAATCAGGTAACATATTACATAAACAAGAACAAAATTAAAAATTTTGACTAACCCCCGACTACCTCGGATTTGTAATCTGTACAACATTTTACTAGTAAAGCCCTTTCATTTGATGCCCATATTAAGGGAGTTGTGAAAAAAGAAATGTATTACGCCATTTTGTGGTGGCGGCCATCTTGGATTTGAATTTTTTAAAGTCTATAGTATTCTACTAGTCAAGCCCTTTCGTTTGATACCCATATTGAGGTAGTAGTGAAAAAAATAATATAATTCGCCATTTTGTGGTGGCGGCCATCCTGGATTTGATTTTTTTATAATGTATAGTATTCTACTAGTCAAGCCCTTTCATTTGATACCCATATTGAGGTAAGTTGTGAAGAAATATTTTATCCGCCATTTTGTGGAGGCGGCCATTTTGAATCGATATTAACCAAACATACCTAAGAACACCCGCACGGATATTAACTTTCAAATAAAAAAAACCGCTTCGAGATCGGCCCATCCGTTTGAGCTCTACGGTGCCACAGACAGACAGACACACACACAGACAGACAGACAGACAGACATCGACGTCAAACTTATAACAACCCTTTTTTGGTCGGGGGTTAAAAAAACATAGGGTTCGAATTGATAACCTCATTTATATAACATAATCCTCCTTTTTTTTAAAGTCGGTTAATGACGGCTTAATAGGTACAGTTGACATTTCAATTGAATACCTCCCTATCTTGTTATTTTCGTGATAATATTAAATTGGGTTTACTTTATTTAATACTTCATTAATTAATTAATAACTGTTATTATCAATGTGTTTCATAGTAATAATTACTGTAAGTAATGTTAATTATTATATGACGTGAAATTTAAAGTTTGTTAGGTATCAATAAAAAATCTGAATCTATAAATTGGGGCCTATTAATAATAATATCGTTATATTTTTAACTACATATGACCGCCATCTCACTTGATGTTAAGCGACGATGCGGTCTACGATGGAGCGTGTTTTTTTTTTTTTTTAAATAAAGAGTGACGAGACGATCAGGACATGTGCCTGATGGTAAGCAACATGGCTGGCACATAACAGCACAGTGACACGCAGCTATTGGAACATGAAGAGTCCAAATCACTACCTAGCACTGCACTGCGCTCGTCACCCAGAGATCTAAGATCTTATATCTCTAAGCCCTGTAATTTCTCTGGAAACATTGCCCTTCAAACCGGAACACAGTAATGTTTACCTACATTCCGATTCACTTTGGATCTGAAGACATCAAGTAACCATCGGTGAAAAGGAAAACGCAGTACAAACGCGAGCTTAAAGCAAGCAGCTGTTCCTCGCTCAGACAGACAGTCGGGCTTTGGAAATTATTGTATTACTTCAAAGCTCTCGACTTCCCTGTGTGAGGCCTTGCCACCGGCATTTTGAGTACGGTGTCCAGGAGTGCCAGATTTCCGGGACAACTAGTCATTGTTGTAGCGTAAGTACATAAGCAGCCCACTAATTATTCTCACTGCTGGTACTCGGGGCCTCTCGGTAGGAGAGAGTCAAGGCCATAATCCACCACGCTAGTCCAGTCGGGTTGGTGGATGACACATGACGAAAAGACAGTTGTGCGAGTGGGTTTGAAATCCGATCGGGTTGTGGATACATTTTTCAGGACAATATTTTTTTCGAATAATTTACATTATTATCTTGAGATAAAAAAATTGGTTAGTGATAAATATTTGAGAATCATCTAATCTATACAGATATTTTATTCTTGCTATCTCTGTTAGCTACCACAATCGAGTGGTTCATACAGGACATTATTGGGTGTCTTATCAAATCTAAGCTACTCACGGAAAATTATATTGATAGTGCAAAAATGGACCAGGGATCCTGGGCTAGATGTCACAGACAGAAACATACATATACACAGACAAGTTCAACTTAAAAAAAAAATGTCAATTGCATAGATCTTAACTATACAATATTTTCTTACAGCTATAAACAGGTATATAAATTTTATCAGTCTGAGCTAGGTAGAACCTGAGTTTCAGGCGAGAAAAATGCCTATTTTAACTAAGAGTTACATTAAGGAAGATAATAAAACTAAACAATAATACCAAACAATAAAATGAGAACTACATACACTATACTACAAACCTAACTAACTACTTACACTAAGCACACCTGAATTATCTATATACCACTGTAGGTATATAGATAATCAAGATGTTCAAGCCCACTACCAATCGGAAGCGTACCCAGCATGCTGGCGGCATTACCACTATAAAAAACAATAAAATTGCTTAAAAGCCAAAGTATTTATGAACTACTTAGACACCTTAACTACTTAGAACACCCTCTTCTTATTTGGGACGGGCGTTATAAAAAGGTCTCTGAATATTCCCAGATTGATGGCCAACCCAGCCTCACTTAAGTAGTTAAGCGATTTACCGGGATTCCAAATGAATTTAGTTGAAAACTCCCCAAGTTAAGTCTACCGACAGTTGGAGCGTGGATTTTTGAACTATTATAAACTGCTTATAAACTGTAAGTCACGAAGCCAGGCTTGTGGACAACAACTTGAACCATAGTCTAAATCTTAAAATGTAAAAATCCAAAAATCCAGTGTAGATGTTTGTTCAGTTATAACTCTTTTATTTCCTGTTTGCAGGTAAGATATATGGCATAATATAATAAGATATAAGATGATACAAAACATTTTAAAAGTTGACCCATACAAACTGGCTTCTTCAAGTGACATGCCATGTCTGGCAAAATCATTCTTCAAGTGACATGCCATGTCTGGCAAAATCATTCTTCAAGTGACATGCCATGTCTGGCAAAATCATTTCTTTTAGTCCTGATGTATAGAATGATAAAATATTTTTTTTAATTTGTTGTTTGTAAAGTCGATTGGCTTACGGACGATAGTATAACGTGACAACGTCGTAACAAAACATTGATAGATGCGGCGCAAGCGTAGAATCAGCGTAACGGGACAATGAGCGTAACGGGACATAACGGGACACTTTTTCGTGCAGGCAGCCGGTGTTCATCGATTTATTAGACGTTATCACGTCAATAATAGTCACCTGATGAAAGTCTAATTCATCTTCTGTGATTTTTTAGCTTCTATTCGATTGTATAAGATAAATTCAGTGAACACAATTACGCCAACTTCTTGTGTTTCGACAGGATGTTGTTTTGGAGTACTGATCAGAACACTTAGCAGTTTTTATTTTCTCAAATACAAGACGAAAAAACGGTAGTGTCGCTGTCACCGAACTGAATTCTTGTGTTGTAATTACAGCTGTTTTGAAGAGTTGGCTCTTTGAGTTGTGGAGTGTGGAATTGTTTGTTGGATCGACGCTAAAATTATTAGTGAAGTATTTAATAAGCTCTTAATCATTCTCCGAAGTGTTGATCTTCATAATATTTGATTATAGTTTGAATATTTTGAGCGAAGTGTTATTAATGTAACAGTACCTGGTTGACCGAGCTTTGCTCGGTTTCAATGCGTTTATAAAGGGCTCTAAGTAAAAGATTTAAAAAAAAAAAAAAAAACAAAAAGAAAAGGACCCGAGTGTAACCATCAGGATTCCTAAAAACGCTTCATACAAAAACACTCTACTAAAGCGTAACGTCACTGTCTGGTATTTCCTACGTGTCGTATATAAAGTTTGTAGGTTAATTATATTAAATACATACTGTACCCCGCCGCGCTTCGCTGTGGCACATTGTGATGCAAAAAATTAGATAAAAACAATCCTTGATGCGGATTATACATCATTGTCAAATTTCAGCTCGATCGGTGCAGAACTTTTTGAGTTTTTGAAGCGTACACGGTTTGTATAACATAACATTTTTATATATTTTTTCATACATTTTTTTGTACATAAAGTTACTTTAAATTGAATCAGTTATCCAATGGTAAATAAATTTTCTAATTATGTCGTACTTTTAAAATTGACTTTCCAGTGATGAATGTTCATAAAGTAAGTTAAACAAAAAGTTATCAAAATTAGAGTTGGTACATATTTTATTCTATTTAAATACTGTCATTTTATCAAATAATTTAATATAATTCTAGGATCAGTCGTCATGACTGCCTGTAAGTGTAGATATTGTCGATCATGCTGACAATTATTTCTTTATACAAACTAACGTACAAACTGACTAAATTGTATTTACTTTCTTTACAGGTAACGCTGCTTTCTAAGTAAAAGTGATTATGATCACAAAGCTCAAGAGACTGCTTGATACGAAGAGAAAGGTATATTGAATGTTGCTTTATTGATTGACAATTAGGTACAAATAATAAACAATGGTAGGTAAAATTATTGTTGAGAAAATGAAAGTTTCATTTATGCAGATTGAATAAATGATGAGTGTTAATTATTAAATAATAATAAGTACGAGTAAATATTGATGGACAATTCACACACAACACCATCTGACCCCAAACTAAGCAAAGCTTGTAATATGGCAGCAAGACTGCCAGCCAGCTGATATAATAGATATGTAGTTTTAAATACCAACTTACACATATAAACACCCAGACACATTACAAATATTCGAATTCATCAAAATTGAACGCATTGTATTCTCTTACAGTATGTAACTTCGATTGTACAGTTCTTACCCTCCTACGGTTGTCTGAGGGAAATCGCTCTTAGCTGTGAGGTCGCCGATTGCTATTTGTAAGGGGTTTCTGTAGGTATATGTGATAATTTAAGTGCAATAAAGAGTTTATCTATGAATGTGATAAAAACTGCGACATAATATCATTGCGTGTGTGCTCTACTTAACCCTTACAACATTACCGGGATACGCAGAAACACTTCTAAGTCAAAAATATATTTAAAACTATAAACATACGTTTTAATTTTATAATTATTACTTTTGTCGTAAAAATTCACGATTTTCCGTAGATTCTCAGGGTAAATTTGGTTATTTGATTATGTACGGCATTGGTTCCATACAGTTTCAATACCTCTTCTAATCCATTATTCCGCAACGCCGTACATAAAACTTGCGACAAGGAGAAAAGATCGACGCTTGCAAACTCTTTAACTTGCACTCAGTTGGACGCGTTCAAATAGTGCTGAATCTTATTATTTTATACCCTTCTATCATCCTACATATCGCAGGTGTTTCATATGACCCATATATTTTGTTCATGGGCCAGTAGTCTATATGTTTTCATTCCTAAAAAAAACGATTTAAAAAAAAACTATTTATACCGATTTAATTTTACGAAAAAAAACAGATGTAAAAATTATGTAGATTTCGCTCTAATGTTTTTTTTAATGTTCGTTATACGACCGCTAATCGTGTATCCTTTCGCCTCAATACAGCTAACCTGCGTAACCTAACATAAAAAAACCCGTGAGAACGACACACAGACAATTGAGGGCGAGCAACGATCACTAGATTAATTACGTTCATTCTTCGGGTGACTAGACGCCCGCGCCGCATCAATTGCACTTAGTAAGTAGTTCGGTGTTAACTGGTAGCCATCGCTCAGTACATCAGCTGAGTTGATCCGTTGAAACGAGATATATGCATACGTATGTGGTATCTATAAAATAAATAACATTAATTTTATTTAATTTTTTTGGCTGACCTGGTGTCTTAGTGGGTAGTAACTCTGCCTGCGAAGCCGTGGGTCGTGGGTTCGATCCCAACCCAGTGCAAATGTTTGTGTGACGAATTCAAATATTTGTACTGTGTCTGGGTGTTTTCTGTATAATAAGTATGTATTTAAAAAATATATAAGTATTATATCAGCTACCTGGCTTTTCCATATTACAAGCTTTGCTTAGTTTGGGGTTCAGATGGCGTTGTGTGTGAAATGTCTACCAATATTTATTTATTAATTGTTTTCAAATAACTGTGTTCCGGTTTGAAGGGCAATGTTTCCAGAGAAATGACAGGACTTGGAGATATAAGATCTTAGATCTCTGGGTGACGAGCGCAGTGCAGTGCTAGGTAATGATCTGGACTCTTCAAGTTCCAATAGCTGCGTGTCACTGTGCTGTTATGTAGCAGGCACATGTTGCTTATTGCTTACCGTCAATTAAAAGCATATTTTTGTGCACTCTAAAAAGAAATTCATTCTCCTAACCATTCATTCGTCATAGCATCAAAAACACACAAAATAAACTCAACGTATAAAAAAAAATAACCAAATTCCCTGAAAGTTGAATGTTGTGAGGTTAAGCTGACCTAATTTGTACCTTATTATAATACTGTCACGTCTCATAACGGCCAGGTAATTATGGCGTAATGTGTTTTTTTTTCCGAGTACCCCCATCGTGACTAGAATTTATAGTAGGCTCCAACCAAAGACAATGAACCCAGTTGACCAGTCGTACCGCTTCTCCCCTTGCGCTTTTTAGGAGCGTGATTGCGCCACTAACCTTTGCGCCTGTTGAGAGTTCAGTCAGTTAGGCTTCTGATTGAGATAGTGCTGTTAAGGATAATAGTAAAAAAATAAAAGCATACAATAAAAAAAGCAGTAAAAAAATAAAAATATGGATTTCTGCTCAATGAAATGGTGTGGAAAGGATAGTTTGGATATCTAGTTTCACAAACGACGGATACGACGGTATATAATATCACAAGTCATTTCATTTAGTAATTTGTAAAAAATGACATCATCAATATACCACATTAAAAACGAACATTAAAAAAAAAAATGAAATGGGATGTTTTTCTTTGCATCCTGTTCTGTCCTTTGGAGTTTTGTATAACTCTATCTCGTTTTGTCCGATCCTCCGTGGAAAGTGGTAGCATTCTTCGCAGAGTCCGTCTGGGAAAGTACCACACTTTTACCAGTTATTCTACTGCCAAGCAGTAATGTGCAAACATCACTATGTTCTAGATAATGTACAGGGCATAGGGATCGATCATCTTAAATCTCTAGGTAACGAGCGCAGTGCAGTGCTAGGATTTGGGTTATTCGTGTTCCAATAGCTGCGTGGCACTGCTATTATGGGCAGGCGTGTTGCTTATCATCTACTCGTTACTAGGTCTGCTCGTCCTGTCCCAGTATACCGTAAAAAATATCAATAAATAAGAATGTTTTCCATAATTACATTGCATAGCGTTTACGTGCCTTCAACGGAAAGTATAGTATTGGCACTATGTCCACAGAATAGCCACGTTACTAAATCCTTATTTTAGTAGATAGCTGTCCAGAGCCGGATCTAGGATTTGGAGGGAGAGGGGTAAATAGGCATGGAGACTAAAGTAAACCAATTGTAGGTCTACCGTTTATCTGAGTCCTCGCCTGCGGGGTACAGGGGCGCGGGGTATGACGACAAAGGGGACTGAGACACCCCTTTGTCGTCATACCTGTCTCCTCGACAACCCGCCATTATTGGGATTTGGTACATACACCAACGGATAGGCAATTTAATTACGAACACTGTGGTACAAATATTTTTGAAGTGAACACTCTTTTGGCGCACCACATACAGATTTTCCGTGGGCTGTGAATTTAGTTCAAGCGTCACGTTCGTTAATGAAAGAGATCTTCGGGTAAACTCGGATGACCTAGATGCTCATGGCCACGTCCTCCGGTTTCACCCGCGTAGTTTCCATAGTGAGCTATCAAATTCTGAGTTATAAGTTTTCACTTCTATCGACAGTCCGTATGACTGCCATTTTTTTTTCAAAATCCCAAATCATGCGCTCCTTATCCCCCCCCCCCCCACCCCTCCTTCCTAAATCCGCTAGGGAGGAAGCTTTCTTGAATTCCGTCGTTTCCCCACAACTTCTGCAGCTAATTTCCGGCGAGTCCGACCGAGCTTGGAGCGTTGGATGCAACGAGAACTTAGATGGAACATACTATATGTTTAGCCGCGATATTCAGCATCATCGTCAGTCCATACAATATACATTTATTTTAACCTCTCGCCTGATGTTAAGCGACGATGCGGTCTACGATGGAGCGTGCTTACATAGAAGAATCCGATTCAGTCTCGTTTTGAAGACACCAAGATTGTAAGCATCGGGGAAAACCCACTCAGGCAACGCATTTTGCAGCCTAGCTTCTTATCACAAAAGTAGAGTCAAAACTTTCGTGTCTTTGAAACGATGTCGCTTTTTCGAGCAACGAGCTGTCCGATTGAAAAAAGGGCAACGGGTATTAGATCATGCAGATCAGTGGCACACTCTCCGAAGTGTATACGTTAAAAAACCGAAACAATCCACTGCTGAATATAGGCATTTCCTATACATAGGTAGAAACTCTTTATTGCGATTCAAACAAATTGAATGTTACGGCAGCTTGAAATTGCGATTGACTACGACTGGCCTCGTTGTTTATTTGGTAGCAAGTCTGCCTGTGAAGCCGAGGGTCGTGGGTTCGATTCCCATCCAGTCCAAATATTTGTGTGATGAATTCAAGTATTTGTACTATGTCTGGGTGTTTCTATGTATAATAAGTATGTATTTACAACTATTTGAGTATTATGTCAGCTATCTGGCCGCCATAGTACAAGCTTTGCTTAGTTTGGGGTCAGATGGTGTTGTGTGTGGATTGTTCACCAATGCCACTTTTCGTTATTATACATAGAAACACCCAGATACAGTGCAAACATTTTGATTCATCGTACAAATATTTGCACTGGTTGGGAATCGAACCCACGACCCTCGGCTTCGTAGGCAGAGATACTACCCACTACGCCACGAGGCCAGTCATTGATTTTTATATACATTGTGTATATGTTTGGCTCCGATATTATAAATACAAAGCAATAACCATTAAAATCGAGTCACAAAATTGACAAAGCTATCGCGTATCATCCATACAAAAACAAATTGACAGGGCTATCGCGTATCATCCATACAAAAACAAATTGACAGAGTTATCCCGTATCATCCATATAAAAACAAATTGACAGGGCTATCGCGTATCATCCATACAAAAACAAATTGACAGAGTTATCCCGTATCATCCATACAAAAACAAATTGACAGAGCTATCGCGTATCATCCATACAAAAACAAATTGACAGGGCTATCGCGTATCATCCATACAAAAACAAATTGACAGAGTTATCCCGTATCATCCATATAAAAACAAATTGACAGGGCTATCGCGTATCATCCATACAAAAACAAATTGACAGAGTTATCCCGTATCATCCATACAAAAACAAATTGACAGAGTTATCCCGTATCATCCATACAAAAACAAAGTGACAGAGCTATCGCGTATCATCCATACAAATACAAAGTGACAGAGCTATCGCGCATCATCCATACAAAAACAAATGGACAGAGCTATCGCGTATCATCCATACAAAAACAAATTGACAGAGCTATCGCGTATCATCCATACAAAAACAAATTGACAGAGCTATCGCGTATCATCCATACAAAAACAAATTCAACCGATTTGACCTCTTCCCAGAGTTCTTTTGAAGTCGTTTAAAAATACTTATCATTCATAAAAGAAATTCGTATTTCGTATAGAAGTAGGTTTGTACAAGTTTAGCTTTGTAAAAAGGACGTATTAACATACTGATGTTTATCTAAAGTTATTTTTGTATCAAACCTGTATTTTATGTTCCTCGCATTTCAGATATGATAATTTGGATAAGAAAATATTGTTACAGGACAATTTTATTACTTATTTCTTGTATAAATAGGTTTGCGTTAGATTGCCTGATGCTGTTGTGATGCGTGTTAAAAACTAGCTGTTACCCGCGACTTCGCCCGCATAGAATTTAAGACGTGGTATGTGTGGAAATTTGGTTCAAAGGGCAATGTTTCTAGTGAAATTACAGGTACCTACTGTTGCATAGAGATAAAACATCTTACATCTTTGGGTGACGAGCGCAGTGCAGTGCTAGGTAATGATTCGGACTCTTCATGTTCCAATAGCTGCGTGTCACTGTGCTGTTATGCGGCAGGCATGTTGCTTACCATCAGGCACATATCCTGATCATCTCGTCACTTTATATAAAAAGAAATACTGATAAGTACTAAATATACGTACTAAAAAATGGTTATTGTAGGTTATTCCTAAGAGATAGACATATCTATTACAGACTTTTTTGTAGACCTTTTGAAGAGGTACAATATTGCTGTACATTATTTTGATCTAGCTCATAGGGTTAGTCAACGTTTGCAGTGTGGTTACACTAAACAACACAACAATGTGTTTATTTATGACATCACATTAGAAACCTTTAAATTATCCGTGTTTCTCTGCTGTCGTATCTTATCTTATACCATATAAATATATATATAGAA
The DNA here is from genome assembly GCA_017562165.1 of Ectropis grisescens. Classification (NCBI taxonomy): domain Eukaryota; kingdom Metazoa; phylum Arthropoda; class Insecta; order Lepidoptera; family Geometridae; genus Ectropis; species Ectropis grisescens. The sequence continues at coordinate 1,297,537 of CM029796.1, forward strand.
TCTGAATCTCGGAATCGGTACCAACGATTTTCATGAAATTATGTATACAGGGGGTTTCGGGGACGATAAATCATTCTAGCTCGGTTTTATTTTTTAAAAACATAATTTTATGCGCGTTTTTAGACAATGAAAAACTCCTACAATGTCATTAGAATACCATAACTTATTTCGCCACTGTTCTTGAAGTCTAAATGGCTCAGACGGAATATGCTCGCCCTCGGAGTTAACAGGCCCGGGTTCGAATCCTGATGGTTACACTCGGGACTTTTCTTTTTGTTTTTTTTTTCTGAGAAAACCTTATACTTAGAGCCTTTTATAAACGAATTAAATTCGTATCTAAGTAGGTCTAAGTAATCATCACTACGTAATTCGTACCTGCCTAAGTATCATTTAAAAAAACCGAGCAAAGCTCGGTCAACCAGGTACTGCACATATTATACATGTAAACCTTCCTCTTCAATCACTCTATCTATTAAAAAACCCCGCATCAAAATCTGTTTGGTGGTTTTAAAGATCTAAGCATACATAGGGACGGACAGACACGGGAAGTGACGTTGTTTAATACTATGTAGTGAAGGTATCACAGATAGATAGATAGATAAACTCTTTATTGCACTTAAATTACAACGAAAAATAATAAAGAAAAAACAAACCATAGAATAAAGTAGCAATTGGCGACCTTATCGCTAAGAGCGATTTCTTCCAGGCAACCGTAGGATGGTAAAAAAGAACTTAATAATGGAAGACGGGGAGTACAATTAGGAGTATATAGATACTTCCGAATGATAATCTGATATTAATAACTAACAATTAATTTTAAATACAACAATATACATAATACATACATAATATACCAATTTTATGTCCTAATACACAAATGATTTTATTATAATAGACTAAATAAACTAATAATAATATGTTCAACGAATGCAAATATGTGAAGATAAATAGATTACAATTTTATTACGACTTTAAGGAGAATAATGACTTCAACTACATGATGACTGTAACAAATAGAATTCTTTGACCTGGTTCTTAAAAACAACAAGAGAAGGAGCTTGCCTAACGTTGACGGGCAAGGTGTTCCACAACTGGACAGCTTGGAAAGCAAATGACTTCCCATAAAAAGTTTCGCTGCGCGCCGGCGGTGTTTGAAGGAACAAGTTATATTTTGACCTAAGAGGTAAACCATGTGCATTGCTCCAATAGGTAAAAAGTTTTTTCAAATACTGTGGGAAAGAGGGTTAAATAATACGCTATAGAGAAGGGACAAAATATGAGCATTCCGACGAAAGCGAATGGGGGAGCCACTTGAGCTGTATACGAAATTGAGACACATGATCATACTTGCGTAAGCCAAATATGAATCTTATACAGTAATTTTGGAGACGCAGATATATTAATAGATACCATTACTACCACAAAAAGTAGCTCGGTCAATACGAATAATGTAATAAAATGTCCGCGTCTGACGTTTCCTGGCCCATTTTAATCAACCTCCTTTTAATTTCCGCGACAAGAAAGACATTTAATATCCAAGTAACAAGTAACCCACCGGATAAATCGAGTAATAGAGACGGGGACTAGGGATGGGATAAAAATACGACATTCGAATAATTCGAATAACTCTATTTATGACAAAATTATAGTTTTTGACATTCGAATAACTGTATTCGTGACAAAATTATGTATATTTTTTAAACTTTTATAGGTTTATACTTGACCGCCTTCTCGTCTGATGTTAAGCGACGATGCGGTCTACGATGGAGTGTGTTAACCTAGAAGAAACCGATTCACTCTCGATTTGAAGACACCAAGTCTTTTTATATTTTTCTTTTGTCTTTAGTTATGACGTTCTGGTGTAATTAGATAGGAATGTAAGTTTACGATTAATAAACTAAACTATATATGTAGTGTACAGTGACGAGACGAGCAGGACATGTGCCTGATGGTAAGCAAATGCCTGCCACATAACAGCACAGTGACACGCAGCTATTGGAACAATGAAAAATCCACATCATTACCTAGCACGATGTAAGATGTTTTATCTCTATGCTCTGTAATTACACTGAAAACATTGCCCTTTAAACCGGAACACAGTAATATTTGCACATTATTGTTTGTCGGTAGAATAGTTGTCAAATGTGTGGTATTTCCCCTGGTGGACTCATCAAAGAGTTACAGGATGGCAGCTAAACAAAACGTTGAAGTTGAGCTCTAATTGAAAAATGGATAGGTAGCTTGTTTCTTTATTATCTACTAGATGTTCGCTTCGGGTTCGCCCGTGGTACATTATATAGCACTCATCAGAATCTCGTACTTATCCAACGGCGAAAGAATGACTGAAATCGGTTCAGTCATTCCTGACAATATCGCTTTCAAACAAACCTTTTCAGCTATCTACTACGCCACCTGTCGGAAGTTGGTCGTACTAACTCAGATTTAGAAACAAATTTGATTAGCAAAGGTTTATATTTAATGGCGCAATCTTAGACACATGCTGTCATGTGTCATGTCAAAGCACGAAACGTACGAAAACTCTGAAATAGGAATATTTTTTCCCGATTTTTTTTACATTCTTGATTCATGCTCCGCTTTGATTGATAGTAGCGTTATTTTCTTAGCCTATATATAGCCTTCCTCGATAAATGGACTATCCAATAGAAAAAGAATATTTCAATTTGGACCAGTACTTCCCGAGATCCTAGCGTTCAAACAAACTCTTCAGCTTTATTATATTAGTATAGATTTCAGCATGAAACCACTAACGTTGTTTCACTAAAAAGCAGTATATTTTATTTACAAAAAACTGGTTTGCTTCAGTAATACGCAAATTTAAATTCCGGAATGCGAGTGTAGATTGCTCACTATAACTCGATACCGTTCCACACACGTCCGCCATTGCGAAAAACAAACATATTAAGTTACTAATCGATGACTCACTCGCGAAATTGGCATTCGATTCCTTTAAGAGTCATTGATAATTCTCAAGAAATATTGTATCATTATCCTACTATGTGAAACTTTGGATTTTTTAAACGACTTCAAAAAAGAACCACAAAACTGGTACAGACCTACTACGAATTTCTTTTATAAATGACCAGTGTTTTTAAACGAGTTAAAAGAAGGAGGAAATATATGTAAATTGACTTGTCAAAAATAGTTTTTAAATTTTGCCAAGTGTGGCACCACTGTATGTTTTTGTGAAATTTCTCTAACAAAATAAAACATTGGCGCCACCTATGGTGAAATTGGGAACTGTCTTTGACAGGTCTTTTTGCATCGTTCGCGTCATTCGGTGGTTAGTTTTTTTTTTGCGATAGTGTCGCCAATAGTGATTCGATTTTGACGATTCATATTTTGTATGATAGATCATAGTTCAGAGGTAAATGAGAAAAGAGGTTCCATGTAAATTTTATCGAAATTGGTGTGGTGGTTTTTGAAATACGCACAAAAAAAGAAAAAAAAATGCTAGTGATATATTCTTATGAAATTTGGTAGAGTCTGAATTTAATTTTAAACTGAAAACAGTTTTTGTTCTTTCGTAGAAAATGAATTATGTTGCTCAATATTTTCTTGACCCCACGTATAAACATTGAGCATGATAATGCTGCCAGTAAGCTCGACACGCTTCCAACTATTATTGGGCTTGATTAGATAAACATGCTTTTATCTTTACAGCTATATTCTATATTGTGAAATCTCGCAAAAACTAGCATTTTATCTAACATAAAATTTTATTCGAATATATTTTATTTTATATTCGTTTAACTATTCGAATAATTCCGTTTCATTCTATTCCCAACCCGAATCGTAACAGTTAACGCTACGTTTCCGTTATTTTTCCTGGTATCCGGTTTTTTTTCCCGGTATTTTCCGGAATTCTCCCGGCTGATGTAAATTAGGATTCATTGAGTTGTGAAGCCAATATGGCCGACCATCACACAGAATTATACTCTATGGTTGTTTTTTCGACACATTTTATTTATTTATCATTTCATGACTTTCCAAAGACTCGAACGAAGAGCTTTGACTCTACTTTTATGACACTGCACGTTTGCCTGAAAGATGTCTTATAGCGACAAGGCCGCCAATTGAATTGTATTTTTAACCGACTTCAAAAAAAGGAGGTTTCTCAATTCGACCGTATGTATGTTTTTTTTTTAATGTGTGTTCGCGGATAACTTCGTCGTTTATGAACCGATTTTGATGATTTTTTTTTTTTTGTAAAGAAGATATTCCAAGGGTGGTACCATGACAAGGAAACCAGGATCTGATGATGACATCCTAGAGAAATCGAGGAAAACTTTTTTACTTTATAAGTTTTTCCGTTGAAAGTCGGTTCTTTTTTGTTAAAATTATCTTGTTAATGTTTAGATAAGTTTATTCTAGACCCTTATTTTGAGTTTTAATAAAAGCTTTCTTATCTTATTTTATGATAATACTGTTAAAGGCTGTGGAATGCGTGGCCTAAGTGGGTATTCCCTATGTTTAAATTCTGGTCGTCGACATAGGTTCCTACGTATTTTTACACAATATAAGTTTTAATGTCTTGTTCATAATTTCACAAGTGCCCTCCATATATCTGTAGTGGTAGGACTCTTCGTAGAGTCCGACTGGGGAAGTACCACATATTTGCCAGTTATTCTACCGCCTAGCAGTAATCTGCAAACATCACTGTGTTTCGGTTTGAAGGGCAATGTTTCCAGGGATATCACAAGGTATAGAGATGGATCATCTTTTAACTCGGCTCTCACGAGCGCAATGCAATGCTAGGTAATGATTTGGGGTTGTCATGTTCCAATAGCTGCGTGTCACTGTGCTGTTATGGGCAGGCATGTTGCTTACCACATGTCCTGTTCGTCTTATCACTCTATACTAAAAAAATACACATTTAAATGGAAGAATGTTTACGGAGTGAGCTAGATCCCCATACATTTTATGATCATATCGGTGTAACAGCAATGTAATATAGCAACATATTACGTTGTTCGTTCATGAAATAAAACCTATCTAAACAAGCCTAATCCTCTTACATCGGCTCACCTGTCTTTCATTTTATCATACTAGCATAACGGGGTATTTTTTTTAATAAAGAGTGACGAGACGAGCAGGGCATTTGCCTGATGGTAAGCAACATGCCTGCCACATAACAGCACAGTGACACGCAGCTATTGGAACATGAAGAGTCCAAATCATTACATGGCACTGCACTGCGCTCGTCACCCAGAGATATAAGATGTTATATCTCTAAGCCCTGTAATTTCTCTTGAAACATTTTTTTTTTTTTTATTGGTGGACAATTCATACACAACACTATCTGACCCCAAACTAAGCAAAGCTTGTGTGATGGCAGCCAGATAGTTGATATAATACTTATATAGTTTTTTGATTGCCTTTCAAACCGGAACACAGTAATGTTTGCACATTACTGTTTGGCGGTAGAATAACTGGCAAAGGTGTGGTACTTCCCCAGGTGGAATCTGCTAAGTGTCCTACCACTACACAAACGGGGGCATAATACTACCCGGGGTTCCATCCTCGAAATTCCTGTGCTCGTTATTTTCTCGTGATTAAAAGTAGCCCATGTGTTATTCCAGACTAAGTTTGAGAACTGAGAATCAATCTGTGTTTAACTTTCATCCCGATTCGCTCAAACGGCTTTTTTTTTACTAGTGTAGGTTTGCACTTGACCACCATCTCGCCTGATGTAAAGTGATGATGCGGTCTTCGATGGAGCGTGCTTAGTAACGTGAACAGAAACTATGCGGGCAAAACCGCGGGCCACTACTAGTTTCTAATGAAACAACAGTGCACTGAAAATATTATATTTACCTAAGCCAACAAAATTAAACGTTATCCTTCTAATATTACAAAGAAATGTCAATGTTTGGATGTTTGTTGCTCAATCACGTCGTAACGTATGAACGGATCGAGTAGAAATTTGGAACACAGTTAAATTATAGTCTGGAAGAACACATAGGCTACGTTTTATCCCGGAAATATAACGAGAACGGAAACTATACGCCTACACGGGGCCCTGCGTAGGTAAAAAGCACAAAAACCGTTTTCTAATAAACCTTTGATAAAGGAAAACGTGGGCGAAATGTTGGGAGCATTACCAGTTAATAACTGTGAATAAACATTATTAAGCGTGTACGATAAAAAATTAGGACCCTAAAATACCTCCTTGAAGAACCCCGGTCCGTCGAAAAGCAACTTCTCGTCCGAATTTTTGCGGAAACATCATTTTACGACCCACAAATTAAAATTCCGACCAAAGGGTCGTTTTAATCAAGGATTTTATTTATAAGCTCCAATATTTAAAAGGAATTTCCGTTCCCTGATTGATTAAGCCTTGATGTTACAGTATCAAAGGCTTTGGATGGGTTTAAAAAGCTTTGTTTACTTTTCTTTTCCATTACTGATAATTGTGCTTAGAAGGAGCGTGAGTGACATTTTGATATGGTGCAGGTGTTTTGGGTTGCGATTAACTGTTTGTGGTTTAAAGTTCAATAGGAAATAATTGTATCCTATTAATGTTATAAATGTCAATGTTTGGATCTTTGTTGTTCAATCACGTGGTAACGTATGAACGCATTGGGCTGAAATTTGGAACACAGTTTATAGTCTGGAAGAATACATAGACAATTTTAAATAAATATACGGGTAACTCACGTGATGTAAGTACAGTCAGTCTAGTCCGACTCAAGTTTCGGCCGCGTCCGGCGGCCTTTTTCAAGGAGAGAGCGCGCGCGCGACCGCGCGAACGTAGGTACCTAAAGGCTGCCGGACGTGACCGAAACTTAAGTCAGACTTGACTGACTGTACATCACGTGAGTTAACCGTATATTCATTTAAAATGTGTAATAACCACGTTAGTTTCATATTAAAATATATCATCATCATCAACCCACTAAATGTCTCCACTGCTGGGAGTCTGACCTTGTCTCGCAAGGAGAGAGTTAATGACATAATCTACCACGCTGGTCCAGTGCGGATTGGTGGATGACACATGACTCCGAAAGGTTCTAGGTACATGTCGGTTTCCTCACGATGTTTTCCTTCACCGAAAAATACATAGGCAACTTTTATTCCGAAAAAAATAACGAGAACAGGAACTACGTGGGTAAAACCGCGGGGAGCTGTGTTATGTATTTACCCGCGCAATTCTTGTTACCGTTATTTTTCGTTCGGTTTCGTTGTGTAGATATGTTATTTCCGAATATAATCTTAATCAGAGAAATTACAGGGCTTAGAGATATATCCTCTTAAATTTCTGAGTGACAAGCGCAGTGTAATGCTTAATAATTTATTTTTCATGTTCCAATAGCTGCGTAATGTCACGCAACTATTAGAACATGAAGAGTCTGAGTTATTGTGTAGTTAGTAGGATTTAAGTAAGATTTGCAAAATTTTGTAGGATTAATGTTTATTGATTTTATTACGTACTGTTTTTAAGCTGTTAATACGGACTGATAATTTCGATCAAACAAAACAATTTCATCATAAAAATTCCAAATTTTAATATACACAAGGGACCATTAAAAACGCGAGCAAATCCCATCAAAGCAGTTAGTCGTAATAAGTAGCCGCAATAAACATCGGATTAGCCTCAAGGGCGGTTTCACCCCCTGACGGGGTGGTATTACCCCTGAAGGGGTTGGAATGTTGGTACAAAGGACCCTTCACCGCGGGGCTTAATCCTAGTCCATCTTGTATTGATTTTGTTGGTTTTTAACTGCTTCCACATGTACATATAGACTACAGGCCCGTGAACAAAATGTATGGATCATATGATACACCAGGAGACCTATGTAGGATGATAGAAGGGTATAAAGTAATAAGATTCAGCACTATGCCGTCACTTGTAAGCTGTCCAACTGAGTGCAGGTGAAGATAGTGGGTTGCAACTCTCGAACATTTCTCCTTCTCGCATGACTTTTGGACGGCATTGCGGAATAATGGAGTAGAAGAGAGGTATTGAAAGTATAAAATTTGTATTTTTTTTTAAATTGTTATTTTTGTCGGAAACAAAACTTGATTTTCCTTCGATTTCAGGGTAAATTTGGTCATCTGTTACTGCATTAGTTCCCTACAGTTTCAACTCACGTATATCTAGATGGCCAATCTCATGGCCACGTCCTCCAGTTTCACCCGCGTAGTTTCCAAAGTGAACTATCAAATTTTGAGTTATAAGGTTTCAGTTCTATCGGCAGTTCCTGTGACTGCCAATTGTATTTTTTTTCTCTATTCCCCGTGCTAAGAATTTATTCAACCATTTTCTGACGCATTTCTAGATAGTCTAGATAGTAAATGCTGACGCATTTCTGGATGGCCAATAGCTATGGTCCAGAGTTTACCCGAATAAATCTTCTCATTCCCGAGCGTGACACTAGAATTCAATTCACAGCCCACAAAAAATCCGTATGTGCCGCGTCAAAAGAAGTTTTCACTTTAAAATAAACACGTCTTCCTTGCGTACAAAAATACACTTGTTTCTATTATATATTTTTTTTAACTATGATAGATTCGCACTTGACCACATCTCGCCTGATGTTAAGCGACGATGCGGTCTACGATGGAGCGTGTTTATCTAGAAGAAACCGATTCACTCTCGATTTGAAGACACCACGATTGTAAACCATCGGGGAAAACCCACTCAGGCAACGCATTCCACAACCTAGACGTTCTTATCACAAACGTGGAGTCAAATCTCTTCGTTCTATTTATTCTATATGTTCAAACTATATATTCCATTCCATCCGGCTGACTTAGTTCAGATGTTGTTTGTAACGTAGTATGGATTGGCTTCTTACTATCGCTCGGGGCGCTTTCTCATCAGTGAACTTGCAGCCCTATGTTAATATGCTACAGTTAGGGAGCGCGGAGGGCGCAGCGGAGCGTACAGCGTTCATTCGAGCGTACTTCCGCTCACCAAACGCCCCTCAATATTCACATTGTTTGTATTGGACACTTTTTCATAAAATAGACGAGCGGGACATGTGCCTGATGGTAAAATCAGGCACATTCCCTGCTTAAGCAACACGCCTACTCAATACAGCACAGTACATAGCGTCACGGAGCTATAGGAATAAGAAGAGTCGAATTAACTAGAACTGTATTGCGCTTGTCATCCAGATATATAAGATGACTAGCAGAACCCCGCGGCGTTCCCGTTCTTGTTATTTTGCCGGGATAAAAATAAAAGTTGCCTATTTGTTCTTCCAGACTATTATCTACCTGTACCTATTCCAAATGTCAGCCCGATCCGTTCACACGCTACGACGTGTATGAGCAACAAACTTACAAATAGTAGGATTATATAATTAGTAGGATTTATCTCTATGACCTGCAATTTCTTTCGAAACATTGCCCTTCAAACCAGAACTCAGTAATGTTGCCACATTAAGACTTGGCGGTGGAATAACTGGCAAAAGAAGTGTAATACTTACAATATTAGTAGATTTTTTTTTACGTAATCGGGTAAATAACGAATGGGACATCATTTGGAAAGTGTAAAAACTTCCGTAGTATTGTCGGTCTTATCGCCCGTCGTAATGCTTTCCGGAACTTCCGCTGCATTCCGGAAGTCATTGATTTTGGTACTCTGCGCTTTTCGGACCAAGATAAATTTGAATGTGGCGAAAATATGGTATTAAAGTTAAATTATTTTAGCCGTGATGAGGACACTTTTTGATGAAGAAAAATCTTTTGTATTGGCGTCACCGACAGCTAATATAGCGGCGTAACGTCGTTGTTGTTTAATGCTACAATTCTAAGTTTTACGTTTTCACTTCTGATGGCATTCCCTATGACTGTTTTTTTTTTTTCATTTACTTATTACATATTAATTTAATTTTAAACCGCCTTCTGAATAAAACAATAATCTGAATGTTTATTCCCATCTCACGGATATGAATGAGATTAAATACGTAGCAGGAATATGATTTGGATAAATATATAGGCTACTTTTTAGCCCGTTGAAATTAGTAATAATTTACCTGGGGTCTTTGGTGGAGTGATTAAATCGTATTTGGCGAAAATAAGTTATCGTGAAAAGTGATTAAATTATATTTCTGAACATTAGAATATTCGGATTACTATACCATTTTTTTTTTACGAAAGAAGGATCAACAGTGGCGCCAACATCTAACGTTAAAGATAACTTGGCACAGAAAATCTCCCCCGTTATTTATTGTCTATGGAAGCTCTTTAGTCTGTGGATATGTATTACGTCATTTCCGGTTAGTTTGTTTTGTAGGGTGCAGTGCATGTTGAGGATTTAGGTTGTGTTTTGATGGCCATGTAGGTATTACGGGATAGACGGAATAGGAACACGTCTTACCGCTGTATTCATTCCATTTACTTAATGTTGGCGAGAACAGAAAATATGTCGAATTTTTGAGCAAATTCGTTTGATGTTTGGTGATGTGTTTTTCATTATATCATCCTGGTGGTAGCTCCATTAATGCGAAGCAGCAAATGGCATCTTTTTCACGCAGATAAAAATACCTATGCATGATAGCACCGTTAAAGAGAGACATGTTTTCTAGCGTGAAACCCAGCGGGCAACAAACTCAGGCCCTGAGAGAGAGAATATGATCGAGCATCTGAAGTTGGCCCTTGAGCATTTTATTTATTCTATAGTCTATATTATCTATTCTATGCCTTGAGGCAGTCTCTCTATTTGTGGTGATGCCAATCTGGTCAAGTTTAAAGAGGGAAAGATACAGGGATCTCTGCAAAAAGGTGTCAATTCCAACAGACTTCTACTTTTCGTATATCTGTTCTAATTACTGACCATCTCCAGCTTTTGGGAGTTATTTTGACAAACTACACGACACACTTTGGTTGTTTCATCGCGTCCAATGCTAAATTAACTGCCAAAAAAATAGATAAGTGAAAGTAAATTTCAGTTTTTTCTGCATATCTCAAAAACCGCCAGATCGATTTTAATAAAATTTATATGGGACCACCAAAAAAAGAACAATCAAAATTGACTACTTCCTTTTATGAAGTCGTTTAAAATAACTTACTACTTTGTGTAGCAGTCGGGCAAAACGCTCCTATTCTTGTCAATATTCTGAAGTTACACAACGCACAACTCCCGGCGGAGAACGGAAATTTTATGCATAACTTTAGCGAAGTTGGAAATTCGCTGTAAATTTGAAACCTAGCGCAAAATATCGTATCGTCTGTTGTGATTGAAAATACTACGGAATTACAAACTAGATTTAGTAGCGGGTACATTTCCTACACTACTTTTTTTTGTAGGACATAGGACATATAGGTATTTTGAAGTGAAAAACTTCTTTTGGCGCGCCACAAACTGATTTTTCGTGGGCTGTGAATTGAATTCTAGCATCACGCTCAGGAATGGTAAGACATTTTCGAATGAACTCGGGACCATGTCCATTGGCCATCTAGAAATTCGTCAGCATTTCCCATTGGCTATCTAAAATGCTGGCGCATTTCTAGATGGCCATGCTCATGGCCACGTCCTCCGGTTTCACCCGCGTAGTTTCCAAACTAAGCTATCAAATTCTGAGTTATACGTTTTCACTTCTATCGGCAGTTCCTATGACTGCCAATTTTTTTGTAGGACATAGGACACATAGATTTTTTTTGTGTGAGGAAGGTAGGTCACTTTGCAGAGTCCGCCTGGAGAAATACCACACCTTTGCCAGTTATCCTACCGCCAAGCAGTAATCTGAAAACATCACTGCGTCTTTTGGTTTAAAGAGCAATGTTAAAACTCTTCGTTCGAATCTTTATTATAACCATGAAATGATGTCGCTTTCTTCTACGATGAGTCCGATAGAGAAAAGGGCAAAGTGGCATTAGATCATCTGGAAGAGCCACATTCTCCGAAATACATGTGATAAAAGCCCGATGAGTTAACAACGCGGCGTCTTCCATTGCTATTAGATTTTTTAAATAAAGAGTGACGAGACGAGCATGACATGTGCCTGATGGTAAGCAACATGCCTGCCACATAACAGCACAGTGACACGCAGCTATTGGAACATGAAGACTCCTAATCATTACCTAGCACTGCATTGCGCTCGTCACCCAGAGATCTAAGATATTATATCTCTAAGCCCTGTAATTTCTCCGGAAACATTGCCCTTCAAACCGGAACACAGTAATGTTTACACATTACTGCTTGACGGTAGAATAGCTGGTAACGTTGTGGTACATCCCTAGGCGGACTCTGCCAAGAGTTCTACCACCAGAGTAGTGTGATTTTACGAGCAAAATAAGCCTAAATTGATATGTTTTTGGCTGTTCCTGAACTTGTTTTTCAATTTATTTTGTGATTTGTACAATTGGAGGTGCTTCAAGATTTTGGAAATTCGTATCTTGGTTCCCGCGTCACAGGCGATGCCTAGTGCGGGAGCTGCAGTGTATTCTATGATGTGCCACCCATAAACATAGGCTATCTACTTTATAAAACTTGACTTACGTGAAAACCATTGCATGTTTATGTAAATCAATGTTTTTTCATTTTAATTTTTTCACTACAATTACTACTATTAGATCATGCAGTTCAGCCGCACACTCTCCAAAATGCATCCAATAAAAATACCGATAATTTTTATTTGCTGCTACTATTGTGTTCCTATTGTGTTAACTATGAATGGGTTGGCCTATTACCGCCTAACTACATCGGCTTTGCTATTGTCATCTCGATCATTTCAAACTAAAACAAAGGAGATGAAACATCAAAGCTATGGCAGTTTTCGTTCGGCGACGGACCCCCGGGTTAGCCTGAATGGGCACAGTAGCGGATACAAGGGTTGGTTGGTTTTCAACTGAGATTCGGTAAAGAGAATTTCGCTTCGCCGCACTTATATACAGGACCTTTATTTGCTACTAATATTTGATGTGTCAAATAGTATTTACTATTTATTTATATCTAAGTTTACAAATAGATAAAATTGGAGTGTCTGTATGTAATATCAAATTAACAGCTAAGTTAAAATGAAAGTGAATAATATAGGGTACAATTTGTACCTACCTTTTCTTCAATAACAACTTAACAACTAAGTTTAAATGAAAGTTTGACTATTGGAACGAAGTTCCTTATCGCGCGTTGTGAAAGGGGGCTAGACGGAAAAAATTCTTACGAAAAGTTGTCACGACACTTTTTGCTATTGTAAGCTGTGCGGCGTCGCATGTTTCTCTGTCTGTCTCTCTCTCTCTTATAGAAAGCAAGCCAGATATTTTCATTTCTATTTCGCATTGAACAGTGTGGTGTCGCGACGATTATTTTTGTTGAGTGTATACAGGTTTTTTGTAAATAATAAAAAATAATAATTCCTTCACTAATTAATCGAAAGGAACTTCGTTCCATCCGGGTGTCCCTTGACACCTCTCAAGTTTTTTTTGAAAGTGCGAAGTGGCGACTCCCGCTCTGGATTGTTTCTGAGGCAGAGGATTGCCGTCGCTATTCAGCGAGGCAATGTGGCCAGCGTTTTGGGCACGTTTGCACCAGGAACGGTTCGAGGCGAGTTATTCTAATTGACATGACTTTGTGGACGTCTATTTTTGTAAATAGGGAAATGAATTAAAAAAAAAGAAAGTTTTTCGTGGGCTGTGAATTGAACAGCGTCACGCTCGGGAATGATAAGAAATCTTCGGGTAAACACGGGACCATGGCCATTGGCCTTCTAGAAAAGCGTCAGCGTTTCCCATTAGCCATCTAGACATGCGTCAGCATTTCTTAATGACCATGCTCATGGCCACGCCCTCCGGTTTCACCCGCGTAGTTTCCATAGTAAGCTATCAAATTCTGAGTTATAAGAATTCACTTCTACCGGCAGTTCCTATGACTCCCAATATTTGTTGTTTATTAAATTTATATCTAAGGTTCCACCCGATTGGTTCAGTCGTTCCGACGTGATTGCGCAACAAGCATCCAAACATATTTACAACAATAATATTATAAATTTCAATGTTTGTACGTTTTTTGCTCAATCTCTTCCTAACCTATGCACAGATCGGGCATACATTGATTCATCATCATCATCAGCCGCAAGACGTCCACTGCTGAACATAGGCCTCCCCCTAGATTTCCACAACGAACGGTCCTGCGCAACCTGCAACCAGCGGTTTCCAGCGACCTTTGTGAGGTCATCTGTCCATCTAGTGGGAGGCCGTCCAACACTGCGTCTTCCGGTTCGTGGTCGCCACTCGAGAACCTTTCTTCCCCATCGGTTGTCAGTTCTGCGAGCGATGTGGCCTGCCCATTGCCACTTCAGCTTGCTTACTCTTTGAGCTATGTCGGCCACTTTCGTTGTTTTGCGAATATCCTCATTACGGATTCTGTCGCGCAAAGAGACTCCGAGCATAGCCCTCTCCATAGCTCGCTGTGTGACTTTGAGCTTCGTTATGAGGCCCACAGTTGAGGACCAATATTATATATAAATAATATTGATTACTTGAGCAAATTGAGAAAATGATGACTTGTGTTCCACACAAGTAGACTATAGTCAGGAAGAACACATTTCAGCTTTTCACACACACTTTTATCCCGAAAAAAAAACACGGGAACTACACAGGTAAACCACGGGGTGCAGCTTGTTTATAATATTAGTAAAGCTTCTATCCAGCCTGTATGTTAATCTATTCCTGAATTGTCACAATAGCCCTTTAGTTGCGCAGATGTGGTAAATCCCGTTATAGATTTTTTTTTGTATTTGGTTATGGATATGTCAATGTAACAGGATATTGCATTGTGTGTCGTTGAATGAGATTTTGCATGGTGCGGATTATAATACGTACTTGTGGGGTTTTGTCACTGTTTTTTGCGAGCTCGCAAACAGGAGTGGTATTAAAATCGTTTGGGCATCGTCGTGTATGTGTGCTAGCGGCAGGCTCGGTCCCAGCCTCGAATTTTGGAGGGGACACCAGTACGCAGCCTCAGGTTCTGGTGGGTCACCAGTGGAAATAGAATATATCGAACAAAAAAGTCATTACTAGTATCGCTCCACGGATTTCCCCGCGTTGGTGCTGTTCCAGTTAGTTTTCCGCGTTAAAAATAGTCTATGTACTATTAGATATGTTTGTACTCGTATCTGCTGCTGACCAAAGGCTTACAAATGAAATGAAATGAAATGAAATTTATTCCATATAAAATAGAGCCCAATATTAAGATGTTTACAAAGTTTAATTAAGCGATCATTCTATTTTGCCAAGATCTCTGGCATATGGAATTATAAAAATAGCTTTTAAGTAAATTATATGTCAGTGGAAAAATTATACATAGGTAATAAAGATTTTTTTAAATGTATCATACAACATTATCAAATACAACATTTTCGATAGCTTTTTTTTACCATTGCGTCACCTGCAAGTCAAGTCAAAAAGGTTTGAGGTTAATTATTTTTTTCAAAGTTAATACAAATGGCATGCCTATGGAATTATATCATAAATGTTGTTGTAGAATAAATTATAAATGTCTGATATAAAATTATATGTAAAGAAAGCAAACAAAAACGCGTACTTCGCGTACAAAGGCGAGTTTTTAACTGACGACTTGAGAACCTTCGAGAATGAAAACTTGGTAATTGACTATGAAACATAACAAACACCTCGCTCCAAAACTATAGTTAAATTGCAACGCCCGATTCGATACATTGTGTTGCGACATAATTTTGTGCCAAAATCTATCTCTATACCTATTCTATCTGTAACATAATGTATCAATAAACGATTGAGTATTTTTAACCCCCGACCAAAAAAAGGGGTGTTATAAGTTTGACGTCGATGTCTGTCTGTCTGTGGCACCGTAGAGCTCAAACGGATGGGCCGATTTCGATGCGGTTTTTTTATTTGAAGGTAATATCCGTGCGGATGTTCTTAGCTATGTTTGGTTAATATCGATTCAAGATGGCCGCCTCCACAAAATGGCGAATTACATTAGTTTTTCACTACTGCCTCAATATGGGTATCAAACGAAAGGGCTTAACTAGTAGAATACTTTGAACTATGACAAATTTCAAATCAAAGATGGCCGCTGCCACAAAATGGCGAAATACATTTCTTTTTTCACAACTCCCTTAAATATGTATCAAATGAAAGGGCTTGACTGGTAGAATGTTGTACAGATAACAAATCTGAGGTAGTCGGAGGTTAATCAAAATTTTTAATTTTGTTCTAGTTAGATAGATAGATAAATAGATAGATAGATATACTTTATTGAACACCCCAAAAATAATAATTTAAAACTAGAAACAATTTACAAACTTAAAGCTAGTGCGACAATTGGCGGCCTTATCGCTAACAGCGATCTCTTCCAGGCAACCTTAGGGTGGAAAAGAAAAAAAAGGAATGTTATGAGACGGGGTGTGCATTGGAAATGAAAAAAAATACAATGAGTTAACAGATATCCTACTTGAGCATATTTACATAAAAATAAAATACAAATAAATATACACTAATACTTACAATAACTACCATAATATACACAATAATACACACATAGTTTAGGTCAAAACTGTAAATTGTTATATATTATTTAAGTTTATTGTTAACTGCGTACTGTTTTGTATACCTAAATAAATAAATACATGTATAAATCAAATAAATAAACATATTATCCATATTTTCATAGATTTTAAAGCTTCAGAGAGTACCTACATCTCCAATGGTAAAAGGATTTTATAAATCGGTCCAGTAGTTCCTGAGATCAGCGCGTTCAAACAAAACATCTCTTCAGCTTTGTAATATTAGTATAAATATATATAGATACAACATATGCCGTGTCCGCTAACTACGTGTATACTGGTATCTGATAAAACCTTATAAAAAGAATAAGCGTAAATAGATCAGGTTTTTTTTAAATAAGAAGTGACGAGACGAGCACGTCATTTGCCTGATGGTAAGCAACATGCCTGCCACATAACAGCACAGTGACACGCAGCTATTGGAACATGAAAGAGTCCAAATCATTATCTAGCACTGCACTGCGCTCGTCACCCAGAGATCTAAGATGTTATATCTCTAACTACAAAAGGTATTTCCGCACAGTTCCTTTGTACCAATAGTAATCAGATGAGGTGTATGTTAGCTATGGCGATAGAGTGATGTGCTGCGACAAAAGTATGACACTTCCACAAGAGCGACAAGACAAGAGCGATCAGACCCGTGCTTTCGGTGTAAAGTGTTAAAAGAGTTTTCATATACGTAGTATATACGATTTATCTTATTATATACGTAGTATCAGGCGAAAAACGATTTATCTGTTTTTGAATAAAACAGATAAATCGTTTTTCGCCTGATTACAAAAAACTCATTGGCAACTTCCTTTTGATCTATAAAAAGAGATCCACTTCAAAAAAACCACAATAAACCAATAAACTACCCAAATAATAGGACAAAGGGAGCCCCAACCACAAAGCTACAGTAGGGTGACCACAAAAGCACTCGTTATGGGGACGCCGCAAGCTCGGGGGTCGTAGGGTGACCAATTATACAAATGTGCGCTAATCCCTGAACAAATAAATGTGGTCTATTTTTTTTTTTTTGAATGAGAACTGTTCTTCTTTTGTGTCCATTTGTTAGGGAAACCCTTAATTTATTTCAAAGAGTGACACTTGAGTTTTATATGGACTTAGATTCGTGTGTTACTGTTACTCCACTGTGGAATACTTTACCTGAGTGTGTATTACCGATGTCCATGCCATGTAAGGTTAAGACTCGTGGCTTTGTTGGTAGCCAGTCAGCCTGCGAAGTCGAGGATCGTGGGTTCGATCCCCACCCAGTGCGAATATTCGTGTGACGGATACTAATATTTGTTCTGTGTGTGTGTTTCTATGTATGATATGTATGTATCTATTTACAATTACATAAGTATTATATCAGCTATCTGGCTCCCATAGTACAAACTTTGCTTAGTCTGTGACAAGCCCACTGCCACTTCAGCTTGCCACAGTATGTAATCACACAGTCGTTCGTCGAAACCGTCTAGACGGGGCAATAGTGCGGGGTGAAGCGGGAAGCGCGCTCCTGCATTGCCTACATTACAATGTTAGTATTGCAGGAGCGCGGCTCAGGGCTGACGTCTTCCGTATGTTTTAATTTTATTTTGGTAATAAGCATTTTTGTTTGCGACAACCCTACCCGTGTATAGACATTATCGGCGTTTCTCCCAAGATCAAAGGCGATGAACTACCAGTAGGTAGTATTACTTTATACTGTGCTAATACGCTGACGGTTTTCTTACGAATTACTTAATTGCGGATGAAATCTCTCATGCTGGGGCCACACTAATGGGTAATGCCATTAATTATCGCGATAATGAACGTTAACCGCAGGTGTAAAATACACCTTCAGTAAACGTCCATTTGGAGTATTTTACACCTACGGTTAGCGACAATTATCGCGATAATTAATGGCATTTCTCGTTAGTGTGGCCCCAGCATCAGAGAAATCCCAAGCATAGCTTGCTTTCAATGTCAAAGGTCTTTATTCATAATGTGTAATTTACACATCAAATATTAACAAAAAAAAAAACATAACAAACAGCATATAAATAGTATATAATGTTAAAAGTGTAAAATTAGCATTTCACCGTATGATAACTTTCTCATACTTTTTCTTAGTTCTCTGACGAATTACTTTATCACTCAAATAACCTCAAAAAGTGTAAATAGTTCGAGATTGTGTGAACAGTTGCTCACGTTATACAAAGCACAGATTCGCTCCTGTATGGAGTACTGTTCGCACCTTTGGGATGGATCGGCTAAGTATCAGCTGGGGACTCTGGAATCGATTGAGAGACGGGCCAAAAGACTCATAGGCAATGACGCTCTTGCGCGTAAAAGACTTCAAAGTCTTGATCATCGCCGCAAAATCGCTAGCTTATCGGTTTTTTATCGGATACACTTCGGAGAATGTGCAACTGATCTGCATGATCTAATACCACCTTGCCCTTTCTTCTATCGGACTTCTCGTTGCACAAAAGGGCGGCATCGTTTTATGGTTGATGTTCCAAAAACGCGAACGAAGAGATTTGACTCCACGTTTGTGATAAGAACGTCTAGGTTGTGGAATGCGTTGCCGGAGTGGGTTTTCCCTGATGGTTACAATCTTGGTGTCTTCAAATCGAGAGTGAATCGGTTTTTTCTAGGTAAGCACGCTCCATCGTAGATCTCATCATCGCTTAACATCAGGCGAGATGGTGGTCAAGTGCGAACCTATTATAGTTAAAAAAAAAAAGATTTTCGCCTCCAGATTTGAATGGTGGCGCTGGATCTAATTAGTCGCGTGTCGCGATCAAACGCGCGTTGTTTGTTAGGGTTGTGGGTACCCGCGTCGTATTACTGGTTAATAGGGTGCCCATCACCACGGTAATATTATCTATCAGTAATTTAACTGAGCCGTTTCTTTGAAATTCATACCTACAGCTGCGAGCACGTAAACAAACGATAAGGCTTATGCGACTTACACGACTCGGCTACCTTATGTCATGCACGTTAAGATAGAGATTACATTGGGAACACGCACCGAGCACGCCCCGAGATCGAGGCGCGTAGGTACAGCCCGCGTTTCATCCGTTTGTATGAAGTCGAAATACTGGTAGTTAATATTACCGTGCCATCACACTCCACATGATGGGATTTTTAAAAAGTAGTAGACATTGATATAACTTACATACCATAGATGTTCCATACTTCAGTCGCACGGAATTATGTCATCGTTGGGAAGAGCGAGCTCACTCTTTCCGTTCTAGTCCATTAAGAAGACAAGATCAAAGAACACAGATTATAGTGTGGATTACCGCATCTAGGCCATTCATACAACACAAAACATACAATAGCATTGCGAACCTCCTCCTTTTTGACCCCCGACCAAAAAAAGGTGTGTTATAATTTTGACGTCGATGTCTGTCTGTCTGTGGCACCGTAGAACAAACGGATGGACCGATATCGATACGTTTTTTTTTATTTGAAGGTCAATTTTCGTACTGATGTGCAGTTCAATTTTTTTTGCGTTTCGTTAATATCGATTTAAGATGGCCTCCACAAAATGGCGGACAAAATATTTCTTCACAACCTACCGTATTAAATGAAATAAAGGGCTTGACCAGTGGAATGTTGTACAGATTACATATCCGAGGTGGTCGGGGGAAATATTTTTTTTAAATTTTGTTCTTGTATGAAGCCTATTAAAAACAAACAACGTAATTGAGAACCTCGGCTACCACTGCAAAAACAATACTAATTGCAAATGTAGCTAATTATTATTATTATTAAGTTCTGTGCGGCGACGAACTACCTAATATAAGTGTTAATTAGTACAAATGCACGTCGATATAATTGTTGGAATCTCCGCAAGCTTTTCACAATTATTGCATCGAAAAGCCTGCGAAATGCGAAGGATTTCATTTTAACCGGTTGACACGTTCGGAAATGGCTTTTGCAATATCCGGATTCTTGTTTCCGATTAAAACTCTATTGCGGATACAATAGTCTCCATTTTTACTAAAAGGCATAAATAGGGATTTTCTATTATTATTTATTATACAAATAATAATTTTATTATTATTACATATTTTTAATGCCCAATGTTAAACGACGAGGTGTTATAAGTTTGACGTGTGCGTGTGTTTATATACATATGTGTGTGTTTGTGTGTGTAGTAGCCTAGTAGCTCCCAAACGGAAAAAGTGTTTTTTTCTTTGTGAAAAGCTGAATTAGTCGGCAGTGTTCGCTATGTTTGATGAAAATCAGACAAGATTGCCGTCAGCGGCGCCACAAAATGGCGGACAACTTATTTTTTTATACCTACTCCCTCATTATGCAAATCAAATAAAAGTGTACATTAGGAGAGTACTTTACACACTATTTCAAATCCAAGATGGCTGCCACCACAAAATGGCGGCTTACTTATTTTTATACATGGATATCAAATGAAAGGGCTTCATTAGTCAAATAGTATACTATACAGTATACACTACGACAAATTTGAGATGGGATGGCCCGGGTTAGATTAAATCCTGTATAATGGTTTCGAAATTGCGTTTAAATCGCGGAAATGTAAAAATTATATAATACGAGTACTAAAGTCAAAGTCAAAGTACTTCATAAATGTACAATTAACACGTCAATTAATAAAAACAAAAACAAAAAAAAGAGCATACAAATTGTATACATTTTCAAAGTTTGAAATTACTACTTTGCTGTATTATAATTAATATTGTACAGAAAACTGTCAAGCATTATACGAGTATAATATGGTTTTAATACAATTGTACTGACCCATGTCAAATTTATTTCTTTACATTTTTATGGGAACTTTGCCATCACTCTCTAAAAATTCGCTGTAACTATAAAAGTTTGATCGATAAGCCAGCTAATGTTAAGTTGTTAAAGTAGGTAAGTTATATATTAATCAAAACAAACAAAATAAATAAAATGTCAATTCCTACATTAAAACCAATCCCCAAATAACCCACCCCGAAAATAATAATTAATAAATTCCTTTTCTTGTTTTAGGTAATGACCGAATCATTGGCGGCAAGAGTTACGAAGAATCCAGAAAATACCTATATTGGTAGGACTCTTAGCAGAGGCCGCCTGGGGGAAGCACCACACCTTCGCCAGTTATCCTACCGCCACGCAGTAACGTGCAAACATTACTGTGTTCCGGTTTGAAGGGCAATATTTCAATTGAAATTACAGGACGATATATCTGTTATAAAACATCTTATACAATTATGTGGGGTGATGAGCGTAGTACAGTTCTAGGTAATGATTTAGACTCTTCATGTTCCAATAGCTGCGTGACTGTGTTTTTATGAGCAGGCGTGTTGCTTACCATCAGGCACATGTCGTGCTCGTCTCGTCACTCTTTAGTTAAAAAAAAAACTCAATATGACGTGGGTGAAAACTCGGGACACAGCTAGCTAGTTAGACATAATATTAGTAGCATTTGAAGGACGGAAAAACAGACGCCGACCTCTAATTATATATATATACATATATAGTCTTAGGGTTACCAGTCATTATACGGGGCCCTTAAGAAATTGCAATATAAATTCCAACAACGACGCGCAATAAAACGATTCAAATGACAACTTTCTGACAAGTTGTCCCATAAATAACGGTAGTCACAATACGTGGTCACCCTAATCGGGGAGCTGGGGTTATTGCGAGGGTGCATATCTATTGCTCTTTCTATCAGTCACTGTTTAAATTAGATTTATTAATAACTAGTAGTGCCCCGTGGTTGTACCCGGGTAGTTGGCCTTCTTGTAATTTTCTCGTGATAAGGTACCCGAAGTAATATTATAGCTTATACCCGCGACTCCGTCCGCGCAAAATAAATATTAAGGTAACTGAGACATTATAAGTATTTTAATACTCATACATTTACGTTTGCTAACAAGAACAAAAATGAAATTTTGATTAACCCCCGACTACCTCGTATTTGTAATCTGTACAACATTCTAGTCAAACTCTTTCATTTGATTGAAGGAGTTGTGAAAAAAGAAATGAATTTCGCCATTTTGTGGTGGCGGCCATCTTGGATTTGAAATTTGTCATAGTCCATAGTATTCCACAAGTCAAGCCAATTTGATATCCATATTGAGGTAGACTGTGAAAAACAATTTGTCCGCCATTTTGTGGAGGTCAGCCACCTCCATCTTGAATCGATATTTACTAAACATAGCTAAAAACATCTGCACGGAAATTAACCTTCAAATAAAAGAAAACCGCATCGAAATCGGCAAATCCGTTTGAGCTCTACGCTGCCACATACAGGCAGACAGACAGACATCGACGTCAAACTTATAACACCCCTTTTTTGGGAGGGGCTTAAAAATAGCTAATATTTAAAACATTTTTATACAATTTCATCAGAATCGGTCCAGTGACTCTTCGAACCAGATAGACTGACGGACATTGTAGTGGTAGGACTCTTGGCAGAGTCCGCCTGGGGAAGTATCACACCATTGCCAGTTATTCTACCGCCAAGCAGTAATGTGCAAACATTACTGTGTTCCGGTTTGAAGGGCAATGTTTCCAGAGAAATTACAGGGCTTAGAGATATAAGATCTTAGATATCTGGGTGACGAGCGCAGTGCAGTGCTAGGTAATGATTTGTACTCTTCCTGTTCGAATAGCTGCGTGTCACTGTGTTGTTATGTGTCAGGCATGTTGCTTACCATCAGGCACATGTCCGGATCGTCTCGTTACCAATTATTTAAAAAAAAAGTTACTCTCACATTTACAACTGTGTTCCAAATTTCAATCCGATACGTCCGTTGCAGCGTAATTGAGCCACAAACATCAAACCTTTCGCATTCATTTCTCTCGATACACCTGTCGCGTAACATACTTACACGACAAAAACATACCTAAGTACATACCGAATTGAAATCCTCCTCTTTTATTAAGTTTGTTAAAAAAGCGAGATACCAGGCATGCGCAAACGTAGGAAATCGCAACAATCCTACTAATATAGTAAATGACAATTAGGACGTTTGTTGCTCAATCACATTGGAATGATTGAACGTATCGAGTTGAAATTTGGAATACAATTAGATAACAGTCTGATATAGGTCATAGGCTATTTTTCTTCGCGAGAAAATAGCAGGAATGAAAACTACCGTGTAACGCTACCACTTTTTATATAACCTATTTACATAACTCCTTTTAAAATAATTGCGAAAATATTACTCGCTTTATATTCAGAGCCATCAAATCTAATTTGGGGGGATAGTAATAAAACATGTAGCTCAAAATACCGCGAGAGGGGAGGCCGGGGTAAACCAATATATGTGGCTGTTCATAATAAATTCATCCTTTGGAAGCCCTGAGCGGCAGGGCTGTCGCTCGCGAAAACAAATTGAAAAAAATGTCAGACGAAAAACAATTGAATAATATTTTTGTTTCGGTTTGGGTTGTCTATACTTTGAGGTAATGTTTGTGTATTTTGGTACGAATTAACTAAATTATTTTTGATAAAAGGTTTGTATTTGATCGCCATCTCGCCTGATTTTAAACGACATTGCGCTCTACGATACTATGTTCTTACCTGGAAAAACCAATTCATTTTCGACTTGAAGACTTAGATCGAAAAACCATCGACTTAGACCATCGGGGAAAACCCACTCAGGCAACGCTTTCCACAGCTTAGTCGTTCTGTTATATTATCTTGGTGTCTTCAACGCACGAGTGAATCGGTTTCTTATAGGTAAGCACGCTCCAATAAATAATAAACCGCTTCACAGATTTGGATAACATATGTATGGAACCATTCGGAAAGTATAAACCTGGCCTGAATTATGTGGCATGTAGTATTATTATGTATCGTATTAGAGTGAAATGAGAAACAAGTTATCATTTTATTTTATTCTATGCAAATCAAAATAGTAATCACAGCAGCACAGCAGTGAAGAGCAGCTGACTGTCTCTTTCTCGCTCGGGTACACGCGGCGGTACTAAGTTCACCCGATTGCGCCTTTCAGTTTTGATCAGCTTCATTTACAGCCTACGCAAAAATCTGTGTGCGGTGCGCTAAAAGACTTTCACTCCAAAAAGGGTTCGCACGTTCTCAGAAAATGGAGGGCATAAGTAAAAAAATATGGTGTCGAATTGATAACCTCTTGCTTTTTTCAAATCGGTTAAAAAGTGACCATAGTTCCTGTGGCAGCCCTGGTCCTCTGGGTCTAATTGCTAATCGCGCGGCTTCGGCCTGTGTATCGCGCACTCAATAAAATCACTTTTGTACCGGACCCTGTGTGGGACGGCCGCAGACGAATATAGACCACGCATCTGCAGACAAGCAGGAGCAAAGTTGGGTTCACATAACCCGCGACGACTGCTGAAAAAGTAGGGACAAACCTGACGCCATTTTGTAGTAAGTAATGACAGACATCCGAAATAACTTATATATGCATACCAGAGAAAGAAAACAACACTTTTTATAGTTACAGCGAATTTTTAGAGAGTGATGGCAAAGTTCCCATAAAAATGTAAATAAATAAATTTGACATAGGTTAGTACAATTGCAATAAAGACATTATACTCGTATAATGCTTGACAGTTTTCTGTACAATAATTATTGTAATACAGTAAAGTAGTAGTTTCAAACTTTGAAAATGTATACAATTTGTATGCTCTTTCTTTTGTTTTTATTTTTTATTAATTGACGTGTAAATTGTACATTTATGAATAAAGTACTTTGACTTTGACTTTGACAGCGACTTAGGAATATTTAGTGCAATAAATGGCGACCTGAACATCTTCGAATTCCATTTCTGTCTTTTGACAAAATCACTGCTACAAGAATATCCAGCAACTGAGAGGAAAGAAATATTGGCATAGGAACTACCGATTGAAGTGACAACTTATAACTTAGTTAGAGTTTTAGTATTCAACAGCACAGTACGTCATTTGTACATGTCACGTCACAAACCCATAACCTTTTCCCCTTCGAAAAGTGCCACAGATTTTTTTCATTTTTTTTATGACTATGCTACTGCTGACTATTAATTTAACTGTTGTAACGTTTTGTGACTACTGCCCTATGGCAAAAATAACATCTGATTTTTTGTGCGTTAGTGATAATATCACTATTCGTGTTGGTTTTATTTCTTCATTTTTATCATCTTTTTAAACTGACTGAAATCTCGATTAACACCTGCTCAGTGTAAAATAAACTACATAAAAAAGCTGAAAAATAAACTGTATGTATAATAGCTTACTAAGATACATATTATTATATGTATGACGTTTTTAAGTGCACTGTAAATGTCGACATAATAAAATTAATTTTGATTTCGATTTGAAACTTAAAAAAATAAACATGCGTAGTCCAAGTAGTCTAAATCAGCGGTCCGGCGAGGGAGCCGCAGGGTGTGCGTTATTAGCCTCTTCGGTACAATTTATGAGATTTTCACGCGATTTTTTCTTATTCTGTTTGAAAATAGGAAATTGAAATGTCATGGAGGAGTTTTGTCATTACATTTGGGGAAATGAATATCCCTACTATTTGTTTTTATTGAAGGTCTGTTCAGATGACCCCGGGGAAATGTATGTTAATGCGAATGTTTTCGAGACTCGTAGATGTCACTTCACTGTCTGTTCGATGCAGTTTAGTCTGGTATCTTCCGAATACGGTATTTGACTAAGTTTGTAAAACCGTTTAAATGATTTTTGATTACATAATACATACCACATGAATATTTCCGAAAGATCCACTGTTTTAACATTAAAAATAAGTTTTTAAAGTATAAAGTTCGAAAAGCCCGCCAAAAACGCTGTGTCATGTGACGCGCGTGACGTCACACGCCAGTAAATAAATCACTGTTCTGAAAGAAACCGTTTACTATAGGTGGCATATTTACTGGCGTGTGACGTCACTAGCGTTGCCATCCTTAACAGTGCGTTTACGTCGAAGATAAAAACTCAGTATTTTTTAATTTTTTATTGGCGTATTTCACAAAAAATACACACTATATCTTCCAAAATAGACTGAAATATGTTTATTTAATGTATTATCTAATAAGATTAGCATAATTTATGCTATATTTTCAACATTGTCAAATACCGTATTGTTAAGGTACCAGTTCGCGCTGAGACCGCGACATGAGACCGCGACCGGAGACCGCGACAGGCACTTGACATTATGGAATTGTATGGGCGCCAGTTCGCTCCTAGACCGCGATAGGAGACCGAGACACGTTGTTACTTAAAAAAAATGGTACCAGTCATTTTGTGGTTCCATTATCATCCATCATTGTAAATCAATAATAATTGTCCCAAGTCCACATCTCGATTAGGCGTCCCATAATACTCGAGTCTCCCCTCGGCGCTCGGACAGACAGTTATTATTACAAATTGTTCGGAGTGTATTGTTACTGCGGTCGCACTCCGCATCGTTTGTAGGGCTGTACGTAATGTAGGAAACGCAGATTGGATTGATTTAGGGTCCGGTATATAATAAGAACAAAATTGCAAATTTTCATTTACTACCGACTGCCTCGGATTTGAAAGTATAGAATTCTACTAGTCCTTTTTAATTAACCGACCTTTTTAATTAACCGACTTCAACCGACCTTTTTAATTAACCGACTTCAAAGAGTTGTGAAAGAAATGTTATTCGCCATTTTGTGGTGGTGGCCATATTGGATTTGAAATTCGGTATAGTGTATAGTATTCTACTAGTAGACCTTTCATTTGGTACCCATATTTAGGGAGGACGTTTAACATATTTTATCCGCCTTTTTGTGGAGGCAGCCATCTTAAATCGATATTGACCAAACATAGCTAAGAACCACCGCAAGGAAACTGGCTTTCAAATAAAAACAACTACATTCATCTGTTTAAGAGCTACGGTGCCACAGACAGATATCAACATTAGACTTAAAACACGTCTCTTTGGTCGGGGGGCTTAAAACGAATTTGATGTAGGAAACAACGTTTTAAAAACAAGCCTTTATAACTTGTACTAAAACTAAAAGAAATTGGTTGCCTGTAAAGTCGGTATACGGGCGAAAGTTTTACGTGACAACGACTTTGAGTGGTAAAATAATTTTACGGAAGGGACGCGTGCCTTTCACTTTTTATGTCTGTCTCTCTCGCTCTTAGGCGGGCTAACTATGCCCGAGTGGAAGGGACGCGTGCCTCTCACTCGCTCTCGTTGTGAGCGCATAACGTGAGCGGAGCGTAACGCAGTTTCTTGAAGTGTCACCCGGCAAACCAATTTATAAGACGTTGTCACGTCAAAAAATATTGGCCACCTTCCAGCCCTACCTCCAGCAATGAATAAATTAAGCTTAATTATTAGCAGTCATAGAGATGGCCAGTACTGAAACTTTACAAAGAATTCAAAGTTTCTATTATTTTTATTCTCAACACGGTTACAAAAATGTTCACTTCAAAGTCACTCAAAACAAAAATTTGCAAGTTCATGGTCGTGCCAGCCCTAGAAAGGAATCGTTAAGGGTTGGCACATAATAAAACCAAATTGTCCAAAACCAGTATGATATACACCCCGTAGGGACGAGGGTCGGCCGGCGGTGATCATTGCCCAGATTAATGCAAATTGGTTTATTGTTGCTTGTGGCAGTACTGAGCACAATCTATCTGTACAAGGTTAAAAAATATGTTGTACTGGATTGAAAAGAAAACGCGTTGAACAAAGCAAGAAAACATTTCATAGACCCGAAAAAAAAACGTACTTAGGTCTTTTTGGGTCCTGCGCCCTCGGCGCTAACCCGAATAGTCAGATCGGTAGTAAAGGCGACTAGCGGCCAGATGCCATAGGTTAATTAAAAAAAAAAAAAAAAAAGTACTTCGGTCAAATGATTTTTGGGAGCAACCTTGACATACATCGATATAAACCAGTAGATATGCCCTCCCAAACTTTAGGCGCACGGAATTATGTCATCGTTGGGAAGAGCTCACTCTTTCCTTTCTAGTCGGTTGCAGGAAGCGGTGAATGCCGGACGTTTTTACTTATCACTATTTGTTGTCCACAATCAAAATAACTAGATCCAAGCATACCACGCCGTCTAGGGGTCAAGTAGATTATTGGTGTGTAAACCATTTAAGTACCCTACGTATAATATGTTATATACATATGCTATTTCCAAAATATGAACAATTGCTCATATTATATCAAGCACAGATTCGGTCTCGTATGCAGTACTGTTCGCACCTTTGGGATGAATCACCTTGAGGCGCAGGAATCGATCAAGTGGCGTGCCAAAAGCCTCATAGCCAAAGACACTGCAGTTCAAAAACGACTTTAAAGTCTTGAACGTCGCCGCATAATTACTAGCTTATCGATTTTTTATCGGATACACATCGGAGAGAGTGCAACTGATCTGTGCATGATCTAAGTACCATCTTGCCATTTTTTCTATTGAACCGCTCGTAGCTCGAAAAAGCGACAACGTGTCATGATTGACGTTCCAAAGGCCTGAACAAAAAGGCTACTTTTGTGATAGAACGTCTAGGCTGTGGAATGCGTGGGTGGGGGTTCCTGATGGTTACACCTTGGTTGGTGTCTTCAAATCGAGAGTGAATCGGTGTTCTTCTAGGTAAGCACGCTCCATCGTAGACCGCATCGTCGCTTAACATCAGGCGAGATGGTGGTCAAGTTAGTGTAAACCTATGAATTCAATAAAATTAAAAAAAAAACTTAAAATATAACGTAACGCGCCCTGCCTGATCTGTGTTCCTCAATTCGACCCTTCCACCCATCTGCCGTGATTGAGCAACAAAAACCCGAACTTGCGCCTTTCTAATATTAGTTAAATGAATTTACGTTAAAAGGTTAATTTCATGTGAACATTAAAACATTCAAAATTGCGTCCAACATTCTTATTTTCGACAATTGTATTCCCAATTCTGTGTTTGCGTGCGCCAAATCGAGTAGTGTCAGTAGTCCGGTTGTTAGTTCGGTTAACCGAACTACTGCAACTTTTTGGTGTCAGTAGTTCGGTTGCACGTCATCACCGAACTGTTGACACTGCGGAGTGCCAGTAGTCCGGTTGTTAGTTCGGTTAACCGAACTACTGCAACTTTTGGTGTCAGTAGTTCGGTTGCACGTCATCACCGAACTGTTGACACTGCGGAGTGCCAGTAGTCCGGTTGTTAGTTCGGTTAACCGAACTACTGCAACTTTTTAGTGTCAGTAGTTCGGTTGCACGTCATCACCGAACTGTTGACACTGCGGAGTGCCAGTAGTCCGGTTGTTAGTTTTTTAATGTTAACTTTTAATTGCATTAGTTTTGATTCTATCTAAGCACTGAACTATTGCTTACTTATAGAAATTCAGGTTCATCTACGCACCGAACTATCGATACACCGCTTCATTTGATTGAAAACTAGCGACTCTCTCACCATCTCAGCGGTATATAAAAATATACACTAACTTTTGCGATTTTTCATGTAAGTTTCATTTGTATCAATCTTTTATCCATTCGGTCGATTTGATGAGTAAGTACATATTATTATAGCTATTTTCCAAGTTGATAATTAGTGGAGATTATATCTAAAATCTAAAATTATAAAGTAAACTTGTATAGTAAGATGAACGACAACGACGATTTTAAGATAATGCAGCGAGGAAGAGGCAGGTGTTTACTTTTTTCTGGATACCAGTTTTATAGGAATTCCGTATATGCCTCAAAAAGCAGCTTTTGCCGTTGCAAATATTAGAAGACCGAATTTGCAATGTAAGGGCTACGTAACATTATCAAAAGTAAGCGTTTCATGCATTATCTCCTTATTTTCATTTATAGTTTGTAGTTCCTTACTTTATAATCATATAATACTAGTGGAATCATATCAACTGTGTTTTAGGAAGCGGACAAAATCGAGAAAGCCAGTGAGCATACCTGCAATTTGATTTTTTAAATTGATGCTTTGATAAATAAAAGCATAATTGAGGCTGCGGAAGGTAGAGAACCTACACCCAGAGTATATCGCCAATGTTTAGTTTGCATTAAAAAATAAAGGCTTAGATTTAGCCACTCCCAACCCAATTCCATCATTCTCTCAAAAGAAATGTACAAATTAAGATTGTTCGAGAATCTATGAACGTTAGATTCGCCAAAATGCGGGAGTAGAGAAAATACGCCCAACATCTCTTTCCGAGATGCAAGTTCCTACGTTGTTTTCTGATATTCTACTGGCAGATTATTTTGATGGTGATATTATAATTTTTATAGTAATCATGCACGAGATTTTTTAAACAGATTAAAGTGTACTTTATGGATGGTACGTTTAAAGCCAGCCCTATTCCATTTTGCTAATTATTCAGCATACTTGGCGACTTGGGTAGTTCAATTGAAGCTATAAACATGATACCTCGGGCATTTGCTTTCAAATTCCATAAAAACACGAGTCTTATAACATCGTCTTTGAATTAATAAAGTCCAAAATTCCAGAGTGGGATTCCAGGAAATACATGTAGATTACGAATAATCTACTCTGAATGCCATAAAATCTGAATTTAAAACTAATGCAACTAAAAATTAACACTAAAAACTAACAACCGGACTACTGGCACTCCGCAGTGTCAACAGTTCGGTGATGACGTGCAACCGAACTACTGACACCAAAAGTTGCAGTAGTTCGGTTAACCGAACTAACAACCGGACTACTGGCACTCCGCAGTGTCAACAGTTCGGTGATGACGTGCAACCGAACTACTGACACCAAAAAGTTGCAGTAGTTCGGTTAACCGAACTAACAACCGGACTACTGGCACTCCGCAGTGTCAACAGTTCGGTGATGACGTGCAACCGAACTACTGACCCAAAAGTTGCAGTAGTTCGGTTAACCGAACTAACAACCGGACTACTGACACTACTCGCGCCAAATGTACTGATGTATTACTAACGACAATTCTACCGTGGAGATAGACGAAAACTACTATAGAGTCGCTTTCAGCATTTTATTTTATTAAATAGCTAGTAGCGCCCCATTGTTTTACCCGCACAGGTCTCGTTCCCGTTCTTTTCCCCACATTAAAAAGTAGCTTATGTGCTATTTCGAAATGCGCAAACGTAGTGTAGGACACCCTGAGACTAGATGGAGTGACGATATACGCAAGACAGCAGGCAGTGGATGGAGACGTATAGCCGAGGATGGGGCTGAGTGGCGAGCCATGGGAGAGGCCATGTTTAGCAGTGGACTAGGATAGGCTGATGATGATGATGATGTGCTATTTCAGACTAAAATCTAAATATGTTCCGAATTTTAACCAGATCTGTTTAGATAATAGGATAATTCATGTTGCGTCAAGTCCTTTGTAAAGTATTCAATGTTTTTTGTTATCTAAACAAATAAATAAAGTTAAAGTGTCTGTTTGTAATATTAAAACAACAGCTTTTTACGACAAGCATATGAATGTATAGGTGACGATACCGACTAATACTAAGATATTGTTTTTAAACTTTCACAATTTGAACATATTAAGTATATTTTTATTGTAATAATTGAGGTAATTAAACAATGCATTACATCGTGACGAAGCCCCGTAAAATATACCTAAGCATTACTCGTATATACTAAAATATTCTTTTTACAATTTTTGTTTGTATGGTTATTCCGGCTTATCTCCGAAACGGCTGGACCCGTTTAGACGGGGCTTTCACTACTAGATAGCTGATGTTCTAATGCATAACTTAGACTACTCTTACTTGAAGAAAATGAACAGGATTCCACAACAAAATTAAATCGCCTGTGAAAGATGGAAACCACACAGTTTGTCGATAATTATGTTATCAAATTACTCGGAACAGCTGGACAGAGGGCCAGTGTTTAAAGTATCATCATCATCATCCTAGCGTTAAATCCCGGCTAGATCCCAAGCTTTCGCTTCTCGCCCAGGGTCCGCATTCCTGCTTCTACTTTTCCACTTCGTACGGTATGCGGCATCCTTCACTGTGAGACCATTGACACGCAGCGGGCAGTGTTTAAATTATATATGTACTTAATACAATCGTCTTGTTATTTTGACTATGCCAAAGCCTATTTACAGCTGCATCTCATTGACGAGGCTTCTTTACAGCTGCTTTATTTATATCTGACATTATTTATTAGTTTATGTTATTGGTATGTACACAGATTCTTTGCCTTTTTGTGAATGACGTTACCAAGTGTTCTTATGGGTTTTTGTGGTTTGAATATTAAACTAACAGTTGTATATATGTCAATATCAAATATAAACCTAAAAAAGTGTCAAAATCAAAGTACTTTATTCATAAATGTACAATTTACACATCAATTAATAAAAAATAAAAACAAAAGAAAGCACCATCGATATAATTAAAGAAACGAAGATGAGGTATGCTATAATCTAAAGACAACATAACGTGGCGAAAATTTGTTTGAAAAATTTGAAAATTGAATTGTCAGCGAACGTACACAATTGTCAGCGAACGTACACAATTCCTTGTTGCGACTGAGACTAAATCAGAAGACGTCACCTGATTTTGCTTCGCCATAGTAGAAGCGCGTTTGCCGCTTCTGCCGTTTTTAAGAGTTCGATGGAAAGAACATACAAATTGTATACATTTTCAAAGTTTGAAATGATTACTTTACAGAAAACTGTCAAACATTATACGAGTATAATGTCTTTATTGCAATTGTAGTGTGATAAACAGTAATATTTTTAGCAGTAAGCATGCCATCATACCATCCACGAACAAAAAATACTAGAAGAACATGTATCTACACCATCTCTGTCCCGGCATCAAATCAACGTGACTTGATTAGTATGAGTCACTCGATGTTTTCCGTCAATTGCTCGAATTCATATGACTTCATACTGGCAATTTAGTTGTTTGTTTCAGCGACAACCTATTGGTTTAGCCGATTTCAAATAACGAGGAAACTGTTACCTCAGAACTTATTCTAGGTTCTTATTTTAGTGGTAGGCAGAGTCCTCTTTGCAGAGTCCGCCTAGGGAAGTACCTTTGCCATTTATTCTACCGATAAGTAGTGATGTTTGCACATTACTGCTTTTCGATTTGTCAAACGATAGCCTTTTTTGTATAAAAAAAAACATAGGTCAAGTTACGGATGGTCTGGTCTAGTCGGGAGAACCGCCCCTGCCGATCCGGACCGATCCTTGCTATTCCAGACTAAACTGTTTTCCAAATTTCAACCCGATCCGTTCAATGTTCCGACGTGATTGAGCAGCAAACGCCCAAATTTTGACATCTTACTAATATGTGTTACAAATACGAATGATTGTATGTTTGTTGCACAATCACGTTGGAACGCCTGAACTGTTCAGGTTGAAATTTGGAATACAGCTAGATGATAGGCTGGAATAACAAAAGCTACTTTTTATAGCGAGAAAATAACTGGAACTGGAACCACGCAAGTGAAACAGGGTGCTGATAGTATATAATAGTATCAGAAGAATAGTATTAAAATCAGTGGAAATGACAGAGTAGGCGTGACGACAGGTCCTGCAATTATATTCAATTATTTGAAATAATGACAGTATTTAAATACAATAAAATATGTATCAATTTTAGTTTTGATATTTTTTAGTTTAACTTAAAGTACGAAATTATTAGAAAATGTATTTACCATTGGATAACCCATTTAATTTCAAGTTACTTTTGTTATGAAACCAGTTTCCTAAACGCAATATTTAATATAGCTACCATACAAACTTTACGCGCGACGCATAGAAAATACGACACTGTGACGTCACACTTCAGTCATAGAATCTATACTAATATTATAAAGCTGAAGAGTTTGTTTGTTTGTTTGAACGCTAGGATCTCGGGAAGTACTGGCCCGAATGAAAAGATTATTTTTCTATCGGATAGTCCATTTATCGAGGAAGGCTATAGAAAATAACTCTACTATTAATTGAAGCGGAGCATGAAACAAGAATGTAACAAAATCGGGAAAAAATATTCCCCTTTTGAGAGTTTTCGTACGTTTCGTGCTTTGACATGACACATGACAGCATGTGTCAAAGATTGCGTCATTGAATTTCAGTAATCTGTGCATTGAATATAAACATTTGCTAATTTTTTTTCTAAATCTGAGTTGGTACGACCAATTTCCGACAGGTGGCGTAGCAGGTAGCTGAAGAGATTTTTTGTTTGAAATCGATATTCTCAGGAATGAGTGAACTGATTTCAGTCATTCTTTCACCGTTGGATATGTACGGGATCCCGATGAGTGCTATATAATATACCACGGGCGAAGCCGGGGCGGGCATCTAGTAGATAATATAGCTTCAGTAGTGTTTTTGTATGAAGCGTTTTTGGGGGAGTCTAAAATTGTGATTTTAAAATCGTGATATCACGGGAAGTTTTTAAGATAACAAAGTAATTCTTTCTATGTTTCAGTTATTGAGTAGCCTTTTGATGGCACATTAAATAAAAAATGAGGCGATATGCCTATTGTACAAAATGTATCATCGCTGTTTATACGCAAAGGATTTGAAATAAAATATACTCTGAAAGTCAAAGGTCACACGGAATAAAGGCTGAAAACATTTCATGACGAGGTTTAATTTGACACAAAGTATAAATCGCCTCTAGCGAGAGATACCGATGGGGCTATGGCTCTCAAACTTTAGAAATCAAAGGTCCGTGTTTTGTTTAAATTAACACATGTTAGGGCTACTAATAAATATTTCTTGCACTTCTCATGATTTTTCAAAGTGCAGATGTACGGTTTGGTAATTACTACGGTATCTACCGGACGTATCTATCGGCGAAAAATTGCTAGCCTATCAGTTTGTTATCGTGTACACTTCGGAAAGTGTGCGACTGATTTACATGATCTAATACCACCTTGCCCTTTTTTCTAACGGAATGCTCGTAGATCGAAAAAGCAACATCATTTCATGGTTGATGTTCCAAAGACACGAACAAGTGTAAACCTATAAAAGTTTAAAAAAAACAAGGTGAAAAAAATCGTGAAGAAATTTCAAATTGGAACGTCAATCATGACGTTTCTTGATTGCCGTTCCAATTTGAAGTGTTTTGTTTAAATTAACACATGTCAGGGCTACTAATCAACACTGCTTGCACTTCTGATGATTTCAAAGTGCAGATGTATGATTTAGTAATTACTACGGTATCTAGCGGAGGCGAAATCGTGAGGAAACTTTTAATTGGAATGTTAATCATAAAACAATGTCTCTTTTTCAAATTACAAGCAATTCGTTGGAAAAAAATGCAAATCAGTGCCACACTCGCTGAAATGTATCCGATTAAAACCGATAAGTTAGCAGTTTTGCAATGATATGATTAACAACAAGAGTTTCATTTTCTATGAATCCTCTGGCATGTCTCTTAAGCTAGTCTGACTCCCACATCACTTCTTATATTTATGTGTTTATCTTATGTGTAATGTGTACTTCCAGTCTGGTTATTTTTGAATCTCTTTTTCCATCCTACGTATGCCTGGAAGAAATTGCTTTAAGCGATAAGGTATTTCTTTCCCAACTGGTACTTTCTTTTTAGTCGTTAAGTTTATTTGAAGTCAAAGTACTTTAAATCATAAATGTAATTTACTCGTCAATTAATAAAAATAAAAAGGAAAAAAAGCGTACAAATTGTATACATTTTAAAAGTTTGAAATGACTACTTTACTGTATTACAATAATTATTGTACAGAAAACTGTCAAGCATTATACGACTATAATATTTTATGTATTAATTACAATTGTACTGACCCATGTCAAATTTAAGTCATTACATTTTTATTTTTAATTGAGTGCAATAAAGAGATAGTCTAGATATCTGACTACGTACGATTGGAACGAAGGCAAAGTTTGAGAACCTTTGTCTCTGGATACAAATAGCATGCCTGTAGGCGACTAATAAGCTGAACTCATTCCCTGTGACGCACACTACTGCGCGTCGACTACAAATGAGAATACAAGTAAAAATAACAAAGACTTTTTGTCTACTTTTTGTTTTACATAAAATATCATCTTGGTAACATCAAAAATGTATCAATAACTATTTCAAGACTTGGCAAGTTTGGCGAGCCCCAAACCACAGATAAGAGAATAGTTACTGCTCCCAAGCTCTAGTTTACCGATATAGGCTGAGATTTAAGTATGCAATATGTTTAGTATTTTCCACTAGTTTTGCAATTCAAAACTTGGCACAGTTTGTTCACGTATCGTAACGGTTTCTTTCGTGTATGTGCACTATATGTGCATCAGCAGTGCACTCATCATCAACAGCCCACTAATTGTTCCCACTCGGGCTTTCTCTCGCAAGGAGAGAGATGGTCATAATCCACGCAGGCTGGTGCAGTGCGGTTTGATAGATATAGGTATATACTCGTATATATTGGTGGACAATTCACACATAACACCATCTGACCCCAAACTAAGCAAAGCTTGTAATATGGCGGCCAGATAGCTGATATAATACTTACATAGTTTTAAATACATACTTATTATAAATAGAAACACCCAGACACAGTGCAAATATTTGA
The DNA here is from genome assembly GCA_017562165.1 of Ectropis grisescens. NCBI lineage: Eukaryota > Metazoa > Arthropoda > Insecta > Lepidoptera > Geometridae > Ectropis > Ectropis grisescens. The sequence continues at coordinate 1,334,505 of CM029796.1, forward strand.
ATTCATCACACAAATATCTGCACTGGGTGAGAATCGAACCCACGACCCTCGGCTTCACAGGCAGAGTTACTACTACCCACTAAGCCACGAGGCCAGATGACACATGACTTCGAAAGGTTCCAGGTACGTGTCGGTTTCCTCACGATGTTTACCTACATCGTTTTAAGTTAGCGGCATTACGCAAATGCCTTCGAAAAGTCAGTGGTGCGTGTGGGGTTTGAACCCGGGGTGTCCGGATCGGAAGGTGCCGTTCTCCCGACTACACCAGCCATAACTCAAGTTATTATACAATGCCCGAGTCCCAACAGTGGGAAATTTTAGTGGGCTGTTGATTATGGTATAATGACTTTAATATTAAGTACCTGGTTGACCGAGCTCTGCTCGGTTTAAAGTTTAAATGCGTTTATAAAGGGCTGTAAGTAAAAGATTTTCTCAGAAAAAAAGAGCAAAAAAGAAAAGACCGGAGTGTAACCATCAGGATTCGAACCGGGGCCTGTAGACTCCGAGGGCGAGCATATTCCGTCTGAACCATTTAGACTTAAAGAACGGGGGCAAAATAAGTTATCGTATTCTAATGGATTACATTATAGGAGTTTTTCATTGTCTAAAAACACGCATAAAATGATGTTTAAAAAAATAAAACCTAGCTAGATCGATTTATCGTCCCCGAAACCCCCTGTATACATAATTTCATGAAAATCGTTCGAGCCGTTTCCGAAATTCAGATTCTATATATATATACCTATATACCTACAAGAATTGCTCGTTTAAAGCACAGATTTCTTAACAGATGAAACCTTCGTGAACGACATTGTGAGGCCAGTAATTAGTGATGTATGCGTGACAGCTCTCACCGACGTTGTCAAATTACTCACATTGGTGTGCGTGTAATGTTCCCAGTCTAATAAATGCGTGTCTAAAAAATCCCACTATTGTTGTCTTAGCTTCGGAAATCCTCGCGAAAAATAAACACAAATATTATAATGTTAAAATAATGTATTATTACACTGATTATATGTTATGCAAGGATTTCTAGTTAATACTATTTCCATCTTATGAAGTTAAAAATTTTGATTTTGCATGCAACTAAAAATTTGAATATTCGTACAGAAAATTCGGAATAAAAAGACAACGCCGAATAATAGTAAAAGTCATGTGTGTGTTTGTTTTGCGTATTCTATCAGAGCCTCTTGTGAAATTTTTGAATATTATGCTTGACAAAAGGTGTCAACTACTCATGTAATATCAATGAACACAGGAGGTGCAGAGAATGTTTGTCAACTGATTTGATGTTGGGGGGCCAGATCATTCGATTTGTTTACTGTCCAATCTTTGTCTGGACGCGTGTCGCAAACAAAAAGTTCACCTTTTTAAAAATGTTGATACAAATCAACGAAAACCGTCTAAGAGTTTTTGTAAATCAGTTGAACATAGTTCACATCGCCACCCAAAGTTCCGTCGTCCAAGTGCCAAAACACTAGTAATGACGTGGATTTGCACTAGGCATCGATTCACATTAAATAAAAAATACGATTATAAAAATAGGTTTTAAAATAGAATAAAACAATCTACATAAATAATTTGGTCTACGAGTATCTTCAAAAAAATCATAATCTATATTTTACCTTAACTTTAGGGAAAATAATTTCAATTTAGTATAGCAACACTAACCAATTTTCGTTGAGGTGTTGTGTTTCTATTCATCAATCGAAATGAAATCGCCTAAATTATATAAATAGCAGTAAAAATATTCAAACTTTCCTATGGAATGATATTCCTCTTTACTTTTCTTATTTTTGGGAACAATGTTTGCAATGTTTGAAGACACAAGACGGCACAATCTTAAACAAAACTTAAAATTGCACGGGACTTCCGTACGAGACGGAAGTCCGTTTCGTACTGACTGGAGTTTGTATTTGCTTTGGCGTTTGATATTTGCTTTCTGGGCCTTAGGATCTGTGTTCCGAACGTTCCATCTGCCTTTTGTTTTAGAAATCTGTGGTTTAAAGGTATAAGATTGTGTCTATAAATACTAGCTTATTACTTTATACTCTGCAGTTGCAGAGTACAGTTTTGGCGCAGACTGCATTGTATCTAGTAACCGTATGTTCCAAGGCAAGTTAGTTGGACTTGTAGCATAGGTTCGGAACAAAACTTGAGAACGGCGCGTGCGAGGGAAGGAACTGGACTTGTGTTAAGTTAAGCTTGCTTTGAGAATAACATAAATTTAGGATTGCAAACTAGCAACATATTTCAGTTTTGTTCACTAAGTTGCCGATAGCGTAATTTTGTCGCGGTAAAAAGTACCCTATGTGGTATACAGGGTTACTTGGATGTTTGTTGTTATCACGTCGGAACTTCTGTACGGATCGGGTTGAAATTTCTAACACAGATAGATATATACAGGGTTACTGGAAATCAGCCTGCATCCGTTTAATATATATCAAACAAACAACTTTTGTTAAAATTCAATACATATTGTAAACAAGAACAAAATTAAAATTTTGATTAACCCCCGACTACCTTAGATTTGTTATCTGTACAACATTCTACTAGTCAAGCCCTTTAATTTGATACATTTTGATACCCATATTGTGGTAGGATCTTGTTTGAAAATAGTGCAAATATACTATTTTCGTTTGTACCATTTTGTAATAAAAAAATCGCCATTTTGTGGAGGTAGCCATCTTGAATTATTAAAAACATTGTCATAGTGCAAAAAAAACCGTAAATTCTTTGACTAATCAACACAGCCAGACAGACCTTTTTTTGGTCGGGGTTAAGTTTGATGCCCATATTGAGGTAGTAGTGAAAAATATTATATAATTCGGCATTTTGTGGTAACGCCCATCTTGGATTTGAAATTTGTTATAGCGTTTAGTACTCTACTAATCAAGACCTTTCATTTGATACCCATATTGAGGTAGGTTGTTAAGAAATATTTTGTCCACCATTTTGTGGAGGCGGCCATTTTGAATCGATATTAACCAAACATAGCTAAGAACACCCGCACGGTAATTAACTTTCAAATAAAAAAAAACGCATCGAAATCGTCCCATCCGTTTGAGCTCTACGGTGCCACAGACAGACACACACACAGACAGACAGACATCGACGTCAAACTTATAACACCCCTTTTTTTGGTCGGGGGTTAAAAAGTAGTGTTTATTGTCCTCTCTTGCACTGTTTAGCAGCTGTTTAAACACTCCACACACGAGTCCTAAAATCAGAGGAAATGACGTAAAAGTAATGGGGAGGACATCGCACTATATGATTGGTGATTTATGGTGCGTTGTATTAGTGTGTTAGCTTACTGAATTATTACACTTCACTAATTTACAATTACATTACTGTGTTCCGGTTTGAAGGGCAATGTTTCCAGAGAAATTACAGGGCTTAGAGATATAAGATCTTAGATCTCTGGGTGACGAGCGCAGTGCAGTGCTAGGTAATGATTCGGACTCTTCATGTTCCAATAGCTGCGTGTCACTGTGCTGTTATGTGTCAGGCATGTTGCTTACCATCAGGCACATGTCCTGATCGTCTCGTCACTCTATATTAAAAAAAAAAACAGTAACGACTAAATTCAGTAAAGACTAAATTCAGTATCGCTTAAATTCAGTAAACCCCAAATTTAGTAACGACTAATTTCAGTAGTCTAAATTTAGTCAATCGGCTTTATCCGATGGCCTGGCAAGCAACGCTAGACACAGCCATTACAATTATTCAACAGCCTAGGATAAAGCCGGCATTGCCTATCTTGCCCGGCGTTACATGCCCGAATGGGCAGTCTCGGTTCAATGGCCACTCTCGACGATACAATGCAATTCGCTTGTCAGCTGATTTAAACTATCAAACTTGGCTAAAAAGCAAATACAAAAATCTTTATTGCTGTTTGCAGGTAAGATAAGGTGATACAAAACATTTTAAAAGTTGACCCATACAAACTGGCCTCTTCTTCTAGAGGCATGCAATATGTCTGGCAACGCAGTTTCCATTGGTCTGAATTTATACAATGATAATAATAGTCAGCTGATAAAGTCTTCTTCTTCTTTTTTCATTTTTAAGTTTTAATCGGTTGTATCATATTATATTATGTCATCTGATTCATCGTCTATTAATTTCTGGCTTCTATCCGGTTGTGCTATGTTAGTGTGATATGTTTGGTGATCACAATTACGCCATCGTCTTGTGCTTCAGCAGGATGTTGTTGTGGACTTTGACAAGTATGTAGTTTAAATCCTAGGTCTTATTTCCCCACAAAGTCCGATTTCCCCGTCAATTGTGGACCGATTTTCAAAATGTCTTTTTTTTTTACTAGAAAGAGAACGCTTTTAAGGTTGTCCCGTAAGCACCAAGTCGGATCTGATGGTGACATCCTGAGAAGTCGAGGGAAACCCTAAAATTTCAATGGCACATACAATTTTACATATTCTATTATACAATTTTTAGGATTCCGTAGCCAAATGGTAAAATACGGGACCCTTATAGAGGAGAGTCTTCCAAAGTAGTAAAAAGTAAAATGTCCCCCCTCCTGTAACTTCTAAAATAAGAGAATGACAAAACTAAAAAAATGTATGATGTACATTATCATGTAAACTTTCAAAGAAAATTGGTTTGAATGAGATCTAGTAAGTAGTTTTATTTTAATACGTCATAAATTGACTATTGTTAAAACACTGATCAAGTAGCAACGAACCACAATAACTTTTGTATTATGTTACATGCTGCTACGAAAGCCTTCATGAGCGAGTTCGACTCGCACTTGACCACTTTTATTTCTTTAAATTTAGCAACTTCACAGACTCCGGGGTCCGTGACCTTTGTCATTTGGGTTCTTATTTTGGGAGAAGAAAAGGAAAATATGGGGGGAGTATTTTCTTCCTAATTCTAGTGAGTCCTATTTTTCTAAGCCGCCTCCTCTCGGCCCAGAGCCTCTTCTTCTTCTCTTACGCTTGCTTAACGTTGTGTTTCCGGTTCCAGGCCAGGAGGAGAAAGTGGTGATCACCCCGCAGGTGGCCGTGCGCAGGGCCGGCGAGGAGTTACAAGTCTCCTGCAAGGTTCACCACCGTATTGATTCCTGCCGGTAAGTATATAATAGTACACATTTTGGACCAACTGCAAACAAGAACAAAATTAAAAATGTTGATTTACCCCCGACCTAGGATTTGGAATTTGGTTTAATATTGTACTAGTCAAGCCCTTTCATTTGATACCCATATTGAGGGAGTAGTGAAAAATAATATCATTACTGTGTTTCGGTTTGAAGGGCAATGTTTCCAGAGAAATTACAGGGTATGAGAGCATTGCATTCATGATTTATTTATATTTATTTATTTATTTAATATACTACGTAGTCGCCACCTCTCTACTTAGTCTGTGGTCGCCACGACTACGCTCAGACATTGACAATGCCCGGCTCGATGTTTAAATAATTTGATTTGAAAGCTTAACGCTAAAGGAGGTTGTAACTCTATAACAATACATGAAGAAGGTGCATTATATGCGTAGATTTCCCTCGTAGACTCTTCCTCAAATATTTAAGGGGAGCTCCCATGCAAGAAATTTGATTTTTTACCGTTTCTTGCTCGATGCTAAAAACGGTGACATGTAGACGCTTTAACTATTCACAGAATGTTTAGTTTTATGTTTTCTTTAAATATAATTACTAAAAATATAATAAATAAAGAAAGGGGCTCCAATACAATAAACGAGGTTTTCGCCGTTCATTTGCTAATGGTATGGAACCCTTCGTGCGCGAGTCCCACTCGCACTTGCCCGGTTTTTTGTGTTGTCTACGAATCTCGGGAGTAGGCCTAAAGTCTCCCAAAATACGTTTTAACATTACTTTTGTGTATTTTTCAGGTTTTCCGTGGCTGGCAAAACTTATTTCCTGCGACCGGGAGATAATACCGCGGACATCTCTTATTTCGCTAAAGATGGCGGACAGCAGGTGACAAATACTTTTCAAATGAAAACTTCTTTCGGCACATACTACGTATAGAGTTATAACTTAGCACGGGTCTGATCGCTCTTGTGGAAGTATCATATTTTTGTCGCGGCACATCACTATGTCGCCATAGCAAGTATGCAGGCCATCTGCTTACGATCGGTACAAAGGAACCGTGCGGAAAAACCTGATCTATTTACCTATTCTCTATCTAAGGTCCTTAGTGTTTTAGCGGGAAAATTCAAAATTACTTTACTATTGTATATTTACTCATCGAAAATACTACATATTAATTTTAAATTAAATATTTTTTATGGTAAACAAGCGTCAATCTTTAAAATAATAGACATTTCGAAAAATTGTTAACATCCCTATTGTACTTAAATTAAGTTTCATGACGATAAATTGAGTGGCGCAAACAATACATTTTCACTAGCCTGAAAATAATTGAGTATTGATTGAATATCAATGGTTTCTTCATGGATATTGATTTCGTAGTGGTAGGACTCTTTGCACTTACCTATATCAATACTTTTTGCTGTAGATCTGTAGTTGGTAGGACGAGGAAGTACCACTTCTACAGCCAAACAGTAATGAGCGAACATCGCTGTATTCCGGTTTGAAGGGCAATGTTTCGAATGAACTTCGAGGGCAGAGAGATAGAACATCTTATATTTCTGGGTGATGAGCGCAGTGCGGTAATGATTTGGACTCTTCATGTTCTAATAGTTACGTGTGATCTGTCATGGACATGAAAAAAGAAGGTTTGTTTTTGTTGAGGAATGATATTTTTGTACGTATGTTAGCGCCGAAAAACGACAATCGATTTTAATAAATTAGTTATTTTTGTAGATCATAGTTGAGAGACAGTCCAGTTCAGAGAAATTTATCGAAATAGATGGTGTGGTTTTTGAAATATCAATAAAAAACTAAAATTTCTCTCGTTAATTTAGACGACGTAGCCATCTTGTGAAATTTTTTCTAGGGTCTGAATTTAATAATAAATTGACGTAGATTTTGGTTTATTTCGGAGAAAATATATTGTTGGTGTTGTTTGTGGTATTACAATGTACGAGTACCTATTTGTATTGTATTAATTTCTTGTAATCAAGGGGGATCCAGAGGGGATCATGGGGATCATGACCCCTGGATTGGGTTCAGAACGTAGGCGAACTACTTATAAAAACGTACGATCGGTCTTGTGATTTGACTTCGACCAAAGAGTTTACATATTATACTACGTATAGGGTTAGAATAAACGCTTTACACCGAAAGCACGGGTCTGATCGCTCTTCTGGAAGTGTCATACTACGTTACTCTGTTGCCATAGCTAACGTACACCTCATCTGCTGCACGATTGGTACAAAGGAACCGTGCGGAAACCCCTGATCTATGTACTTATTCTTTATCTAAGACTTCGACTATGTGACGCCAATGGCGCCAAAGTTGGATCAGTCCTTGTCTGTAATTGAACTTGTGTTAACTTTGTTTTTAGAATGGGGAGTGCGGCGCCAGCATCCGAAACATCCTGGACGAGTGGAACGGGAATATCACCTGCTTCCTGCCGCCGAAGAACGGGAGCCAGGAGCTGCAAGGGACGATGAGACTCACAGTAGCCAGTAAGTTACACATTCGAGCGTTCACTGGCTATCAAGGACAGAAATGCGGCCGTGCTGGAGGCTCTGGGCCGGGAGGAGGCGGCTTAGGCAAAAGACGATGTCGAGTCGATTACAATCGGAATCCTAACCGGTAGTGATCGGCTCAACAGACGAAATCCGACTAAAATGTGCACAACACCCCACTGTTTTCCCCTTCTTCTCCTAATCCAAGAAATATGTAAAAAAAATGTTATTGTAATGACAAAAGTCACGGACCTCGGAGTCTGTGGAGTGGCTAAAATTAATAATAATAAAAAAAGCATTCACTGGCTTCGTGGCTTAGCTGGTAGTAAATCTGCCTGCGAATGAAATGAAAGTAATTTATTCCAGATTAAAAATCCATAGTACATTAAATTGAATTTGATAAATTAAAATTAGTAAAATTTTGAAAAATTAAAATTATAAGATGAAAATTAATAATAGTCCATCAACAAGAATACAAATACAAAAATCTTTATTGCTGTTTGCAGGTAAGATAAGATGATACAAAACATCTTAAAAGTTGTCCCATACAAACTAGCCTATGCGAGAGGCATGCAATATGTCTGGCAAGACAATTTGTTGTAGTCTTAATTTACACAATGAAAAAAAAATAGTCAGCTGATTAAAGTCTTCTTCTTCTTCATCTTCTATTCATTTTTTCGAAGCTGAGGGTTCGATTCCTACCCAGTGCAAATATTTGTGTGATACACAGATACACTCCGCGAGGCATAAACTGAGCTTTGCATTTGTGTGAGTGTACATGGATAGTGTAGGTGTGACAACCGGCCTTAGGCGCGGCGCCATTCTGTCTCGCCGCGCTCCTGCCTGATTGGTGATCACTCACACTAATGCAAAGCTCAGCCTATACCTCGCGGACAAAATTTCAAGCTCCTGCCTGATTGGTGATCACTCACACTAATGCAAAACTCAGCTTATACCTCGCGGACAAAATTTCAAGCTCCTGCCTGATTGGTGATCACTCACACTAATGCAAAGCTCAGCTTTTACCTCGCGGACAAAATTTTAAGCTCCTGCCTGATTGGTGATCACTCACACTAATGCAAAGCTCAGCTTATACCTCGCGGAGTGTACAAATATTTGTTCTGAGTCCAGCTGCAAGATGGGTCGACGATGTCATCTTTATCGTGGGTCAAACCCTTGAATCTGGTCGGTTGATGACATAAAAACTGTCAAATCAGCGTCGTCGGGATGAACGAAACGGATCAGATGAACCAACCGATTGTGTTTCGTGGTAAAAAACGTCCACAACTTCGGCCGATATATCGTTTATCGGACTTTGTAGTAGACCTGCAGGACTGGCACAGGACCGACGAAGATGGCGTGAAAAAAAGAGAGGCCTATACCCAGCAGTGGGATAAGAAAGGCTGTGGATGATGATAATGATGATGTCTGGATGTTTCTACGTGTATGTTATTAAGTGTGTATTTACAACTATCTAAGTATTATATCAGCTATCTGGCCGCCATAGTACAAGCTTTGCTTAGTTTGGGGTCAGATGGTGTTATGTGAAATGTTTACCAATATTGAAGTGAAACCATCTTATGGCGCATCACATACAGGTGCGCTGTGTGTTGTCCTCAAGCACCACGTTCGTAATACCTCGGGTAAATTCGGATGATCTAGTTGGCTATGCCCATGGCCACGCCCTTCGGTTTCAACCCGCGTAGTTTCCAAAGTAAGTTATCAAATTCTGAGTTATACGTTTTCACTACTATCGGCAGTTCCTATGACTGACAATTTTTGTATAAGTATTTAAAGCCCACCAATATTTATTTAATGAGGGTGATCGTCACGCTCGGAAGTAAAGGCTAACCCAGTAATCATTTGCCAGTTATTCTACCGCCAAGCAGTCACGTGCAAACATTACAGTGTTCCGGTTTGAAGGGCAATGTTTCCAGAGAAATCACAGGGCTTAGAGATATAACATCTTAGATCTCTGGGTGACGAGCGCAGTGCAGTACTAGGTAATGATTTGGACTCTTCATGTTCCAATAGCTGCGTGTCACTGTGCTGTTATGTGACAGACATGTTGCTCACCATCAGGCACATGTCCTGCTCGTCTCGTGACTTTTTTTATTTAGAAGAAAAATCGGGTAAACTCGGTACCGCAAAGTATAGGTACCTCAGCGAGAAAGATACAGTCAGCAGAGCTGTATCTTTCTCGCTCGCAAATTCATTGCTTCTTGGGAAGCTTTGAGGAAAAATTCCTAAACCTAGGGAAAGTACCTAATTCGTAAGTCTCAAGTAAAACTCTTGTGGTTCCAGAGCCCCCCGCCGAGGTGTTCATCGTGCCGCTGCAGCAGAGCTCGTTCCTGGAGAACGATGAGGTGACAGTGGAGTGCATCGCCAGGGAGAGCCGGCCGGCCGCCAAACTCACCTTCTCCAAGAGTAAGTCGAATAAAATCTCTAACGGGTTTTGAAGTGACCACTTCTGTTGGCACACAAATTTTTCGTGTGAATGCTCAATTCAAGCGTCACTGTCGTTCATGCAAGATCTTCGGGTAAACTCGCGACTCTAGAAATACGTTAGCATTTCTAGATGGCCATGCTCAGAAGCATGCCAATCTAGTCTATATGGCCATGTACTAATATAATGTACATTGTATTCAGCGAGCTATGGAGAGAGCTATGCTCGGAGTCTCTTTGCGCGACAGAATCCGTAATGAGGATATTCGCAAAAGAACGAAAGTGACCGACATAGCTCAAAGAGTAAGCAAGCTGAAGTGGCAATGGGCAGGCCACATCGCTCGCAGAACTGACAACCGATGGGGAAGAAAGGTTCTCGAGTGGCGACCACGAACCGGGAGACGCAGTGTTGGACGGCCTCCCACTAGATGGACAGATGACCTCACAAAGGTCGCTGGAAACCGCTGATTGCAGGTTGCGCAGGACCGTTCGTTGTGGAAATCTAGGGGGGAGGCCTATGCTCAGCAGTGGACGTCTTGCGGCTGATGATGATAATGATTTACATTGTACATCACAGAGGAATTATAGGGCATAGAGATAATATATTTCTGGGTGACGAGCGCAGTGCAGTGCTAGGTAATGATTTGGACTTTTCATGTTCCAATAGCTGCGTGTCACTGTGCTGTTACGGGCAGGCGTGTTGCTTGCCATTAGGCATATGGCCTGCTCGTCTCGTGATTATAATTATTAATACGTATATAACTTACGTTGTTTGTCTGCAATGAACTTCTAAAACATGCAAATTTGCACACCATGTGCAGTTTAATCCAACATGAAAGACAGGATACTCAAATCGTTTTTTTTAGTATAGAGCCTGATGGGAAGCAACATGCCTGCCACATAACAACACAGCGGCACGCAGCTATTGCAACGTGAAGAGCCCAAATCATTATCCAGCACTGCACTGCGCGCGTCACCCAGATATATAATTTATCTCTAAGCCCTGTAATTTCTCATTGTATTTTAGTTTTACTGTTAATAAATGCTATGTCTGATAAAAAAAATACATAAGACTAATAAGTTAATATATATGACTGCCCTAGTGGCTTAGTTGGTAGTATCTCTGCCTGCGAAGCCGAGGGTCGTGGGTTCGATCCCCACCCAGTGCAAATATTTGTGTGATGAATTCAAATGTTTGCACTGTGTCTGGATGTTTCTATACATAATAAGTATGTATTTAAAACTATACAATTATTATATCAGCTATCTGGCTGCCATCACACAAGCTTTGCTTAGTTTGGGGTCAGATGGTGTTGTGTGTGAACTGTCCACCAATATTTATTTATAATAATGAAATTCCAGATGATATTACGATACTGGAGAACTTGTACAAGCCCAATGTGACGTTCGTGGGGAACACTGACTTCGAAACCGTCAGCCAGAAGGTCAAACTCCAGCTCACCGCTGACGACAACGGGAAGTGAGTATTCTCCATTATTTTTTATTAAAACTTATGTCATATATTTTTTGACTTAGGTACCGGTTTTTCACAAAAAGTGTGACCAAAGAGTTTACATATACTACGTACAGAGTTAGATTTTCCGCACGGTTCCTTTGTGTCAACCGTAAGCAGATGACGTGCATAGTACTTTCTATGGCTACAGAGTGATGTGCCGCGACAAAAGTATGACACTTCCACAAGAGCGACAAGGCAAGAAAGATGCTACCCGTGCTTTCGGTGTAAAGCGTTTGTGCCAACTCTATACGTAGTATATGTAAACTCTTTAGAGTGTGACACTTATTTTCTATAAAAATGTGTGACACATTTTTTCGTACAAAGTGTGACCGAAGTGTGTCTGTGATTTTGTATATATGTATCCCTCTTATTTCAGAGTTCTAGCGTGTGACGCGGAGCAAGAGGCGACAGAGAAGCCGATCCGCAGGACACTCCAACTTTTTGTCAACTGTAAGTTTGTTTATTAATTTGCTAGTTATCCGGGTTCGTCCGTGGTATAAACATATAGCCGGCAAAACGTCAACACGTCAAATTCCGCTGGTGCCGGCGAATGACGGCACATAATACTTCTAGCTTCGTGTAGACAACGCTAGGCAACGCTAGTATTGTCTACACGAAGCTAGAATTACTGGCTTGCTATCCTAGATTGAAAAACTAGTCTCGTGTCGCTCGGGCATAATAATCAGAAATGCAATAACTTTCAAGCTATCTTGCGGCCAGTTACGGATTTACATTCGCGACGATGCGGTCTACGATGGAGCGTGCTTACCAGAAGAAACAGATTCACTCTCGATTTGAAGACCGTCGACATTGTGTTAAAGTGTATGTGTGTGCGTGTTGATGTGTATGAGTGTGTATAAGGGTGACCATACGTCAAGAATGGAGGTAACAGTGATTACACATAAATAGCACACAAATCATAAGTTTTCTAATAGCATTAGTAGCACACTAAAGTCAAAGTCAATGTTTTTTATTGATAACTGTACAATTTACACGTCAATTTTATAACAAGAACAAAATTAAAAATTTTGATTAACCCCCGACTACCTTAGATTTGTTATCTGTACAACATTCTACTAGTCAAGCCCTTTCATTTGATACCCATATTAAGGGAATTGTGAAAAAAGAAATGTATTTCGCCATTTTGTGGTAGCGGCCATCTTGGATTTGAAATTTGTCATAGCGCAAATGTATTCTACTGGTCAAGCCCTTTCGTTTGATACCCATATTGAGGTAGTAGTGAAAAAATTATATAATTCGCCATTTTGTGGTGGCGGCCATCTTGGATTTGATTTTTTATATTGTATTTTACTAGTCAAGCCCTTTCATTTGATACCCATATTGAGGTAGGTTGTGAAGAAATATTTTGTCCGCCATTTTGTGGCGGCGGCCATCTTGAATCGATATTAACCAAACATAGCTAAGAACACCCGCACGGATATTAACTTTCAAAAAAAAACCGCATCGAAATCGGCTCATCCGTTTGAGCTCTACGGTGCCACAGACAGACACACACAGACAGACAGACAGACATCGACGTCAGACAGGTCGGAGGTTAAAAATAGCCTCGTGTCGCTCGGGCATAATAATCAGACAAGCTAGTATCTTGCGGCCAGTTACGACATTCGCGACGATGACGATGACGTGCTCACCTAGAAGAAACCGATTCACTCTCGATTTGAAGACCGTCGACATTGTGTTAAAGTGTATGTGTGTGTGTGTTGATGTGTATGGGGTGTGTAAAAACAAAATGGAAACAGTGATTACATTTATAAATAGCACACAAATCATAAGTTTTCTAATACATTTTCAAAGTCAATGTTCTTTATTGATCTGTATAATTTTACGTCAATTTTATAAAAAAAAATAGGTATCGTTTAAATTGATCAAATAAGTGTCAAATAAGTGTAAAATAAAATATATACTTATTACAATTGTAATGAACAATGTCAATTTTTAAAATTTTATTGTGAATTTGCCATCACTATATAAAACTCGCTGTAACTATAAAAGTTTGATCGATAAGCCAGCTTTTTAATCGGTTTTGAAGCTACCCGAACTCGGTGCTGATTTAACTATTTTAGGAAGAGTGTTATAAACTTCCGGTCCCATAATGTGAGTCAGTTTTTCCGATCTCGCGAGAGAGTGAGGTATACTATCCAGCTTGTCAGCGTGACGTATGAAATCACTAAATGATGGGCCACATATAAAATACCCTGTTGATCGGCGATGAAACAAATCTCGCTTATATTCACAACTCACCAGCGGGGCCGGGGGCGCAGGACGAGGTAAAGAGCTGCGCTGTGATAAGCTGAATATCCGTGTGACGTGAACTACTTTCCACCAATGCTTGGACAAAACGAGATAGTGTTATGCAAACTTCTAAAGACAGAGCAGGACGCAAAGAAAGACATCAACGGGTTCCCATTCCATTTTTTTAACCCCCGACTAGTAGAATGTTTTACAGATAACAATTCCGAGGTAGTCGGGGGTTAATCAAAATTTTTTATTTTGTTCTTGTTAATGTTCGTTTTATATTTGTAGATTGATGATTTTGGTTTTTCTAATTATTCCATTAAATAACTTACTTATGAAATAATATACCGTACTTTGTAAAGCTGGATGTCCTGCTATTCTTTTCGCACCATTTCACTGAGCAGAAACGACATGTTTTATATTTTATACGGTTATTTTGCCAGCACTTTTTCGTTCAGAATCAAAAACCTGTCTGAAACTCGCATCAGGTTTAGTCTGACAAAACGCTAACTCGTACGATCAGTCAAATGGGTATAAACGTAGCTGTCAACCGTTCTTAGCCTCTCAAATAAAATTGGGCGAGGATCTAACGCTAAGGGCAGTGGTATATTCATCAGTCAAATGGGTCTCAAAGAAGCATCTGATGCTTAGGTATTTTACCCTCAGAACCCTTTCTCTGTATTAGTAAATTTCCTGTTTTGTGTAGGATAAATAAATCCATCTCGCGCTGGCCCAGTGTGGGTTGCTGAATGATGCATGAAACGATTCTAGGTAGGTACATGTCGGTTTCTTCACGATGTTTTCTTTCACTGTTTTTTGAAATAAAGTTCCTTAAGGCCGGTTCGGAGGAGACAGGAAGCTTGGTGCGTGTTCGAACTGAAAAAATTGAAACTAAATTGTAAGAAAAATATATAACGGAAGTGACGTAAGAGCTGTCCGTGACCAGTGTTGCCAACTTTATTGAAACAAAAACTTATTTTGACGCAATACAGACAGATTTTACGTTTTACGTTACGTTCGTAATTGAAAGAAATCTTCGAGTAAACTCGAGACCATGGCCAGTGGGAAAATGCTGACGTATTTCTAGATGGGCACGCCCTCCGGTTTCTCCCGCGTAGTTTCCGATGTGAGCTATCACATTCTGAGTTATAAGTTTTTTATCGGCGTCTCTATGAGTGCCAATTTTTGTTGTTCAGAACGTCGCGTCATACCTACCATAAATAATAAAATTAAGCAATATTCTAGTTTTGAAAATTGTGTCGCTTCTATATTATTTTTAACCCCCGACCAAAAAAAGGGGTGTTATAAGTTTGACGTCGATGTCTGTCTGTCTGTCTGTCTGTCTGTCTATCTGTCTGTCTGTCTGTCTGTCTGTATGTCTGTCTGTCTGTGTGTCAGTGTGTGTGTCTGTGGCACCGTAGAGCTCAAACGGATGGGCCGATTTCAGTGCGGGTTTTTTTATTTTAAGGTTGATCCGTGCGGATGTTCTTAGCTATGTTTGGTTAATATCAATTCAAGATGGGCGCCTCCACAAAATGGCGGACAAAATATTTCTTCACAACCTACCTCAATATGGGTATCAAATGAAAGGGCTTGACCAGTAGAATACAATACATAATAACAAATTTCAAATCAAGATAGCCGCCACCACAAAATAGCGAATTATATTATTTTTTCACTACTACCACAATAATTATCAAATGAAAGGGCTTCTATATTACTTTGCACTATGACGAATTTCAACTTCTGGCCGCTACCACAAAATGGCGAAATACATTTATTTTTCCCAAATGAAAGGGCTTGAAATCATGAAACGAAATAACATCGAGGGTTAATCAAAATTTTTATTCCCTATTTTACGTTTTTCTTTCAGACCCCCGAGGGTTCGTTTACATTCCGGTTTTCAGACCCCCCGATCAGTCAGTCACAATGCCATCACCATCTTCGGTCTGAAGCTGAACCAGCGAGGTGTGCTGAACGTCACAGTGCGCAGTAACCCCACCCCGAGGGCATCTTGGCGGATATCTGGGAGCCAGTTCGACGCCCCGCACTCCTCTCCCGATGGACGGCTTAGTGCACTACTACCTTTAACTCTGGTGAGTCCTAATCTTAGAAATGAAGTCTTCATAGTGCGCGTGCGCGTGCACTTTGTGGGTGAAAAAATATCATTATACGTGTCGTCACAGCGCCTTTTAATTTGAGTTTTTTTCTCTGAAAAGGGGTGTTTATGCAATGGCAAAATATAGAATAAAAACTTTATTGAGAATAGTCAGAAAAAAAAAATACGTTGTGGTTTATAGTTCTTAAGACAATTCTAGATGGCGTTAAGTGTCTTTTAGAACGCGATATCGTTTGTGGAATGATTTACATGAAGTATTTCGATGAATAAATGCTCTACAGTTGGTGAACTACAATGTGGTTGTTTTAATTTTACAAACGACTGGATTTAGGAGCTATCGAACAAGGGGCTTAAAACCCGTTGCATAGATTTTGATAAAAAAACTGTTAGGGGAGAGGTATACACATTCAATTTATTTATTCGAATCAGTGTTTATACTAAAATACGAGTGTAAATATCTTCATCATCATCCGCAAGACGTCCACTGCTGAACATAGGCCTCCCCCCTAGATTTCCACAACGAACGGTCCTGCGCAACCTGCAACCAGCGGTTTCCAGCGACCTTTATGAGGTCATCTGTCCATCTAGTGGGAGGCCGTCCAACACTGCGTCTTCCGGTTCGTGGTCGCCACTCGAGAACCTTTCTTCTCCATTTGTTGTCAGTTCTGCGAGCGATGTGGCCTGCCCATTGCCACTTCAGCTTGCTTACTCTTTGAGCTATGTCGGCCACTTTCGTTCTTTTGCGAATATCCTCATTACGGATATAAATATATATTCTAATCTATTATTCCGCAACGCCGTACAAAAATCATGCGGCAAGGAGCAATGATCGAGGGTTGCAACCCCCTCTTCATCTGCACTCAGCTGGACAGCTTACAAGTGACGGCATAGTGCTGAATCTTATTACTTTATACCCTTCTATCATCCTACATAGGTCTCCTGGAGGTTCATTTGACCCATCAATTTTGTTCACGGGCCTGCAGTCTATACATTACCATGCAAACATTCACCGAAAATTGGTTTGAACGATCTAGTGAGTAGTTTTTTTAGTGCGTCATAATACACTATTATTAAAACATCTAAGTTACAACGAATTACAAGAACTGTTATATTATGTTGATTGCTGCTACAGAACCCTTCATAGCGAGTCTGACTATCACTTGGCCGCTTTTTGTTACATTCTACATTCATGCTCCGTACCTATTGATGGTAACGTAATGGTTCCTATTGATTGATGAACAAAAACAATTTCTTTCAATTCGAACCAGCAGTTCCTGAGATCAAACAAACTGTTCAGCTTTGTAATATAATTATAGATATAAAGTTATTTAATTTAAACACTACATACAGGACGTATTATTATTGAATTAGCTGATTTATTACAATTATTAACCCCCCCCCCCCTCCTCCTAAAGATGGGACCCTTGTTATCTTGTCCTCAAGTTTTAAAACAAAAACAATACAGGACCTCTCTAATCCGAACTCCAAAAATTTACCCCTCGTTCGGATTACGGTAGGTACAGATAATTTATGTTTTTTACAAAAAAAACTTTTCTTTGACATCGAAGCCATGATGTACACAGACAAATAGCTGTCGAGATACACGAGCGACGCAATAACAACACTAAATGGCGAACTAGTTACAATAACAAATGCGCACGATACATACTCGACACTCGGTAAGCAACTGGCGAGACGGCGAATATAAAACGCGGGCGGGAGTGAGACGTTCGGATTACAGAGGTGTTCGGATGAGAAGGGGTTCGGATTATAGAGGTCGTGTTGTATTTATTTATTTGTTTGTTTCCCAGGGTAACGGGTACTACAACGTGTCGTTGATCCTGGACAGGATAACGAAGGAAGACGTGGAGAGGACGTACGACCTGGTGCTGGCCAACGACTTCGGCGCGGCGCCCACCATCACCGTGCGCCTGAGCAACATGGACGAACCCGCCGGTACGAATACTTACATTTTATTTCACTTCACTGTTCTTTACTTCATGTTTTTTTCTTCACTGTACTTTACTTCACTTCACTGTTCTTTAGTTCACTGTTCTCTGGTTCACTGTATTTTACTTCACTGTACTTAACTGTTATTTACGTTACTGTTCTTTACTTCACTGTACTTTTACCTCACTGTTCTTTACACACATGTACACAATTTATAACATACACTAAATTACTCGTACAAAATAATTTAGATTACTCGTTGTTATTATGTACTATAAAAGTTTTATTACCATATTAGTTAGCATAAAGATAAAGTTTAACAATTAATCGAAAAATTCAACTACAGACATTAAATTAACACTTAACAGTACAGTGTACTTTACTAGTACTTAATGTGGTTTACTTCACTGTTCTTTATTTCACTGTACATACTTTGTTTAAGTGTACTTTACTTCACTTTACTCCACTTTTATTTACTACGCTATTTTTCACTTCACTGTACTTCACTCTACCGTTCTTTACTTCGCTATTTTTCGTTTCACTGTAATTTCTTCACTACTTACTCTACGTATAATCTTAGCAATACCAGTTGAAAATCGCTAAAGATTATAGTTATCTTAGGTACATACTCATACATATGCACCGCCCGAAATAATATTATGGTCATGTTTTGAATGAATGAATGAATGAAAACTCTTTATTGTTCACACCTTAAAATAGTACAGAAAATAAATATATACACAATAAAACTAGTGAAACAGTTATCGCTGAAAGCGATTTCTTCCAGATTTGTTTTATGGCCGTGTTTTATGGCTGTTGGTCTTAGCCTACACTACGTTTACCGATTCGCGGTCTCCACTCCAGAACCAGCTTACCCCAATGGTTATCGGGTCTGCGACAGATGTGACCGGCCCATTGCCACTTCAGTCTGCTAATACGCTGAGCTATGTCGGTGACTTTAGTTCTCTAACGAATTACTTCATTGCGGATGCAATCCCTCAGAGAAACTCCCAAGCATAGCCCTTTCCATAGCTCGCTGAGCGACTTTGAGCTTTCGAACCATTTTGACTGCCAGTGTCACTAGTGTGTAGTTGCGTAGGACGCCCTGAGACTAGATGGAGTGACGATATACGAAAGACGGCTGGTGGCGGTTGGAAACGTAAGACCGAGGATCGGGCTGAGTGGCGTGTTATAGGAGAGGCCTATGTCCAGCAGTGGACGAACACGGGCTGATGATGATGATGGTCTTAGCCAGCCTCTATTGCTTATTAAAGCTTGTGATAGCACAGAAGACGCATTGCACTAACTAATGTGCCCACTGCCTTGCCATGTGACTCAGGACCTTCTCTCGCAAGGAGAGAGTTAAGGCTGGCCCACAACGCTGGCACAGTGCTGGTTGGTGGATGACGCATAACCTTGAAAGGTTCTAGAAACATATCGGTTTCCTCTCAATGTTTTTCTTCCCCCCGTTTTTAAGTTACTGACATTGGAGACCTGACTTCGAAAAGACACTGATGCGCGTGGGATTCGAACCGGCATCTGGATCGGTAGTCGCCGTCTTCCCGACTTATAAACTATATTTACGGACTTATTATTTAGAGTGGACCAGAATATTTATTTATTATTTATATTAATTACACTGTAGATGACAACGGATATATTATACATATGTCCTGTTTTTAACAGCGCGGAATCTATTCGCTTCGCTGTTGGTTCTCGAAATAAATGGTAAGAACATATTAGAAGAAATCCGCCATTTTGTTCTGATTTATATGAATGATAGTTTAAGAGCTGAATGCTTTAATAATGCTTTTTTGGTAGATAATAATAGTTAATATATATTATTATGTAGTACGTTTTTGTAGTGTAGGAGACTGCGGCTACATTTTCCACGTATTTGTGATCTATAGGCTAAGGAGACTGTGTATTTTTTTCAAGGTTTTTGAATTTAAAAAAAAGATTGCGCATTTTGTATTACGTTTTGTTTATTGCATTACGAAAACTGTTTTTTTTTTATAAATAAAATGAAGGAAATGTCATGAAAATAATAAGTGATAAGATTATAGTTTAATAGTTTTGATTAATATTGATAGAATGATAATTTGAGCATGTTAAATTTAATTTTTGAAAGCATGGTTCATTGAAATGTTTGTATTGTTTTTTAGCGATAAATATTTTGCTCCGACATTGATGAGACGTTTTGTAATGTTAAAATTGGAATGAATGTCAGTGTAATCTGTCATCTTAAAGCATTGTAGTCTAGTATTTTTTATCTGTGGTAGTGTGTTTATGGACAGTTTTTTTTACTGGCTTTGGTCTTGTAATATTGGCCCAAAACGTCGCTTTCAACTTGGAGAGCGTTAAATTCGCAATTATTATTTTATTTTCGTGAATCCATTTCAATCGCAATAAGAGGCAGTTACTCGTATAATCAGATTTGTTCAAATGTATATCGTACTGAATACGGAACATTTATAAATTAAACTTGAGCCCCACGCCCCGGGCTTTGCCTCGTTTGGGGTTCATAGACAAAATACTTTCTGGTACAGAGAATAGGCTACAATCCTCAAAAAAACTAATTCGTCTGTCAATTAGATTGCTAGAAATATTGAACACGTTTTTTTCGTTTCACAAAGAAAAAATGACGAAGAAACAGAGCTTAGAAGATCCGCGTGACGCCATTCGTGGGTATGATTTCTACCAACGAGTGACGTCGCGACCGTCGAGATTGGTCTTTGTCGATTTTTATATTTAAAAAAAAACTTATATTGTTTTTTTTAACTTGTTCATATATTTTTCTATGATCTAGCTAATGGACTAATTAGAATGGTGTATTTTTGACGCAGTTCGATATTCTATTGTATTTTTAATATCGCTTGAATCTAAGTATTGTTGAGCCTCTCTGTATTACATTGGTAGACATTTAAATATTGGTGGACATTCACACACAACACCATCTGACCCCAAACCAAGCAAAGCTTGTACTATGGAAGCCAGATAGCTGATATAATACGTATATATTTTAAATACATCACATTTTACATAGCAAACACATGTTTTTGGCAAATAAATATTTGTATGTATAATTCTAGTGCTCTATATTACCTAATATACTTTGGATTATTCGTTCTGATTTCTGATTTATATTCTTTGTATTTGAACAATTTTATTAGAATAGAATTTAATTATTTATTGATATGTCAAATACAACAACGTATTGTTTACGTAAAGGCGCCTTTGTCATATCTCGTCAATGTCCGAAAATAACACACATTTTGTAAAAACACATGAAACCATAACTTATGATTACATTTTAAATAGTATTAATGTTATTGTAGGAGTGGAGTTGGACACCGGCGCGGTGGTCGGGATAGTGATCGCAGTCCTCGTGTTTCTGATCGCGCTGTCTCTCGCCGTGTTTGCGTTCGTCACCGATAGATGGTGCTTTGCCGGTAAGTACAACCTTCGTGCGCCCACGCCCCGATACTAATAACCAGTCTACCCTACATTTTAAAACATCAAAATTACTTTATTAATATTTCTTTACGTCACAATTTGTTCAAATTTTTTAACCCCTCGTATGTTTTTTTCCATAATATTACGCTATGTGTACGCGACGATGAGCACGCTAGTATTTTTACTTGATAGCTTACCAGTGATTCGTGTTATGTAAATTTTTCAATTTAATTTTGAAGTTTTAACTTTTTGCACTTTCTTTACAATCTTTACAATACCACTTCTCTGTACGAGCAGGGTTCATAAAAACGTTTAAAAAAAGTTTATGTGTAATGCACACATATTTCACTCTCCAGAAGTGAAACTTCAGAAAAGCAGCTTTCGACAAAATGAGACAAATATTGAGTAAATAGAAAAATGATGAAATTAAAAAAAGGCATTTATTATCCAAGTCAAGTCAATGTATATATTTGCCAGTTAACAGGTAGATTTACGTACTTTATTACAATTCAAATAATGTTCTTCCATTAACGGCCAAGACGGCATGCAAAACTTAATTCTTCCTGATACATAACAATAATCTTAATTATGCTTTACATTCCAATAAAATTTGATATCTTTATTTTAGAATTAAGACAATGATAAAATAACAGATTTTGCTATGAGATGGGCTCATGAAACGCCCAACATGTATAATATGGTTTCCTATTTTTATAATATTTTTACGAAGCACTATTATTTACTATAATGTAAATAAACATGATTTAGGTTTTCGTTATTAGCCATATTAACACAGCTGTGTAAAATAATTAACATAAATCAACTACTGTGCTGTTATGTGGCAGGTATGTTGCTTACCATCAGGCACATGTCCTGCTCGTCTCGTCACTCTTTATTTAATTAAAAAAAAACTAGACGACGAATTTTATTACAAAACTGTACCTCTACAGTAATGATATACATATAAATCGTTGCTAACTTTTGAATTTAGAATGTCAATGATTTTTTTATGAACGCTTCATAGTGCGTAAGCGCAAATACAAGTAGTAGCATAGACTGAATAGAAGACGAAGAATATAGGATATATTTTGTACTTGTATTCTATCTCATTTTGTCGTTGACTAAATCTTATTTATGAATATGGTTGTCTTTACCTTGAGTCGATTTTTTAAAATAAAATTTGCAAACCACGAAGTTGCTAAAGGAGTTTCACTTCAAAAATATCCAATCATTTCATTGTTCGTTTAAATAATTACACGAATACATATTAGACGATTTAACGACGTTATCTTACTACGTACAAACCCAGTGTCATAATATTGGTTCCCGGCGAACTTTTCACCATATCTAATTTTGATATAATATGTAATTTTTATTGATTGATTGTCTTTATATGATTTTTTATGAATTTTGTTCGTAGTATATAATGTTTATTTCAATTAATTGCCTCTATATTACTATTTTAATTTCGTTTGTAATGTGTAATTTTAATTTCAATTAATGATATTATTAAGTATGACAATATCCGAGCGACGCCAGAGCGGACCACTAGTACTATATAGTGTTAACCGAGGTCATTATACCTAATTAATTAAAGATTTCTGATATATATATTTTCACAATTATTACTCGATGAACGGAGTGGAGTATAACTAGGTACCAAAGACACGTTTTTTTAAAACTTTATCAAGTGACACATGAT
The DNA here is from genome assembly GCA_017562165.1 of Ectropis grisescens. NCBI lineage: Eukaryota > Metazoa > Arthropoda > Insecta > Lepidoptera > Geometridae > Ectropis > Ectropis grisescens. The sequence goes on from CM029796.1 coordinate 1,357,521, forward strand.
TTTATAAAATATATTTTTTTAATTAATATGTAGACGATATTGAAAGCATCGGGGTTTGTAGTGGGGTTTGTTTATGTATACATTTATAATATAACTTGTTTTATCAAATGTTTTTATTTTAAACTCTCATATGGTTATGTAGAATGGTTTTTTATTTTTTTCCCTTGCGATTGTAGTCTAGGAGCTCCCTTCAACAAAACTTATTTATGTCTACTGATTTTTTGTTTTAAAAACAAAAAGTATAACAAATAAGTTTTTGTTTGTTTCATCCCATTGCATTATGACTTTTATCATGGCTTGTTGATTTGCTTCCAAAACTTTATAAAAATTTAGGCATGCCAAGTCCTTCTGTATTTATAAAGATAATAATTTTAAAAAACTTTCTGACAGGCCGACGAGCTCGACGATAGGTAAAGTGAAAAACAAAAGAAAAATAAATCACTAAACACTTTTTCGTGAGGCTTTCACTCACCATAACGCCTCATTAAAAAATAGTAATAGTTTGGCCATAGCTTTTTTCAAAAATGTGCAATTTTCGCAGTGTTTTTTAATTTTTAATGTTATGTGCTTAAATTATGTGTATCTGTTAATTAGAATTAAGATTTTTATAAGCATTTTGTGCCGCATAGCAATGTTAGAGCGATCAAGAACTATAGTAAAATAATGCATGATGACTTAATAAGTATATTCTAAAAAACGCATGTTTTCTTAATGGTTTTAAAGCATGGCTGCTATACTGGATTTATCTGCATGTTTTTCTAATACTTTTCTTCTTACTGCATGACATTTTACAATTTAAAAAAGACGTCAATGATTTTTTTAAATAATTAGGGTAGAATCTTCATCTATCTAGTATAAATCTTTGAAAGAAAATTATACAATATCTAAATACTTCTAACAATAAAAAAAAATTATTAGGTATTGCTTTGAAACTACACACACAACTCTTGGTGTTGGTTTTTGTCTATGGTTTGGTGATGGTTGGTTTTACGTTTTCTCACATTTTCCTAATAGCACTTTGGTGTTTCTCAAGGCACTTAAAACTAAAAAAACTTTGCATCTTTTGTTTTTATGAGTTCTTAATTGTTCTTACTCTTGGACTTATTAATAATTTATTGTTCTATGAAGTAATAATAAAGTTAATACGTTCTAGTAGTATCAGTCTTATTGGTATTTAAAAATATTTAACACAGATATCGCCTTAACTCGAATGGTGATGGTTTTGCGATTCGAAGGTCTAATATTATGGGTGTAATGTAAATTCTACCCTCAAGTTGTATTACAGTTCATCAATACAATTATCAGTTCAGATAAACTGTATAATAAGACTATAAAAAAAATGTGATATATAAAAGAAAATACATTTTTTTCAGTCAGCGAAATTAAGTCGTGACTATGTTGTACTTGTGTAAATTAACTTGAGATGTTTAATATTTCTCTGTTCTCTGACTTTTATTTGGACTTTGAATTAATTTCAAGAGTTAAAACTTAAACGATTTTTTGATTTTGTTAGGCTATTCCTCGATGGCCTACCAAGCTTTGCTAAAAGTAGTTTAACAAACGCACTGCTTAGTCTGAAAATACTTACATAATTGTCTTGAAGTACTTTCAAAGACTAGACGTAGAAGACACCCGTAGGCACCGAATCACCGTGTGCTAACCACAGCTTTGTGTTCGCCAAATCAGTTCTTGATCGCTCACATGTTGTCTGGCAGGGCGCTCACATCGCACTGACATACCGGACGGCGTGGACTCTGAGGCGCCCCTCCCCCCTCACGATGACGTCAAGGGATCTGAGAACCCCTCGCATGATCATGGGGACTATATTGGGAACGGAGACACAAAACATCCCGAGAAAAAACCCGATACTGCTGTCTAAACGTTACGTGTAAGTTTTGGGCTGTCACTTGGAAAGGGAATTAAACTTTATTTAAATTCGTAAACTAAAATCACGTGTGCTATTTTTTATGCTAATAAAACTAATGTTTTTATGAACCATTGATAATTGCTAAAAATAAAAACTTAAAGCACTAGCGTACTTCGAGGACTAACTTATTTTCTAAATATGAAGAGCAAATAAATTTTGTTTTGATCTAAATCGAGTTTCAAGTTTAAAATTATTTTATGAACATATTCACAAAAACGATTCATTGCTACGACTAATTATGAGGGGACTTAACGCTTAACAGAACCATTGGTTCCTTTTGACAAATATATTTAGAATTGAAAATTATGATTGTTAAATTTTTTTTGGTAAATCTGGAGAGATAATATATTTTTGTTGCAATATATCGAGTGACAGCTCAAAATTCAACAGTAATTTAATTATAAATAATTAGTTTGTGCCAGATGTGTTTAAATCCATTGTTACTTATTAATATTACTTAACTAAAATGTAAATGATTTAAATCAGAATTTAAAAAGGCAAGTTAATACGCTACCAATTTTGTCTAAAATAAATGAGTTAAATGACGTTACGCTTGTGTGTTTTGCTGTTTTGCTTTAGCATGAGGCACAACAACATTACTAATTCCCATCAAAAACATTAAAATCATTTTTCATACATATATTACAATGTGACTAATTTATTTGTGGATACGAATTATGAAACGACAGTCTTCCAAAACAAAATCTAACCTTTTTTTTTGTTCAACACTATTACAGAAGTAATTTTTTTATGTATTTATCGAAAACAAGTACTGATTTTGTTTATCGGTACTTACTAATTACTTCGAGTTATAGAGTGTTTAGATTTCGAGCACTGCGGTTTTGGTTCAATCCACAACTTTACATTGAATTCTATAGATTTTCCACTTTTCTAGGTTACGACTTAAAGAGGTTATTACTGCATAAATAAAAACACGGTATTTACCGTGGCTGCATGGTGTTCTGAATTATCGCGAGTCCCTGTTATTTATATTTTCTTTCTTACTATAATTCAACCATGGCAAATATCCTGTCATTGTAGTTTAAACAAAAACGGGTCTAAAAATTAACTCCACAAGTAAGTTGGTCTCATTGTAACGTATCATAATACCATTCCGATAATTTTGTAATATCTTTAAGTGTGACGTGGTAATGCGAATGACCACGGAACAAAATTTAAAAATGGGGTTATTCAAATGACACAGAAGCTAGCTTTTAAGCGATTTGAAAAGCTGGATTTAACTTAACTTCATTGGAAAGAACGTGTTTTTTATTTAATGATATAAATGAAAAACCAATGTATAACCTCAAACTGCCATTCGCATCATATTATATTTCATATTTAGAATTAAGAGTAATTAAAACCACTACACGATTTGCTATATTTTCTTTATAAATATTCCAATAATAGTCACCGACTTAACGACGAATAAAAGTCTGAGTTTTTTAAAAATTTTGCAAATCGTGTAGTGAAGGTATGTAAAAATAAGTAAAAAATCTCTTAAACTGTTGTCTTTCTTAACATTTTGTATAAATATACTAAAATAAAAAATACATCTGGATTCACAAGTGCTAAATAGTTTGAAAGCTATACCAGTGTAGATTTTGAAATAAAAGTGACTCGTTAATCCAGATTGCATTTTTAAATACTTTAATATTTCATGTTAGATAGTTATGAATCTCAAATTGTACTGTTTTATCAGAATAACACATTTATATAATAACAACGAATCCCAACGTTAAATAGCTTAAGATATATCGATCTAAAAATATTTGTAATAGGACAAAATATTCTGCCTATATTTATAATGTACGAGAACATTTATTCCATATTGTAATTGCATTTATGACCATTTTGTTACCTACATTTGTATAACTTCTTTCTACCAGTTACTGCCAATTTTATAATTATTTACACCTTATATTAACCGCAATCTTTTTTCTGTATGAATGTTTATAAAAATTGTGTTATTTTTAAAGATTAAAATAGTTTTGTATTTTAGTGATTCATGTGTTCGTACCACCTTTTTCTGTGTATATAAAATGTAGCAAAATCTGCCTTTTATAATTATTGTAATAAGTTCTTTTAGATATTTTAATGACTTCTCTTAATAAATCAATTGAACGCTAAATGTCGCTAAGTTAAATTATGTCTGCAGACATGTCGAAATGTAAAATTTGGTCGTGTCCAAAATTTTCCCTCTATTGAATTGTTAGAGGAAAAATATTCTATCCTTCAAATTGTAAGATATATTTTATTTATTTGGCAGGTTACTGGAGTGGTAAATAAGGTCAACTCGGCTTTTTTTATACAGTCGAAACTTAAGATCAGACTGGACCGATCGTATTACACATTAGGGACCGGTAAATTATTAAAAACTAACAATCACAAATGTTTTCAAGTTATGTATTGATGAAAAATTTTGACTATTTATTCGAATATTCACACACGAATTGTATCTGTAATTCTACTTAAATAATTATTATTTAATAACGATTCTAGTTTACACTTAGCACAATAAGGTCACCATTGTGATTTTAAGTATTTCATGGTTAGTAATTTTTGTAAGAATTTATTTTTGTATCAATTTAGTTTGTAAAGTTTTCGAATATTGCACATTTTACATAGGAAACACTGCCATTATGCATTAATAAAATTTTAAAATGCTTTTTTTACTTTCCCTCGAATTAAAACTATTTAAATGCTTTCAAACTAAATAAGACTTTAGCAGATCTTATATTTGAAATTATAAAAAAAACCATCAAACATGTTTAAATAATTTACTTGACCAAGAAAAACATGACGTATGAGTAGTTGTTAAAATGAAAAAAAATGTTAATTGAAATAATATAAATAACACAAACATGAAAATTTCAATTTCATATTTGACATAAATATATTACCAGTGTTAATGAGCGACTACGTTATAACAAATAATTATAAATATTACAATTTTGAATAAAAAGTGTTTATTAAATAAGGAATTGGTTGTTTTATTCTAAAAAATATTGATAATTAGTAAAAACAAATATGTTATAAATTCATTTACATATATTTACAAAATTACATTTATTAAAAAAAATATTCATATTTTTGTTTTGTTAATTAATATGTTTTTTTTATTCTTAACTTATAGGACTTGGCATTATTTAAGAATTAGAATTAAAGCAAACAAAATAACTAATTTAAATCTTCATGGTATTCCGTTACCTTTTCTTTTTAATAAAGGTATTAATTTTACCCTAAAGTTTTTCCTAGAATCCCACAGGTCCAGTAATTACATTTCTTTGTGATAAAACATAAGTAATTTGGAATGTTTAGATGAGAGACTAGGTTTCTCTTTTGATCAGTTAGATTTGACTAGCTATTAAGGTTTTTACGTTAGCTATCGTCACGCGGTTATTACCATCTACAGATACCTCCATAAATATGTCGAACTTAAAGGGAAACGCCAAAAAACTAGAGGTAGAGCTTACGACTTATGGACGTAAATGTCGAAATTTCACCTGATTTTGAGTTGAAGGCTGAAATTTATTTCTTACTGCAGGATTGGAGGAAATAGGAATTTTGCTGCTCGACCGAACTTATACAATTGTGAGACTAAAACCGTAAGAAAAATACATAACGGAAGTGACGCTTAAAAACTGGCCGTGACCTGTATTGCCAACTATATTTTACGGATGATCGTACCAGAAAAAAAATATAAATTAGAAATATATCAATAAGTACATACAGTACCGGCGGGGTAAAGTAGTTCAAGTAAGTTTTGTAATAGTCGAGTTGTAAAGTTTGTAAAATCAAATATAGCATGGTCGAGATGTAAAGGTCGAATTTGTTTGAGTTATAGAGGAAAAATAAGTATTTCATTTGCTTACTCACTCACTCAGGGACACACTAATTATTTCGCCTTATAGTGGGTTAAGGTTTCGAGCCACGGAGGTTTAAGAGCTTGTAAAAGAAGGGAGCGATTTTCTTCGAGTTATGGAGAATTTCCACTTATCAAGGTTCGACATAAAAGGTGCTGTAGTAACTTACGCATATAATTAGTAATTTTTTTTTTGTATGCAAACTAATGTGGATATTACATATTTTAAATGGATACACGAGCAACTCACGTGTGCTTAAGTAAACTTAAGTCGTACTGGCCCGACTTACGTGAGTTGTTAGTATAAAGTTATTTATTAGACCAATTATTTCTAAAAATGACACATTTCAGGTCGAAGACGCGACACCACAAAGAGCTCTGGAGAATCGTAAGTATTTTTGTAAATAAAGTAAAACTATATATTTAAAAATAAATATTTATCTGAGAATAAGTACAGATTTATGGGGCTTGTAGTTAAATACTATTTAGTTAATAATCTAGTTTTTTTTTGGAAATTGTTTTGAATGTAATTCATGTAACTAATTAGTTTGAACCCCGCCTCATGTACTATAATGATAATATTATGATTTGCATTGAATTTTAATTTTGCTTTTAAGTTTTTTTATCGAATTATATTATTTTTTTGCTTATTGCAATTAATTATTAAATTTTAAAATAATACAAAATAATGCAATAATCCCCAAAATTCGCCAAAATATTTGTTTGAACGACAGACATATTTATTTCAATGTATTCATTCGAAACGCCAACCCAATCTATTTGTTATCCTAGAATTTAGTCAATTTAAAAAAGGGGTATTTTTAATATTATTCCTCGCGTCGGTTTCATCTAGATAGATGTGATCATGTGATCGCTACTTGTATTCTTTTTGAAGTAAAAACTTCTTTCGGCGCACCACACAAAGATTTTTCGTGGGCTGTTAATAGAGCTTATAGAGCATTACTTTGAAGACTTGAGAATTCATTCCAGACTAGCAGCCCCTCCGGTTTCACCCGCGTAGTTTCCAAAGTTATCTATAAAATTCTGAGTTATAAGTTTTCACTTCTATTAGCAGTCCTTATGTCTGCCAATTTTTTTTGTTGTACGTAAATTTAATCATGAAGTTAAATTCCAATAGAAATTGATTCAATATTTATAAAAACATATATCTTGGGAGTCCGATTATATTATCGTTGTTTTTATACTTAAAAAGCTTTAAATGCGTCACTGCCTCATTAGCTTGAATGAATATGTCTGTCGTCTAATTGCATCTAAAATAAGTGTATATAATATTGTATTATTATTCCGTAAGGACCCCGGCGGGAGTTGAGCTTTTAAAGTCTGGCAACCCGAACCCGCTTCCCTCCAAGTACGTTCCCAAAGTGCGATTATTATCTGTGAAGTCTGCTTTGGTGGAGTCATTGTGGTTTTGTGTTTTGTTTCGTCCGTATTCGGCTAAATAACTATGTTTCATCTCTAACATTTACATTAAGAAAAAAACTCTTTTTAAAGTACCTATGTTAAAAATTTCAAAGATGAAAATATGACACAATGTATTGAGTTTTTATCTTTAAGCTGTTCTTTCTGTCATTGATAATTTAAAAAAAGCTTGCTTTTTGACAATGTCCAATAGATGGAGCCTTTAAAAAAGGTAAATTTTTATGTTAGGGTCTAAAAACGAAGTATTTGTAATTCAACGTACCTATATATATTTTGAAAAATTAGTATAAAACGATGATATAACTAAAATGTATTAAGTTGTGGAAGGAACCTTTCATTATTTCAACTTCAAGGTGTAATATTTTACACCAAACATTATACGAGAATCGACAAAGATATTTTGGCGAAAACGACATTTGACAGGTCTATTGTACACTGAAAAGGCTTCATTGTGTCATTATAAATAAATACAGTCAATACAATAGTTCTTATTTTAATTGGGTAAGTATATTATTTTATCAAATAAAATAACAAAAGAACAATAACAACTTCTGAAACTTTTGATTAAGACTTATTATTTGAACGTATTACTGGCTGACTTCACAGATGATATCGCGCGTTAAAACCTCACCTCGATGCATGGCTTTTTAATTGAGTGCTGGAATTAACGTGTCTGTTATATTGAAAAATATAGTTCACAAAAAATAAAAGAAGTCTATAGAAACAATAAATCAAGAAAAACCTTAGAATAAAACTACAAACGAAACTAAAAGAAAAAACAAAATAAGTTTACAAATTTTTGTCGCGTTAAATAAAAAAAGAGGAATGTATTGCGAGTTTTTCTCAAACTTCGATGCCCTTTATTCAGAACGGACAGTTTATTTTTTGTAGACTATTGCACCATTTTTGTTATTTGTGGTTTTGTTGTGCACTTAAAAACATTTTATGCGTTCTACGTGTAAAATTAGGTTCATATTATCTAAAGGAATTGAAAAAAAAAATACATTCATAATAACAACATCTTCATTAATTAAGATCATCTTAAGAACGAAAAAATTAAGTCAAAACAGTTAGCAGTGATAAACGCTAGAAGTAAAAATTATTCACTGTCTGTCTGCTTGTTAATATCTGAAATGGCTGCGCCGATTTTAACGAGGCTTTCACTGCCAGGTACCTGATGTTATAAGGAACAACTTCGGCTACTATAATTAAAAAAATACATACAACAGTTAAGTAAGCTGCGGTTTACACCGGGGCGTAGTTTCAAAAATAAACATGAGACATTTGTGTTACTACATAAATGTTTTGAAAATTATTTAAAATTGTAGCATAATTTATCCATCACGCTGAAATTACTATTTTGACATGGTCAACTTTCAAAATAATCCCATTTGGTGCCATTATTTTCCATTATTTTTTGTCAAGCTGTAGTTCATGTGAGTGCATGTTTGTAGAAAGCTAATTCTGTTATAGTATAAGAGGTGGTGGTCACTACAACAATTTAATATGGAGTTTTATTTTAAATATCAATTTAAAACGTGACTCTTAATTGTGTTAGGAGACACTATGGTGGTTGGGACCATTTAAAAATCGTTAGTTTTAAGCGTCCAATAAATACAGTAAATTCGTATAATATGTCACAGTAAAACTATAGATGTCGTCAGTTTGTAATGAAACGCGTTAGATGTTCGTTTATAACACCACATTATGTTAAGTAAAATTTTACAGACTATAATCTAACTGTGCTCTTTTCCACTTGATCCGTTCAGACGGACAAACATCTCAACATCCACTCTTATGTTAACAAGAGTAACCAAGTAGGATAAATCCTACTTCCTACCCGCGGGTCTATTGCCTTACTAAATCTGCTTAGGCTTTGATATTCCAGTCTCTGTCATACTAAAAGAAAAAAAAAGCAACGCAACGTCAAAGTTTAGTTAGCTAAGACAGTTTTAGTTTTAAGTAGCCCTAAAGTGTAAGACAGTTAACACTGCAAAGGACTGCTTCTATAGGATAAATGCAGCCCTTTTCTATTACTGTGAGACAGTTAATAGAAAAAGGACTGCTTCCTACTATTATAAATGTGCAGTGTACAAATATTACTGTGAGACAGTTAATAGAAAAAGGACTGCTTCCTACTATTATAAATGTGCAGTGTACAAATATTACTGTGAGACAGTTAATAGAAAAGGACTTTCTACTATTATAAATGTGCAGACAGTTAATAGAAAAAGGACTGCTTCCTACTATTATAAATGTGCAGTGTACAAATATTACTGTGAGACTGTTAATAGAAAAAGGACTGCTTCCTACTATTATAAATGTGCAGTGTACAAATATTACTGTGAGACAGTTAATAGAAAAGGACTAAATATTATAAATGTGCAGTGTACAATTATAAATGTGCAGTATATTACTGTGGGACAGTTAATAGAAAAAGGACTGCTTCCTACTATTATAAATGTGCAGTGTACAAATATTACTGTGAGACAGTTAATAGAAAAAGGACTGCTTCCTACTATTATAAATGTGCAGTGTGCAAATATTACTGTGAGACAGTTAATAGAAAAAGGACTGCTTCCTACTATTATGTGAGACAGTTAATAGAAAAGGACTGCTTCCTACTATTATAAATGTGCAGTGTACAAATATTACTGTGAGACAGTTAATAGAAAAGGACTGCTTCCTACTATTATAAATGTGCAGTAAAACTTCCTACTTTATAAATGTGCAGTGTACAACTATTACTGAACAGTTAATAGAAAAGGACTGCTTCCTACTATTATAAATGTGCAGTGTACAACATATTATTACTGTGAGACACTGTTAATAGAAAAAGGACAGTTAATAGAAAAAGGACTGCTTCCTACTATTATAAATGTGCAGTGTACAAATATTACTGTGAGACAGTTAATAGTGTAAAAGGACTGCTTCCTACTATTATAAATGTGCAGTGTAAAAAGGACAGTTAAAAAGGACTGCTTCTGCTTCCTACTATTATAAATGTGCAGTGTACAAATATTACTGTGAGACAGTTAATAGAAAAAGGACTGCTTCCTACTATTATAAATGTGCAGTGTACAAATATTACTGTGAGACAGTTAATAGAAAAAGGACTGCTTCCTACTATTATAAATGTGCAGTGTACAAATATTACTGTGAGACTGCTTCCTACTATTATAAATGTGCAGTGTACAAATATTACTGTGAGACTGTTAATAGAAAAAGGACTGCTTCCTACTATTATAAATGTGCAGTGTACAAATATTACTGTGAGACAGTTAATAGAAAAAGGACTGCTTCCTACTATTATAAATGTGCAGTGTACAAATATTACACTTTATGTCTAAAAGCAATAACTATACACAAAATTAGGATGTTGAAATATACGAAACAACACAGTTTCGTCCTGAGAGGTATATCGAGTAATGTGAATAAAAGCTAAAGTAGGAGCATACACATCGTAGGATATAAAATCAAAAAATCCAGTGTCACGATATTTGTTCTCAGTGTACTATGCACCAAGTCAAATATGTAGATTGGCCCAACTTTTATGACAATATCCGAGCGAAGCCGACACGGGTCGCTGGTTGTGTGTACAGGGTTATTGGTAATGAGCCTGGATCTTTTTAAAGGCATGTAAGTACATTAAATAAGCCCACTTTTGTTCTGAGGTTTTTGAAAAATCACATAGGTACTCGTTTCCCTCACAAAATTAAAGAAATGTATTTGCCCGGTCTAAAACCATTGAACTCAAGCGCCTACGCACTCTTTAACGCTCGATAAATTAAGTGACGACGCAGAAAAGGCAAAACAGCGTTTGCGAGGACACACAATAACTTAAAAATATTTTTTGAACAACAAAAGTTGTAGAGCAAAGTCCATAACAGCTAAAGGGTCAAAGTCCATAACAGCATCCTGCTGAAGCACAAGACGTTGGCGTAATTATGCTCAACAAACACCACACTAACATAACACAACGGGATAGAAGCCAGAAATTAATAGACGATGAATCAAATGACATATAATATGATACAACCGATTAAAAGCTAAAAAAAAAAATAGAGGAAGACTTTATCAGCTGACTATTATTATCATTGTATAAATGCAGACCAATGGAAACTGTGTTGCCACACAAATTGCATGCCTCTAGAAGAAGAGGCCAGTTTGTATGGGTCAACTATTAAAATGTTTTGTATCACCTTATCTTACCTGCAAACAGCAATAAAGATTTTTTGTATTTGTAAGAGCAAGAGTGTTTAAATACACAGAACACACACAATTGATGCACGCTGATTTCCAGTAACCCTGTTTTTTAAGAAGATGATACCTGAGCGAAGCCGGAACGGGTCACTAGTTGTATACAGGGTTACTGGTAATAAGCTTCCGTTTTAGGGCATGTTGAGTGTATTTAAGCAAACAACTTTTGTTCTACAACATTTCTTAAAACTCAATACATATCCCAACAAGAACAAAATTAAAAATTTTGATTAACCCCCGACTACCTTAGATTTGTTATCTGTAGAACATTCTACTAGTCAAGCCCTTTCATTTGATACCTATATTAAGGGAATTGTGAAAAAGGAAATGTAATTCGCCATTTTGTGGTAGCGGCCATCTTGGATTTGAAATTTGTCATAGTGCAAAGTATTCTACTAATCAAGCCCTTTAATTTGATACCCATATTGAGGCAGTAGTGAAAAATATTATATAATTCGCCATTTTGTGGTGGCGGCCATCTTGGATTTGAAATTTGTTATAGTGTTTAGTACTCTACTAGTCAAGCCCTTTCATTTGATACCCATATTGAGGTAGGTTGTGAAGAAATATTTTGTCCGCCATTTTGTGGAGGCGGCCATTTTGAATCGATATTAACCAAACATAGCTAAGAACACCCGCACGGATATTAACTTTCAAATAAAAAAAACCGCATCGAAATCGGCCCATCCGTTTGAGCTCTACGGTGCCACAGACAGACACACACACAGACAGACAGACAGACAGACAGACAGACAGACATCGACGTCAAACTTATAACACCCCTTTTTTTGTCGGGGGTTAAAAAATAGTGTTCGATGTCAATTCTAGGACTGTTAAGCGGCTGTTTAGTGTTTATTGACTTCGGCACATCATTTATCGAGCGTTAAAGAGCGAGCGTGCTCTTGTTACGAATTGCTACGAAGAGTTTGATGCTTTTAGACTGGGCAAATACACTTTTTTTTTAATATGAGACAAATATGTTTTTTTATAAACTGTAGAACAAATGTTGAAGTATTTAAAGTACTTGCCATCGCCTTAAAATGATGCAGGCTGATTATCAATAACCCTGTATATACATACACATATATATTTATACATTATAAATGTCACTTTATTTTGATGTGTAGTAGCACTAGTAATATTTGCGTTAGTAGCGACACAGAGAGTGCGGTGGGCGGCAAGGAGCGATCCCGGTTGGCCAGTCTGGGGGCTCGCGTGAGGGCCGCGCTGCCAAGGGCGAAGGACCGCGTGCAAGCCACGGAGGCGCAGCCTGATGAAGACCGTGATAAGGTTCGTATGTTAATAAGTATAATGTGACAAAACGAGCAGGACATGTGCCTGATGGAAAGCAGCATGCCTGCCCGTAACAGTAACACGCAGCTATTCGAACATGAATAATCAAAATTATACCTTACCTAGCACCGCACTTATCACGCTGCGCTCATCACCCAGAGAAATTGCCCTTTTTTTTATCGGAATGCTCGTAGCTCGAAAAAGCGACATCGTTTCATGGTTGATGTTCCAAAGACACGAACGAAGAGATTTGACTCTAATTTTGTGATAAGAACGTCTAGACTGTGGAATACGTTGCCTGAGTGGGTTTTCCCCGATGATTACAATCTTTGTGTCTTCAAATCGAGAGTGAATCGGTTATTTCTAGGTAAACACGCTCCATCGTAGACCGCATTGTCGTTTAACATCAGGTGAGATGGCGGTCAAGTGTAAACCTATAAAAGTTAAAAAAAAAATAAAAAAAATAAGGTGTTTTATCTCTTAGTCCAGTAATTTATCTGGAAACATTGCCCTTCAAACCGGAACACAGTAATGTTTGCGCAGTACTGCTTGACGGCAGAATAGCTGGCAATGGTGTGTTACTTCCCAGTCGTAACTCTGCAAAGAGTCCTACGTCCAGTAATTTATCTGGAAACATTGCCCTTCAAACCGGAACACAGTAATGTTTGCGCAGTACTGCTTGACGGCAGAATAGCTGGCAATGGTGTGTTACTTCCCCAGTCGTAACTCTGCAAAGAGTCCTACGTCCAGTAATTTATCTGGAAACATTGCCCTTCAAACCGGAACACAGTAATGTTTGCGCAGTACTGCTTGACGGCAGAATAGCTGGCAATGGTGTGTTACTTCCCCAGTCGTAACTCTGCAAAGAGTCCTACGTCCAGTAATTTATCTGGAAACATTGCCCTTCAAACCGGAACACAGTAATGTTTGCGCAGTACTGCTTGACGGCAGAATAGCTGGCAATGGTGTGTTACTTCCCCAGTCGTAACTCTGCAAAGAGTCCTACCACTACTAAAACTGATATAAGCACAGATTTCTAAACAGATGAAACCTTCGTGAACGACTCTGTGAGGCCAGTAATTAGTTATGTATGCGTGACAGCTCTCACCGATGTTGTCAAATTACTTACGTTGATGAGCGTGTAATGTTCCCAGTCCTAAGTAAAAAATTCCACTATTGTCTAAGCTTCGGAAAACTTCGCGTATAATAAACACATATATTATAATGTTAAAATAATGTATTATTATACCGATTATATATTATGCAAGGATTTCTTGTTATTACTATTTCCATCCTATGAAGTTAAGAATTTTGATTTTGCATGCAACTATTCATACAGAAAATTCGGAATAAAAAGACAACGCCGAATAATAGTAAAAGTCATGTGTATGTTTATTTTTTAGTATTCTATCGGAGCTTCTTGTAAAATTTTGAATATTATGCTTGACAAAAGGTGGCAACTACTCATTTAATATTGGTGAACACAGGAGGTGCAGAGAATTTTTGTCAACTGATTTGATGTTGGGGTACCATATCATTCAATTTGTTTACTATCCAATCTTTGTCTGGACGCGTGTCGCAAACTAAAAGTTCACCTTTTCAAAAATGTTGATACAAACCAACGAAAACCGCCTAAGAGTTTTTGTAAATTAGTTGAAAGTTGAACATTATTCACATCGACACCCAAAGTTCCGTCGTCCAAGTACCAAACGTTTAAATTGGACTGAAGACGTTAAATTGACGAATAGAGCGAATGACTAGGGCAAAGGTCGCATGGCCGAAGATTCACCAAGTTGATAGCCAACGGAAGATAGCATGGGATTATTTTGATAATTTTGTGGGTCCGCCATAACATTGCGAAAGAAAATTGTTAAGGTCAAGAATTTTATTCTTCACTACGAACAATGGAGCTCCACGATCAATCAAATTAAAGGAGTTTTTTTGACGTCCACCTTTAACAGCTCTCTCCCCAATTTTGGACAAAGAAAGTCAGGACATAATGAACAGCAGCCTCACGTCCACTCAGAGAACCAAAATCAAGTTTGTTGGGACAGGGAGCTCGAAAGAGCTACGTTTTATACCTACAACCCGTACCTTGGCAGCAAGGCCATATGTGGTGTCAACAGCGATTGGCTTGATCCCAATATCTTTTTTGGGTAAGTATGTACGCACAAATTAGCACCGTATAAAACTTCGACAATGTCACTACTGACTCTATCAGATAACATGAGGTTAATTAAAACGATTAGATCTCTCAAAAGAACTCGCCTACTTTTACTACTACTTTTACTACTTTTTTTAAGCTCCACTATACATGCTTACAAGTATTAAAAACTTGCTTCATAACTATAGTTTTCATCAACACTATTAGTATTTTTATAAACACTAGTAACAACGTGGATTTGTGCTAGGCATCGATTCACATTAAATTAAAAAAATACGATTATAAAATAGGGTTTCAAATAGAATAATACAATCTACATAAATAATTTGGTTTACTAGTATCTTCAAAAAAATTATAATCTATATTTTACCTTAACTTTAGGGAAAATAATTTCAATTTAGTATAGGAACACTAGCCAATTTTCGTTGAGGTCTTGTGTTTCTATTCATCAATCGAAATTAAATCGCCTAAATTATTTAATAGCAGTAAAAATATTCAAACTTTCCTATGAAACGATATTCCTCTTTCCTTTTCTTATTTTTGGGAACAATGTTTGCAATGTTTGAAGACACAAGACGGCATAATCTTAAACAAAACTTAAAATCACACGGGACTCCCGTACGAGAAGGAGGTCCGTTTCGTACTGACTGGAGTTTGTATTTGCTTTGGCGTTTGATATTTGCTTTCTGGACCTAAGGATCTGTGTTCCGCACGTTCCATCTGCCTTTTGTTTTAGAAATCTGTGGATATAAGACTGATTATTTCCACTTAAGTAAATATATATATATATTTTATATCAAAACAGTGTATTAGTGGTAGGAGTAATGTTGTGTTTGATAGGAATGAGGGACTGACAGGCCGGACAAGATGGACCGACGATCCCGTGAGGTCGCCGGAAATCGTTGGATGCGGCGCAAGACCGGTCTTTGTGGAGGGCTTCGTCCTGCAGTGGACGTCCTTCGGCTGATATAGTGATGATGATGATGATAAAAATCATGACAAAAATAATAGTTTGTAACGGAAAAAATCTAAAAATAAATAACTAACTTTCTCAAATTGAGTGAGCGTCCTCTAAAATCCTCTAGAAAGCCTTATAAATAAGCCTAAGGCTTGTTGAAAAATTGCTCCTATAATGATAGCAAACTTAGCATGGTGCATTTTTTCTTTTCAGGAGCCAGAAGACAAGGTAGTTTACGCTCAACTGGCGCTGTCAGAGCAGACGACGGCGGACAAGCCTCTACCACCCTCCACTGAGTACGCGGAAATCGTCTACACTGACCACGGTCAGAAGGAGGCTAAGGAATAAGACAGATATCAAAACAAAACACCATTATCAATTTGTGAAGCCATTTAATGAGACAGACTTCAAAAATAGTCCATGCACATTACACATTACAACCAACTTATCTGCAGAATGTACCGATGACACCACGATCGAAAAGTGTTGCTGCCTATGATGACTGATGTGCTCGTAACTCAGTAGCTCTGTTTTTGGTCGATCTATAGGTACCTAAGTTGGTGACACTATACACATACATTATATATACGTAAGTTGGTGTCATACACGGCTGCAGGCTGCAGTATAAAAAAAACTTCACAATTTGAAATTCAAAAAGCAATGGCTAATATTTATCAATAAGATCAATAGTAATATTTCCAATAAAAAAAATGTTGTTAGGTCAGCATCACCATCCAAGTCAGCTAACAAGCACCGCCACTATATCATCTAATATAATATGTATGTAGTTAGAATCCTCGACAACTGTCGTTTATAAATAGCACGGATCAAATTTTTCGCCACAGTACTAAGTTGTGGCTGGCGGGCGTAGTGACAACTAAGGGTAGGATTTCATGGAGCGGTTTCAAACCGCGCCCGCGCGCGAGCGCGAACCGCGACGGGCGACGATTTTTTTCAAAACTCACGAGACCGCTGATTGTAGCGGTTCGCGCCGCGCGCGGGCGCGGTTGGAAACCGCGCGGACGTGCGGTTGGAAGTCAGTAGCATAGCGTAGGGAGGGCGGTAGGGCGGCCCGCTCGGGCGGCACTTTTGAGGGGTGGCAAATTTTAGATTAAATAATAATATATTTAGGTCAGATTTTCTGCCAAGGTAGGCACGCTGCCTCGCGCGCTCTGATGTCCCACTTTGTGCGGAATCGGTGCCACAGTGCAGAAATACCACTAAAGTATTGAATAAATTGAACTAAGTAAATAAATAATAAATAAATAATAATATGATATGGTCTACGACGGCGCTTACTTCTCTAACAGAAACAAATACACTCTCGACTCGAAAATCCCAAGGTTCGAACCATCACGAAAAACTCACTCTGGCAATGCGTTTCACAGCCTAAGTAGTCCTTCTTATTACAAAGGTGGAGATAAAACTCTTTGTTAGATTCTTTAATCTATGATGAACGATGTTATTTTTTTACCAACGAGTAACACGATAGAAAAACTTTAATTTAAAAACCCGACTAACATAAAACTTTAATGTGATGAAAAACCCGAATCTGCAATAAAAATCATCACATAAAACACAAACATCAACACTTAACAGAAACAAATACAAGGTTCGAACGAACCATCACGAAAAACTCACTCTGGCAATGCGTTTCACAGCCTAAGTAGTCCTTCTTATTACAAAGGTGGAGATAAAACTCTTGTTAGATTCTTTAATCTATGATGAACGATGTTATTTTTTCGAGCAACGAGTAACACGATAGAAAACTTTAATTTAAAAACCCGACTGCAAAAATCAACACATAAAAACATTATGTATTATGTGATGATACTTTGGCGATTGACACTAATCTTATCTTTTAGTTATAAAAATCCATCCAGGCGTTTGGAACAAACGTGGAATAAAGAAATTTACAAACATACCAGATACACTCGAAAACCATAATTCTTCTTTCAGTCGGGTAAAATGGCAATAAAAGAAATAAATAATATTTTTATCGCAGCCGCAAATTAAGAAAAGCTTGTATTATCTGTAATCTGTATATGTATTTTATTCCACAAATTGTTTTAATTTCTTATTCTATGACGATTTCTGAGAAACTTTTTTTTGACTCCGACGATATTGACCAAGAACTTGTCAGGGTGAATCTCTACTCGTAGAGTCTTGCGGGAGGAGGCCACGAAATGTTTTGCGATAAGGCATAAGAGCAAGATTAAAGTCGAAGCGTTCGAAACAGACTTTGGAAATGATGGAAGAAGAAGAATCTATTTAAGCTGTGTGGCAAATTGTATAGAAGACCAATGAGTACAATCAGCCCCTTGACATAGCGTTTGTGGGCTATGAGAAAGCATGACGGATAACTTAGTGAAAGTCTGGTTGGTCATGGAATCCCTACAGCGATGCCAAATTGACAGCCGAGAAGCCGAGATATATCGAGGTAATGAGATATTTGTATATCGCCGCAACTATGACTGTTCAAGTTCGAAACTCGCTGGATTAGACTGGACGTGACATTAATTTATAATTACGGCAACAGGCATATCTCACCAAACGATATCGTCGTAATGGTCGAAATCTATGTATGGCGGGGATCTACAAGAGATACTGATGGGCCTTGTTTACGCCTCCCAGCGCATCGGTCTCCAAATGAACCTATATAAAACCGTGCACCAGTTGAAAAGCGTGCTGTGAAACGAGCAATGGTTGGTGTTTTTCTGAGTGATCGTATACGAAACGAAGTCATCCGTCAGTGGACCAAAGTTATTGACATAGCTCAACGTATTAAAACAAGCGGAAGTTGACTGTGTCCTCGAGGTCAACCATAAGTTTAGCATGTTTCAGTAAAACTTGACATAACTGATGCGTTGGTAATGAAAAAGTCACTAAAATAAACACAGGTTTTTACCTTAACCTTAAATCATACAAAATGTTCCGCCAGGCATTAAAACTCACTAGTTCTAGTGATAAAGTCAAATTAATTTAGCCATATTACATTATTTATTAAAACTAGTTCCCGTTATTTTCATGTGATGAAAAGTAGCCCACATGTAATCTATTATCTAATCTGCAATAAACTTATATTTTATTGCAGATAATAGATCACAAGCAAGCAAATACTTGATGCATTCGAGAGGTAGAAAACCCTATCCTATTTTACAGAATAGCCTACAAACACTAAAAAGTACAAAAGTTGAAATAAAAAAAACATAAAAGTTACGTTTAAAATAACCGACTTCAAAACCACAAAAAGGCATTCAAAAGCGAAAAGTAAATTACTAAGGGCAGCACTATTTTTGTTTCTCCCGCCCCTCAACCGACTGCCAGAACATTGACTTATATAAGTATGGACCAGACCAACCGTACAAAAAAAAAAACACCGCATTGGCCCTAAAAACATTTTTAGGGCCAGTGTGACTCAGTTCACAGCGTTCAATACGCGGAAGTAAACGAGTATTTGGTGGGCATTAAAATTCATAATTGTGTGCTAAAAGGTTGCAAAAACTACGACACAAAGAAAGATGGGATATGGTATCATCAGTAAGTATGTAATCTTAATTTCCTTTTGTTGCTGTTAGATTAATAGGCATACATTTTTAAAGTGATATTATTTTTCTACGGATTTCCACAAAATAACCGCCATTGAACGCGTGAAGTGGACGAAGTAGCCTTGTACAAACGTGATTTTTGTTGTTGTTTTATTGTTATCGAATGTAGTGCAAGTGATTTTGAATTTTGGGATTTAATAATATAACAAAACGTAATCCGTCTTATTCCAAAACACGGACTAATTATAGTACTGGAATTAAGCCAGGTTTAAGCCACGTACTATCTATGATCCTAAAGATTAACCATCGAACCCCTAGTTTAACAGCTATGGACTTACTTCGCATCTGTCATTTTAAGGTTAGGACAACACTTGTTTCTTCCATATTTAACAATTTGAACTCTCGC
This sequence comes from Ectropis grisescens, assembly GCA_017562165.1. Lineage (NCBI taxonomy): Eukaryota > Metazoa > Arthropoda > Insecta > Lepidoptera > Geometridae > Ectropis > Ectropis grisescens. The sequence continues at coordinate 1,377,382 of CM029796.1, forward strand.
AATAGGGATGTTAACACTAATCACACATTAATGTTTAATGTTAATTTTATGATAGTTTGCATTAATAGAATATCGAGAATCACATTATTATAATTTAATATTACGTAGTAAATTTATTATGAATGATTTTAAATCCTATATTTTTAATCTAGTGTCACGTGACTGGCTACACCAATATGAATTATTACGTCACTAGTCGCAAAACAAACTGTCAAAACTGATTAAACTGTTTACATTTCTGCTTTTTTATTATAGTTTGCGATCTTAGCGACAACAATTTTGATTGTTTGTATTCAAGTAATGATAAGAAAACACATAACCTGAACATACAGTCATGAATCGCGAACAGTATTTTGCGACTAGTGACGTCATGTCAGTTGTTAGTGTTTCAAAATGAGTCTAATATTGTATATTTACTCATCGAAAATACTAATGTTTTGAAATTAAATGTATTTTTACGGTAAACAAGGGTCAATCTTCAAACTAAAAGCAGTTCAAAAATTGTTAATATTGTTGTATACCGTTGGGCTATCTCAAGCTTAACCTTGGACTAAGTAGTCTTTGGATAGTCTGAGTTTTGTAATTGGGACCGTATCAAACCTGGATTAGTTAGTCCTGGTTTAAACCTGTACTACGAGTATCTTAGTTTTTTGGAATAAGACAATAGGTTTAATCTACACTTAGGTTTGAGTACATTACAAAGAGAAAATATTCGTAAATACTTTCGAATTGCCTTGAATTACGACTGGCCTTGTGGCTTAGTGGGTAGTAACTCTGCCTGCAACGCCGAGGGTCGTGGGTTCGATTCCCACCCAGTGCAAATATTTGTGTGATGAATTCAAATGTTTGCACTGTGTCTGGGTGTTTCTATGTATAATAAGTATGTATTTAGAACTATATAAGTATTATATCAGCTATCTGGCCACCATATTACAAGCTTTGCTTAGTTTGGGGTCAGATGGTGTTGTGTGTGAATTGTCCACCAATATATATATTTTAATATATTATATATATATATAATTTTTGTGTTTGCATTGAATAGGAATTGAAACTAATGAACCGATTTGAAAAAAAAAATGAATGATACTCATACATTAATAAAAATACTTTTTGCTATGTTTATTATTGTATTTAAATATTTGAGAAACTATTTTGAATACCTATACATATGTAGTTCGTTTAGAATTTATAGTAAAAAATTTATTCACATATTATATATAATTCCAATTGCAAGTTAAAAAATTATGTATGAAATTACGTTTTTTTTGTACAATGCTATGCCGTCTTTTGTCGTCAACGCGGCACTAACGTAGTTCGTATGATTTACAGATCTCGCTGTTTTAGCTTGTATTAAGAAGTTTTCTAAAATGTATAGTAGGGCGCATCCTTCCTTTTGAAATCATTGGCTGCAGATGGCTAACCGCCGCTGCGCGCGCAACCGCGCGGTCGCTACGCGGGCGCCGCGCGGCACCCGCGTAGCGACCGCGCGGTTGCGCGCGCAGCAGCGCGGTAGCCACGCGGGCGCCGCGCGGCACCCGCGTGGTAGCGCGGCGTAAACCGCCCCGCGCGGCACCCGGTAGCGGGCGTAAACCGCCTCGTGAGTTTTGAATTCATTTTTACATACAAATCTGCATCCTACAGAAGACGCGGGCCCGCGCCCGCGCGCGGGCGCGGTTTGAAACCGCTCCGTGAAATCCTACCCTAACTTCTCAAGAAAAAAAACTGTAACTTTAATCAAACGGTCATTTTTATACGTCAGATCTAAAAAAACATGTAAACTTCAAATACACGTCAACATGACATACACACATGTCACAGTTTGACGTAAACGCAAACTGTGACACTATGAAGCGTTTTTTTTTTTATATTTAAAATATATTATGCATATTAGCACTGCTATTTATACATAAGTGCTAGATTTAAAAGAAAAAGTGTAAGAACATCACAAAATATATCAAAAATATCTAATGTAAGTAACTACCATTGGATATCCACCGATATTATCAAATATATTTATTAAAAAAATGTTGATAAGGAAGAGTACTTTTAAATATTTAATTTATAAATTTAATATTTTTTAGATTAAGATAATTGTCCTTTTATTGAGTATATTATTAGGTAAGTAGGTACTCGATCTGTATATAACTGTTTAGTTCAAAAAAGTTCATTCCCAATTCAAACTTTTAGTAAAGGATGAGAGTTTTCGCAAAACAAAAGAAAAAATTGTGTTACCACACCAATAAACACTAGAGATGATACAAAAAGTTAAATGTATTTTGTGTTTGGACCTGTGTTACTCCCACACATCGAGTATACTCGTATTGTTAAGGTAAAGATTTAACACACCTTAAATTGGCTGGTGCAAAATGTCGAATTCCGACAATTATACATAATAAAATGTACTAAGTAATCGTTAATTACTTACATTCATTGACGTTCTATCTTGTACACTTATATATTAATAAAATATCTGTAATTTAGAAAAAAAATCATTAACAGGAGATTCATAGTTATATGACGAATTTTTTTTAATATTGTATATCTTTTTAACTCTCATCACTGTCAAAAAACTGTTTTTGTTGTCTTGAACATTTAAAATGTTTTTTTTAATATGGTCGAGGTTTTGCAATCTCATTTATTTAAACGCTGCTTGTTAGATGTGTATTATTAGTATTTTTAGAGTATACTCTTATTTAGATAAGTTAGTAAGGAAATACAAACAGAAAAACACAAATAAAGTAAATAATTGCTACAATGCTATGTCAAAGCCTTATATGTCACTATTCTTGAAAAAAAAATTGTTTGTTTTTAACGTAAAAAAAATGAATATTAAATATGCCTCAATTATTAAGACCCGAAAATTTAGCTTACATTAGTAATACATGGCTTTTTTTGTGAATAATTAATTGATATTGAGACAGGGTGTAATGGAGGCTTGTTTTTTTATTATTTTGTACGAATAATTATCATAATTCCATTACTTTTTACCTAGCATTTTATAAGGTACAAATATATAGTTTGTTTTACTATTATTATAATGATAATAGTCATAATTATTATTTTTAAATATACCAATACTTACCAGATATTAAGTATATTAATGTAATCCGTCCATTTATATTATTTTTAAGAACATTATGTTAGTTGAAGTTATTTTACATTTCCGGGTGACGAGAACAGTACAGCTTGACAAAAAAGTTTTGCCATGGAACTGACTGTCAAAGTCAAAAGTAAATAAATGTTGATTTATAAATTTTATTTATTAATGCTTTATATTACATCTCCTAAACTATCCAAATATATGACCGAATTTTAAAAGCGAATCTAGAATGACATTTTTTGACGTTATGTGCTAGCGGATCCTGCAGCGCCATCTGCTGGGATTTGTGAACCTAAGCCAACCAGGGCGCCACCGGCAATCGGTCCAACTATTTGGGAGGAGTTCAGTGACATACACACGTATAGTAGAATATTATATATATTTTTTATAGCAGCCATAATGTCAAAGCATTAAAGAAATCCTAGAGGTAAAATCTTAATACTGTATGTATTAATGGATTGTACATTACTACGTTAATATTTTCTATTCGTTTTTCTCAAGCTGTACTTTTTCTTTTTAGAAATATGTTGAGTTCAAATGTTGAAAGGTTTGTTTGCCTTTCTGTGTGCCTTCAGTAAATATACTTTCTTATCTCGTCATCCTATTCCATTAAAGATAAAGAGGTGCTTTGTTTTAAGTATTGTTACAGATTTTTCAATTTTCAATTTCTCACGAATATATATTAAACAAAAGAAAATAATGATAAAATAATACCTTAGTATAAGTTTGTATCTAGCTTCTTGACTAGAATTCTGTTTTTCAACTTTGGGGTCTATCTAATCCTGAAGGCATAATCAAATTTTTCGTTTTGGCGTTTTGCATATTATCTATGTTGCCAGTGTCAAATTATTTACGTCCGTCCCAAGGACAATGAGATCCAACTTACCTTGCCTGTTCCTCATTTTCACAGTTCATTTTTTGACGTGACAACGTCTTATAAATTGGTTTGCCGGGTGACACTTCAAGAAACTGCGTTACGCTCCGCTCACGTTATGCGCTCACAACGAGAGCGAGTGAGAGGCACGCGTCCCTTCCACTCGGGCATGGTTAGCCCGCCTAAGAGCGAGAGAGACAGACATAAAAAGTGAAAGGCACGCGTCCCTTCCGTAAAATTATTTTACCACTCAAAGTCGTTGTCACGTAAAACTTTCGCCCGTATACCGACTTTACAGGCAACCAATTTTTTATTAATACTTTGGCTCCATAGTTTTCTAAGCTTCCTCAGGTGCTTCTTCGACGCACAAGCAAACGAACATATTGTATTTAAAGTTAAGTAAATAACCGATAAGTATCTAAATATTTGTAATTTTGTACTATTATGTGAATGTTATTTATTCATAAACGTCTGAAGGTGTTTAAACCAATATACTTCTATTAATAGTTTGATTCCGACAGTTTAGGCAGGTTCATGTCGTATAAAATTGGTTTGTGCCGAATTCAGACGAGATGACGAAGACTGTTTTTAAAAACGATCTATATTATTCATAATCAAAGATATTCATAGATGACTCTAGCAAAACAAATGTCAATGTTACTTGAATCTAAAGCAGATTTTGTCCCGACATAATTATTTACGTAAGCGCCATCTATTGAGAATATTTCAAACTAATTTGTTTCCAATCTCCTGATGCCGTCGCTAACTACAACAAGTATCATTTAAAAAATACTTAATTATGACGTTTATGAATAAGACGCTACCTTACTTCAGCATTCCGATTCAGAACGCAGCCGGAATGATTCCGACTCGAAAACCACAGTACTTGTATCTGTTATTGGGGGAGCGTTGTGAATCGCAATGCATGATTTTTCGCGTCTAATGAGGCATTTTCAAGATGGAAATAGTCCCTTCAAAAACAGTTCACAATTTCGCGATAGGTATTGCAGTCAATATTGTGTTTTGTAAAATTTCTCTAAAGAAATTAAACATTGTTGCGACCTGTGGCAAAATTAAGAACTGTTTTTGACAGTTCTTTTTGCGCCTTCTAAGCACCTCATTGTAGGGAGGCTTTTTCACAATGACATATTTAATACACATATTTAATTAGAGACAAAAAATTGACAAATTATTAAGATGGCGTGTATTTGGTAAATTTGTTTTACACATTTATTTTGAAATTAATGCTACTACTATCTGTCTCTTTGTTTGTTTCGAAACAAAAAATGTACTGTAATTTGGTGTAAAATCTGTTCACAAAACGGAATTTATTTATTTATTTATTGGCTAATAATAAGTACGGCTACAATGCCAATTACACTTAAAATTAATTTATAACATAATAGTAAATTAGTTAAAATATTAAAATAAAAAAAACAAATAATAATCAATATGTCAAGTTAAAGTTACAAAATAATGAAGAATAAATTAGTTAAGTCAAGCCAAGTAAAATGAAGCCTCAACCACACCATCTGTGAAACAATTGAGAATTACTTATGTCAAGTTTTTGCATTCACTTAGCATTTTGAAAAAGCCCTCGACCACAACCTACTTAATCCATACTCCGAAGTCGAATGTTGTCTCATATTTGTATACCATGAAGAGTGAAAGTCAACGTGATTTTCTTGTGGAAGTGTGGTTTACATAAAAGACGCTGAGTATAAATAGTTTGTTAGATACTTGTTAGTAAACCATATTACGATCCATAAAAATAACGACACAATATTCAACAATAAGACATCCTAAGCACAATGTCCTGTAATCCGTCTCGTTACCCTCAGAATATTTATCTAATTTTCGCATTCTATATACTTTATGAAACTCCAATCGAAATTATTTTCTTCATCAGAGTACTGATTCTGAACGAAATCCTAACGACTCAAATTCGACATGACAATCCTTGTCGCTGTTATTCTAACCGGATAAGACAAAGTCCTAGAGGTTCGATTCCGATTCGAGATAATCCGACTGAGTTCAGAATCACCACGCAACTATCTACCTTCAACTGTTAGATGTAAATCTCTCAGTCTACTCAACCGTACGTTTTAACTAATTCTTCAAAATATTTCATTTAAATTTGAAAGTTTCCATATTTTGTAGTTATTTTGCTGGATCGTATAATTTTACGCCAAGTGAAGTTTTGTAGTAACGATTTTAATAGTATTTTAACCATATTTATATTAGCTTTGTGGCATGTACTTATATTTGTGCCTGAAGTCTGTGTTTTAAATTAAACTTTTGTGTCATTTTATTTTGTGTTTTTATTTTTAATTTTACCATTATTTACTGATTTTCTTATATAAAGAGTGACGAGACGAGCAGGACATGTGCCTGATGGTAAACAACATGCCTGCCACATAACACCATAGTGACATGCAACTATCATGACATTAAGAGTCCAAATCATTACCTAGTACTGCACTGCGCTCGTCACCCAGAGATCTAAGATTTTATCATTTTATATTATCTTAGATAAGGTACTTATAAGTAAGATTATAATAGATACGATTCCGCAAGTATCCTCACGGTTCTGCGTAAACGTTCATAGCAATTTGAGTTTTTTTTTTATTTTATGACATAAAAACATTGATTGCATACAATGTAAAGTCAGCAAAGATTTGGCATTATATTTTACTTTAATCCCAGTATACATAACGCGAAGGCTGTATTTGTAGCAGATTTTGGTGTGATTTAACAACATAATCAGTTATATTCTATTTTAACATAACATTATTACCTTCACTTGTAACTATGTACTTATTAAGAAAATCTTGAAATCTTTGTAATTTGACCCACATCCCGGTCTTCGATTAGGATGAAATTTTGAACACGCTCTGAGTTCTGATGGCAATGAAATGACTAGCTAAGAAACGTCATTACAAATCCAAAATGGCGGTCTCCCAAGAGTGCGGACTGGCTGTTTGAAATGCACCCCCATGATATGGGTATGAAATGATAGGGTTTGCTGTCAGGCATACGAAAAAAATAGTCACGTGACTTAAATCCAATATGGCTGACGTCCAAGATGGCGGACAAGCTATTGGAAATGCATCCCCATGATATGGGTATCAAATGGAAGAGTTTGCTGTCGGGAACACGAAAAAAATAGTCAGGTGACTTAAATCCAACATGGCAGACATCCAAGATGGTGGATTGGCTATTTGAAATACACCCTCTTGAAATGGGAAGTAAATGATAGGTTTTGCTGAATAGGATACTTTTGTAATTATTAGTGCGTGCTAAAAGCGTGTTTTTTAGTTTATTAAACTATAAAATTTATGTCATAACTAAAACAACACCTTAAAGTTGCGAAGATTTAGATTATAATTATTACCGTTTGGGGTAAAATGACCCCATCATAGGAAGGGAAAACGATCACAGGGATCATAATATTACCCTCTGCTTATGTTTATATTATAGACGCAAAAAGACCTGTCAAAGACAGTTCTCAATTGTACCACAGGTGGCGCCAATATTTTGTTAGAGTTTCACAAAAACAAACATTGGTCCCACACTTGACAAAATTTAGACCAATTTTTGACAAGTCAAAAATCTAAGCTGACGACGATCTGGCCATGTAGGTTGCACGGTACTTACCATATATCAGCACCGGTGTGACTGAGATGGGCCGCAATGGTGTTTGTACTTTGACAGAGGGGAAACGCTGTGTATGCCATACAAGGGAGTACCCTTCCGTCACTTCCGTGTTGCTCGCTGGCTTTTTCTTTCATTCAAATCGGATTAGTGCTTTCGGAGATATCGATATCTGACAAAAAACCAAATTTTTTGATCTCGATCACGACGGATCGTTCTGGTTCAATGTGATGTCAAATGTTTTGGTACATTTTTTTAAATTTAGGATGTGTAGTACATAGTAAAATGAGGGCCAAAAATTATGCTACGCTTTTATAACTTAAAAGATTTCACAGTTGGCTAAATTTAGTGGCTGAATTTAGAAGCAAGGTTTTCGATTGAATTCGTAAGAAGCATATTTGTTCTGAAATACAGTCAGCTTTCTTACTGAATGCTATTACTCTAAACTGAATTTAGTGGGGTCTAAATTAAGTCGACTAAATTAAGCCAAGTGTAATAAGCAATTTACAGATTTTTCCGTGTCCTGTAATATCTCACATTCGAAAAGTCGATTACTCGGTAAGGACGCGTATATTTTCGCAACCCTAGCAATACTGCATGTTTGTTGACATTTACAAAAATGACATATGTTTTGATTTTTGACATTTCACGAAACGAACGGGGTCGGTGTCGATTTCATTTCACGGAATTCGAAGATTTATTCATGTAAATGGTGTAAATACTGTGTTTTTCTCGTCGATTCTAGGCTAAGACTAAGAAATGGATACTGAATTAGTGTTAATCAAGCCGGAACCCGGTATATCTAACAGCTACGAAGGCACCGCAGAAGAGCCTGACCCAGATCCATCAGAAGATACAACACATATTTTGTAAGTAAAACACTTATTTTTAGCCCCTTATTATATTTTACAACAAAAACAAAATTTTATAAACATCGTTCATTCATTCCACAATCAATTTGTACGGTTTTAGCTATCTACGTAATGGCGGAAATCCGATCGAAATGGGTTCAGGCAAATGGCTAACTTCTCGAAAAAAGTCGGTCAATGTCTTAAATTCTTTGTGTGAAGAATTAATACTTGAATTTCTTTTATTTTCGAAAAAACTAACGAATATTAGATTAAATAAATAAAGTGAAGAGATGGAATTTGAAAGTAAAAAACGCCCAATTCTTTACGACGCGGCGTTTGAGTATAGGTTTTATTTCGTCAATCACGATGTAAAGTAATTTTATAACACCCCAGTTCAGAGTATGTACAAACTTTTTTAGTTTTATGTTATGGCATGTGCAATCTATTATCATGGTTACCTAAATCAGGTAGATTACACCATTATTATGAGAAGCTTTTGCTCAAAAACTTTACCTATTATTTTTAATTACATCCGAAATTTTTGGATACCATTTTGATCATATTACATGATTTTAGTAGTGGTAGGTCTCTTGGCAGAGTCCGCCTGGGAAAGTACCACACCATTGCCCTTGATTTTACCACCAATCAGTAATGTGCAACCATTACTGTGTTCCGGTTTGAAGGGCAATGTACCCTGAGAAATTACAGGGCTTATAGAGATTTATAATATTTAGATCTTTGGGTGACGAGTGCAGCGCAAGGCAATTATTTGGACTCTTCATGTTCCAATAGCTGCATGTCACTGTGCTGTTATGTGGCAGCCATGTTGCTTACCATCAGGCACATGTGGAGCTTGTCTTGTCACTCTTTATTATAAAAAAAAGTGATTACAATTTGTTTTTGTGTAGGTATTTAAATTATCTTGTGAATATGTTTCATTATGTTATCATGCATGCTTATTTTGTGTTGAGTAGAAAAGATAGTTAGTTGTAGGAAACCTCAATATCATATTTGAAGACCTATCCATAGATAACAAACACATATCGTTATTGAAGTTTAACACCACGTAAGGCACTTTTTGGCTATTTTGACTTTTTGATGCCATTCGCTAGAGAATCGGAAGACACATCGTTTAAGCCAATCAGGAACACGTAACGATCAATAAAAACTCGTGAAAGTAAGAAAAATGCATCTATACGGGATCCACCAAATTGGCGTTATATTTGGAAACAGCATGTAAATCATTTAATTCCATACTGAGAAACGGACTACCTGGTTGCTCCTAACAATTTATGAGAAAAAGGTAAGAAAATATCATCACAATATTAAAAGGTTGTATTTTTGGATTTTTTTGATATTCTTATTTTTTTTCTCTCCTGAAAAGTTGCTATTTTTAACATACGTGGTGTTAGAACTTCAACGACAATATGCTTTTGATGGAAAAAAATTGTTGAGTTTCAGTTCTAAGTATAGGGTAACCCAAAAATTTTTTCTTCTATTTTTGTCTGAAAATCTTAATACAGTTCACAGAATACATCTACTCGTGGCCTTGTCTTAGTGGATAGTAGCTCTGCCTGCGAAGCCGAGGGTCGTGGGTTCGATCCCCACCCAGTGCAAATATTTGTGTGATGCATTCGAATATTTGCATTGTGTCTGGGTGTTTCTATGTATAATAAGTATGTATACACTGTATACAACTACATAAGTATTATATCAGCTATCTGGCTGCCATATTACAAGCTTTGCTTAGTTTGGGGTCAAATGGTGTTGTGTGAATTGTCCACCAATATTTATTTAACTTACTAAGTTTCAATAGTATAGTTCTTATAGTTTCGGAGAAAAGTGGCTGTGACATATGGATGGACAGACAGACAGACATGACGAATCTATAAGGGTCCCATATTTTCCCATTTGGCTACGGAACCCTAAAAAGAATAAGTAAATAAAATAATAGTCAGCTGATTGAAGTCTTCTGCTTCATTGTCTTTTTTTTTTATTTCTATGTGTGAGTGCATATTTTATTCCCTATTCACATACACCACATCCAATTGACTAGTTTGAAAGCAAAAATAAACTTTATGACCATCTATATCGATTTATTGTCTGTTCAAGTATTAGAAAATGTCAATAAGAATGTAAGTCTCGCAACTTCTTCACTCCAAAGTAGTTTGTAACATTCTGAAAATAAGATGGTAAAATCAATCACCAGTGTGGTCAGAACTGGAATAAAAATAAATATTGGTTGCCATTTCTCTCACAGCACATGACTTCGAAAAGATAGTGGTGCGTGCGTGTGGGATTTTAACCCAGGGCTCCTGATCGGCGGTCGCCGTTTTCTCGACTAGAATTGCCGTAACTTCAAACTTATTATTATTAACTAGCGGCCCGCCCCGGCTTCGCACGGGTACATACACACACACATACACCCTTTTTTTGTATCGGGTTTCAAAAAAAAAAGTAAAGTTATAAAGGAAGTTTGAATTTTTTTATTAATGTTTTTTTGTATTTTTTTATTTTAAAATTTTATACATATATAATATTATTTACAAAACAAAAGCCATTAGTTTTAGTGAGTCAGAGCTTCCCTGTCAACGATATTTGAAGTAGTTTTATTTTGTGGCAGCAAAATAAATTGATTTTTAGGAGCTCCGACACGTGATAGGCCAACATACAGTTGGCCATGAGTGAAACATTCTTTTCGTAGGTCGATTCCTAATAATTCGAAGGTTTGGCCCTGGGACTTGTTAATAGTTAAAGCGAAAGATGATTTCACCGGAAACTGAAGTCGTTTAAAAGGGATTGGCAGATCAGTTGGCATCATCGGTATCCTCGGTAAGTATATGAGCTAGTTGACCAGCTGCTGGGCCAGTGATAAAATTTTGTTCAGCAAGCCGCTGCGAACGCTCGATACTTGACTCTCTAGCACGCGATTGCGACGCGTATTCTCTCCGACTTGCAAGGTGATTTTCAGTTTCTGATGAAGATTCCTCATTACGCCGTATTTTTATTGCCCTCGCCTGGGAACTATGTTTAGAAAGTTGAGATCTTGATCTTTTGGCATTTTGGGCATTATAAAATGAAAATAGAAGGAAATAAATAATTAAACTTGAGTCGGACTGGACTGACTACATTATACGTGAGTTACCCGTGTATTTATGTAAAATAATTAAACAGGCTTTTACTAAATTTTGCTTATTGAACTATATGAAGTACTAAGCTGTTTGAATAATTAAAATATAATATTTATTATCAGGTAAGTAGTAGGTACTTACTTATTGAAAAAAATAATTAAATATGGGCTTAGAAAACTACCTTTTACTAAATTTTTGCTGAAATTTTGAACAGGAATACCCATAAAATACTACTATAAGCAGTTTGAATGGTTACATTAAAATATAATATTTATTATCATGTACTTATTTACCTACGAAACGAATTCAACATTTTTTCAAGCTAAAATCATACGATCACGCACACGACCGCTGCGTAGGGAGCCGATCGCGCGAGTGAGCCGCGCGGCACTTTATTTTATTACATTGACTCTCCCCCGTACCCCAGTGACGCTTACATGGAGCCTACATCGCATGCTGGCTAGCTGAGCGCGGTGAGCGACAACCACGTGACTTTTTTCTAATACTTGCATTTTTAAACTCGTGATATCTTCCGAATGAAATGTAAAAAATTATAAAAAGGTATTAACTATAATATTTAGACATATGCTGTCGCGACACTTTTGTAGATAATGATGAGTTCTGCAAAGTCGTAGTAAATGATTTTGTTCTATCATCAATAGTTTTCGCAGCGCACGCGACGTAAGGAATTTTCAGGTCTTTTTACACCTTATGTTACATTATTGGAGTTTTAGTAAGGATCCCTAATTTTTTAAATATAATATAGCCTATGTTACTCGGGGATAATGTAGCTTTCAAAGGTGAAAGAATTTTTGATCGGTCCAGTAGTTTCGGAGCCTATTCATTACAAATAAACAAACAAACAAATCTTTCCTCTTTATAATATTAGTATAGATTAGTATAGACTAGTTATTTTGTGTCGGGGGTTAGAAATGACAAAGCTTCCATAGGAACTTTTTGTGCATTAAAAATTTAGCCTATGTCATTTCTCAGGCTTTCTCTGTACCAAGTTACATTTAAAACAGTTCAGTAGGTGAGTCGTGAAACGTAACGTGAAGCGTAACGGACAGATAGAATTACTTTTGCATATGTAATATTACTAGGGATCTGTGTTTATAACTGTTATAGGTTTACACTTGACCGCCATCTCGCCAGATGTTAAGCGGCGATGCGGTCTACGATGAAGCTTGTTTACCTAGAAAAAACCGATTATGAAATTACCACACCTTTGCCAGTTATTCTACCGCCAAGCAGTAATATGCAAACATTACTGTGTTCCGGTTTGAAGGGCAATGTTTCCAGAGAAATTAGAGGGCTTAGAGATATAAGATCTTAGATCTCTGGGTGACGAGCGCAGTGCAGTGCTAGGTAATGATTTGGACTCTTCATGTTCCAATAGCTGCGTGTCACTGTGCTGTTATGTGTCAGGCATGTTGCTTACCATCAGGCACATGTCCTGATCGTCTCGTCACTCTTTATTTAAAAAAAACCAAGATTGTAACCATTGGGAAAACCCCACTGAGGCAACGCATTCCACAGCCTAGACTTTCTTATCACAAAAGTAGAGTCAAACCTCTTCCATTTTCTCTTCCTCTTCCACTTTTGGAATGTCAACCATGAAACGATGTCACATTAATAAAGTTAAACCATAGTTTACATAAATATACTACGTATAGACTTAAATTGTCTGCACGATTCCTTTGTGTCAATCTTAAGCAGATGACGTGCATACTTTCTATGGCAACAGAGTGAAGTGCAACAAAAGTATGACACTGCCACAAGAGCGTTAAAGCAAGAAAGGGGCTACGCATACTTTCAGTGCACTTAAACTGTTTAAGACTTATTTATATAAATATTTCAGTGCTAATATTTGTGTGATGAATTCAAATGTTTGCACTGTGTTTCTATTTATAATAAGTATGTATTTAAAACTATATATGTATTATATCATCTATCTGGCCGCCATAGTTCAAGCTTTGCTTAGCTTGGGGTCAGATGGTGTTGTGTTTGAATTGTGCACCAATATTTATTTATTTATTCTGATCTATTTTAATTATAGTTAAATAATAATAATATATTTTGTATATGTAGATTGATTATTGGTATTTAGAATCGTAAACTATGTGTTTGATCATGTCAAACATCATTTGTATAGTGATCTGGAGCAAAGTTGTTATGAATGAACCGAAGAAGATCTCTAAGTTGGACGATCCATTCTCGACAGGAGGCGTAGCAACGCGCACAGGGTACGGCTGTTTAGAATCTATATTAATAATTTCGTCAAGGGGTACGGTAGACTTGATCGAACCCATATACGAATAACAAAACATAAAAAAAGATTGATTTTAAGTCGACAACATATGCCCACAAAATTCGGATTATGGAGAATTTCGTTAAATTCTGATGGCACTGACAAACAAACCGCTGTCGCAAATCTTTGTTGTAAAGCACGTTTCGTTCCATCAATCAACACATTGCGTGCGTCCAAAAAAGTATCCATCACAAAAAACTTTGACTTATGTGACTACGTAAAACGAAACGTCTTGCCGCCGGACCGGAATTTTATTAGTAGGTACTATATTCAGTATCAGCATTGCACCCGTGCGAAGCCGGGGCGGGTCGCTAGTATAAAATAAAACTCTCGAGAAATATCTAATTTAATGTTTAATATTAATCTATTTTATTAACTTGACTGGCCTTATGGTTTAGTTGGTAGTAAGTCTGCCCGTGCCCGTGGCTCGTGGGGACGATTCCAAGCCAGGATAAACAGTTGTGTTATGAAAATTGATATTTGTTCTATATACCTATCACCGTTACCAATATCGAGCAAAAAATGTCGACAATTGTTGTATGGGAGCCCCCTTAAATATTTGTTTTTATTTGACGGCTGATGTTAAGTGACGATGTAGCGAGTTTACCTAGAAGAAACTGACTCACTTTCGATTTAAAGCCATTAAGATTACAACCATTGGGAAAACACCACTCAGGCAGGCATTCCATATCCTAGACAGTTGAAACAACAAATATTTTTATGATAAGAACTATCATAAAAAAATATGCGTCATCTGTGACAATTTCAACTGTATAACTATAACGGTTCAGGAGATACAGCCTGGTGACTGCGCCCTTATTAATTTTAAGGGCCTACCCCGAGCAAATGACCTTGAGTATTTCTTACCTCATCGCACACCGCAAGAAAGAGCAACAGAGAAACAGTACGATTTATCACTGTTTTACGCTCAAATTTTCAGAAAAAAATTTTCTCTCTCTGCCACACGATGGACCCGGCACCCGCACGGTGAATCCATGGAATGCTAAGAAAATCGTCTCTCTGTCTCTTTAATAAAATCAGATATTGAACTTTTGAAAAAAATATTTCTACCATAATATTTGTAAACAAATTGCCTATCCGTTGGTGTAAGTACCAAATCTAAATAATGGCGGCTTTTCGAGTAGATGCATGAATTGCAAATTGAAATTTTTTTTGATGGTTTCGTTGTGAGCAGATTAATTAAACAATGAATTCAGCAACAAAAAAGGGAACTACCGTTTTAAAGCTAAGATTTTGCAGATGTTTAATGTATTTTTTACCAGTTATATGTAACTCTGAAAACTATACAAAATACTCGTTTTGCTCGGAGACGCACCTGAAGGTATAAGAGTGCGAACGTGCGCTGTCAAAAAAATGTGCTGAAAAAAAAAGTCTATCCACTCGAAGCGCGCTGGCCACTTATCAACAAACTTATGATCTGTGGTTTATTTTATTTTTTCGTATTTTTAATAGGTTGTGTAATAAATCAGTATTTAATGACGTCTACTTGAACCGGTCTTTATTTTGAACCGAAAAAAGAATAGTCCTGGCCATTCTTGCGCCCCAAGAGTCTACACCCTGTGCCTGGGCACCGACGAGGACTCCGCCCTCTTTACGGCACTGCGGATAGACGAGTGGACGGACAGTCTTAGTACTAGATTCCCGTTTTTAACCGACTTCCAAAAAAAGGAGGAGGTTATCAATTCGACACCTATGTTTTTTTTTTTTTTAATGTATGTTACCTGATTTCTCGAGAACCTCTGCACCGATTTAAAAATTTATTTTTGTATTCGGATGGGCATGCTTCCCGAATGGTCCCATATAAATCTTATCGAAATCGGTCAAGTGGTTTTTGAAATATGAACCAAAATCTAAAATTTGCGTACAACTTTCTGGATGACATAGTTGTAGATTTCACAAAAGTTATGAAGCTCGACCCTGTCAATACAAAAATGCTTTAATAAAAACTTGTTTTTAATCCCCGACCAAAAACGGGGTGTTATAAGTGACGTCGATGTCTGTTTGTCTGTCTGTCTGCTATGGCACCGTAGTAGAGCTCAAACGGATGGGCCGATTTCGATGCGGTTTTTTTATTTCAAGGTTAATACTCTAGCGGATGTTCTTAGCTATGTCTGGTTAATGTCGATTCAAGATGGCCGCCTTTACAAAATGCCGGACAAAATATTTCTTCACAACCTACCTCAATATGGGTATCAAATGAAAGGGCTTGACTAGTAGAATACTAAACACTATAACAAATTTCAAATCCAAGATGGCCGCTACCACAAAATGCCGAAATACATTTCTTTTTTCACAACTCCCTTAATATGGGTATCAAATGAAAGGGCTTGACTAGTAGAATGTTGTACAGATAACAAATCCAAGGTAGTTGGGGGTTAATCAAAACTTTTAATTTTGTTCTTGTACACTAAAAAGGGTAAAATAAACTATTTTCGTACAAAAAATTAAACCGACTTCAAAACCACAAATAGGCACTCAAAAGCGAAAAATAAACTAAAATCATTGTTATAAGCGCTACTCACTCATCTATTTGAAGTCGGTGCCAGTCAGGTCAAAAAGTTAGTAGATTGATGCTATGTAGGCACATGGTAAGTAGGCACAGGTAAGTAGTATATATTCACTACCTGTTAGATTTGGCTGGCACCGACTTCAAATAGATGAGTGAGTAGCGCTTATAACAATGATTTTAGTTTATTTTTCGCTTTTGAGTGCCTATTTGCGGTTTTGAAGTCGGTTTAATTTTTTGTACGTAAATAGTTTTATTCTTTGGGTACGGTATCTTTAAAAGCTATTGACTAAACTAATGTAGATTAGCATCAAGCTCAATGATTGGCAAGCAAGCGAACTTGTGACAGTTGCTATCAGTACGCGTTCCTTCTCTTCTCGTTGGCGATGGATATAGTCAGGAACACGGAGAAGATCACAGACACAACCTAAAACAAAAAAAAAAAGACTGGTCAAGCTTAATTACGAGACAAAAAAACAATTTTTTGAAGTTATAGTACTTTTTTTGGCACGTTATTGAAATATGATGACTCATCATAAGAGATAAAATTTTTACACGCGCGCGCACACCGTCACGATACACCGACACTCTGAAGTTAGCTACTCAACATTGTAGTGAACATTGCAACTAACTTCAGATTTATACTTCTTGCATGGTAGATATTATCTATTCTACGGTTGGAGTTGAAGCGTCCACACACGAGTCCTAAAATCAGAGGAAATGCATCGAACCATAAATCACCAATCATATCATAGATCGCACCGATGATTGGTGATTTATGTTGCGACGTAGGCTCCGCCCCACTACTTTTACGTCATTTCCTCTGATTTTAGGACTCGTGTGTGGACGCTTTTAGACTTCTTAGCGCGAGGAATGAAGAGAAGTAGTGTTAACTTCTGGTATGCGTGCATAAACACAAACACTCGCTTTTTATTTTTTTCTTTTTTTTTTCTTTTCGTAGAGGACTCCACTTCTGTAGTAAAACGTATGGGATGTGAAATTCGTTGCCTGAGAGGGGTTTTCCCGATGATTACAGTCTTGGCTTCAAATCGAGAGTGAATCGGTTTCTTCTAGGTAAGCACGCTCCATCGTAGACCGCATCGTCGCTTAACATCAGGCAAGGTGGCGGACAAATGAAAACTTATCGTTTATTTATATTATTATCTATTTTTGTTTTCTTTGATTATTGTATTATTTTTTTTTTAATATAATTTAGAGTGACGAGACGAGCTGGACATGTGCGTTATGGTAAGCAAAATGCCAGCCACATAACAGTACAGTGACACGCAGTTATTGGAACTTGAAGAGTCCAAATAATTACCTAGCACTGCACTGCGCTCGTCACCCAGAGATCTAAGATATTATATCTCTAAGCCCTCTAATTTCTCTGGTAACATTGCCCTTCAAACCGGATGTTTACACAGTAATGTTTTCACATTACTGTTTGGCGGTAGAATAACTGGCAAAGGTGTGATACTTCCCCAGGCGGACTCTGCTAAGAGCCGTACCACTACTAAAATTTAATACATAATGTAAATAGTTCAATACATTTTGCACATTCTCTGGGAATGAAACCGATATCAAAGCTTATTTCAGAGAGAGTACAAGCCTCTGAAGTACCAAGCTACAAGCTTAGTTCGGAGATCTAAAGCTCGTCAACTTAATGTTTATGACCTATTGTTTTGTTTATACCCATGTACATGTAACTACTATTTATAGAGTAAGATCCCAGGGCCGCCAGACGTCACGTATTTTCTGATGCACGAAATGTGGACGATTGAGTAGAGTTAGTATGTACTAAGAACACATGCTTACCCGCTAACTTGCTTAGACGGCCTATTTTGAGATATGGGGTCCAGAAGATATATAACTCTCTTCACGTATTTTCTGATAACTGATTTTCAGGTATGTTATAGGCAGTATCTTTAAAAATAAGGCCCTGATACTCCCAGACACTTTCCGTCGGCCGTTTTGCTTAACAGACGCTTTAAAACTCCCAAAATAATAGAGTCTGTTAAGTAAAACGGGCGAAGGAAAGTGTCTGGGAGTACCGGGGCCTTATTATTAAAGATACCTAAAAACCTTAAAGATGCCTATGACATACGTAAAAATCAGTTATCAGAAAATACGTGAGGTGAGTAATGTATCTACTGGACCCCATATCTCAAAATTGGCCGTCTAAGCAAGTTAGCGGGTAAGCAAAGTAAGCATGTGTTCTTAGTACGTACTAACTCTACTCAACACTACGTCTGGCGGCTCTGGGATCTTGGACTATTAACGTTAAGTGCGATTGTAATCATTAATTTTATTGACAATAATAGTTATTTGTTATACAAGAGTGCAAAGTGGATTTTTAACCGCGTGCTCAATTTTGATGACCGAGCAAGCGAAGGATTCTAAAATTGAATCACGAGCGCAGCGAGTGATTCAAAATTAGAATCCTGAGCGTAGCAAGGGAATCAGAAGAGCACAAGGTGAAAAATCTTTGCACTCGAGTGCAACACGTAACTTTTCATTCCACCTCAGCGAGGAAATGACTAAATGCAAATTTTGAAATGTTTTCGCGCTAAGCAAATTTAAAAAAAAGTAAGTACACCAAGGAGGTTCCGAGTCTGAGTTTTAACATATAAAAAAAATGTATGATGCATTCGGCACCAAGGAGGTAGAAATAAATAGGTTGAACTATGTTTTGAATTCAAAATCTCAATACACACGATGTTCTAAATTCAAATTTACTTTAACCTCTAGAGGGTAAAAACGACTTTTGCGCCCTGATATCGAGGAGCAAAAGTACTCTTTCCGAGCTGGTGGGATGAAAATAATATTTCTATCAAAGACAATACTCATTTGACTGGTCGTACGACTCCCCCTCCGTAGCGTTTTATAAGCATAATTGCACATCTAGCCTTTTCACCTGTTGCGAGTCGGGCTCGCCCATGAATGCTTCCGTAGCAGCAACATAATACAAAAGTTCTTGTAGTTCGTTGTTACTTTAATCAGTGTTTTAACAATAGTCAATTTATGACGTATTAAAATAAAACTACTTACTAGATATTTTTGAGTTTCAGTTCTATGTATGGGGGGGCTACATAGAACTGAAACACCCCTATTTTTTTTTTGTTTTTTTTTTCTATTTATTGTATCAAAATCTTAATGCGGTTCACAGATTACATCTACTTTCCAAGTTTCAATAGTATAGCTCTTATAGTTTCGGAGAAAAGTGGCTGTGACATACGGACGGACAGACAGACATGACGAATCTATAAGGGTCCCGTATTTTGCCATTTGGCTACGGAACCCTAAAAACGAAATGGGAACTCGTTGATGTCTTTCTTTGCATCCTGTTCTGTCCTTAGAAGTTTGCATAACTCTATCTCGTTTTGTCCAATCAATGGTGGAAAGTAGTGCCACGTAACATGGATATTCGGCTTATCACAGCGTAGTGTCACGAAGGTATTCGAACGTGAAGAATCCAATTCACTGCATTGTATGTTTTTTTTATAGAATAGAGTGACGAGACGAGCAGTACATGTGCCTGATGGTAAGCAACATGCCTGCCACATAACAGCACAGTGACACGCAGCTGTTGGAACACGTAGAGTCGAAATATTACCTAGCACTGTACTGCACTCGTCACTCAGATATATAAGATGTTTTATAATGCTCTATAATTTCACTGGATACATTACCCTTCAAATCGCAACACAGTAATGTCTGCACATTACTGCTTGGCGGTAGAATAACTGTCAATGGTGTGGCACTTCCCCAGAAAGGATTATGTACCTACTCAGAACTCGTCTCCAAGAGTATATACTCGTAACATTAAACTAGTTTAAAGTAAATACGCCCGAGACATTTTTATCCTTTGATATTTTCCGCAGCCAAATTTGCTTTTTGTATTTCCAAAAATACAAAAAGCAACTTTTTCCTAAGAAACGGTATGTTTTTTTTTTGGATAGGGAAAGAGGATTACGCTATGTGTTATTGTGATCTAATCGATTTGAATTTAAAATTTATCTTTTCACTAGCGGCTAGAGGTCCGGGTGACGAGCGCAATGCAGTGCTAGATAATGTTTGCACTCTTCATGTTCCAATAGCAATAAAAAGGCAATAGCCGACATGTCGCTTAACATCAGGCACACGTTATGCTCGTCTAGTTACTATTTTTTTTTTAAAGTGAAAACTTTTTTGGCGCACCACAAACAGTTTTTTCGTGGGCTATGAATTGAATTCTAGCGTCACGCTAGGACGCTAGGCTAGAAATCTTCGGGTAAATTCGGGACCATGGCCTTTGGCCATCTAGAAATGCGCTAGCATTTCCCATTAGTCACGCCCTCCGGTTTCGCAGTGCCGTCAGAATGACTGCCAATTTTCTTTATCATAATTGTATGAATGTCAAAAATCTATTCCATTTTTCAAGCCATCTGGCTTCAAAATTGTACCAGAGTTGCTTTGCTTGGGGCTAGTATAATTGTAATATCATTTGTGAAAAAATGAAACCACTTATATTAAAAACAAAGTACATGATTTATTAATAAAAAACAGTCATTAATCTTCCTTAAAATAATTTATACACATAAAATACACAATACAATTTCATTCAGAGAGATTCATCTAGTAGACCCGCCTTCTGTCCTTGTTTTTGTTTGAGATCGAGTGAGAGAGGAACAGTGCAAATATCACTGCTATACTCTGAAAATAATAAGAAATAAGGTATAATTAATTTCATTATAAATTGATAGACTAACCAAATTACATAATTTAGGTTCATGCAATAAATTCTAGATTTTTGTTGGTATCACTACATAGTATAAAACAAAGTAAATTCCGTGTCTGTCCGACCCTATATTATGCTTAGATTTTTAAAACCACCAAACAGATTTTGATGCGTTTTTTAATAATAGATAGAATGATTGAAAAGGAAGGTTTATATGTATAATACGGGCATAAAATAGCAGATAAACATGGATAATTTTAAAGGTTTCTAATGTCATAAATAAACACATGTTTGCGGTTACACTGCAAACGCTGCGTGAACCCTATGAGCTAGATCAAAATAATGTACAGCAATATTGTACCCCTTCAAAACGTCTACAAAAAAGTCTGCAACATTACATGT
Organism: Ectropis grisescens; assembly: GCA_017562165.1. Classification (NCBI taxonomy): domain Eukaryota; kingdom Metazoa; phylum Arthropoda; class Insecta; order Lepidoptera; family Geometridae; genus Ectropis; species Ectropis grisescens. Next base: position 1,398,949 of record CM029796.1, read on the forward strand.
CTATCTTTTGTGAATAACCCACAATAACCATTGTTATTAGTACTTGTATTTAGTATCAGCATTGCACCCGTGCGAAGCCGGGGCAGGTCGCTAGTTCTACATGACTGATAAACTTATTTTGGTAACTTTTTGGGACCTGAGGTGGTCTTGGATTCAATGACATTTCTTAAAATACTTTTTTTCGCGATTCTCTCTTTTAGCAGTCAATTTATGTGCGGAACTAGCGTCGCATTAGTTGTCCCCCGCGGTTTCACTAATCGAAATATAGTGCCCGAGCTACACGAGACTAGATTTTCAAGCGAGGGTAGCAAGCTAGCGCTTTTAGCTTCGTGTAGACAAAACTAGCGTTGCGTAGCGTTGTCTACACGAAGCTAGATGTAAGCTTGCCATCCTAGCTTGAAAAACTAACCTCGTGTCGCTCGGGCATTGAATTTCGATAAGTGAAACCGCAGGGGACAACTAAACTGTTTTGCGCCACTAACTCTATGTAAAGTCCCCAAAACGTACCAAGTCAAGCCCAGTCTGGTATATAAGACTATCATGCTTCATGCTATATTATACGACATGCAACATTATACATCATGCAAAAAAATGGCATGCATTGTTATATAAATTTTGAAATACCTACCTGTTAGTCTTCAATCTTCCAAGGAATAAAACTGTTATAAAATTAAGTTAAAATTGTAAGTTTGTTTTAATCCTCATCTCGGACGAAGAGGTTTAACCGCATTTAGACACTTCTTGTAAATGCATTGGCATCTACAGACTATGACACCGCAACCATAATATTAGTAGATTATATATATAGATATATTTAACCAAATTGTCAACCTATTGGCCTCAGATCTAGGGTTACCAGAAAAAAATCAAAAGTTCGGAAAAATGGGGCTGGTTTGCAATTTTTTCTCAAACTTACTTAACCTTTTAATTAAAATTACCAAAAGAAGATTATTTTAAACTTTTACTAAACAGATATTTCAAATGTAAGCTGTATTTTATTGAAAATTCTAAATATCCTGAGATTTGATGAGATGGGAACACAAAATCCCACTTCAATCTAATACCTCTAAACGAGCAATTCTTGTAGGTGTATAGTATTCGGAATCTCGGATATCGCTCCAACGATATTCACGCAATTTAGTATGCAAGGGGTTTCGGGGCGATAAATCGATCGAGCTCGAGCTTTTCGTGCGCTCCGTTTCAATTCAGGTTCTTTAAAATTAAACTCAGACACTCGACATAATTTAGTGAAATCTACGATTAAGTCGTCCAGGTCAGCAGATTTTGCTATAATCCCATCATTCATTACAATTTGCTGAAAATTTTGGACCACCTCTGAATTGTATTTCACCTCAGAAACCACCTCTGGTTCTTTATTTTGTCTGACATCATAGATCATAGTATCAACCAAACAAAAAAAAGAACCATCAAAAACGATTCACAATTGGCGGAGCTATCGCGTCACTTACCTAAATATTAAAAAAAAACGGCCAACCTAATTGAGAACCTTCTCCTTTTTTGCTGGTTAAAAAGAATACAAACCTGGACGATGATGATGACAATGAGCACAGCCCCGACGGCTCCAGAGAAGGTCTCGAGCCAGCTGCCGACCATGGCGCCGCAGCCGCGGTAGGTGTCCTCCAGTGCGCACGCGCCGGCCGCGTCAGGGGAGGGGCAGCAGGTAGGGGGGGACGATCTGCCCGACGACGATGTAGGACGAAGCTCCAATCGTGCCGCAACAACGGAACTGAAAATATGTATAAGATTCGAATTATTTATTTCAAACTACCTGCAATTTTACCAACTATCCACAGAAGTTGTTGATTAAAATTTGATATATTTATGTCACCGTAAAATTGGAAATAATGTGAGTTTAGAATGAAACGCGTAAGAATATAGCATATAGCAAAGAGACAGGTAAAATGAAAAAACGCCATAAAATGGGTGAATTGCCATTTTATGGCTTATAAAAATGTCTTTTATTTCAACTAGTTTAGGGCTTTTCAAAGATAGCTTTTTATGGCCATTTTAGGACTATTAAAAAATGCTTTTTAATTCGACTACATTGCGCCCTATCTTCAGTTTTGCGATCCTGGCAGAGATTTTAATAAACATTTACAAAATCTCTCCCATCACTTGATAAACACTCACAAATCGTGACCAGTGAGAGCTACCGTCTTACCGCGAGTTCGACGCCGTGGAAGGCGGGCCGCAGGTTGGTGTTGTTGAAGGCGGTGACTATCCAGCCGTCAACAGTCTGCTGCAGCGTGTCAAGACTGCCCAGGATTACCACGGTCAGGTATACGAATGCGATGAGCAATAGCGCCACTATTATTGAATACTGGAAACAGAAACAAGATAACGTTATTATTACGTTTCCTTGATTTGCCCAAAGCGTTCGATCTTGTCTCTTATGATGTCATGTGGAGCAAGGTGGAGGCATTAATTAACATAGGGAGGGAGCTCATCTGCTTGTTTGGGTGTCAACGGAATTGCGTGAGATGGGCGGGGATGATGTCAGAGCAGTATCGGCTGTGGAGTCAGACAGGGCGGTTTGACATCTACTCTCTACATTAACGATATGATCGTCGCGCTTAGCAGTTAGCATGTGGAGTGTGTGTAAATAATTTCAGTTACGCAGACGACATGGTGCTTCTGAACGCGTCGGTAGGTGGACTGAGGCAATTAATGCGAGGAGTATGCCCGTGATCACGGATTGAGATATAACGTGGCGAAGAACCAGTTCGTGGTCTTAGAGAATGGCCCAGTCTCCTCTATGCCCCGCTACTCACCAGCCAGGTCTGCACTTCCGTGTCCATTTCGTTCCGTTCGAGATTTTGTTTTTGGGTAAAGTACCCGTAGCAGAGGTATGTGACAACTTTTCACCCTGCTTAAAATGTACCTATCCAAAATGTTATGTCAGCTCTCGGAATATTACAGCTTACATTTGCTTACTAAAACATTTTAAAGGATCGACACGTTTAACTGTCGCTCCATAAATATGTTAATTCCAGAGAGAGAGTGCAAAGAGTTTACATATACTACGTATAGAGTTGGCACAAACGCTTTACACCGAAAGCACGGGTAACATCTTTCTTGGCTTGTCGCTCTTGTGAAAGTGTCATACTTTTGTCGCGGCACATTGCCCTTTGCACTGTTGCATTGCACTGTTGCCATAGAAAATATGCACGTCATCTGCTTACGATTGACACTAAAGAAATGTGCGGAAAATCTAACTCTATACGTAGTATATGTAAACTCTTTGGCCTAGTGACTGCCCCTAGTATAAAGTCAAAGTTCTATAATCACAAATGTATATCGTGATTCTTCAGCTCCATTCCACAACCCACGAAAAATCTGTGTGGTGCACCAAAAGAGGTTTTTTCTTCAAAAAAGGAGGGACACGTACACAGATGAGCATGCACCGCGACTCCCGGATAGCGCCGCAGCAGGCCAGGAACCCGATGAAGAAGACCACGGACCCCAAAACGATCAGGCTGATGGGGATGATGTTGACGGGCAGGATCTCTTGGAGGTCTCGGAGCCCCACCAGCACCGCTATCCCCAGGCCGAGGATGGCCACACCCAGGAGCTGGAAACCAGAAGTTATCTATTAACATCGGCTTACGCGAGGACGAAGTCGCAAACAAATACCCAAAACTGGACGTCTACTCTCCTTTCCTACTCCGTTTCTACTTCGATCCGTCGTTTCGATGTTGTTCAAACAATGTTCAATCGGAAAAAACGAAGTAGTAAAAAAGTTAAAGTTAAAACTTGTAACTCAGAATTTGATAGCTTACTTTGGATACTACGCGAGTGAAACCGGAGGGCGTGGCTTGAGCAGAGCCATCTAGAAATGCCTCGGCCAATGGGAAATGCTAACGAATTTCTAGATGGCCAATAACCGTGGTCCCGAGTTTATCCGAAGATTTCTTATCATTCCCGAGCGTGACGCTAGAATTCAATTCACAGCCCACGAAAAATCTGTCTGTGGCGCGCCAAAAGAATTTTCTCGAAAATCCAGTATCATGATGATATTTGTTCCTAATAAACTCTTCATTCACCCTGCTAACTGGTATTCACAAAACATGGCATTTTTGTGTAATTTGATCCAACTGGACAGATAGTTTTATCAAATAGTTTTTATTTTGATTAACAGTCTTTGTATGACGATATCCGAGCGAAGTCGGAACTAGCCGCTAGTAGGTATAATTCATATTTAATTGTCGACACAAACTTATCAATGTTGAGGTTCCATGAACGTTCAAGATAAACAGTATTTTCACATTGTGCAATACGTAAAAGAACAGCTATCGGACTATTCGTAGCTCCGAAGAGCGACACCGTTTCATAATAGATGTTCCAAAGACTCTTAACGAAGGAATTTGACTCCGCTTTGATTTTAACATCTAGACTTTGTCTGAGTGGGTATATCCTGAGGAGTATAGTCTTGGTATTGTGGATCTGTTTCTTCTATAATACAAATCTATGATTGTTATAGAAGTATTGCACACACTTCAAGCCGCACGGAATTATGTCATCGTTGGGAAGAGTGAGCTCACTCTTTCCGTTCTAGTCGGTTGCAGGAAGCGGTGAACGCCGGACGTTTTTACCTTATTTCGTTGTCAACAACCAAAATAAGTAGAACCACAGTATACATCTCCGCTAGCGATTCGACAGGTCGAGTGGGGGTGGTGTGTAAATCACTCCGCTGCACACACAGACGCAGTTTGTTGACCAATTTCAGGATTCTCAGAGCACATCCATAGCTCTAAATCGTTGCGCACAATATGTCAATCTCTAAGATGTATATGCCAATATATTAAGATATTGCACTCATCCAAAAACCTTCTAACGAGCAAATCCCACTCCGCTGTCGCTCCAACGCTACATTACTATGTTGGTGACGTCAACCCATAATATTTCCACCCCAAAGACCTTAACGCGACTAAAAATCTTTTCACTTTAACTTGTGTTAAACAACTAACTTAAAATTTACTTACGCCGTTACATACGCCATTTTTTTCAACTTCGACAAATACCATAATAACACATACAAATAAAATTAATAAATTATACACATAACTATTCTTTGAAAAACCTTCGTTCCATTGAATGTAAGAAAAAACGGAATCTCTCTACAATATACTGAGATTATCGAGAACATACAGACAGAAAATTTATTGACTTTGAATATAATAAAATAAAGTAATAAAAAAGTTCTTTGATGAAATATGTATTACTAGTAGCAATCCGCGGTTTGACTCGCGTAGATTTGATCCCGTTATTTTGTAGCGATAAATAATAGCCTATACATAGGCTGTGTTTATTTATAGCCTATTTGTTATAGGCCATTTTGGTATAATTCCATATTCTAATCTGCTTATACCAGTATCACATTTCGGTGCGGTACTAGATAATGACTCATCATGTTCCAATAGCTACGTGTCACTGTTGTTATGTGCAGGCATGTTGCTTACCATCAGGCATAGGATCTGCTTGTCTCGTTACTCTATACTATAAAAAATCAAAATTAAGTTTTTATCGTTTTATTAAAAATAATACAAATAGAAATATCGTATTACAAAAAAAAATACAATTAAACATATTTAGACCATTAAATTTCGATTTAATGGTCTGAATATGTTTAATTAAAGCTATTCTCTAAAGTTGCTCCAAGTTACACATAATTGCTAATTTTCGTGAATATCATTAGTGCCTTGTTGAATAGTTCAGTAGGAAGTTACATCGTGACACTCGATTTTTATATATTGAGACTAGCGGCCCGTTCCGGCTTTGCTCGGATATTGTCACATAAAGCCCATTAATTGAAATAAAAACTATCCTATCTTTTAAGTTGGATCAATCTACACACGGTGTCCAAATTTGATCAAAATCGGCTAAGTAGTTTTGGAGTCCATCGCGGACAAACATCGTGACAGGAGATTTATATATATTACGATTTTCGTATAATGTTTGTTACGTACCGAGAACAATAAATTTGCAATAAAGAGAACATATTTCGCAATGAACGCGGCACAACACATTTTTATATATTTTCACTGGAACTTTATATAAAAAAATAAACAAAACGTGTATAACCACCGATCGAAATATAAGCTATGAGTAAGTGACCATCGAAAGATCAATAATAAATAAAGTGTGGCGCTGATTAGATACGATAACATACCAAATTATCTATAGGGTTCTCCAGAAGTGTGTAGAAGATTGCAAGCTCCATGATATACAATACGGTATTTGACTAAATTTGTAATAAATGATTTTTGATTACATAATATACATACCACATGAATATTTCCGCAAGAGCCACTGTTTTTACATAAAAAATAAATGTTTAAAGTATAAAGTTCGAAAAGCCCGCCAAAAACGCTGTGTCTGGTCAAATGACGCGCGTGACGTCACACGCCAGTAAATAAATCACTGTTCTCGAAGAAACCGTTTGCTATAGATGACATATTTACTGGCGTGTGACGTCAACAGCGTTGTCATCCTTAACAGTGCGTTTACGTCGAAGATAAAAATTCAGTATTTTTAACCCCCGACAAAAAAAAGGGTGTTATAAGTTTAACGTCGATGTCTGTCTGTCTGTCTGTCTGTCTGTCTGTCTGTCTGTCTGTCTGTCTGTGTGTGTGTCTGTCTGTGGCACCGTAGAGCTCAAACGGATGGGCCGATTTCGATGCGGTTTTTTTTATTTGAAAGTTAATATCCGTGCGGGTGTTCTTAGCTATGTTTGGTTAATATCGATTCAAAATGGCCGCCTCAACAAAATGGCGGACAAAATATTTCTTCACAACCTACCTCAATATGGGTATTAAATGAAAGGGCTTGACTAGTAGAATACTAAACGCTATAACAAATTTCAAATCCAAGATGGCCGCCACCACAAAATGGCGAATTATATAATATTTTTCACTACTACCTCAATATGGGTATCAAATGAAAGGGCTTGATTAGTAGAATACTTTGCACTATGACAAATTTCAAATCCAAGATGGCCGCTCCCACAAAATGGCGAATTACATTTCCTTTTCACAATTCCCTTAATATGGGTATCAAATGAAAGGGCTTGACTAGTAGAATGTTGTACAGATAACAAATCTAAGGTAGTCGGGGGTTAATCAAAATTTTTAATTTTGTTCTTGTTTAAATTTTCATTGGCGTATTTCACAAAAAATACACACTATATCTCCGAAAATAGAGTGAAATATGTGTATTTAATGTGTTATCTAATAAGATTATCATAATTTATATATTTTCAACATTTTTAGTATTAAAATTAACGTGGTTGTTACATATATTTAATTGGATAACGGGACACTCACGTATATACGGTCGGTCAATCCGACTCGAGTTTCGGCCGCGTCCGGCGGCCTTTTCAAGGCGAGTGCACACGCGGCGGCTGCTCGTTTGGCACTGTTTTGCTCGTGTTTGCCAAACGGGCAGCCGCCGCGCGTGTGCACTCGCCTTGAAAAAGGCCGCCGGACGCGGCCGAAACTCGAGTCGGATTGACCGACCGTATATACGTGAGTGTCCCGTTATCCAATTAAATATTTTCAACATTGTCAAATACCGTATTCATAAACTTTTTGGGCTCGAATCGAAGCTAAATCCTGAGGGTCTACCGTCTAAGTAACAGACTTTTTTTTGAAGTGAAAACGACTTTTGGCGCACCACATACAGATTTACCTTGGGCTGTGAATTGAGTTCAAGCTTCACGTTCGTATATGAACGAAATCTTCGGGTAAACTCGGGACTATCGGCATTTCCCATTGGTCCGCGAGCAAGTTTAGAAGGAAGCTATCCTCGCTTCTGAATTTAGTATGCTTAGCTTACTGAATGTTATAATGTATTACACTTTACTGAATTCAGTGGAGACTAAATTCAGTCGACTGAATTTAACTAAGTGTTAAAAGCATCGATATAATTAAAGAAACGAAGATGAGGTATGCTATAATCTAAAGACAACATAACGTGGCGAAAATTTTTGAAAAATTTAAAAACTGAATTGTCAGCGAACGTACACAACTCCTTGTTGCGGCTGAGACTAAATCAGGAGACGTCACCTGATTTTGCATCGCCATAGTAGAAGCGCGTTTGCCGCTTCTGCCGTTTTTAAGAGTTCGATGGTTAAAAGCCTTTTAGATTATATATAGCTCTCTCTTTTCTTTTCGCTTGTAATTATAGAGACAGTATGAAAGCGAAAGCAGATCTACAGTACATTTAGCTCTACAGTAGCCCTACCGCTAATCTGAAGTACTGCGTCTAAATTACGGGTCCTCAGTGACACGGACTAAGGCTGCATGTAGTGTTATTATCTATACTAATATTATAAAGCTGAAGAGTTTGTTTGTTTGTTTGAACGCTAGGATCTTGGGAAGTACTGGTCCGGATTGAAAGATTATTTTTCTATTGGATAGTCCATTTATCGAGGAAGGCTATAGGCTATAGAAAATAACGGTACTATTAACAGAAGCGGAGCATGAATCAAGAATGTAACAAAATCGGGAAAAAATATTCCATTTTGAGAGTTTTCGAACGATTCGTGCTTTGACATGACACATGACAGCATGTGTCTAAGATTGCGTCATTGAATATCACAGATTACTAATACTGTTTAATATAAAACCTTTGCTAAACTATTTTTTTTTCTAAATCTGTGTTGGTACAACCAATTTGCGACAGGTGCCGTAGCAGGTAGCTAAAGAGGTGTTTTGTTTGAAAGCGATATTCTCAGGAATGGCTGAACCGATTTCAGTCATTCTTTCACCGTTGTATATGTGCGGGATCCTGATGAGTACTATATACCTCGGGCAACGCCGGGGCGGGCATCTAGTCTTATATAGGTTTTTCCGCACGGTTCCTTTGTGGTAATCGTAAGCAGATGACGTGCGTATTGGCTATGGCAACAGAGTGATGTGCCGTATGACACTTCCACTAGAGCGACAAGACAAGAGCGATCTGACCCGCCCTTCAATACTCAAATCTTTATTGCGTCATATGTAGGTACAGTACAATAATGTGTTGTTATTATAGTTATTGAATTTGTTACATATGGCATAAGGACACGGCAAAAGTGGCATCGGAACGTCTCATTTCTAGGTCATCAAAATTGTCTTGAAAAAATCTTGTAGTTTGTAATAGCATATTCTCTAATATATTCTTTAGACATTCAATTAAATGGGTTTTTTCCAAGTCTTTTTTGTCATTTGGTAGCTTATTATATATTTTTGCAGCCATTGAGTGTGGGCCAGCGCTATGCATTTCTAACCGGGAGTTAGGTTCAACAAGTTTGTGAACCCCTTGTGTGTTTGTGTTCCCTTCTACCGCCTAACTAAATGGGCTTTCGTTTTGCTATTACGGTCTCTATAATTTCAAGCAGAAAAAAACAGAGAGCAATTTCAACGCTAAGACTAAGCTAAGTTCTAGTTAGGCCCTCTGTGTTTTCGGTGTAAAGCGTTTGTTCTAACTCTATACGTTGTAAATGTAAACTCTTTGGTTATTATTGATACCAATCCTACCTGTGACATTTTCGACGATAGAAGAAAGGGCAAGGTAGATCATGCAGATCAGTTGCAAACTCCCCGAAATGTATCCTATAAGAAACCGATAAGCTAGCAATTTATTTTTAGGTTTAGTAAACTTCTTCCAATTAGTGCATTGTCTTTAACAGCATAAGCATCCCACTAACTGCCCTTACTATTTTGGGACTCGTCTTCTCTCGCAAGGAGAGAGTGAAGGCCATAATCCGCCACGCTGGCCCAGAGTGGGTTGGTGGATGACCATCGATATAATTAAAGAAACGAAGATGAGGTATGCTATAATCTAAAGACAACATAACGTGGCGAAAATTTGTTTGAAAAATTTGAAAATTGAATTGTCAGCGAACGTACACAACTCCTTGTTGCGGCTGAGACTAAATCAGGAGACGTCACCTGATTTTGCATCGCCATAGTAGAAGCGTGTTTGCCGCTTCTGCGTTTTTAAGACTTCGTAAAATCCTTTTAGAATTTTTATATCTCTCTTTTTTTTCGCTTGAAATTATAGAGACAGTATGAAAGCGAAAGCAGATCTACAGTACATTTAGATCTACAGTACATTTAGATCTACAGTATATTTAGATCTACAGTACATTTAGATCTACAGTAGCCCTACCGCTAATCTGAGTTAGTGCATTGTCTTTAACAGCATAAGCATCCCACTAAATGCCCTTACTATTGGGACTCGTCTTCTCTCGCAAGGAGAGAGTGAAGGCCATAATCCGCCACGCTGGCCCAGAGCGGGTTGGTGGATGACACATAAACTCGAAAGGTACACGTCTGTTTCCTTAACGTTTTCCTTCACCGTTTTAAGTTAGCGTCATTAATTAATTGAAGGGCGGGTTTCTAGATCGCTGGAAGTATATCGAAATGTGCTGGTTCTTCACCCTTTTGGCCTTCAGTTAACAGTTTCTGTGCAACCTAGAATGAAACGTGACTGGATGATAAAACTACAATATCTATGATTCCTGTGAAAACACGCCTTTTGCGCGTTGGGATTACCTATTACATATGTATATTACGACGTTTCATGGGAGTTATTTTAATAAACTATTCCACTTTAGCTTTACTTGATGATGTTGTGGTATTACAGCCGATTTCAGCCATGGCGATTGCTTTGCGTAAATCTCTAAAATAAAATGAAATTTCTTCGGTTCAAGAGCACTATTACTTAAAAAATTGGATTGGATTAATTATGGAATAATTCTTTGGGGAAATAGTGTTAAAGGATCTATTATATGTTATTCGGGGAAAATGTAGTTTCAGTTTCCAGTTTCACCCGCGTAGTTTTCAAAGTGAGTCATCAAATTCTGAGTCATAAGTTTTCACTTCTATCGGCAGTTCCTGACTGCCAATATATATAATATATATATATATATATATTCGTTTTGTGTGTGTATTATGCGATTGCGCCGCGAATCGTGTATCGATTTTGATGATTCTTTTTTTGTTTGATACATACTACTTGAGAAGTGGTCCCATGTAAATATTATCGAAATTCGGACGATTTTGAAAATATCAATATAATGAACTAAAATTTGCTTATCTTTCTTTTTATCTTTACCTGGACGATGTTATTGTAGATCTCACAAAAAATGTGAAATTTTGGCGAGTGTCCTGAGTTTGATTTTATATTGAAGGCGCCTTTAGTGTTTTTTTTGGAAAAAAATAGTTATGTTGTTTGGAAGTTCGTTTTTTGTTGGAAAAGTAATGTATTTTCTTTTTAAATAATGCTACTTATACCGATACCTACCTACCTACTACTGCCTACCTACTGCCTACCTACCTACTGCCTACAAGAAGGTAGAAGTGCTCGAAAACTTGTCCAAGCTTTTTGTAAATCCCAAGGTTGTCTGGGAAGAAATCGCTTTCAGCGTTAAGGCCGCAAGTTGATTTGCTAGTTTTACTGTTTATCTTATACACTCCGCGAGGCATAAGCTGAGCTTTGCATTTGTGTGAGTGTACATGGATAGTGTAGGTGTGACAACCGGCCTTAGGCGCGGCGCCATTCTGTCTCGCCGCGCTCCTGCCTGATTGGTGATCACTCACACTAATGCAAAGCTCAGCCTATACCTCGCGGACAAAATTTCAAGCTCCTGCCTGATTGGTGATCACTCACACTAATGCAAAGCTCAGCTTATACCTCGCGGAGTGGACTGCATTTGTATTATTTTAATGGTGTGAACAATAAAGAATTTTCATTAAACGATTCAAGCTTATTCCAAACAAATGTGGAAAACTTATTCTATTTCCACTAGCAGTGTCCCGTGGTTTTAACCGCGTAGTTCCCGTTATTTTCCCGGGATAAAATGTAGCCTATGTGCTCTTCCAGGATATAATCTAAACGTGTTCCAATTTTCAGCCCGATCCGTTCATACGTGACGACGTGATTGAGCACACAAACATCCAAACATTGACATTTAAAGTTTTAGTAGGCTACCTAATGTACTCAACATGCACTAATACTTTAAACGACCCTATTTTTGGCTATCAGTATAGAGTTTAGCGTGTTGACAAGTCACTGCTGTTTTTTAAATACGAAATATAGAGAAAATGTGATTAAGGCTCCATCAGCGATTTCGTGGATGATGAGAGCTGATAAGACTGCGGTTCGAAGAAAAAATATCAATTTTATGATGCTTATGAGGAAAACTAGTTTTATTCTTAAACGTATCCGCATTGAATGCTGTCTAACCTACGGTGTAAAAGAGGGGCTTTTTTTTCTTTTCTCTTCTTCTTTTAGGTTCTCAAATCTGAGGAAGAATCGCACCTTATTTTTGTGGTGACGAGACGAGCAGGACATGTGCCTGATGGTAAGCAACATACCTGCCACATAACAGCACAGTGACACACAGGTATTGGGACATGAAAAGTCCAAATCATTACCTAGCACTGCATTGCGCTCGTCACCCAGATATCTAAGATATTATATCTCTAAGCCCGGTAATTTATCTGGAAACATTGCCCTTCCAACCGGAACACAGTAATGTTTGCAGATTCCTGCTTGGCGGTAGAATAACCGTTCCTTCCACTCGACACCACCAAAACGACACCAACCGTGGTGTCGTATGGAATCTCTAGTCCATACGACACCACCCTAGTGATGTGCTGTTCCGCCATTAGTTTATATCATCGATATAATTAAGGAAACGAAGATGAGGTATGCCATAATCTAAAGACAACATAACGTGGCGAGAATTTGTTTAAAAAAATTTGAAAGTTGAATTGTCAGCGAAAGTACACAATTGTCAGCGAACGTACACAACTCCTTGTTGCGACTGAGACTAAATCAGGAGACGTCACCTGATTTTGCATCGCCATAGTAGAAGCGCGTTTGCCGCTTCTGCGTTTTTAAGAGTTCGATGGTTTATATGTATTTTATGTCGTCAGTATAAGTATCCATGTCCATTGTGAAAAATTAAAATATTCGGACGGAAAGACAATAATATGCAAATTGCAATGAACAATGTCAAGATGACCATTTGAGTGACAGATAAATATGAACTTTATCAAATGACATACCTCATTAATGAAACTGCTTGAACTTAATTGGCGTTTTCATATCAACAACTTTGTATGTAGGTAACCTCACTATTAGTCGGTGGTGTCGTATGGACTAGTGATTCCATACGACACCACCGATGGTGTCGTTTTGGTGGTGTCGAGTGGAAGGAACGAGAATAACTTTACTGGCAAAGGTGTGGTACTTCCCCAGGCGCGGACTCTGCCAACAATCCTACCACTACCTTTCCCAATTATTATTCAGCCTAGTTTTTATATTTGTATCGCCGAGATACATTACATTACTAGTGTAATTTACTAGATTGGACCGGATGGTTTCACAAATGATATGTTCATGTTTTCATATGAAATAAAGGAATTTGTATCCGGCCCAGTAACTGTCCAAGACTCCTTCCAAGTGTTGATCGACGAGCGAGGAATATACATACATCGATATAAACCATTATAATATGTTATAGAACACATATGTGTTCTGAGCACCTTGAAATTGGAAATAAACTGCGTCTGTGGGTGGTGGGTGCAGCGTAAGTAGTTTACACACAAATTAACCATTTTTTAAATAAATTTAGCAACTCCTCAGATTCCGGGGTCCGTGGCCTTTGTCATTTGTTTTCTTTTTTACATGAATCTTGGATTAGGAGAAGTAAAGGAAATAGGGGGGAGTAGGGAACATTTTCATTCTAATTCTAGGCCTATTTTATTTTCTAAGCCGCCTCCTCCCGGCTCAGCGCCTCCACCACGACAGCATTTCTGTCTTTGATGGCCATCTGCAAATTGAACTCTCGGATGGTCTTCGGTGTTGCAGCCAACGCTCGCCGAACGAACCGACCGATGGCGTCGTCGGTGTCGTCAGCGTAGTACGTGAAGTCCCTTGTGTGCCGTGAGATTGCGACGACCGCATGGGGCACTATACCCATTTGACTGATCGTGCGACTCCGTAGCGTAATTAAGCATAATTGCACATCTAACCTGCCGTTGAACCCGTTGATGTCTTTCTTTGCATCCTGCTCTGTCCTTAGAAGTTTGCATAACTCTATCTCGTTCTATCTAATCATTGGTGGAAAGCTGTGCCACATGACAAGGATATTCGGCTTATCACAGCGCGATTTTTTACCTCGTCCCGCGCCCCCGCTGGTGACTTATGAATTTAAGCAGAGTCGTTTCATGCCCGATCAACAGGGTGGTTAATGTTCACACACCACCAATCTACTTGACCCCTAGAATCGCTAGCGGTGACGTATGCTGTGACGTTACTTATTTTAATTGTTGACGTCGCATAATGAGCGGTAAAAGCGTCCGGCATTCACCGCTTCCTGCAACCGACTAGTACGGAAAGAATGAGCTCACTCTTCCCAACGATGACATAATTGCGTGCGCCTGAAGTTTGGGAGGGCACATCTAATGGTTTATATCGATGTATAAATAGACGTTTCCAACTTGGCCGCGATTAGCGATCAGTCGACTAGAACCCTCAAGGGACACAGAAAGATATCGACTGATCCCCAGATTTTTTTTTTAATAAAGAGTGACGAGACGATCAGTACATGTGCCTGATAGTAAGCAACATGCCTGACACATAACAGCACAGTGGCACGCAGCTATTGGAACATGAAGAGTCCAAATCATTACCTAGCACTGCACTGCGCTCGTCACCCAGAGATCTAAGATCTTAAATCTCTAAGCCCTGTAATTTAAGCCAGATATCACGGGGGCACTTACCTAAAACATTTAAGCTGTGGAATGTCAATTAAAACTTAGACCAGTGAAGTGCCCTATTATTAAGATAATATTTCATTCATTTGATAATTTTTTAATTTAACAAATAACTAAAGATTTATCGGAATGATAAACATCAGACCAGTTGATTTCCTTAGGAAATTATGATGTCAACAATTTTTTAGTGAATGTGTTCTTTTGTTCTTATCAAATGCTGTATAATATTACAAGGCACAGTATAATTGATTACAGTACGTTAATTTCAGAAATATCTGATTGAAACTTACTCGGAATTTTTGTTTTGTAAAAGATAGGTTAAAACTTGACGGCCATGTCGTCTGATTTACAAGAACAAAATTAAAAATTTTGACTAACCCCCGACTACCTCAGATTTGTTATCTGTACAACATTCTACTAGTCAAGCCCTTTCATTTGATACCCATATTAAGGGAGTTGTGAAAAAAGAAATGTAATTCGCCATTTTGTGGTATCGGCCATCTTGGATTTGAAATTTGTCATAGTGCAAAGTATTCTACTAATCAAGCCCTTTCGTTTGATAGCCATATTGAGGTAGTAGTGAAAAAATATATATAAAGCGCCATTTTATGGTGGCGGCCATCTTGGATTTGAAATTTGTTATAGCGTACAGTACTCTACTAGTTAAGCCCTTTCATTTGATACCCATATTGAGGTAGGTTGTGAAGAAATATTTTATCCGCTATTTTGTGGAGGCGGCCATTTTGAATCGATATTAACCAAACATAGCTAAGAACACCCGCACGGTAATTAACTTTCAAATAAAAAAAATCGCATTGAAATCGGCCCATCCGTTTGAGCTCTACGGTGCCACAGACAGACACACACACAGACAGACAGACATCGACGTCAAACTTATAACACCCCTTTTTTTGGTCGGGGGTTAAAAACAGCAATACGATCGAATTGTACTTGTTTAACAATAATAGTATTTACTAACAAAGCTCCGCGATTTTACCCGTGTAATTTGTTATCCCGTTATTTTACCGCAATAAAAAGTATACTATGTATGTAGGCTGGCCTGGTGGCTTAGTGGGTAGTAAGTCTGCCTGCGAAGCCGAGGGTCGTGGGTTCGATCCCCACCCACTGCAAATATGTAATGAATTCAAATGTCTGCACTGTGTCTGGGTGTTTCTATGTATAATAAGTATGTATTTAGAAATATATAAGTATTGTATCAGCTATCTGGCTGCCATATTACAAGCTTTGCTTATATTGGGTTAGTTGGCCTTGTGTGTGAAATGTCCAGATTAAAAAGGAAAAAAAAACGATTTAAAAAGAGCGCTTGATGACTATGCGGTGATTCATCTTTATGTCATGTAAATTATCTGGAGACATTGCTCTTCAAACCGGAACACGGAGATTTTCGAATATTCCTGGTTATCGTTATAATAATTAGCAAAGGTGTGGTACTTACCTGGACTCGATAGGCACAGGGCCGAGGATGATCATGATAAAAGAGAGGCCTATATGCAGCGGGATTGAGAAGGCTGTGAATGATGATGATGATGACGTGGTACTTCCCCAGGTGGACTGCAAAGAGTCCTAACACAGTCAATAATAGAACATAGTATTAATACCCACACAAAACACTCACACACAAGTTGTAATACTATTAAAACATTATTTCTGTTACAAAAATAGTTCACACGTATCAGAAGGATTTTATCAATAAATTACTGATAAAACATGGCGATACAAATAAATAAGGTAAATCCCTAAAACTTGAGTCATTTGTAGCACTCTACGTCATAGAATAGATAATATAGATAGAACGGACACTCCCAACCCCCCGCCAATTTCAAGCTTCCTCACCCCTCAGGCCGTTTCGGATACGCTAGGAGCACTCAACGAAGGGCTGGTATCGAACATCTAATTCCTAACGAAATATCATCATGGTGGGTTGTTGTGCTGTTTACGGCTGTCCGTCAACAAAACGGGACAAGATTAAAAGCTTTATTTAATTTCCTAATGATAAAATAACGTAAGATTAGAAACTTTTCAATAACGTTGCTTTATAATATTACAAGCTTTGCTTAGTTTGGGGTCAGATGGTGTTGTGTGTGAACTGTCTACCAATATTTATTTATTTATAATAACGAAGTCGTTTTTAACTCCAAGTTCGTAACTCACACAGCCAGTAACTTATGTGCCCAAGCACGGATTGATAATGCCTGGAGGAATAATTGTAGTGACAGAATAAAGTTTCCTTCATGGGTAAGTGTAGAATAAAATGCGAATGTGTACCTACTAACAGAAATAGATATATAGGTACCTGATCTAATCTATCATCGGTTTCGTTTCATTTTACGCGGCAATACAAACACCCACAGATTTCTGAGTCTGAACAAACAATTTTGAAATCTGTGCAAACACCCTTTTAATTAGAATAGTATAATTTGGCTCCATTCTATTTATGTAACTCAACATTATAGCAAGTTTATAGACTACGTCACCAGGTGAACTTAAGGGGCACAACTATTCAATAAAACAATTCAGTAGCCCTAGCGCTAACGCACACATTCACGCGTGTGCACGAACGACATCTGCGTAGTTGTGTGAAGAGTAGGTAGCTCCACAGCGGCGATTGTATGGAATTTTAGTGCAGTGTCCGGGGTGTACACTCCGCGAGGTATAAGCTGAGCTTTGCATTAGTGTGAGTGATCGCCAATCAGGCAGGAGCTTGAAATTTTGTCCGCGAGGTATAGGCTGAGCTTTGCATTAGTGTGAGTGATCACCAATCAGGCAGGAGCGCGGCGAGACAGAATGGCGCCGCGCCTAAGGCCGGTTGTCACACCTACACTATCCATGTACACTCACACAAATGCAAAGCTCAGCTTATGCCTCGCGGAGTGTATCTACGTGTTTATCGGAATATACTATTAAAATAAATATAAATAAGTTGGTAAACATGTACTCGTATCACACATGAGTTACGGCTGGTCTAGTCGGGAGAACGGCGCTTGCCGATCCGGAGTCCCCGGGTTCAAATTCCACGCGCACCACTTTATGAAGCGAAGCGTAATGTAATGCCGGTAACTTGCCGGTGAAGGCAAACATCGTGAAGAAACCGACATGTACCTAGAATCTTTCGAAGTCATGTGTCATGCCCCAACCCGCACTGGGCCAGCGTGGATTATGGCCTTGACTAGCTCCTTGTGACAGGGCCACGAGTCCCAGCTGTGGGAACATTTAGTGGGCTTTTTATGCTGTACATGTTTTACACAATACTATATCTGTAGCCCCAAACTAAGTAAGGCTTGCACTATGGGAACCAGATAACGATTACAGATAAATATAATCAATACTTCTAACTTTGATATTTTTTGGAAGTTATCCTTTTTTTGTGAAATTACGAAACCCTTTACGATGCGCGCGCACATCGTCACGAGTCACGAAAATCTGACACTCTGAAGTTACCTAGTCAATATTTTAGTAAAGATTGTAACCAAATAGTTTACATATACTACGTTTAGAGTTAGCACAAACGCTTTACACCGAAAGCACAGGTAGCATGTGGGTAGCATCTTTCTTGCCTTGTCGCTCTTGTGGAAGTGTCATACTTTTGTCGCGGCACAACTCAACTCAATACCTATGAGTATCAAATGAAAGGGCTTGAATACTAAACACTATAACAAATTTCAAATCCAAGATGGCCACAACCACAAAATAGCGAATCATATTACTATTCGCTACTGCGTTAATATACTATCAAAGGAAAGGGAAAGAATATTGTACAAATTTCAAATCCAAGGCATAATTGGGGGTAAATCAACCTTTTTAATTTTGTTCTTGTTAATCGCGTTTTTAGTATTTTCATACGAACTGATTTAAGAGCCGGCTCACGTCGTCGCACGAAATTCAAAAAGTTTGTGTTCCGATTTTTCCATCTTTAGTATTATCTAGAAAAAGATAATTACGTTCAAAAAATAGGCCGATCTTTCTTGTTGACGTTTCCTTGTTTCAATTTTACTAATAATAAAGCCTTTAGTCGTAGGGAACGATCTCCCATGACCATTTCGCCGAAAAGTCGCCGCCGTGTCAGTTTCAGACTTCTAAATCTACAAGTGATACTCAAAATTTATACTTAAAAAAATATGGGAAACATCATACACATATTTTATTAATTCATTCAAGTTACATATATCTGAATTTTGGTCCCATTTATTAGTAAAAAAAAAACAAAATCATAAGCCAATTTTAAGTTTTATATTGCAGTTTTAGCGTTGTCTCTGTGTAAAATACACAATAACTCCAAAATAAAAATTAGACACGATAATACTTTGTTCTTTATAGAATCCAATACTATAGTTACTTTTCAAATCATAGTTGTCAATTTTTCAAAAAAATTAAATTACCAGCAGTCGAAATTACAATAAATTACGCTGCGCAATTCAGTATGCCGCGAGCGGCCGTCGGGGGAGGACCTGCGTCAGTTAGCGTGGGAGTCGGTTACGTAATATTTCGCGCGTTTATGACATAAACTAGAATAATTATAGTGCGTCCACAAAATTTTAAGTCGTTTGGCGTTTTATAACGTTTCATTCTGATTTTTCGCATCGGACCATCACATTTGATCTTGTTTACTTCTTGAAAAAGCAGAATCTGTCAATATTGTTTTTGACGTGACAACGTCTAATAAGTCGATGAACGCTGGCCGCATGCACGAAAATGGGATGACTCGTTAAGCCCATTGTCCCGTTACGCTCGTTGTCCCGTTGCATTACGGTAAATTATTCTTGCATTTCCAAACTCTGATTACTAGTATAATTTCAAGAATTTATACTTTTAATTGAAGGTTAATTTTCATGCGGTGGATCTTAGCTTTGTTGGGATAATATTGATTAAAGATGGCCGCCTCTACAAAACGGTGGAATAAATATTTCTTCATTTTCATTCATCTACCTCAATATGGGTATCAAATGAAAGGGCATGACTAGTAGAATACTACGCGCTATGACAAATTTCAAATCCAAAATGGCCGCCACCACAAAATGGCGGATGTCATTATTTTTAACCCCCGACAAAAAAAAGGGGTGTTATAAGTTTGACGTCGATGTCTGTCTGTCTGTCTGTCTGTCGGTCTGTCTGTCTGTCTGTCTGTCTGTGTGTCTGTCTGTGGCACCGTAGAGCTCAAACGGATGGGCCGATTTCGATGCGGTTTTTTATTTGAAAGTTAATATCCGTGCGGGTGTTCTTAGCTATGTTTGGTTAATATCGATTCAAAATGGCCGCCTCCACAAAATGGCGGACAAAATATTTCTTCACAACCTACCTCAATATGGGTATCAAATGAAAGGGCTTGACTAGTAGAGTACTAAACACTATAACAAATTTCAAATCCAAGATGGCCGCCACAACAAAATGGCGAATGTCATTATTTTTTTCTACCACCTCAATATGGGTAACAAATGAAAGGGCTAGACTAGTAGAATACTATGCACTGTCACAAATTTCAAGTCCAAGATGGCCGCCACCACAAAATTGCGAATGTCATTATTTTTTACTACCACCTCAATATGGGTAACAAATGAAAGGGCTTGACTAGTACAATACTATGCACTGTCACAAATTTCAAATCCAAGATGGCCGCCACCACAAAATTGCAAATGTCATTATTTTTCACTACTACCTCAATACCATGATCAATGACCATGACCAATTACAATGACCATGAGAAACGGCCACGACCAATGACCATGAGCAATGGCCATGACCAATGACCGTTCCGACGTGTTTGAGCAACGAACTTCCAATATCAATTAATCATCATTAATTTTTTTACTACTACCTCAATATAGGTATCAATTTAAAGGGCTTGACTATGCACTATGACAAATTTCAAATCCAAGATGGCCGCCACCCCAAAATGGCGACTGTCATTATTTTTTACTACCACCTTAATATGGGTAATAAATGAAAGGGCTTGACTAGTAGAATAATACGCACTATGATAAATTTGAAATCCAAGATGGCCGCCACCACAAAATAGCGAATGTCATTATTTTCACTACTTCACAATATAGGTGTCAAATGCAAGGGCTTGACTAGTAAAATACTACGCACTATGACAAATTTCAAATCCAAGATGGCCGCTACCACAAAATGGCTACTGACATTATTTTTTACTACCAACTCAATATGGGTAACAAATGAAAGGGCTTGACTAGTAAAATACTATGCACTGCCACAAATTTGACATGCCCTTGCATTTGAGACCTATGTTGAGAAGTAGTGAAAAATAATGACATTCGTCATTTTGTGGTGGCGGCCATCTTGGATTTGAAATTTGTCATAGTGCGTATTATGCTACTAGTCAAGTCCTTTCATTTGTTATCCATATTGAGGTCGTAGTAAAAAATAATGACATTCGCCATTTTGTGGTGGCGGCCATCTTGGATTTGAAATTTGTCATAGTGCGTAGTTTTTACTAGTCAAGCCCTTTCATTTGATACCCATATTGAAAAGTTGTGAAAAATAATGTCAGTCGCCATTTTGTGGTGGCGGCCATCTTGGATTTGAAATTTGTCATAGTGCATAGTATTTTACTCGTCAAGTCTTTTTATTTGATACCCATATTGAGGAAGTAGGGAAAAAAGAAATGTATTTCACCATTTTGTGGTGGTGGCCATCTTGGATTTGAAATTTGACATTGTGCATAGTATTTTACTCGTCAAGTCCTTTCATTTGATACCCATATTGAGGGAGTAGTGAAAAATTAAATGTATTTCGCCATTTTCTGGTGGCCACCTTGGATTTGAAATTTGTCATAGTGCATAGTTTTCTACTGGTCAAGCTCTTTAAATAAATTTGATACCCGTATTGAGGTAGATTATGAAGAAATATTTAGTCCACTATTTTGTGGAGGCGGCCATCTTGAATCGATATTAACCAAACATAACTAAGAACAACTGCACAAAAATTAACCTTTAAATAAAAATGAAATTATACTAGTAATCAGATTTTTGTAATGCAAGAATAATTTATCGTAACGTAACGGGACAACGAACGTAACGGGACAATAAGTCATCAATTTTCGTGCACGCAGCCAGCGTTCATCGATTTAGTAGACGTTGTCACGTCAGAAAATCTCATCAAAATTTTTAGTACACTGCCGTTACGGCTCAAGATCGTTCTGTCCGCCTAAACGCTCGAGCTGAATCGAACGGACGCACGCTGACAATGTTGCAGGATTTTACCTAAAGTTGAGTTCTGTCGTTTTGTGAGAGGGCTCTTAAGAGTCGCATCGTACATTGTCGTGCGAGTCATTTGCATAAAGTGTCGTTAAAGAAGGAAGATAGATAAGATAGACCGTATCCGATAGATTGGCAGCCGAATTGAGACATGCGCGGTCCGAGGGGGGGTCACGGGGACATGACCCCCAAAATCGTATACGTCGAACAAAAATCTAAGAAAATTAAAATATCTAATAGTACATAGACTATTTTTTATCGCGGGAAACCACTAGAACGGGAACTACGAGGTAAAACCTTGGGGACTACTAGTAAAGTATTTTTTGCTCGATTTATTTTATGTCTACTTGTGACCCCCCCCAAACCTGAGGCTGCGTACTGGTGACCCCCTCCAAAATTCGAGGCTGGGACCGCGCCTGAATTGAGAGAACGGCGACTGCCGATCCAAGGCGGGATGGTTTGATCCCACACGCACCACTGCCTTTTCAAAGTCATGTGCGTAATCATCATCAGCCGCGAGACGTCCACTGCTGATCATAGGCCCTTTGATTTCTACAACGAAGGTCCTGCGCAACCTGCAACCAGCGGTTTCCAGCGACCTTTGTGAGGTCATCTGTCCATCTAGTGAGGCTGTTCAATACTGCGTCTTCCGGTTCGTGGTCGCCACTCGAGAACCTTTCTTCTCCATCGGTTGTCAATTTTGCGAACGATGTGGCCTGCCCATTGCCACTTCAGCTTGCTTACTCTTTGAGCTATGTTGGCTACTTTCGTACTATTGCGAATATCCTCATTACGGATTCTGTCGCGCAAAGAGACTCCGAGCATAGCTCTCTCCATAGCTCGCTGTGCGACTTCTAAGCTTTCTTATGAGGCCCACTGTTAAGGACCACGTCTCAGTTCTACAGACCATCACTGGCAAAACGCATTGATTGAAGACTTCAGGCAATGGGGTGCGTGATGTCGCTATCTTAAAAAACGGTGAAGAAAAATACGTCACGAGGAAACCAGAATGAAGGTACCTAGAACCTTTCGAGGTCATGCGTCATCCCCCAACCCGCAATAAGCCACGGCATGGGCGGTAAGGAGGGTTACTCCTTACTTTCGGGTTCACAGAGGACATGACTCACCCTCCCAAATATATATTATAATTATAAAACAAAGTATCGAATAGTACACAGGCATTTTTTACCGCGGGAAAACATTTGGAACAGCAGCTACGTGAGTAACGAGGTGCTACTAGAAAAGTATTTCATTCATTCATGATTTAAGAGCGACGCTCTTGTCGATGGAGTTCCTTCCATGTACTTCTACACTCCGCCTTCTCCTTGACTTCCTGATACGACACTACATTTATCTTCTCCTTCACTTGGTTCATGTAACTTCTCCTAGGTCTACCTCTCTTCCTCCTCCCTTCTAATTTACCTTCCGTTATTGTTCTAATGAAGTTGTCGTGTCGTATCAGATGTCCCAACATCTTTTCTCTTCTGTTTTCTATTGTTTCCATTAATGTTCTTTTCTCCTCTACCATCTTCAAAACTTCTTCATTGCTCTTCATTTCCTTCTAGCTGATTCTCTCCATTCTCCTCCAACACCACATTTCGAATGCCTCTAATCTTTCCCTATCCCTTTGAGTCATGGTCCACGTTTCGCTGCCATACAATGCAATACTCCAGATGTAGATCTTAATCAGCCTCTTGCGAATATTCTTTGATATTCGGGCTTTAAACAGATGCTTTTTATTGTTAAAAGCTCTAGAAAAGTATTTACTCGACAAATTGTGTTATTACCAAAGAGTTGACATATACCACGTATAGAGTCGGAACAAACGCTTTACACCGAAAGCACGGGTCTGATCGCTCTTGTCGAAGTGTCATACTTTTGTCGCGGACATAGCTTGTTGCCATAGCAAGTATGCACGTCATCTGCTTACGATTGGTGCATAGGTACCGTGCGGGGAAAACCGGATCTATTTACTTATCCTCTAAGGTTATTATTGATACTGGTTTGACATTTACATATTGCCCTGCCATCGACTGAATAAATAACTGAACCGGGCTTGAGTGTTGTCACTAAGTCACCCTGCACTTCTCAATGTAACGGTACGCGTCTCTTCTTGTTCTCAGGGTGAAGCAGGAACGTGATGAGGAGGAGCACCCTGAGCAGTGGCAGTATGCGGAGTCGATCCTGCCCGACAGCCCGGGGGAGGACGAACCCCTGGTCAAGAGAGCGCCGGGTGATGGAAAGGTAAGCCTAAGATTCAACGTATCTTTTTAACCAACTGCCATTGTTTTTAACCCCCGACCAAAAAAAGGGGTGTTATAAGTTTGACGTCGATGTCTGTCTGTCTGTGTGTGTGTGTGTCTGTCTGTGGCACCGTAGAGGTCAAACGGATGGGCCGATTTCGATGCGGTTTTTTTTTATTTGAAGGTTAATATCCGTGCGGATATTCTTAGCTATGTTTGGTTAATATCGATTCAAAATGGCCGCCTCCACAAAATGGCGGACAAAATATTTCTTCACAACCTACCACAATATGGGTATCAAATGAAAGGGCTTGACTAGTAGAATACTATACATTATAACAAATTTCAAATACAAGATGGCCGGCACCACAAAATGCCGAATTGTAGTATTTTTAACCGACTTCAAAAAAGGAGGTTTCTCAATTCGACCGTATGTATGTTCCTTTTTTTTTTTTATGTGTGTTCGCGGATAACTTCAAAAACCAGGATCTGATAATGGTATCCTAGAGAAATCGAGGATAACTTTCGAAAATTGTAAAGATGACTAGTGCGTTACTTAAGTTTTTGCTTGAGCATTTTAAAGCAGTATAGTTTAAAGATGGTCTGGAGTCGATCTGATGAGGGAGCAGGAAGACGGCCGAGGGAACTCCTCGACGGTACACAGTAGTTACCTTGTGTTTGGGCTCGATGAATTTGTATTGATGAGAACTTTTACATAGATGGGTTGTGACTGTCATTAGTGGTCTGATGATGAAGATAAAGGACAGTCAAGGGAATTTCTTAACGGCTTACAGGAACTACCCAGTGTTTGGGTTTAATTCATGTATTGAGATCTCAACACGAAATCGTGTAAATGCATTAGTGAAAACTTGTTTAGCACTAAAAGGGTAAAATAAACTATTTTTACAAAAATTAAACCGACTTCAACACCACAAATAGGCACTCAAAAGCGAAAAATAATTTAATATAGGTAATTATTATAACCGCTACTCACTCATCTATATGAAGTCGGTGCCAGCCAAATCTAACAGGTAGTAGATAGATACTACTTACCTATGCCTACTTACTTACTACCTCGTACATAGTATATCTACTAACTTTTTTAACTAGCCTGGCACCGACTTCATATGGATGAGTGAGTAGCGGTTATAATAATTACCTATATTAAATTATTTTTCGCTTTTGAATGCCTATTTGTGGTGTTGAAGTCGGTTTAGTTTTTTGTAAAAAGTTGTTTACTTTTACTAATACTTCAATATGGGTATCAAATGAAAGGGCTTGACTAGTAGAGCACTTTGCACTATGACAAATTTAAATCCAAGATGGCTGCTACCACAAAATGGCGAAATACATTTCTTTTTTTCACAACTCCCTTAAGAGCCCTCTCACAAAACGACAGAACTCAACTTTAGGTAAAATCCTGCAACATTGTCAGCGTGCGTCCGTTCGATTCAGCTCGAGCGTTTAGGCGGACAGAACGATCTTGAGCCGTAACGGCAGTGTACTAAAAATTTTGATGAGATTTTCTGACGTGACAACGTCTACTAAATCGATGAACGCTGGCTGCGTGCACGAAAATTGATGACTAATTGTCCCGTTACGTTCGTTGTCCCGTTACGTTACGATAAATTATTCTTGCATTACAAAAATCTGATTACTAGTAAAATTTCATTTTTATTTAAAGGTTAATTTTTGTGCAGTTGTTCTTAGCTATATTTGGTTAATATCGATTCAAGATGGCCGCCTCCACAAAATGGTGGACTAAATTTTTCTTCATAATCTACCTCAATATGGGTATCAAATTTATTGAAAGAGCTTGACCAGTAGAATACTATGCACTATGACAAATTTCAAATCCAAGGTGGCCACCACAAAATGGCGAAATACATTTAATTTTTCACTACTCCCTCAATATGGGTGTCAAATGAAAGGACTTGACGAGTAAAATACTATGCACAATGTCAAATTTCAAATCCAAGATGGCCACCACCAGAAAATGGCAAAATACATTTCTTTTTTCCCTACTTCCTCAATATGGGTATCAAATAAAAAGACTTGACGAGTAAAATACTATGCACAATGACAAATTTCAAATTCAAGATGGCCGCCACCACAAAATGGTGATTGTTATTATTTTTTACTACTCTACCTCAATATGGGTAACAAATGAAAGGGCTTGACTAATAAAATACTATGCACTATGACAAATTTCAAATCCAAGATGGCCGCCACCACAAAATGGCAACTGTCATTATTTTTTACTACCACCTCAATATGAGTAACAAATGAAAGGGCTTGACTAGTAGAATACTATGCACTGTCACAAACTTCAAATCCAAGATGGCCGCCACCACAAAATTGCGAATGTCATTAATTTTTACTACAACCTCAATATGGGTAACAAATGAAAGGGCTTGCCTAGTAGAATACTATGCACTGTCACAAATTTCAAATCCAAGATGGCCGCCACCACAAAATTGCGAATGTCATTAATTTTAACTACAACCTCAATATGGGTAACAAATGAAAGGGCTTGACTAGTAGAATACTATGCACTATGACAAATTTCAAATCCAAGATGGCCGCCACCACAAAATTGCGAATGTCATTATTTTTTACTACTGCCTCAATATGGGTAACAAATGAAAGGGCTTGACTAGTAGAATACTACGCGCAATGACAAATTTCAAATCCAAAATGGCCGCCACCACAAAATGGCGGAAGTCTTTATTTTTTAATACTACTACAATGTGGATAACAGATGAAAGGACTTGACTAATAAAATACTATGCACTATGACAAATTTCAAATCCAAGATGGCCGCCACCAAAAAATGGCGACTGACATTATTTTTCACTACTTTTCAATATGGGTATCAAATGAAAGGGCTTGACTAGTAAAAACTACGCACTATGACAAATTTCAAATCAAATATGGCCGCCACAACAAAATTGCGAATGCCATTATTTTTTACTACGACCTCAATATGAATAACAAATGATAGTACTTGACTAGTAGCATACTATGCACTATGACAAATTTCAAACCCAAGATGGCCGCCACCACAAAATGACGAATGTCATTATTTTTCACTACTTCTCAACATAGGTCTCAAATGCAAGGGCATGTCAAATTTGTGGCAGTGCATAGTATTTTACTAGTCAAGCCCTTTCATTTGTTACCCATATTGAGTTGGTAGTAAAAAATAATGTCAGTAGCCATTTTGTGGTAGCGGCCATCTTGGATTTGAAATTTGTCATAGTGCATAGTCAAGCCCTTTTATATTGATACCTTCATTTAGGTAGTAGTAAACATTAATGATGATTAATTAATATTGGAAGTTCGTTGCTCAAACACGTCGGAACAGTAATTTGTCGTGGCCATTGCTCATGGTCATTGGTCGTAGTCATTGGTCATATCCGTTCCTCATGGTAATTGTAATTGGTCATGGTCATAGTCATTGGTCATGGTATAGAGGTAGTAGTGAAAATTATGACATTCGCAATTTTGTGGTGGCGGCCATCTTGGATTTGAAATTTGTGACAGTGCATAGTATTCTACTAGTCAAGCCCTTTCATTTGTTACCCATATAGAGGTGGTAGTAAAAATAATGACATTCGCAATTTTGTGGTGGCGGCCATCTGGATTTTAAATTTATCATAGTGCGTTGTATTCTACTGGTCAAGCCCTTTCATTTGTTACCCATATTGAAGTGGTAGTAAAAAATAATGACAGTCGCCATTTTGTGGTGGCGGCCATCTTGGATTTGAAATTTCTGACAGTGCATTGTATTCTACTAGTCAAGCCCTTTCATTTGTTACCCATATTGAGGTAGTGGTAAAAAATAATGTCAGTCTCCATTTTGTGGTGGCGGCCATCTTGGATTTGAAATTTTTGACAGTGCATAGTATTCTACTAGTCAAACCCTTGCATTTGATACCTATAATGAGAAGTAGTGAAAAATAGTGACATTCGCTATTTTGTGGTGGCGGCCATCTTGGATTTCAAATTTATCATAGTGCGTAGTATTCTACTAGTCAAGCCCTTTAAATTGATACCTATATTCGGGTAGTAGTAAAAATTAATGATGATTAATTGATAGTGGAAGTTCGTTGCTCAAACACGTCGGAACGGTCATTGGTCATGGTCATTGGTCGTGGCCGTTCCTCATGGTCATTGTAATTGGTCATGGTCATAGTCATGGTCATTGGTCATGGTATTGAGGTAGTAGGGAAAAATAATGTCAGTCGCCATTTTGTGGTGGCGGCCATCTTGGATTTGAAATTTGTGACA
The DNA here is from genome assembly GCA_017562165.1 of Ectropis grisescens. Lineage (NCBI taxonomy): Eukaryota > Metazoa > Arthropoda > Insecta > Lepidoptera > Geometridae > Ectropis > Ectropis grisescens. Next base: position 1,427,509 of record CM029796.1, read on the forward strand.
GTGCATAGTATTCTACTAGTAAGTCCTTTCATTTGATACCCATATTGAGGTAGTAGTAAAAATAATGACATTTGCCATTTTGTGGTGGCGGCCATCTTGCATTTGAATTTTGTCATAGTGCATAGTATTTTATTAGTCAAGTCCTTTCATTTGTTACCCATATTGAAGTAGTAGTAAAAAATAATGACATTCAACATTTTGTGGTGGCGGCCATTTTGGATTTGAAATTTGTCATAGCGTGTAGTATTCTACTAGGGAAGGCCTTTCATTTGATACCCATATTGAGGTAGTAGTGAAAAAATGGGTAATGTCATTGGCCATTTTATGGTGGCGGCCATCTTGGATTTGAAATGTATCATAGTGCACAGTATTCTACTAGTCATGCCCTTTCATTTGATACCCATATTGAGGTAGATGAATGAAAATGAAGAAATATTTATTCCACCGTTTTGTAGAAGCCATCGTTCAGAGTTTTGCCATCTTTAATCAATATTATCCCAACAAAGCTAAGATCCACCGCATGAAAATTAACTTTCAATTAAAAGTATAAATTCTTGAAATTATACTAGTAATCAGAGTTTGAAATGCAAGAATAATTTACCGTAACGCAACGGGACATCGAGCGTAACGGGACAATGGGCTTAACGAGTCATCCCATTTTCGTGCATGCGGCCAGCGTTCATCGACTTATTAGACGTTGTCACGTCAAAAAAAATTGACAGATTCTGCTTTTTCAAGAAGTAAACAAGATCAAATGTGATGGTCCGATGCGAAAATCAGAATGAAACGTTATAAAACGCCAAACGACTTAAAATTTTGTGGTCGCACTATAATTATTCTAGTTTATGTCATAAACGCGCGAAATATTACGTAACCGACTCCCGCTAACTGACGCAGGTCCTCCCCGACGGCCGCTCGCGGCATACTAAATTGCGCAGCGTAATTTATTGTAATTTCGACTGCTGGTAATTTATATTTTGTGAAAAATTGAAAACTATGATTTGAAAAGAAACTATAGAATTGGATTCTACAAAGAACAAAGTATTATCGTGTCTAATTTTTATTTTGGAGTTATTGTGTATTTTACACAGAGACAACGCTAAAACTGCAATATAAAACTTAAAATTGGCCTATGATTTTGTTTTTTTTACTAATAAATGGGACCAAAATTCAGATATATGTAACTTGAATGAATTAATAAAATATGTATGATATTCCCATATTTTTTAAGTATAAATTTTGAGTATCACTTGTAGATTTAGAAGTCTGAAACTGACACGGCGGCGACTTTTCGGCCAAATGGTCATGGGAGATCGTTCCCTACGACTAAAGGCTTTATTATTAGTAAAATTGAAACAAGGAAACGTCAACAAGAAAGATCGGCCTATTTTTTGAACGTAATTATCTTTTTCTAGATAATACTAAAGATGGAAAATTCGGAACACAAACTTTTTGAATTTCGTGCGACGACGTGAGCCGGCTCTTAATATGGGTATCAAATGAAAGGGCTTGACTAGTAGAACGTTATACAGATGATGCGAGATCCGAGGTAGTCGGGGGTTAATCAAAATTTTTAATTTTGTTCTTGTTTAAGAAATGTATCGCGATAGCTAGATAGATTTTGATGGTTCGCCAATCAGGATGTCTACTTTCTTTATACGAAAAACGTAATTTCATAATAAACTCTCGACTTTCCTACGCCAGTTCTACTTCGATCCGTCGTTTTCGTCCGGTTAACAGAATAGTTATCAGTTCTAATTAGAGTACCTAGGCTGAGCCTTAGAACATTTAAACGTCCAACAATGTTCGCTCGGAAGAAACGAAGTAGAACCGGAGTAGTAGCAGTAGTAGTAGTCGCGAGTTTATTTCGAAATTACGTTTTTCGTAGAAAGACAGTAGACGTCCTGAGGTGGTCCCTCTTACAAGTTTTTTTTAGTAAAGAGTGAAGAGACGAGCACGACATGTGCCCGATGGTAAGCAACATGTCTGCCACATAACAGCACAGTGAACATGAAAAGTCCAAATCATTACCTAGCACTGCACTGCGCTCGTCACCCACATATCTAAGATCTTATGTCTCTAAGCTCTGTAATTTCTCTGGAAACATTGCCCTTCAAACCGGAACAAAGTAATGTTTGCACATTACTTGGCGGCAGAATAAGTTTTATCGAAATCGGTGTGGCGATTTTTTAAACATGAACAAAAAAAACAAAATTTGGTTTAATTTATCCCAAACTAAGTAATGTTTAGCTGTATGATAAAAAAATACAAAAGTTTTAATTTCCTCTTCTATCAATTTCAGGATTTGCTGGACGATCCAGGATACCTCCTCGCAAGCGGTAAGCTCATCTTTCTAATTTTTGTTGCCAGTATCAGGTTTAACTTGGTCAGGGTATCTCACCTGATGATAAGCTGTGATGCGGTCTGCGTTTACCTTTACGAGCACGTTTACCTAAAACGTTTTTATAGGATTTTCGATTTGAACCAAGATTGTAATTATCGCAAAAAACCATTCAGGCAATGCATTCCAAAGTTTTCTTATTGCAAAATAGAGCCATAGCTCTTCGAGTTTGAGTCGTTAGAACATCAACCATGAAACGATGTCGATTTTTCAAGCTATGGAAGAATGAAATAAAATTAATTTAATCTAAATTATAAATCCGTATCATACCACGACAAGTTCATTATAATTAAAATTGAAACATAATCTACCTTTAGACATCAAATAAAATTAAGTAAATATAAATATATTTTTAAGTGCTATGAGCTGGCCGATCGAATTAGGCAAGGTGGTAGGGCAAGGCAACATTATAATCAAATAGATTTAAGTAATTCATTTTATTCTACTGCTCTTTTGTTTCCAGGTTTAGAAGTCCCACCCCATTTCTTCGATCACCTGCAGACGAGCCGCCCCAAGAACTACTGCACCATTTGCGAGAAAACATTCTCGTCCAACGCAAACCTGCAGCGGCACCTCTTGATCCACGCCAAAACGAAATACGCCTGTCACTTGTGCAACAAAGAGTTCATCGACAAGGCGAAACTGAACGCCCATCTCTACAAACACGACGAAGAGAAGAAATTCGACTGCGATCAGTGTGATAAAAAGTTTAAGACATCCTCGAATTTATACCAACACAAACGTATCCATCTAACTATTAAACCCTTCCCTTGCAGCAAATGTAAACGAACCTTTTCTACCCGCGCCAATTTAATCAAACACGAGGGTAAACGGCGATGCAAGATACCCTCAGACGAGCCACTATTCTGCCACATCTGCAAGAAGGAGTTTCAGAAAGGATTCCTTCTCCGCAGCCATCTTAGAATGCACACGACTGAACGCCCGTTCCAATGCGATCTGTGCGGCGAACACTTTAAATACAAAAGCACTATAATTCGGCATCTCCAATGGCATTCTGGGTACAGACCACACAAATGCAAGTACTGCAACAAAACCTTCACTCACGCTGGCCTCGTCAAGCCCCACTTACGAACCCATACGGGAGAAAAACCTTTCCAATGTTCTATCTGCTTAAAATTCTTCGCCCACAAACACAACATGGAACGTCACAAAATAAACCACGGTCGAATTAAACGATTAATTTGCGACATTTGCAATAAAAGATTCCCTCGCGAGAGTAGGTTAATATATCACATGAGGACCCATACAAATGAGAAGCATTTCATTTGTGATGTCTGCAATAGGAGTTTTTCGCATAAGCAGAATATAGTGAGGCATTACAAGAGAAAGCATCCGGATAAGAAGTGGAATGGGACTGAGACGGATGCGAAGGTTGCTTTGGCTGTGTGGGATAAAGTGAAACATACTTTTGAGCCTAAGCTATTGGGTATGTACGAACCTGAGGAGATTTTCGGTTGAATCCAGAGGCGTAGCTCCCGATACATCAGCTGTATCAATGATACGGGTTCCCCAGACTACAGAGACCCCTGTGAACGCAAAAATTAGTCAATTTTATCCCTTCATTTGGGTCCTCGAACTAATTGTAATACCACCGTCACCAAGTGGTGGCTTCACCAAGGCACGCTACGCTACGGTTAAATGTACAAGGTTTAAAAATTGATGGGGTATTCACGTATGATATGGTCGATCAGTGCCGAACGAAAACCGCTTGAAAAAGGGATAAGTTGCATCCCTTGAAAAAGACCGTCGTTTGCGGCTGAAACTGGAAAAAGTCCGTCGTTTGCGTCTGAAACTGGGAAAAGACCGTCGTTTGCGTCTGAAACTGGGAAAAGACCGTCGTTTGCGGCTGAAACTGGAAAAGGACCGACCATATCAAATGTAACTCGTTAAGTATTAAAACAGTCTGTGACTACGTCCATTTTGCCTCGCCACTCACCAGCCAGGTGTACTGCTATATGAGAGCTGTGACAACTTTACAGCTAGCCTCAAACACCTATTACAAGACATCTGTCACATGGCCAGCGTGGTCGATTATGACCTTAACTCGCACTTGTGAGAGAGAGAGACCCGAGTCCCACCAGTGGGAACTTATAGTGGGCTGCTAATGCTTATACTGAATCCTTGTTCCGGTTTAGTGTTAATTGTAATATAAGAAAATACCTCATTATCTTATAATTGAAATATTTAGAAATTTCTTGCTAAGGCGTTTTCAGATTGACAGGTGAATAGAAAAACCTGTCAAAATAGTTCTCAGTTGCATCACAAATGGCGTTAATGTTTAATTTTGTTAGAAAGGTTTGTTATGTCAATAATTTGTCATATTTATGTCAATGTCTATAATGTGACATATTTATTGTTAATGTCGGTAATTTGACATATGTATTTATGACAATGTCAATAATGTGATATAATTATGAAATCGTCAATAATTTGACATATTTATGGTATCGTCAATAATTTGACATATTTATGTTAATATCAATAATTTGACATCATGTCACCCATCTGTCACTCAGAAAACTCCTACTTAGTATAAGTCAAAAAACGGGGGTACGCAAAAAAGATATATTCCGCGTTATAGTAAGTAAGTAAGTACATATTAAAACATCACGATCATGTCATCACAAAAAAGTTATTTTAGTAGTTGGGGGCTTGTAATATTTAAAGTTTTTCTCCACCATATAGTTGAACGTGCTAGACGTGTCCCTGATGGTAAGCAACACGTCTGCATCATAGCACAGTGACACGCAGCTATATGAACATGAAGAGACAACACTGTCTAGAAATGTATTACACTCTTCACTAGGTGATATAAGATGATTTATTTCACCTTTAATTTCTCTGGGAACATTGCCCTTCGAACCAGATCACAGTATTGTTTAAAGATTACTGCTTGGTTGTGGAATAACTGGGAAAGATATGATCCATCAGATTCTACAAATAAAATGCTAATATCGAGTTGTGATAGCTTCAAAAATTGTTGACAAAATATTGTAGCTGCCCAAACATTCATAAAAAGAGCTTAAAATAACTGTGCTAAGGTCTATTTTCGTCTAAATCGTTAATAATAGGTGTTATATTGTAAATCATTTTACAAGAATAATCCTGCTATACAAAAATAAATCTTACCTGTAAGGCAATATCAATATTAATGTCAATTTATTTGTTAGTTTGTTTTGGGTTTCAAGAAGTTTTTTTTTTGAGTAGTGGTACTATTTAATTATGGTATAATATACCATAATTAAATAGTACCACTATTCAAAAAAAAAAAAGTTAGTAGTAGTGGTACTATTTAATTATGGTATAATATACCATAATTAATGATATGTAGCATCTGTTTTGTACTGTGAGTAGAATATGACATCTATGTCATATTTGTGTGTTTATTTTTTATTTTCGCGTTTAGGATAATCACGTAAAGAACTACTTGTTGGTATGTTTAAACTTGTTACTTTGAACATATGCATATGTTTAGGTGAGCAAAAGGAACGGCGTCAACTGTAAACCGCATTGACATAAAAAATGATAATTTTTATTTATGCCGACCCGACCGACGTATGTTTTCTTTTTGCCGCCCTTTGAAAAAAATATTTCCTAATGTCGCTCCTAGAAAAATGTATTTTCTTCTTTATGCCGCCCCTAGTAAAATATTGTTTTACTTTTATACCGGTACTAGAAAATGTAGATAGAGAACGCTTTATTGTGACACAAAAAAAAAACGAAAAATTCCAGCAAAATACTTATGAACTAGCGCCACATATGTATTTATTTTTTAGGGGCAAAGACGTTCAGCTGAGCAGTTGCCATCCCCTTAGACAAAATCGCTGGTTATCCGATCGCCTGTATATATCGCGCTGTGTAGATGTATGTGCTAAAATATTGTTAAAGCGAGAATTTACGACATTGTAAAATTGCTCTGTGTAGCTCTCCTTCAGACTAATATTTCTTAATATACGTGTCAAATACTTTGATTCGTCTTTTATTGACTTTCCTTTATGACAAGTGATTATATAGGTAAACATGTGTCAAAAGGAACGGCAACAATCACATTTTTTTGCCGCCCCCTTGATAACGAACAAAAAGCTTTTAAATTAAAGCTGTTTCCTAAACAAAATGCCTCACTGTCAGTTCTTAAAAAAGAACTGATTTAGTAAAATGGTAGACAATAAAAATTAGATTCAATGTGTGGGTGTGGGTTAGATTAATGGCAAAAATATATAGATTCACATACATAATATAGATAAATGAAAAAAAAACATTCATTACAGAAGCATCAATAGAAAGAAATAGACTACAGACATGGGCGTGTACAAAATTGATGGGTCATATTTTTGAACCACTAGGAGACTTACGTAGAAAGGCAGAAGGGTATAAAATAATAACATTCAGGACTATGAAGTCCAACTGAATGCAGGAGATGATAGGGGGTTGTAACCTGTGATCTTTTCTTCTTGTTGCATGATTTTTGTATGGTGTTGCGGAATAATTAAAATAAATTAAAATATTTCACTGTTCGAGTCTTTGAATGATGCAACAAGCCTCTACATCACAGTGCTTACAATTAAAAGAAATTAAAATATTTGTTAATGATTTATTTACTTTTTTTCCTTGATACTTTGTGAAATGACTTTTCATGCTGTGTCAGTCCGTTTCTCCAAAAAATTTCTTCCCACATCTTTTGCAAGTGTACGATTTAACCTTTAAATGTGTCGACCTCATATGACAAGTGAGGTTATGCCTTTTTGTATAACTTTTATCACAGATCTTGCATTGGTAAGCCAACGGTAACCCCATGTGTGTTTTAATGTGATCACGTAATGTGTTTTTATGTGTGTAGCTCTTTTTACAGAAGTCACATATGAACGGGTGTTTAAACATTCCATATTTTAATTCTTTATTATTGTCTGGGACTGAATCATTGTTCGGACAAGAGTAGTTTTGGTGACGTTTGAGATTTGATGTCTTATTGAAGACCTTATGGCAAAATTGGCAGAGTTTTAATGAGTGTACGTCTTTTGAATGTATGAATAGACTACGCTCAGATTTAAACGTATCCTTGCATTTCTTGCAACTGTATGTTTTTGGTTCTGCCACAGTTTTATTTAAGTCTTTGGTTTTTTCCTGTATTTTTTCTGGTCCTATTACTAATTCTTCTTTAACAATATGATGTTGATATAAATCTTTTCTGCTTAAATTGTGGTCAGTTTCTGGGTTGAGGTTGATAAGATCTGTTTCAAATTCATTGTTCTCTTCAATTTTATTTCAATGTCTATGTTGAAGTCTTTGTTTACATTGTATATGTTGTTGTTTTTGTTTTGAAGGCAGTAGTTGTCTCCCATGGTTGAACGAATGTCCACTTGTTGAAAACAGCACACCTGCAATGAAAGAATCATAGTCAAACCACATTTATCCAGTTCTGGAAACTTTGGCTGAGTCGTAAATCATGGTTGCTGCCATGATACTTGACTCAGCCCGATATTTAGTACTGCATTTTCAACCGCAACAAGGGCTTTTGTAAATCGTCCCTCCATCCAGTTCTCATTATGTTTACAGGTTCGTGGTCGCCAGTCCAGAATCCAGTTCAGCAACAGGTATTGCCAGCCCACTGTCACTTCAGCTTGATAATGATTAGATATAGCAATGTCGCTCATGAAGCAGCTATTCACCCTAGTTTTGAAGACGCTTGACGCTTGACTTATATTAGTCAGGAAAAGACCGGGAGAGTACGTCACTTTAGCAGTCTAGGATGGAATATCTTAGCTTTGAAAGTATTTTGTTTTTCAATATCAGAAATTGTATTTTCTTAAATTTTAAAGAGAAAGGATACAATATGTACCCTCGTTTGCTATAACACATCAAAAAAATAATTATACTAAGGTTACGTACGGTTTTCAAAACATTGAGATAAAATAAGTACTTACCAACTAATTTAGATCGGCTGTTAGTTTTTCTATGTATTATATAAGTAACGCGTAGACTTCGTAATGTGGTACTTATTCGTTATTTCTACTTTTCCCGATAAAATTCATTTGTTTTTTGTTTTGGAAAACAAAAGTTCTGCAGTTCAGGACGAGTGCCTAAGACGAGTTTTTGACAGTTGAATCGAATGACATTGACAACTACAAACCTACGTACAGCTGATCGAATAGTTATGATCAAAGTGATGTAACGAATCACAAATATGATATGAAATCGAATCAAATCCCATCGCGTGTAGTATGGCCTTTTCGTAGATGGAAATCGTATTTGTAGCTAAAATTAAACTTCTATTGGCAGTCCGTATGATTGTAATTTTTGAAGTGAAAACTTCTTTTGCCGCACCACATACACATTTTCCGTGAGCTGTGAATTGCATTCAAGCGTCACGTTCGTAAATGAAAGAAATCTTCGGGTAAACTCGAATGATCTAGATGATCATGGTTATGGCCACGCTCTCCGGTTTTTTATTTTGATTTATAGTACAGAGTGACGAGACGAGCAGGACATGTGCCTGATGGTAAGCAACATGCCTGCCACATAACAGCACAGTGACACGCAGCTAGGGTGAAACCAAGCCAAGTAGTAATGTGAAAAACATTACTGTGTTCCGGTTTGAAGGGCAATGTTTCAAGTGAAATTACAGGGCATAGAGATAAAGCATCTTATGTATCTAGGGGACGAGCGCAGCCCAGTGTCCCCGGCTTGCTCCCTCCTAGATTCGGGGCTGGTGCTAGGTAATGATTTGCACTCTTCATGTTCCAATAGCTGCGTGTCACTGTGTCGTTATGTGCAGGCATGTTGCTTACCATCAGTCGCATGTCCTACATGTCCAGCTCGTCTCGCCACACTATACTATAAAAAGAAGTGTGGCACTCGGAGACTGCCGCGGTAAAGCTATTGCATGATGCACGCATTTTTATCAACATAAGCAATAGGGATGTTAACAATTTTTCGGAATTGCTTTTATTTTGAAGAGTGACATTTGTTTACCATAAAAAATATCACGGGAAATCCGTTAAGTTGGCAATACTGTTAAGAGCATTTAGTCTGTAAAGCTAATACAAATAAGATGCAAAGTCGATGACTGAGTGGGGAGGACGGCGTTACGGTCTTCCATCCCTCTTTCTTGTGAACATAAGAAAGAGATGCACGATCACTAAAATTCGGTCCCCAGGCCCGCGATAAAAGCTATGCAATAGCTTAAAAAGTGCATATTTAAATATCTTCAAAGCCTATCCTGGGTACAACGTGTGATTCACAACAGTGAGGTTTGAATCCCGTTCGTACTTACCTCTGAGTGTTCCTAACTGTAGGATTTTTTTGTAGTGGTAGGACTCTTAGCAGAGTCCGCTTGGGGAAGTACCAAAGCTTTGCCAGTTATTCTACCCAAGCAGTAATGTGCAAACATTACTGTGTTCCGTTTTGAAGGGCAAATATCCAGAGAAATTACAGGGCTTAGAGATTTAACATCTTAGATCTTTGGGTGACAAGCGCAGTGCAGTGATAGGTAATGGTTTGGACTTTTCCTGTATCAATAGCTGGGTGTCACTGTACTGTTATGTGGCGGGCATGTTGCTTACCGTCAGGCACATGTCAAGCTCGTCTTGTCACTCTTTGTTTTAAAAAAAATAAACATGTACAAGTTAGTGACAATCACTGGCTTTCATATTTTTGAAGTTATACTTCTTTAGGCGCGTTATGAAAAAATGATGAGAGTGAAATTTTACGATGCGCGCGCACCTGTGACACAAAATTAACAGTATGAAGTCGTCTGCTTAAGGTGGTTCGATTTTCATACTAATTTAATTGACCATTCATGGGCGACGAGAGTATAATTTTACACTGAAATGACTATAGTTGGCATTTAAATTAGTCTTTATTTGCGGTATTTCATATTTAGTTGAAGAAAATTGTAGATTAATAGTAGAAATAACATCGAATTTTTTGTTAATTTATGTCAATGTGTGAGTGAACACAGATAGTGTCGTACGGTTGCCGCTACTAGGCATAGAATACATAATAGTAATTATACGGCGAAGACGCGCGACGTTGCCAGCTCGTGACATACGCGGGTAACGCGCTGTTGCCGCTCTTCTCTGTCAACTTTGCTCAGCTGGCTCAGCTCAAGAATCAAATAAATTATTGAAAGATTGGACAATGTATTGCCAGTATTTGAATGTTATATATTGGATACATTTTCGGTGGCGATAAATTTAATAAAATAAAACAAGTATAACTTCTCACGCGCGTACATAAGTACACGCACCCATTTTGTTTTCTCCACAGACTCCAGGGTCTGTGACCTAGCAAGACTGGCTTTCATTAATAGTGCAAGAAAACTTCCTGAAGAAACCAGCCCGTTCCAAGATTTTTTCGACGTCAACTGCAATTCTTGGTTTATGGCTTTTACGTCATGCGATGACACAATCCTGCTGACAAATCCTGGGCCAGCGTGGTGGCTTATTGCTTTCAATTTCTTCTTGAGACAGAAGGCTTCGATTCCCAGCTGTGGGAATATTTCGTGGGCTGATTATGGTAGAACTAACAGCGCCCCGTGGTTTCACCCGTGCAGTTCCCGGTCTCGTTATTGTCTCGGGTTAAAAAATATGTGTTATTCCAGACCATTATCTATCTATGTACCAAATGTCATCCAAATCCCTTCAATAGTTTTTACGTGAAAGAGTAACAAACATACATCCATACATACTCACAAACTTTTGCTAACTATACTTATACTACGTATAGAGTTGGCACAAACGCTTTACACCGAAAGCACGGGTAGCATCTTTCTTGCGTTGTCGCTCTTGTGGAAGTGTCATACTGTTGTCGCGGCACATCACTCTGTTGCCATAGAAAGTATGCACGTCAGATGACGTGCATACTTTTTGTTCTAGTTTTTTTAGTTGTTTTGTTAGGAACTGAGCGGAAAATACGTATAATAATAACTCTATAAGTAAGTAGTTTATGTAAAAGCTTTGGTATATACCTATATTACGCGATAGCTCCGTCAATAATTGTGAATTCGTTTTGATGATTGTTTTTTGTTTGTGTGACCATTACAGGTGGTCCTGTATAAATTTTGACGTGACAACGTCTAATAAATCGATGAACGCCGGCTGCATGCACGAAAAAGTGTCCCGTTATGTCCCGTTACGCTCATTGTAGGCCTGCGCCGCATCTATCAATGTTTTGCCATGACGTTGTCACGTTAAACTATCGTACCGTAAATTAACCGACTTTACAGATGACCCCTGGATCCGCGCCTGCCTCCCATTTCAAATATTTATTCTGTGTCTCGGCGTTTTCATGTGTAATAATAAGTCTGTATTTACAATTATGCATTTTACCTAAGAGTAAATACATATGTATTATTATGTATTTCTAAGAGTAAATACATATTAATACTTATGTTATTATGTATTTACCAAAGAGTTTACATATATATTTAGTAAGTATATGTATGTATGTATGTGAACTCTTTAGTAGGTAGGTATTTATTATCTGGCTCCCATAGTACAGGTTTTGATTATTTTAGTGTCACACAACAACACAGCACCGGGCTGTGATCGTCGATATCACCATACCACATGACGAGAACCTCGTGAAAGCTGAGAAGGACAAGCTTAGCAAGTACCTTGACTTGGCTCACGAGGTTACTGCCATGTGGGATGTTGATTCCACGATCATAGTCCCGATAGTAGTGTCAGCAAACGGCCTTATATAATTTAATTAATTATTTATTTATGATTGGTAAGTTAAATTACTAAGTAAATTCCTAACTACGCAGGAGACCTAGACACATTTTTATAACAAAACCTACGAACCGTGAGAAAACTCAAACAATAGATATGCAATACCTAGGTAATAAGTCTGCGAACAAATATACCTGTAGAACAGTAGGTACTGATACCGACAAAAGTAAATGGTAATAGCACAGCATTTTTTTTATAATAGTGTCGAGTGGTGAAATGATCAGAACATGTGCCTGATGGCAAGCAACAGGTTGTGGGCAGCTTATATAGATATGTAAAAAAATATATAAAAAATAAAGCACAACTCACGACGCGTTTCACGCCCGCGGCGCGTGCAGTTGCTTGTGGCTCCCGCTGCAGAGATGCGACAGAAAAAACGCGCGGTTCGTGGTCGCCCGCAATAATAAACAACCGCGAAAATAAGCTGTCTCGTGAGTTTGAAATAAAACCGTAGTTCCGCAACCGCGGCGGGTGCGGGTGAATGTCGCTCCGTGAGTTCTTAACCTCGTCTTTCACTAAAAGAGCAATGGGTGCGGGTTCGCATGTCTTTCTTAGAACATATCGGTTTCCTCACGTTTTTCTTCACCATTAAGGTTCGATCAGTATTTTTTTTTATTTTACAAGTTTACACTTGACCGCAATCTCGCCTGATGATAAACGATGATGCGGTCTACGAGGGAGCGTGTTTACCTAGAAGAAACCGATTCACTCTCGATTTGAATTGTTACAACGGACGTCATGAAAGGACATTAAAGATAAAATCGGTTGGGAATTCGGTTTTAAATCGCGATTAAGTCTTTTCTTCACCTGAAGATTTCTTTCATTTGTGACGCTTGAGCTCAATTCATAGTCCACGAAAAATCTGTGTGTGGTGGTGCGCCAAAGGAAGTTTTCACTTTAAAAAACATACAACCGAATTGAGGACGTTCTCCTTTTTTGAAGTCGAGTAAAATATTAAAATTTAGTCGAGAGTCTGAGTTTAATTTAAAATTCATGTCGTTTTTTTTTTTGGAGAAAATTAAATTATCTCCGATTCCTTATTATCTTTGCTTGCAGTTATATCTATCAACCACTTACAGTCGGCATCTTACTAATTCATAATTGCCATTTGCCAATAAGTTCTCGTCAAATGTGTTCATTCGAGAACACATTGCATTAAAATTCTATATTAATATTTAAATACTTACCAGTTTTTATTTTATTTTTCATAACATTTTTACATAACAGTTTTATAAATGACTGTTATAATTGCAATTAATATTATAATTTTATCTGCATAAAAAATAATTGGAGTTTAAAAAAAAATGAATTTATGATAATAAAATCAAAATAATATCTAAGCAAACTTAGTGATTTTATAAACATGTGGCGTAGTTTTTGTGTTTGTGTCATCATTATTATATTTCAACGTAAGTACCTACTTACTCATAAACAACCCCCTAAGTGTTGAAAACGTATAAAAAAAAAGGAATGTCCTACAATATTTATTAATGTATGATATAATAACGCAACAAGCAAGACAAGCACCTGACGGTAGCCAATACGGGTATGGTCCTATCTGGCCCGGTGCCGGGTCAAATGAAAAAAAAAACAGTTTTAACTGGCCCGGTGACATATTTACTGGGTCAAGCCAGCCATAACAGCAAGCCGGCAGTGTCACGCAGCTATTGGAACATGAAGAGCCCATATCATTGCCTAGCACTGCACTGTGCTCAGAGACATGTGAGATTTAACACATACTTAATTTCTTTGCAAGCATTGATTTGCAAAGAAATTACGTATACAATTGTCTGGCTTCGTGGCTTAGTGGGTAGTAACTCTGCCTGCGAAGCCGAGAGTCGTGGGTTCGATTCCCACCCAGTGCAAATATTTGTGTGATGAATTCAAATATTTGTACTGTGTCTGTGTTTTAAGTAAAATAAGTATGTACATATTTAAAACTATATAGGTACTTAAGTATTATATCAGCTATCTGGCTTCCATAGTACAAGCTTTGCTTAGTTTGGGGTTAGGTGGTGTTGTGTATGAATTGTCCACCAATATTGATCTTCAAACCGGAACACAGTGATGTTTGAACATTCCCGATTGAAACATTACCTTTGTAATGTACTCTCCTGATTCTCTGGAAACATTACCTTTGAAACCTGAATAGAGTAATATTTGCACACTACTGCTTGGCGGGAGAATAACTGACAAAGGTGTGGTATTTCCCCAGGCGGACTCTGCAAAGAGTCATACTACAAATACCTACTTACTACAAATCCCCATAGCCACCTATGGTACGGATTTTCCGAAGTACCAGCTCGAAGCTTTTGACTCATTAGATTAGTATACGCACATTATTACCATCAAGGTTTTATACCTGCGACGAAAGTCATTAGTGGTTGGTGAGTTTTCGTGCCATCGATTTTGTTTTGGATGTGGGGGTATTGTTATATATTATTATGGTATATATTGTTTTTAAGTTATAATTTTGTATTTTCTGTAATTGTATTTATTAATTTCCTGCGTAGTTAGTGCTGGTTGGTTGTTAAAATTTATTGTAATTTACGAATAAAAAAAAAAAGCACCTGTATTGTTCACCCCGTCATTCTACGAGTATTATACCTACTATGAAAAAGCATACTGGAATAGCAAGTAGACTATTTTTTATCTATGGAAAATAAGGAGTTGAAACGCAGGTGAAACCGCGAGATGCTACTGTGAAATAAATGTAATGTTTTATGTTAGACGGAGCAGTGAACGGAATTCTTCTGGTGATACCTGAGGATGTCGCGACCGGCTTCGCTGCCATTTACGGATTCTCGCCGAGGATACTGAAAGGTACACAACAACACAGCAGATCAGTAGCTACCCTGATTCACAACGCAATAGGATTGCTCTCGACACGGATTCAAACCCTGTCATTCCGAATTTGAATCTTTCGGATTGCGTTGAGAATCAGGGCACAGGAGGTCTACGCTCTTTATACGAAAAACGTAGATTTACGTCACGTTAATAGTTCTACGTTACGTTTAATAGTTCTAAGCCTACTCTAATTAGAATAAGTAGGCTTAGAACATTTAAATATCAAACAATGTTCGATCGGACGAAACGAAGTAGAACCGAAGGAGGAAAAGAAGTAGAAGAAGTAGTAGAAGCGGAGTAGCGAAGTAGCGACTTTGTTTCGAAATTACCGATCCGATTCGATCTGTCGTTTTGTCCGTTTAAATGTTCGATCGGACGAAACGAAGTAGAACCGAAGGAGGAAAAGAAGTAGTAGAAGCGGAGTAGGAATGTCGCGATTTTATTTCGAAATTACGATTTTCGTAGAAAGAGAGTAGACGTCCAGATCCTTCCAATATTAGTGGTTACAGTTTACAGTAGCGCCTACTAAAGTCATTAAGCATCCTGCCTATAAGTTGTCCAGGGTTTCAGCCATGACCGCAGTGCCGTAAATCTCGATTGTTCGCAGGGAACGACCACCGATTCGGGTTCGGTTTCCGGTTCGGGAACCACGCTGATGTGCAGTTCATGTGGGAGCTCGGACCTCAGCTGTCCACCGCCACGCAGCCACCACGTGACTATACCTTATTTCATCTATAGCTCTAATATAAAAAATTGTCAGTCATAGCGACTGCCGATAGAAGTGAAGACTTACTCGTATAACTCAGAATTTGATAGCTTACCTTGGAAACTATACACAACTAGCTGTACCCTGCCACGCTTCGCTATGGCACATTATGATGCAAAAATTAGATAAAAACAACCCTTGATGCGGATTACATATCATTGTAAAATTTAAGCTCGATCGGTGCAGAACTTTTTGAGTTTTTGAAGCGTACACAAACTAACAAAACGTTTTCATATACTTATAGAGATACTAGCGACCCGCCCGGCTTCGCACGGGTGCAATGCTGATACTAAAAAAAAAATAAGTACTAATAAATATAGTTATTGTGGCTTATTCCTAAGAGATTATACCTACTACCTATTGCAGACTTTTTTGTAGACCTTTTAAAGGGGGTACCTACAATATTGCTGTACATTATTTTGATCTAGCTCATAGGGTTCACCCAGCGTTTGCGGTGTAACCGCAAAAAATGTGCTTATTTATGACATTACATTAGAAATCTTTAAAATTATCCGTGTTTCTCTGCTATTTTTATAATACACTAGAGGCCCGCCCCGGCTTCGCACGGGTACATACACACACATACACCTTTTTTTTGTATCGGGTTTCAAAAAAAAAGTAAAATTATTAAGGAAGTTAGAATTTTTTTTATGATTTTTTTTTATTCATATTTTTTATTAATGTTTTTTTGTATTTTTGTATTTTTAAATTTTATACATGTATAATATTATTTACAAAACAAAAGCCATTAGTTTTAGTGAGTCAGAGCTTCCCTGTAAACGATATTTGAAGTAGTTTTATTTTGTGGCAGCAAAATAAATTGATTTTCAGGAGCTCCGACACGTGATAGGCCAACATACAGTTGGACATGAGTGAAACATTCTTTTCGTAGGTCGATCCCTAATAATTCGAAGGTTTGGCCCTGGGACTTGTTAATAGTTAACGCGAAAGATGATTTCACCGGAAACTGAAGTCGTTTAAAAGGGATTGGCAGATCAGTTGGAATCATCGGTATCCTCGGTATATGAGCTAGTTGACCAGCTGCTGGGCCAGTGATAAAATTTTGTTCAGCAAGCCGCTGCGAACGCTCGATACTTGACTCTCTAGCACGCGATTGCGACGCGTATTCTCTCCGACTTGCAAGGCGATTTTCAGTTTCTGATGAAGATTCCTCATTACGCCGTATTTTTATTGCCCTCGCCAGGGAACTATGTTTAGAAAGTTGATATCTTGATCTTTTTGGCATTTTGGGCATTATAAAATGAAAATAGAAGGAAATAAATAATTAAACAGGCTTTTACTAAATTTTGCTTATTGAACTCTATGAAGTACTAAGCTTTTGAATAATTAAAATATAATATTTATTATCAGGTAAGTAGTAGTAGGTACTTATTGAAAGAAAATTAAAAAAAATGGGTTTAGATAACTACCTTTTACTAAATTTTTGCTTAAATTTTGTACAGGAATACCCATAAAATACTACTATAAGCAGTTTGAATAGTTACATTAAAATATAATATTTATTATCATATACTTATTTACCTACGAAACGAATTTAAAGCGAATTCAAAAATTTTTCAAGCTAAAATCATACGATCACGCACACGACCGCTGCGTAGGGAGCCGATTTTTCTTTATTTTATTACATTGACTTTCCTCCCCGTACCCCAGTGATGTTTACATGGAGCCTACATCGCATGCTGGCTAGCTGAGCGCGGTGAGCGACAACCACGCGACTTTTTTCTAATAAGTACTTGCATTTTTAAACTCGGTAATATCTTCCGAATGAAATGTCCGAATTTAATAAATCAAAAAGTTATAAAAAGGTATTAAAGCCGTCTTGAATGTAAAGTAATTTATTTTGATAAGGATTAATACCAAGGTACAAATGAAGAGCCTTTTCAAGAGGCGGCATACATAAATTAATATTTTAGAATAAAAAACTGCTTACTGTGACATAATAGGTAACTATAATATTTAGACATATGCTGTCGCGACACTTTTTGTAGATAATGATGAGTTCTGCAAAGTCGTAGTAACTGATTTTGTTCTATTATCAATAGTTTTCGCAGCGCACGCGACGTAAGGAATTTTTCAGGTCTTTTTTTTACACCTTATGTTACATTATTGGAGTTTTAGTAAGGATTCCTAATTTTTTTAAAAATATAATATAGCCTATGTTACTCGGGGATAATGTAGCTTTCCAAAGGTGAAAGAATTTTTGAAATCGGTCCAGTAGTTTCGGAGCCTATTCATTACAAACAAACAAACAAACAAATCTTTCCTCTTTATAATATTAGTATAGATATAGATAATACAGACTATTATCCAACTGTGTTCCAAATTTCAACTCGATCCGTTCAAGCGTTCGGATCGAGCAACAAACATCCAAATTTTGACATTTTACAGGTTACCTATACTTGACTAGCAGTGCTCCATGTTTTTCCCCGTATAGTTCCCGTACCTGTTATTTTCTCGCGATTAAATGTAGCCTATCTAACCTATTATTTCAATTTGTTAGAAACAAAGAATTTAGGTACATACAATACGTAACACGTAGTATATATTACTCATGTAAATGTAATGTAATGTAATTTGCATGATCTGATACCACCTTGCCCTTTTTCCATCGGAATGCTCGTAGCTCGAAAAAGCGACATCGTTTCATGGTTGATGCTCCAAAGACACGAACGAAGAGATTTGACTTTTGTGATAAGAACGTCTAGGCTGTGTAATACGTTGCCTGAGTGGGTTTTCCCCGATAGCTACAATCTTTGAGCCTTCAAATCGAGAGTGAATCAGTATCTTCTAGGTAAACACGCTCCATCGTAGACCGCATCGTCGCTTAACATCAGGCGAGATGGCGGTCAAGTGTAAACCTATAAAAGTTTAAAAAAAATGTAAACTATTTGGTTACTAACTTCAACCTCGTCCTTTCCAACGTTCCAACCTGATTGAGCAACATAGACTACAGGCCCGTGAACAAAATGTATGGGTCATATGATACAGCAGAAGACCTATGTAGGATGATAGAAGGGTATAAAATAATAGGATTCAGCACTATTTTTACAGCCGGCATTTGAAAGCTGTCCAACTGAAATCAAATTGAAGAGGGGTGGTTGCGACCC
Source organism: Ectropis grisescens (assembly GCA_017562165.1). Taxonomy (NCBI): domain Eukaryota; kingdom Metazoa; phylum Arthropoda; class Insecta; order Lepidoptera; family Geometridae; genus Ectropis; species Ectropis grisescens. Next base: position 1,446,403 of record CM029796.1, read on the forward strand.
TCGCTCTTTCCTTCTTGTCGCATGTTGTTTGTACGGCATGGCGGAATAATTGATTAGAACAGGTAATGAAACTGTATGGAACCAATGCCGTACATAATGAAATGACCAAATTTACCCTGAACATCGTCGGAAAATCATGATTTTTTCGACAAAACTAATAATTAAAAAATTTAAATTTTCAATTTTTATAGTTTCAATACCTGTTCTAATCCTTTATTTAGCAATGGCGTACAAAAATCATGCGACAAAAAGGAAAGAGCGGGGGTTGGAAGTTGGAACCCCTCCTCTTCAATTTGCACTCAGTTGGACAGCTTTCAAATAGTGCTGAATATTATTACTTTATACCCTTCTATCATCCTACATAGGTCTCCCTCCTGCTGTATCATATGACCCATAAATTTTGCTTACGGGCCTGTGCTCTAACACGAAAGAAAACACGAGTTTGTCAGTATCTCACATTACTTATCTTCTTTTTTTTACTTTTATAGATTTATGCTTCACCGCCATCTCTTTGGAGATCTTTGGAGTTTGTGTGACGTACTTTACGAATGATGTAGTCATGTAAACATCTGTTCGTCGTTTCCAGGGGTCCGCTCAGTGAGCTACAGTGAACGAGTGGTGCGGCGCCCCGTCATCGACTTCTTACTCCGCGCAGGCTTCCTCAAACAATCCCGCTATAATTACAACATAGAGTTCGATACCAACCCTAACGAGTGCGATGAACCTAGATAGCGCCTAGAACCTAGTTCCACACCAAGACTTTTTGCCACAAAATAGGTATTTAGTTTCCTGAAGCAAAGCCTACTTCTCAGACCAAAAAATAACTTGTTGCTTCACCGTCGGCGTGTAGTGAATGTTTTTCTTTTTTTTTCTTAAGAATAAGTAGCGACAACATAACGTACATAGGTAAGGATGACATAAAAGTAATAGAAGCCTAGATCGCCGCCAGCAGCGGGACAGGACCCGAGCTCCCGGTGGTTAGGGCTGCAGAGTGAGGAACCTCCTGACGCAGGCGCGGTCCCAGCCTCGAATTTTGGAGGGGTCACCAGTACGCAGCCTCAGGTTTTGGGGGTCACAAGTAGAAATACAATAAATGGAGCAAAAAATACTTTACTAGTAGCGCCCCAAGATTTTACCCGCGTAGTTCCCGTTCTAATTGTTTTCCCGCGTTAAAAATAGTTTATGTACTATTAGATATTTTTAATTTTCTTAGATTTTTTGTTTAACGTATACGATTTTGGGGGGGTCATGTCCCCTGTGACCCCCCCTCGGACCGCGCATGTCCTGACGATGCGCGCTGTGTCGAGGATGACCGCCGCGTGCATCTGACCATGATTATTATTACCTATGTACTTGCTAGCGGTCCGTCCCGGCTAGTAATTGGCTAAATTTACTATGCATATTAAATTAAAAACAAAAAAACTCCTCCATATTATACCACTGGATGTATTACTTCATTTAATGAGCTTTTGTAATCTATTTTTGGGAAAAAAAAATAACAAAAAAGATTGATATTTTTTTTCTTGAATATGACAAACTTAGAGCATGTTTTTTTAATGTAAATAGCGAATGTTTTATTAACATCTTGGCTAAGTTTTATAATGGGCGTGGCGTCTTGCGCCTTCCACCTAGCCGTGCGCCTAACGCCCGCCGCGTACATAAAATATGTAGGTACCTACTGGAATTAAAATTGTGCTTCTCGCCTACCTGTTTTCATATCTCCTTTTCCATCCTAAGGTCGCGTGAAAGAAATCGCTCTTAGCAATGATGTAGACGTTTTCAAGACGTCAAAAGACCCGACAAATACATTTCCCAATTTCGCCGTAGTTGGCGCCACTGTTTTATTTTGTTAGAAAAATTTCACAAAAACCAACAGTGGTGCCACACTTGACAATATTTAGAACTATCTTTGACAAGTCTTTTTGCGTCTGGAAAACGCCTTATTACAACTTCATTTCAAGTAGGTATACACATATTTTATTTTTATCGAAGATCAATAAAAGGTATATCTGTCTATAAATTATTTATCTGTCATCATGAGAGCAAAAATGAAACACATGTGCATATGGTATAGAAGTATATTTTCTGTACAATTATAATTTACAGTTAGAATTTAAAACAACAATTCGTTTGGCAGTTTACAAAGCGTATTGACACAGATTCCATTTTAAAATTGGGGCTCATACAAGCGAAGGATTCTATTGTTATCTACTACATTTCTAAGCTTTTATAACGAGGTTCCTTACAGCAGGGTCAAAGGAGATAGTGATTTCAAACTGAAAATATGTGAGACTAAAACCCGTAAGAAAAATATATAACAGAAGTGGCGCGTAAAAATTGCCCGTATCTAGTGTCGCCAACTTTATTTTTTCAGATGTTCGTACCATAAATACACAATACTATAAAACAATTTTTGACAAATCCCTCATTTGTATAAGCCCTTTAATTATAAAAATATATTTACAAAAACGTTTAATTATACACAAAAAATTAACAAATATAACATTAATGTCTCACCGTCGTAAGTAGTAAGACCAAACCTCTCTTTCCTTGTCTTATCCGTTTGAAATGACAGAGACTAGGATTGTTATTCCGTGTCGGAATCGTTCCGACTGCGTCGTGAATCACCACCCACAATAGTTTCGATATTACAGAAAATAGCTCGTACATACGTTGTTAGCTCAGGACCTCTACTCTCTTTCTACGAATAACGTAATTTCGAAATAAACTCGCGACTTTTCTACTCCGGTTTTACTTGATGACAAATGACAAACTTTTTATTGAGACAAGAACTTAATCTAGTATTAAAATGATTGTTGGACCCCACTCTGAAGACACGGTCTACAGCTAAGACCTATGCAGTCGCTGTCTCGTCTTACTACTGATTAACAGATATAAATATGACTGTCAGTCTCAATCCCGAATACCGGCCTCAGAGTTGGGTCACATTACATAATTATAATCTATATTTACACATTTTTGTCACAATCCGGCCCCAGCTCAGCATAATGCCGATTGTTTCCAACCCACGCTGATCTTCCGCGAATACTACACAGCACGCACATAATAGAAATATAACTTCCATCCGTCGAGTCGTTCTAAGCCTACTAGACTGCAGGCCCGTGAACAAAATTTATGGGTCATCTGTTACAGCAGGAGACCTATGTAGGATGATAGAAGGGTATAAAGTAATAAGATTGAGCACTATGCCGTCACTTGTAAGCTGTCCAACTGAGTGCTGTTGAAGAGGGGGGGTTCTAAACCTCGATCATTTCTCCTTGTCGCATGATTTTTGTACGGTGTTGCGGAATAATAGATTAGAAGAAGTATTGGAACTATAAAAATTTAAATTCTAAAATTTTAATTGTTAGTTTGTGAAAAAAATTCATGATTTTCCGACGATTTACAGAGTAAGTTTGGTCATTTGATTATGTACGGCATTGGTTCCATACAGTTTCAATACCTCTTCTAATATATTATTTCGCAATGCCGTACAAAAATCATGCGACAAGGAGAAATAATCGAAGTTTAGAACCCCCCGTCTTCAACTGCACTCAGTTGGACAGCTTACAAGGCATAGGGCTCAATCTTATTACTTTATATATCCTTCTATCATGCTACATAGGTCTCCTGCTGTATCAGATGACCCATAAATTTTGTTCACGGGCCTGCGGTCTAACTCTAATTAGACTAAGTTTAGAACATTTAAACGTCCAACAATGTTCGCTCGGACGAAACGAAGTAAAACCAGAGTAGGAAAGTCGCGAGTTCATTTCGAAATTACGTTTTTCGTAGAAAGAGAGTAGACGTCATGTACTCGTCCTTTTACCACCATAAACTATGTATAACTGGAAGTGTGATCTATAAAAAATTCGATACATTTCAACAAATCACTATATTACAACAATCGTAAATCTTTAAAAAAACTGACATTTTGTTTCATTGACTTCAGTGTTGATTGAACCATAATATTTTACCACTTAATATGTTTAACCCCCGGCCAAAAAAAAGAGGTGGTATAAGTTTGACGTCGATGTCTGGATGTGTGTGTCTGTCTGTGGCATCGTAGCTCTCAAACGGTTGGACCGACTTCGATGCGTTTTTTTTATTTGAAAGCCAATTTCGTTGCGGTGGTTCTTAGCTATGTTTGGCTAATATGGATTCAAAATGGTCGCTTCCATAAAATGGCGGATAAAATATTTTGTCACAACCTTCCTCAATATGGGTATCAAATGAAAGGGCTAAGGAAAATTTAGAGCAGTAGAATACTATAAAGACATATAACTATAAAAATGTATAATTTTGTTCTGCTACTTCTCACTTCACCAACATATTGATTATTGTGGAAAATTAAATTTGGAGACCAGATTTTATACCAAACTACTTAACTACAGCGAACTTCGTACCTTCATATTTTTTTCGTCAAAAATTTCTCAATTTTTTGTCATAGGTACAAACATTGTCGCGACAATAACGAACATATAAAACAAAGAATCATCAAATTTGGTGCAGTCATTCAAGAGTTAGGAGCGTATAGTTGCCGGCAAACAAGTTGACCCAAATGAAGTTAGCAAGGGGAAAGTTCGCGCATGTGCACTTCCACCAAATATACCTTAAAAACGTTTCTGCGCAGCCATGCGCAGATAACTTCTTTTGATTCAGATCTGTTTTATCGTAGTAACATTTGTTTCGGAAACAAGAGGGAATGTCCCGGAAATATCAACATTTTTCTGAAGTGAGAAGAGGGGTTTACAACATCGATATAAACCAATTGATGTGTCCTGAGCACCTTGAGATTGGTAATAATCTGCGTCTCTGTTTGTAGCGTAAGTGGTTTACACATCACCAATCTACTTGACCCCTAGAATCGCTAGCGGCCGGCGGGGTATGCTGTGGTTCTACTTATTTTGGTTGATGGCAACGAATAATAAATAGTGATAGGTAAAAACGTCCGGCGTTCACGGCTTCCTGGAACCGACTAGAACGGAAAGAGAAAGCTCACTCTTCCCAACGATGACATAATTCCCTGTGCCTTCAGTTTGGGAGGGCACATCTAGTGGTTTACAGTTTGTGAGAACGCCCAGAAGCGAGTAGGTACACTGATAAATGCCAACTTCAAAATAAAACAATAATTTATCATATCTTCACTTTCTTTCTCTGCTGATTATACGATAATACTTAGTATGTATATATTATAGATTTCGAAACTTTATATCAATGGACAATATTTTGTACAATAGGACTTTTTCAATCGAAGATACGAAAATGACAGGATGTCATTTTAAATCATGTCAACTTTAACATTTGAGCATTTTTTATATTATACCCGGTGAAAATGGAGTTTGAACGCGGGACTTTGTAAGAAAAAGTAAATTAAAGTATCAAGATAAAATCATTAAAACAATTTTTTTTAAATAGAGCCATGACATGAGTAAGACATACGCATGATGGTAATCTCCATAACAGCACAATATCATGCAATGTTCATCACTATTCAAATATTGTAAACATATGTCAACATCTATACAGCACGCTAAATGTTCCCACAGCTGGGACTCGGTGCCTTCGGTCGCAAGGAGAAAGTTAAGATCATATTCTACCACGCTCGACCAGTGGAGGTTGGCAGATGACATATAACCTCGAAAGATTCTTGTAACATGCCGGTTTCCTCACGATGTTTTTCATCGCTTTTAAAGCCAGTGGCGATGACAAACTTGAACAACTGCACTGCACCGGAAACAATGCGTAAAGGAACAGACGGGATTCGAATCCACGACCGCACTAATATGAATCACACGTTTTAGCCACAACTGTTTGACAATAATGTTAAAATTTTACAATAATGTCAAAATATGACGATAACTGTCAATTTTGTATCTTCAATTTTACAACCTTTTCAACTACTATATTAATAATATCGATAATAATAATAATATGTTTTCTAATATAAGACATCCAATTTTGGTGTTTTTGTATAATTTATTTGTCATTTTTTGCCAAAAATATCACAATACACTCATTTTAAATTTAAAAATTTTACTACAAACTTCTTTCGCATTTTATTTTTTATTTAATTAATTTTATTTACATAAATTTACTAATAAAAAAAATCGCAATAATTTTAAATTAAGTACTTTTGTTTTGTGTTTTTTTTTTATAAATATTTTTATTTTATAATATAGATCTATAAACATTTTATTTTATAATATATTTTACTCATGCGATACTGAAGGTAGATTTCAATATTAATTAATGTGTCGTTGCCCACTCGACTATTTTCTTTAATAAAAGTACTACTATATTTTTTACCGACTTAAAAGAAGAGTCGTCGGATTTTAAAATTATTTTATTGCTACATATGTTATTACGTCAGATTACTTGTTTTTTTTTATTACTCGTAGACGTCTGAAACGATTAGGAAAATTCGTTTTTGTTACAAACTGTACATTTTTCAAGTCTCATCTCTTCCCTCAAAATTTAATCGAAATCTGTCAAACATTTTTTGAAAAATTACCGAAAATCTAAAAATTGTTCATTGATATTTTCGTTTACTGCGAAACTTTGCTGTCTCATAAACAATTAGTTGTCTATACGTTACCCGTTAGATTAAAAACACCGTTAGATAAGTTAGATTGTAATCTCACTAGCGAGATTGTAATCTATCAAAATATTGTGAACCGTCACATAATGTTTACAATCGTGATGATGTCAGGGTCAAAACTATACCATCCTAATTAGTCCATCAGGTAGATCATGGAATAACTTTAATTTAAAAAACTCGACTGCAAAAAAACACTATGTAATACCGTTTACTATCTAAGGACACTCGGGTGAGACGAACCTAACTGTACCTCAATTATCAAAATCCATCCAGCCCTTTGGAAGATACAAGCATATAGAAATTTACAAACAAGATACGCGCCAAAACAACCCTTCTTTCAGTCGGGATATGTGACACGAATGTTTTGTTGTATCAAATTATTAAAAATAGATAAAACCTTTTTACTACCGGAGTGGGGAGTTGTGACGTTAAGTCGTAGGTACCTACCTATATACCTGTAGCGGTAGGACATCTGGGGAAGTACCACACCTTTGCCAGTTATTCTACCGCCAAGCAGTAATGTGAAATCATTACTGTGTTCCGGTTTGAAGGGCAATGGTTCCAGAGAAATTACAGGGCTTAGAGACATAACATCTTAGATGGGTGATGAGCGCAGCGCAGTGCTAGAGGTAATGATTTGGACTCTTCATGTTCCAATAGCTGCGTGTCACTGTGCTGTTATGAAAATCGTATATAGATGTGTCGTCACTCGAAACGTCGTAACTTCTAAGCACTGTATCTTCGTTATTTTTTTTTTGTGAATCAACAGGAAAAATTCTTGTACAATATTTTTTAATAATCTGACGATCTAATTAGTTTTATTTAGTTGTCATGTCTATTTAACGCGTTATTGGAACGAAGTTCCTTATCGCGCGTTGTGAAAGGGGGCTAGACGGAAAAAATTCTTACGAAAAGTTGTCACGACACTTTTTGCTATTGTAAGCTGTGCGGCGTCGCATGTTTCTCTGTCTGTCTCGCTCTCTCTTATAGAAAGCAAGCCAGATATTTTCATTTCTATTTCGCATTGAACAGTGTGGTGTCGCGACGATTATTTTTGTTGAGTGTATACAGGTTTTTTGTAAATAATAAAAATAATAATAATAATAATTCCTTCACTAATTAATCGAAAGGAACTTCGTTCCATCCAGGTGTCCCTTGACACCTCTCAAGTTTTTTTTTCTATTAATAGAAGTGAAACTATCAGATCACAATCCGTCAGAGTGAATTCTACAGTTATAAGAAAAAGGTAAAGGTATCGAATGCTTTTCTTTTGAGGCATAGTAAAATCTTTTTAAATAATATTAAATGGTTTCTCTGGTATAAAACGGTTCGTCCAGTCCGACTCGAGTTTCAACCGCATTCCGCGTTCTTAGATGGATCGAAGGTAGCGTGGTCAGCTACATGGTGGATCATGTGACGCCTGGTGATGGAGTGTCTACTGCTGTGCCGGCTCATAGTCCATGTCTGAGCAGTAGTCGGCCAGGAAGTCCAGGAACAGGGAGAACTTCCCGGCGGAGCGCGCCCAGCCGAGAGACACCCGCTTCATACACCGGGACACGCTCTCCAGTATACTCTGTCGACAATTTACAAATTTTTATTGTTTATATTAGAAATTTAAATAAATAAAATAATTAAATATTGGTGGACAATTCACACACAACACCATCTGACCCCAAACTAAGCAAAGCTTGTACTATAGCGGCCAAATAGCTGATATCATACATATAGTTGTTAATACATACTTATTGTAAAATAGGAACACCCAGACACAGTGAAAACATTTGAATTCATCACACAAATATTTGCACTGGGTGGGAATCGAACCCACAACAGAGTTCCTACCCACTAAGCCACGAGGGCAGTCAAATATTTAATTAGTTTGAAATATTGTGAAAAAATATTAGATTCAGCATGTTATAATTTATTGTTGTAATTGGGAGTGGCCATCGGCTCCTGTCACACAGTTTTAAACTACTTCAGGAGCCTTTGGATTCAAATTTCTTGTACATGTGTTTATGACAAATAAACTATTATTATTACAACTTTTGTAACTAGGTGGCGCTATACGAACATAGATCGCACTAACTATTAGTATCACAATTATAGTCTTACTAAAATTATAAATGTGAGGATTTGAGTGGGTGCTTGATTGTTTGAATGCTGAGATGTTCGGGTGTTTGGATGTTCATGTGATTGGATGCTTAGATGATCGGGTGTTAGGAAAAAAAAAAAAATCTTGTCAACGCAAGTTGGCAAATTTTCAGTTTATTTTTTCTTTCAGCTTTTCTTCGTTTTTAGGCTGGTTTCTTTATATCAGCCGCAAGTATATTTAAGGATTTTTGCAAGGTATTGTTTGTAGAGCTGGGGATAGTCCAGATATTAGTTTTTCATAGTTCTTATAATTTCCATATATTTTGATAGATTACCGCTTAGTTGTGTTTTTCTGTTTCCATGACGACGCCATCCGGCGAGCCTGCGCGCTCCTCAGGCAACGTCATCGCCTGACGTCTCGCTGTCTTGCGGTCGTCATTTAGGGACACAAAGATAATTTTTATTTATTTTTAGTTTTAGTCATAGTATGGCATCTTGCACCCCGGTTGGACGCAATGCGTTGTCTAATATAGTGTCGTTGGAACCCATGATACAGTGCACAGAATGTTCCCAAGTGCGACTTTTTAAGGGACAAAAAGGGCTCAAAATTCATCGGGCTAAATGCCACAAAATTTGGAAATTCCGCTTTCGGCTCCGATTGCGGGACAGCAGACCCCAAGTGGCAGCTTCGTGAGCGCTGCTACGCCTTCCCAACCTTTTGGGAAGTGTTGAGCTCACTGAAAATTCATTTCCGATCCTTAAGCGCATCCCGCGTGGTGCTCGTGTTTCGGTGGCTCAAAGTTTTATCGTTTGTTATCAAAACTGTTCTGTCACAAAATTCGAAAGATGCTTGGGAACATTTACTCACTTTCCCATACAGTGTACTTTATGTACCTTTAGAACCGTCGAACAAAAAGTCCCTTACCACTAGGGTCAAGGAAAATTGCATTAAGTACACTGCATCAGTGGAAACCCTTTAGATTTGAGTAGTTTTATTCCGCCTAAGCAGCGGAATAACATAAATTCTAAAAAAGTGATGATTCGGCTATAATTAAGATAGTAGAGAACAAAATTAGCGATGGCGACATCAAAGGCGCTGCACGTATTCTGTTTTCCAGTGACACTATTGCGCCAAATACAACACACACCATTCAGTCACTTCGTGACAAACATCCACCTGCGACAGCTAATCTCCACCTCCCTGATCCCCCACAATCAGATGACGTCACTATTGAGGCCACATAGCAGGAGGTTACGGCTGCGATTACATCTTTTTGAGTGGCTCAGCCGGAGGCCTAGATGGCCTGACACCTCAACATCTAAAAGATCTTCTATTTTTAGCTCTGGTGAGGTCGGAGAGTCCCTCTTGAGAGATCTAACCTCTTTAGTTAATCTCATGTTATCTGGTCGAGTCAGTAGTGACATTGTCGAAGTTTTGTACGGCGCTAATCTGTGCGCACTTTCCAAAAAAGATGGTGGGATCAGGCCAATCGCTGTCGGCACCACATATCGTCTTCGCCTCGCCTCGCCTTCTATCGCCTTGCTGCCAAGGTGGGTTGTAGGAAAAAGGTTGCTCTTTTGAGCTCCCTTTTCCAACCAATACAACTCGGCTTTGGTTCGCGCGGTGGATGTGAGGCTGCCGTTCATTCTGTCCGGACCTTCCTTCACCAAAATTGCGGAGAGGTGCTGTTAAAGGTGGACGTCAAAACGCTTTTAATTCGGTTGATCGAGGAGCCCTGTTGGCCCAAGTGAAGGATAAAATTCCTGATCTGTACAATTTTCTTTGGCAACGTTATGGCGAGCCCACAAAATTGACTTATCAAAACAATCATATGCTATCCTCCGTTGGCTGTCAACAGGGTGATCCCTTCGGCTCTGCGACCTTCGCCCTGGCCATTCACCCTATCATTCAACGTCTCCAGTCCAAACTAAACGTTTGGTACTTGGACGACGGAACGTTGGGGGCGATGTGAATACTGTTTTAACTGATTTACAAAAACTTATAGACGGTTTTCGTCTCATTGGTTTGGAACTAAATTTCTCAAAATGCGAACTTTTCGTTTGCGACACATGTCCAGATAAAGATTCGATAATACAGAAATTTAATGATCTGGCCCCCAACATCAAATCAGTTGACAAACATTCCTTGCGCCTCCTGGGTTCACCGATATTAGATGAGTCGTTTACACCTTTTGTCGAGGAAAAATTCAAAATTTTACGAGAGCCTCCGATAGGCTACTCAAAGTAAACGCCCATATGGCGTTTACAATTATTCGGCATTGTCTCTTTGTTCCGAAATTTATGTACGCTTTACGATGTAGTCCACTGTGGAAACATGGTGAGCTCCTTTGGAGCTTAGACAATGTCGTAAAGGAATCTTTAATATCGGTGTTGAATGTGGACCTGAGTGGGAGGGCATGGTCACAAGCCTCACTACCCATAAGGTTGGGAGGCCTAGGGGTCCGCCAAATTTCAAGTGTAGCTTTACCGGCATTCTTGTCCTCAGTTCATAGTACTCAAAATCTAATCGCAAAATTCTCGCACCCTCATTAGGCCATTCGGATGTAGTAGTAGCTAATTTGTGCGAGGCTAAGAATGCTTGAGGCTGGCTTGTCCAAACAACGATTTCCCCAGATGTCTGTCATCTCAGAGACAGTGAGATCGACCGATCTGCGATCTAGCACGGAACTCTCTTCTCGATACGTGTCCTAGTATCGCGGATCGTGCTCGTATCCTTGCTGTGTCTGTGTGGGAATCAGGCCTTTGGTTACAAGCTTTGCCATCTTTCAATACCGGTAGCCTATTAGATCCAACTGCATTTCGTCTAGCTGTTAGCTTGCGCTTGGGTGCCAGGTGCTATGAAGCCCATCGCTGCCATTGTGGTACTGCCGTCGACCAACTCGGTCACCATGGTCTCTCTTGCTCGAAAAGCGCGGGTCGTATTGGCCGCCACGCCTGCCTGAACGACATCATACGCCGGGCTTTTTCCACCGCCAATGTCCCAGCCATACTCGAACCGAGTGGTCTTGCGCGTGACGATGGCAAAAGACCTGACGGCATGACTGTTGTGCCTTGGAAGTTGGGTCGGCCCTTAGTATGGGACGCAACTTGCGTCGATACTCTGGCACCATCACATCTTCCAGAGACACATAGTAGGGCCGGTGCAGCGGCTAATTCAGCTGAGCGACTCAAACGGCGCAAATATGCAACCCTCGGAAGTGGTTACATATTTGAGCCCTTTGGGGTTGAGACATTGGGACCATGGGGGCCGGGAGCTCACCTCATCTTCAAAAGCCTATCCGAGCGCTTGGTCGACGCGACGCGTGACCAAAATGCTGGCGTTTATTTGGCCCAACGCATAAGCATTGCCATTCAGCGTGGTAATGCCGCCAGCATGCTGGGTACGCTTCCGATTGGTAGTGGGCTTGAACATCTTGATTATCTATAGACCTAGTGGTCTATAGATAATTCAGGTGTGCTTAGTGTAAGTAGTTAGGTTTGTAGTGTAGTGTATGTAGTTCTCATTGTATTTTAGTTTTGTTAATAAAGGCTCTGCCCAGTAAAAAAAAAAAAAAAGGTGTTAGGATGTTCATGTGATCAGATGCTTAGATGTTCAGGTGTTTGGATGTTCATGTGATCGGATGCTTAGATGTTCGGGTGTTTGGATGTTCATGTGAGATCCAAACACAAGATCCAAACACCCCGAACATCTCTGCATCCAACTGAGATGTTCAGGTGTTTGGATCTTCATGTGATTGGATGCTGAGATGTTCGGGTGTTCGGATGTTCGTGTGATAGGATGCTTAGATGTTCGGATGTTCGTGTGATTGAATGCCTAGATGTTCTGGTGTTTGGATGCTTAATGCTCGGGTGTGGATATTTTTGGATATTCGGGCAACTGATAATCGGGTTACAAAGATGGGGTGTTTCAGAAATCCATGACTGTAGGTACAGGTTGTCATTGAATCAAAACGATTCCATCGATTACGATTGACACAGGTCTATTTTTCATCACTTCAGTGGAGTCAAACCTCCTGGTTCTAGCCTTTGGAATGTCAACTATACAACGATGTCGCTTTTTCGAGCTACGAGCAGTCCAATACTTATGCTATGAAAATGGTTAAAATATATTACCTGGGGCCAGTCCTGTCTGTAGACTGCTAGACACTGCTCAGTCAAACTGTCCTCACTCAAATAGTCATTTTTCAACAAATACACTAACACTTTAGCCATCGCTTCCCAAATTTCACTCTTATCACACCTAGAAGCATTCAACAACATCACGTTCCTAGGACTCAAAATCCTATCAAAACACTCTAACAAGTCTGAGTCCACACTCTGGTACACTTCAGTCTCGTTCACTTGCTTCGCTGGTGGCGAAGCAATTGGTTGCTTCAAGTTCAATGCGATTGGTTGCCACGGGGAAACAATCGGTTGCATTATCACTGGTTGCTTGATCGGTGTCGAAGCAATTGGTTGCCACGTACAACCGATTGGTTGTAGCTTCGGGCTGACAGGTTGTGATTTCGATGTTGACGGCCATTTTGTGCTTATAGGTTGTAACATTGGGCTCCCAGGTTGCGATCTTGTATTGACAGGTAGTTTTGTGTTAATTGGTAACAGTTTCGAATTATTTGGTTGCCATTTCGATGGAATTGACGTTGGAGTCGTCGGTTGCGAGGTCGAGGTGTTTGGTTTCGAGGTCGAGGTGTTTGGTTTCGAGGTCGATGTGTTTAGTTTCGAGGTCGAGGTTGGTTTCGAGGTAACCGGTGTCGGAAGTAATTGGTTGTGACACGATTATTTCTTGTGGTTTATCGATTCCATTGGTTGTTATTTCTTCATCGCTGACTGGGGTTGGCATTCTGTCTTCTTCCTCGAAGTTCCGTAGGTCTGGTGAGATGTTGTCCCGTCTCTCTTGTAAGGACACGTCCTCTGGTGCGTGGTGCTTTCTATCTGGACAGCATATGTTCCAAATCGCATGGAACTTCGCTAAGAGAACGTCGTTAATGTCTTGAGGTCTTCTTGAAACTGAAAAAATACAAATGTATTATAATAATAATAAGCAGGGTGCTTAAGAAACTAATTCATCCCTCAGTTAGATTGTCAAGTAATATTGTACAAGTATTGTTTTCTTTATTACTACTATCTTACTCTCTACAACTAGTTACTCCTAGGTTAAACCAGTTCCACCTATGACAAACTAGTTCATCCCAGCAGAAACTAGTCTTCTCTTTAATTTTATTTTGTTCTAATTCCGATTTAGATTAGGTTGGGTTCTGACCGTAAACGAGACACAATCTGTTCTAGTTTGTCCTAGGATATACTAGTCACTCATAGGATAAACCAGTCCAATCTAGGACAAACTAGTTCACACTAGGAGAAACTGTTTAATTTCTGTTTTGTTTTTATTCTGATTTTGATGATTAGGTTATGTTCTGACCGTAAACGAGACACAAGTCTATAGTGAGTTGTAGCATGGCTCTGAGCGCGGGCGCGCGCCGGCACGCGTTGTCGGGGGCGCAGGCTGGGGCGCAGGACGCGAGCAGTGACGTCACGTCCGGGGGACACTCGTCGTCGAGCATCAGGCAGATGTGTTCCTACAACATAAATAAAAAATTAAAAACAGTTACTACATAACATATTCATTTGATACTAGCAGCCCGCCCCGGCTTCGCACGGGTATTAAGTAGATATAAAACAAAATTATTAGGCATTAGCACACTCTTAGTAAAACTTGCCATGGTTAGCATAGCATATACGATCAAGTCTGCTTTTGACAAAACAAACAATCCAAATCAGATAAATGATGAGATCTAGTTTTAATTTATTAAGTTAAATAAACGAAAAACCAATAAAAAAAAAAAAATTGTGCGTGGAGTCCCTCCGCGCGGAAGAAGTGTAACTTATCACTCTGGCTGTCTCTATTCCCCTTCCCCCACAAAATCATACCCCCTCCATGGTTGCGTTAAACTTAAATAAAAATAAATAATTAATAAATAAATATTGGTGGACAATTCACACACAGCACCATCTGACCCCAAACTAAGCAAAGCTTGTAATATGGCGGCCAGATAGCTGAAATAATACTTGTATAGTTGTAAATACATACTTATTATACATAGAAACACCCAGACACAGTGCAAATATTTGAAATCATCACACAAATATTTGCACAGGGCGGGAATCGAACCATCGACCTTGTTGGAAGTTGCATAAAAGTTTCATTTTAATATAAATGTTTACCTTGATCATTATGAGCGGTTCCGCGAGGCTGACGGGGCGCAGCGCCGCGCGCGGGCCGGCGGGCGGCGCCTCGCCCGCGGCCGGCGGCGCCTGCACCGAGTTCAGAGACATCAGGGTCCGCATCTCGGCCTCCATGTCCTTGCAGAGGATCGCTGGAAACAACACACTAACTAAAAACTTAATAGTGGACTAATAAATCGCATCTCCCGAATTGCGAACACGAAAATGTTAGCATTTTGGGAGCGTGGTTTAGGGTTGAAGTTTGAAGCATTAAAAGCGGTTAAGCGACGCTCCCTAGGCTTGCACCTTGCTCAGAGACACCACAGTGCGTTTCTCGGCTTCCATGTCCTTACAGAGGATCGCTGGAGACAACAGACTCTAAATACACTAGTTTTAAGTGTAGTCTAATTAAATAGGATCTCCCAAACTGCGAACACGAATTTGTTAGTAGTTCGTGAGAGCGTGGTTCAGGGTTGACGTTTGACGCAGTATGAACGGTTTAGCGCCACAAGCGCGTGCATTTTCACCTTTATGTCCTTGCACAATATCGCTGTAAAGAATAGACTCACTATAAATACCCTATAGACTGCAGGCCCGTGAACAAAATTTATGGGTCATCTGATACAGCAGGAGACCTATGTAGGATGATAGAAGGGTATAAAGTAATAAGATTGAGCACTATGCCGGCACTTGTAAGCTGTCCAACTGAGTGCAGGTGAAGAGGGGGGGTTCTAAACCTCGATCATTTCTCCTTGTCGCATGATTTTTGTACGGCGTTGCGGAATAATAGATTAGAAGAGGTATTGAAACAATCAAAATTATAGTTTGTGAAAAAATCATGATTTTCCGACGATTTACAGAGTAAGTTTGGTCATTTCATTATGTTCGGCTTTGGTTCCATACAGTTTTAATACCTCTTCTAATATATTATTTCACAACGCCGTACAAAAATCATGCGACAAGGAGAAATGATCGAGGTTTAGAACCCCCCCCTCTTCATCTGCACTCAGTTGGACAGCTTACAAGTGACGGCATAGTGCTGAATCTTATTACTTTATACCCTTCTATCATCCTAGATAGGTCTCCTGCTGTATCATATGACCCATAAATTTTGTTCACGGGCCTGCAGTCTACTACTACCGCCTAATAGTATTCTAATGAATCGAATCTCCCAAGCTCCAACCACGAAAATGTTAGCATTTTGGGATCGTGGTTTTATTTATTTATTTATTCATTCATTCAATAAGCACACAAAACAGAATGTAATAAATATAAACTATAACATAAGAGTGTACTGTACAGAACTGTATTACATTCCAAACTATGTGGGCCAAGAAACAACGTTTGTTTAGATACTGTGGTTTGATAATAATAATATTAAATTAGAGATAATACATAAAGAAAATTAGGCCAACAGATCTGAACTTAAAACTAACATGCTTTAAACAAGTAGATAAATAAGATATAAACATAGAACATTATAACACAACAGATAAGTACATAAACATCGTGAAACAACTAACTGGCCAAATTTCGGAATTTATAAGAAAGAAAACTTTGCAAAACACAATAAAGGTTCCATTAAGATAAAATGTATAAACAAATAATATAAAACAAACTTTAGTATGAAAACTAACGTGGTTATTACACATTTTACATAAATACACGGGTACACTTTGCATTAGTGTGAGTGATCACCAATCAGGCAGGAGCTTGAAATTTTGTCCGCGAGGTATAGGCTGAGCTTTGCATTAGTGTGAGTGATCACCAATCAGGCAGGAGCGCGGCGAGACAGAATGGCGCCGCGCCTAAGGCCGGTTGTCACACCTACACTATCCATGTACACTCAAACAAATGCAAAGCTCAGCTTATGCCTCGCGGAGTGTAACTCACGTTTAATACAGTCAGTCCAGTCCGACTCAAGTTTCGATCGCGTCCGTCTGACTATATTAAACGTGAGTTACCCGTGTATTTATGTAAAGTAAAACAAACTCATAATAGTATTTACAGTACGCACAACAACAGGGAGCAGTTTGGTTCCGGGTGACATATTATAAGCGGTTAAGGGACGCTCGCTAGGCCTGCACTTCGTGTGCCATTTGGACGCTTCTTGGCTCAATAGCCCCGTGTCATTAAAAAAAATTGGTATCGTCAAAAAAAAAATAATGAAAAAAAACAAAAATAAACTATTTTCGTACAAAAAAGTAAATCGACTTCAAAACCACAAATAGGCACTCAAAATCCAAAAATAAATGGAATCCATTATTATAAGCGGTACTCACTCATCTATTTGAAGTCGGTGCCAGCCAAGTCTAACAAGGTAGTGGATACATACTACTTACCTGTGCCTACATAGTATCAATCTACTAACTTTTTGGTGCAAAACAAGTTTTTATTAATGCATTTACACAATTTTGTATTGACACGATCGAGTTTCACAACTCTATTGAAATCTACAGAGAGATGATCTTCTTAGCATTCCATGGATTCGCCGTGCGGGTGCCGGGTCCATCGTGTGGCAGAGAGAGAGAAAACCCGAGTAGATCCCGAGACTTGTGACTCGGGCGTAGGTTTAAGGGGCCTCTTTCTGACGTACATCAACACTCACTTTCACTGATGGATGATTCACTGATGAAGCACAAGACGTAGGCGAAATTGTGCTCACCAAACATTTATCTCACACAAATACATATCACAACCAAATAGAAGCCAGAAATTAATCTAAGATGAGGAAGAAGAAGATGAGGAAGAAGAAGACTTTAATCAGCTGACTATTATTTAATTTTTTTTATTTATAAATTAAGACTAACAAATTGTCTTCCCTGACATATTGCATGCTTCTCGCAGAGGCCAGTTTATATGGGGCAACTTTTAAAATGTTTTGTATCATCTTATCTTACCTACAAACAGCAATAAAGCTTTTTGTATTTGTATTCACTACTCGTTTTTCTCTCCCTGCCCAGCCAAATCTGACATGAGCCTACTAGTGCAGCTTTAGATACTCGTTCTAGTATAGAACTTACTGCACTCCTGGATAAGCCAAGGAAATCCAGAAAATTTTACGCAAATTTTAGTTTACGCTTCATATTTCAAAAACCACCTGACCGATTTCGATAAGATTTATATGGGACCATTCAGGAAGCATACTCAACTGAACACAAAAAGAGATTTTAAATTCGGTGCGGGGTTCTCGAGAAATCAGGTAAATTTACATAACATTAAAAAAAAATCATTGTGGTCGAATTGATAACCACCTCCTTTTTGGAAATCTGTTAAAAAAAATTAAAATATCAAAAAAAAATATATAAAAAAAATATCAAAAAATAAATAAAATATCAAAAAAAAAGACAATTTTTTTATAAACAAAGTAAAAAAATGGGTCGCTCACTGGTATCAGCGGTGTGGTGTTGCAGCCACTTGGCGAGCGCTCGCAGCGCCGCGCGCGCGGCGGCGGCGTGCAGCGCGCGCGGCGCGGCCGGCAGCAGCGCGGCCAGCGCGGCGCGCGCGCGGCTCGACGCCGGCGCCGCGTGCGCCGCCAGGCACGCCGCGCGGAAACACTGCAGCTGCGACGCGTAGATCGACGTCATGGTTTGGAGGGACGACGCCTGCCGTTCAAATAGTTTTTAGTAGGACTCCTAGCAGAGTCCGCCTGGGGAAGTACCACACCTTTGCTAGTTATTCTACCGCCAAACAGTCATGTGAAAACATTACTGTGTTCCGGTTTGAAGGGCAATGTTTCCAGAGAAATAACAGGGGTTAGAGATGTAACATCTTAGATCTCTGGGTGATGAGCGCAGTACAGTGCTAGGTAATGATTTGGACTCTTCATGTTCTAATAGCTGCGTGTCACTGCGCTGTTGTGTGACAGGCTTGATGCTTACCATGAGGCACACATCCTACACGTCTCGTCACTCTTTATTAAAAACAATAAAAAAGAGTTTACTCGCGAACATGCTTAAATGATGAACACGAAAATGTAACTTTTTTTGGTGTTTAGATTTAGAAGATGTCTGCTGCTGCGCCCCCAGAGATTTAAGATGTTATATCTCTAAACCCTGAAGTTGTTTCAAAATAGATTTACATGTGTGTAGTGATGTGCGAGCATTCGCCGAGCATGTTCGCTAGTAACCTCCTTACATGTGTGTTTCAGAATAAACTTACATGTGTATCATAACGAGCGTGCGACGAGCATCCTCGCGAGCAAGTTCACGCGCAAACTCCTTTAAAATCGATTCACAACAAACTCACATGTGTATCATGGTGTGCGAGCGCGCGGCGAGCATGTTCACGACCATGCTCGCAAGCAAACGTCTCTAAAATCGTTTCAAAATAAACTCACATGTGTATCATGGCTGGCGAGCGCGCGGCGAGCGAGTTCGCGCGCGCGCTCGCGAGCGGCCACCAGCTCGCGCGCCGTGAGGTCCCGCACGGCGGCCGCGGTCACGCGCTCCACCACCATCTCCAGCGCGCGCCGGCTCGACGACGGCTGCGACTTCAGCAGCTCCTCTTCCAGCCGGGCCTGGAGACACCCACACACGATGATGATGATGGCCACAAAACATATCTATATCAATCATTTCGTCAAGGGGTACGGTAGACTTGATCGAAACCTTATATGAATATACAACAACATATGTTCACAAAATTCGGATTATGGAGAAATTCGTTAAATTCTGATGACACGGACAAACAAACCGCTGTCGCCATCTTTGGTGTGCAGCACAGACTAAGTAGCACGTTTTGTTCCATCAGTCAACATATTGCGTGCGTCTGTCGCGCCAAAAAAAGTATCCATCACAAAAACTGTGACTTATGTGACTACGTAAAACGAAACGTCTTGCCGCCGGACCGGAGTTTTATTAGTGGTGCTTATATTTAGTATCAGCATTGCACCCGTGCGAAGCCGGGGCGGGTTGCTAGTATACAATCAAGTAAAATATCGAAAATCCCATTTTTATAAATTAATATTACTTAG
The DNA here is from genome assembly GCA_017562165.1 of Ectropis grisescens. Lineage (NCBI taxonomy): Eukaryota > Metazoa > Arthropoda > Insecta > Lepidoptera > Geometridae > Ectropis > Ectropis grisescens. Next base: position 1,466,313 of record CM029796.1, read on the forward strand.
TAAATTAATTATAATTGTTTTACATGCTATATTTTTTTATCTGTTGTCACGTGACTGGAAACACCAATATGACTTATTACGTCACTAGTCGCAAAACAAGCTGTCGAAAACAGTAACTGACTGAACTGTTTACTTTTATGCATTTTTAGAGTTTGCGATCTTAGCGACGACACGATTTTGATTGTTTGTATTCAAGTAATGACAAGAAAACACATAAACTGGACAGACAGTCATGAATTGTCACCAATGTTTTGCGACTCGTGACGTCATGTCAGTCGTCTGTTATTTAGCGGGAAAATTCAAAATTATTCTAATATTGTACACTCCGCGAGGTATAAGCTGAGCGTTGCATTTGTGTGAGTGATCACCAATCAGGCAGGAGCTTGAAATTTTGTCCGCGAGGTATAGGCTGAGCTTTGCATTAGTGTGAGTGATCACCAATCAGGCAGGAGCGCGGCGAGACAGAATGGCGCCGAATCTAAGGCCAGTTGTCACACCTACACTATCCATGTACACTCACACAAATGCAAAGCTCAGCTTATGCCTCGCGGAGTGTATACTCATCGAAAATACCTACTAATATTTTGAAATAAAATGTAATTTTTTACGGTAAACATGGGTCAGTCTTATGGTCAATCTTAAAATCATCAACCTTCAATTAAAAATCTTAATGGTCAATCTTCAAAATAAAAGCAGTTCCGAAAAATTGTTAACATCCCTATTGTGGCCACTAAACATTTATCTCTATTTTTATTCTAGGTACAAGTCAGTTTTCTCGCGATGTTTTTCTTTACCGTTTTTAAGTTAGCGGTATTTCGCACAAGACTTCGAAAAGACAGTGGGATTTGAACCCGGGAGGGACTCCGGAACAGCAGTCGCCGTTCTCCGGACCAGCCGTAACGAGTCCAATAGCAACGTTTGCCACAAAAAATAAATAAATATTGGTGGACAATTCACACACAACACCATCTGACCTCAAACTAAGCAAAGCTTGTAATATGGCGGCCTTATATGGTAGTATTAGATAGCTTGACATATAAAACTTGAAAAAAAACTTGACTATAGTACAATAAAAGTGTTACCTGCAATTCTTTTTCCTTATTCTTTATTCGATCCTCCGGGTTGACAGAGAGACTGACAGGTGTTATATGTCGGAAGCTCCCAACATCCTTATTATCCTGGGTCAGTCTACAAGTCGATAGCAACGTGTTAACTTCCTTTAAACACGGACACAGCTCCAAAATAGTCGATTCATCGACTAAATCGCATGAATCGACCCCATCACTATTTTCATCCAAATTTTTACACACACCAACACTATTCAATCGACTGATCTCGTCGTTTGGGAAATGCGATAAATCGAATAACCAGCCGAGAATCGATTTCAAATATATTATCGTGTTCTTTTTAAATTTAGTTTTTGTTAATTTTAATTTATTGTAGTATATTTCGAGTATAGTCCGGAGCAGTTCGTTGTAGTATTTGAGGCGTAGTGTTGTGTAATCCAACATCGATAGATAGTGGACCAGCCACGGTATTGTTATCGATAGTCGATAGTTTTCGTCGGCGCTGTGTAGGATGCCTTTTAAGTCGATTGTTGGTTGACTCTGGAAAAGAAAAAAAATGGAGATAACGATAACCCGTTTCAAACCTACTTTTTCTATTCATTTGGTTGACTCTGAAAAAAAGAAATAATTGCCCGTGTTACCACTGGTAGTAAGACGGGTAGTAACACGGGCAATCAACGAATTTAAATGGTTATTTTTTTGTTGTTTGGTAGATCATAGTTCAGGGGTGGGTCCCATATACATTTTATATGTACAAAAATTTAAATTTACTTTCATTCATCTTGATGACTTAGTGCATGTTTAATGGTTTCTTATAAAATTTGGTCAAATGAAGTCGGTTTTTATAATTTTTTCGAAAATGTTTTTTTTACTAATTGACGTGTAAGTTGCACATTTATGTTTTTTTTTCTAAGATTTTTTTACTAATTGACGTGTAGGTTGCACTTTTATGTTTTTTTTTTTTCGAAGATTTTTTTACTAATTGAGGTGTAAGTTGCACATTTGTTTTTTTTTCGAAGATTTTTTTACTAATTGACATGTACATTTTTTGAAATTTTTTTTTCGAAAAAATAACTCTGACTTCAAAAAAAAATAAAGTGAAGTTCCTCACATAATTCCTCAGTCCCACATTAGTCTCCAGTTCCCTCTCCTTGGGAGCCGCGTAGTTGAGCGCGCGCCCGTGGTCGGCGACGTGCACGGAGCTACTGTTCTTGCTGGCTATCTCCGCGGGCACTTGCGAGTACGGGAGCGACGTCAGGTAGCCTAAGAACTTGGCGAGGAGAGATAGCTTCTTGGCCAGTTGGAGGTACTCACGGGTTAGGTCTATGTTCGCTGGAATAGAGAAAGGATCGGTTTAAAAATGTGCGTGCTTAAGACTGTACTGCAAAAGTTACTAAACTAAAATAAGAAATAACAATAAAAAATATTCAACAAAAAAATTTTTTTTAAGAAAACGCTTTTAATTATACGCTCTAAAAAGAAAAAAAAACAATTACATATAAATTGAACACAGTAAATATGACAGTGACAGCTGCGGCTGAAGAACTAGTATCCATGGCGAAGAATAAATATAAAAAAGACAGCAGACAGACAACAGCCGCTGACTATCTTTGGAAAACCAAATCAAATCGATCTAGCAATGCCCTCTGACTGCCTAGAGCGCCCCTTTCTAATGAAGACGTATTTATTATGGAAGATATCAAGCGGAAATGACACAGTCACTGTCCTCAATAGCAAATTGCGTTCGATCTAGGAATTCTGGTTAGAGCGCCCAGTTTGTGAACTTAAAAGACTTTGTTTCTAAAAGGTAGATAGATCTCTTAATAGTACAAAACAATACAGTAAAAGAAAAAAACAATAAAAGCTAGTATTACAAGCGGCGACCTCATCAAAAAAAGCGATCTCTTCCACGAAACATTAGGTTAGAAATGTTTTATTTTCATGGAAGAAACAAATAAAGCAATCAAGCAACTTTCAGTCACTGTGCTCAGTTGCGACAACGTCCGTTCTAGCAATTCCCTTGCAGAGCGTCCCGTTTGTATAAAATACTAATTTTTCTCTGGCAGGAACGATGAACCCAATAACTCACAGTGAGCCTCCTCAATAGCGAGATGCGTCTCATCTAGCCATACGATCTCGCTGGCTAGAGCGCCACGTCTACAGATGTATAAAGACTCATTCTCTCTAGAAGGAACCATCAATGGAATAACTCACAGTGTCCTCACTAGCGACACGACCTCGCTTGCTAGAGCGCCCTGCCTCTAGATGTATAAATACTCATTCTGTCTAGAAGGAACAATCACAGTAATAGCTTATAGTTAGTGTCTTCAGTAGCGAGATGCGCCCCGTCTAGCAACACAATCTCATTGACTAGAGCGCCCTGCTTGTAAATGTTGAAACACTAATTCTCTCTAGAAGGAACAAAAGAACTCACAGCCTTCAGTAGCGACATGCGACCTATTTAGCCTCGACCTCGCTGTCTAGATGGCCCAGTCTGTATATATGATAAACTATTTTTTACAAAAAATTAAACCGACTTCAACACCACAAATAGGCACTCAAAAGCGAAAAATAATTTAATATAGGTAATTATTATAACCTCTACTCACTCATCCATATGAAGTCGGTGCCAGGCTAGTTAAAAAGTTAGTAGAAATACTATGTACGAGGTAGTAAGTAAGTAGGCATAGGTAAGTAGTATCTATCTACTACCTGTTAGATTTGGCTGGCACCGACTTCATATAGATGAGTGAGTAGAGGTTACAATAATTACCTATATTAAATTATTTTCGCTTTTGAGTGCCTATTTGTGGTGTTGAAGTCGGTTTAATTTTTGTAAAAATAGTTTATTTTACCCTTTTTAGTGTTAAACAAGTTTTCACTAATGCATTTACACGATTTCGTGTTGAGATCTCAATACATGAATTAAGCCCAAACACTGGGTAGTTCCTGTAAACCGTTAAGAAATTCCTTGAGTGTCCTTTATCTTCATCATCAGACCACTAATGACAGTCACAACCCATCTATGTAAAAAGTTCTCATCAATACAAATTCATCGAGCCCAAACACAAGGTAACTACTATGTACCGTCGAGGAGCTCCCTCGACCGTCTTCCCGTTCCTCATCAGATCGACTCCAGACCATCTTTAAACTATACTGCTTTAAAATGCTCAAGCAAAAACTTAACTAACGCACTAGTCATCTTTACAATTTTCGAAAGTTATCCTCGTATTCTCTAGGATACCATCATCAGATCCTGGTTTCCTTATCACGGTACCACCCTTGGAATATCTCCTTTACAACAAAAAAAGAATCATCAAAATCGGTTCATAAACGACGAAGTTATCCGCGAACACACATAAAAAAAAAAAAAAAAAAAAAGGAACATACATACGGTCGAATTGAGAAACCTCCTTTTTTGAAGTCGGTTAAAAATAGTCATTATCTCTAGAAGGAACAATCAAAGTAAGAACACAGTGTCCTCAGTAGCGACAAGCGTCCCTTCTAGCGACAAGACTTCACTTACTAGAGCGCCCTGTCAGTAGATGAATAAAGACTCATTCTCTCTAGAAGGAACAATCACAGTATTAACTCACAGTTAGTGTCCTCAGTAGCGACATACATCGATTTAGTAATGCCCCCAGGTTGGCTAGACCGCCCTGTCTATAGATGTATAAAATTTCATTCTCCCAAAAAGGAACAATCAAAATAATAACTCACAGTTAGTGTCCTCAGTAGCGAGAAGCGTCCCGTCTAGCGACACGATCTCGCTGGCCAGAGCGTCCCTCAAGTGGACACGAAACGATTCGTTCTCAGCGTGGGTGATCAGATCTCTGGAACGATTTATGAAATATAAATGTAAGTACTACCATTCATTGTTAGAATGTATAACAAAATGTAGCTAGTAGACTAGTAGCGTCATCTGTTGTAAGAATGAGTAACAAAATGTAACCAGTGGCGCTAACTATGAACTCTTTGAAGTTTCTTCTTTCTAGAACAATAAAGTCAGTCGTTGTCCATCCGCACTGCTTTTCATTACAGGTTATGGGCAAATAAAGTGAATAAAAGCAATTTTGGTTAAAATATAGTGCAAAAATGTCGACAAATCTAATTGCAAGTATAGCAAAGCTTAGAGGCAGAGAGAATTATGAAGATTGGGCGTTTGCCGTGGAGAACTACCTCATATTAGAAGGCATGGAACGGTGTATCACGACCGGCGACAATCCTAATGATGCAAAAGCAAAAGCGAAGATAGTTTTAACTATAGATCCCAGTTTATTCGTACACATTAAGAGTGAAGCAACAGCAATGGGATTGTGGCAGAAGTTAAAAAATCTATTCGATGATAATGGCTATACGCGGCGCATCGGATTGCTTCGGAACCTCATATCAATTCGTCGAGAAAATTGCGAATCTATGTCTCAGTATGTAACTTCGCTGTTAGAAATAAGTCAGCGATTGAACAACACAGGATTCAAGATTAGTGATGAATGGGTTGGCTCCTTGTTGTTAGCAGGATTACCTGAAAAATTTGAACCCATGATTATGGCGGTGGAGCATTCAGGTATCGAGTTGACAGCGGATGCCATCAAGTCAAAGTTGCTTGATATGGAGGAAGGAAGTGAAGCAGGTTCTAGTTCTACACAGAATGCATTCGTGACGAAAGGTTGGCATCACAACGATAAAAACCTCAAAAAACAAACGACCGCACATAAACAAACGTCATCAAAAAACGTGAAGGCAAATGTCAGATGTTTCAAATGCAAACAACTTGGGCATTTCATGAATAAATGTAATAATATTCCAAATAGCAAGGAATCTAATGCATTCAGTGCAGTGTTTCTTAGCGGTAACTTCAATCAATGGGATTGGTACGTTGATAGCGGTGCCAGTAGCCATTTAACATGTAGAAGTGACTGGTTGTTGAACACAACAAATCAACACCAAGTTCAAGAGATTGTCATAGCTGATAAAACGAAAATTTCTGTTGAAGGCTGTGGAGATGTGTCATTAACTACAGTTGTTGGAGATACCGAGCATAAAAACACAGTGATGGGAGCATTACATGTGCCGAACTTGGCTACAATTTACTATCTGTCAGCCAGTTAATTAGCAAGGAAACAGAGTGACATTTGATACGAAGCACTGTTATATTTATAACCAAAATAGTAAGCTTGTAGCAACTGCGGATTTGGTAGGAGGAGTGTATAAGTTGAGAATCAAACAAGTGGATTGTTTGTTTACTTCAGTATCTGGAAATGTGTGGCATAGAAGATTTGGCCATTTAAACACCAAAGATCTCAATGTGATGAGAGATGGTGCCGTTAATGGAATGTCATACTCGGATAAGGCTCAGGTCAGTAAGTCAAACTGCGTTGTGTGCTGCGAAGGTAAGCAGGCCAGGTTGCCGTTCAGTCATGTGGGCAACAGAGGCAAGGAACTTCTCGAGATCGTACACGCAGATGTTTGTGGGCCTATGGAAGCTAGATCTATTGGAGGAAAGAAATATTTTTGTTATTCGTCGATGACTTCAGTCGAATGGCGTTCGTATATATCTTAAAGACAAAAGATGAAGTATTCTCACATTTCAAGGCATTCAAAACGTTAGTGGAGAATCAGACAGGCAGGAAGCTGAAAGTGTTTAGGACAGATAATGGATCAGAATTCTGCAGTAAGGAATTTGAAACATACTTGGATTCTGCTGGAATTGTTCATCAAAAAACTTGTCCATACACACCGGAACAGAACGGTCTTTGCGAAAGGTTGAACCGTACAGTCATAGAGAAAGCGAGATGTTTGTTATTTGACGCAGGATTGCCGAAGCGTTTTGGGCAGAAGCAGTGAACACTGCAGTTTATCTGCGAAACAGGTCAATTGCAACAGGACTCAATAACAAAACGCCTATGGAGATTTGGACCGGAGCTAAGCCAGATGTCAGCCATCTACGTATCTTTGGAAGTAAAGCCATGGTACACATACCAAAAGAAAAAAGGTTGAAATTGGACAGAAAAGCGACTCAATGTATACTTGTTGGCTACTCAAACAATGTCAAAGGTTACCGAGTTTACAATCCCAACAATAATAGTATTACTATAGCTAGAGATATTGTTGTGATTGAGGAGGGGATTGAACAGAAGCAAGATGTATTACACTTTGACATTAGTGAGAGCAGTGATGATATTTTTCCAGTAAAGGAAGAAAGACCAGTATGTACCCAAGAAGTGGGGACATGAGCGACGTAAGTATATTAGAAGATCAGGAGAAGAAGAAAGCAGTGAACTTCAAAGAGAAAGCACTAGTACTGAAGAAGAGGTATTTGAGGACTCTACAGATATGATAGAGGCAGAACCTGCAGAGCTTGTGCGAGATCACATGTCGCAGACAGGGCTACCCACAGAGTTTCCAATAGAAAAGGCTAGTAAGCGTATCCGCAAGCAGCCTGATTGGTACGGTGTTGGTAGAGTTTGCGTTGGTCAAAATAAATATAAAATGAAAAAATGCAAATGAAATATCGCTAGACGAAGCATTGAATCTAACTAAAAGTGAAAATGTGACACAAAGTTACCATATCAGAAATTGATTGGTTCACTTATGTATGTAGCTGTGCTCACACGTCCTGATATTGTTTTTATGTGAATTTCTTAAGCCAGTTTAATAACTGTTACGATGAGAGGCATTGGGCTTATGCAATGAGATTCTAAAATACTTAAAGAAAACTAAAGAGTTTTGTTTAAAGTTTTCAGCTGATGGCAATAGTCAGTTAGAAGCTTTTGTAGATGCAGACTGGGCCAGTAATGTAATAGATCGAAGATCCTATACTGGATATTTCTTTAGGTTGTCAGGTTGTGCTATCTCTTGGGAAACCAAGAAGCAGTCTACTGTAGCGTTATCCAGTACGGAGGCTGAATATATGGGCATTTCGGAGAGTTGCAAAGAAGCTGTCTACTTGCAGAATTTGTTATTTGAGTTAACTAATGAAACTTATCCGATACCAATTTTAATGATAACCAATCGGCCCATAAGTTGTCAGCGAATCCTATTCACCATAAAAGGACCAAACACATAGACGTGCGGTATCATTTTTGTAGGGAGAAAGTTGCTAGCGACATTGTAAAGATTAAATACTTGCCCACATCAGAGATGCCCGCAGATTTATTAACCAAGGGTTTATGTAAAGTAAAACATTATAACTTTTTAGGAATGTTTGGTTTATATGCTTAAACATAATAATATAATATGGTGAATGCATGTATCTATTATTTTGTTAAGTGGGGGTGTTAGAATGTATAACAAAATGTAGCTAGTAGACTAGTAGCGTCATCTGTTGTAAGAATGAGTAACAAAATGTAACCAGTGGCGCTAACTATGAACTCTTTGAAGTTTCTTCTTTCTAGAACAATAAAGTCAGTCGTTGTCCATCCGCACTGCTTTTCATTACATTCATCCCGAAAAAAAATGATGTTTCTCGCTCTACACACATGACAGATGTACTCGGGTACACTCGGCGGTCCCGAATTCACCCGATTGAATCTTTCACTTTCCAACGTGTCGTAACGTTACCTAACTTCGTGACGATCAGTCTCATTCACAGCCTACGAGAAAATCTGTGTGTGGGACGCCAAAATAAATTTTAGCTTAAAAATATATTTTAACTAGATCTCCGCCCCGACTTCGCCCGTGGTACATAATATATAGCTCTCAGAACATATCTAACGGTGAAAGATTTTTTTGTAATCGGTTTAGTAGTTTTTGTGAATATCCAAACAAAAAACTTCTTCAGCCACCTGTCGAAAATTGATACCAACTCAGATTTAGAAAAAAATTGATTATTAAAGGTTTATAATGACGCAATCTTAGACACATGCTGTCACGTCAACGCACGGTACGAAAGTACTCTAACTTTCCCCCGTGTTTGTTACATTCTTCATCATGCTCTGCTCATATTGAAAGCAGTAGTATTATATAATCTTTATGTATATATTTATTTTGTGTGTTTGTCACTGAACTCTTCCTAAACGGCTGGATCGATTTGAATTATATATTTTATATGCGCTTGGGTGACGCCGTGGGTGGTTTAGATTCACAAACCCGTCAGATGGCGCTGCAGTCGGTATCTACGTTATTATCCGAGCGAAGTCGGGACGGGCCACTAGTGGTAGTATATGTAAGTAGTAAAAGTGTATGGCCTATATCCTAGCTTGATAAATGGACTATCTATCAAATAAAGAATCTTTCAATTTGGACCAGTAGTTCCCGAGATTCTAGCGTTCAAACAAACTCTTCAGCTTTATAATACACTAGATGCCCGCCCCGGCTTCGCCCGTGCTACATATATAGCACTCAGCGGGATCCCGTACATATCCAATGTGAAAGAATGACTGAAGTCGGTTCAGTAATTCCTGAGAATATCGCTTTCAAACAAAAAACCTCTTCAGCTACCTGCTACGCCACCTGTCGGAAATTGGTCGTACCATCTCAGATTTTGATTAGCTAAGGTTAATATTCAAGAGGTATGTAATCTGTGATAGGTACTCAATGACGCAATCTTAGACACATGCTGTCATGTGTCATGTCAAAGCACGAAACGAACGAAATCTCTCAAAAAGGAATATTATTTCCCGATTTTGTTACATTCTTGATTCATGCTCCGCTTCTGTTAATAGTAGCGTTATTTTCTATAGTCTATAGCGTTCCTCGATGAATGGACTATCCAATAGAAAAAGAATCTTTCAATTCGGACCAGCACTTCCCGAGATCCTAGCGTTCAAACAAACAAACAAACAAACTCTTCAGCTTTATAATATTAGTATAGAAATAAATATAATTACAAAGAGACAATTACAAGACGTTGGCGTAATTGTACTCATCAAACATATCACACTAACATAACACACCGGGATAGAAGCCAGAAATTAATACATGATGAATCAGATGACATACATGATACAACCGATTAAAAGTTAAAAACGAAAAAAGAAGAAGAAGACTATCAGCTGACTATTATTATCATTGTATAAATTCAGACCAATGGAAACTGTGTTGCCAGACATATTGTATGCCTCTAGAAGAAGAGGCCAGTTTGTATGGGTCAACTATTAAAATGTTTTGTATCATCTTATCTTACCTGCAAACAGCAATAAAGATATTTGTATTTGTATTTGTATTTGAGACTAGCAGCACCCCGTGGTTTCACACCCCCCCTTTCCCGTTATTTTCCCGGGATAAAAAGCTTATGTTTTTTTCAAACTATAATTTGTGTTCCAAATTTCGACCCGATTTCATACGTCACAACGTGATTGAGCAATAAACATACAAACATTAATAAATTGATAGGAATAGGATTATATCAGCTATCTCGCTTCCATATGCATATCGCATCCACATGACTATTTCATAATGTAATTTTCAATTTAAAAAGTTTAGAATATGGTTTTAATATTATTTCCTTATTAGATAGATACTTGTATTATTTTCATATTCATATTTTGCCGATTTACAGCTGAAAATGAATGTTTAAAATTTTTAAATTGTAAAAAGCACGAAAGACGAGACATTACTCACTGTATCAAGTTTTTGGACAATGCATTTTGCAGCTAAGCTTGATATATGTGTCAATAGGTTAATAAATGTCTTATCTTATTATAGTAGACGGCTTAGGTTGGGATCAGATCGCGTTGTATGAGAAATTTCCACCAATATTTATTTGTTTATTAAAACTGGTTTACTTGTAGAATATTTCGGCGGCGGTGAAGTGCGGCAGGCGGGCGGGGCCGGCGGCGAGCGCGGGGCTCGTCAGCCGCCGCTGCAGCTTGCTCAGCTTCGACTCCTACAGACAGACAGACACACTTTTATATATAGAAAACAATGGAAAGGAAGAGAGACAAACAAAGGAAGACAATTCATACCACGAGATTCGTTCGTAGAGAGGGGAGGGGTCTGGATTTTGATCTGGAATATACTAGCCTAAAACACTCAGAAGATATTGATCTAGAAGACACTAGTCAGTAATACAATAACTTACAAGGCGTTGACTTAACAAATACCGTCGGAGATATTGATCTAGGAGACATTGACCTAGAAGACACTGATATAACAGATCTTGATTTAAAAAACACTAACCTGGAATATACTGATGTAAGAGACATAGACATAGAAAACACTAATATAGAACATAGTGAACTAAAAGATACTGATCTAGAAGGTATTAACGTAGAAGATACAGATGTAGAAGACGAGAACTAAAAAGGACCTAGAAAGACCTGATGTAGATGATATTGACCTAAGATATTCCGATGGAGAAGATATTGATCCAAAATATGTTGACCTAAGAGATACTGATGTAGAAGATTTTGCCCTAGAAGACATTGACCTAGATAATACGAATGTAGGAGACATCGATCTAGAAAACACTAAACTAGAAGATATTCATTGACCTGAAAGTCCTGATATAGAAGATACTGATCTCTGACCTAGAAGACACTGATCTCTTAAGATATCGATCTAAAAGAGACTGACCTCAAAGATACTGAATTAGCAGACCTAGAAGGCATTAATCCAAAACATGAAGCTAATATTGTACTCACATGACATCGCTGGGCAGACATTGTAACAGCATGTCCCTGGTGATGAGCGTGGCGAAGTGCCGATGGTTAGCGGCCGTGTCTCCGAGCGATAGGAGGGCCTTGACGCCCGCGTGGAATTTCCGGACATCGAAAGCACTCGATTATTACTTAATTACCTAGACGTTTCGGCAGCTTTACGACCACCGTAGTCACGAGAAGACTGATACTGATCTAGTAGGGAATGAAGAATAAATTGATGTAGGAGATGTTAATCTAGAATACGAGTACACTAATCTACACGGCATTGACCTAGAAGGTACCGATCTATTAGAAGATTTTGATAACCTAGAACGCATTGACATAAAAGATGTAGGAGATATTGATCTAGAGGAAACTAACCTAGAAAACATTGACCTAGAAAATACTGATGTAGGAAATATTCATCTAGAAGACTCTAATCTAGACGGTCTTGACCTAGAAGGTATTGATCTAATAGAAGATTTTGATCTAGAAGATATTCACCTAATCGATACTGTTGTATAAGATATTGAAATAAAGAACTGCAACCTAGAAGATACTGAATTAACTGATTTAAAAGAAGTGACACAAAATATAAACTAGCTAAAAAGGACTCTGACTGAGACTAGATGGAGTGAGGATATTCGAAAGGCAGCTGGTGGCGGTTGGAGAAGTAAGATCGAGGACCGGGCTGAGCGGCCTATCATAGGAGGCCTATGTCCAGCAGTGGACGAATACAGGCTGATGATGAAAATAGGACTCACATGAGCGTCGCTAGGCAGACACTGTTGCAGCATGTGCCTGGTGACGAGCGTGGCGAGGTGGCGATGGTTAGCGGCCGTGGCTCCGAGCGACAGGAGGGCCTTGACGCGCGCGCGGAAACTACTGCGCGAGCCGCCATTGTTGGAACTCTCGCGGTACCACCTGCAATGCAATACAAAAAATAAATGTAATTTTACACGAAACATCAAAAACCGTTTTTAATTGAAGTGAAAAATTGTTTTGGTGAACCACACACAGATTTTTCGTGAATTGAGCTCAAGCGTCACTCACGCTCCTAAATGTCAATAATCTTCGGGTGAACTCGGGAATCTAGTCTAGATGGCCATACTTAGAAGACTTACGGCTTATAATAGTAATCTAGATGGCCGTACTTTGAAGACTTATTTAGAGGACCATGCTTTGAAGATTTATTCTAGATTAGCAGTGCCCTCCGATTTCACCCGTGTAGTTTTTAAAGTGAGCTATCAAATTCTGAATTATAGGTGTTCACTTCTATCAACAGTCTCTATGACTGCCAATATTTGTATGTGTGGTCACCTCGGCACGTTACAGAAATCGTCCCTTTGTTTCTTAAATACTAGTAGTCGTCAACGTTGGTACTTTGTCAGGTTGTCAACTTTGTCAGGTTGTCAATGTTCTGATTTTGACAGGTTGCCAAGTTATCAATATTGTTAGGTTGTAAACTATGTTATGTTGACAATTTTGTTAGGTCGTCACCTTTGTCAGGTTGTCAAATTTGTCAGGTCGTCACTTTTGTCAGGTTGTCAAATTTGTCAGGTTCTCAACTTTGTCAGGTTGTCAACTTTGTCAGGATGCCAATTTTGTCAAGTTGACAACTTTGACATTTTGTCAGGTTGTTGCCAACTTGATAAATTGAGTTTCCAATTTAAAATGCAGTATCTCGTTGTCAACTTACCTCACTATGTCATAGAAAGCGTCGCGCTGTTTCTTGAAGAGGTGCGCGGCCTGCGCCGACGGGAAGTTGTCAACGTTGTCAGTCTCGCAGTTGTAGCCGACGACGTTGGTGGCGAGGGCCGCGGTCGGAGCGGGCGCGCGATCGCAGTAGATAGATATCAATATTGTCAACTTTGTCAGGTTGTCAATGTTCTGATTTTGACAGGTTGCCAGGTTATCAATATTGTTAGGATGTCAACTATGATTGATATGTTGACAATGCTGTTAGGTTGTCAACTTTGTCCGGTTGTCAAATTTGTCAGGTTCTCAACTTTGTCAAGTTATCAACTTTGACAGGTTGTCAATTTAGTCAGGTTGTCAATTTTGTCAGATTGTCACCTTTGTCAGGTTGTCAACTTTTTCTGGTTGTCAACTTTGTCAGGTACCAATTTTGTCAAGTTGCCAATTTTGTCAAGTTGACAACTTTGTCAACTAAACCATTGAGTTTCCAATTTAAAATGCAGTATCTCGTTGTCAACTTACCTCACTATGTCATAGAAAGCGTCCCGCTGCTTCTTGAAGAGGTGCGCGGCCTGCGCCGACGGGAAGTTGTCAACGTTGTCAGTCTCGCAGTTGTAGCTGACGACGTTGGCGGCGCGGGCCGCGGCCCGGCCCGGCGGCCGCTCGCAGCGGACGCAGTAGCAGTTTAGCAAGAACTTGGCCAGCTCCGGGTAGAACGAACGGACTTTCTTGTTCTCGCCTGAAAAATTTCGTTCTTCATTGACCCCCCAACGCAAAACCGACAATACAATACAATTACTAAACAGCCTAAAGAATACAACATACAAAAGAATTTATAGCATTACTAGCGGCCCGTTCCGGCTTCGCTCGGATATAAAGACAAATACTCGGAATTAAAACTATCTATCTTTCAAGTTGGATCAAACTGCACACGGTGTGCAAGTTTTATTGAAATCGGTTGAGTAGTTTAGGAGTCCATTGCGGACAAACAACGTGACCGTAATTTATATATATGTATTAAGATTGAAGCATTTGTATTGGCTAAAGCGGAGAGGACAAACGAGCCACTCTGACTAGCTCCTATACCGAAGAACTGCCGAAAATAAGTCTGGAAAAAATCGTGATGGCTCTTGGGCAACTTAAAAATTGGAAAAGTCGCGGGCGACGGCGGAATTACTACAAAGCTCTTAAATTCTGGTGGAGCTCTACTTATAAAAGAGTTCCAAGATCTATTTAATGCCGTCCTCTTCACCGGGAGAATTCCACAGGCATGACACAGAAGCGTGGTCATCTTCTGTTTCAAAAAGGGAGGTAAGACCGTTTTAAAGATTTATCGACTAATATAGCTTTTGAGCCATGTCTACAAGTTGTTCTCAAGAGTTATCCTGTATCGTCTCGCCCGAAGACTCGACGAGTTATATGACTTATACCACCACACTGATTAAAATAAAAATTTATATCAGACCACCTCTGAACTATGATCTACCAAACAAACAAAAAACATGAATCGATAAAAAATTAGCGGAGGAGTTATCGTCTAACATAATTATGTCCAAAAAATGTTATATGTATACGTCACTGTAAAATAGTCTACACCGTCAGATTATAATCTCACGGTAGGTTTGATTATAATCTGACGGCGTTAGATTATAATCTGACGGCGTTAGATTATAATCTGACGGTATTTAGAACTTTTTTTTTTTACTTTTATAGTTTTATACTTGACCGCCATCTCGCCTGATATGAAGCGACGATGCGGTCTACGATGGAGCGTGTTTACCTAGAAAAAACCGATTCACTCTCGATTTGAAGACACCAAGATTATAACTATCGGGGAAAACCCACTCAGGCAACTCATTCCACAGCTTCTTTACGTGACATATAGTATGGCTTCCATAGTACAAGCTTGGCTTAGTCTTGGTCAGATGGTGTTGTGTGTAAAATGTCCACAATGTTTATAAAATAATATATTTATATTTGTATACAATTGAATTGAGAACTCCCTCGTTTTTTAAGTCGGTTAATTAATAAATATGCCAATAATTCAGATAAATAAATGATAATAGCTTACTTACCCAAAGTCTTCAGTGAATTCTTATCCAAAATAACTTCTAACACAACTCTCTGGTTCCACAGTGATTTCACAGCAAAATACGTACTATTGTGTATAGACTTCAACAAAAACAACAAATTATCATTATTCAGTTCCATCTCCACATTCAAATACTCATCTTCCAACTGTTTTGACACTAATATTGATATCAAAAAGTAAATTTCCGTATTTATACTCAAAATTAGGTTATTTTTCAATAACATCTCGTAGATTTCAATCAACGTATCAATCCTTTCCTTCATCAATATTTTTGTAACATCTCCTTTGACATAGCTTTGTGTGACTTCTATAGATTCTTTCTGAGTGATCTTTATGTGCGGAGTGAGTGATTTAGCCGGGGTTGAGTTTAAATTGAATTTTTCCATCAGCTTGTGTCGTTCTTGTTTCAAAAGGTTCCGTTCAATTTCAAAGTTTGACGATTCTTTTGTTTGCAATTCTAGTTCTGTGTTGTCTTTTGCTTGGTTTTTGAACGGTGTGTCTTCTAGCGAAGACTGGAAGCATTCGTTGAAACTGTTCAGGGATAAACTTTTGTGGTTTTTATCTATGTTCGTGGGCTTAATTCTTTTTCGTTCAGATCTCAGTGAATTTGCTTTCCTAGCCCCTATTTCTGGGAATACTTCTGAGTTGCTGAGGTCTAGGTCGAGTTTCTCTGGTTCGCTGTCATTTGAAGTGTTCTTTTTTGATTTCTTCTTTGCACTTTTTGTTGCATTTACTATATAATCACCTGGAATGATTAAAAAGATTGTTTAGTAATTATTATACTCTCACACAGCTATAAAAAAACGGCCAAGTGCGTGTGGGACTCGCGCACGAAGGGTTTCGTACCATTAGCAAATAATCAGCGAAAACCTCTTTTATTGTATGGGAGCCCGCTTAATTATTTATTTTCGGACGGACGGACAGCGAAGTCTTAGTAATAGGGTACCGTTTTTACCCTTTGGGTACAGAACCCTAAAAAACACGTGTGTTTTTATGAAAGTTTGTGAGTAAGGGCGGAGTGTTGTTTTCGTTTTTGCTACATCCTTCTTTCAACCCTCACTCGTATTGATAGTAGTTTCAGCCTTTCTCGATAAATTGACATCGACAATCGATTTAATTAAAATCATACATAAAAGTTATCTTTCAAATCGATCCAAATTAGCGCATTCAAACAAACTCTTCAAATACAAATACAAAAATCTTTATTGCTGTTTGCAGGTAAGATAAGATGATTATTATTATTATTATTCACTCATTTAATCTTTTTTCTTAATTTTTAAGTTTTTTACAATACATATATAAAAAATACAAACATTATAAAAAACTTAAAAACTAGGGTGCCGCCAGCAGCGGGGCAGGGCCCAAGCTACCGGTGGTTAGGGCTGCAGACTGAGGAACCTCCTGACGATGCGCGCTGTGTCGAGGATGACCGCCTTCTGCATCTGACCCTTAATCCAACCGTCTAGCGAAAGTCTCTTGAGATGTTGGTCGAGACTTTTCGCTACAAGGCCGTTTGCCGACACAACTATTGGGACTATGATCGTCGAATCAACATCCCACATGGCGGTAACCTCATGAGCCAAGTCAAGGTACTTGCTAAGCTTGTCCCTCTCAGCTTTCACGAGGTTCTCGTCATGTGGCACAGTGATATCGACGATTACAGCCCGGCGCTCGGACCGGTCTACCAGCACGATGTCAGGCTTATAATTATTATAATTATTAATTATTATTATTATTAAGCCTTTATTGCTGAAAAGTTAAATTAAAATTCACACTTAGATTAAAAAACGAAACACTTTATATTTCAGCGTGTCTAGACACATAGGCCTCTTCCAGCTGCTTCCAATTGTCTCTGTCCCAAGTTTTCCTTGTCCAGGTGGAGCTTGCTACTTGTCTGATGTCATCTTCCCATCTTCTGCTCTGTCTCCCTCTTTTCCGTTTGCCTTCGCATGGTGTCCACTCTGTCACTGCCCTTGTCCACTTATCTCTACTGTCCCTTGTCAAATGGCCGGCCCAGCTCCATTTCAGCTGCTTCACAACTCTGAGTACATCTTCTATTTTTGTGCGTGATCTTAGTTCACCTATTCTTTTCCTGTCCTTCAGAGAGTATCCTAGCATGCTTCTTTCCATTCCTCTTTGACAAGTCCTGAGTTTTTGTCGATTTTTATTTGATAGTGCCCAAGTTTGGCATCCATATGTTAGGCAGGGAAGTATACACAAGTTGAACACTTTCCGTTTTAGGGCTACTGGGAAATATCCACTCTTCATGATCCAGACAGACTTAGAAGATAAGATGATACAAAACATTTAATAATTGACCCATACAAACTGGCCTCTTCTTCTAGAGGCATGCAATATGTCTGGCAACGCAGTTTCCATTGGTCTGCATTTATACAATGATAATAATAGTCAGCTGATAAAGTCTTCTTCTTTTTTCATTTTTAGCTTTTAATCGGTTGTATCATATATGTCATCTGATTCATCATGTATAAATTTCTGGCTTCTATCCCGTTGTGTTATGTTAGTGTGATATGTTTGATGAGTACAATTACGCCAACGTCTTGTGCTTCAGCAGGATGATGTTATGGACTTTGACAAGTGTGTGGTTTCATGTAGAATCCAAGGTCTTGCAGTTTAGCCGTGTGAGCAATTTCAAAGAAGGTCATTATGTATAGAAAAATCAAAAAATAATAATAATAATTCAATTTGTATACCTACTCAAAGAACTCTCACAGTATATTATAGAGTAATCTGATTCAACCTGTCCTTTACAATATATTATCTGATCTAACATTAGTTAAATCTATGTTTCATAAAATATAGACAGTGGACACTAATGTGGCTAATGGAATTTAATGTGGAAGTTAATGGAATGCAAAATGTCATGTTATACAAAATCTATACATCAGTATTCCAATTAATTTCCCTATCATTTAAAAATTCTTTCACAGTGTAATAACATTTGGGTACCAGTATCTTTTTTAATTTACTTTTGAACATGGATGAATTAAGTTTTTTAATTGCATTTGGCAGCTTATTATATAGAAGAGGAGCCATTCAGCTTTATAACCTTAAGTTATACTTGTTACAGTAATACCCCAGACTTACGCGATAGGTACGTTTGTTGCACGCGAATTCGCGTAAGTCGGGGTTCAATTTTTAATACTTTTTTCTAGAGCTACGAAACGCATAGTCCTTGTAGAACTTACCGTACCGTGGGAAACTAATATACCTAAAGACCACGCGATGAAACAAAATAAGTATTACGACCTCCTAAACGAATTAACAAAAAACGGCTATGTAGTTAGTTTATACGCTGTAGAAGTGGGAGCGAGAGGTATACCAGCAAAATCTCTCTATAACCTGCTGAAAGACCTTGGCTTATCCAGGAGTGCAGTAAGTTATATACTAGAACGAGTATCTAAAGCTGCACTAGTAGGCTCATATCAGATTTGGCTGGGCAGGGAGAGAAAAACGAGTAGTGAAGGTGATACGTCAGAAAGGGGCCCCTCAAACCTACGCCCGAGTCACAAGTCTCGGGGTGTACTCGGGTTTTCTCTCTCTGCCACACGATGGACCCGGCACCCGCACGGTGAATCCATGGAATGCTAAGAAAATCGTCTTTCTTAAGTTTGTGTAGTCGGGACTTATTTTTTGTCTTTTGGACGACTTAATTAAAAACACATCGAAAATGAGCACTGCACACGTGAAACAATTCCACAAGGAATACACCCGACTTTGTCGTAAACCGAACACTGACAGTGCGGAGAGGGCAAATGAAAAAGCGCGTATATCCGAATTCGCGTAAAACAGGGTAGTGTAAGTTGGGGTATTACTGTATATAAATTACGTGTTACGCTGTTTATCCGCGATGGACTCGTTGACTACGTAACCAATTTTAATCAATTTTACACACCGTGTGCAGTTTGACCCAACTTTAAAGATAGGACAGTTTTTATTTTCATTAAGTCTTTCTATAACAATATCCGAGCGAAAATTAGCTGCTAGTATTAGTATCCATAAACAGCCCACTAAATGTTCCCACTGCTGGAACTCGGGGGCTCTCACATGGAGAGTCAAGGCCATAATCCACTACGCTGGCCCAGTGCGGGTTGGTGACACATGACTTTGAAAGATTCTAGGTACATGTCGTTTTCTTCACGATGTTTTCCTTCGCCGTTTTAAGTTAGCGACATTACGCACATGACTTCGAAAAGACAGTGGTGCGCGTGGTTTTGAACCCGGGGTCTCCGGATCGGCAGTCGCCGTTCTCCCGACCAGACCAGCCGAAACATCCAAGACCAGTTGAAACTTAGTATTAGTATAGATTTACCTAAACATGATTTTTCATGCGTCCTCGAATGTCGAAACCTTGGCGTATCACTTCTCTCAAAGTTCTCCTTGTAACTCCTTATAGCTATAGGGCTAGGAGTGGACTCGACTGGCCGGTGCGTCGAGATAGCGATCCTATCCACACTGGCTGAGAGCCGGGATTCCTCTGACGAAGCGTTGCTTGACGCCGATACGTTGGTGATTTTGTCGTCAGGAAAGAGTTTGGTCTTGACTCGGCGCCCGGGGCGCTTCTTGTCTCGGTTCGGAGATTCATGGTGGCTTCGAGAGTCCTGGAATGAGAAAACGCTATTATAAATATTTATTCATACTGCACAAGGGGGCCTCGCAAAGTACCTAAAAGTTAAAGTCGCGATCAAAAGACATAAATATAATAAACACAGGGACTATATTATCTTTCTCGCTCTGACGCGCTTGTTCGCTATATTTTGTTTCTCGCTCTAGCATCCCGAGTTTACCCGAAAAGCTATTATCATACCCTTTTTTAGAACGTCTCATCCACCAACAACTTTCCTCTTACCTTACCAAGAACAATCTCCTCAATCCATTTCAATCTGGTTTTCGTACGGGGCATAGCACTACCACTGCTCTTACAAAATCACCGACGACATACGAGATGGGATTGGTCACTGTAAACTGACTGTACTAACGCTACTGGATTTCAGCAGTGCTTTCAACAATGTCGATTTCGACATTTTGTTGGAAATTCTTCGCTCTCTTAACATATCTCCATCGGCAATTGAATGGTTTCGTAATTACCTGTTGGGACGCCGACAGCGAATCAAAATCGATGACTCTTACTCCTCATGGTGTAGTGTCACTGCCGGTGTTCCACAGGGCGGCGTTTTATCTCCTTTGCTTTTTGCAATTTTCATAAATGCTATCTCAAAACAATTAACTTCTTCCTACCATCTGTATGCAGACGATTTACAAATTTACACTCAAGCATCTCCTGAACAATTGCATGAGGCCATCAACGCTACTAATACAGATTTAAATAGCTTACTAATTTGGAGCAAATCATTTGGCCTCACAGTGAATCCAAAAAAAACACAAACTATAGTTATTGGCAGCTCCCGAATGATTTCCAAGATTGATTGGTTTCACCTACCACAGGTGATTTTCGACGATACTCCCATCAAAATTAGTGAAGTTGTTAAAAACCTGGGTATTATTATGGATCGAAATTTTTCTTGGGGTCCTCAACTGGCAGAGGTTAGTCGTAAGATATTTGCCTCAGCAGCTTCTTTGAGAAGACTCCGAAATTTTCTCCCGATTACTACTAAAACTGCGCTTGTAAAATCTCTTCTTTTCCCTATATTGGATTACGCTGACGTTTGCTATCTGGATTTAACCGAAGAGCAATTGAGCAAACTTGAACGTTTGCAAAACTTTTTTCATACGGTTCATATTTGGCTTACGAAAATATGACCACATTTCTGAATTTCGCCGTAAGCTCAAATGGTTATCTGTCCGTCTTCGCCGTAACGCTCACATCCTCTTTTCCTTTATAAAATTTTGTTCAACCCTACCACCCCTTATACCTGAGAGAGAGGTTTCATTTTGTTGAGCCTAGCTCCCAACCTCTTCGCTCCACTCGCGTCCTTAAACTTAGGTTTCCCTCTTCTACTCATGCAAACCTTTCCTTTTCCAAATCATTCACAGTACAAGCTGTTTTGCTGTGGAATGATCTTCCTCTCACTATAAGACAAGCTAAGTCCTTCCCATTTTCAAAAATCTTGTTTACCAGCATTACATTTCCTCTTCTTGATTGGTACGCTTATTTCATTGATTTTATATTTATACTTTATCGTTATATTCATTTATGATACATATTATATACTATATATTGATATACTATGTATGTATATATGTATCTAATTATATATGGATGTTTTTGTATATTTTATGTACCTATATGTAATATTGTATTATATGTATTTATCTAAGTAATTACCTAAGCTGTGTCAATCTGCTTATGAGTATTATACATTATTTATGTATTTTGGCACTATGTATATTTATTGAATTACACCACCTACAGTACACGATTTCTACTACTATTAGTTCATTCATAGGTTGCCTGGAAGAAATCGCTTTAAGCGATAAGGCCGCCCTTTGCTCTGCATAATTTATTATCGTTTACTTAGTTCTAAGATTTATGGTGTAAATTTGTGGATGTGATAAAGAATTATATTATATTATTATACCCGAGCGTGACGCTAGATTTCAATTCAACTCACAGCCCACAAAACTTAACTTAACTCCTATTGACCGCCTTCAAAAAAGGAGTAGCTAAAGGAGGAGGTACCTTCTCAATTCGATGTTAGGGAAAAATTATGCGAGTAAACTTTTAAGATGCGCGGGCACGCCCGTCATGAAAAACCGACACCCTAAAGACACTTCACTAATTTTCATAATTTTTGTGACACAAACTAAACACTATTTATTAACTGAAAAGTATGGAAATCTTACATTTTGTGACATTTTCGAAAACCAATTTTGATAACGTTTCTGTGAACCACCACTGAAGTATGATCTGATCAAACAAAGAATCATCAAAATCGATTTACAATTAGCAGAGTTAACGCGTAACATTCATACAAAAAAGGGAGTGTGTTTACTGCAAGGAAAAATTTGTTTATTTATTTATTTTTAAGTAATATATACTTCATCCCTTTATTCCTCGCACTAAGAAGTCTAAATTCAAACAGAGGTTAGATAATATTTTCAACGCATGAAGTATTGACTAGAAGTTAGTTACGTTTACCAAAATGTTAAACAGCTAACTTCAGGATGTCGGGTTTTAAGTTTTTAGTGTGTCATACAACTTAACTCTCGTCATTTCTAAAACGACAAAACAAGTATAAAACTTGGCCTGGCCTACTCAGCTGACACCTAAAATGATTCGAAATTTTTAATAAACTCAATGATTCTGCCAGAATTGTGCTTATTGACAAATTACATTTCAAAAGAAGCTTATTTTGATACTTTAAAAGAAAAAGCTTCTGATTGTCCTGATGCTGAAGATATATACCTTGACAGAGAGAGTGTCTCGCTCGTCACTGGTCGGCTCGCTGACTGACCGCTGGTGTTTGCGAGATGTGTTCAGCAGTTTCTCCGGTGTGGCATTCTGCAGGATGTGTACCGCATTACTGTTTGTTTGTAGGACGCTGAAACAAAACACTATGATTTTAGTAAATGAGACTTTAACTATAACGTTAATAATAATTTAACCCTATAAAATTTAATTGTAAATCTGTGTGTTTATTATGTTAAAAATAAAATAACATTAGATATATAAATACGCGTATTTAATTAATTTAATGTGTGGAAAGCATTGCCGGAGCGGGTAATCACTAATTGGTTTGATCACTTTAATCTGGATTTGCTCACATCAAGACTGTATTAGTGTCTTTTAGTTTCGTAAATGGGAGCGGTGTATTGTAGACGGCGTCATCGTTTAACATTAATAATATTAAATATGTAGCAAAATATTTAAACTACGAGCAAACTAGTGAAATATTATCCTAAATATGTCTTTTGTAGTACCCCTATTTTCGAAAAAAATACAAGGCTTACCTATCAGTCTGACATCGTAAATAAGTCAAGAAATACGCCACAAACTCAGTCCTCGTACAACAGTGTAAAATGCAATCATCTGGGGCATCCTGGAACCCAGAAAATATTATAAATGAACTTGTTATCTAGACGAAATAAAACAAAACAATGGTTTTTAGGTTATTACTTCGATCGACTCATTATTTAGCCATTTAATGAGTAGAGAGTAATCCAATTTTCCGTTAAGGACACTTTCTATTATTGTTTCGGGCATTGCAATATATTTATACTATTAAATTTACACAAAAAGCGCAAAAAACTGTAAAATCGATCCATTGAACTAAGGCGAAAAGTGACATTTGATTTTAGTGACATACTGAAATTTATGTTAACATTAACGTTAAGGCTTTTTTATGAAATTTATTCATAACCATAGTGGATACTACTCCTTCAGCTACGTTACTTGTTTCAGAATACAGATACGTTAGGGTTTCTTTACACAGGGTGCGTGGCTCGGGAACCTCCACGTGGTGCACCCTGGGCATCACACAACAACTTGCCTCGGTGGCATTTTGTTGTGTGATGGCGAACCCCAGCCGGCGCTGGGAACTTCTACACGCGCTCCTCACCCCCTTGAGCAGTGCGTGTAGAGGTTGGGGAGGGGAGCTGGAAGACTTGGGAAGGTTACTCGGCTGATATATCGACCAAATAAAATTCCTAAGTCTTCCAGATGAGGGTCCTCCACGAGCACTCTGATTAGCAGAGTGCTCAGTGGAAGGACAAGGGCCGCGACGCGGCCATAGCGGCTATCCCTAGCCGCGGTGGTGAGGGCGGACCTCTCGCTGCCGACCATCTTCGCCGTGATGCTTGACAGTGAGAGGTCGTATGAGGTGGAGGAGCGCGACCTGAATACCTCTCGCTCCTTCACTGAGGTGGAAGCGGACACGGAGGCGAGCCTGAAGGCACACTCAGGCTCGCACTCCGTCTCCACTGAAAGGCCTGGGGCGTCCGACGTTAAGGGCCGTCTGACACCCTACCTAGGGATAGGCCGTCCCGAGGAGGTGACGCGCTGGTGGTCGGCGCGTCGCTGGATCCAAATGCGGGAGTGTGGATGCCCATCCCCCGCGAGGCGGGCCCGCAGGCGCGATGGCAGGTGGGTCAGGGTCGTTGATGGGAGTGCGAAAAGTGACCCCGCGACCCTGACCCTGGCCATGCTGGAGAAACCTGTGGGGGTTTTAGTCGGTACGGGCACCATGTTGACTCCCATGGCGCCGAGCCCGACATACCCCACCATGTCCCTGCATGATGGGCATACCTAAAGTATTTCCCCCTCATAAAAAGAAAAAAAGGGTTTCTTTACACAATACAACTCTCGTCCGTTGATCTGCTGTTTGATGATAGATTCAACTGTATGGGCGCACGGCGAAAGGTCATTAATTGTGAATTTAATATTCACACTAACTAATCTTGATATATATATTTATTTTTGGTCGTGTTTGTCACTGAACTCCTCCTAAATGGCTAGACCGACCGGGCCGGGCAGCTAGTATATTTTAGAAAACTGAAGAAGTGTTTTGTTTGAACGGTATAATCTCAGAAACTACTGAACCGATACATAATTCCTGAGTACTATAAGCGTAATATAGTATATGGTCATTATAGACAACCTGGGTGGTACCAAACGTAACGCATGATTCCAATTCACAGCCTACGTAAAATTTTGTGTGGTGCGCCAAAAGAAGCTTTCACTCCAAAAAAATATATAAAATGTATGAACTTGTAGTGATTGACGTCATCACTAAGTACCTTAAAGTATTGACACCGATACGAATTGAGCCAAGTAATCACGAGCGGTGACGAGTTGCACCAAAATTTGGCTCGTTTTATTATACACACTAGTTGAAAAACATATTTAAGTATATAGATATATATAGATTTTCCACCTGAGTTTACATATTGTACTGACAAACAATGTAATGTGCTAGGTCATAAACTGATAATTGATAAAATGTATCAAATGATTGTAAGTTCGTTATGTGGGGCGGCACGTGACAGTCGCTCATATAGACAGTCGAAAAGGAAAAAGAAAAAGTCTGTTATCGGATGGAATGTGCACGTTCGAGAGGCTCACAGAGAGGCTAGGTGTAAATTTATGCAATGGATTGAGTGTGGAAGACCGGAGTAGGGCCGTGCTTGGGATGAGATGCGGGAGAGTCGTAAAATCTTTAAATCTCGCCTTAAGTGGTGTCAGAATAATGAAGATCAAATAAAGATGGACATTCTCGCATCTCAGCATTCGGGGCGGGACTTCTCTAGTTTTTGGAAAACCACAAATAAGTTAAATTGGAAGCCGGGCCTACCTGTGACTGTGAACGGAATAAGTGATGCGAAAGATATAGCTGATATGTTTAGGAACCAATTTACGGTGAAGTCGCCATTGGGGCCACCACGAGTTAGCATTGAGGATGGGCCTCAGGGCCAGGAGACTAATATTAGATTCACGGCCAATGAAGTTAGAAAAGTTCTTGGATTGATGTCGAAGGGTAAGTCTCCGGGCCATGACGGTCTGAGTATTGAACACCTTAAACACGCAGGGGGTGCATCTTCCGAGAGTTCTGGCGATGTTCTATACGTTGTGTTTGGGGCACTCGTACTTGCCCGAGGATATGATGAAAACCGTGGTGGTGCCAATTGTGAAAAACAAGACAGGTGACATAGGCGATACAAACAACTATAGGCCAATCTCGCTGGCCACTATACTTGCAAAGGTACTTGACAGTCTGCTTAGCGCTCAGCTGGACCGGTACTTGCACATTCACGATAACCAATTTGGTTTAAAATCTGGGCTTTCTACGGAGTCAGCTATTATGTGTTTAAAGCAGACTGTCAGGTACTACACTAAAAGACGTACACCTGTCTATGCTTGTTTCCTCGACCTCTCAAGAGCTTTTGATCTGGTTTGCTATGACATTTTATGGCAAAAGCTCAAAGATATTTCTATGCCGCATGAACTGGTACAAATTTTAAAGTACTGGTATCTTAATCAGATCAACGTAGTTCGGTGGTCGAGTGAGATATCGGAGCCGTACAGGTTGGAGTGCGGGGTAAGGCAAGGAGGACTTTCTTCTCCAAAGCTCTTTAACCTCTACGTGAATGCACTGATTGAGGAGCTCAGCGGGACACATGTAGGCTGCCACATTGATGGACTTGGTCTGAATAATATTAGTTACGCGGACGACATGGCCTTGCTGAGTGCCTCTCCCCTGTGGACTGTCAAGGCTATTGGCCATATGCGAGAAGTATGCTCTGCGTCACGGGTTGATCTATAATGTTAAAAGAGTAAATGCATGGTCTTCAGGGCTGGAGGGTATATCCGGATACTATACCTGCCATTAAATTGTGTAACACCAAGCTCAAAAGGGTAGAACAGTTCAAGTATCTCGGGCATTTATTAACCTCTGACCTTCAGGACGATGCGGATATAGAGAGAGAACGAAGGGCGCTGTCTGTGCGAGCCAATATGCTGTCCCGTAGGTTCGCACGTTGTTCGAGTGATGTCAAAATTACTCTGTTTAGAGCATTTTGTACGTCATTCTACACGAGCGCTCTGTGGGTGTCATACACTCAAAAACAGTTCAGCGCCCTTCGGGTGCAATTCAACAACGCTTTCAGGATGTTGATGCGGCTGCCACGGTACTGCAGTGCATCGGGGATGTTTGCCGAGTCGCGAGTCGATTGCTTTTACACGACCATGCGGAAACGGTGCGCATCCCTGGTGCGCAGAGTTCGTGCTAGCTCTAACAGCATCCTGGGAATATTTTCAGATAGGTTTGACTGTCAGTACTTGAACCATTGTTCGATGATTCAGGTATTGACTAATATAGACATGTCAAATTGTAATTTTAAAAATGTTAAATGGAAATGGTAAATAGTAATTGATTTTTAATTGTATGTATGACCTCTTGAATGGTTGAAATAAATATATAAATAAAAAAAAAAATTGATTATATGACCATGTAATGAGACAGTCAAATAATGCCATGTTTCACAGAAACACTCTTAATACAGCTAGCAAAATATTTAATAGCCAACCAGTATTTATTAAATCTATAATCTCGAACAGTAATTTTCAAAAACGCACTGAAAAATTGGCTTATTTATAAAACTTTTTACGACTTGGAAGAATATTATACATTCACTGCTGCTAATTATATTAAAAATAAGTATTTAGAAGACGAGCGCCAATGAACATTTTATATTTTGTAAAATTTGTTTTAAAATTTAATTTCATTGTACTTCTTTTTACTAACTCGAATTTAAAGATTTTTTCTTATGTGAAGTGATGTGTTGTTGTTATCATTATTATGTACAAATATAGATAATAAGGAAAGTATGTACTTACTCATTAAATGGTTCACTCAATACTACTAACTTAGCTATTAACTACTTAGTTATTAAAGCTCAACTATTGCACGTCCGCTAGGACAAACTGTTGATACCAGACCTTTATAACACCATTGTGTACACGGTTTTACGCAATAAAATTTATTTCTTTTCTTCTTTCTTTCTGAGATCATATACACAAAAATTTCGTATATGTATAGCACTCACAGACTAAGTAGTACACTATAGCACTATTTAAGTATTTAACTTTACTTTAATTTTTTTAGACTACAACAATAAGAAAATGAAAAAAAAAAAAAATTTACTGTCACTTTTCATTTGTCGAGATCATGTAATGTCATAGTCATATGTCATAATAATAAACTACCTACTTTCACTGTTGGAAATATGGATATTCGGATCTTCCATGGAGAGCTTATTTTATTTATTTTTCATCCGTAATTTTCATAAATTTCTGTGAGAAAACGCTAAAACGATGTCGAACAATATGTCTGCGACAAGTTTATGTCGCTGTTGCCATACAGAAAGTACCTATAAAAGTCTAGGAGCCACTTTTGTTCACAATGGAAAAGAAGAAACGTATTCGGTCCTACTTCAAGAAACTTTTAATATTGTTGTAAGTACACAAATTTGTAATTATTCATTAATAATTCTTTGGGATTATGGAGAAATACTTCGTGAGTACTTCTACAGTTAGTTTTTAAAAGTACCTTTATTAGAGAGCTAAATAGCAATGAACCCACATCACATCCTAAACTACTCGCGCTAAGCACATCTAAATTATCCATGGACCGAACAACGTTTAAAGATAATCTAAATGCCTGCTCGAAAGCGTGCTCGGAATGCTGGCGGTATTCCTACACTGAATGGTAATTTAAATACTTAAATCCAAATTAACGTCAGTATTATTCTCGCGTCTTGTCGAGGTTGTTGACTTTTTGGTTGATATCAAAGTGAAAGTGTAGTAATTATTTTGCAATTTCACAGTAATGGCTCAGTGGATTCGGATTAAGCGTTCCTCTAATTATAATACTGTGGATTGTGTATCTGAAAAGAAAATATAAAGAAAATATCCAAGTCAAAGAAAATAGTTATGTTTTTGACTGTCTGCAGTCTAACCTCTTGGTCCAGTTGTCGTTGTGTTCCTTAAGTGATTTCTCACACAGCCATTTCCGAACCTGCGACAGTGGGAGTGGGACAATCGGTTCAGGGCCATGCACCCGTTCCGCTGATGCCCTCCTCACCAGTTCATCCGCTGCGTCATTACCTCTCAATCCACTATGGCCTTTGATCCATTGAAGTATTAATATCATAATTGATTTGGTGGCTAGACATTTGTATATTGTCTAGTGAACTTTTAGTACTTTTGAATTTGGTCATAAACATTTGTTGTGCAATATTTTAACAGACATTATAAATTTGGGCCCAAATATTTTTTTGGAAATTTTGAATTTGCTGCATTTTTAATTGATGATCTTACAAGTGTGTCTTAGTGAGAAAAATCCTACTATTATCTATTTTATAAATTAAAAAGTTTGTATATATGTTTATAACCGTTTACTTTTCAGCAATTTTTTGCTAGAAAAATTTTGCAAAACCGCTAAGAGATGTTGATCAAATTTGGTACAAAGATAGATAATAGTCGGGAACAAAATACAGACTACTTTTCATCCCTGGAAAATTACGGGAATGGGAACTACACTGCTAAAACTGAAGCTACATTTTTCACTGTCGAGTTCCGTAGCTTCACAAAACAGAAGTTCTTACTTACGTACAAAACCTTAAATTTGATTTTAAATTTTTTTTTTTAAATAAGAAATTACGACTCGAGCAGGACATGTGCCTGATGGTCAGCAACATGCCTGCCACATAACAGCACAGTGACACACAGCTATTGGAACATGAAGAGTCCAAATCATTACCTAGCACTGCACTGCGCTCATCACCCAGAGATATAAGATGTTATATCTCTAAGCCCTGTAATTTCTCTGGAAAATTGCCCTTCAAACCGGAATACAGTTTTCACTGTATTACTGTTTGGCGGTTGAATAACTGGCAAAGGTGTGGTACTTCCCCAGGTGGACTCAGCTAGGAGTCCTACCACTACAAAATTGAGGATGATTGAGGATGACAGAAGTTCTATGAAGCTTGATAGTGAAAGATGTCCACCAACAATATTCCATGGTTTCGGTTCCAGTTAGCGCAGTCAGAAGATGGCGCCACGTTCTCAATCTGCGAGTCGTGCGAGCCTCGCGTGGTGGACGCAGCGCAATTCAAGCACCAGATGCTTGACTGCGAGCAGAAGTTACGTGCCTTTCTGGGTTAGTACACTTTCATATTTACTTGTATTTATTAAAATTCAGTTGCCTTCTGTGCATACAGTATTTTTTTTAAAATAAGCAGTGACGAGACGAGCAGGACATGTACCTGATGGTAAGCAACATGACTGCCACATAACAGCACAGTGACACGCAGCTATTGGAACATGAAGAGTGCAAATCTTTACCTAGCACTGCACCTCGATACCCAGAGATCTAAGATGTTATATCTCTAATCTCTGTGATTTCTCTGGAAACATTGCCCTTCATACCGGCGGTAGAGTAACTGGCAAACGTGTGGTACTTCCCCAGGCGGACTCTGCGAAGAGTCCTACCACTGCAAAGTATACATCACAGCCTTTTTATAGTGGCCAGCAAACAAGTTAGACCCAATGAAGTTAGCTGCGCATGGCTGTGCAGAAACGTTTTTAAGATCTCTTTGTGGAAGTGCACATGCGCGAACTTTCCCCTTCCACGTGACTTTTGGGGCAACTTGTTTGCCTGCAACTATGTAACCTAAAATAAACCATCATATTATCTTTGAAGTCTAGAAATAAAACGATGTTAACAATGATTACTTTTTTGTATTACATGTTAGTAAGTTTGACGGGGCCTTTTCCGCACTTAGCCTCTCAATTGGGCTATTGTGCGTCTAGTTTTGTATTACATTTGAAGCGTCGGATTTTTAAATGTTGTTACTAGCAGCGCCCTGCGCTTTCGCCTGCGTAGTTCCTGATTTGTTTATTTTTTTTTTAACTTTTATAGGTTCACACTTGACCACCATCTGGCCTGATGTTAGACGATGATGCGGTCTACGATGGAGCGTGTTTACCTAGAAGAAACCGATTCACTCTCGATTCGAAGACGCAAAGATTGTAACTATCGGGAAAAACCCACTCAGGCAACGTATTCCACAGCCTTGACGGTCTTATCACAAAAGTAGAGTCAAATCTCTTTGTTCGTGTCTTTGGAACATCAACCATGAAACGATGTCGCTTTATCGAGCTGCGAGCATTCCGCTAGAAAAAATGGCAAGGTGGTATTAGATCGTACAAATCAGAGACTGATTGCAAGTCTGAGTGGGTTTTCCCGATAGTTACAATGTTTGTGTCTTCAAATCGAAAGTGAATCGGTTTCTTCTAGGTAAGCACGCTCCATCGTAGACCGCATCGTTGCTTAACATCAGGCAAGATGGTTTCGAGATGGCGGACAAGTGTGAACCTATAAAAGTAAAAAAAAACATGTTTTTGGTGAATAAATGACTTGGGTCTTAAATTTTTTCTGTTCGTTACAGATGGTGACCACTTTGGTAAACTAAAAGCAGAGACAGACACCATTTTTGAGAATGGTAAGTGATATATATATTTTACTGAATCCAAGGAGCTCCTATTTATAGGCTTCACCTATACAACAAATGTGACATTTGTGCAACTAAATAAACAAATAAAGATTACAATAGCTATAAGCTAAGTACATTCCACAAGCTCTATCCTATGTTAGCTTAGCAGTTTGTCCAGTGGCTCCCAAACTAGGCTGCGGCTGTATTTTGGGCGCCCGGTAATAACAATTAAATTTGAAATAATACTTGTGATGAGTGTAGTGGTAGGACTCTTGGCAGAGTCCGCCTGGGGAAGTACCACACCTTTGCCAGTTATTCTACCGCCAAGTAGTAATGTGGAAACATTACTGTGTCCTGGTTTGAAGAGCAATTTTTCCAGAGAAATTACAGGGCTTAGAGATATAACATCTTATATCTCTGGGTGACGAGTGCAGTGCTGTGCTAGGTAATGATTTGGACTCTTCATCTTGCAATAGCTGCGTGTCACTGTGCTGTTATGTGGCATGTTGCTTACCACCAGGCACATGTCGTGCTCGTCCCTTCAAACCGGAACACAGTAATGTTTGCACATTACTGTGCAAATAAATTGAATTGAAATAAAACTAATATCTGTGACATACAACAGACAACAGAGTCTAACTGGGACTTATTGTTAAACAGCCCACTACATGTTTCCATAGCTGAGAGTCGCCCACTCCGCTAGGGCACCAGGAGGCGCCAAACACTCTGTCCCCCGGCACTAGTCCGAGCCGAGGTCGAGCTGTCTGAGGCCAGCTAGCAACTAGCTAGCAGCTAGCTAGTTGCTAGCTGCCGTAACGCGATCCAGGGGGTCTACCACCGAACGAACAATGGCTTAGCTTTAATACGAGTATTTTTATCATTTTTCTTTTCACTAGAAATGATAAACAGGTCTACGAAGTCCGATAAACGATATATCGGCCGAAGTTATGGACGTTTTATACCACGAAACACAATCGGTCGGTTGATCTGATCGTGCGTTTCGTTCATCCCGACCGACGCTGATTTGACAGTTTTTGTGTCATCAACCGACCGATTGTGTTTCGTGGTATAAAACGTCCAAAACTTCGGCCGATATATCGTTTATCAGACTTCGTAGTAGACCTGAAAGACAGCAATAGCAAAGCCACAGCCGATTTACTTAGGCAGTAGAGGGGCGGGTATCATATGCGATAGCTTTAGTATATCATTAGGTTTTATATTATAGGTTAGGTTCCGTTTGGGTCCTGCGCGTCGGCGCTAACCCGATTAGTCAGTTTGGTAGTATAGGCGTATCGTGGCCAGCTGCCATAGGATAGTTAAAAAAAAAGCTGGGACTCCTCTCGCTAGGCGAGAGTCTAGATCCACCACGCTGGCCCAGGATGTTGTCCGGGTTGGTGGATGACACGTTACTTCGACAGAGTCTAGGTACGTGTCGGTTATCTCACCATGTTTTCCTTCACCGTTTTAAGTTAGCGGCATTACGCACATGACTTCAAAAAGACAGTGGTGCGCGTGGTTTTGAACCCGGGGTCTCCGGATCGGCAGGCGCCGTTCTCCCGACTAGACCAGCGGTAGCTTTTGAAAGGCACTTAGCCGGATTTTTATTAATTTTAAAATGTGTTAATTTCTAGAAAGTGAACCCGTTCAGATCTACATATCGGCGGTTGATAATGATGACCAGCCCCTCTCGATGCTGCGGTCAGCCGGCGACGAGAACCGGTCTGATGATGGAGACGGGTGGAACCAACATGACAGTGATGGTAAATTACATATTTTGAAGTGAAAACTTCTTTTGACGCGCCATAGACAGATTTACCGTGGGCTGTGAAATGAATTCTAGCATCACCCTCGGGAGTGATAAGAAATCTTCGGGTAAAGTCGAGACCATGCCCATGTTCATGGCACTTCCTATGGCTGCCAATTTTTATAACTGTTATAGGTTTACACTTGACCGCCATCTCGCCTGATGTTAAGCGACGATGCGGTCTACGATGGAGCGTGTTTACCTAGAAGAAACCGATTCACTCTCGATTTGAAGACACCAAGATTGTAACCATCTGGTAAACCCACTCTGGCAACACATTCCACAGTCCAGACGGTTTTATCACAAAAGTACCAATAAGTAATTTAAGACGGATAAATGTCTGTTCGTATTAACCCATACTGTCTCCACTGGTTACGAGAAGTGTAGGTTATATATATATTATTGTGTGGGTTATTTATATTTCTGTAGTTTTTAAATATTTGTATTGTCTTATTTCAGATAACTACACCAAACCTCATACAACCAAGTCGAAGAAGTTTTCGTGTAGCTACTGCGAAAAGAAATTTACCTACAACGGGTCCTTAGAAATGCATCTTAAAATACACACGGGCGAAAAAACTTACCCTTGCTTACTTTGCAAAGTTAGTTCGACAAATAATTACGAACTAACCAAGCATTATCAGGATTTCCATTCCGTCGGAGATATGTTTCCTTGTACCATATGCACCAAGCCTTTCGACAAAGCTAGGCTATTAAAAAAACATCTAAAAATACATTTCCAACAGAAATTCGTCTGCAACGTCTGCGAGAAAGAATTCCAAAGAAAAAAAGGCTTAAAAGAACACATGAAAGTCCACACAGGAGAAAGAAAATATCAATGTGAGGTCTGTCAAAAGTCGTTCGGTCACAACCAGACCTTAAAATCTCACATGTACACACATACAGGAGAAAAGCCGTACGTTTGCGATGTATGTGGCCGGGGTTTCCGCAACGAACACATTTAAAAAGACACATATACATTATACACAACCAAATTAAACCACATTCCTGTAATATATGTAAAAAGAGTTTTTCGAGTCGCAGTTATTTGTCTATACATGAAAGGCAACATACGGGTGAAAAGCCTTATAATTGTCAAGTTTGTAATAAGAAATTTACAGCGAATACTACGTTGAAAGTTCATATGCGGGTACATACAGGGATTAAGCCATATAGATGTAATTTATGTGATAGACAATTCGCCCAAATGGCGTCTTTTAAACTTCACCAAAGGACTCATACTGGGGAAAGACCATACTCTTGCAAAGTCTGTCGAAAACCATTTTCAGATAATGGGTACCTTAAAATACACATGAGAGTACATTCCGGGGAAAGGCCATATTCATGTGAAATATGCAAGCGATGTTTTCGAGAAACCGGTCAGTTGAAAAGGCATATGCGTGTACATACAGGCATAAAGCCATATACATGTAAAATATGTAACAAACAAATTGGGAATTTGTCGAAACATATGCGGGTACATTCAGATAATAGATCCTTTAACTGTAATATATGTAATAAAGAGTTTTCTATAAATGGGAATTTGAAATTGCATATGAGGATTCATAGTACGGAAAAGCCGTACGAATGTGAGGTCTGTAGCAGTCAGTTTGCGCAAAGCTCGGGGTTGAAAAGACATAGATGCAGTCATGGTGGGGGAGAATAAATAGGTTTTGTTGGATATTTGTCACACAATATTAGTTATTATTGTAAAGGACGGTACGGTCGATATTTGTCGAGCATTCTATGGTACCACAGAATCTTTTCGTCATATTTCCGGTTGTTCACATCTTGATAACGGCGAGTACTTGCACAGACATAACCTAGTAGCCAGGAACTTGCTCTTCGACACGGCCTTGTCGAGTCCGAGGTGCCGTACTATAAGTACGCACCTCTGCCAGTTCTCGAGAATGGTCGTGCACCTCTACTGGGACCGCTCTATCATCACGGACAGGACTATTGTTGCCAATAAGCCTGATATCGTGCTGGTAGACCGGTCTCAGCGTCGGGCTGTGATCGTCGATATCACTGTAAAACATGACGAGAACCTCGTGAAAGCTGAGGACAAGCTTAGCAAGTACCTTGACTTGACGAGGTTACCGCCATGTGGGATGTTGATTCCACGATCATAGTCCCAATAGTCGTGTCGGCAAACGGCCTTATAGCGAAAAGTCTCGACCAACATCTCAAGAGAGTTTCGCTAGACGGTTGGATGGCGGGTCAGATGCACGCGGCGGTCATCCTCGACACAGCGCGCATCGTCAGGAGGTTCCTCACTCTGCAGCCCTAACCACCGGGAGCTTGGGCCCTGCCCCGCTGCTAACGACACTTTTGTTTTTAATTTTCTAAGAATGTTTATACCTATTTCATACATAATTTATTGTGAAAAACTTAGAAATTAAGAAGATTTAATATAAGAATAATATGTAATAATCCTTTTTGTGACTTTTAATAAATACAATTCCTATCTTCTTAACCATTTATTTAGCTTCCAAAGCATTTTATTAAAATACAAATTAATCAACTTACTTAAAATATTTATACAATTAACAGTATCTAT
Source organism: Ectropis grisescens (assembly GCA_017562165.1). Taxonomy (NCBI): domain Eukaryota; kingdom Metazoa; phylum Arthropoda; class Insecta; order Lepidoptera; family Geometridae; genus Ectropis; species Ectropis grisescens. Next base: position 1,502,086 of record CM029796.1, read on the forward strand.
CCCGAAATGACATTTTGGTACCCTGAGAACTAGCACAGTCTAAAAAATCGTTCGAAGACGTCTCAACAGGGCAATCGTGCGGGGAGAGACGCGGGAAGCGCGCTCCCAAACTGCGAACACGAAAATGTTAACAGTTCGGGAGCGTAGTTCGACGCTCGACGTTCTGTCTTTTGACGAATGTTTTGATTTTATTGACGTGACGTCTAATTAATCGATGAACATCGGCTGCATACACGAAAAAGTGTCCCGTTACGCTAATTATAGGCTTGCGCCGCATCTATCAATGTAAACCCAATCGACTTTACAGACAACCAATTTTTTTGTTCATAATTATGGTTTATTATTAGGAATTGTTTAGGAAATGTTGCCGATACCTAGCAATGTTGATAACAACTTAATGAAATAGCATTTTTATTTGTCACGACCGAAAATATAGAGGTGTCTGCATTTACCGTAAGTTTAAAGGCATAGTTCTACTTGTAGTTTTTCTTAATGAGGCGTATTCCAGATGCAAATTGACTTGTCAAATATAGTTCAAAATTTTGCCAAATATGGCACCACGGTTGGTTTTTGTGAAATTTATCTAACAAAATAAAATATTGGCGCTACCTATGGTGAAATTGGGAACTGTCTGTGATAGGATTTTTTGCATCTTGAACACGCCCCATACCTATAGGTACCTAGTGTCTTTAAACTAGAGTCCGACCGAAAGTTCGGTTTCGGCCGAGTTTCGGCCAAAAATCAAGTTTCGGCCACAGTTTCGGTTTCGGCCAAAATCGGCCGAAACTTTTGCCTAAACCGAAACTTAACAAGTTCAAGCACGTTCACGATCGCCTAACTTTGTTTTCCGCGGCAACGCTTTGACGGACGCTGTCGGCCCTTTTCGGAAATTATCGTGCGCCATTCGGATAGTTCTGTAGTTAACCTCGTACAAATAAGTACGAGATTATAATATTGCTATTATAAAATAATGAAAACTAGAACCTAGAATCAGAACTTGTAAGGACTAACAAGACTTCTTACTGATTTCTTATCTATCCTATTACGATATACATATATTGTGTTTCCATTTCATGCCCTAATAAGGCAAAATAATAGGTAAAATGCACCAAATTTCAGTATTTTAATAAATTATATACTTGACCACGTGAGTTTCGGTTTCGGCCGAAACTGAAGCCACGGCCGAACATTCGGTTTCGGTTTCGGCCGGAAAATCAGTTTCGGTCGGACACTACTTTAAACATATATAAGAAACTGGCTGGCTTTTTGGCTTAGTGGGTAGTAACTCTGCTTGCGTAGCCAAGGGTCGTGGTTTCGATCCCCACCTAGTCCAAATATTTGTGTGATGAATTCAAATGTTTGTACTGTGTCTGGGTGTTTCTATGTATAATAAGTATGTATTTGCAATTAAATAAGTATTATGTCCGCTATCTGGCCGCCATATTACAAGCTTTGTTTAGTTTGGGGTCAGATGGTTTGTGTGAATTGTCCACCAATATTTATTTAAACTTTAAAAACCTCAAGAGTCCTAGCAGTGGGAACACTTAGTGAGCTGCTTATAAAGTTTGTAATGGATGCAGAGTAAAGCAGAGGAATAATTTGGCTGTGGTTGTGCGAAATCTATTCCGCCCGAACGCGAAGCTGCCTAGCTGACTCTGATTGGTTCTGCCGCGCGTCACGTCAACTTTGACCAGTCAATCAAACCTAGAATACACCTCTAGCATCGAGCAATTCGATCTTCCGCGCAAGCAAGGGTTAGCCTTAGCTAAAAAATATTGATAAAATCTTTCTGCCATTTCTTGCGGGAGGAGAAAGTTGCACACTAGCGCAAAGCCGCACTATTACATACAAACATACCTGTACCGATCCATTGCCGATCATACTCACACAGCCAAATCACTAAAGGCTTGTTCGTATAATGCTAGTAGGTATATTAGTCTAGTAGCGCGTAATTTAGTGACTAAATGTGTCCGAACACTGGAAATTTAGTCCAATCGTTTAGTAAGTGATTTAGTCGAGTCAATCCATTTTGTTCTATTTTCAACGGGCGAGTAGCACCCCCCACCACGCGTTCGTTGCGAGCGGTGCGCTCATTGGTTCACCGACTAAACAAGTCCCAATCTGTCGAATTAGCCTGGAGAGAGAAAATAACTTCAAAATTTATTTCTAAATACGAAATTGTCTGAATTGTCTGTGGTATAGGTACCTACCTTCTTTTATTGATCACACAAATTTCCTCCTCCACCTCTTCTAAAATAGCCATTACAATTAGCGTAATAAGCTTATTTATTTTATTGCGTTGTATGCTCTTCATGTTGCAAAACGCTATTCATTTGTAAACTGTACTAAAGCACGGTGCGAACGATTTTTGAATAGTAGCGAGTATTTTAGCTACTAAATTACTCTCTACTAGACTAATTTACTAGCCTAATGCGAACAAGCCTTAACACATAAAAAATAAAGCACCATTCACAAATCTAGCCCCGCCCTCAACCACAGTATATTATCAAACTCCTTGGTCCACGCGGACTTGTATTTTGACAGAGGAAAACGCCGTGTATGCCTACTCCCTTCCGTGTTGCTCGCTGACCTCTAGTGAAGACAAGGAAACGCGAAAGTCAAGACAGCGAGTGCGAATGAGACATTCGAATGGATTAGTAGGTATACGGCATTTTTATCTATATTATCCTATCCGCCAAGAGATCTCGATAAGGCCGCCAATTAAAATGTCTAGCATAAGATTTTCTTAAGTTCCTGTTGTAAATTTTGAGCTTATCTTTGGGGTTCATCTTTGAGCCCTTTGGGGTTGAGACATTGGGTCCGTGGGGGCCGGGAGCTCACCTCATCTTCAAAAGCCTATCCGAGCGCTTGGTCGACGCGACGCGTGACCAAAATGTTGGCGTTTATTTGGCCCAACGCATAAGCGTTGCCATTCAGCGTGGTTAATGCCGCCAGCATGCTGGGTACGCTTCCGGTTGGTAGTGGGCTTGAACGTCTTGATTATCTATAGACCTACAGTGGTCTATGGATAATTCAGGTGTGCTTAGTGTAAGTAGTTAGGTAGGTTTGTAGTGTAGTTCTCATTGTATTTTAGTTTTGTTAATAAAGGCTCTGCCCAGTTAAAAAAACATCTTATATCTTTAGGTGACGAGCGCATCGCATGAGCAGCCTACTCAATGTTCCCACTCGGGGCCTTCTCTTGCAAGGAGAGACTCAATACCATAATCCACCACGCTGGCTCAGTGCGAGTTGGCGGATGATACACGACGTCGAAAGATTTTAGGTACATGTCGATTTCCTCACGATGTTTTCTTTCGCCGTTTTGAAGTTGGCGGGACACATGACTTGGAAAAGACAGAGGTGCACGTGGGATTCGAACCACTTGAGGGCTCTGGATCGACAGTGCCGATGTTACGACTAGACCAGCCGTAACTTTTTTTACAGTAAGTACCTAGGTACAGTCCGCGAGGTATAAGCTGAGCTTTGCATTAGTGTGAGTGATCACCAAAAGTACAGTCAGACAACAAACTCTTAAAAATTAATATTTATTTATAACATTATATTTTAGGTAGGTACTTAAGGCATAACATAAGTCGGAGAAGTATTCTAGTATTAAAATAAAATAAAACTAAATTGATAAAATAAAGTCCAGCTGTGTATTTGACTGATGAGTGTACATATTATTGTGTGATTATTACTAAAATTCAATTTGAAAGACAAAATAACTACATCTTCTACACCAGACATTGCACCATAGTCACTTTCTTTATCACTCTCGTTATCATTTTCACTTTCGTCTGATGTGTCGTTTGTTTTAATAATGAATCTTTCCGTTATATTGTCAATAACGGCGTCGTATCCATGAAACTTTTTTTTCTTTTATTGCATGGTCACAAACATTTTCCATTCCTGTACAGTGATACTTTCAATTTTTCATTTGCTAACCTCATAATTGTATCCATATTCATTGACACGTTTTTTCTCGCGACGTATCCTTTTACCATTGCCCATATATTTTCAATCGGATTGAAATCTGGGTGATAGGGTGGTGACGAAGGACGCTGTGACCATGTTCTCTTAATAAATAGTGTCAATTTTATATTCAATAAATCGTTGTTTATTATGCAGTATCAATTGATAAAGTTGTGGTTTAAGCATGGATATTGAGTGATCGATATTGCGTAACTTGAGCCAGTCAATCATATCTTGTTTGCGACTATTTGAGTTGGGTGCGACCCAAACGAATTGTGGTAAGATGCGTTGTCAACTACAATAACGCTATTGGGCTTCAAATTGGGAATTGATTGCGTTTGTAACCATTTTTGTATAGTTTTCTGTATTCATATTGTTATGATAATCACCACTTTTTGATTAGCTTTAAACATCAGCAGCGCATTTGGTATGAAACCGTCCTCGCCGCCGGCATGAACGATTATCAATCGATTTCCTTTAGAAATAGGTTTCTTCAAACCAGAAGTGCTACCATCTGAATATGATTTTGATGAAGTGTGAGTGGTGCCAATATATGTTTCATCGGTATAAACGATAGGCCTGCCCTGAATACGGTGTTCGGAAATTTTAAGTAAATAAGTTATACGTAGGTGACGGATCTCATACTTTTCCATTAATTTTTTTCTGTTATTCTCTGTCCTTGACCATTTGAATCCTAAAAGAGATACTTCTTTTCGCAATGACCATATTGATCCTGGATAGTTAATGTCAGCCTTTAATTTTTCATGAATTCTTTTCATTGTTGGCACCTCTTTGTCAGTAATGTGAAAATTATGAATTGTTCTACGGATTACTGCTTTATCAAAATCATCAATGATTATTATATTTTTCCTGCATCTGGTCTTTTTCGGAGATTTGAATTTGGTTCCATCTTTCAAAACACGTTTACCTTCCAATAAGACTCTTTTAACAGTTGACAGTAATTCCTGTCGATGTCGATACCAATTGGGCTGATGTACGTTATTTTATCGTTCATGTCTTTAAAATAGTTTAAATTAATTTATTTTACTTACGTTATTTTATCATTTTACTAAATTAAATCAAAAAAACTTTTAATCTTGTCCCGCAGTCTTAGTTTGTACAAGAGGTGCGTTGACGGACGGACAGAATGGCGCCGCGCCTCAACAAAATCACAACAACCACACCATGATGATATTTCGTTATAATTAGATGTTCGATACTTTGGCGCAGCACTTTTTTGCGTTGAGTGCGTCTAGCGTATCCAAAACTTCGAGTAAACTCAGAGGTGGCCAGGAAGCTTGAAATTCGCGGGTGTGTTTAGTTTATTGAGTCAAATTTTGAGTTACAAGTTTTCTTTCTATATTATCTATTCTATGCTTTCTATCGGCAGTTCCTATGACGGCCATTTTTTTTATGATAAAACTCTTTGTAGAGTTTACGTTTGTTTAGCCGCCAAGTCGCGTGGCTTCCAGGTGAAGCATGCGACTTGGCCGCTAAACATCAGGCGGGAAACAAACAAAAAAAACCGCGAATAATTAATTGTTAAAGTAGGTAGTCGGGAATAACAAAAACATATATATACGGTCGAATTGAAAAACCTCCTTTTTTTGAAGTCGGTCAAAAATACAATTTTGGATAAGTATGCATTTATTGTTCCCGCTGATGGGACTATGTACCTTCTCTCGATCGATAGATAGATAATCATAGGCCGAGAGAAATCTATAATGGTATTATAAAGCTGAAGAGGTTTTTGAAGTGAATTGCTCTTTTGACACGCCACAGACAGATTTTTCGTGGGCTGTGAACTCGAGCGTCACGTTCGTAAATGAAAGAAATCTTCGGGTAAACTCGGATGATCTAGATGTCCATCCTCATGGCCACGCCCTCCGGTTTCCCCGCGTAGTTTCCAAAGTAAGCTATCAAATTCTGAGTTATAAGTTTTCACTTCTATCGGCAGTTCATATGACTGACAATTTATTTTTTGTATTAGCCCTCCGCGGTGATAAAAAAAGCCTACGTGCTATTGCTACGCTAACCTATTATGATAATAACGTGTTTTTTGCCTGCCTTAAGTAAATAACGTTGAAAATTTAAATTTGAAAATTTAAAATTTTAACCCGATCCGTTCCTAAGTTTCGACGTGATTGAGCAACAAACTTCCAAACATTGCCTTCCTGCTAATGTTATAAATGTCACTTTTTGGATGTTTGATGCTCAATCACGTTGCAACGGCTGAACGAATGGAGATGACATTTGGAACACATTATAATCTAGAATAACACAGAGTTACTTTTTATGGCAGCATAATTACGGTAACAGGGACTAGTAGGGTAAAAACGCTGGTATTATCTATAAATGTCACTGTTTGGATGTTTGTCGCTCAACCACGTCGGAACGTATGAATGGATCAGATTGAAATTTAGAACATAGTTGGATTACACATAGGAGAGTGTGCTTCTGATTTGCAGGATCTAATATGTACCACCTTGCCCTTTTTTCTATCGGAATGCTCGCAGCTCGAAAAAGTGACATCGTTTCATGGTTGATGTTCCAAAGACACGAACGGAGAGATTTGACTCTACTTATGTGATAAGAACGTCTAGTGTGGAATACGTTGCCTGAGTGGGTTTTCCCCGTTGATTACAGTCTCTGTGTCTTCAAAAAACTAGACTGAATCGGTTTTTCTAGGTAAATACGCTCCATCGTAGACTTCACTGTCGATAGCATCAGGCGAGATGGCGGTCAAGTGTGAACCATGAACCTATTCAAGTTTAAAAAAAACGGATCATGTTGAAATTTGGAACACAGATTATTGTAACATGGAATATCACCTAGGCTACTTTTATCCCAGCAATATTACGGTAATGTGATCTACTCAGGATATCACCTAGGCCTCTTTTTTATCCCAGCAAAATTACGGTAATGGGATCTACTCGGGTAAATTTGAGGGGCACTGTAATAATTAGCGACCCCGTGGCTGTTCAGTGAATTAGAAGTGACATGTCTTAGGCATCCCGAACTTGTCCCGGATATTGGATTAATACATTCACTTCCTCCTTCTAGAAAGGTCCCGAGTCCTAGTGGTGAGAACACACAGTTCATGCATGTATACTAAAATCTAATACGAGGGTCAAACTGAAAGTTCTTAGAACTGGCCACTTATAAACAATATAATAAAAAAATAATTCTATAATTTGAAAATAGAACTCTTTGCCAATATTACTGAGTATATACTTCATTCATTTGTCATTTGTTTTACAATTTGGCGGCAAATTGAAAATTGTCTGTGTCACGTCAACATGAATTTAACACGAGAAAATTTTCGTGCAATGATTTTTTATGACTTTCGATGTCATTTAAGTCAACAAGAAAGTTATGATAGACTACGATTGGCCTTTCACGATGAAGCCCCATCTCGTGCGACTGTTTACAACTGGTTTAATGAGTTTAAACGTGGTCGCACTAATCTCACTGATGATTTACGTGAGGGACGGCCTTCTACGGCGACGACTGAAGATAACATCTGTGTTGTGCGGCGTATGATAGAGACTGACAAAAGAGTGACCTATCAGCAGATTTGGACAAGCTTAGGCATCGGTATGAGTCAAGTGCACAAAATCCTACACGAACATTTAGCGGCCAGGAAGCTTTGCGCCCGGTGGATACCTCATAATTTGACTGAGGCTCAAAAACTCCATCGTGTGGATTGGTGCCGTAAAATGATTGAAAGATTTAACGGAGGTGACTCAAATGCTGTGTTCGACATACTAACAGGTGACGAAAGCTGGATTTACTGTTATGATCCTGAAACCAATAGACAATCTGCTCAGTGGGTGTTTCCTTTCGAGGAGTTGCCAACTAAAGTGAAGAGAGATCGAAGTGCGGGGAAAAAAATGGTGGCCTCGTTCTTTGGAAGGATAGGTCATTTCGCAACAATTGTGTTAGAGGATCAAAAAACAGTTTCTGCAGAATGGTACACTACCAATTGTTTGCCACTTGTCTTGGAAAAAGTTCGAGAGAAACGACCTCGCAGTAGGATCCTCCTTCACCACGACAACGCCTCATCGCACACCTTCAAGCGAACGATCGACTATTTGGCGACATCAAACGTTGAATTACTGGGTCACCCGCCGTATAGCCCCGACCTCGCGCCTTGTGATTTTATTTATTTTCAAAATGAAGAAAAACTTAAAGGAAAGCGGTTTTGAATGCTGAAGAAGCGGTGGCTGCGTATCGCGATGCCATTGAAGAGACCCCTAAGGACGAGTGGGCAAAGTGCTTTTCCCAGTGGTTCCATCGCATGCAGCGGTGTATTGACGTGAATGGACAATATTTTGAAAAGATATAATAAAACTAATAACTGGCTAATGTAATCAGTTTTTGATTTTCTAAGAACTTTCAGTTTGACCCTCGTATATAAAATTCTCGTGTCACAGTTTTCGTTGCCATACTCCTCCGAAACGGCTTAACCGATTTTGATGAAATTTTTTGTGCTTATCCCGTATCTATGAGAATCGGCCAACATCTATTTTTCATCCCCCTAAGTGTTAGGGGTAGTCCACCGCTACATTTTTATTTTTATTTTTTAGACAAAATTTTTAATTTCTATTTTTTATGATACAACATACAAAAATACATACAATCCTCAATTTTCACCCTTCTACGATCAACCCTTATTTAATTTATTCATTTTTCCTCTCCGGTCGAAAACTGATTAATCGTCATTTAATTAGTTATCCCCGCCAGATGTCTACAGGTGTCACTTCTGACGCAGTAAACAACACGATAATTTGGGGATCAAAAGTAGCCTATAGCATAGGTATATATAGTTTGAACACGCTAATCTCGGGAACTACTGGACCGATTAAAAAAATCGTTCACCGTTCTTTCATATGTTCGTAATCCTTGAACGCTGTAGGTTATATATATGTACCACGGGCGAAGCCGGGGCGGGCCCCTAGTAATTAAATAATTTAGTCAAAGTGAAAATGAAAAGAACTACTGACTAAAGACGAAATCTATCCAAACAAAAGAAATACCACAGCATTCCACAATCAACCGATGAATGAAAATTCTACCCACATAGACCAAACAACGCGTATAAAACCACAATAACAAGAACGGCATCTTAATAAAATCTCTTCGATTATAACCTTTAAAGATTAGTTGATAAGGTTCACGCGTATCTCAAAGCAGGTCTAAACGAATTTGCCGAGAAAAGTAGCGTATGATTCGAAAGTGGTCACTCAAACCAGCCAGTACTCCAAGCGGTACGGACCGCTTTACGCGTCTTAAAAAAAACTTGAGAAAAAAGTTTCGAACTGTCCGAAAAAAGCGCGAAGTTTGACAAGCGTAGTTGTCAAGCGAAATTTATAGTTGTGTTGTGATAAATTGTAGTGGCTTGAAAAAATAGGAATTTGTTGGACTCACTAAGCTGTTTGCAAGGTAAGTTTGTTGTTTTATTATTAACTTATGGTAGCTATAGCGTGATTTTGTGCGTACTTAGACTGGCTTAAGCAAGGAAATTTGTTTTTCTTTTTAACTATATCCTCGATTGCAGTCGAGCCAAATACTATCGTAGGTACCTATTTTCTGTATATACCTATCTATAGGTTCTTGAATATAACCTTTGACTAGCTCAAGCACTGTGTCCATTAAAAATATTATAAAATTCATTTAAGATAACGTATAAACACTACTAAAAGAAATTGTATCATACATAAATGTTTATTTCTTTTATACAATAAACTTGCGTAACAAGCACTTAAACCAGGGTCTTTTTAAGCGTGAAGTATACCTGTAATAGAAGACTAGCACCTAGTTATCTATAATCATGACAGTAGTAATTTTCCGGTATAAAAATAGCAAAGGTATTTGTTATTCAGAATAACACATAAGCTATTTTTTCTAGAATCTAGATCATTATCTGTCTGTGTACCAATTTTCATACAAATCCTTTTAGTAACTTTTGCGTGAAAGAGTAAAAATCATACCCTTAGATAGAGAATAAGTAAATAGATCCAGGTTTTTCCGCACGGTTCCTCTGTACCAATCGTAAGCAGATGAGGTGTATGTTAGCTATGGTGACATAGTGATGTGCCGCGGCAAATGACATGAAATGTCAGACGAGCAGGACATGTGCCTGATGGTAAGCAACTTGCCTGCCACATAACAGCACAGTGACACGCAGCTATTGGAACATGGAGATTGGAGACTCCAAAATGACCTAGCACTGCACTGCGCTCGTCACCCAGAGATCTATGACGTTATATCTGTAAACCCTGTAATTTCTCTGGAAACATTGCCCTTCAAATCGGAACACAATAATGTTTGCACATTACTGCTTGGCGGTAGAATAACTGGCAAAGGTGTGGTACTTCCCGAGGCGGACTCTGCCCAGAGTCCTACCACTATCAAAGCTTCCTATTATGAACGCGTTAATTTCATAAATTAATGGATCGATTTCAAAAATTATTTTACCGTTGGACGTGTACGTGATCCATGAGTGATACTGAGAGTGTGTAACACGGGTAAAGCCGGGGCGTGCTGCTAGTAAGTATATAAATAAACTAAAGTTTTGTCTAAGGTTACGGCTGGTCTAGTCGGGAGAACGGCGCCTGCCGATCCGGAGACCCCGGGTTCAAAACCACGCGCACCACTGTCTTTTCGAAGCCATGTGCGTAATGTCGCTAACTTAAAACGGTGAAAGAAAACATCGCGAGGAAACCGACACGTACCTAGATTCTTTCGAAGTCATGTGTAATCCACCAACCCGCACTGGGCCAGCGTGGTGGATTATGGTTTTAACTCGCTCCTTGCGAGAGAAGGCCCGAGTCCCTGCAGTGGGAACATTTAGCGGGCTGTTGATGATGATGTAATAAATAAACTAGCTCGTCCCTTTCCCATTATTTTACCGCGATAAAATGCCTAAATGTTCTTCTAGACCAAGGGTCAGCAAATAGTTTAGTTCGGGGTCCGGATACTGCGGGGTTTTAAACGAGATCCAGAAAATAACAATGAATCATAATGAAGTGCTGCCATTTTATTGTTTTTCGGTCCGAGGTTCGACCTCTGCGGTCCGCCTATTGCTGACCGCTGTTTTAGACTATAATCAGTGTTCTAAATTTCCGCCTATCCGTTCATACGTTACGACGTAATTGAGCTACAAACATCCATACATTGACATCTATAATATTGGTTTATTCCGAACCTGAACCGAAAACCTGACCCGTTACCGGTTTAGATTAGGAATAGAAAAATATATTTATTTTCATTACCAACCTAACCTGAGCCGAAAACCATGATGTGGTTTATTCGGAACCTGACCCATTACCGGGTTAGGTTAGGAACAAACAGCAAAAGTGATTCATTTTTTTCATTACGAACGTAACCCTCTTCTTAACCTGAGCCGGAAATAATGTTCCTAAGTTAACCTCGAATCTAAAACCATACCTAGTACGTTATTAATCCTATAGTATCCTTTTTTTTTTTTATGTGGGGGAAATACTTTTAGGCAGGCCCACCATGCAAGGACTTGGTGGGGTATGTCGGACTCGGCACCATGGGAGTCAACATGGTGCCCGTACCGACTAAAACCCCCACAGGTTTCTCCGGCATGGCCAGGGTCAGGGTCACGGGGTCACTTTTCGCACTCCCATCAACGACCCAGACCCACCTGCCATCGCCCTTGCGGGCCCGCCTCGCGGGGGATGGGCATCCACACCCCCGCATTTGGATCCAGCGACGCGCCGACCACCAGCGCGTCACCTCCTCGGGACGGCCTATCCCTAGGTAGGGTGTCAGACGGCCCTTAACGTCCGACGCCCCAGGTCTTCCAGTGGCTGTTCCAGGTTCAGGTTCGGAATAAACCATAATATTATATTGTAGGATAGCGTTAAGTATCGAAGCGACACTGCAACTTTTCCAGTTCATCGATTTATTTTTAAACAAGACCCGGCCTTGCGCGAATTACTCGCTCGTGCAGCTATTAAAAAAACTTGAACTAAAAACCTAGTACCTGGCTTTATGATGATAAAGACAGGTTGTTGCGACATGTATTAGCGAGTGACGATATTTATGTAACCCTTTTTTGTTTGGAAACCATGGTTTGTCAGCAGTTTTGGAAGCGTAAACGTCTGTAGCTTAAACTGTGGGATATGTTGCTCGAGTGGGTATTCCTTGATGGTTATAATAAACGTAATTTATCCTACTATCCTACTGATAATATTAGCACAGTCTATTAGGTAGTATTTCTATTATATTTGGATGGTTGTTGCTCAATCACATCTGAACGAAACGGGATGGCATTCGGAAAACATTTTATAGGTACCTACCAGCGAGCAACACGGAAGGGAGTAGGCATACACAGCATTTCCCCTCTGTCAAAGTACAAGTCCGCGTGGACCATGGAGTTTGATAATATGCTGTGGCGTGAGGGCGGGGCTAGATTTGTGAATGATGCTTTATTTTTTTATGTGTTAGTGATTAGGCTGTGTGAGTATGATCGGCAATGGATCGGTACAGGTATGTTTGTATGTAGTAGTGCGGCTTTGCGCTAGTGTGCAACTTGTCCGCAAGAAATGTCAGAAAGATTTGAACAATATTTTTTAGCTAAGGCTACTACAATTCCGTGCTTGCGCGGAAGATCGAGTTGCTCGATGGTACCTATCTCTAGGAGATGAACGCAGTGAACTGCTAGGTAATTCTCATGTTCCAAAAGATACATAGATACTCTTTATGGTTCACCCGAAAAAATAACCAGATACATAGAAAAAGAAAATCAATAACCAATAACAGCTAGTGCTACAACAGGAGACCAAATCGCTGAAAGAGATTTGATCCACGCAACCTTTGGGGGGGTTTTTATAGTATAAAATGATAAGACGAGCTGTACATGTGCGTGATGGTAAGAAACTACATAACAGCACAGTGACACGCAGCTATTGGAATACGAAGAGTCCAAATCATTACCTAGCACTGCACTGCGCTCGTCACCCAGAGATGTAAGAAGATTTATTTATCTCTATGCCCTGTTGTGTGGTAACATTGCTCTTCAAACCGGAACGCAGTTTACCCAGTGATGCTTACCAATAACGGCTTTCCGTAAAATAACAGACAAAGGTGTGGTACTTCACTAGGCGGAAGGATCTTTTGCAAATGAGCCCTATGTCTCCATTCTACATAATTACATACCCCAGACTCTAGCATGTGAATGTGTGTCACCCAAGAGATCGAGCAACCCACGCTCGCACGGTACGCTGCGCTGCTCCACCGCCGTTCCGACGCTACATTACCATGTTGGTGATGCGACCCTACAAAAAAAATCCTACCAAAAAATGTTCATTGACTTAATTTTTTTTGTTTTGGAAGTGAAAACTTATTTTGTCGCGCCACAAATATTTTTTCCGTGGGCTGTGAAATGAATTCTAGCGTCACGCTCGGGAATGATAAGGATCTTCGGGAATGATAAGGAATAAATCTTCGGGTAAACTCGGGACTATGGTTATTGGCCATCTAGAAATACGTCTATCATACAGAAGGTCATACAAGTATACGCACCGACCTCGACACATCCCGACGAAGAGGTTGAGACCATGTATGAGGACATCTCCAAAGCCATACATGTCTCGCCAACACATTTCACAGTTGTGATGGGAGACTTCAACGCGAAACTGGGCAAACGTAGCGGTGATGAGATGAGAGTGGGGAATTTCGGATATGGGCAGCGGAACCCAAGAGGGCAACGTCTAGCGGATTTCTTGGAAAGGGAGAGCCTCTTTATGATGAACTCCTTTTTCAAGAAACAACCACAAAGAAAGTGGACCTGGATTAGCCCTGACGGTTCCACAAAAAATGAGATCGACTTCATTATGACGACTAAACGGCAAATATTCAGCGATGTCTCTGTGATCAGCAGGGTTAAGACCGGCAGCGATCACCGTATTGTAAGAGGCACGCTGAATCTAAACATTAAGCTCGAAAGATCACGTCTAATGAAGTCCACGCTCCGACCAAATTATGCTCAGATCGAAGATCCCGATAACTTTCAACTCGACCTTCAAAATCGCTTCGAATCCTTAGATGAGTGCGTAACGGCGGACGAAATAAACGACAGGCTAGTGGAAACTGTTCATGCTGTTGGCAGAAAATTTTATAAGAGCCGACGCCAAAACAGAACCCAAAAGCTCTCCGATCAAACTCTAGATCTTATGGCGGTCAGACGAGATATGCGGTTACAGTCTACGGTCGACATGACGGTATACAGACGGCTCAATAGACAGATCTCTACTTGTGTGCGACGCGACATACGCTGCTTCAATACTTCGAGTATTGAAGAGGCGATCAAGCAGAACAAAGGCTCAAAAGTGTTCGCAAGAAATCTGTCTCTTGGGCAAAGTCAGCTGGCCAAACTGAAGACCGATAGTGGTAACGTTGTCTTGTCGAAGCCTGAGATTTTGGAGGAGATTGAGAGGTTCTATGAACAGTTATACACCTCTACGCAAGCACAACCTGTCGTTAGCATGGCAAAAGACCCCAGAGCCAAGCTGACCCGACACTTTACCGAAGATATCCCAGAAGTTAGCCTGTATGAGATTAGGATGGCCCTCAAACAACTTAAAAACAACAAAGCACCTGGCGACGACGGAATTACGACTGAGCTTCTGAGAGCGGGTGGAAAACCGGTACTTAAAGTCCTCCAGAAGCTGTTCGATTCCGTCATACTTGACGGTAGTACGCCAGAAGCGTGGAGCAGAAGTGTGGTGGTGCTCTTCTTCAAAAAGGTGACAACACCTTGTTGAAGAACTACAGACCCATCTCACTTCTGAGCCACGTTTATAAGTTGTTTTCGAGGGTAATCACGAATCGTCTCGCACGCAGGTTTGACGACTTCCAGCCACCCGAACAAGCCGGTTTCCGAAAAGGCTATAGTACCATAGACCACATTCATGCGCTTCGGCAGATTATACAGAAAACCGAGGAGTATAATCGGCCACTATGTATAGCGTATGTGGACTATGAAAAAGCCTTCGATTCCATCGAGACCTGGGCAGTGCTTCAGTCTCTCCAGCGATGCCGCATCGACTATCGCTATATCGAAGTGTTGAAGTGTATTTACAGCAAAGCCACAATGTCTGTCCGATTACAGGACCAGTGCACAAAACATATCCAGCTACAGAAAGGCGTGAGACAGGGAGATGTTATATCTCCGAAACTGTTCACTGCCGCGCTGGAAGATGTTTTCAAGCTACTGGACTGGAACGGATATGGCATCAATATCAACGGCGAATGCATCACTCACCTTCGGTTTGCCGACGACATAGTCATTGTGGCGGAGTCGATGGAGGACCTCGGTGCTATGCTCAGGGACCTCAGTAGAGTATCCCAACAGGTAGGTTTGAGGATGAATATGGACAAGACGAAGGTCATGTCAAATGTTCATGTCTCACCTGTACCGGTTATTGTTGGGAATACCACACTCGAAGTTGTTGACAAATACGTCTACCTGGGTCAAAAGATCCAATTAGGTAGATCCAACTTCGACAAAGAGGTCCAGCGAAGGATCCAACTCGGATGGGCAGCGTTCGGGAAACTTCGGCATCTTTGAGTCCAAAATACCCCAATGCCTAAAGACGAAAGTCTTTAACCAGTGCGTGTTGCCAGTGATGACTTATGGAACTGAGACGTGGTCCTTCACTGTTGGTCTCATAACGAAGCTCAAAGTCACACAGCGAGCTATGGAGAGAGCTATGCTCGGGTCTCTTTGCGCGACAGAATCCGTAATGAGGATATTCGCAAAAGAACGAAAGTGGCTGACATAGCTCAAAGAGTAAGCAAGCTGAAGTGGCAATGGGCAGGCCACATCGCTCGCAGAACTGACAACCGATGGGGAAAAAAGGTTCTTGAGTGGCGACCACGAACCGGGAGACGCAGTGTTGGACGGCCTCCCACTAGATGGACAGATGACCTCACAAAGGTCGCTGGAAACCGCTGGTTGCAGGTTGCGCAGGACCGTTCGTTATGGAAATCTAGGGGGGAGGCCTATGTTCAGCAGTGGACGTCTTGTGGCTGATGATGATGATGATGAGAAATACGTCAGCTTATTCATGTATTATTTCTAATTGGCCATGCTCATGACGACGCCTTCCGAAGTAAGCTATCAAATTCTGTGTTGTAAGGTTTCACTTCTATCGGCAGACTGACTGCCAATGAATTTATTTTCACTTCAAAAAGGTTCCTTTTAATCGTGTCTCATGTCTCAATTCCATACCCCAGACTCTAGCATGTGAATGTATGTCACCCAAGAGATCTGTGGTGTTGAGCAATCCACGGTCACACGTAACCCGGCGCATGCGACTCGCATTCCGCCGGTGTTGTAAGCGCAATTAAACATTTTAACGTTGGCTGTGGCACGCGCCTTCGTCTGCGAACATGTCATACAAAATAGGCAACACTGCATAGTATAAAACAAAGTCGCTCCGTCCCTATATCCCTATGTATGCGTAGATCTTAAAAACTACCAAACAGACTTTGATGCGGGGGTTTTAAATAGATAGCGTGATTCAAGATTAATGTTTATAGATAGATAGATAGATAGATAACTCTTTACTGTGACACAAAACAGAAAAAATACAGTAACACACAATTATGAACTAGCGCGACAAATGACGGCCTTATTGCTGAGAGCAATCTCTTCCAGGCAACCAACTTAAAGGAAAATCGCCTAGAACAGGGTTAGGCGAGGCGAGGTGATATTTTCCTTAATAATATTACTAATTTTTAATTATACTATTATACAAAACAAATTGAAATATATATTTACTACAAAAGTGAATTTAATACAAACAAAATGCTAGAAATTAGAAACCTACTAAAACTAATAAATATATATTTTTGAACAATTTTACATGATGAATGTAGCCATCCAAGATAAAGTAATGCAGCCGCACAAACAGCAGTGGCCATCCTTACAACCACTTACGATTTACTGGTGACGACAGCCATGCACTGTGCCAAATAAAATTCTATTTGGCTTATATGTATAATATGTGTATACAACAAACACTAGAGAAACACTAATAATTTTTAAGGTTTCTAATGTGATGTCAAAAATAAACACATTTTTTGCGTTTACTTTTCCAACGCTGGCTGAATCCTACGAGATGGATCAAAATAATGTACTGCAGTATTGTAGGTATTCCTTTAAAAAGGTCTACAAAATTAGATTACTGCTTCAACCTAAGATCGGACAAAGCTAGATGGAGTTATACAAAACTGCACAGGACAGAACAGGATGCACAGAAAGACATCAACGCGTTCCCATTTTTTATGTTTCACTAATTATTGCATTAAATTACTTACTTGTGAATTGTTATACCGTCCTTTGTAAAGCTAGATTTCCCGCTATCTTTCCGTACCATTCCATTTTATATTTTTTACGGGTTTTTTGCCAGCACTCTTTCAGTCGAAATCAAAAGCCTGACTGACCGAACTCGCATCAGGTTTAGTGCAATTATGCTTATAAAACGCTAAAGAGGGCAGTCGTACGATCAGTCAAATGGGTATATTGTCTTTGATAAAACAATACAAAATTTCTCCAAACAATTTTCTTGTAAATTAATTTTCTAAGTTATTGCCTTTACAATGGCTTTATAAGGTTCTATTAATTCAAACATACATTTTCGCCAACTTTTCTAAGAATTCATTGATGGCGTTACTATACAAATTTCATACTACACTAAGAAAATTTCTATGGAAAATTTAGTTCAGTCAATCGACCGACGACGTCGATAAAGTTTGTTCTTTGACGCAACGATTTGCATTAAGACATTTATAATGTGATTTGTTTTGTGATGACGCTACTACCGAAATTTTGGATATAAAACGAGAGAAATTGTTGTAGAAAATGTGGTTCAATCATTTAAAACACTCAGTCGATAAAGTTTGTAGTTGGACGTAACGATTTGCAAGACATTGCGTGAATTGTGATGACGTTACCATACAAATTTCATACAAATCGAGGGAAATTGTTTTGGGAAATGCAGTTCAGTCAGTTGACCATTTCGCCGATTAACTTTGTTGTATATTTGCATTAAAACATTGATGACTCATAATTTCGCAATAAAACTTGGGCCCTACTATCTCGAACTTTCTATCTGTTCAAAGGTATGTAAAGAATATTCAAAAGAGACTGCAAAATTATTCATCAGGGCCTATATCTTTTATAGCCACTAAAATAATACAGTACCAAACATGTGGAAACTACTGTTTTCGGTTTAAACGGCAATGTTTCCAAAGAAGGTATAGGCCGAAGAGGTTTTATATCTCTGGGACTCTGGGTGGTAGCAATAGGCAGTTGTTAGGATTCTTGATTATAGTCCAAGATCCCAGAGCCGCCAGACGTCACGTATTTTCTGATGGATGAAATGTGGACGATTGAGTAGAGTTAATACGTACTAAGAACACATGCTTGCCCGCTAACTTGCTTAGACGACCAATTTTGAGATATGGGGTCCAAAAGATATATTACTTACTTCACACATTCTCTGTTAACTTATTTCCACGTATGTTATAGGCAATATCTTTAAAAATAAGCCCCCAATACTCCCAGACACTTTCCTTTAACCGAGTGTTAAAGCGTCTGTTAAGCAAAACGGCCGATGGAAAATGTCTGGTAGTATTGGGGCCTTATTTTTAAATAAAAATAAAAATATTGCCTATAACATACGTGAAAATCAGTTATCAGAAAATACGTGAAGTAAGTATCTTAAGATAAGTAATGTATCTTCTGGACCCCATATCTCAAAATTGGCCGTCTAAGCAAGTCAGCGGGTAAGCAAAGTAAGCATGTGTTCTTAGTACGTACTAACTCTGCTCAATCGTCCACATTTCATCCATCAGAAAATACGTGACGTCTGGCGGCCCTGGGATCTTACTCTATTAGGAAAACTAAAAGAGTAAAAAAACTAGAATTAAAAGAAAAAATTAGACCGATGCCTTTGTCATTTGTTTTTGAAGAGAAAATTTCTTTTGACACGCCATAGACAGATTTTTCGTGGGCTGTGAATTGAATTCTTGTCTAATTTAAATCTTCGGGTATACTCAGAACTATAGTTATTTGCCATGCGTTAGCATTTCTTGATGCTCATGGCTACACCCTTCGGATTCATCCGCGTAGTTTCCAAAGTAGGTAAGCTATCAAATTTTGAGTAAATTTTATAGATTTACTAGCGGCCCGCCCCGGCTTCGCACGGGTACATACACACACACACACTCTTTTTTTTGTATCGGGTTTAAAAAAAAGTATAATTAAAAAGGGAGTTTGAATTTTTTTTATGATTTTTTTTATTAATGTTTTTTTGTATTTTTTGATTTTAAAATTTTATACATATATAATATTATTTACAAAAAAAAGCCATTAGTTTTAGTGAGTCAAACGATATTTGAAGTAGTTTTATTTTGTGGCAGCAAAATAAATTGATTTTCAGGAGCTCCGACACGTGGGCCAACATACAGTTGGCCTTGAGTGAAACATTCTTTTCGTAGATCGATCCCTAATAATTCGAAGGTTTGGCCCTGGGACTTGTTAATAGTTAACGCGAAAGATGATTTCACCGGAAACTGAAGTCGTTTAAAAGGGATTGGCAGATCAGTTGGAATCATCGGTACCTCGGTATATGAGCTAGTTGACCAGCTGCTGGGCCAGTGATAAAATTTTGTTCAGCAAGCCGCTGCGAACGCTCGATACTTGACTCTCTAGCACGCGATTGCGACGCGTATTCTCTCCGACTTGCAAGGCGATTTTCAGTTTCTGATGAAGATTCCTCATTACGCCGTATTTTTATTGCCCTCGCCTGGGAACTATGTTTAGAAAGTTGATATCTTGATCTTTTTGGCATTTTAGGGCATTATAAAATGAAAAATAGAAGGAAATAAATAATTATACAGGCTTTTACTAAATTTTTGCTTATTGAACTATATGAAGTACTAAGCTGTTTGAATAATTAAAATATAATATTTATTATCAGGTAAGTAGTAGGTACTTACTTATTGAAAGAAAATTAAAAATATGGGCGTAGAAAACTACCTTTTACTAAATTTTTGCTGAAATTTTGAACAGGAATACCTATAAAATACTACTATAAGCAGTTTGAATAGTTACATTAAAATATAATATTTATTATCATATACTTATTTACCTACGAAACGAATTTAAAGCGAATTCAAAAAATTTTCAAGCTAAAATCATACGATCACGCACACGACCGCTGCGTAGGGAGCCGATCGCGCGAGGAGCCGCGCGGCACTTTATTTTATTACATTGACTCGCGACACTTTTTGTAGATAATGATGAGTTCTGCAAAGTCGTAGTAAGTAAATGATTTTATTCAATCATCAATAGTTTTCGCAGCGCACGCGACGTAAGGAATTTTTCAGGTCTTTTTTACACCTTATGTTACATTATTGGAGTTTTAGTAAGGATTCTAATTTTTAACCGACTTCCAAAAAGGAGGAGGTTATCAATTCGACCCTATGTTTTTTTTTTTTTTTTTTTTTATGTATGTTACCTGATTTCTCGAGAACCTCTGAACCGATTTTAAAATTTCTTTTGTGTTCGGATGGGTATGCTTCCCGAATGGTCCCATATAAATCTTTTGAAATCGGTCAAGTGGTTTTGAAATATGAACCAAAAACTGAAAAATTGCGTATCTGGATGACGTTGTAGATTTCACAAAAGTTATGAATCTCGACCCTGTCAATACAAAATTGTGTAAATGCTTTAATAAAAACTTGTTTTTAACCCCCGACCAAAAAAAGGGGTGTTATAAGTGACGTCGATGTCTGTCTGTGTGTCTGTCTATCTGCTGTGGCACCGTAGTAGAACTCAAACAGATGGGCCGATTTCGATGCGGTTTCTTTTATTTCAGGGTTAATACCATAGCAGATGTTCTTAGCTATGTCTGGTTAATGTCGATTCAAGATGGCCGCCTCCACAAAATGGCGGACAAAATATTTTCACAACCTACCTCAATTTGGGTATCAAATGAAAGGGCTTGACTAGTAGAGTACTATGTACTATAACAAATTTCAAATCCAAATGGCCACCACGACAAACTGGCGAATTATATTATATTTTTCATTACTACCTCAATTTGGGTATCAAACGAAAGAGCTTGACTAGTAGAATACTTTTCACTATGAAAAAATTCAAATCCAAAATGGCCGTTTCCACAAAATGCCGAAATACATTTCTTTTTTCACAACTCCCTTTATATGGGTATCAAATGAAAGGGCTTGACTAGTAGAATGTTGTACAGATAACAAATCCAAGGTAGTCAGGGTTTGATCAAAATTTTAATTTTGTTCTTGTACACTAAAAAGAGTAAAATAAACAATTTTCGTACAAAAAAAATTAAACCGACTTCAAAACCACAAATAGGCACTCAAAAGCGAAAATAAACTAAAATCATTATTATAAGCGCTACTCACTCATCTATTTGAAGTCGGTGCCAGTCAGGTCAAAAAGTTAGTAGATTGATGCTATGTAGGCACAGGTAAGTAGTATCTATCCTATACCTGTTAGATTTAGCTGGCACCGACTTCAAATAGATGAGTGAGTAGCGCTTATAATAATGATTTTAGTTTATTTTTCGCTTTTGAGTGCCTATTTGTGGTTTTGAAGTCGGTTTAATTTTTTGTACGAAAATTGTTTATTAAAATATAATATAGCCTATGTTACTCGGGGATAATGTAGCTTTCCAAAGGTGAAAGAATTTTTGAAATCGGTCCAGTAGTTTCGGAGCCTATTCATTACAAATAAACAAACAAACAAATCTTTCCTCTTTATAATATTAGTATAGATATTAGTATAGATATATGACCGCTAGCTCGCCTGATGTTAAATGACGATGCGGTCTACAATGATGCGTGTTTACATAGAAAAACTGATTCACTCGCTATTTGAAGACACATTAAAGACTGATTTAACTTTTCTCAAAAATGTTTGATTTTTGTGTCGCTTAGGCCTTGAGTAAAGTGTTTGATAGTTTGATATCATCGATATAAACCAGTGGATGTGCCCTCCCAAACTTCAGGCGCACGGAATTATGTCATCATTGGGAAGAGTGACCTCACTTTTTCCGTTCTAGTTGGTTGTGGGAAGCGGTAAACGCCGGACGTTTTTAGCTATCACTATTCGTTGTCAACACCCAAAATCGATAGATCCACAGCATACCTCGCCGCTAGCGAATCTAGGGGTCAAGTAGATTGGTGATGTGTAAACCACTTACACTACACACTTAGATGAACTTTATTACCAACTAGCTGTACCTTGCCACGCTTCGCTGTAGCACATTGTGATGCAAAAATTAGATAAAACAATCCTTGCTGCAGATTATACATATATCATTGTAAAATTTCAGCTCGATCGGTGAAGAACTTTTTGAGTTTTTGAAGCGTACACAAACCAACATATGACATTTTTATATATAGAGCTTTCAAGGTGCTCAAGGCACATCCATTGGTTTATATCGATGTTCGATATGAACGTCAAGATTTATCAATAGATTGGCAATAGCTCGCACGGTGACGCAAGGAGAATTAGAACTGGTAGGTATTACACATGTGTTACAACATGACGATGTAACTCCTTAGGTAAGCGGACGCGACTACTGACTGGGGGTCTCCACGAGATCAGAAATAATACAAAAAATAATAACCAGTGTAATTTTCTGAAAAAAAAAAAAAGTTTAATTAAACGGTTTTATTTAACTTCTCCGTTTGTTTTTTTCTTGGGTCGAATTTAGTCATTGAAATTTCACCCTCTTTCTGACAACAGATTAATCTGAAATTTGGTATACGGCTTTGGTTCTGATGACAATACAATTATGTATACTAAAATTCATTGTAAATTCAAGATGGCCGCCGCTACAAAAAGGAAAAACATTTTTTTTCAATCCCATCAATATGGGTATTAAACTATCAAATAAAAGGGCCTAATAGGAGAAGAGGTTTGACTCTAATTTTGTGATAAGAACGTCTGGGCTATGGAATGCGACGCCTGAGTGGGGTTACCCCAATGGTTGCAATCGTGCAATGGTGCCTTCAAAACGAAAGTGAATCGGTTTTTTCTAGGTAAGCAGGCTCCATCGTAGACCGCATCGATGTTTAACATTATTCAGGTGACATGGCGGTCAGGAGGAAACTAATCATCAGTTTACAGTTCTATTTTGAAGTGTATGTCGGTTGTTTGGTATTCAGAGATAAATAATGGTTTACGTTAAAAGAAGCAAGTTCTTCGCTTCCTATCGTTCTAAGTTAATGTACAAACACATTTACCTGATAATTATACCTAATTGTCTTGCTTGAAGGATGGTTTGTTATTAACAAGCCAGGGTCACAAAACTAATCAAACAAAATCATTTTTACTAGTTTGTGTAATAATGTTGCACAATACGGCAACCGTATATCATCATCATCATCAGTCGCAAGACGTCCACTGCCGAACATAGGCCTCCCCCCTAGATTTTCACAACGTACGGTCCCGCGCAACCTGCAACCAGCGGTTTCCAGCGACCTTTGTGAGGTCATCTGTCTATCTAGTGGGAGGCCGTCCAACACTGCGTCTTTCGGTTCGTGGTCGCCACTCGAGAACCTTTCTTCTCCATTTGTTGTCAGTTCTGCGAGCGATGTGGCCTGCCCATTGCCACTTCAGCTTGCTTACTCTTTGAGCTATGTCGGCCACTTTCGTTGTTTTGCGAATATCCTCATTACGGATTCTGTCGCACAAAGAGACTCCGAGCATAACTCTCTCCATAGCTCGCTGTGCGACTTTGAACTTCGTTATGAGGTGGACATTACAAAGTTACAAATCAACTATATAGCTACAGATTTACTGATATTACGCATTGGTTGGTATGATTAAGCTATGGCTGGTCTAGTCGGGAGAACGGTGACTGCCGATCCGGAGCCCCCGGGTCCAAATTCTACAAGCACCACAGTCTTTACGAAGTCTTGTGCGTAATGCCACTAACTTAAACGAAACGAAGAAACGAAGGGGGAGGAGGAAACCGACAAGTAAATAAATCAAAGATAATAGTGTCATCCACCAAAACGCACTAGGTCGGTGTGGTGAATTATGGCCCTAGCTGTCTCCTTGCGAGAGAACGCCCCAAGTCCCAGCTGTGTGAAGATTTAGTGGGCTGGTTATGCTTATGTTATGCGGAGATTTCTCACTTCTGACTATAGTTAAGATGCTCGACTGTCAGAGATCGTGGCGATCTCCGTCTGCGAAATTATCATCTGGCGGAGGGAGACAATTGGAGATGGATCCTCTCGCTCCTGTGCGGAGGACGAAGCGGACACAGGAGAGACCCACTCGAGACTCTCGCCCTGTTTCCACTTGGTGCGCCTGAGGCGTCGGGCATTTCGGACCACCCGACACTCCATCTAAAAGAAGGCCCTCTCGATGCGGTGACACGACGCTAGTTTCCGGGACCTCACTGGAGCTAAATGGCCTATAAGGGCACCGACAGTGTCAAGGTCGTCTGGTCGAATGTGATAGGGGTCCCGCGACTCTGACCCCAAGTCGTCCAACACACCCACCGTATCCCTGCACGATGGACGGTGCGTAAACCCGACATGTTCTTAAAAAGTTTCAAGAAAAATATTAATCACTCATACTTGACCTGTGTGAGATTCGAATCCACGCCCTCCGATTCCGCAATTTATTACGAAATAAATCACGATGCTACTCAAACTCTTGATCGTACGGATCTGGATATCGTAATTTAGTGGTGATAGATCTTTTTGCAGAGTCCGCCTGGTGAAGTACCATACATTTGCCGGTTATTTTTTCGCCAAACAGTAATTTCTAACCATCATTGTCTTCTGGTTTGAAGGGAATTGTTTCCAGAGAAATTACTGGGCATGAATCATCTTCATCATTATTTAGGTGATGAGGACAACTCAGTGCTCGATAATAATTTGGACTTTTCATGTTCTATTAACAGTGTGACGCTGTGCTGTTACGGGCAGGCGTATTGCTTACCATCAGGGGCATGTCCTTCTCTTCTCGTCACTCTATGTATGCTATTTAAAAATAATACTTTTGCATAACTCAGTATAATTACATGCCTTACTTACCAAGAACGAATGATACTTGTATAGGAAAATACTTTAAGACCGGTTTTTAATACGAGTAACAACTTGCGTTATATTCTATTGAGATAATGAGTAACTTAGGTATAAAATTATACGACGATTATACTACGAGCAGTGCGCCGCGGTTTTACTAGCACAGTTCCCGTTTCCATTACTTTCCCACCGAAAAAAAAGTAGCAAATAAAAGATACTCGTAGAGTAAGATCGCAGGGCCGCCAGACGTCACGTATTTTCTGATGAACGAAATGTGGACGAGTGAGTAGAGTTAGTACGTACCAAGAACACATGCTTACCCGCTAACTTGCTTAGACGGACAATTTTGAGATATGGGGTCCAGAAGACACATTACTTCACGTATTTTCTGATAACTGATTGTCACGTATGTTATAGGCAATGTCTTTAAAAATAAGGCCCCAATACTCCCAGACACTTTCCGTCGGCTTCTATGCTTAACAGACGCTTTAAAGCTCCCAAAAATAGAGTTTTAAAGATAATAGAGTTTTAGAGCGGTTTACAACTACCAATCTACTTGACCCTAGAATCGCTAGCTGCGAGCAGCGAGGTATGTAGCAGTTCTACTTATTTTTGTTGTTGTCAACGAATAGTGATAGGTAAAAACGTACGGCGTTCACCGCTTCCTACAACTGGTTAAAACAGAAAGAGTGAGCTCACTCTTCCCAACGATAACATGATTCCGTGCTCCTGAAGTTTGGGTGGGCACATCCATTGATGTATGTCGATGGTTTTGCAAGCATATGGCTATGCGTCGGGGATATATGCGTATACGCATATGGCACACATAAATAGTTTTTAATTTATTTAATTTTTTTTAAATCGGCTGGCCTATTTTTTATTTTATTTTTTAGGTATTAAAGTACAAATCAAACACGTTGTAACGGATGAATCGGATTCGGAATGGATCAGGTTGATAGATAGATAACTCTTTATTGTGACACAAAAACAGAAATATTACAGTATAGCACTTATGAACTAGCACCACAAATGGCGGCCTTAATGCTTAGAACAATCTCTTCCGGGCAACCAGCTTAAAGGAAATTCGCCTACAAACATGGTTAGGCGAAGCGAGGTGACACTTTTCCTAATACTAATAATTAAATACTGCAATATAAAACAACTTAATACATAATATACACAATCATCCAAAATACAATAAATAAAAGTGAGTCTAATACATGGGTAAATACAACTTATATTAATCAGGAACATATCACTTAAAATAACAAAAAAAAAAGTGACAAGAAATAGCTGCGGAGAAATGCGTTAGTTACGATTAACTGATATTCGGAACACAGTTAGATTTTAGTCTAGAAGAACACATAGGCTTAAATCATATTTAACATATTTTATCCCGGTAAAATGACTGGATCAGGAACCAGGAACTACGTGGGAAAACAGCGGGCGGGGTAATGACTAATGAATTACAAATCACGTTGACTCAGTACTGTCATAATATCCAAGCACATAGTTACAATAAGGATGGTGGTACATGGTACGAGTACATCATGGAACGTCTGTTAGCGTGAATCACTCATGAGACAGCCCCAGTCCCGCCATATTTGATGTTTTCTAAACACGATGTGCGTACCAGATAATAATATAATAGGTATTGTGTGTTGGTATGTTTATTAATTAGAGTAATGTTTTGCTAATTGAGTTACTCGTATTGTGAATCTACTCGCTTCGTATTTTTAGCAAATTGCTAGGAGGAGGCTCTAAAATATTTGTTTCACTAGATTTAAGAATTTATCTTTTTGTTTATTCATTTTTGTTTTTGTGTTGTGAACAATAAAGTGTTCTTATATATTGGTGGGCATTTGACACAACACCATCTGACCCCAAACTAAGCAAAGCCTGTTGTAGGTACTATGGAAGCCAGATAGCTGATTATAATATTACTTATTTTTTTGACGTGACAACGTCTTATAAATTGGTTTGCCGGGTGACACTTCAAGAAACTGCGTTACGCTCCGCTCACGTTATGCGCTCACAACGAGAGCGAGTGAGAGGCACGCGCCCCTTCCACTCGGGCATGGTTAGCCCGCCTAAGAGCGAGAGAGACAGACATAAAAAGTGAAAGGCACGCGTCCCTTCCGTAAAATTATTTTACCACTCAAAGTCGTTGTCACGTAAAACTTTCGCCCGTATACCGACTTTACAGGCAACCAATTTTTTAAATACGTAGGTACTTGTTATAGAAAACACCCAGATGTTTGAAGCAAAAGAGCTGCTTCAAGTCTGAACAGTTGCTCCCGTTATATCAGGCGCAGTTGCTCTTGGATGGAATACTGTTCGCACTTTTGGGTTGATCGGGTTACTATCAGCTGGACGCTCTGGAATCGATCGATAGACGTGCCAAAAGGCTATTAGGAAACAACATCCCTGTTATTAAAACATTTCAAAGTCTGGGACATCGCCGCAAAGTAACAAATTAATGGAGTTTTAATCAGAAACATTTCGGGGAGTGTGCAAGTGATCTACTTGATTTAATACCACCTTATCCTTTTTTCATGCTTCTGTTAACTTGGTATGTATGCATTTATGTAACGGAATCTTTGAAAATGATTTTCACCACTTTCTAAACAACGAATTGATTTGAAAATTTGCACACTTATCAAGGACCGATCACAATGCTATACTTTTTAACCCCGACCAAAAAAAGGGGGTTATAAGTTTGACGTCGATGTCTGTCTGTCTGTCTGTCTGTCTGTGGCACCGTAGAGCTCAAACGGATGGGCCGATTTCGATGCGGTTTTTTTATTTTAAAGTTAATTACCGTGCGGGTGTTCTTAGCTATGTTTGGTTAATATCGATTCAAAATGGCCGTCTCCACAAAATGGCGGATAAAATATTTCTTCACAACCTAACTCAATATGGGTATCAAATGAAAGGGCTTAACTAGTAGAGTACTATACACTATAACAAATTTCAAATCCAAGATGGCCGCCACCACAAAATGGCGAATTATATATTTTTTTTTCACTACTTCCTCAATATGGGTATCAAACGAAAGGGCTTGATTAGTAGAATACTTTGCACTATGACAAATTACAAATCCAAGATGGCCGATATCACAAAATGGCGAATTACATTTCTTTTTTCACAACTCCCTTAATATGGGTATCAAATGAAAGGGCTTGACTAGTAGAATGTTGTACAGATAACAAATCCTAGGTAGTCGGGGGTTAGTCAAAATTTTTAATTTTGTTCTTGTTATTAGTTGGATTTTCTGTTAAAGAGTGTTTTTTTTAGTTTTTTTAAACTAAGTATTAATAATTTTTTATCGTTTCTCTCGTAGATAGAAAAAGCGACATCTTTTCATGGTTGACGTCCGAAATACTCGAATGAAGAAGTTTGACTCTACTTTTGTGTCCGTCCGTTTGTGGCTGTGGAACGCGTTGTCTAAGTGGGGTCTATTGATGTTTAAAGTCTCGGTGTCTTCAAATCGAGAGGGAATAGGTTTCTTACAGATAACCACAAACATCTTCGTTTAACATCAGGCGAGATGGCGGCCAAGTTTGAACTTACAATAGTTTAAAAACCTATTGGTGGACAAATATATTGGTAGACAATTCACACACAACACCATCTGACCCCAAACTAAGCAAAGCTTGTAACATGGCGGCCAGATGGCTGATATAATACTTATATAGTTCTCAACGAACTCACGACCCTCGGCGTCGCAGGCAGAGTTACTACCCACTAAGCCATGGGGCCACGAAATATGGTATTACTATACCATATCCGTCTACTCTAATAGAAATCAGTTTAGTGACGGTGTTTTAGCATCTTACGAGTCCAGGTCATGCTCTAGTTATTTTCATAATTACTATAATCACCGCTACGCAGTTACTGCAATGGAAATAAATATACTTAGATGTCGCGTCACATAACTTACTTGCAATCTGTGACGAATCACATGATTTATGGTGTACGTGTGTGATTAGGTACACGTACAAGTTACGGCTGGTCTAGTAAGTTACGGCTATGAATAAGTTACGGCTGGTCTAGTGGCTGGTCTAGTTACGGCTGGTCTAGTACGGCTGGTCTAATAGTTACGGCTGGTCTAGTAAGTTACAGCTGGTCTAGTGAGTTACAGCTGGTCTAGTAAGTTACAGCTGGTCTAGTAGCTGGTCTAGTAAGTTACGGCTGGTCTAGTAAGTTACGGCTGGTCTAATAAGTTACGGCTGGTCTAGTAAGTTACAGCTGGTCTAGTTAAGTTACAGCTGGTCTACGTTACAGCTGGTCTAGTAAGTTACGGCTGGTCTAGTAAGTTACAGCTGGTCTAGTAAGTTACAGCTGGTCTAGTAAGTTACAGCTGGTCTAGTAAGTTACGGCTGGTCTAGTAAGTTACGCTGGTCTAGTAAGTTACAGCTGGTCTAGCAGCTGGTTACAGCTGGTCTAGTAAAGTTACGGCTGGTCTAGTCTAGTGGTCTAAGTTACGGCTGGTCTAGTGAAGTTACGGCTGGTCTAGTAAGTTACAGCTGGTCTAGTAAGTTACGGCTGGTCTAGTAAGTTACAGCTGCTGTTACGGCTGGTCTAGTAAGTTACGGCTGGTCTAGTAAGTTACGGCTGGTCTAGTGTTACGGCTGGTCTAGTAAGTTACAGCTGGTCTGTGTTACGGCTGGTCTAGTAAGTTACGTGGTCTACGGCTGGTCTAGTGTTACGGCTGGTCTAGTAAGTTACGGCTGGTCTAGTAAGTTACGGCTGGTCTAGTAAGTTACGGCTGGTCTAGTAAGTTACGGCTGGTCTAAGTTACGGCTGGTCTAGTGTTGGTTCAGGCTGGTCTAGTAAGTTACGGCTGGTCTACGGCTGGTCTAGTGTTACGGCTGGTCTAGTAAGTTACGGCTGGTCTAGTGTTACGGCTGGTCTGGTCTAGTAGTTACGGCTGGTCTAGTGTTACGGCTGGTCTAGTGTTACGGCTGGTCTAGTGTTACGGCTGGTCTAGTGTTACGGCTGGTCTAGTGTTACGGCTGGTCTAGTAAGTTACGGCTGGTCTGTTACGGCTGGTCTAGTAAGTTACGGCTGGTCTAGTAAGTTACGGCTGGTTAGTGTTACGGCTGGTCTAGTAAGTTACGGCTGGTCTAGTGTTACGGCTGGTCTAGTGTTACGGCTGGTCTAGTGTTACGGCTGGTCTAGTTACGGCTGTTACGGCTGGTCTAGTAAGTTACGGCTGGTCTAGTGTTACGGCTGGTCTAGTGTTACGGCTGGTCTAGTTACGGTTACGGCTGGTCTGGTAGTAAGTTACGGCTGGTCTAGTAAGTTACGGCTGGTCTAGTACGGCTGGTCTAGTTTACGGCTGGTCTAGTGTTACGGCTGGTCTAGTAAGTTACGGCTGGTCTAGTAAGTTACGGCTGGTCTAGTAAGTTACGGCTGGTCTAGTAAGTTACGGCTGGTCTAGTGTTACGGCTGGTCTACGTTACGGCTGGTCTAGTAACGGCTGGTCTAGTACGGCTGAACTAGTAAGTTACGGCTGGTCTAGTAAGTTACGGCTGAACTAGTCGGCTGGTCTAGTGTTACGGCTGGTCTAGTCGGGAGAACGGCGACTGCCGATCCAGAGACCCCGGGTTCAAAACCACGCGCACAACACTGTCTTTTCTAAGTCATGTCCGCTAACTTAAAATGGTGAGGGAAACGATCGTGAGGAAACCGACATGTACCTAGAATATTTCGAAGTCATGTGTCATCCACCAACCCGCACTGGGCGAGCTTGGTGGGTTATGGCCTTGACTCTCTCCTCGCGAGAGAAGGCCCCGATTCCTAGCAGTGGGTAGGTAGGTACATTTAGTGGGCTGCATATGCTTATGTTATATGTGTACGTATTTACATGTGTGCGTGTG
Organism: Ectropis grisescens; assembly: GCA_017562165.1. Lineage (NCBI taxonomy): Eukaryota > Metazoa > Arthropoda > Insecta > Lepidoptera > Geometridae > Ectropis > Ectropis grisescens. The sequence continues at coordinate 1,533,075 of CM029796.1, forward strand.
TACGCTTGCGTGTACGTGTGTGCGTGTATTAGTGTACTAAATGTCCGCCCCGTACTAAATGTTCGTCCGTGGCACATTATACGGCACTCATCAAGATCCCGTACATATCTAACGGTGAAAGAATGACTAAAATCGGTTCAGTCATTCCTGATAATATCGCTTTCAAACAAAAAACCTCTTCAGCTACCTGCTACCCCACCTGTCGGAAATCGGTCGTGCCAACTCAGATTTAGAAACAAATTTGATTAGCAAAGGTTTATATTCAATGACGCAATCTTGGACATTGGCGAAATTACGGTGACATTACCGAATGGAAGCCAAAAGAAAAAGTTGATGTTGAAGTTGACGCAATCTTGGACACATGCTGTCATGTCAAAGCACGCTACGAAAACTCTCAAAAAGGAATATTTTTTTCCCGTTTTTGTTACGTTCTTGATTCCGCTTCTTTTGATAGTAGCGTTATATTCTATAGCCTATAGCCTTCCTCGATAAATGGACTATCCAATAGAAAAAGAATCTTTCAATTCGGACCAGTACTTCCCGAGATCCTAGCGTTCAAACAAACAAACAAACTCTTCAGCTTTATAATATTAGCATATTAGTGTATCTGTAGCTATACAGATGTAGTACTGGGCAAGATTAGTGCTGTTTTTAAAATTCTATGTTTTTCTCTTTTATCGGTAGTTCCTATAACTGCCATTTTGAAGTGAAAATTTCTTTTGACACACCACAGACAGACATTTCGTGGGCTGTGAATTGAATTCTAGCGTCACGTTCGGGAATGATGATTCTGCGGGTAAACTCGGGACCATGCTTCCGGTTTCACCCGCGTATTTTAAAGTGAGCTATTAAATTCTGATAAGTTATTAAAGAGACAGTCACTATTAAAAATATACTTTTTTAACTTTTATAGGTTGGCACTTGACCGCCATCTCACCTGACGGTAAGCGACTATGCGGTCTTACGGCATTTGTCCTCATGTAACCTTCACTGCCTAAATAACTAAGTATTGCCAAACTGCTTATTTATATAAAATACAAATACCAATACAAAAATATCTTATTACTGTTTGCAGGCAAAATAAGATGATTCAAAACTTTTTAAAAGTTGACCCATACAAACTGGTATGCAATAATATGTCTGGCAAAAGATTTGTTTTTGTCTTAATGTATGCAATGAGAATGGAATCGGTCCAGTAGTTCCCGAGATTAGCGCGTCCAAACAAAACACCTCTTCAGCAAATTCAGCTTTGTAATATTAAGTAAGCTGGGCAGCATTCTGAAAACTTCGTCGAGTCTTCTCATCACCCATCCCACAATGACTGAAGACAAAGGTGTATAGTCAGTGCGTCCTACCAGTCATGACCTATGGTGCTGAAACGTGGACACTAACAGTAAAAGCAGTCCGAAAATTCAAAGTCGCTCAGCGAGCTATGGAAAGAGCTATGCTTGGAGTTTCTCTGAGAGATTGTATTCGTAATGAAGTCATCCGTCAGAGAACCAAAGTCACCGACATAGCTCAGAGCATCAGCAAGCTGAAATGGCAGTGGGCTGGTCATATCTGTCGCAGAACCGATAACTGTTGGGGTAGACGAGTTCTGGAGTGGAGACCACGAATCGGCAAACGTAGTGTAGGACGCCCTGAGACTAGGTGGAGTGACGATATACGGAAGGCAGCTGGTGGTGTTTGGAAACGTAAAGTTGAGGATCGGGCTGAGTGGCGTATCATTGGAGAGGCCTATGTCCAGCAGTGGACGAATGTGGGCAGATTATTATGAATATTAAGTAAGTACACATAGATTATGATTAGTGTAAATATGTTGCTATAATATATGACATATGTTCGGTGAGCAATTACAGTGATTTATTTACAGTGATTTGTAATTAGTGGCATTTATAACACAAAGTTATAAGTCTATTTAAAGCACATTCGTAAAAACATCAGTATTGATTAATGTATTGTGTCTTGTTCGCGCCGTTGACGAGAACTTGGGTGAAAGTGGATGTTCATCTTATTACCGTGGCGCAAGGCATACGCTTAGCGGAAATGAATCAGAATCGTTTATTGCATATTGTGTGTACATAAGATGCACAGATTAAATAACCTGTTGATCGGCGATGAAACGAATCTCGCTTAGATTCACAAGTCACCAGCGGGGGCGCAGGACGAGGTAAAAAGCCCCGCTGTGTGATAAGCCGAATATCCGTGTGACGTGTCAACTTTCCACCAATGATCGGACAAACCGATAAAAGTAGAGTTATGCAAATTTTAAGGACAGAGTAGGATGCAAAGAAAGACATTAACGAGTTTCCATTTCGTTTTTTTTATGCTCGTTGTAATTTTGTAGATTGATGATGATTTGTTTTTCTAATTATTGCAGTAAATTATTTACTTGTGAAATGATATATCGTCTTTTGTAAAACTGGATGTCCTGCTATTTTTTCCGCACCTGATTCTTTCCCTAAGCAGAAACCTATCTATACTTATAATAAAACTGTAACGGGTCGAATTCTGTACATTGAAGATATTTTGAAAAAAATTTTTTTGGGGCACTCCATAGTCGATACTGATTGCGAAACTGCATTTTTTTTCTTTCATGTCTGTCTGTCTGTCTGTCTGTCTGTCTGTCTTTCTGTATAGGGATCACGCATCACGCCGAAACTACTGATTCAATTCAGCTGAAACTTGGCATGATTTTAGTTTATACTAAGGACATTGCTGTAGGCTACTTTTGATCCCCAAATTCTGATCGGTTTTCTTGCGGGAGGGGGTGAAAGTCAGAATGTGTATTTGGTTGTAACTCATGTTTGCGTTGTTTAATTTCATTAATTCTTTTTTTGTTAGAAAGAACACATTATTTATATTGTCCCGTCAAAATTTGAACAATATCGGTCTGTTGGTTCGAAAATTACATAAACATTAAATAATAACGACACGCGCGGCGCGTTCAGTACATACTAACTACTAAGTATTCTGTGTATCACAGACGATCTACAGAATATCTAGATTCTAGATTCTAGAAAGTGCCCACGTGATCGCTTCGCGTCGTTTTGGACGACAAAATAATTGTCAAAAATATATTTTTTGTGGAAAAACAAACATCATTCGGTTATAATCGACTTCAAACAAGGAGGATGTTCTCAATCGGGTTGCATGTTTTTTTATTTTACGCGATAACTCCGCTAATTGTTAGTTGATTTTGATAATTCCTTTTTTGTTTGGTAGAAAATACTTCAGAGGTGATCTTAGATATCGAAAACAGGGAGGTAGTTTTCAAATATCAACAAAAACTAAAATCAGGCTTAGATTTTTTTTTTTTTTTTTATAGGTTTACACTTGACCGCCATCTCGCCTGATGTTAAACGACAATGCGGTCTACGATGGAGCGTGTTTACCTAGAAATAACCGATTCACTCTCGATTTGAAGACACAAAGATTGTAATCATCGGGGAAAACCCACTCAGGCAACGTATTCCACAGCCTAGATTATCACAAAATTAGAGTAAAATCTCTTCGTTCGTGTCTTTGGAACATCAACCATGAAACGATGTCGCTTTTTCCAGCTACGAGCATTCCGATAAAAAAAAGGGCAAGGTGGTATCAGATCATGCAAATCAGTCGCACACTCTCCGAAGTGTATCCGATAAAAAACCGATAGGCTAGCTAATATTTATCTGTACGACATAGTTATACCTTCTTATAAAATTTAGTCGAATGACAGAATTAAATTACCTGTCATTGAAGTAGATTTTTGTATTTTGGAGAAAACATATCAGCATAATAAGTAGCAGCATAAACAGCCCATTAAATGTTCCCACTGCTGGGCGTCGGGGCCTTCTCTCGCAAGGAGAGAGACAAGGCTATAATCCACCACGCTGGCCCAGTGTCGGTTGGTGGATAACATATGACTTAGAACTTAGATTATAGGTAGATTTCGGTTTCTTCACGGTGTTTTCCTTCACCGTTTTAATTACCGGCATTACGAACATGACTCTGAAAAGATAGTGGTGCGCGTGATTTTGAACCCTGGGTCTCCGGATCGACAGTCGCCGTTCTCCCGACTAGGTCAGCTGTAACTTACTAGACCAGCCGTAACTTATTAGAAAACGTATTATTTCAATCCAAATACTGTTTAAAATTTAAAGGTAGTTTTATGAAACTCCGTTATTCGTTTGTACTTGTATTATCATTTATTTCCACAAACGTACATGGGTACAACATGATTTGACAAAGCCATCAATTATTGCTGCCTACCATCTTTCGGCCCTGATGAGAAGAAGAGAATTGAATCGTGTATGCCAACTACCAGACTATTTATATGAATGTTATTAAACTTCGTAGGTTGGTACACTGTAAAATAGCTGCTTGCAGGATGGTAGTTAAGAAACGAATAGTTGGTAGGTTGGCACTACCGGAATTCAACACAAGTGTTACCATGTTTAATAATGTGAAATAATAAAATTCGACTAAATTACGAATCAAGACTAAAAATCATGACAGTAGTGTTCAACAAGCTTCGGTGACCGAAGCAGACCGTTGTTAGGGTTCCGTACACAAAGGGTAAAAACGGGACCCTATTACTGAGACTTCGCTATCCGTCCGTCCGTCCGTCCGTCTGTCACCAGGCTGTATCTCAAGAACGGCGATAGCTAGACAGTTGAAATTTTCGCAGATGATGTATTTCTATTGCCGATTTAATCATGGCGGAACGTATCAAGTGATCGGGTTGAAATTTGAAATAGAATTAGGTTACAGTCTGGAAGAACACATAGGCTAAACATTGCCTATGTATAAGTACTCTATGTATTACGTAACAAACATCCAAACAGTGACATTCATAATATTTACAGGACACGTTGGAACGGCTGAACATATTTGGATGGAATTCGAAACACACGTAGTTTGAACTCAGAAATAACAAATCGGTTACTTATAGGTTACTGTGACGTAGGAAAGACTAAGCAAATTTGGTAGAAAATTGAAACAGAAATAACTCATAGTCTGAAATACCACATTTATGTATTTATTACCTATCAACCTGAAAAGAAGCATGGGCCCTAAGGAAACAAATATTAACTATCACGTCAAAACGGCACAACGATATGGGTTGACATACGAAACACATATAGTTTAGAGTCTAAAATTTCACATGGGCTAATAAGTCTACATTTTCATTTAACTCCATATTAATTTAAGCATATATTTTCGTCAGGAACTTGATGTGATGGTAAGGTAAAAGCCAAAAATGAAAAAGATATGCACCCGTTATGGCGTAGATAATATAGGTGATTTGCGTTCACAATCAAACTAACAAGCAACATAATATTCTCATTAGACGGCGCTAATGCCAGTTTAAATCTAAAAGCACTAAAGGCCATTTAAATCGATGTTTTGCTATTGTGGTATGTATTTTTATTTCATCACTAGGTGGCGTTACTGGTATTCTAAATTGTACTAATAAGTTTTGCTGCTAAAAGGATTATGATGCCAAATTTGGATTCTTTCGTTCTTGATTTTTTCTGTGTTACCTACAATTAAATTCAAACATTAACATTTCACTAGGACTTGGCTTAGATTTACGGGTACAACTTGCTTGAATATCATTAAAACTCAAAATTTTAATTATTTTGATTCCACACAGGGTTCGTTCAAAATTTTACGCCGGCGAAGTCGCGGGTAACAGCTAGAAAACAGCTTGCGAATAAAAAGAAATAGGTAAATAGGTATCAGATCATGCACATTAGCTTCAGACTTTTCATAATGTATCCTATAAAAAATCCTACAAACTTAACTCTTGCGGCTATATTCGATACTACGAAACCTTACTAAGTATGTTTGATTTTGTTTAAAAAAAGATAAATAAAGATGATAAAATTAAATAATTTTTTGTGCGGAAAAACAAATTCACTCAAACTCAAAGGTTTTTCAATGACTACTTATCCAAATATTTGACGCACGATACTTCCAATTAATGTATAAGTCAGTAACATCTGCTTACGCGAACGAAGTAGCGGGTTCAGCTAGTATTTTATATTTCTTTACGGTTTTTTGCCAGCACTTTTTTTGCTTTCGGTCGAAATCATAAGCCTGACTGACCGAACTCGCAACATGGTGTAGTACAATTGTGCTAATAAACCGCTGAAGTGGGGCAGTCGTACGATCAGTCAAATGGGTATATTGTTTTTGATCTAAACGGATCAGAGCTTTGCCCAGCAGTGGGACAATTGAGAATAAGAAACTTGTCTCACAATGAAGAATCTTTTTGTCTATCAGTTTTACGTGAAAATCGCTATCTCCTATAGCTGGCTCCACACACTGTCATTATACGCATTACATAGCCACATAAGTCAGGCAGCTTCATTACTTATATCATTACGACATGTTCAAGTAACTACGTACTCACCGACAAGCAGGCTTTTTAAAGTCAAGATCTATAAAGAGTGACGTTTTTTCATACAAATACAAAAATCTTTATTGCTGTTTGCAGGTAAGATAAGATATTACAAAACATTTTAAAAGTCGACCCATACAAACTGGCCTCTTCGAGAGTCGTGCAATATGTCTGGCAAAACAGTTATGTTTTGTAGTAGTAGGACTCTGGGGAAATACCACACCTTTGCCAGTTATTCTACCGCCAAGCAGTAATGTGCAATCATTTATTATTTATTTATTTATTAATCAATTAGAACGGGTTAACGCCAATTATACTAATGATAGATACATTAATTTACTAACAAAATATTGTGAAAAAAGTAAACAAAAATGTAATCAATTTATGTCATGAGTCATGATACAATAATTATGTCATGTTATGATAATTACGCACATTCATATATTTGGCAAACAGAAAATAATTCAAATGTTAATTAAATTAAATTGATAAAAATTCCATAAGATGTCAAAAATTAAATAATGATGTAAAAATAAAACCAAACAAAAATAACAGATACAAAAGCGATACATGAATAAAGAAAACACGAAAGTCAATTTAACAATTTATGAACATTACAGTGTTCATACTTATTATCTATAATAAGTATGTATTTAAAACTATATCAGTATTATATCAGCTATCTGGCCGCCATAGTACAAGCTTTGCTTAGTTTGGGGTCAGAAGGTCTTGTGTGTGTATTTATTTATTCCGGTTTGAAGGGCAACGTTTCCAGAGAAATTACAGGGCTTAGAGAAATAACATCTTAGATCACTGGGCGACGAGCATAGTACAGTGTTAGGTAATTATTTGGTCTATTCATGTTCCAATAGCTGCGTGTCACTGTGCTGTTATGTGGCAGGCATGTTGATTACCATCAGGCAAATGTCCTGCTCGTCTCGTCACTCTGTAACATATAATTTTACGGTAACAAATACATATGTATTCGGGTTATATTAACCAATTCGAGCTTGTAAAAGAATATGTCGTTTGCGACATGGATTAAAGACCGGTCTTGAGATGGGGTTACGTCAGAACCAAGGTCTGGTGTTAGCAAATGAATAATGGTTTATGAAGAGAAAAGTTATTTAGTCGCCTTCAACATCAGGCGAGATGGCGGTCAAGTGCAAGTATTATTGTTAGAAAAAAAAACAGGCTGGTTTCCTCACGATGTTATCCTTGACCGTTATAGCCAATGGTGGTGGAAAAAGGAAAAAAAAAGAAAAGTACGTCTTAGAGCCCAAGGGGATATATTTCAAATGAAAAAAAAATATATTGGCAGTCACAGGAACTGCCGATAGAAGTGAGAACTTACATCTCAGAATTTGATAGCTTAGTTTGTAAACTACGCAGGTGAAAGCGGAGGTCGTGGCCATGAGCGTGGCCATATAGAAATGCTGACGGATTTCTAGATGGCCAATGTGAAATCTTGACGCATTTCTTGATGGCCAATGGGTATGGTCCCGAGTTTACCCGAAGATTTCTTATCAATCGAAGCGTTACGCTAGAATTCGATTCACAGCCCACGGAAAATATGTCTGTGGCGCGCTAAAAGAAGTTTTTAGTTCAAAAACCGCATAGAAATCGGTCCATGTGTTTGAGAACTACCATCCCACAAACAGACACATACATACGCACAGACAGATATCGACGTCAAACTTATAGCACCCCTCTTTTTGCGTGGAGGAAAAACGACAGTGGTGCTGCCATATGATTGTAGATTTGATTTTGTCTTTTAAAATTTGCAATCACAGGTTTGACCAAAGTCAAGTGGAAATGCTAACACCTGGAAGGCATTTAGTTTATATAAATGTTATAGCGAATTTTTAGCACGCGTTTGTTAGCTTCATTTGTAACTTGTGTGTGTAAGAAAATCTTGGAATCTTAATTTGACCCACTTTCCGGTCTTCGATAACTTTCGATAGTAAACAATGCGATATTCTACAATAGTTCATTTTATACTGCTATTAAAATATTCAACCACCTACCGGTGGAACTAAAGTCACTAAAAGCGACCAAATTTAAAATAGCACTAAAAAAATGGCTTATATCAAAAGTCTATTATAAGTCAAGTGAATATTTTGAAAATTAATGACCTATTTTATATAAAGACTAGCTGACCCGGCAAACGTTGTTTTGGAATATAAATAATTTCCTAATAAAATAAGGGTTGATCGTAGAAGGGTGAAAATTGAGGATTGTATGTATTTTTGTATGTTGTATCATAAAAAAAATAGAAATTAAAAATTTTGTCTAAAAAATAAAAAAAATAATCTAGGGGTGGACTACCCCTAATATTTAGGGGGATGAAAAATAGATGTTGGCCGATTCTCATAGATACCGGATAAGCACAAAAAATTTCATCAAAATCGGTCAAGCCGTTTCGGAGGAGTATGGCAACGAAAACTGTGACACGAGAATTTTATATATTAGATATATATATTATAAATAGTGGTAGATATAGGTGATAATTATAGTTTTATTTGTAACAAGGTCAAAAAACCATCCAAGGTTTATTTATTTGTTTAGTTTAACTGTGTAAGTTCCCACTGCCAGGAACATAGTATTTAACACGGATTCTGAATAAATTCTGTGATTATAGAGATATACATATGTACTCATATATTTGAAAATAGCGTACAATCTTTTCATGTGTTTATTTTTTTGTAATAACTCAACTTTTAACTTGTTTATTTTTAATTTAAATTTTACATGTAAATACTTTGAATACTTACATGTAATAATTTTGTGTGAAAATTGCGTTACATATTGAATATTTTATAATAATGTAAAACTTAAATTGCACGCCCGAAATGGGTAAACTGTTGTTACTTTTGTATGTTTAGTACCTACCATCTTATGTACACAGTTAAGCAATAAAGATTCTGATTCTATGATTCTGAAGACAATACATGACTAGTTAAGAAACGTCATTACAAATCCAATATGGCGGCCTCTCCAAGATGGTGGACTGGCTAATTCTGAAATCCGCCCCCCATGATATGGGTATCAAATGAAAGGGTTTGCTGTCAGAAATACGTAAAAAATTGTCACGTGACTTAAATCCAATATGGCGGACGTCCAAGATGGCGGACAGGCTATTTGAAATGCACCCCCATGATATGGGTATCAAATGAAAGGGTTTGCTGTTAGGAATACGATTTTTTTTGTAATTTTTAGTGCATGCTAAAAGCGTGTTTTTTTTTTTTTTAACTTTTATTATTTACGTTATCCTTTATATAATTATCTTTTGACACGTTTGAAAAGTGATGAGATTTTTTTTACGAATCTCGCCGACACCGTCACGGAAAACCGACACCTTGAAGTTAGGTAGTCAATGTTTTAATAAATATTGTATCTAACTTCAGGTTAATACTTCTTGCGTTGAGATAGTATCTATGGTTGAAGTTAGACTTCTTAGCACGGGGAATAAAACAAAGACGTATTAACACACAGTAGATAACATTTTTATAACTATTTTCAACCTTATTGGTATATTCCATAAAATTGGGTTTTCTTAAACCATGTTCAATTTGAGCCTTAAGTAGTATGGAGCCTGTATGACGTAAGTTTAAACAATGACTCATACCGGAAAGTAGGCATTCAAATAGAAAGCTGCGCGAGCGCATACGAGCGTGCAAATTCAGAAACTATTGTCGTGTGGAATCATGATCAACACTTATTTTTCTGTAAAATACAAGAGTTCTAGAATTAAGTTGAAAGTATTCCCTACTCACCTCTACTTTCCTTTTCTTCTCCTAATCGCTTAATTCTATCGATTAATAGCCATTTCACCGCTTAGCACGAAATTCAAGAAGTTTGTGCTCCGAATTTACCATCTTCAGTATTATCTAGAAAAAGATAATTACGTTAAACAAATATGCCAATCTTTCTTGTTGACGTTTCCTTGTTTCAATCAGTGGGTCGTTAGTGAGTCCGAAAAGTGTTCCTACATCGTCATCATCGTCGTCATTGACGTGTAAATTGAACATTTATCAATAAAGAACTTTGACTTTGACTTTGACATCTACATAAGTGTTACTAAATCGGCTTTGACTTTGTCTGTCTCTTTTATTTCCATTGAAAATAAAAGAGAGAAAAATATCAAAGCTAAGGCAGTTTTATGTAGACGGTAGACCCTCAGAATACTGTGAGGGTTTTAGTGGGCTCCCATGGTGTCGAACCTGACGTACCCCACCATGTCCCTGCACGGTGGGCATACGTAAATGTACTTCCCCCACATAAAAATAGGTGAGAGAGACAGGGAATGCATGGAGGAGGGAGAAACACCACATCATGTACTTACGGAATGATGTGTAGCAGATAAAAGAGCACGATTCATCCAATTGCTCCTCCAAAGATTGACTGGCCTCGTGACTTAGTGGGTAGTAACTCTGCCTGCGACGCCGAGGGTCGTGGGTTCGATTCCCACCCAGTGCCAATATTTGTGTGATGAATTCAAATGTTTGCACTGTGTCTGGGTGTTTGTATAATAAGTATGTATTTAGAACTATATAAGTATTATATCAGCTATCTGGCCGCCATATTACAAGCTTTGCTTAGTTTGAGGTCAGATGGTGTTGTGTGTGGATTGTCCACCAATATTTATTTATTTAATGAAACCGATTCACTCTCGATTTGAAGACACCAAGATCGTAAGCATTCGGTAAAATACCATCAGGCAATACATTCCAGGCTGTGAAAGCCTAGACATTTTTTTTTGTCACAAAAATCAAACCTCTTCATTCGATTCTTTCGAAGATCAATATTGAAACGATGTGGCTTTCTTGAGCAGCGAAAAGTCCTATAGAAAAAAGGGTGAAGTGGTATTAATTAGGTCTTTCTCCTTTGTTGTTTGTGGCTTTTAACTATTCAACAGTGTTTTCTCATCTTACTTCATTTAGTTTGTACTAACTATGCCTGCGGTTACACCCCCATATTAAGGGTTTTCTTTTTTCACGGAATAATCCCAATAATAATCTATACTAATATTATAAAGAGGAAAGATTTGTTTGTTTGTTTATTTGTAATGAATAGGCTCCGAAACCACTGGACCGATTTCAAAAATTCTTTCACTTTTGGAAAGCTACATTATCCCCGAGTAACATAGGCTATATTATATTAAAAAAAAAATTAGGAATTCTTACTAAAACTCCAATAATGTAACATAAGGTGTAAAAAAAAGACCTGAAAAATTCCTTACGTCGCGTGCGCTGCGAAAACTATTGATGATAGAACAAAATCATTTACTACGACTTTGCAGAACTCATCATTATCTACAAAAAGTGTCGCGACAGCATATGTCTAAACATTATAGTTATTGTGTCACAGTAAGCAGTTTTTTATTCTAAAATATTAATTTATATATGCCGCCTCTTGAAAAGGCTCTTCATTTGTACCTTGGTATTAATCCTTATCAAAATAAATTACTTTATATTCAAGACGGCTTTAATACCTTTTTATAATTTTTTGAATTATTCAATTCGGACATTTCATTCGGAAGATATCACGAGTTTAAAAAAGTAAGTATTAGAAAAAAGTCGCGTGGTTGTCGCTCACCGCGCTCAGCTAGCCAGCATGCGATGTAGGCTTCATGTAAACGTCACTGGGGTACGGGGGGGGGAGTCAATGTAATAAAATAAAGTGCCGCGCGGCTCACTCGCGCGATCGGCTCCCTACGCAGCGGTAGTGTGCGTGATCGTATGATTTTAGCTTGAAAAAAATTTGAATTCGTTTCGTAGGTAAATAAGTATATGATAATAAATATTATATTTTAATGTAACTATTCAAACTGCTTATAGTAGTATTTTATGGGTATTCCTGTTCAAAACTTCAGCAAAAATTTAGTAAATGGTAGTTTTCTAAGCTCATATTTTAATTTTCTTTCAATAAGTACCTACTACTTACCTGATAATAAATATTATATTTAATTATTCAAACAGCTTAGTACTTCATATAGTTCAATAAGCAAAAACTTTGCAAAAGCCTGTTTAATTATTTATTTCCTTCTATTTTTCATTTTATAATGCCCAAAAATGCCAAAAAGATCAAGATCTCAACTTTCTAAACATAGTTCCCAGGCGAGGGCAATAAAAATACGGCGTAATGAGGAATCTTCATCAGAAACTGAAAATCGCCTTGCAAGTCGGAGAGAATACGCGTCGCAATCGCGTGATAGAGAGTCAAGTATCGAGCGTTCGCAGCGGCTTGCTGAACAAAATTTTATCACTGGCCCAGCAGCTGGTCAACTAGCTCATATACCGAGGATACCGATGATTCCAACTGATCTGCCAATCCCTTTTAAACGACTTCAGTTTCCGGTGAAATCATCTTTCGCGTTAACTATTAACAAGTCCCAGGGCCAAACCTTCGAATTATTAGGATCGACCTACGAAAAGAATGTTTCACTCATGGCCAACTGTATGTTGGCCTATCACGTGTCGGAGCTCCTGAAAATCAATTTATTTTGCTGCCACAAAATAAAACTACTTCAAATATCGTTTACAAGGAAGCTCTGACTCACTAAAACTAATGGCTTTTGTTTTGTAAATAATATTATATATGTATAAATTTTTAAAATAAAAAAATACAAAAAAACATTAACAAAAAAAATTCATCAAAAAAAATTCAAACTTTCTTTATAATTTTACTTTTTTTTTTTTTTTTTTTTTTTTTTAACTATAATAGGTTTGCACTTGACCACCATCTCGCCTGATGTTAAGCGATGATGAGATCTACGATGGAGCGTTTTTTTTTTAAACCCGATACAAAAAAGGGTGTATGTGTGTGTGTATGTACCCGTGCGAAGCCGGGGCGGGCCGCTAGTCCCTAATAATTTAATAATTATCATCAAGTAAACTGAACTGAACTGAACTCTGATCTTCTTCCTCCCCCTAGGGGGAAGTCAGGCGCCGGCCTTGAGGTATGCCCTCTTTGCCGGGAAGGGGCTCAGGGACACGCCGGTCCCTGGGAGTTTGCGGGCTCGCCGGTGTCGGCGGGCCTCCTAGGCCCTAACGCGCGTGTTCGCGTCAAGGGCTGTAGGTCCGTGTGTTGTTTGCAATGTCCGCTATCCATATAGACGTTGTAGGACCGCGGACATTGCGTGCGCCGCTGCGTATTCGGGATGTGTCCCGGACGCTACGGCGATACAGGCTCCTCTCAGGGCCTCCCATATGATAAAGCTGGGAGACCCGAGTAGGCCTGTTGACTGCGATCCCGCCGACTGGCAGGGGAAGCGGGGTGCGGGGTGCGGCACATCTGTCGGAGGGCTGCGTCCCGGTGTTGGTGGTGGTGGCGTCGGACAGGGCGGCCGCGGTCCGGGGAACGGGAAGTGTCCCTCGGTCCGCGGCGCCGTCTCGGCGCTCGGAGGTGGAGGGGGTCCCCCCCGCGACTCGGATCCCAGCACAAGTCGGAGCCTGGGTGTCGGGCGCGGACGAGGGGCCCACGGACGAGGGGCCCACCATCAAGTAAAAGTAGCCTATGTTATGCTTTAGAATATCAGCTATCTGGTAGTGAAAGCCTCGTCATAATCGGTCCAGCTCTATTCGGAGATAAGCCGGAACAAACAGACATACAAAAAATTGAAAAAAAAAACTGTTTTAGATATAGGTACCGTACAAATTTCATTTGAACTTGGTAAATAGCTGTTCATTTGATATAACATAGAGACACTCCAATTTTATTTATTTGTATAGTTTATCATTCTCAATGTCGTCGAATCGAGAGTGAATCTGTTTCTTGTGGACTCGGGAAATATTCCATTGTTTGGGCGTCCGAATAACGAAAGTGCAATCAAACCGCTTCGTTCGAGTTTTGGAATGTCAACCACAAACCGGTGCTACTTTTTAACGGACTGCAAAAAAGAGGGGTTTCAATTTTGTTGTATGTTTTCTTTGTATGTATGTTACGCGACAGTTTCGCCAATTCTGAATCGATTTTGATGGTTTTTTTGTTCGGTACAGCCCACTAAATGTTCCCACTGCTGGGGCTCGGGGCCTTCTCTCGCTAAGAGAGAGTCAAGGCCGTAATCTACCCCGCTGGCCCAGTGTGGGTTGGTGGATGACACCTGACTTCGGAACATTCTAGTTACATGTTGCTTTTTTCACGATGTTTTCCTTCACAGTTTTAAGTTACGGCTGTTCTAGTAAGTTACAGCTGCTTTAGTAACTTACGACTAGTCTAGTATGTTACGGCTGGTCTAGTATTTTACGACTGGTCTAGTAAGTTACGGCTGGTCCAGTAAGTTACGGCTGGTCTAGTAAGTTACGGCTGGTCTAGTAAGTTACGGCTGGTCCAGTAAGTTACGGCTGGTCTAGTAAGTTACGGCTGGTCTAGTAAGTTACGGCTGGTCTAGTAAGTTACGGCTGGTCTAGTAAGTTACGGCTGGTCTAGTAAGTTACGACTGGTCTTGTAAGTTACGACTGGTCTAGTAAGTTACGGCTGGTCTAGTAAGTTACGACTGGTCTAGTAAGTTACGACTGGTCTTGTAAGTTACGACTGGTCTAGTGTTACGGCTGGTCTAGTAAGTTATGGCTGGTCTAGTAAGTTACGGCTGGTCTAGTAAGTTACGGCTGGTCTAGTAAGTTACGACTGGTCTTGTAAGTTACGACTGGTCTAGTAAGTTACGACTGGTCTAGTAAGTTACGACTGGTCTTGTAAGTTACGACTGGTCTTGTAAGTTACGACTGGTCTAGTAAGTTACGGCTGGTCTAGTAAGTTACGGCTGGTCTAGTAAGTTACGGCTGGTCTAGTAAGTTACGGCTGGTCTAGTAAGTTACGGCTGGTCTAGTAAGTTACGACGGGTCTAGTAAGTTACGACGGGTCTAGTGTTACGACTGGTCTAGTAAGTTACGACGGGTCTAGTGTTACGACGGGTCTAGTAAGTTACGACGGGTCTAGTAAGTTACGACGGGTCTAGTAAGTTACGGCTGGTCTAGTAAGTTACGGCTGGTCTAGTAAGTTACGACGGGTCTAGTAAGTTACGACGGGTCTAGTAAGTTACGGCTGGTCTAGTAAGTTACGACGGGTCTAGTAAGTTACGACGGGTCTAGTAAGTTACGACGGGTCTAGTAAGTTACGACGGGTCTAGTAAGTTACGGCTGGTCTAGTAAGTTACGGCTGGTCTACTAAGTTACGGCTGGTCTAGTAAGTTACGGCTGGTCTAGTAAGTTACGGCTGGTCTAGTAAGTTACGACGGGTCTAGTAAGTTACGACGGGTCTAGTAAGTTACGGCTGGTCTAGTAAGTTACGGCTGGTCTAGTAAGTTATGGCTGGTCTAGTAAGTTACGGCTGGTCTAATAAGTTATGGCTGGTCTAGTCGGGAGAACGGCGACTGCCGATCCCAAGACCCCGGGTTCAAAACCACGAGCACTACTGCCTTTTAGAAGTCAAGTGGGTAATCCCGGAGATACAGAAGGCGGGCATCCTCGACATAGCGCGCATCGTCAGGAGGTTCCTCACTCTGCAGCCCTAACCACCGGGAGCTTGAACCCTACATCAGATATTCCAATTTAATTTATTTGTATAGAACAGGGGTCGGCAAGTAATTTTAGGCGGGGTCCGGATGCTGGGCCAAAATTTTACCGAGGTCCGGAAAAAAAAAGTGGTAATAGGTAATTAAGTGCTACTTATTTAAGTATTTATTGTATGTTTTCAAACCAAATTTGTAATTACATATAATAAAAACCCAAGACCTAAAATCAATGCAATAAATTACACCGACGCGCTTGGCCCAGTTCTTTATAGTTTGGTTCTCGAGAAGAACAGCAAACTCGAAGTGTGTCTGCTAGGCGGCCGTCTTGAACGATATTTGTTACTAAAAAAATCTGGTTGCCTGTAAAGTCGGTTTTACGGGCGAAGATTTTACGTGACAACGTCTTTTTCTCGGTAGAATATTTATTGATATGAATATAATTAAATTGCACAATAGGAACAAGGAATTGAATGAAAATAAGAATTGCACAAATTTTAACTATAGAAATATATTTTGTTTACTAAAACATTGTACATGTAAACTTAAACTTAACTAATTCCTATTTGAGTGATTTTGTTGAGGATAGGACGATGATAGGAGAAATATGAAATGAAAGGAAGTGTTTCTGCTGTAATGTGTCTTGCGAAAGTCAAGTCGATAGTTGTTCCTTTTAACGTAGTTGACTTAGAAACGTTTGATACGCAATCAAGATTATACGTATTTTTCATGAAATTAAGAAATTAATCAATCAATCATAGTTTACGATAATGAAATATCAGTGTACAATTATTTACCTTTATTGTTGTAGTTGTTGTAAATGACGAATCTAAGCACTCCACATTTTCACTACAGACACAGCTGACGATACTTTAACCACACGTGTGAACTTGTATTATGACGCTTTCTTGTTTTCCAACGCCAAGAACGTTCGAGAAAGACAAAGACAGAGACACAAGCATGCGCCGATTCAATGCGCCTAATTCTCTAGTGCTGCGCGCGCGGCAGACCGATCATAGTTGAGTGGGAGAGAGACGCAAGGCATTCGGCGGGCCTCTCTCTCGTTCGGTGACTCATCGTAACGTTACCGAGCGTTACACTTTTTCATAAGTGACTCCCAGCCGCAACCTAATTTAAGACGTTGTCACGTCAAAAAAACATTTTGAGAAAGATGAGTCAAGACGATACGTAAGTCGAGCCAAGCATAGTAGCCAAATTGATAGCATTTTTTTGCAATTAACATATTTTTCTTAGCTGTGTTTGGCCTGAAATTCTTCAGTGGATACAGTTTTATACGTTTATAAAGATTAAAGATTTTTATCAATTATTTCCATTTGAAGTGAAGCTTTTGACAAATTAAACAATTAAGCAGTAAGTCAGCCACAATAGCCCAAAATGGTTCATGAGAGCTTTCATCCACCATGAAGCTCAGTCGCTTCATGCTTCAACTTTCTTTTCCGAAACCATTTACCAGAACAAAAGCCACGCACTGAGACCTTTGTTTTAATCAGGTTTCCGATACGGTGCGGTAGCTTTTCTGTTAGATATTTTGCTGCATCAATTGTTGCGGTGATGATGGCGTCTTTGTCCACGTCAAAATGTTTTATCACCCAAGTTGTCTTTCACATCCTGGAACTCCGTCGACCCACTGTATTCTCGGTAGCTCTAGTTTTACCAACCTGCTTAGACGTTTGAGTTCCTTCGATGGTCTTGGCCATCTCTAGGATCTTATCGTCCAGCATAATCTTGGGGCATCGGGTAGTAACTATGATTGGGTCGTTTGGTGGTGTCGCGGAAACAGATCTTCCCGCGCGCTCAGTCTCTTTTTCGCTCAGTGTCACGAAGCTATGTAATGCTACTTTATAGGTACTGTCTTGTCATGGTTCCCTTGATGATCCAGAAAGTGACATTATTGTAAATTGATGCTTAAGCCTCCTGGAGTTTCGCCTTTAAGAGGCTTTCACTTCCTAGCCTATAGGTTTGCATGATATTATCGCAGATCTTGAGATTGACTTGTCTTGTAGCTCGCAGTGTAGCTATAAATTCGATGAAGACGTTACGTGCGTGGTGCTCCGAAGCCGTGACATAGCGGGGCGGTTCAACCTGTGTCTTGTCGGCTCTCGTTCGGCTCATTTGTTGTTGTGAAGGTGCTTTGAGAGTCCTTGACGTCAATGGTGGGATGCATGGGATGAGATTCAGAGAATGCTCTTGGCTGGTTTTCCGCAGCTGCCCTGTCCTGTGCTCTTTCGGAGCTGGTTTGCATGGGCGAACTAGGAACAGGATGCCCCCAGATGTCAGTTGCATTTGTTTGGTCGTGCGAAAGGGCTCTGAGAAAGCTCAGATTTTCTCCCCTATCTTCGTATACCGCAATCTCATGATGTTTAGAGGCCTCAATGCAACCCAGCCGGTCTGTGACTTGCGCTCTTGAGTTTCGATTACCAGCGCATGCACGCTTATTGCCCGGGGTGTTTCACCTGTATTTCTGATCAGGTGTGCGAGCAGCGCACTTGCCCGTGTGAAAGGTGTCCTACCTTACAAGTACTGTAGTAGTGTTTTTCGATCGCACCAACCGAAATCGGTGGCCGTGTACCTCGCACACATGGCATAGCGTTGTAGGTTTTCAGCTTTTTTGTGACTTTTACGGTACTCTCATTGAGCAGGCAAGACAACCCAGGTGACAAACGGGCTCGTTTCCATTCCCAGTCGAAGCAAAAGCTTATTTCGAGTCCTTCTTCGTTGCTGTCCATGAAGAGAGCCACTTAGATTACATATTATTTTATTTAATAAGTTAAATTCTACGTGGTAAAAAAATATTGTTTCAGTTAATAAAGGTTATCTACATTTTCAAATGTATACTTGGTATCCAATACAATACTTGGCGGTCCGAGGTTCGACCTTTCGCGGTCCGGATACGGACCGCGGTCCGCCTGTTGCTGACCCTTGGTATAGAAGATGTATAGATTTGTGGCATAATACGATACCTATATAGTATATAGCTACAGATGTAATGGTATTTAGGTATTTACGAACGTCAGTGACGCTCATGCGCGGTCCGAAGATCTTAGATTTTTAGTTTAACGCATACGATTTTGGGGGGAGTCACAGTGTGACCCCCCCAAAATTGAAAATATCTAATAGCACATAGGACTATTTTTTAACGCGGGAAAACAACTGAAACGGGAACTACGGGTAAAGTCGTGGGGCGCTACTAGTAAAGTATTTTTTTACTCGATTTATTGTATTTATACTAGTGACCCCTCCCCAAAATCTGAGGTTTTGTACTGGTGACCCCCTCCAAAATTCGAGGCTGGGACCCCGCTTGGTGATGCTACTCTTAAACAAATAGATCTGTCGAACTAGCTTTAAGCTTCTTAATAACACATTTAAGATGATGGTTTAACTGGAGCATCTATGTGTGTCACGTGGAGCTATGCCGGCTGTCGACCCGCAACGCGTCCACGATTTACATAAAACTTATTACGTAACTTAATTGTGAAAGCTACAACTTAGTTACAAGTCATTAGGCTGCGGCCGATGGCTGGATCGACGTTCGGAATCGATTCTTGTTCTTCATGGCTTCTTATAGAATTGTACTTTTTTTTTACAGATACAGAACTGCTTTTATTTTGAAGATTGATGCATGTTTAACGTAAAAAATAACATTTAATTTCAAAATATTAGTATTTTCGATGAGTAAATATACAGTATTATAATAAATTTGAATTTTCCCGCTAACTCACTAACGACTGACATGACGTCACTAGTCGCAAAACATTGGTCGCGATTCATAATTATGATATTTTTATATTATTTTCATTTATATGATTCATGCCTGTATGTCTAGTTTATGTGTTTTCTTATCATTACTTGAATACAAACAATCAAAGTCGTCGTTGCTAAGATCGCAAACTATAATAAAAATGCAGAAAATTAAACATTTTAGTCAGTTTTCGACAGCTTGTTTCGCGACTAGTGATGTAATAAGTCATATTGGTGTTTCCAGCCACGTGACAACACATTTAAAATATAGCATTTAAAATAATTTATAATAAATTTACTACGTTATAATAAATCATACCTAATAATGTGATTTTCGATGTTCTATTAATACAAACTATCGTAAAATTAACATTAATTTGTGATTAGTGTTAACATCCCTATTAAAGAGCTTGAAAATAGTAGAATACTGTACACATTTCAAATTAAAGGTATTCGAAAATCAAAATATTTAATTATGTTCTTATGGAAATAACACTTTTCCCTACTAAAAATGATAAACGATGATGATTGATGTATTCAGTAAAAATAAACTATTTTCGTACATAAACTTAAACCGACTTCAAAACTACAAATAGGCACTCAAAAGCGAAAAATTAACTAAAATCATTATCATAAGCGCTACTCACTCATCTATTTAAAGTCTGTGCCAGCCAAGACTAACAGGTAGTGGATAGATACTACTTACCTATGCCTACTTACCATGTGCCTAATTAGCATCAATCTACTAACCTTTTGACCTGACTGGCACCGACTTCAAATAGATGAGTGAGTAGCGCTTATAATAATGATTTTAGTTTATTTTTCGCTTTGTTTTTCGTTTTTCGCTTGATTTGTGGTTTTGAAGTCGGTAAAAATTTTTGTATGAAAATAGTCTATTTTACCCTTTTTAGTGTAAAACAAGTTTTTATTAATCCATTTACACAATTTCGAATTGACAGGATCGAGTTTCATAACTTATGTGAAATCTACAACTACGTCATTCAGAAAACTGTACGCAAATTTTAGTTTATGGTTCATATTTCTAAAACCACCCGACCGATTTCGATAAGATTTATATGGGACCATTCGGAAAGCGCATACCCCTGATGATTTCTTTTGAACCCTCACACCGAATTTAAAATTTCATTTTGTGTTCGGATGGGTAAGTGTCCCGAATGGTCTCATATAAATCTTATATGAGACCATTCGGGATGTCTCGGTTGATGATGCAATCGGTTTGGTGGTTTTTGAAATATGAACCGAAAACTAAAATAACATGGTTCATTTATAAGATTTACTTTGGGCTAAACGTGGACATTTATTTTCACTAATATCATAAATTAAACTTGATAAGATAAGATAAGATAAACATTTATTAACATATTAACACATATATCAAACTTAGCTGCAAAATGCATTGTCAACCAAAAACTTAATACAGTGAGTAATATGTCTCGTCTTTTGTACATTTTACAATTTAAAATTTTAAAAAATTGATTTTCTGCTGTAAATGGGCAAAATATGAATAAAAAAATATAATATCTATCTAATAAAGAAATAATCTTGAAATCATATTCTAAACTTTATAAATTAAAAATTCCATTAAAAATTCCATTGTGCATTCTTCACATTTCATTCTTGTGCATTCCATCCTTGGCAGCTTTTAACAATACGTATCAGAATATTAGCATTTGGTAGTAGCAGAAAGACTACTTACGCATATTTACCATAAGTACCGCAACCGACCGACTGTAGTGGTAGCACTCTTGGCAGAGTCCGCCTGGGGAAGTATCACACCTTTGCCAGTTATTCTACCGCCAAGCAGTAATGTGCAAACATTACTGTGTTCCGGTTTGAAGGGCAATGTTTCCAGAGAAATTACAGGGCTTAGAGATATAAGATCTTAGATCTCTGGGTGACGAGCGCGGTACAGTGCTAGGTAATGATTTGGACTCTTCATGTTCCAATAGCTGCGTGTCACTGTGCTGTTATGTGTCAGGCATGTTGCTTACCATCAGGCACATGTCCTGATCATCTCGTCACTCTTTACTTAAAAAAATAAAAATAAAAACCGATTACGGCACCGGCATCGACTTTAAATAGATGAGTGATTAGCGCATATAATGATGATTTTAATTTATTTTTCGCTTTTGAGTGCCTATTTGTGGTTTTCAAGTCGGTTTAATTTTTTTGTACGAAAATAGTTTATCATACTCACAAGTCACAGCTGTGCTGCGCTACAGGTTGGATGTGTCACAAAATTTCGTATTCCCCTCAGTTCAAACACGCCGACCTTCCGTCATACAAAGGTCACGCAGGGTCGTTTACTTGAGGACATATTTAAATGGAAGTCTTACTTATGAGTATCCTGTTCCAAGGTTTGTGATTTCTTTGTGTAGAGAGTATTTGTACGCATCTCATCCGCTTATAACAATTAAACATATTTATTTAATACAAATAAATATTTACGGACATTTTTCAAACAGCACCGTCTAGACAGAAGCTTATACTATGATTCTCTCAATGCCTGTAACATGTAGGTAAGTCGCTGGTGAAGATGTGATAGGTGCTTGTTCACCAAACATATAGTCCAAGATCCCAGGGCCGCCAGACGTCACGTATTTTCTGATGACCGAAATGTGGACGATTGAGTAGAGTTAGTACTAAGTACTAAGAACACATGCTTAACCGCTAACTTGCTTAGACGGCCAATTTTGAGATATGGGGTCCAGAAGATACATTAGTTACTTCACGTATTTTCTAATAACTGATTTTCACATATGTTATAGGCAATATCTTTAAAAATAAGGCCCCAATCCCAAATACTCCCAGACACTTCCTGTCGGTTTCCTGTCGTTTTGCTTAACAGATGCTTTAAAACTCCCAAAATAATGGCTTAACTTCACTGAAATTCTGATACTCCATCCATACTAATATTATAAATGCGAAAGTAACTCTGTCTGTCTGTCTGTCTGTCTGTCTGTCTGTCTGTCTGTCTGTCTGTCCGTCTTTACCGCCTAAACCAACCAACAGATTTTGATGAAATTTTATACATAGATAGAATAGATCCCGAGAAAGGACATAGGCTACTTTTTGTTCCGAAAAAAGGGTTGAAAGGGTTAAAATAAGGGATGAAAGTTTATATGGAAAACTTCGTCATTGTTGAAGGACTATGGAACTTTACGTCTAGATATTTAACACGAAACCATAAAATGTATGTTTTAGCAGTTTTGTAGTTTCGAACTGTACCTACAGGGGTGGAATTGGGGTGAAAGTCTGCAAGTTCAATATTATTGAAGATAAAACCATGAAACTTTGTATCTAGACACTTGAAATGGAGTCGATAAACGTTTGTTCCAGCAATTTTATAATTTCTAACTATACGGGGATACTTATATAACCGCTTGATACACTGGCCGCTTTTCGCGTTTTACAAATTTGGCGGGAAAACGGGTGTCAGGTTACATAAGTGCGGTGTTTATGTTTCGGCATATGAAGTGCCACCTTACTTTTACCCGTTTGAGCCATTTACTCTCAAGAGCGTTTCAAGACGCTTCTAGCGGTATCATTTATTTATAAATTCAAGATGGCCGCCGCTACAAAATGGCGGATAACGTAGGTTTTATCAATCCCATCAACATGGGTATCAAATGAAAGGGCTCAACAAGCAGAATACAAAAAAAAAATCCAAGATGGCGGCCGCTACAAAATGGCGGATAACGTAGGTTTTATCAATCCCATCAATATGGGTATCAAATGAAAGTGCTCAACCAGTAGAATACAACGTACTATATAAAATTAAAATCCAAGATGGCGGCCTCTACACAATGGCGGATAACTTAGGTTTTATCAATCCCATCAACATGGGTATCAAATAAAAGGGCTTGACAAGAAGAATACAGTGCACTATACAACCTCAATATTTAAGATGGGCGCAGCCACTAAATGGCGTATCAGACAGAATTTTTGATAGTCGACGAGATTTCCATGGTGTCTTATCAAATGTTATGCATGATGGACGCTCGATTAAGGCAAATTAAGAACTGCGAAAATGAGTTTTTTGGAGGAGTAAACGTATTACTTTTCGGTAATCTTTTACAACTGCCTCCTATAAAATGATCAGGAACACCTGTTTTCAATTCTAATACGAAATTATATATTATATGAAAGTAACTCTCTCTGTCCGTTACCGCCTAACGCCTAAGCCACTTAAAGAGTTTGTTACAATTTGGTGCACAGATAGACTAGACTTAGGAAAGGACATTGGCGACTTTTTATCACAGAAAAAGAGTTGAAAAGAGTGGAAATGAGGAGTAAAAGTGTGCATGGAAGGATCTTTGCACTCTTTGTATGCTATTTTAACCGACTTCAAAAAGGAGGAGGTTATCAATCCAGTTGTATTTCCAATTGTGAATCAATTTAGATGGTTATTTTTTGGTTGGTAGATTATAGTTCAGAGGTGGTCATATAAATTTTATCGAAATCAGTGCGGCGGTTTTTGAAATATGAACAACAAACTAAAATTTGCGTTCATGTAATCAGACGATATATCTACTAATATCTACTAATAGACTCTAATAAAATTTGGTGGACCGTCCCAATATGATTTTAAATTAAAGTCTGTTTTTGATTAATTTTTTGAGAACATAGTTTTTTTATAATTTGTCGTGTAAATTGTACATTTATTAATAAATATAAAACTTTGACCTAGACCGATTTTGATTAGGAAACGTGAATTTGTATGGTAGTAGACATACGAGTAGGTCCTGCCTCAATTACTTTAGTAAATTTGTGGCGCGGACGAAGTCGCGGGTAAAATCTAGTTTGTATATACATAGGTAATTATGTTTATCAGACATATATTTTAAAGCCTTTTCCGATAAGACAGACAGATAAAAGTCATCTCCTAAACTCATAATCTCGTACATAAATGTTTTTATGTACCTTCTGGAACCCATATCTCAAAATTGGCCGTCTAAGCAAGTTAGCGGGTAAGCATGTGTTTCTAGTACGTACTAACTCTGTTCAATGGTACACATTTCGTTTATCAGAAAATACGTGATGTCTGTCGGCCCTGGGATCTTACTCTAATAGTTTTCCACCACAAAGTAACCAATTAATCGATTCCACTGCATTTTTTGTCTATATCTGGACTATAGTAGTTACGAAACAGCCTTGTGTCAGCGGAACCCGATGGTGCAAGTACAGCACGCGATGAAGCGTAAATAATGAGTGACCCAGAGCCCAGGATGGGATATCCTTATGTCGACACACGCGCCCATCGTGTCAAGGGCAGCTCTAAATACGGCGAAGAGAGACCAGCGGGCACTGAGGCACTACGCATAGCTTTAGAACAAACGCTTTAAACCGAAAGCACGGGTCTGATCGCTCGTGTCTTGTCGCTATTGTGGAAGTGTCATACTTTTGTCGCGGCACATCACTATGTCCCCATAGCTAACATACACCTCATCTGCTTACGTTTAGTACAAAGGAACCGTGCGGAAAAACCTGATCTATTTACATAGTTAGTTATAATCTTGGTGTTTTCAAATCGAGAGTGAATTGGTTTCTTCTAGGTAAACACGCTCCATCGTAGACCGCATCGTCGCTTAACATCAGGCGAGATGGCGGTCAAGTGTAAACCTATTAAGGTTAAAAAAAAACTTATTCTTTATCTAAGCCAGCGGTGGATTAACTTTGCGCTTGGAATCATATTGTTTGTCGAATTTTGAAGTGGAAACACTTCTTTTGGCGCACCGCACTCAGATTTTTCCGTTTTCGAGTGAGGCTGAGCCGTCACGCTCTGTGATGATAGGATTGATCGAGTGAACTCAGGACAGCCGAGTTTACCCGAGCTAGAAAGAGACAGTTAGCTGCTATTCACTGCTGCTGTGTGGCTGTGTTTTCCATTATCATTTGAAAACTTAGTAAAAAAAAGTCAGTTTCTGACTTATTTTACGCTTCATGCATAATTTGTAAATTTTCTTCTAGTAACCCAGCCCAGCCCAGGGAGATTTGTGCTACTTCGCACCAGGGGCCCAAGATACAAGCTCGATGCTTACTTTGGTTCTAAACGTATTTTATGTACACAGTTACTGTTATCATGGATGACAATATGTCATCCTTTTCTATCGTTTTGTGTATTTTTTGTGTATATGATGTAACTTTTTGTGTCATCATCATAATCATCAGCCATCCACTGCTGAACGTAGGCCTCCTCCTTAGATTTCCATAACGAATGGTCCTGCGCAACCTGCATCCAGCGGTTTCCAGCGACCTTTGTGACGTCATCTGTCCATCTAGAGGCCGTCCAACACTGCGTCTTCCGGTTCGTGGTCGCCACTCGAGAACCTTTCTTCCCCATCGGTTTCTTAAAAAAACAAATCATATTATTTTAGTGCAAAAAGTAATAATTATTTATATTTATTTACGAGATTAATATAAACTTAATCTAAAACACTGGTGCCAGTGCCCAAAATGCTGGCCCCATTGCCACGTTGAATGGCAATAGTGATGCGTTGAGCAAAAATAAAGCCAGCTGTGTCTGTGTTCAAATAAATAATTATTTTTTTGCCTATCTATCCTACATAAGTTATACCTAAACGTGATAGTAATGAAACTTTCTACACATTTATTTTCGTAGAGATATTAGAAGTATTATAGACTATTTTTCGTCCCGGGAAAACAACAGGATCGGGTACTACACGGACGAAACCAGGTGCTACTAGTTGTTTAAAAATATCGTCACTCCACCAATACTCGGGAGTCTGATGGCATCGCATCGATTCTTGAGCGTTCTAAGTACGCCGCGGCGTGGTCACCGCGATGCGCATACGCAAGTCTCGCTTCAACGGACGCGTTCTAAATTCGAAGCGACGTGCGCTATTGGTCTACTTGGCCTTGGGGTACCGTGCCGATGTTAATCTAACCTTAACTTTAGTTCATAATTCTTCTAGGTTAATTATTTAGTTAAACAAATATAGATAAAATTAAAGAAACCCTGACATTTTGTGTTGGCGGCCATCGTGGGTTTGAGATTTGCTATAAAATATGGTATTCTACTAATCACGCTCTTTTATTTTATACCCATATGGAGGGAGTTGTGAAAAAAAAATGAAATTCGCCATTTGGTGTTACCGGTCATTTTAAATTTAATTTATTTTCAAAATGTATAGTATTCTATTAGTCAATACCATTCATTAGATACCCGTAGGCATAAAAATATTTTTTGAGATGTTCAAGTATTTTTTTTTAGTAGATACAACTTAACACATTATAAAAACTTAAACCTAGATCGCCACCGGCAAGCCCAAGCTCCCGGTGGTTAGGGCTGCAGAGTGAGGAACCCCCTGACGATGCGCGCTGTGTCGAGGATGACCGCCGCGTGCATCTGACCCGCCATCCAACCGTCTAGCGAAAGTCTCTTGAGATGTTGACCGAGACTTTTCGCTATAAGGCCGTTTGCCGACACAACTATGGGGACTATGATCATGGAATCAACATCCCACATGGTGGTAGCCTCATGAGCCAAGTCAAGGTGAGCTAAGCTTGTTCTTCGCGGCTTTCACGAGGTTTTATTTAATTTCATTATTATCATTAATAGGTTTACCCTTGAGCCCTTGACCGCTATCTTGCTACTAATTGCTTTAGCGACTTTTAAATGCGCGACCTAGGATGTAGCATTCTGACCCAGAACGTACCTTCATATTCTCGGTTTTGTTTAATGATAATTATTTAAATTTGACATTTATTATTTCCTGGTAAATTAAAAACATATAACAACGGAATCATCACAGCCGAAAGTTCTCTTTAAAATGTCATTCATATCTTTAATACCTCTTTAAACGTTTCGATTTCCTCAATAAAAGGTGAGGGGCAAAAATAACTGGTTGTATTTTTTCTTCGACTTAAAACACCGATAAAACTTTTATCAGAAATTTGTCAGGTTTTCTTGGGTCTTGGGAGAAAGATACATGTATTTTTTCCTTTTTGAATCTATACTACTTTTAGCGCGTTCAAAACTGATGTGTGTTATTTCTTAAGATGCGCGCGCACTCCGACCGTCACGAAAAAAACAACATCCTGAAGTTACGTAGGTAGTCAACATTTTACTAAACATTGTAACTTCGGCTTAATATCTCTTGCGTTAAGTTATTAAGTTATTATCTATTCCATCAGCATGAGGAGTAAAGAGAAGAAGTACGTATTAACTTTAACGTGCGTACATAAAGTACAGACACTTTTTGAACCTGTTGGTAGTAACACGAACAAAAATAATTGTCCGTGTTACTACTGGTAGTAAGACAGGTAGTAAGTAACACGGGCAATAAACGAAAACTTCTTTTGGGGCGCCACAGACAGATTATTCGCGGGCTGTGAATTGCATTCTAGCGTCACGTTCGGGAATAATAAGAAATCTTCGGGTAAACTTGGGACCATGGCCACTGGCCGTCTAAAAATGCGCCAGCATTCCTAGATAGCTATACTCATGGCCACGCCCGATTTCACCCGCGTAGTTTCCGAAGTAAGCCATCAAACACTGAGTTATAAGTTTTCACTTCTATCGGCAGTCCCTATGAGTGCTAATTTGTTTATTTATTCCACTAAAAAAAATTGGTTGCTTGTAAAGTCGGTATACGGGCGAAAGTTTTACGTGACAACGACTTTGAGTGGTAAAATAATTTTACGGAAGGGACGCGTGCCTTTCACTTTTTATGTCTGTCTCTCTCGCTCTTAGGCGGGCTAACCATGCCCGAGTGGAAGGGACGCGTGCCTCTCACTCGCTCTCGTTGTGAGCGCATAACGTGAGCGGAGCGTAACGCAGTTTCTTGAAGTGTCACCCGGCAAACCAATTTATAAGACGTTGTCACGTCAATAGTATATCAAAATACATAAGGTCTGATGACCATGCAGGTTGATAATGATGGTGATGATCATAGATGATGATGGATATTGGTTAGTTAAATATTGCTGTGACACAGCACCAGTACGGAACCACTTAAATCGAACAAGGTCATCGTGTCGTCCGCCCAGAAATCGGCCCAGTTTCCGTGCAGACAGACTGATAGACATATAAATCGTCTTATTACGTATTCCGTGATCGATTCTGCGTTTTACTTTTACTAGGGAAAACAGTATATTGTTGATACGATTACGCCTTTTGTCTCCTTTTGGTGACCCAAATACTACGTACACGAGCTGATAACTTTATTTTTAACCCCCCGACCAAAAAAAGGGGTGTTATAAGTTTGACGTCGATGTCTGTCTGTCTGTCTGTGTGTGTGTGTGTGTGTGTCTGTGGCACCGTAGAGCTCAAACGGATGGGCCGATTTCGATGCGGTTTTTTTTTGAAAATTAATATTCGTGCGGGTGTTCTTAGCTATGTTTGGTTAATATCGATTCAAAATGGCCGCCTCCACAAAATGGCGGACAAAATATTTCTTCACAACCTACCTCAATATGGGTATCAAATGAAAGGGCTTAACTAGTAGAATGTTGTACAGATAACAAATCTTAGGTAGTCGGGGGTTAGTCAAAATTTTTAATTTTGTTCTTGTATTTGAATTCACTTCAGATGTGATAAACCAAATTAAAAAATAAATATAGTCAAAGTCAAAGACCTTTTTAGGGGTCCGTAAAACGTCAAAACGGAACCTTTATGTATTCGTCATGTCTGTTTGTCTGTCCGTTCGTATGTCACAGCCACTTTTTTCCAAAACTATAAGAACTACTTACTGTTGAAACTTGGTAACTAGATGTATTCTGTCAATTCCATTAAGATTTTTTTACAAAAACATAACAAAAAAACCAATAAATTCTGGGGGTGCTGCAACACTTAGAACGGTTTTTTTCTTTCATCACACTCATGCGTGTTTCGTTTCTATGAATAAGGACTCCTACACTAGGTAGGTATACTACATTATACTATTGGCAGCATCCTATGTATAGGGTCTTAAGTGTATTGTAAAGTGTTCAGTATACATTTACCTACTCATTAAGATGCGACTGTATGTCATAAATAAATATTAATCGAATAATGGCACCGACCTCCTGTCAAATGTTTGAAAAAAATCAGATCGATCTGGAAGTATTCCTTCGTTTGTGATTTCAAACAAACTCAACGAAACAAAATTGAGTTCAAGTTTAGTTTCATAACACGGTAGTTGGCAACAGACGAATCCTTACACCTCACTTGGACACTATATTGTTTTTGACAACCAGAAAACATATGTTACGTCTACCTGTCATTTCAGATGACATCTGTCAGAATGACAGTTTGATGTCCACCGCCCCACTGTTCTCAAGGTCACTTTGTAAAGGCTAACTAACCAGTTTATATAATGTAGTTGTTTTAAATTTTGAAATTAAAGTTATTTGAATGTTTTTGAAAGTGCACGGCTAGGTACACCGAACATATTGTGGTATGTACTCTTTAGAACTGCCTGGGGGTAGTATACCACGTCAAATCAAAACTAAGGCAAACATGAAGCTGCACGAGAGCGCGTCCCATGCGGTCGTCGCAATCTAACGGCACACAAGGGACTTCACGTACTACGCTGACGACACCAACGACGCCATCGGTCGGTTAATTCGGCGAGCGTGGGCTGCAACATCGAAGACCATCCGAGAGTTCAATTTGTAGATGGCCATCAAAGACAGAAATGCAGTCGTGGTGGAGGCGCTGAGCCGGGAGGAGGCGGTTTAGAAAATAAAATAGTGCTAGAATTAGAATGAAAATGTTCCCTACTTCCCCCTTTTCCTTTTCTTCTCCTAATCTATGATGCATGTAAAAAAGAAAACCCCGTGGTTGGTCCCCGAGGTAGCCACGGAGTATCTTAGGACCAGGTGCGCTGGTGACGGGGATATGCCTAAGAGGGCCGGAAGACGCGCTCACCACGGTGGGTTCGCGGAAGAATAGGAAAGCGGTCCCGTTTTCCTGCCGTAAGCGTCAAAAGGGAACCTCATGGAGGAATTAGGGGACACCATGTCTGTCCGTGGTGTCAAGTCTTACATAATCCTACCGTTACCCAGAGACGGAACAGTATGTGAATATGCATTTCCTACACGTTAAAAATGTATCACGCCTGTGCCAGTTTTTATACCGTCATCGTCAAGAAGTCATTTGTAGATTTTACTGTGTTCTCATTTGAATTGGAAATTTTTCCGAGAAAATACAGGGTAAAGATAATTCTTTATGCCTGGATGACAAGCGCCGTATTGTAATGTTAAGAAGTGATTTGAACTCTTAAGTGTTGTAGCCACTGGGCACTTACCATCTATTGGCCACCAATCTGTCACTCTGCTATAACTTATTTGAGGGTAGTTTGAATGGGAATGACGACTCGGTCAAAATATACCAATCCAATTAATCCGTTCTCTAATGAAAAATTTGGGACACTTGCTTTTTGTTTTATCGATTTTCAATTGTTAAAAATTGACAGATTAAGATCAAACCTCATAACGAAGCTCAAAGTCACACAGCGAGCTATGGAGAGGGCTATGCTCGGAGTCTCTTTGCGCGACAGAATCCGCAATGAGGATATTCGCAAAAGAACGAAAAAGGCCGACATAGCTCTAAGAGTAGGTAAGCAAGCTGCAGTGGCAATCGCTCGCAGAACTGACAACCGATGGGGAAGAAAGGTTCTCGAGTGGCAACCACTAACCGGAAGACGCAGTGTTGGACGGCCTCCCACTAGATGGACAGATGACCTCATAAAGGTCGCTGGAAACCGCTGGTTGCAGGTTGCGCAGGACCGTTCGTTGTGGAAATCTAGGGGAGAGGCCTATGTTCAGCAGTGAACGTCTTTCGGCTGATGATGATGATGAAGATCCAACAAAAACTGTGTCCATGGAGAGGATGGTCTTTACACGCGCAAACTTGTGTATATGTTAGCCTATCAGTGACAACCTGACAACGCAGACGTGCAAATGTGGCCGACTCTAGTGACACAGTTTTTGTTTTAGCGTGACTACGTCTTTGCACGACGTTTTTATACGCCCATGCGTGTAATTTTTTTTAATACTACTGACGAATTAATTAGTGTTTTTTAGTCATCTCGTTTATTCATTTTCCAATGTCATATATACCTTCGAGCGACGTCCGATAAACTTGTACATTTTTTTTGTTTGAACTCTGCTTGCTGGGTAATTGTTATTTGACATTGGTTTAGATAATAGATACTAATTGACGAAGACATTACTAGCTAATTGCCTGCCACCGCCTCACGTACCTATTTGATTGATTTGATGAAATGCTTTGGAAATCTATTTTTTTTCATTAATAGTGCCACCTTGAAGGGTCTATCATTGCATACAGACCTTATGTAAATTAAAGAAATGTATTATTCATATTCTTCCGACTAGGGAAGATTGTGTCGGACTCGATACTATGGTTATTCTGAGAGCTGGCGCCAATTTTCGGGAAGGTACTTGAAGCAAGCCGAAAACTTGACTCACCTTTTTAACACGCTATTACGAGTATTACCTTCACTTGTAAATATATATGTAAGAAAATCTTGGAATCTTAATTTGACCCACTTCCCGGTCTTCGATTAGAATGAAATTTTGCACACGCTCTGAGTTCTGATGACAATACATGACTAGCTAAGAAACATCATTCCAAATTCAATATGGCGGCCTCCCCAACCCCAACATGGCGGACTGGCGGTTTGAAATCCACCCCCATAATATGGGTATCAAATGAAATGGTTTGCTGTTAGGAATACGAAAAAAATAGCCACGTGACTTAAATCCAACATGTCGGACATCCAAGATGGCGGATTGGCTATTTGAAATGCCGCCCATGATATGGGTATTATGGCTAATATAGACTAATGTCTAAATATAGACAACAGTCTATATTACCACGTTAAAAACAAACGCTTTATAAAAAATGATAAAATTGGTGTAACGTTACAAGCTTTTACAATCAGTTAGATTAAACAATATTTGACGACCCTTTTTCTACACAGCACCTAGCCCGAAACTAGCCGAAGTTAAATTCTTAGTAAAAAGTTAGGTATTACGACAGTAGCGACGTCACCGAATTCTATTTATTATTTGGCAACATCAGAAGGAAGTTGTTTTAGCTTTGACGTCTTGTCAAATAACTTTAGGGTTATCGTGCACAAGGTACTTCATAAAAAGCCGCTAGCTGCCGCCGAATCAGCCGTATCAATGATACGAAGCCCCCGGGCTTTAGAGGCCCTTAGGACACATCTGAAGGAAATTGCGTCCTGTATTTATATATTTAATAAAACATCCAACCTTTCGCACTCAACCGATGATGCATTAGTAGGTTAGTACGATCGATGATACGCTAGACGCAATTTCCGCCAGATATGTACCGACCCGTGTTAGCGTGTGTAAGCAAAAAATAGTAAATGATATCTACAATTTAAATATGTCAAACTGCGATGTAGCGGACAGCCGGTAAGCCTTGCTGGTACTGTTACTATCATATAATAATAAATGCTGATCAAGTTTTTGTTTTTATCACAATTAAACATTAATTCTATCAGATCGACCCTAGAGGTACCTATCTAAGGTAGCTTAACGTCACGTAAGATGGTGGTAAAGTGTATCATTTATCTATATGAATATATTATCTAACATTCTGAAAAGGTATAAGTAATTATATAAGTAATTTATTTAAATGCTGATGTTTTCATTTAAACCACAACGACGTTAAATATAAAGTGAGAAAGCCGTTGCATAGCGTAATTAAGATAAAAACATATTATTATTATCGTTATTGCCCTAGAACATCTCGTCGAGTACAAAAATTACTCTTTAGAAAATTTTGTGGGGTTGCGGTTTTAGCGGCCTAATGCTTATGCACCTTTATTTACTAACGAGTTAGCGTATTATCTGTTCAAATACACGTTGTAAACAAAACTTCCCGAGTAGTTTTTGTTCGTTTTTAAGAATTACACAATTCTATTTTTGAGATAATTCGATATGTGTACCTATAATCAGCTTTTTGAAGAAAAAACTTATTTATGTGTTAAACCCATCGATATAATTAAAGAAACGAAGATGAGGTATGCTATAATCTAAAGCCAACATAACGTAGCGAAAATTTGTTTGGAAAATTTGAAAATTGAATTGTCAGCGAACGTACACAATTGTCAGCGAACGTACACAAGTCCTTGTTGCGACTGAGACTAAATCAGGAGACATCACCTGATTTTGCATCGCCATAGTAGAAGCGTGTTTGCCGCTTCTGGCGTTTTTAAGAGTTCGATGGTTAAACCCTTCCAAAATGTGCTTAGCATAGCATAAAAAGCCCACTAAATATTCCCACATCTGGGACTCGGGGGCCTTTTATCACAAGGAGAGAGTCAACGGCATAATCCACCACGCTGGCCCAGTACGGGTGGATGACACATGACCTCGAAAGATTCTACGTACATATCGTTTTCCTTACGATGTTTTCCATCATCGTTTTAAGTTGGGATGACATGACAATATAGTGCGGATGAGTGGGATTTGAACCCGGGGCTGAAAAATCCTGATCGGCAGAGGCCGGTCTCCCGACTAGACCAGCATATTAAATTATAATAACAATTTAATAATAATTTAAGTAAGGATATGTGGTATGTTAGAACCTTTATTTTTTTGTTTCGAAGTCAATTCAAACACGATTTTTAAATAATCCGGTTCAATGACGCAATTTTGTTGGCGAAACCGTGTAACAGCGCTGTTGCTGTATAAAGAAAAAACTTGACAGTGACACAGGTTATACAATACGGTCTTTCGTACTATAGCGAATGAGTGTTTGTGTTGTCCTGTGTCTGTCTGTAGTTAGAACTAATCATTTTTTCATCAGAAAAGGGGAAAACACTCAAAATCACTGAACAAAATTCAACGCCCAGAATATCTCCACTATCCTCCTCTTTTGACGGTCTATTTTTATAAGTGCCATTGGCGGAATTGTGAGGATAAAGGTAGCGGTTCGCCCGGAGACCGCGACACGAGACCGCGACCGGAGACCGCGACAGGCACTAGACTCTATGGAATTGTATGGGCGCCAGTTCGCGCCGAGACCGCGACAGGAGACCGAGACACGTGTCGCGAGACCTGTCGCGGTCTCCGGTCGCGGTCTCGTATCGCGGTCTCCGGGCGAACCGCTACCTTTAACCACAATGAAAGCCATAAACCAAGAGTTGAAGTTGAGTGTCCTGTCTCACCAGTAGCAAGACTCATCCCTACCTGTTCTACGAAATTAGCTTCAGAGGACTAACTTCAGCGAAATTCCGGTAACATTACCGACTGGACGCCGTAATAAAAAGTTGAGATGAGTTTCCTACCTTACTAATATGTAATGTAACAGGTAATATACAAGCAGCGACCTGCGGTTTTACTCGCGTCTTTTCCATTTCCGTTATTTTTCCGGGATAAAGAGTGTGTGTGAGCTATGTGTTTTTCTAGGCTACAATCGAACTGTGTTTCAAAGTTCTTCCCGATCCGTGCACGCGTTCCGACGTGATTGAGCTACAAACATGCAAACATTGACATTTATAATAAAAATAAATAAAATAAATATTGGTTGACAATTCAAACACCATCTGACAGCAAACTAAGCAAAGCTTGTACTATGGCGGCCAGATAGCTGATATAAGTATTATATCAGAAGATACGTGGGAATAAAGAGATCTACAAACATACACGATACGCGCGAAAAACATAACCCTGCTTTCAGACCGGGAAAAATAGGCGAGACGGCAGTTAAGTGTGAACCTATAATAGTTAAAAAATAAGTGTGTGATACTGATCTAGGTACATGATCTAATACCACCTTGCCCTTTTTTCTATCGGACTTCTCGTTGTTCGAATAAGCGGCACCGTTTCATGGTTGATACTCCAAAGACACGGACGATGAGGTTTGACTCTCCTTTTGTGATAAGAACGTTTAGGCTGCGGAATGAGTTGCCTGAGTGGGTTTTCCCTGATGGATATAGTCTTGGTATCTTCAAATCGAGAGTGAATCGGTTTCTTCAAGGTAAACACGCTCCATAGTAGACCGCATCGTTGCTTAACATCAGGCGAGTTGGCGGTCATAATGGTCATCCATAAAAGTAAAAAAAAAATGGTTGTCTGTAAAGTCGTTACTTTTACAGACGATAGTTTGACGTGACAACGTCATAACAAAACATTGATGGAAGCGGCGCAAGCGCACAATGAGCGTAACGGGACAATGAGCGTAACGGGGCACTTTTTCGTACATGCAGCCGGTGTTCATAGATTTATTAGACGTTGTCACGTCAAAAAAAAGTGAATGTTAATGAATCCACGTTTGACAGTACCTATTTACCTACATACGTAGAGCATACTCAAAACCACCAATAGTTAAATCAGCACCGAGTTCGGGTAGCTTCAAAAACCGATAAAAAAGCTGGCTTATCGATCAAACTTTTTATAGTTTCAGCGAGTTTTTATATAGTGGTGGCAAACTCACAATAAAGTTGTAAAAAATTGACACTGTTCATTACAATTGTAATAAGTACATATATTTTAATTTTTGACACTTATTTGTACGATACCTTTATCGTACAATATAAAGTTAAATTTAAACTTTAAAAATGTATATATACTCTCTGTATACTCTTATTTTGTTTTTTTATAAAATTGACGTGTAAATTGTACATTTATCAATAAAGAACTTTGACTTTGACCTTCAACACTAGCAGCGCCCGACGGTTTTAGCCGTGTAGTTCCCTTTCCCGTTATTTTTTCGCAAAAAAAAATCAATAAAATAAAAAACCAATTATAGGTATGTACTACGGGCGAAGCCGGGGCAGACTATAGTATATATAGGGCTAGTCTATAGTATTAGTAGGAT
Organism: Ectropis grisescens; assembly: GCA_017562165.1. NCBI lineage: Eukaryota > Metazoa > Arthropoda > Insecta > Lepidoptera > Geometridae > Ectropis > Ectropis grisescens. The sequence goes on from CM029796.1 coordinate 1,569,576, forward strand.
ACTATTAAGCATAACTGAGGTCGCATCGACATTAAAACATAAATCAGATACCTAAGTTTTTTTAAATGAGACGAGCAGGACATGTAAGCAACATGCCTGCCACAACAACACAGTGACACGCACCTACTGAACATGAAGTAACTGCGCTCGTCACCTAGAAATCTAAGATGTTATATCTCTAAGCCCCGTAATTTCTCTGGAAATATTGCCCTTCAAACCGGAACACAGTAATGTTTGCATATTAGTGCTTGGCGGTAGAATAACTGGCAAAGGTGTGGTACTTCCCCAGGCGGGCTCTGCCAAGAGTCCTACCACTACAGAAACCTAAATAATAAGTAATGACCATCGAACTCTTAAAAACGAAAGAAGCGGCAAACGCGTTTCTACTATGGCGATGCAAAATCAGGTGACGTCTCCTGATTTAGTCTCAGTCGCAACAAGGAGTTGTGTACGTTCGCTGACAATTCAGTTTTCAAATTTTTCAAACAAATTTTCGCCACGTTATGTTGTCTTTAGACTATGGCATACCTCATCTTCGTTTCTTTAATTATATCGATGGTAATGACCGAAATAAATTCACAAGAATGTTATACGCAAACAATCAAACGAAATATATAATGTATTCATCCGTATGTCAAATAATTGGATATGTAAATGTACAAAGTTATAGAAATTACACAAAATTATAGAAATTATTTACCGTGGAGGTGTTTCTGAAATGTATTTACGAATATTTTTTTAAAGTTTTTTTCAACCACCAATATTGTTTTGTGGAACAGCGTGTGTGGTTCTATAAGGTTAACTAAATTTGGAGACACGTAAAGTTGTTTATTGTGCAAGGAATATCGGATATTTATCAATGTACCTATTATGTGTTATTTAGTAATTAATTAATGTAACATTACTGAGTTACTTTTACTAGTTATTACTACTTTGGTCAACTAACATGAGTAATGTATATTAGTTAATGCTGTGTTATTTTCTATTATCTAATAATATGACTGCGTAGTTGATAGTAGGCCTGCCTGCGCACCCGTGGGTTCGATTCCCACCCAGTGCAAATATCCGTGTAATTAATGCAAATATTTGTATTGTATATGGGAGTTTCTATATATAATAATGTATGTATTTACAACTATATAAGTATTATATCAGCTATCTCGCCGCCATAGTACAAGCTTTGCTTAGTAGTCTGATAGTAGTGTTGTGTGTAAATTGTTCATGAATATTTATTGATCTTCTAATATATAAAATTCTCGTGTCACAGTTTTCGTTGCCATACTCCTCCGAAACGGCATGACCGATTTTGATGAAATTTTTTGTGCTTGTCCGGTATCTATGAGAATCGGCCAACATCTATTTTTCAGGCCCCTAAATGTTAGGGGTAGTCCACCCCTAAATTTTATTTTTTATTTTTTAGACAAAATTTTTAATTTCTTTTTTTTTTATGATACAACATACAAAAATACACACAATCCTCAATTTTTACCTTTCTACGATCAACCCTTATTTTTTAATAGCCATTTTAATAATGTAATCATTTTTCCTCTCCGGTCGAAAACTGATCAATCGCCATTTAATTAGTTATCCCCGCCAGATGTCTACAGGTGTCACTTCTGACCCAGTAAACAGCACGGAGTAGGGATGAGAACGAAGCCGGTCTCCTTTCTTTCTCACTCCCTATGGAAATTATTTATATGGCAAAACAACGTTTGCCGGGTCAGCTAGTTATTTATAAAAATGTTATGCTGGTTTGTGTACACTTCAAAAACTCGAAAAGTTCTGCACCGATCGAGTTGAAATTTTAGAATGATATATAATCCGCATCAAGGATTATTTTTATCTAATTTTTGCATCACAATGAGCCACAGCGAAGTGTGGCAGGGTACGGCACCCTGGCACCCTGACAGCTAGTTTATTATAAAAGCGGCAATCATAGACTGACGACAGAATGCAGACAAAATTTACTATTAAATATCACTAGCATAAAGAGCTCACTAAATGTTCCCACAGCTGGGACTCGGAGCCTTCTCTCGCAAGGAGAGAGTCAAGGCCAGAATCCACCACGCTGGCCCATTGTGGGGTGGATATGGACAGCGAAGTCCAGTAATATGATCCCGTTTTTACCCTTTGGGTATGGAACCCCAAAAAGGTTGTAATCGTCAAATTTTTTTGTATTATGTATGTATTTACTAACAAAGAACTTTGTCTTTGAAAAAGTCTCATTAAATTGTTTGTAATACTCGAAATTACATTAAAAAAAAAACACGTGTAAAGCCACGAGTTGTCAGCTAATGTATAAAAAATGCATTAACTATGCGATATTAAGAATTATTAGCATACAATGCCGGCGTGATAACCGCAAGCGGAGTAGTGATGCCTCCTCGGCTGCTCATTGTGTGGGCAAGGTTACTGGTTGGAGAATACCTCGTAGGAATATACTTGATACCATAATTATGTTGTAAAGATAAATATAAGGAAGTTTTTAAAGTTATTTAAAAGACTTTTTTTCTTTTTTCCACTCGATGTCTTTTAAAGTGAAAACTTCTGGCGCACCACGTACAGATTTTCCGTGGGCTGTGAATTGAGTTAAAGCGTCACGTTAGGTAAATGACTGCGGGTATACTCGGATTATCTAGATGGGCGAGGGCGTAAAACGCGTCGTGAGTTGTGCTTTTAATTTTTACATAAATATCTGCATTCTGCAGAAGCGGCTGAAAATCGCTCCTTGAGTTCTTAGCCTTAGTCAGGTGTTTTCAATATGCATAATCGCACATATCACCAGTGACCATAGTTTAACCTGTAGTTTCTGTTCCTGTTATTTTTTCAGAATAAAAAGTAGAGGCTATGTGTTTTCCACACTAATACCCAAAGAGTTTACATACTACGTACAACGCTTTACACCGAAAACGCGAGTCTGATCGCTCTTGTCTTGTCGCTCTTGTGGAGGTGTTTTACTGTTGTCACGGCACATCACTATGCCGTCATATCTAACATACACCTCATCTGCTTACTATTGGTACAAAGGAACCGTGTGGGAAAATGTGATCAATTTATTTATTCTTTATATAAAAATAACCTTTTCAATATTTCAGCATGATCCGTTCATATGTTACGGATATGAATACATTTCAGAATTAAATTTTATTTAAAAAATAAAATTTAATCATTTAACAGCTGTCTGGCCGCTATAGTACAAACTTTGCTTAGTTTGGGGTCAGATGGTGTTGTGTGTTGTGTGTGAATTGTCCAGCAATATATTTATTTATTAACCGACTTCCAAAAAAAGGAGGAGGTTATCAATTCGACTCTATGTTTTTTTTATCTATGTTACCTGATTTCTGAAGAACCCCTGCACCGATTTGAAAATTTATTTTTGTGTTCGGATGGGTATGCTTTCCGAATGGTCCCATATAAATCTTATCGAAATCGGTCGGGTGGTTTTTGAAATATGAACCATAAACTAAAATTTGCGTACAATTTTCTGGATGACGTAGTTGTAGATTTCACAAAAGTTATGAAACTCTATCCTGTCAATACGAAATTGTGTAAATGGATTAATAAAAACTTGTTTTACACTAAAAAGGGTAAAATAAATTGTTTTCGTACAAAAAATTAAACCGACTTCAAAACCACAAATAGGCACTCAAAAGCGAAAAATAAACTAAAATCATTATTGAAAGCGCTACTCTTTCATCTATTTGAAGTCGGTGGCAGTCAGGTCAAAAATTTAGTAGTTTGATGCTATATAGGCACACGGTAAGTAGGCACAGGTAAGTAGTAGGTACCTATCCACTACCTGTTAGATTGGGCTGGCACCGACTTCAAATAGATGAGTGAGTAGCGCTTATAACAATGATTTTAGTTTATTTTTCGCTTTTGAGTGCCCATTTGTGGTTTTGAAGTCGGTTTAATTTTTACCCTACCACTACACAAAAAAAATACTCTAATAATCATATTTATCCGTAGATTGGCACGTACTTAATAATTTTGACTTCCCAACAAAAAACCTTGACATTCGAGAACAAGTTTCTTAAGCTCGAAGGTAATTATGTATTTAGTTTGATTCCAAGTAATATCTGGTATTCGTGTTAAAGTTAATGTTTTGAAGTTATACCTACTTCTTTTGGCGTGTTGGTAAGAAATCACCAGAAGAGTATTTTTTGACAAATCTCGCGGTCACCGTCACGAAAAAGCGACATTCTGAAGTTGGCTAGTCAACGGTTTAGCAAACATTGTGACTGACTTCAGGTTAAATACCTACATCTTGCGATGAACATTCTACTTTCTACATAAATTACAAATTAAAAAAATACCCTTCCTTCCACTCGACACCACCAAAACGACACCATCGGTGGTGTCGTATGGAATCACTAGTCCATACGACACCACCCTAGTGATGTGCTGTTCCGCCATTAGTTTTTATGTATTTTATGTCGTCAGTATTAGTATCCATGTACATTGTGAAAAATTAAAATACTCGGACGGAAAGACAATAATATGCAAATTGCAATGAACAATGTCAAGATGACCATTTGAGTGACAGATAAATATAAACTTTATCAAATGACATACCTCATTAATGAAACTGCTTGAACTTAATTGGAGTTTTCATATTAACAACTTTGTATGTAGGTAACCTCACTATTAGTCGGTGGTGTCGTATGGACTAGTGATTCCATACGACACCACCGATGGTGTCGTTTTGGTGGTGTCGAGTGGAAGGAAGGAAAAATACACGAGTAATTCACGTTTGATATAGTCTTGATTCTTTGATCTTTTGTCGCGGCACATCACTCTGTTGTCATAGCAAGTATGCACGTCATCTGCTTACGATTGGTACAAAGGAACCGTGCGGTAAAACCTATTTACTATATATAAGATCTATTTACTTATTCTTTATCTAAGGTTTATTTCGACTATTTCTGAGACTACTAGTAGGTATAATTTATTTAATTAAACCTTTTGTCTCATCAGCCTTCGTACGTTCATAAAGATCTAGGTTTAAAAACAATCTGAATTTAAAGACGGTCTCACGCTTCGATCTTTACACTCGACGAAAAAACAGAATTGCCTAATACTATATTGTTAATTTGGAATATTTATCTAGCTTCGTAATTTTTGTAAATAACTAATGAAGTTAGACAAATACAAAAAACTATAATTGGATACGTACAGCAGCTTAAGGGTGGGTGTACATCTGACGGAAAATGCACCGCGTATTATCGGTTGCGTAACGCCAGAACAGAGAAATATATTATAATAAAACATACAACCTTTCAGGCTTCCTCCACTTGGCTCCACAGCTAGGCTCTAGGAAGTGTGTTGTGAGAAATATCTAAAATATTAATTTAAGTAACTTTAAACTATCGTAAACTCGTCGGAAACGTTTTATTTGCCAAGAATTCTTGCTAGCTTTAACGAGAAAGCCTTTAGCGTCAACCTTCGTTTAAAAGTTCATTTTTCCTTGTCCTCAGGACCGGCGCATACGCAGGTTTCATCACGAGCGACCTCAGTCTGTGACCAACCGCCGTGTGGGCCACATGTCCCTGCCACACATGGATAAAAAATAGCCACCATAAAAATAAAAATATAGTGAAGTGTGACGTCACATTTAAAATAAAGTGTGGAAAAGTGATGAAAGTGATTCTGTGGTGAAGTGATTTTTTTTTTCGAAAAAAAAAGACATCTTAGCTTTTCAGAATGCAGGGACGTGACAAGCTATGCGCTAAGCTTACCAGCGCTTTTCTGCGGAAGTGGTGTAAGTGAAAATTTGCATTTAATTTGTTTTTCCATAGCCCTAATGAGTCCACTGCTGGGATTAAATAGATGAATACGTTTTTATCTAGTATAGAGTGACAACACGAGCAGGACATGTGCCTGATGGTAAGCAACATGCCTGCCACATAACAGCACGGTGACACGCAGCTATTGGAACATGAAGTCGTCGGCGCTCGTCACCCTGAGATAAAAGAGGTTTTATCTCTATACCTAGTTTATGATTTCACTGGAAACATTGTCCTTCAAACCGGAACACAGTAAGGTTTTCACATTACTACTTGGCGGTTGACGAACTGGCAAAGGTGTGGTGGTTCCCCAGGTGGACTCTGCAAAGAGTTTATATTTAAAATTACGTAGTGTGATACACAATATACCTTGAACAAATAGTGTCCACAATTCCACATGTAATATGTAATTTGTGTAATGATATTCATTTAAGCAGGTTAATTAAGATAAGTATAAGAACTCCACACACACAGGTCGAACAACTAATAAAAATTACCATATTAAAATGTATCTACACATTCAAATGTACTCGTATGATATTTCTAAACATTTATACGTTTACACTTTACCATCATCTCACCTGATGCTAAGCGACGATGCGGTCTACGATGGAGCGTGCTTACCTAGAAGAAACCGATTCACTCTCGATTTGAAGATTGAAACGATCGGGAAAAACTCACTCGGGCAACGTTTCCACAGCCTAGACGTTCATAACTCAATTGTGAAAAGTTTGTCTAATTTCTGGGGAGTATTCAGAATTATAAAGACATTTTTAATCTTATGCTAGCGTTGGAATTCCACTACTGTATACCTCGTCATCGTATGACGTAAGCCATTTACCTTCACATCTTGCAAAATTGGAAAACACTCTGTTGCGAAAAGGGACCTATGCCAGTTACAACACTGTTGTGACAAAAACGTTTGGGCTGTGGAATGCGTTGCCTGAATGTGTTTTTCTTGATGGTTACAATCTCGGTGTCTTCAAATAGAGAGTGAAACGGTAACATTTTTTTTTAAAGTAAGCACGCTCCATCGTAGACCGCATCGTCGCTTAACATCATGCGAGATGGTGGTCAAATGTATGCTCGTTTTTAACTAAAGAAAAGGTTGTTTATTTATGCTCACAATATAAGATAAACTAACTAGTGACTACAAAGAAAACGCACAATGGAAGAGTGTGGTATGATTCACGTAATGTTTGTTGTTTTATAAATGTCAGTTGCAAATAGTTTATTTTAAACATACTTCAATCATTTTAATTTAAAAAACGCGACTGCCAAAAATTAGAACTAATAAAAATTGGTTGTCCTTATAGACGATTGGTTTATGGACGATAGTCCAACGTGACACTTTATAGTTTATTACTGTTTTTCGCTCAAATTTCAGAAAAAAAAACTGTTTAAATAATCAGATTTCGATCTTTTGAAAATAATAATTCTGCCATGATTGCCTATCCGTTGCAATAAGTACAAAATCCAATGGCGGTTTTTCGAGTGGATGCATGATAATTACTTACCAACATTTCTATTTTTTATGGTTTCGTTGTAAGGAGATTATTTAAACAATAAATACTCTAACAAAAAAAAAGAAACTACCATTTTGAAGCCATGAAATTGTAGCAATCTATACTAATATTATAAAGCTGAAGAGTTTGTTTGTTTGTTTGAACGCTAGGATCTCGGGAAGTACTGGTCCGAATTGAAAGATTATTTTTCTATTGGATAGCCCATTTATCGAGAAAGGCTTTAGGCTATAGAACATAACGCTACTATTAATAGAAGCGGAGCATGAATCAAGAATGTAACAAAATCGGGAAAAGTATTCCTTTTTGAGAGTTTTCGTACGTTATTGCTTTGACATAACACATGACAGCATGTGTCTAAGATTGCGTCATTGAACATAAACCTTTGCAATAGATTACATACCTCACCTTTGCTCACAGATTAAACACCTCCCTTTGCTAATCTAAATCTGAGTTGGTACGACCAATTTCCGACAGGTGGCGTAGCAGGTAGCTGAAGAGGTGTTTTGTTTGAAAGCGATATTCTCAGGAATTAATTAACCGATTTCAGTCATTCTTTCACGGGATCCTGATAAGTGCTATATAATGTACCACTGGCGAAGCCGGGGCGGACATCTAGTTCAATATATTTTGTAAAAGTTGATATTTATTTAGAGTAGATAGGTCTGCAAACTGGGCAAAATACTCGTTGTGCTGGGGGACTGTCAACTGGGGGGTGGAAAAGACTTGTCAAAGATAGTACTAAATATTGCCAAGTGTGGCACCACTGGTTGTTTTTGTGAAATTTCTCTAACGAAATAAAACCTATGGCGAAATTGGGAACTGTCTTGGACAGGTATTTTTGTCTCTAGGAATCCCCCCATTGTGAATCGATGTTCACGGTAATTTTTTGTTAAGTGGATCATATTCTAGAAGAGGTCCCATATAAATTTTATCGAAATCATTGTGATGGTTTTTGAAATAAAACCAAAAAACCATCGAACTCTTAAAAACGGCAGAAGCGGCAAACACGCTTCTACTATGGCGATGCAAAATCAGGTGACGTCTCCTGATTTAGTCTCAGTCGCAACAAGGAGTTGTGTACGTTCGCTGACAATTGTGTACGTTCGCTGACAATTCAATTTTCAAATTTTTCAAACAAATTTTCGCCACGTTATGTTGTCTTTAGATTATAGCATACCTCATCTTCGTTTCTTTAATTATATCGATGCAAAAAACTAAAGTTTGCTTTCATTTATCTAGACAACGATAGCTTTTATGAAATTTTGGGAAGTTTCTGAATTTAATTTTAACTTTCACGCTGAGGGAACTTGAAATTGAAGTCTGTTTTTCTTTCTTAGAATATAAATTATTCTGAATCGTGTGCGCCTTTCGCCGTGTTTTGGCAATCTCACTCATGAGTCGCGGCTTCCGTATAAGTTTAGGCGTTTTTTATTTAAATAACGGGTTGTATGTTTGCTAAGTTGCGTTGCATTGAATAAAATAACAGAAATGAGCAACTCTTTACTTAACTAAAAAATATAAACCACGTTAGTTTTCATAGTAAGGCGTTACAGTTATAGTGAGTTATAGCGTTGTTCTATCATAATATTATAAATGCTTATACATTTTTATTATCAAACCACTGTATTTAAATAAATGTTGTTTCTAGGCCCACATAGTTTGGAATGTAATACAGTTCTGTACAGTATACTCTTATGTTATAGTTTGTGTTTATTATATTGTTTTGTGTGCTCATTGAATGAATAAATAAATGCTACTAATATAAAAAATGTCAATGTTTGGATGTTTGTTGCTCAATCACGTCGGAAATTCTGAAGGGATCGGGTTGAAATTTGAAATACAGAAAATAGTGTGGAAAGACACATTGGGGTACTTTTTATACCGGGTAAATAATGTCAATAAAGTGTTGAATAAAACTAGACGCATCCCGCGGATTCACTCTCGTTCTTCCCGATATCATTGTTTTCGTTTCAGATAATCTTTGTTTACAAAACTAAAATACAATGAGAACTACACAACGCTACATACCTAACTACTTGCATTAAGCACACCTGAATTATCCATATACCTATTAAGGTCTGCAGATAATCAAGATGTTCAAGTCCACTACCAGCCGGAAGCGTACCGTGCATGCTGGCGGCATTACCACGCTGAATGGCAAAGCTTATGCGTTGGGCCAAGTAAACGCCAGCATTTTGTCTTTTGCATTATTTTCTTGGGATATAAACTAGTCTATACCCTATTCCAAATTATAAGCTATGTTCTAAATTTCAACCCGATCCGTTCAAACGTTCCGACGTGATTGAGCAACGAACATCAAAACTTTCACATTTATAATATTAGTAGCACATCCCGTTCGATTTGGTTATGTTGGGAATGTAACCACTCAAATGCTACTTGCATCTACAACAATGTCAATCATATATTTATATCTATTATTGTAGTTTTTGACAAATTATTTATTTTTATTTCATCAGAAATTGTCTGTCGTTGTAATTGAATACTGTTGATTTTGTAAATCAGTGTGTAATCAAAAGCAAATTATTGTTTATACTTTCAAAATAATTTGCACGCCAGAAAGAAATAAAATATATATTGTTGGACAATTCACACGCTAAGCAAAGCTTGTAATATGGCGGCCAGATAGCTGATATAACACTTATATAGTTGTAAATACATACTTATTATACATAGAAACCCCCAAACACAGTACAAATATTTGCACTGGGTGGGAATCGAACCCACGAGCCGCTAAGCCACGAGGCAGTTATTTAAGTTAAGCCATCATCTTAAGTATACTATTAAGAAGCTTAAAGCTAGTGCGATAGATCTATTTACCTACGAGTAGCGTCACTGACGTTCGTATTACCAGTATATCTTATCTTATACCTTTAAACGAGCAATTCTTGGAGGTATATGTATAGAATCGGAAGCTCGGAAACGGCTCGAACGATTTTCATGAAATTATTTATTATACAGGGGGTTTCGGGGACGATAAATCGATCTAGCTAGGTTTTATTTTTTTTAAACATCATTTTATGCGCATTTTTAGACAATGAAAACCTCCTACAATGTCATTAGAATACGATAACTTATTTCGCCACTGTTCTTTAAGTCTAAATGGCTCAGACGGAATATGCTCGCCCTCGGAGTCAACAGGCCCTGGTTCGAATCATGATGGTTATACTCGGGTCTTTTCTTTTTGTTCTGAGAAAATCTTTTACTTAGAGCCCCTTATAAACGCATTTAAACCGAGCGAAGCTCGGTCAACCAGGTACTCTATAGTTATACGGGTAACGTACTGTGCCACAAATCCTATTATCCTACTGGGTAATAGCATAAATGTCAGAGTGTAATGAACCACCGTATGAACAGTCATACATGGTGGTTCATTACACTCTGACATTTATGATATTATTTTTTATTTTATTTTTTATTTACATCTTCTCTACCTACATTCTTGGCAAATAAATAATTATTTCATTTCATTTCAATAGTTTTGCTGGACGATTTTCCTGGTGTCATACAAACGCTGAGAAATTGCTAAAATATCTATTAAGAATAAATAAACGTGCATTAGGAATGAATCGAGTGATTAACCCAAATTGACAATGATTTAGTGAATTCTTTGAGTTAAATACTATTTAATTGACGTATTCATTATTTAACCAATTTATAAAAATAGGCTACGTTGGTACATTATGACAATAGTAACAGTGTATCAGATTAATTTATTTTTAAAGTAATTCGACGATTAACGATGATAATTCTTGTTTTTAAGTATTTGGACCCTTAACAGAACAGACAGACAGAAACATTTTATTATGCACACCAATAAAGTTAAAAAATATACAAAACAGAAAATACTTATAACTAGTGCCATAAATGGCGGCTTTATTGCTAATAGTGATTTTTTCCAAGCAACCATTAGAGCCAGGACAAACACAAAAAATAAATATAGGTAATGGAGATAGGGTGTGAGGGGAAAACAAAATGACATAAATTATAAGTCACTTAAGTTTCTAGAACATATAAACTACGTAATACTATACTTACTCATATAATTACTAAAATACATTTCTATAGTTTGTATGTACTTAGTTGTTATGTACAAGTTATAATACAATACATGATAAGTTACGGCTGGTCTAGTCGAGAGAACGCCGCCTGCCGATCCGGAGACCCCGGGTTCGAAACCACGCGCACCACTGTCTTTTTGAAGTCATGTGCGTAATGCGGCTAAATTAAAACGGCGAAAGAAAACATTGTGAGGAAACCGACTTGCACCTAGAATCCTTAGAAGAAAGAAAGAAGTCATGTGTCATCCACCAACCCGCACTGGGCCGGCGTGGTGGATTATGGCCTTAATTCTCTCCTTGCGAGAGAAGACACCGAGTCCCAGCAGTGGGAACATTTAGTGGGTTGTTGAGATTGATGATGATGTAAAGACATACTATGTACTTAATTAACCCTATTAATAAGACTTCGATGTCCGTCCGTCGTACGAGTATGTCTGTCTGTTGCCGATCACACGAATTTTCACACATCTATTTCTGTTTTACATATTTTACATAGTCCGTATTAATATAGACTGATGTGACAAGCAAGACATTATCATCATCCTCAGCCCGTGGTCGTCCACTGCTGGACATAGCCTTTCAAATGTTGCGCCACCAAATCCGGTCCTCTGCTCTCCCCATCCATCAGCTCGCCGCCACTCTCTTCAGGTCTTGTGCAGGACATGTGCCTGATAAAATAGTCTAAATTGATTGGAAATATTATGCACACTGAACGAAACTAGATTTTCTTCCGTTTTTCATTATTCAAAATGGGGTTTATATCAATTTGTGGTATGATATTCGTGATTAAGGCCAGGTAGTTCTGTCAAATTAGGCATTTAACGCTGTCTTGTTCTCGCGACCGTCACCGACCGCGGAATTGGTGCCACAGTGCAGAAATAACATTAAAATATTGGACTATGTAATTTAAACTCATTTTTTGTTCAAGATTTGTTTATACTAGTGATAACAATTTTGTGAATTGTGAAGTGATAAGAGTTTTTTTAACCCCCGACCAAAAAAAGGGGTGTTATAAGTTTGACGTCGATGTCTGTCTGTCTGTCTGTCTATCTGTCTGTCTGTCTGTCTGTCTGTCTGTCTGTCTGTCTGTCTGTCTGTCTGTCTCTGTGTGTGTCTGTCTGTGGCACCGTAGAGCTCAAACGGATGGGCCGATTTCAATGCGTTTTTTTTTATTTGAAGGTTAATATCTGTGCAGATGTTCTTAGCTATGTTTGGTTAATATCGATTCAAAATGGCCGCCTCCACAAAATGGCGGACAAAATATTTCTTCACAACCTACCTCAATATGGGTATCAAACGAAAGGGCTTGACTAGTAGAATACTAAACATTATAAAAAAATTCAAATTCAAGATGGCCGCCACCACAAAATGGCGGATTATATTATATTTTTCACTACTACCTCAATATGGGTATCAAACGAAAGGGTTTGACTAGTAGAATACTTTACACAATGACAAATTTCAAATCCAAGATGGCCGCTACCACAAAATGGTGAAATACATTTCTTTTTTCTCAACTCCCTTAATATGGGTATCAAATGAAAGGGCTTGACTAGTAGAATATTGTACACATAACAAATCCCAGGAAGTCGGGGATTAATCAAAATTTTTAATTTTGTTCTTGCGGTAAATGATAAGTTTAATTTATACAAATGCAAATTATTATTTTTTTCTATGTCAGAAAGTTATATAAATTCTCAATTGAGTACAACAAAAAATCACCGATTTTTAACCCCCGACCAAAAAAAGGGGTGTTATAAGTTTGACGTCGATGTCTGTCTGTCTGTCTGTCTGTCTGTCTATTTGAAGTTTAATATCCGTGCGGATGTTCTTAGCTATGTTTGGTTAATATCGATTCAAGATGGCGGCCTCCACAAAATGGCGGACAAAATATTTTTTCACAACCTACCTCAATATGGGTATTAAATGAAAGGGCTTGACTAGTAGAATACATGTCTTTATGACAAATTTCAAATACAAAATGGCCGCCACCACAAAATGGCGAATTACATTATTTTTTTCACTACTTCCTCAATATGGGTATCAAACGAAAGGGCCTGACTAGTAGAATACATGTCACTATGACAAATTTCAAATCCAAGATGGCCGCTTCCACAAAATGGCGAAATACATATATTTTTCCCCAACTCCCTTAATATGGGTATCAAATGAAAGGGCATGACTAGTAGAATGTTGTGCAGATAACAAATCTGAGGTAGTCGGGGGTTAATCAAAATTTTTAATTTTGTTCTTGTTGATATATAAACGAAGAAATATTACATTTATCTATACTCGTAGATATACAAAACTCAACCTTTTCTTTTTGGTCACACTAAAAGTTGAGAACGGCTTTTCCAATTTCATGCATCTTTTTTAAATGGTTCCTAATAATTCACAAGTTCGTCAAAAATTTTAAAAAATGTGCCTAAACGTAATGTAAGGCCAGTAAAAATAGAAGGATTTTAGGTCAACTTTGCACTAAATTTCTAATCCAATTTTTTTCTATGAGGTAAAGATCACTTACTGAGCATAAAATTACAAAATGCTCACAGATCCAGGTAGAGCTTCAAACGCCAATTGAAAAAAACTGTTTTAGCCGATATTTTGGAGAGAGAGCCGATTTTCTTAGCATTCTATGGATTCACCGTGCGGGTGCCGGGTCCATCGTGTGGCAGAGAGAAAAAACCGAGTAGACCCCGACACTTGTGACTCGGACGTAGGTTTAAGGGGCCCTTTCTGACGTACATCAACACTCACCTTCACTACTCGTTTTTCTCTCCTGCCCAGCCAAATCTGATATGAGCCTACTAGTGCAGCTTTAGATACTCGTTCTAGTATAGAACTTACTGCACTTCTGGATAAGCCAAGGTCTTTCAGCAGGTTATAGAAAATTTTGCTGGTATACCTCTCGCTCCCACTTCTACAGCGTATAAACTAACTACATAGCCGTTTTTATTAATTCGTGTAGGAGGTCGTAATGCTTATTTTGTTTCATCGCGTGGTCTTAAGGTATAATAGTTTCTCACGGTACGGTAAGTTCTACAAGGACTATGCGTTTCGTAGCTCTAGAAAACAAGAAAATGTCCGGTCTGGATGACGAAACACCCACATCCTCTGGGATCTTGTAGTGCCTTTCATACGTGTCCATTAAAATAGTCCAATCAGGTGCTGTACCCAGGATTGAGTAAGGCTTGTGCCTGGAGTTTGAAGTCGAGCCTTCTTTTACAAAGTTAATTTCAAGTACTCTGTCATGGCGCCGCGAGTAATAACCCCTATTAAGGAGCACCTTGCATCCCACCAATATGTGCCTTACTGTACATATCGCCTCTTCACAAGTATAGCAACATTTTTCAGAGGCTTTTCCACACCTTACCAAGTTACTCTGGTCAGGGAGAGTAATTTGGAATGCATTTAGATAAAATTTTAATAAGGCAGGAGACCAGTCATAGATCAAGGTGCGCCACTTTAGAGCTAATGGGATACAGAACTCACCTATGGTTAACCACTCACTTTGCATTTCTAAATTCATAGCGTGCACTTTGTAACCGTCATTTTCGTCTTGTTGTAGAAAGGTTTTTACCATGTCTCGGTCTTCCCTTTTCTTTCTCGCACCCAACCCAGCAGTATTTACTTGTGCACCTGCTATATATTTTGACAATAATTGTAGAAAATAAAATTTGGCATCTTTTGTTGCTAGTAAACTATTTTTGTAAAACTTACCGTTTCCGATTTATAACCCATTTAATGATACGATTGCGATGATGCCTATAATAGTGGATGAAAATGATGTGGTCTACGATGGAACTTGTTTCTCTAATAGAAACAAGCACAGTGTACGTCGTTACCCCAAGGTTCGAACCTTCGACAAAAACCCACTCTGGCAATGCGTTTCACAGCTTAGTTGTTCTTATGACAAAAATGGAGACCAAACTCTTCGTTCAACTCTTCAATCATGATGATGAACGGTGCTGTTTATTCGAGCAACGAGCGATGAGATAGAATAACTTTAATTTAAAAACCCCGACTATAAAAAAATTTACACGTAAAAATTTTTTACCTACTATCTAAGGACACTTTGGCGAGTCAGACTAGTCTTAGAATATCTTTGTTACCAAAATCCATCCATTTGGAATCCAGCCGTTTGGAAGATATGTGGAAATAAAAGATTTACAAACATAATAGATACGCGCGAAAAACATAACCCTCCTTCCATTCCGGTAAAAAGGGACATGTTTATGCTACTGGGAACAGAATTCACATCTTATTATTTTTACATTGTTATCATCAAATTTGACATAATAAATCGTGATCGGTAAGTTCGAAAAAAAAGTTTACTGGCAACAAAAGATGGGAAATTTTATTTTCTACAATAATAATTAATAGGCTTTATAACATTTTCAGAATATCGGCCAAAAACGTTTTTTCGAGCTGGCGCTTGAAGCTCCACCTGGATTTGTTATTATTTTGTGATTTTATGCTCAGGAAATTATTCTAAACCTTATGTAAAAAATACGAATCGGAAATTTAGATTATTTAGATAATTTAGAGTTAAATTCTACGAGTAATTTTACTGCCTAAAAGGCTTCTTATCAAATTTGGTCGAGTGTCTAAATTTCTATGAACAATATTAACATTTTCATACAAAAAAAAGAAAAAACAATAAATTTTGGTGGTGTCACAAACTTGGAAAAGAAATAAAAAATTAAAAATTCTAACAAAACCATACGTGATCTATGGAAAGGTGTTCAAAATTGTATTGAAGTTCCTAACATTATTTTTCTAAACTGAATAGTTTGCGCGAAAGTCTCTTCCAAAGTGGTAAAATATGTATGTGAGGACTTTTCTTCCAAGTACTAAGTACCTTACTACCAAAGAATTTACCTAAATGGCATATAAATGCAAGTTAGGTATCATAAATGATACTATATAGCATATATATTCGGGGATTTACGCAGGGGGATTTCTCCCCTCTCATTATTTCCTTATCCCGATCTCTGATTTAACGGACGAATATTTTACCGATACTTATCTATTTTCCATTGCATCCGCATTGAATTTTTTACTGATGTGTTATCGACGTCAGTTTTTTGAGACTCCCCTTTTGGTCTACAACATAAAGTAAACAGCGTACTAATTAGTATCAGCGTCTATTTGCAATTCCAATGAAAACGGTATCAAAAATCAAGATCATAGCGTGCTTCACTAGTAATACCTACTGATATTGTTATACTGTGGCACTATGATCGTAATATTTAAAATTTATCGGTTGTCAAATTTGCAAAATCAAGCACAGGCCCGTCGTCCGTGAGCGCCGAAACGCGACTGATCAGGCTTGCCGAACGGCGCGCTATATATATGGTTAGATATTAAACATAATGAACAACTGATACTTTTTATCAAGTCAAACTCTGCGAATGCATCTATAACTTTTTAGTGGCTATCGTTGAGTACAAAAATTTAGTAAAAAAATTCATTAGTTTAGTCATAAACTTGAAACAACTTTTTGAAAAGGGGTAACTTTGGGATTTTTTTCTATCAAGTAAAATTCATTAAAACGTGTTACTGACTGCGAATTGCACTAGATTAGATCCTGAACTATTACATATATTTTTTTCAGAGTTTAATACACTATTTTAAAGGTCCTAAAGTTGTTTTAAAAATTCAAAATTACGGCCCACACGCCCTTAAGAGAATACTATAGGTAGATCAAATTTCAGATCGATCATTTCGAAAATTCAACTACTTTATTTATTTATTTATTTATTAATTCAATGAGCACACAAAACAGAATGTAATAAATATAAACTATAACATAAGAGTATACTGTACAGAACTGTATTACATTCCAAACTATGTGGGCCTAGAAACAACAATTATTTAAATTCAGTGGTTTGATAATAATAACATTACATTAGTGATAATACATAAAGAAACTTAGGCCAACATATCTGAACTTAAAACTAAAAACTAACTACTGGCCCGATTTCAAAAATTCTTTCAGCGTTGGATACGTACTTGGCCCTGAGTGCTATAAACTAAATATTACGTGTGACGGCGAAGCAGGGCAGACTGCTAGTGGGTTACATAGATTAGTTGTACGAGTCAAACGAAGTCGGGTGTTTAGCTAGTTTACCTCTATGTTCAAGGCAAACATTTTTTTTTCTACATCTATGTTAATTCTAAAACACGGTTGATTCGTTCTTTAAAACTGTTAAACCAAGAAGTTAAAGTCCACGCGAAACGAGTTTTATTTACAAAAAGTAAACTAGCAAGTTCTAAATATAGAGGACTGAGCTAGCAGCGGCATACAGACAGTCCCATAACTTGTCTAGTATTAGATTGCTGTGTGATACGCGTATGTTGGATGTCTCTTTCTTTCTTATACAAATACAAATATCTTTATTGCTGTTTGCAGGTAAGATAAGATGATACAAAACATTTAAATAATTGACCCATACAAACTGACCTCTTCTTCTAGAGGCATGCAATATGTCTGGCAACGCAGTTTCCATTGGTCTGAATTTATACAATGATAATAATAGTCGGCTGATAAAGTCTTCTTCTTCTTTTTTAATTTTTAACTTTTAATCGGTTGTATCATATACGAGTATGTCATCTGATTCATCATGTATTAATTTCTGGTTGTGTAGTTTCCCGTTGTGTTATGTTAGTGTGATATGTTTGATGAGTACAATTACGCCAACGTCTTGTGCTTCAGCAGGATATAAATAAATATGAGTGGACATTTCACACACAACACCATCTGACCCCAAACTAAGTAAAGCTTGTAATATGGAAGCCAGATAGCTGATATAAACTTTTTTTTAATGCATACTTATTATACACAGAAAATACCCAGGCACAGTACAAATATGTGAATTCATCACACAAACATTTGCACTGGGTGGGGATCGAACCCACGGCTTCGCAGGCAGAGTTACTACCCACTAAGCCACCAGGACAGCCAACTTATTATTACACGAGATGACTAAAAGAAAACGAATTAGTCCATCAGTCAGATTATTTCTTAAGTAAATCATGTTGTTCACGTCTTTTTTCTTCAGTATCACAAACTAAAAATGAAAGGAATAGTAGAGATACCATTTATTACACTGCGCTAAATTTAGCGAATGAATTATGCTATGTAGCTTACTGAATGTTTAAAATTTTGACCGTAGTTTCCACGTACATCTTGGAACACTGTAAATTTGTACGTAGAAATCTGCAATTTTTCACAAAACTGATAGATAGACGAAATTACCCAACTAGATCGAACCACAAACACAATCTAAATTTGACGTGTTCTAAATTAAAATTGCATAGCTCGGGTCTAAACTCGATGTCAGTTAAAATGTATAACAAACTGCACTATAAAATGAAAGAAATTAATTCTGCTGAAAAGTTTATCAAAACGTTAAAAAATATACTATGTACTTGTAAAAGCTTACTACACAATAGACGAATACCCTTGTTGACAAATCAATTGTCAAATAAGTCGATCCGCTCCGCATGACATTAATTATATTACCACCCAATCAGGATCAGTATATAAAACTATTGCAAACACCATGTTTAAATAAGACTAACAAATGTTTGCAATAAAATGATAGAGTATTGTTATTAGGGGCAATTCACTGAACTCAGTAGCGACTAATTTCAGCCTTCAAAATCTAGCCAAGTGTAATAACCAGTTTTAACTCCTCCAAGCCTGGCGCAAGGAACTACGTACAAAAAAAAACCATTCCAGTTAGAATAAGTATTGACTCAGACCTTAGATAGAGAATAAGTAAATAGATCCAGGGTTTTCCGCACGGTTCTTTTGTACCAATCGTAAGCAGATGAGGTGTATGTTAGCTATGGCGACATAGTGATGTGCCGCGACAAAAGTTTGACACTTCCACAAGAGCGATCAGACCAGGCGCGGTCCCAGCCTCGAATTTGGAGGGGGTCACTAGTACGTAGCCTCAGGTTTTGGGGGTCACAAGTAGAAATACAATAAATCGAGCAAAAAATACTTTACTAGTAGCCCCCAAGATTTTACCCGTGTAGTGCCCGTTCGAGTTGTTTTCCCGCGTTAAAAAATAGTCTATGTACCATTAGATATGTTTTCAAAAAGGAGACATTCTTTGTTGTAATGGCTTGAAAGTTTGGTGCCTCAAAAACTTCATTTTATTTAATTTAATAACCACTTTTTATCTTCTGTATATGAATCTAGTTTTGTTACATTCTCTGTTTACCTGCTTGCATGCTAAATGCGGGACCTGGAGAACTGTCATGTATTTTAAGTACCACCCTTGTAACCCAGGACCACAAGCTGAATAAATTGATTTGATTTGAGATATTTTTAATTTTCTTAGATTTTTTGTTCAACGTATACGATTTTTGGGGGGGGGGTCATGTCCCCTGTGACCCCCCCCCCCTCGGACCGCGCATGGATCAGTCCTGTGCTTTCGGTGTAAAGCGTTTGTTCTAACTCTATACGTAGTATATGTAAACTCACTCAGATACAGTAAGCAATAGTTAGCACGGACACGCAAGCCTACTGTGAGAGGATACGCCAATGACCGCGGTACTTACGTGTATTGCATATCAACACGTCGATACGTTCCGTTAACCTAGAGCCTATTATGTGAGGGATAGAGGTTAGAATAGATTGCATTTTGTAACGGCTCCAAAGGATAGTCATGGAGAATTTTCTTTTACGCCTTAGACGTGTAAATTGTTTGAGTCTATAAAAGCGTCACGCTTTAGAATGGTGTGTGTTTTATATTGGAAATGATATTAAACATATGTATTTATTCATTATTAAACTGGTTGGCTTATTCCCCACGGCACTACCAAGCCGCACTACTGGTAGTGCCGTTGGGATTTTGGCGACTGGCGAATGGCGACTGCCGATCGGAATCCCAGGTGCACCAGTGTTTTCAAAGTCATGTGCGTAATGCCACTAACTTAAAAACGGTCACTTCAGAAAAATAATGCTACTAACTCGGAGCCTTCTCGGCCCCGAGTTAGTAGCATTATTATTTACTAGATGCCCGCCCCGGCTTCGCCCGTGGTATATTATATAGCACTCATCGGGATCCCGTACATATCCAACGGTGAAAGAATGACTGAAATCGGTTCACTCATTCCTGAGAATATCGATTTCAAACAAAAACCTCTTCAGCAACCTGCTACGCCACCTGTCGGAAATTGGTCGTACCAACTCAGATTTAGAAAAAAAAAAATAGCAAAGGTTTATATTCAAGGCACAGATTACTGAAATTGAATGACGCAATCTTTGACACATGCTGTCATGTGTCATGTCAAAGCACGAAACGTACGAAAACTCTCAAAAGGGGAATATTTTTTCCCGATTTTGTTACATTCTTGTTTCATGCTCCACTTCAATTAATAGTAGAGTTATTTTCTATAGCCTAAAGCCTTCCTCGATAAATGGACTATCCAATAGAAAAATAATCTTTCAATTCGGACCAGTACTTCCCGAGATCCTAGCGTTCAAGCAAACAAACAAACAAACAAACTTCAGCTTTATAATATTAGTATAGATTTATTTTTATTCCCCACGGCACTACTGGTAAAACGTTTTTGTACTCGGTAGTGCAGAAGGGAACGAAGATGTAAGACATTTAAAAATTCCCCACGACACTATTGGCCAGTAGTGCAGAAGGGGGAAAATATCCCCACGGCACTACCAGTAGTGCGGCTTGGTAGTGCCGTGGGGAATAAGCCAACTGGTTTGTAGGAGTCTTTGCAAAGTCTGTCCGGGGATGTTCTACCTTTACCAGTTATTCTAATACCACCAATAATGTTCCAAAATTGTTGTTTATTGAAATTAAAACTTCTTTTGTCTCGCCGCAGACCGATTTTTCGTGGGCTGTGAATTGAATTCTAGCGTCACGCTCGGGAATGATAAGAAATCTTCGGGTGAACTCGGGACCATGGTCATGTTCATGACCACGCCCTGCGGTTTCATCCGCGTAGTTTCTAAAGTAACATAAGATTTAATTCTGAGTTGAAAGGTTTTACTTCTATCTTCCTATAACTGCCATTGTTTTAGCTACGTATTTTAATAGGTTTATATTTTACCATCATCGAGCCTGATGTTAAGCGTCGATGCGGTCTACGATGGAGAATGCTCAATGCTTATCTGTTATAATCTCGATTTGAAGACACTATGATTGTAACTATCGGGGCAATCTCACTCGGGGAACACATTCCAAAGCACTCTTGTGTTCCGATAAATTCTTGGAGCATGCCGGTTTCCTCACGATGTTTTTACTGTTCAAACCAATGGTGATGACAAGCGATTACATTTGCACTTGGGGAATTTTAATAGGATACCTAATTTTTTTTTAAAGTGAATATTTTATTTAATCGATTTTTATTAGAAGAGTAAATAATTGAATTAATTTACGTATAGGTGCAGTCGGGATTCGAAGCTATGACCTAACAATAAGGTTGTTAACTCTTTTTGGAATAGCTTTTATTTTGAAGATTGGCACTTATTTTCCATAAAAAATACTAATAACTGTTTTAGATTATTAAATACACAATAGTGAAGTCATTTTGAATTTTCCCGCTAAAACACTAACGACTACGTCACTACCCGAAAATCATTGGTCGCGATACTGTATGCCCAGTTCATGTTTCCTTCTATTTATTTGAGTACAAACAAACAAAATCGTAAATTAAGAGCGCCAACTATAATAAAATGCAGAGAAGTAATCAGTATAGTAAGTCTTCGACCTGCGAGAGCTTGTTTTGCGGTTAGTGACGTAATAAGTCATATTGGGTTTCCAGTCACGTGACAACATAATAAAAATATAGCCTTTATTGAAAATAATTCATAATACGTTTTCTACGTTATATTAAATTATAAAAAAGTGAGTTTTGATATTCTATTTAATACAAACTGTCATAAAACTAACACTAAACATTAATTTGTGATTAGTGTTGACATCCCTATGTCACTATTCTCACTATGCCTCTCGGCTTTATAAATAACGCAAGGCTATTGAAGCTATGAAAAAGTTGTATATAATTGATCCTATAAGTGTCGGTACTTAGCATTACGAAGCAAGATAATCTAAGTGTGTGTTGCTTAATTTGAGTTTCGTGATTTATATAACCTTCTTTAGTCAAAAGTTCAAGTTATATGTGTTTTTTTCGTAATATTATAATGGGACAAGCGAAAAGCGTGCCTGATAGTAAGCCTGTTCATAATAGTACGGTGCCACGCGAATATCGCACTTGTCACGGTATACGATGCCGATGGAGCGTGCTCACTTAGAAGAAAGCGGTTTACTCTCGGCTTGAAGGATGCTACTACGCATCGATATAAATCATTGAGATGTGCCCTCCCAAATTTCAGGCGCACGGAATTATGTTATCGTCGAGAAGAGTGAGCTCACTCTTTCCGCTCTAGTTGGTTGTAGGAAGCGGTGAACGCCGGACATTTATACCATTCACTATTCGTTGTTAACAACAAAAATAAATAGAACCGCAACATACCTCGCCGCTAGCGATTCTAGGGGTCAAGTAGATGGGTAGTTGTAAACCACTCACGTTTCACACAGAAACGCAGTTTGTTAACAATTTCAAGGTGCTCAGGGCACATCTATAGATTTATATCGATGGCTACTACGTATGTCGGGGACGTGAATAAGCAAAATTTATCCAAAAAACGTTAAACGGGTACGTTCCGCTACGTCACTGTCGCCGACACTCTTAGATCTCTGTATATAAAAACGTTATGTTGGTTTGTGTACGCTTTAAAAACTCAAAAAGCTCTGCACCGATCGAGCTGAAATTTTACAATGATATATAATCCGCATCAAGGATTGTTTTATCTAATTTTTGCATCACAATGTGCTACAGCGAAGCGTGGCAGGGTACAGCTAGTTGGTAATAAAGTTCGTCTAAGTGTGTAGTGTAAGTGGTTTACACATCACCAATCTACTTGACCCCTAGATTCGCTAGCGGTGAGGTATGCTGTGGATCTATCGATTTTGGGTGTTGACAACGAATTGTGATAGCTAAAAACGTCCGGCGTTCACCGCTTCCCGCAACCAACCAGAACGGAAAGAGTGAGGTCACTCTTCCCAATGATGACATAATTCCGTGCGTAATAAGAGAATAACCAACATAACGTTTTTATATATAGAGACTAGCTGTACCCTAGCACGCTTCGCTGTAACACATTGTGATGCAAAAATTAGATAAAAAGAATCCTTGAATAATTCTATATTCTACACTTATTTGCATTCTAAAGCTAAATGAAATTAATTAATATTATGTCGATATTCATATATCATATATTCGATATGAATAAATCTACAATCCTCTAAACAAGTGTTCTTAGCATGGATATCTAGACTAGATGGCAATGTTTCTAACGTTAGAATTTCTAGATGGTCATGGTCCCGAGTTCACCCGAACATTTATTTCACTTACGAGCGTGACGAATAATCTGTGTGTGGCGCGCCAAACGAAATTTTCACTTCCGAAATAACAGCTTCCATTTCATTCTATAAAATGTAATCTGATATTTCATTTACGGCCTCTCTTCATACGCTGTCTTGTACCTACTGCTTGAGAGCTGTAATGCTAATTAGGTTTGCTCATAAAAAAACTTGTGTACTTTGTATTCAAGAACCAAGTTGGAGATTCGATCAAACAAACATGTTCGTACTTGGCCAATGCTATTTTTTTCTTGTTTGAACATCTGACGTTTTTCCACGTGGTAAAAACTCTTTGATTGATCTTGTGTAGGATATATGTTGACAGATTAAGTCATTTTAATCTGCGTACGTAGTTAGATGGATTAACAATAAATAAAAATAATCGTCAATACGCATCGTCAGGAGGTTCCTCTCTCTGCAGCCCTAACCACCGGTAGCTTGGGTCCTGCCCCGCTGCTGGCGGCACCCTAGTTTTTAAGTTTTTTATAATGTTTATATTTTTATACCTATTGTAAAAAACTTAGAAATTAAGATGAATGAATAAATAACTGAATAATAAAAATAAAAACCGGTCAAGTGCGAGTGGGACTCGCGCACGAAGGGTTCCGTACCATTAGCAAATAAACGGCGAAAACATCTTTTTTTATTGCATGATTTATTTTATTTTAATTAATTATATTTAAAGATAACACACAACTAAACATATTGTGAATAGTTAAAGCGTCTACTTGTTACCGCTATTAGTCTCGAGCAAGAAACGGTAAAAAAATCGTTCGATTATAATCGAACTGTATATACAATTTTACGGCGAAACGACACTCGTCTTCGCGTAGCAATGGTTAAAATTTGATAATGGTAATTTTAATATCCTTTTATTGTTTTTAAACTTTCGCTATTTGAACACATAATGTAAATTTTAGTATTAAAATTAACGTGGTTGTTACACATATTTAATTGAATAACGGGACACTCACGTATATACGGTCGGTCAATCCGACTCGAGTTTCGGCCGCGTCCGGCGGCCTTTTTCAAAACGAGTGCACGCGCGGTGGCTGCCGTTTGGCACTCAAACGGGCCAAACGGGCAGCCACCGCGCGTGTGCTCACTTGAAAAAGGCCGCCGGACGCGGCCGAAACTCGAGTCGGATTGACCGACCGTATATACGTGAGTGTCCCGTTATTCAATTAAATACATAATGTAAACACTACTTATAAAACTAAAATACAATGAGAACTACACTACGCTACATACCTAACTAATTACACTAAGCACATCTGAATTATCCATAGACCAATGAATGTCTATAGGTAATCAAGATGTTCAAGCATACAGGACTTTATATAGGGCTTTGTCACGGTTAGAATTATTATTCAATTCTAATTTTAATAAATAAATCGTCAAGGTGATTACATAACATGTTTACATGTTCCTTGTAGTACACGAAATCGAGTATTGGTAAGGTATCGTTGTTGGCGTCAAGTGTCGAGCGTAATGGACGTTTAATGTCTGCGGTCGAGGTGTTGTGTGCGGTCTGACTGGTTCGCGGAATTATCTGGTGTCAATAGGTGGTCATATCACTCCCTGGTTAAGCATAGAATAGGCGTGTCGACTAATTTTTGATTTAATGTGCCATCAAAAGACTACTCAATAACTGAAACATACGTGAATGAATTACTTTGTTATCTTAAAAACTTCCCGTGATATCACGATTTTAAAATCACTATTTTGGACTCTCCTAAAAAACGCTTCGTACAAAAACACTACGAAGCGTGACGTCACAGTGCCGTATTTTCTATGCGTCGCGCGTAAAGTTTGTATGGTAGCTATATTAAATATTGCGTTTAGGAAAATGGTTTCATAACAAAAGTAACTTGAAATTGAATGGGTTATCCAATGGTAAATTATTTTTTTAATAAGTCCGTACTTTTAAAATGGACTTGCCCATCCAGCTTTGAATAAAAAAATAAAGTAAGTTAAACTAAAAAAAATATCAAAACTAAAATTGGTACACATTTTATTCTATTTAAATACTGTCATTATATCAAATAATTTAATATAATTGCAGGACCTGTCGACACGCCTATTTATATAATCCTAGTAATTTTATAAATGTCAATGTTTGGATGTTTGTAGCTGAATCACGCCGTGGCGTTTGAACAGGGTATACCGCCTAGCTAAAACTGTCTTAGCTTTGGTATTGCTCTGTCTTTTCTTTTCGCTTACAATGATAGAGACTGCAATAGCAAAGCAATAGCCGATTTATTTGGTAAGCCACCGGGTCGACATGTGGAACACAGTTAGATTATAGTCTGGAAGGACACACGGGCTAGCATAGAACACATAAGCCAGACGATTTCGTTGGGGCTTAAACATCAGAAAATATAAAAAAGATTGTTTTTATCCCCATTTATTTATTTATTTATTTATTTAGGTATACAAAACAGTACACAGTTAACAATAAACTTAAATAATATATAACAATTTACAGTTTTGGCCTAAACTATGCACCTAACTATGTATACACCACATGAGTAATTAAACGACATCAGGAAAGATACTAATTAAAATTAAGTTAAATCAATATAAATGACAATATAACCATATAATAAATCTAAATTCAAGTTATTAAGTTTGATTTGAGTTAGAGACGCAGTAGAGACTCTGGGCAGTTGGGGCACTGAGGCGCGGGAGCTCGTTAGAGAGTTAGGACAACGCATAAGGGAAAATGGCGGTGACTCCCGCTCCGGCTTGTACTTGCCACAAAGATTGTCCATAGCTATTCAGCGTGGTAATGCTGCCAGCGTAATGAGCACCTTTGTGCCAGGTACCGTTAGGGGTGGGCTATGTGACTGATGAATTCATGATGTTATTTTTAATTGTGTGATTTAGTAGCTTATATCTTTATTTAAACTTTGCCAATTTATTATATTAAAGTATTTAGTAATATGTTGAAATATACATACATTTCGTCATTCGGATGTTTGACTTAAATTATACAGATAGTTTTTTACTACAATAAGTATGATTAAATACGTTAGTTAAAAAGAAATTGTCAGTCATAGGAGCTACCGATAGAAGTGAAAACTTACAACCCAGAATTTGATGGCTTACTTTGGAAACCGGAGGGCGTGGTCACCCGAAGATTTCTTATCATTGCCGAGCGTGACGCTCGAATTCAATTCACAGCACATGAAAAACTTGTTGCGCGCCAAATAAAGTTTTCACTTAAAAAAAAATATGGAGGTAACTTGACATTTTATTTGGTTGTTATTTAAGCTAAAAAAAATTGAGATTTTCAAAATGACAGATCATTTTGGTGAGACACCTGCCAGGTGACCTAAATAGGGGGATTCATTTTGTTCTACTACTCATCAGCCAGGTTGCGCCCTCCGTTTTGGGGCATGATGGAGAAGTAATAAGTATTCAGCTTGCTTCAAACACCTACCTAAAATTTGGAGCCCGCTGTCCGAAGATAATATACCCATTGGACTGATCGTACGACTGCCCTACTTAGCGTTTTATAAGCATAATTGCGCTATGCCTGTTGCGACTTCGGTCAGTCAGGCTTTTGATTTCGGCCGAAAGAGTGCTGGCAAAAAATCCGTAAAAAAATATAAAATATAAGTTTCTGCTCAGTGAAATGGTGCGGAAAGAATAGCAGGACATCCAGCTTTACAATGAACGGTAAATGGCTGTCCTGGTCGCTTAGTTGGTAGTACGTCTGCCTGCAAAGCCGTGGGTCGTGGGTTCAATCCCCACCCAGTGCAAATGTTTGTGTGATGAATTCAAATATTTGTACTGTGCCTGGGTGTTTTCTATGTATAATGAGTATGTATTTAAAAATATGTAAGTATATATCAGCTATCTGGCTTCCGTAATACAAGTTTTGTTTAGTTTGGGGTCAGATGGTGTTGTGTGTGTGTGTGTGTGAAATGTTCACCTATATTTATATTTATATATCATTTCACAAGTAATTTAATGCAATAATCACGAAAACAAAACATCATCAATCTAAAAAAATAAAACGAACATTTAAAAAACAACGAAATGAGAACCCGTTGATGTCTTTCTTTGTATCCTGCTCTGACCTTAGAAGTTTGCATTACTCTATCTCGTTTTGTCCGATCATTGGTGGAAAGCAGTGCACGTGACACGGATATGCGGTTTATCACAGCGCGGCGTTTTACCTCGTCCTGCGCCCCCGCTGGTGACTTGTGGGTTTAAGCGGATTCGTTTCATTGCCGATCAACAGGTTATTTAATCTGTGCCGCTGTCGGAATATATGTTTGTAACAGTATAATTGGTTATGTTGATTGCGAAAGAAGCGTACAGAGTCGTATGCTCGCCGCTAGTGTTGCTGAACGCAAGGTTTCCACGAAGACTGGTTGCTAATCGCGTGTACACTCAACTCCACAATGCGCGTTAAGGTTAGAACACACGGGCACCTTGCAACAGGTTTATTTTAATATTTTCATAAGTGATAACTATTATGAAAGGGTACGCTTTGTTACGTAACACTTTACAGCGCTACTCTGTCTTCCTATTTTTTGAAAAAGTGACGAGACTAGTAGGACATGTGCCTGATGGTAAGCAACATGCCTGCCACATAACAGCACAGCGACACGCAGCTATTGGAACACGAAGAGTCCAAATCATTACATAGCACTGCACTGCGCTCGTCATCCAGAGATCTAAGATATTATATCTATAAGCCCTGTAATTTCTCAGCAATCTGGGTTTCATAATACAAGCTTTGCTTAGTTTGGGGTCAGATGGTGTTGTTTGTGAAATGTCCACCAATATTAATTAATTTATTTACTTTCACATTTATAATTTATTAGTATTTATTTATATACTAGTTTATATATATAAATACTAGTATAATAATAATAATATTTTTTTATTCAGTGACAAACAACATGTAACATGATTATAAATGCGATACTTAAAAATACTCTAACAATAACAAAAATGCACAGTTACAATAATGAAATCAGGAAGCCCTAGCCCCCACAGTAGGATTCCCTGTATTTGTGGGAGTTAGTTCTCTTCAAGAGTGCTTTGTAAGAGTTAAAAGAAGCAGAGGAAGAGTGTGAGTATGTCGATAAGAGTGTACATGGATGTAAAAATGTTAATAAGTGTGTAAGTAAGATTAAAAAAAATGTATATATGTGTGAATGTAGGTGTTTTCGTGTCTGTTGAGAGAAAGAGTGCATTTGTGTGTGATTTAGGAGAATGAAACCTAAACGTTTATGACTAAGTGTGGGAATGAGGTGTATTATTGTGTGTTAATGTAGGGATTTGTTTATCCAAGCCATGCGTGCGATATTACTAATTATTTGTTAATAACTTGCTGTTAGTTAATAATCTGCTCGTATTATATTTTCGGTTTGACTGTGTCCTAGGGAAAGTAGATATTCGTTGATCTTTTTTTTACATTTCCATTTTGTGTCTTTTACTAAGTTTAGTTTTTCATTTAGTTGTTTGTAAATTACAGCTCCCAAGTAACCATAGCACCTCTGACCAAACTTAGTATTTTTCCTGGTAATTCCCCATCTGAAAGTGCTGTCAAGGCCGCATATCTGGGCAGTAATAATGTGTTGTATGCAAAGCTGTTCTATGGAATCTTAGCGCACATGATAGAATGAACAGCTGATGGACTCGGAGTTGTTTAGTGTCCTTACACAGGTCATCAGTTGAATAAAATAACGGTTTTCTGTGCGCTACTTTTAAGACCAGACGTTGTGCTCTTTCCGCTTTTATTAGACTTGTAGTGCAAGCTGCTCCCCAAGCAGAGACGCAATAACCCAACAAAGATTTGCATAGTGCAGTGTAGACCATGGTGATAGTTTTGTAGTCCCCAATATTCCTCAATCTTTTGAAAACAAATACAAGTTTTTTGAGACGCATGCTCAATGCTTCAATTTGCTTATTCCAAGATAGCTGCTCATCTATGTAAATGCCAAGGTATATAACATTAGAGATTTGTTCCAAAATTGTGCATTGGCATCTATCTTGTTGGCCAGAAGAGGCTGTGCATACGTGGAGCTTTATTTATACAGAGAGGATTAGTTGGTGCTGATCGGGCTGATATGCGAAACACTACAATTTTGGTTTTAGCTGCGTTAAGACTTAGTAAATTTCTTTGGAGCCTATATATATGTATAGTATACTAGTTTATATATAGTTTCGGAGAAAAGTGGCTGTGACATACGGACGGACAGACAGACAGACAGACATGACGAATCTATAAGGATCCCGTATTTTGCCATTTGGCTACGGAACCCTAAAAATATAGGTACTGGCGCACATAATGTAAAGCATACTCGTCGTGCCGTGTACGTTCTCCTTTAGCTGCTAGTAAGGAAGTATCATAAGTATAAAGTCCACACCAGTGTTATACCTACATGAAGTTACGGGCTGGTTTTATGATGGAGTTGAGCAACCTCGCTTCAAGTAAAGTTAAATGTCATTTATTTTCAGTAAAATAATTTTGCAAAAATTAAACAACTTGCATTGCCCTGCGGGCTACTAGCGTAGCTTTCGATGTTTGTTATTTTCCCAGGAAAAAATAGCCTATGTATTATTTCAGAGCATTATCTGTCTGTGTACCAAATTTCATCCTAATTTCTTAAGTAGTTTTTGCGTGAAAATTAACAAACATACATACAAACTTTTGCGTTTAAATATTACTATGATTAGGACAGGCGCGGTCCCAGTCGAATTTTGGAGGGGGTCACCAGTACGCAGTCTCAGGTTTTGGGGGGGGTCACAAGTAGAAATACAACAAACCGATCAAAAACTACTTTACTAACAACCCCCCAAGATTTTACCCGCGTAGTTCCCGTTCTAATTGTTTTCCTGCGTTAAAAAATAGTCTATGCACTATTATTAGACATTTTTAATTTTCTTAGATTTTTTGTTTAACTTATACTGTGACCCCCCCTCGGACCGCGCATGGATTAGGAATACTTGTATAGGTAAACTGTCATCGCTCCGAAAACTTTACTATATAAATTACTAATAAATGAGTATCATCATCATCAGTCTATCATTAGTCCATTGCGTCTCTTTTCCATTGTGTGAAAATTACGGTATTGGAAATTCGTGGATGAAATCGCGTGGTATATATACTTACACTAGCGGCCCGTTCCGGCTTCGCTCGGATAATAACCTAGATATCGCCTGCAGCGCCATCTGCCGGCTTGATTTGTGATTCTAAAACCTCCAGGGCGCCACCCAAACACATACTAAATAATCATTCAAATCGGTCGAGCCGTTTAGGAGTTCACTGTCAACACATGTACAAAAGAATTATAAATACACAAAGATAAATAATTAAATTACAGATTATGTACATATTCATGTACATAATTATTGTGTCATTTTTTATATCATAGATGAAATTTTTCAAGACATGTCTCGAGACTCGGAGAAACGCGTTAAAGTCTTTAAAATTGCATTCCTGGAAATCTTAGAAAAGAATTCAACGCACTTTAATACGCACAGAATTACGTTTTCATCTATTTTAACTTTTATAGGTTTACACTTGACCGCCGTATCGCCCGACGTTAACCGACGATGCGGTCTACGATGGAGTACTTAGAAGAAAACAATTCATTATCGACTTCTGACAGTAAAAATAAACGTTTTCTAGTCAACTTTGCACTAAATTTCCGATCCCCTTTTTTTCACATAAGGTTTAGGATCACTTACTGAGCATAAAACCACAAATTGGTGACAGATCCAGGTAGAGCTTCAAGAGCCATCTTGAAAAAAGTGTTTTGACCGATCTCTCGGACACTATGCACTTTATGGCAACAATGAAATATTGTGAAAAATCATTAGCATGTTATAATTTTTTGTCGTAATTGGGAGTGGCCATCGGCTCCTGTCACAAAGTTTTAAACTACTTCAGGAGCCTTTGGATTCAAATTTCTTGTACATGTATTTATGACAAATAAATTATTATTAATTATAGAGATTATTATTGTAGAAAATAAAATTTCGCATCTTTTGTTTGTTAGCATATAGATGTGTTCTTCCAGATTATAATCTACCCGTGTTTCGAATTTCAGCCCGATCTGTGTACCTATACGTTGCGACGTGATTGAGCAATAAACATCCAACATTGATATTTATAATATCAATTAGGATAGTAAAATATTAGTAGGGGGCATCCACTATACCCTCTATCTCTTCTCTTGGTGAGATTTTGTTTAGAATCCCACGTGAGAAATTTACACATTTTTGACTCAATTTCTTGTCTAAAAATAAAAATCTAACCCCCGAGATTTACCGAGATCACCCCCTCCCTCACGTGAGTTTTGACTCGACCCCCTGCCCCCCTTGAACACCTCACGTATTTAATGGACGCCCCCTAGGTAGTTAGACTGTGGTATTATTATTAGCAGGAGTCATCAAGTACTTTTTATCATGAATCGTGTTTGTCTTCATCTTATAGAGCTCACTTAGAGGTCATGGCTATTACGTTTAACTCATGGCAAGAAACTTGTTGAACAAGAAAAACATGTCAGTTACATAGCGGTCTCAATTTGATTCATGATATATTTGTTTGAATTGATTTTAGTTTAGATTAAAAACTAGGAATTTATTAATTTTTACGTGTCATTGTGTTGCCATGCGCAACCACGTTGCTTAGCTACCGTCCTACTAATACAGCGAGCAACACGGAAGGGAGTAGGCATACACAGCGTTTCCCCTGTCAAAGTACAAGTCCGCGTGGACCATGGGGTTTGATAATATACTGTGGCGTGAGGGCGGGGCTAGATTTGTGAATGTTGCTTTATTTTTATGTGTTAGTTTGTGAGTATGATCGGCGATGGATCGGTACAGGTATGTTTTGTATGTAATAGTGCGGCTTTGCGCTGGTGTGCAACTTTCCCCTCCCGCAAGAAATGACAGAAAGATTTGAACAATATTTTTTAGCTTTAGCCCTTCGCTACTTCCCTTCTATAGAGTTGCTCGATGTACTAATATAATAAATACGATAGTTTGGATGTTTAAAATCTTTGTTGCTCAATTACGGCTGAACGCTAAAATGAATTAGATTAAAATTTTGAACACTGTTAGGTTAAAGTCTGAAATAATATATATCCTACTTTTTCCAGCAGGGAAATTACGGGAAACGCTTGAAACTGAATGATTTTGATGCCTTGAAGTCGAGAATTAGTTTCTTCTATATGTAACCATACCCTATTGTAGACCGCATCGTTGCGTATCGTGGTGGTCAAGAGTAAACCTATAAAAGCGAAAAATAGTCCTGTATAACGTTTACGATGTAATACGATTTAAACATGTTCATGTTTTGAAGTCGGTTATAAAACTATGAATGAAATACAGTAAGGTCGGCGGTATCAGATCTGGCGTCGCTAATGTGGATCGTAAGTCGAGTTTTGTAAACTGTTACGTACAGCGCAATCGGCCTTGGGCTATACAGCGAGACACAGATCTACAGCGATGACATAGATAGTAAATTCCATTAATTTGTTTTTAGAAATATTATACTCCTTTTGATGCGTTTGCATTTTTGTTTAACTTTTATAGGTTAACGCTTGATCGCCTGATAGCGACGATGCGGTCTACGATGGAGCGTGTTTACCTAGAAGAAACCGATTCACTCTCGGTTTGAAGACTCCAAGATTGTAATCATCGGGAAACCCCCATTCAGACAACAAATTTATTTTTAAAGATGCGCATGTGCACACTGACAGACAAAACGGCACGATGATGATGAAAAAACAGCTGACTACTGTCTATTAAGAATTTTTACAACACCCTAATTAACACATTTTTGTTTTGAAATACCTTTGCTAGTTGCCCTCAAGTGTCCTCTATTGCGTAGCCAACTTTGTGCTGGCGTAGATGAAGTTGAAGATGAAGAACGTAGTTGGGTGTTAGCGTTAGTAATGTTTCTTTAAAAAATTGGTTGCCTGTAAAGCCAAAAGGTTTACGGACGATGGCTTAACGTGACAACGTCGTAACAAAACATCGATAGCAGAGACGCAAGCGCACGAAGCAGCCGTTAATCGATTTATTTGACGTTGTCACGTCAAAATTGAAGAGGTAAAACTTCTTGTGTACATAAATAAATAAATATTGGCGGACATTTCACACACAACACTATCGAGACACAAACTAAGCAAAGCTGTTACTATAGGAGCTAAACAGCTGATATTTTATAATACTTATACATTTTTAAATACACACTTATTATACACATAGTAAACACCCAGGCACAGTACAAATATTTGCATTCATCATGCAAATGCACTGGGTGGGGATCGAAATCACACAAGTACACATATAAACTTTTTCATGTGACATTTTTTAAGCATATTGGACATTTTTTCGAGAAAGAAAACATGTATGAATTGTATGGTATGTGAACATCTTGACACAACATAACTCGTACTCACCACACATGTATTTATCCTGTACGGGAATCGTACCACCAATGTACGAATCCGTTACTATACTCACTACCAACTAAAACACAAGGCCTATCGCCAATCAAGGCCAATCCTTCGCGCGTTCGTTCGGATCCGTGTCGCAACGTACATTTGCTCATAGAATATTTGACAGCCGCGTTTAGCCAAGACTCTCCGGTTGCGGCAATCCTGTTGAATAATTAGAGATATAAATGTTGCCATCGCACAAAGGTCACCCGAGGAGGAAGCAGAAATGTTACGAAAATGCTTTAATATAATTCTGTTGATTAGGTATGATTGTAGAAACAGTATTCGGGTCGAATATTGTCATAACTTTGTGTTTATAACGTGTTTCAATGGGCTAACATATAAATTATTAAATTACCTAATACCT
This sequence comes from Ectropis grisescens, assembly GCA_017562165.1. Lineage (NCBI taxonomy): Eukaryota > Metazoa > Arthropoda > Insecta > Lepidoptera > Geometridae > Ectropis > Ectropis grisescens. Next base: position 1,604,279 of record CM029796.1, read on the forward strand.
ATCCAAACAGTAGTGTGCAAACGTTACTCTGTTCCGGTTTGAAGGGCAATGTTTTCGGAGAAATTACTAGGCTAAGAGATAAAACACCTCTTCAAAAGAATATCCGAGTGACGAGCGGAGTCGGTGTTAGGTAATGATTTGGACTCTTCGTTTTCCAACTGTGCTGTTATGAGCATGTTATGTTTTGGTAGGTTCGGAAAATCCTACCAAAATTATCTATCATTTAAGAATTTTAAATTTTTGAGTCGTAAGAAATACCTGATTAATATGTCAAATTACCTCACATATTTATCTTACTATAAATAATTTGGTACTAACCTCTCGAAATATAAAAGAGAGATTTTTACATAGTATCAAGTGATAAGACGAGCAGGACATGTGCCTTATGGTAAACAACATGCTTGCCATAGCAGCACAGTGACACGTAGCTATTGGAGCATGAAGAGTCAAATACAGATACAAATCATTTATTGATAACACAAAGCTACAAGTCTGAAAGGTAATTTATGTCACACACGCACATGGCAGTGTGTGTGAGAAATTATATACTGTAACGACCCCCCCCTAAGGAAATAAATACCTGCCTCATTATTAAATAATTTGAAGTTCATTTTAAATTTATTTTACCGCACCTATCCTTGTACGAATGAATGAACGCTTTAACGTCTACTACTTATTTTAGTTTGGCCAATGATCATCTAGTAGTAGGACTCTACGTATGTGAACCGTTGTTGTAACTCAGACAGATTTGAAATGAACCTTTGATCTACCTCTAAAAATATGAATTTAATCTAATGATTCTAAGAATTCTAACTTAACAATATTTGAATAAGAATTAACTTTGATTGACACAGTAAATATTTTTTGAGGTGACTTAAGTAAATTTATGTAAATATTCTCGCCTGCATTATTAAATTATAGTTTTATTAGCGTATGACGTAATAGTAATTTTTGTCATGTTTAATTTCTAAAATAGCAAGACAGAGGTCGTCAATGAAGCTATGTAACCGTAGTGTATAATCGCAATGTAATAAGTTATAGTATATGATTTGTACTTGGTTTCATGTTAGATATTATGCTTTAGATAGTAGGTATGATAACAGTTTGGCTTTAATAGTTTACGACGTAATAAGGTTTTTGTGATAGTTCGTATCTATAATAGCAAGTCTTGTAGAGAGAGAACTTCCTAGCGTTCTATGGAGTCACCGTGCGAGTGCCGGGTCCATCGCGTGGGAGGAGAGAAACCCGAGTAGCGCCGAGACTTGTGACACGGGAGTAGGTTTAAGGGCCCTTTCCGAAATTTCAACACTCACCTTCACCTCCCGTGTTTCTCTCCTGCCAAATTAAGCTATTTAAGGAAGTGGAGAATTTATTCACGGTTGTGAGGAGTTTCCATTTCCTATTGCAAGTCTATAGTTGACGTCAGAGTCATGTAGTCAGTCGTTGGAGTCACATAGAACTTACTGTTTCGATTGACAGCATTGGAATATTATTTCGGGAATAACAGAATGTTTACTAGTTTTACAATAATTAGTCAATATGTTAGATATGCCTTATAGGTCAAGTTTCCAATGTAACTTTGATAGTTTAGCTTCTACCGAGCTATTAATTTCGATGCAGATATGTCAGATCTTCCTTTGTATATGTGGAAGACTAACTAGGGTGCAACCGACCCAATCAGATAATTTCAGGACATAACTTATGTCTTCGATCCCATTTCAGCTAGATCTCTGGACTGCATAACACGTGTATGACTTTAAAGGAATGTCCATAAATTAGCAGACTTCTGCATAAGGTTAAGTAATATTTAAGTTGAAGCTACATTGAAGCCCTAACACAGAGGCTTATCAAACAATATTATGTTTTAAACTGCTTGATTGAATTTGCAAATGTATTTGTTATCCCGTAATTAAGGTTTATATCATAATTGTGATGTAATTAATGTACAATTTCTAGGTTTGTAAATAAATACCTAGGTGATTATTAGATAGTTTTCAAGATTTAAAATGTGATCTTTGTAAATATTGGTATTCAGGAAACTTCGTTAAATTCCTGATCCCGTTATGTACGTCGTGGTGTATATTTTCGCTCAAATAAAGTGATGTTTTATTGTTTTATTATTATTTGTGCAGATTACCAAAACTAGATCACAGCTCTTACACAGATTTAGGAATTTAGTTTTTTTAAAAGATTGTAAATGTATTGTGTAAGTGGAAATTGTTATAAAACTCAATTAAAGTCTAGTCAACGACCAGTTTATGTTATTCTCCAACTATTTGTTCATTAATAACCTGAAACAAAGGATTAATAGATTCCCTATGTTCCGTTGATCAGATACGTTACATACTAGACGTATTAGGTTCAACGTAACGACTATACCTAGAATGAAACCCATCCTAGCCTACATGGCCTAACAGCTAAGAGATACATACCTAATTGCAAGAGATTCGCGGATCTCAATTTAAAATCTAAATCTAACAAAAGGGTTTATTTTATCCAAGTGTCGTGGCATAAAGTGCAAAACCCTTGCTAACATTGAATCACTAAATTTACCTAACAGTTGATCAGACTGACAAATCCTATGATCCCTGACAAACCCTACGGGCAGGCTTCCATTCTAAATGTCGGGGGGAACCAGAACCAGCTTCTAACACAAAGCCAATCCTTTTTTTGGAATCGAACAGAAGCCAACCAATCCTAACGTAAGACATGTCCGGCCAATGAATCATTGAACTGGTCTAGCAAGCTTACAGCCTGACTAACCCGCGAAAATTGAGGTCATCTAGGGTTCAATAATCCAGAAATCGGACACGGAGGCATTTGTCGATCCCATAAAAATAGGCAAAATCGACCTCAGGCCGCCTCAGAAACCCTGAGTAAGTATTTGTCCCTACATGAGGTAGGCGTGAAGCGCGCTACCCTATCATAACCATGTATGATATGTTTGTTCAGTAGTCCATATCCCCCAAGAACAAAACTACCCCCAAATTTAAATTTAACACTCAAATAGTTTGAAATCGTAAGACACCAAGGTTCACTCCCCACAATCGGCTACATTCAAAACCAAATCACGTGGAGTACCGGTTTAATCCGACTTCAAAATGAGCTAACGTTCCTTTGCATTAAAAACATAGCAATATCTTCACTGCGAAGTATACGTTAGTACAAAGTCCAAAAACCCACAATTTAAAAAAAATTACAATTTACATGGACTACGTCACCAAAATTCACGAAACCGAAATGAGTCCTTACTCTCGGAGAGCTCAGGAACTAATGCCGCGAGCTCCCGTTCTACTGCAATATATAGTGGTCTAGCTATTAAGCTCCGCCCCTTTGGATTTCGCGGACGTTCTGTGCTTTCCTGACGTTTTGTGTCTCGATGACCAAATGGAATTCGTCGACGAAACCTGCTTTCCTGACGTTTTGTGTCTCGTTGACCAAATGTGTTTCGATGACGATTCCTGCTTTCCTGACGGTTTGTGTTTCGTTGACCAAATGAATTTCGTGAACGTTCCGCCATTTTCGTCTCGTTGGAAGTTTTTGAGGTTAAAATGATGATTCCTCTGAACTTAATCATTAGCATAAAATTTTATTATTTTCCCTTCACTAATTTTGTAAATTCAAGATAATTCCTCTGTCAACGTCAATAATGTAGAATATGTAACTTTCAAGGTGTGAATTTTCGTGAATTTCTAACATCGTAGTTAGGTATTTGGAAACCGCTCTTGAAAGATATATTCTGTCTCTTAAATTATTCAACGCAAAAGTGTAATTTGTCCGTGTTTGAGGTTAGGTAATCTAACCGTGAAATCTTTCGCACAAGAAAGCAGCCTTTTCCCCGTGAAAGTTCAATATCTCATATCTCAATTATGAAGTTCAATACCTCATATCTCAATTATGAAGTGATTTTACAAGGTATGTTCTCCATGTATTCTGTAATATACATAACAATGAATGATTAGAGTCTTTAGTTCTGTGGGAAGAATAATTCATATATTATTATAGTACTTAATGCTAAATGTTCCCAATCAAGTAAATTATGTGAAACTGATTGAAATGCAAAACTACCACTCTAGGTATTTCTCTCTATGTAATCAATCCCATTACACATATAGCAGTGAGAGAACATAAGTGTATTTTTAGTTCAGAGAGAGCAATTCATATAATTAAAATAGTACTTAGCATTGAATGTTCTCAATCGAATAAATATAAGAGGCATCAATTACAGCTCTTTGAACTATTATTGAAGTCCAGTTGCACATTTAATGGTCTCAATTATAACTAACCTGCCCTTTCATTTGTCTGTATGTTCTATAAAGTAATAAATGTAACTTTGTTGGTTTATATCTTTCCTCAGACTACAACTGATGCTCTATGAAGGAACCAGAGTGATGGCTCCTGCATTCCCAATTTACTTCAACATGGAACAAATCCACCTCTCTATTGGAATTATCACCGATGCTGACATTTACCTAAATACTCTCAATTCAAGGTGTAAAATGTAATCTTCTAAGGTATGTTCCTATTGATTAAATTATTGGTAGATGTATTCAATATCAAGATTTTATTACAATGAAATATATTTAGCCGATTAACCAATAATCAATAACCAATGCAATTAAACATTAGTAAATCACACTTTATTACTAAATACATAGTATCATTGAAATATTTGGAGATTGTTGACGGGTTAGCCCAGCTGAGCCGTTACAGCGACCCCAAAAATTACATAGCTTCAGAATATTTAATTAGCGAAGTAATTTTTCCTAAAATTTTAAATAAAGTTCCAAATATTTCTATCCTATTGTGCAATAAATCTGTCAAAATCCAATGTTCAACAATAAGGAATGTGGTAGAGTTAATGTTTCCCTATTACAATAAGAAAGTGTGATTTTATACCAACTAGAAACAAACATCCTGGAACATCAGACGTTAAGTTCGTTGTTTAATCACCATAAAGACATTTTACTCATTAGCAGTTCCTTCTTAAAATTCGGCAGGGAATTTGGTTTGTGAGGCCAAATCTGCAGAGGGCAAATAGATAGAGTTCTCTAGTAAGAGTCAACCTTTCACAATTACCGAGGTACTCTTCTAATCCTTGCAAATTAAAAGAAAAGACCTATAGCTGAAAAGTCTTATGCCTGTATGTCTCATAATCACCACAAAAAATCAAATGCTCCAATAAGTTTGCTTAGATTTGGAGAATGTAAAGTGTAAATCTTAGAGTTGGCTGCATGTAGAGTAAATAACTTCCCAAAGTCGATTCAAAATCGAATCTCGCTGAGTTCAGCATTCTAACCTAACACCTGATTACTTCGGGAATTTATTTTGTATAAGTGTTTTGTTGACCCTTAAACCCTGACAGATCTGTCTGATATCCAAGTAGTGTTAACGCTCCAAGTCCCTTTATTGTTTTTTTTTTTTTTTTCATTCTTCCTTCGCATACCCCTCCTTACATCGAAACACGCGTGACTTGATTCGGAAACACTCTCACAGATATGAGACAAAGAAAGTTTGCACTTTTATTTTTGTTCCTAAGATTGCATACATATAAAACTCTAAAACTCCGCTTCTATACGTCCCCAATAAAATGAAATGCATAACCTGTTTTACCGGATTCTAACTAATAAATGAAACTAATTTACCATTTCCAAAATAATTTTTATTTGTACCTTTACCTTTTAAGAACGTTACCATATCAACCATATACCCTGTTACCTCGTGGTTACCTCATTGTTCTAGAAAACTACCAAACTTGGGTAAATAAAACAACTATATCATTTGTAATTATTTATAGAGTCGTTTAGGTGCATTGAACATAAAACTTGTTTTTTTTTTTTTTTTTTTATTTTAATGTGTATTCTAAATCACCCATCATTACAAAAATTTCAAAAGGTTATTAAATTTCAAAAGGTTATTAAAAAATATAGTGAAAATAAAGATATTCTTGCTAGAAAATTTATTTTCAAAGATAATCAGTTTGATTTCTAAATAACATAATTGTTGTCATCATTAAAAACTAAAGTACACATCAAGTTTGTCAATTTCCATCGCTGTCTTATTTCCAATGGTTGACCCTTCATTCCATTGTTTTAACGATCTAGTTATTTTCCTTGGTTTTCCACGTTTTTCTGAAAGGATCTAAATAAGACTAAACTGAAAATAGAAAACTGTTAATCATTAATTCTTAAAATATCAAAATTTTCAAACGAATATTAGAAAAGAAAAGTAAATAATAAGTATGTTTTATTGTTGTGACACCTTGTACAAATTCTATGAAATTTACACTGTAGAAATCTTATTCCGCGTTATTCCAATTCATTCATAACTAACTCTGTCTTGCATTTTGCCATTAACATAAAATTTTAGGATTCTAATGAAATTAAGAATTAATTTATGTCCTTAAATCTAAAGTATCTGTCTAATCCTATCGATTTCTCTAATATTCAATAATATGTCTATTTGAACAAGTTTTTTTTTTCCAAAATATTAGATTACTATATTTACATATTCCTAACTGTTAAAGAATTATACAATCTGAACTCTAAACATTCATTAAATATGGCCTAATTTATGACTTTTACCTATTATGATTTTATCTAATATATCTATAAATTATATCTATACTCAGTATATGAGATTAGTGTTCTGACCCTACTTTGCCCATATTACATAATACATAGCCTACAGCAATCAGTGATCACGTACTTATTCAACAGTGAAAGAATTTTACAAATCGGTCCAGTGGTTTCCGAAATAATAGCAAATAACTTGTAAACAAAACGCAAAATTATTAGTATAGATTTTTTTTTTTTTATTAGTAGTAAAACGTGAGTTATATTTATGTAAAAAGTTTTCTTTTTTACAATAATTATTATACTTAATACAGTAAAGAAGAATCATAAACTCACAAAAATAAAGTAACGATGACATTTAAATTCTGTATTATAAGCTATCACATAACCCGCCCTGCACCGTTCCTGGCGCAAAGGAGCCCAAAATGCTGGCAGCATTACCACGCTGAATTGCGATAGAAATCCTTTGCACCAGAAACGAACCAGACCGGGAGTCACCACCTTTACCGCGAATTCGGCGACCAATGTCTTTCACCAGGGGGTTGCGGTCTATTTGGACCGAATGCTACACTGTACCAAAACCGTAATGAACAAATCCCAAAATGACCCCCTCCCACAATGACTGATTTTTGAAATGTACTTATTCTAGTATGCCGGAAAAAAAACTGTCAAATTGAAGTACAGTTAGTAACATTTTTTAAAAGCTTAAAATAAAATAATATAATAATTTTATAACAAAAAAATACTATTTCTATTCTTAATTTTAATATAACTATGATGAACCGGATGATAGTTGATGAAAATGTAGTGATAAAAATTAAATCTGATGCAAATATATAAGGTGTAATCAATTAATCAGATAAGAAAACTCTTTCCTAAAAGCCACAAAATATACTTAAGAACGTTATAATCTAGATATTTCAATTAATGCTTCGCTTAGGACGATCTCTTGTAACCAACCGTGCAAATTGACTAAACAATAAATGAAATAGAACCTAAACATAAAAATGTTTATATAACTACCGTCCTGCTTCAGCTTCGCTCGAATATTGTCATATAAGTACAGACTATTCATTGCAATCAAAACTATCCTAACTTTCAAGTTAGATCATACAGCACACGGTGTGCGATTTTGATTAAAATCTGTTAAAATACTTAGGAGTCTATCGCCGACAAACAACGCGACACGTAATTTATATATGTACTTAATATATTAAGAAGGCAACACGCGGGTATAAAAAAATCAAAATTACTGTCGGATAAACTTTTTAGCCATAGATTATTTTTAACCGACCGACTTAATTTTATATAGAGCAAAGTGGGAGTTTCCCAAAGTGGGCGATAACGCCCCATTGTGCGCGCTGCAGGCCTAAAGGGTACCCAGGACCCAGGAAAAAATGAGGGGGTTGTGTAGAGGCTTGGAGTCCGTTGTGTACTACCTACAGGGTTCATGGCTCATGTTAACTCTTGCGAGCTATAGTAAATAAGTTTCGTTTAGAATTAATGTTGAATCCCAACTAATATAGCTCACAATATTCCATTGAATTTGAAATTATAGTGGTTTTAAGCAAGTGAAAAATGGGGACGCCTGTGCCTGATGGTAGGCAACATGCCTGCGACATAACAGCACAGCGTCACGCAGCTGTTGGAATATTAAGTTCAAATCATTACTCGTACCTAGAACTCCAGTGCATTTGTCACCCAAAGATCTAAGATCAGAAATAATATGGCGAAGAAGAAAAGATACTGTGACGCTAATTGGTAGAAAATGTGTCTAGAACACGAGCAGGACATTTTGGTGATGGTACTTTGATGAAACAATCATAGTTTTCTTGTCAGTGTATTGGCCAGAGTATACCATACACTAGCATGAAGTACTGATGTTGCATCTGATTGTACATGACCCGTCAGACATTATGATTATCGGACATTAGACATCAAAGACATTTCGAAAATCAGTCATTACGGGAAAAGGTCACTCCAAGATTTGCTCACTACGGCTCTAGTACAACACAACATTCAGTCCAAATAGACCGCAACCCACCAGGGTTTTAGCCTCGGCTCCCCAACTGCCCAAGGTTTCCACAGCTACTGGTACAAAATAATACTGCGGTTCCATCGTCGCGTACTTTTGGTGCTTTTTACAAGCTGCTTCCTCCGCAGCTGCCGCCGGCGAGTGGATGGTTCGACTCAAATGCGTGGCTGCGACAGTGCTAACGCAAGTGGCATCCCAGACTAGACACTTGCCGTTTTTCCATGGCACTAGTATAGATTTGTATGTACCTACTATAATATTATAAGGTTATACATACGTATGATAAAGATGTACCAATGAAATTCCGTTGATTTTCGCAAAACTTGTATTAATTCGTAAAATGTTAGGTCATAATTTCAAGTTAAGCTTTAATAGCGTGTGTTAGGAGCGTACAACGCCATCTAGTTCCTAATTTTGTAACTAGAAATGCATCAATTTGAATTGGATTTCTGTTTTCTAACTTTTGTTTTCCAAATTAAAAATATAAGTGTTTGTAATGTTTTTAGCGGGAACTTCGTTCTAACGAAACCAACTCGACTGTGCCTTTACAGTCCTGGACGTCCCTATTAATTTTCGTTTTTAATTTTAAGCCGCTGCTGGCCTAGTGAAATTGTATGAACTGGTTATTATTCTGGAATTTCTTTTAAAACTTACAAATACTGAAATAATCCGAGTATATGTACAATTTTAATTAATTTATTTCCTATTCAGTTTTGAAATTGACACAAAGTACTATTTATTCTGTCACTGACATATCAATTTCCCGTAGATGAGATTTTTTTATTTTCAATCCTACAATTTATGTTGATATTGCCACATTATCGTAATTTTAGTTCGAAATTTTAATTCAAAGCCACGAGATTCCTTTACTACTAATAAAATGTATCAATGATTTGAATAATTTACTTATTACAGTTTCTTAGAAGTATGACAAATTATTATATTTTACTTCCCGTGCCTATATGACAGACATAATCATGTTATATTTTTATGCATATGTGTTAGTAAGTATGTTTATTTTAGTGAAAATTATTGAGTCGTAATGATTCTATGTAAGTTAACCAATTTTAGAATAAGAATGTCTATCTTTCTCGTTTATAACGTGCTTATTATACTAATAATATTACTTTACCTTGTACCATTATAGATTTACTATGATGTATCTGCTATTTACATAATTAAGTATCTATCTTTTAAGTAATTACATATTCATCCTCAGAAAGTAGCACTTATTTTTGAAAACTCGTAAGAGTAGATCATTTTAAAAATCAATTACTGGTATCATCCGTTCATTACGTCACTAGCAAATAGAAGATTTATTTTTCTCGCCGGTTCGTAATTTGAAATGCGTATTCTAAATTTACTTATTTTACAGTGTTTTATGTACTTATTTACTTTTTAAAAACCTGCAATAATTAATAGAAGTTGTGTGTGTTTACGTCACCTTAAATTTCCACGTTATTGTTTTGTTAAACGTCTAAATGATTACAAGAAGAAACGTGATACTGATAACGGTTGCGTGCACCTATGATTCTGTGGCGAATTATTTACGAAATTCTAACTAACATGACAACGTAATTATCTAAAAGGTAAGTCAATACATTGTATTACACTATCCTATGCTTAATAGATTGATTATGACCTAAATTTACAACCCGAAGTAATAATTGTTTCGTATTCAGTCGGCCATTTTGTGATCATGTATTTAAATACCATTCTATATATTTGTTCGACAATCGTTCGCCTGCCAATTCTGCATTCTATTCCAATAAATTCTAACAAGACGTTGATATTTATTATAATTTGACTAATGACTCGACGACGATTGGATCGTTTAGGATGTTATGGGGTTTCAGCTCTTATAAAGTGAAGTAACCTCTTGTAATAGTACCTATATTACAATTATTCTAAATGTAAATATTAATCTTACAGATTTTACTATCTTAACGAATGCACTACTCTTGAGACAAACCGTCTGCATTCTATTCCAATAAATTCTAACAAGACGTTGATATTTATTATAATTTGACTAATGACTCGACGACGATTGGATCGTTTAGGATGTTATGGGGTTTCAGCTCTTATAAAGTGAAGTAATCCTCTTGTAATAGTACCTATATTACAATTATTCTAAATGTAAATATTAATCTTACAGATTTTACTATCTTAACGAATGCACTACTCTTGAGACACACCGTGGATAAACTTAAACCAAGGAACAAAAGGAAATTGCCAAGAAATGATTAGCCAGCCTAAAGTGAGATACTAACCTGTCAGCTTGCTGACTGAGCCGAGCTGTCACAAAAGTAAGTGATTCACTTCATTGTAACTAAACTCATATTGATTATCTCGAGACTTCCCTAAAATGGGCTACTATTCACAGTGATAGTATCTACTACTATAATTGTACACAGTTTTGCAATAAATGATTTTGATTCTGAACACTTGACTTACAATATGACCATTCTAAATCTAATTCACTATCTCATATCATCCATATCTTTTGAGTTTCCCATGACTAATTATGTATTAAATATCTAATCTGTTATGGTCACCATTGTAAACTTGGTTAAATTAATATTTGTGTTTATCACTATGTGTAATATGTTCATATATATTGCAAAGTGAACACAATCACAATAATGTGTATTTCCAAATTATACTGAAGTTAATTTTGCCTCTACGGTCAAACTGCCCTGATGGTTAAGTTAGTTTATAATATTCTACAACGGCTAAAATAAGTTGACAATAGATTGAATAGTACCTATAGTGTATCTGAGTATGTAAGTATGTCAAAATAGATAGGTATGTATTGTTGTTTGTTAATTTATGTATAAATTTTCACAACAGCAGATGTACTTGAACTAATATAAATGTAAGATTATTTGTACATAAAATGTAAGCGAGTAATTGTTTACAATTGAACAGTAATGAGTATAAATGATAGACCCTAATTTGAAAAGTTCATAGGCTACCATGTATTCCAAAGATTTGAAAATTATGAGTAGGTTAATCATAGCCATGTTTACTAAAGTCTGTAAATATAAATTAAATTGAGTCTATTATCAAGTAAAATGCATGAAAAATCTTACTTAAAACTGTACATAATTTTATACCTATTATTTTTCAGAGTATGCGAGCTACTTCACGATGGAAATTAAAAGCCCGAGATACAGCAGTGGTTGTTCCTGCCTGTTCCTAGATATATGTCAACCTTGTTCTATCATCAAGATAACGGTAATTAAAAATCTTATTCTCATATCTAAATTTAACAATACATAAATCTGGTAATAAACAATGCGCTTGCCTATAATAGCGTCATACAGCTATTAGAATATGAAGAATCAAGTTTGTTACCTAGCTATGCACTGTGCTAGTCACCGGAGATAAAACTACTTATGGATTATATCCTAAAATTAGTAGTAATTGTACTACTCTGTATGGTCCTGTGTTTGGTTTATGATGTAATGTTTGAGAGTGTGTTATAACCTATGCGCTATGAACTAATTCCAAACTTTTACTATGCCCATGCTTACTGTAGCTGGCAGTTTGACTTCCCTAATGGCTGAGTTGTTAAAAGTTTGCCTGTGAGTTTAAGATTGTGGGATCTGTTCCCATGCATGACTATTATTATAAATCTAAGACATTTTAATTGATCTAATGGCACAGCTGATAATAAGTTTGCTCATGAATCCTAGATTGTGAGTTTGATTCCTGTGCATGACAATTATTATGAATTTATTTATTTGAATAATTGTTTGGTCTAAGACTGTTTAATTGACCTAATGGCACAGTTGATAATAAGTTTGCTCAAGAATCCTAGATTGTAAATTTGATTCCCATACATGACAATCATTATGAATTTATTTATTTGAATAATTGCTTGATCTGAGACAGTTTAATTGGCCTAATGGCACAGTTGATAATAAGTTTGTTCATGAATCCTAGATTGTGAGTTTGATTCACATAAATGACAACTTATTATTATTTTTTATTTTATTTTTTGTAAATTGTTTGTGAAGTATCAGAGTACCTCCCAATATTATGAGTAATTAATGATAATAATTTGAACTAAATAACTCTAACATGGTATAACCATTTCATTGATTGAGTCTACCTATGTCATTAGTGATAAGAATTTTTTTTTGTTTTCACTATTTTCCATTCTTATCTTAAAACAGTAACTAATCCTTCATTTCACGCATTTTTCAGATATGGTGGACCCCTGAATGAACTGGACATCATGCAGGCTCCTAGCAGAATTTCAAACATGAAGACCCAGACTGAATTTACTATAACTTAACATAGATTTAAGTTTCCTACATGTCAGTTAGCATAATTCCTACATGATAATTTGACAACAAGGCTTTTAGTCAAGATAGTATGGTATATATTGAGCTTAATTCCAATGGATATTTTGAATTGATACTTCTAAATTAATACTTTTTAAAGCTAAATAGACTTCTTCTAACTAATCATGATTACTGAACTCTTATATATTTTATTTTTTATTTTGTTATGATACTCAATACTCATATCTATACATCCTCGACCCCCCAACTTTACTTATTTACTTTTGGCTTTATTTTAGAAGCTAGGTGATAAAGGTTCATCCCAAATCTATACATATTCGCATACATACACGGCAACAAATTGTCCATATACACGGAGGCACATGGACATGGTTACTTATATACCTATATAAAATTAGTAGTTAAAAGCTAAAATCTAAGGTTCTTTTTAATCCTGGTTTGCGGCACATATTGTAACGACCCCCCCCCCCCTAACGGAAAATATTTCCTTGTCTTGTTATTAATTAATTTGAAGTTCGTTTTAATTCCTTTTTATCGCACCTATCCTTGTACGAATGAATGAACGCTTTAACGTCTACTACTTATTTTAGTTTGGCCAATGATCATCTAGTAGTAGGACTCTACGTATGTGAACCGTTGTTGTAACTCAGACAGATTTGAAATGAACCTTTGATCTACCTCTAAAAATATGAATTTAATCTAATGATTCTAAGAATTCTAACTTAACAATATTTGAATAAGAATTAACTTTGATTGACACAGTAAATATTTTTTGAGGTGACTTAAGTAAATTTATGTAAATATTCTCGCCTGCATTATTAAATTATAGTTTTATTAGCGTATGACGTAATAGTAATTTTTGTCATGTTTAATTTCTAAAATAGCAAGACAGAGGTCGTCAATGAAGCTATGTAACCGTAGTGTATAATCGCAATGTAATAAGTTATAGTATATGATTTGTACTTGGTTTCATGTTAGATATTATGCTTTAGATAGTAGGTATGATAACAGTTTGGCTTTAATAGTTTACGACGTAATAAGGTTTTTGTGATAGTTCGTATCTATAATAGCAAGTCTTGTAGAGAGAGAACTTCCTAGCGTTCTATGGAGTCACCGTGCGAGTGCCGGGTCCATCGCGTGGGAGGGAGAGAAACCCGAGTAGCGCCCGAGACTTGTGACACGGGAGTAGGTTTAAGGGGCCCCTTTCCGAAATTTCAACACTCACCTTCACCTCCCGTGTTTCTCTCCCTGCCAAATTAAGCTATTTAAGGGAAGTGGAGAATTTATTCACGGTTGTGAGGAGTTTCCATTTCCTATTGCAAGTCTATAGTTGACGTCAGAGTCATGTAGTCAGTCGTTGGAGTCACATAGAACTTACTGTTTCGATTGACAGCATTGGAATATTATTTCGGGAATAACAGAATGTTTACTAGTTTTACAATAATTAGTCAATATGTTAGATATGCCTTATAGGTCAAGTTTCCAATGTAACTTTGATAGTTTAGCTTCTACCGAGCTATTAATTTCGATGCAGATATGTCAGATCTTCCTTTGTATATGTGGAAGACTAACTAGGGTGCAACCGACCCAATCAGATAATTTCAGGACATAACTTATGTCTTCGATCCCATTTCAGCTAGATCTCTGGACTGCATAACACGTGTATGACCTTAAAGGAATGTCCATAAATTAGCAGACTTCTGCATAAGGTTAAGTAATATTTAAGTTGAAGCTACATTGAAGCCCTAACACAGAGGCTTATCAAACAATATTATGTTTTAAACTGCTTGATTGAATTTGCAAATGTATTTGTTATCCCGTAATTAAGGTTTATATCATAATTGTGATGTAATTAATGTACAATTTCTAGGTTTGTAAATAAATACCTAGGTGATTATTAGATAGTTTTCAAGATTTAAAATGTGATCTTTGTAAATATTGGTATTCAGGAAACTTCGTTAAATTCCTGATCCCGTTATGTACGTCGTGGTGTATATTTTCGCTCAAATAAAGTGATGTTTTATTGTTTTATTATTATTTGTGCAGATTACCAAAACTAGATCACAGCTCTTACACAGATTTAGGAATTTAGTTTTTTAAAAGATTGTAAATGTATTGTGTAAGTGGAAATTGTTATAAAACTCAATTAAAGTCTAGTCAACGACCAGTTTATGTTATTCTCCAACTATTTGTTCATTAATAACCTGAAACAAAGGATTAATAGATTCCCTATGTTCCGTTGATCAGATACGTTACATACTAGACGTATTAGGTTCAACGTAACGACTATACCTAGAATGAAACCCATCCTAGCCTACATGGCCTAACAGCTAAGAGATACATACCTAATTGCAAGAGATTCGCGGATCTCAATTTAAAATCTAAATCTAACAAAAGGGTTTATTTTATCCAAGTGTCGTGGCATAAAGTGCAAAACCCTTGCTAACATTGAATCACTAAATTTACCTAACAGTTGATCAGACTGACAAATCCTATGATCCCTGACAAACCCTACGGGCAGGCTTCCATTCTAAATGTCGGGGAACCAGAACCAGCTTCTAACACAAAGCCAATCCTTTTTGGAATCGAACAGAAGCCAACCAATCCTAACGTAAGACATGTCCGGCCAATGAATCATTGAACTGGTCTAGCAAGCTTACAGCCTGACTAACCCGCGAAAATTGAGGTCATCTAGGGTTCAATAATCCAGAAATCGGACACGGAGGCATTTGTCGATCCCATAAAAATAGGCAAAATCGACCTCAGGCCGCCTCAGAAACCCTGAGTAAGTATTTGTCCCTACATGAGGTAGGCGTGAAGCGCGCTACCCCTATCATAACCATGTATGATATGTTTGTTCAGTAGTCCATATCCCCAAGAACAAAACTACCCCAAATTTAAATTTAACACTCAAATAGTTTGAAATCGTAAGACACCAAGGTTCACTCCCCACAATCGGCTACATTCAAAACCAAATCACGTGGAGTACCGGTTTAATCCGACTTCAAAATGAGCTAACGTTCCTTTGCATTAAAAACATAGCAATATCTTCACTGCGAAGTATACGTTAGTACAAAGTCCAAAAACCCACAATTTAAAAAAAATTACAATTTACATGGACTACGTCACCAAAATTCACGAAACCGAAATGAGTCCTTACTCTCGGAGAGCTCAGGAACTAATGCCGCGAGCTCCCGTTCTACTGCAATATATAGTGGTCTAGCTATTAAGCTCCGCCCCTTTGGATTTCGCGGACGTTCTGTGCTTTCCTGACGTTTTGTGTCTCGATGACCAAATGGAATTCGTCGACGAAACCTGCTTTCCTGACGTTTTGTGTCTCGTTGACCAAATGTGTTTCGATGACGATTCCTGCTTTCCTGACGGTTTGTGTTTCGTTGACCAAATGAATTTCGTGAACGTTCCGCCATTTTCGTCTCGTTGGAAGTTTTGAGGTTAAAATGATGATTCCTCTGAACTTAATCATTAGCATAAAATTTTATTATTTTCCTTCACTAATTTTGTAAATTCAAGATAATTCCTCTGTCAACGTCAATAATGTAGAATATGTAACTTTCAAGGTGTGAATTTTTCGTGAATTTCTAACATCGTAGTTAGGTATTTGGAAACCGCTCTTGAAAGATATATTCTGTCTCTTAAATTATTCAACGCAAAAGTGTAATTTGTCCGTGTTTGAGGTTAGGTAATCTAACCGTGAAATCTTTCGCACAAGAAAGCAGCCTTTTCCCGTGAAAGTTCAATATCTCATATCTCAATTATGAAGTTCAATACCTCATATCTCAATTATGAAGTGATTTTACAAGGTATGTTCTCCATGTATTCTGTAATATACATAACAATGAATGATTAGAGTCTTTAGTTCTGTGGGAAGAATAATTCATATATTATTATAGTACTTAATGCTAAATGTTCCCAATCAAGTAAATTATGTGAAACTGATTGAAATGCAAAACTACCACTCTAGGTATTTCTCTCTATGTAATCAATCCCATTACACATATAGCAGTGAGAGAACATAAGTGTATTTTTAGTTCAGAGAGCAATTCATATAATTAAAATAGTACTTAGCATTGAATGTTCTCAATCGAATAAATATAAGAGGCATCAATTACAGCTCTTTGAACTATTATTGAAGTCCAGTTGCACATTTAATGGTCTCAATTATAACTAACCTGCCCTTTCATTTGTCTGTATGTTCTATAAAGTAATAAATGTAACTTTGTTGGTTTATATCTTTTCCTCAGACTACAACTGATGCTCTATGAAGGAACCAGAGTGATGGCTCCTGCATTCCCAATTTACTTCAACATGGAACAAATCCACCTCTCTATTGGAATTATCACCGATGCTGACATTTACCTAAATACTCTCAATTCAAGGTGTAAAATGTAATCTTCTAAGGTATGTTCCCTATTGATTAAATTATTGGTAGATGTATTCAATATCAAGATTTTATTACAATGAAATATATTTAGCCGATTAACCAATAATCAATAACCAATGCAATTAAACATTAGTAAATCACACTTTATTACTAAATACATAGTATCATTGAAATATTTGGAGATTGTTGACGGGTTAGCCCAGCTGAGCCGTTACAATACTTATACTTTATAATAATTATACATTAATATTACAATAATTTTAAAATTAAGCTAATTTAATATATATTAATACAGATAAATTAAAAAGATATTTTGGTGTTTCTAAATCCAAATCCAAGTAAATGGTATTTCTAAAGTCAAGTCCAAACCACTGCGCTCGTCACCCAGAGATCTAAGATATTATATCTATATGTCCTGTAATTTTGACTTTTTGCAGTCCTACTGTTAGGTTAAAGTTAAAAGGTTAGTTTGGGGTTGTGTGTGAAATGTCCACCGATATTTATTTAACCTCCCTCTCCCTCTCTCTCTCTCTCTCTCTCTCTCTCTCTACCAAAACCAAGTTATTATTAACCGACTTAAAAAAAGGAGGTTTCTCAATTCGACCGTATAAATGCTTTTTTTATTTAGAGATACTCGGCAAAGTGTTGCGTGCAGCAACGCTACGATAATTACAAGTGTTGCCATGTACTCGTACTACGCAAAGGTCGGGACGAGGAAGAAAAAGCGCAGTTCTGCGGTCGGTTGCGCCTTCTACGCGAGATTGGGTTACCCAATCATTCTAGTTTGTTGAAGCCATGGACGTATAAAAAACATCGGACGTAGTCTCGGTAAAACAAAAACTGTGTCCATCGAGTCGGCCACATAATAAGCACGTGTGCGCTGTCATAGACAGGCGGACACGCACACATCAGTGGGTCATTACTCGCGCTACTTATGTATATGTGTGCGTGTCAGCCTATCAGTGGCAACCTGACAACGCACACGTGCAAATGTGGCCGTTTTTATTTTAGCGAGACTACATCCGACTTTTTTATACGTCCATCGTTGAGGCTCAGAGTTAAAAATGTTAAATCACAGCTTCAACGTTAAACGATAGATGTTTCACAAATTAAACTAATTATACGCTTAAAAACTGTATGTTTTTCTTTAATTAAGCCAGTTAATTCGAAACGTGCGAAATAATAAAAAACTAAGGTGGGTCCGCGGAAAACACAAGTTTTTTTTACATTATACGTTTACAAAAAACAAGTTGCTTATTAATTGCGTTTAAGGTCCATGGGGAAAATGGTAATTCACATAACTTTAAAACTTGATAGCGACAACAAGTTTAAATCACGCCTTTTTTTTAATACGACTTATGGCAGTTTGCCTGTCGAAGCCATTCGAGCATACTCGTAACTCTGCAGCCATAACCATCAATCGCTTAAGGCTTGTTCGCATTAGGCTAGTAATTTAGCTTAGTGGCGAGTAATTTAGCAACTAAACGTGTATGATCAGTGAAAATTTAGTCGAGTAGTTTAGGAAGTGATTTAGTCGAGTCAATCTATTTTGTTCTATTTTCAACGGGCGAGTAGCACCCCCCACCACGCGTTCGTTGCGAGAGGTGCGCTCATTGGCTCGCCGACTAAACAGGTTCGAACTTGTCGAATTAGTCTGGAGAGAAAAATAACTTCAAACAATTTTCCAGATTCGAAATTGTCTGTGGAATAACTTATTTTATTGATCACACAAATTTCCTCATTCACCTCTTCTAAAATAGCCATTTACGATTCGATAAGATTAGCTTATTCATTCATTTATTTTATTGCGTTGTAGGATCTTCATGTTGCGAAACGCTACTCACTTGTGAACTGTACTAAAGCACGGTGCGAACGATTTTTGAATAGTAGCGAGTATTTTAGCTACTAAATTACTCTCTACTAGACTAATTTGCTAGCCTAATGCGAACAAGCCTTAATGCGAACAAGCCTTTAGTCCCAGCACTGTTGCCGGCGCGCGGATTGGGTTCAACTTAACACAATTAGATAATACCTTGGGAGAACAATGAACTACGCGGGTAAAACCGTAGGGTGCTGCTAGTATGTTATAATACACATTATTATTATTTGACATTGTTATAATTTTACATTAATTTAATCATTACAATTTAACATTATTATTTTTGACATCAGAATTTTGTTTTTGATTAGTATTAATATTGTTATTTTTGACTATATTAGATAATTTTTGACATTTGTTCTGATTTTTGTTCTTCGTTACAACGATGGGGCGTTTACAAAGATGTAGATCGTAGAGGGACCTGTAAAATACAGTTCCCGATTTCACCGTGGGTGGCGCCGACTGTTTTATTTTATTTGATAAATTTCACAAAAACCAACAGTGGCGCCACACTTGACAATATTTAGAACTGTCTTTGACAAGTCTTTTTGTGTCTGGAAAACGCCTCATTGGCATTGGTAAGACCTTGCATTCTACATGAAACCACACATTTGTCAAAGTCCATAACATCATCCTGCTGAAGCACAAGACGTTGGCGTAATTGTGCTCACCAAACATATCACACTAACATAACACAACGGGATAGAAGCCAGAAATTAATAGACGATGAATCAGATGACATATACGATACAACCGATTAAAAGTTAAAAATGAAAAAAGAAGAAGAAGACTTTATCAGCTGACTATTATTATCATTGATGATTATATAAATAAATTGTATAAATTCAGACCAATGGAAACTGCGTTGCCAGACATATTGCATGTCTCTAGAAGAAGAGGCCAGTTTGTATGGGTCAACTTTTAAAATGTTTTGTATCATCTTATCTTACCTGCAAACAGCAATAACATTTTTGTATTTGTATTTTGGTATTGAATTTTGGTAATTATTCAAAGTGTAATAAATATCACTGTACTTTCATATATTTAAATTGTTATTCTCATTAGTCTAATTCGATAAGTCGGTACTAATTGATTGAAATAAATAAATAAATGTTACCGTTTAGAATTTAGGATGTTTGTTGCTGATGACGAGTGGTGGAACGGCTGAACTGTATAAAATTGTGAAGGCAAAACGTTCCAAAGACTCGAACGAAAAGGTTTTATTCTACCGTTGTGATATTCATATTCATATGGTAAAGCAAATATAGACGTCACATTTAATTAATAATTTATAATAATTAAATCCGAAAATAATAAGAGATAAGTTTTAGTATGAAAACTAACGTGGTTATTACACATTTTAAATAAATACACGGTAACTCTAAACACGGGTAATGCTAAACGAGCTGCGAACCCGTGCGCGCACTCTCCTTGAAAAAGATCGCCGGACGCGATCGAAACTTGAGTCGGACTGGACTGACTATATTAAACGTGAGTTACCCGTGTATTTATGTAAAAAGAAATAAATTACAATTGTAAAAATTCATTAATGTCATAAAACGAGTGCTCGACAAGCCAGCGCTGAGGCCGGTGTTTGAAACTGTCATGGCTGGGGGCCATCCTGATAGGATAAGACTCTTCTCTCGTCTAGGCTGTGGAATGCGTTGTGGGGTTTCCCCGATGGTTATATTCTTGGAGTCTTCAAATCGAGAGTGAATCGGTTTCTTCTAGGTAAACACGTTCCATCGTAGACCGCATCGTCGCTTAACATCAGGCGAGATTGCTTTCATGTGTAAACCTACTTATAAACGTTTAAAAATCTTGGTAAACTACTAGAACTGTGTGGATCACAGTACAGCGTGTCCAAAACCACTTCTAGGTTGTATAACATTTGATTTCAATGTATTAAGCAAACTCATCAACATTAATTAATTATTTATCGGAACCTAAACTAAACTTGTCCCATCGATATTTTTTGTGATTGAAACTTGTTTTAGGAACTTGCTTAGTTTCTAAACTTGTTTGTAGTTTGTTCTTCTGTAATGTGGATTTAATTTCATTTTTTGGAATGAGTTTCCTTACGGCTGGAAGGAATAGGGATAGCTGCGCGACCGAACTGAAAAATCCCTGTGTGTGCTAGACCACACGGCAGAAGTGTAAACTACAATAATAAATAACTATTGAACAACTTTAATATGAAAACTAACGTGGTTATTACACACTTTAAATGAATATACGGGTGGCTCACGTGATGTACAGTCAGTCTATTTCGACTTAAGTTTCGGCCGCGTCCGGCGGCCTTTTTCAAGGAGAGTGCACGCGCGCGACCGCTGCTCGTTTGGCACTGAACGTATGTGAAGGCTGCCAGACGCGGCCGAAACTTAAGTTGGACTAGACTGACTGTACATCACGTGAGTTACCCGTATATGCATTTAAAACAACTTTAAAAGTTAAAAATAAAAAAAAAGGTTACATATAAATTGCATTGTAGTAAACACAGCGAAATATGCGGCTGAAAGACTAGTATCTATGACCAAGAATAAATTTAAAAAAGACAGTGACAGCAGATAGACAGCAGCAGTTGATTATCTTACTCGCTCTGGCACACTCGGCGGTCCCGAGTTCACCCGAGCTCACGAGCGTGACGCTAAGCTTCATTCACAGCCCACGAAAAACCTGTGGGTGCTGCGTCAAAAGTAGATTTTAATTCAAAAACCTACAGCGTAATAAAAAATAAATTATAGTAAAAAAACAAAAGAAACAAGATGAAATTATCTACGGCCGCCCAAAGTTGCTAAGGTGACTTACGCAATTCGAACCTTGGCGAGATTTCATTCATAGCGTGGAAAACGGTAAACGGCTGGTTACATTCGCAGATCTAACCGACCGATTGTCTCAACCGAATAATGTTTTATACAGTAAAATAAGCATCATTATCAGACTGTTAGTTGTGGCTGGCCTCGGAGCTTAGTTAAATTGATAAATAAATATTAGTGGACATTTCACACACGACACCGTCTAGCCCCAAGCTAAGCAAAGCTTAAGCTTAAACATCGATATAAACCAATGGATGTGCCCTGAGTAATTTGAAATTGGTAATAAACTGCGTTTCTATGTGTATCGTAAGTAGTTTACACATAACCAATCTACTTGACCCCTAGAATCGCTAGCGGCGAGATATGCTGTGGTTCTACTTATTTTGGTTGTTGACAAGGAATAGTGATAAGTAAAAACGTTCGGCGTTCACCGCTTCCTGCAACCGACTTGAACGGAATGATGGGAGCTCACTCTTCCCAACAATGACATGATTCCGTGCGCCCTGAAGTTTGGGAGGGCACATCTGTGTATTGAGATCTTTGGGCTTAAACACCGAGTATACTTATTAGATGTATAGACAGATAAAGGCCTCCCCAGTAACAGATTTTTTTTTAAATAAGAAGGAACTTGAAGAAAAAAGAGGAGCTCTGGAATCGAATCCGGATCCACTCGTTCAGCGCCCAACTTCCCGCCTGAGCTATTATACTGTCGCGCAATGTTACGAAATTTACCGTCTTATTCTAATGTTTATGAAACAGTTTTCCATTATCTAAAAACTCGCACAAAACACGTTTTTTTAAATGAAACCTTGTTAGATCGATTTATCGTCCCCGAAAACCCCCCGTATACATAATTTCATGAAAATCGTTCGAGTCGTTTCCGAGTTTCAGATTCTATAAAAATATAAATACTAGATGTCCGCCCCGGCGTCGCCCGTGGTACATTATAATATAGCACTCATCAGGATGTGACACTCATCAGGAATGACTGAAATCGTTTCAGTCATTCCTGAGAATATCGCTTTCAAACAAAACACCTCTTCAACCTGCTACGCCACCTGTCGGAAATTGGTCGTACCAACTCAGATATAGAAACAAATTTGATTAGCAAAGGTTTATATTCAAGAGGTATGTATGTAATCTGTGATACTCAATGACGCAATCTTAGACACATGCTGTCATGTGTCATGTCAAAGCACGAAACGTACGAAAAGTCTCAAAAGGGAATATTTTCCCCGATTTTGTTACATTCTTGATTCATGCTCCGCTTCTATCAATTATGATATTATAGAACATAAGTAGCGTTATGTTCTATAGCCTATAGCCTTCCTCGATAAATGGATTATCCAATAGAAAAATAATCTTTCAATTCGGACCAGTACTTCCCAAGATCCTAGCGTTCAAACAAACAAACTTCAGCTTTAAAACATTAGTATAGACAAGAATTGCTTGTTTAAAGATAAAATGTAAGATTTAGAGATCAATCGTAGAGAGCTCAAGAGCACCTTAGACTGTGCTAGTACAGATAATAATTATTACCTTCCTCGTATTATTTTGCAAGATATACTTAGAAGGTTAAATGACCCATTAGGTAGCTTCATTCTTGCAATATCTATAGGTTATAATTAGCCGTCAGGAAATTATTGGATTCATTGACCTTCAGTTACTATGTATTTTTTTGCTAACTCTCAACTCTCAATAATACATTGTTTTTTTAACCCCCGACCAAAAAAGGGGGGTTATAAGTTTGACGTCGACGTATTAATTAAATAAATAATAATAAATAAATATTGGTGGACAATTCACACACAACACCATCTGACCCCAAACTAAGCAAAGCTTGTAATATGGCGGCCAGATAGCTGATATAATACTTATATAGTTCTAAATACATACTTTTTATACATAGGAGACTCAACAAAGTATATGGCAACATTTAGTGGGTTTTACTTATGCTAGTACTCAGTGCCCAAGACCGCAAGACCGGACGAGCATAATCAAACTCTAATGATTCAGAAACAAGTATTTGTATCGACTTGACCCCAAAACAGCCTCCGAGATGACCTTTCTGCTTTGATAATCAGAAAATGAGATAAAAAAGAACATGAGAATCGGTGTCAATGATACTTCGGTATCATTTTGATGGAAAATTGTCACAAGACATTTGACCAAAAATGTAGTAATTATACTCTTCTTCTATAAAAATGAATGTTTGCTTGTATGTCCTGTGTAAAATCGTAAACATTTGGTCATGAGATGATCTTTAGCAAACATTACTGCTTGGCGTTAGATAACTGGCAAAGGTGTGGTACTTCCCCAGGCGGAGTCTGCAATGTCGGAAAAGCAGTATTGTCTTCTACGACATCGTGGTTCGTGGGCGTTATAAGCTGACGCAAACATTCTCGTACACAAAAAATTGGTTGCCTGTAAAGTCGGTATACGGGCGAAAGTTTTACGTGACAACGACTTTGAGTGGTAAAATAATTTTACGGAAGGGATGCGTCCCTTTCACTTTTTATGTCTGTCTCTCTCGCTCTTAGGCGGGCTAACCATGCCCGAGTGGAAGGGACGCGTGCCTCTCACTCGCTCTCGTTGTGAGCGCATAACGTGAGCGGAGCGTAACGCAGTTTCTTGAAGTGTCACCCGGCAAACCAATTTATAAGACGTTGTCACGTCAAAACTTGTACATAGTCCTAACACTATTTAATACAAATTTGACAACCGTTTTTAAGAATTTACGAACTGCAAGTTTTAAGCAACATATTTGTGTACGTTATTTTGACAAAGGTAATTTAACGCACTCAACTATCCACCTAGATTTTTTTTTCTTAAATAAAAAGTGACGAGACGAGCAGGACATGTACCTGATGGTAAGCAACATGCCTGCCACATAACATCACAGTGTCACGCAGCTATTGGAACATGAAAAGTCCAAAACATTACCTAGCACTACACTGCGCTCGTCACCCTTCATACATTGCCCTTCAAACCGGAACACAGTAATGCTTGCACATTACTGCTTGGCGGTTGATTAACTGGCAAAGGTTCAATCATTACCAAAATATCACCATTTCGTTCTCTCTTGAAATTCTCACATTCATTGAACGGATGTATCTCCAACCGATAATTGACAACGAATCCAATTCGCTCAATTCGATTTCATTTAGAAATTGACACTTCAATTATTCAATTCGAGGCATGGTCCGCGCCTCGCCGCCAATCATTTGATTCTTGGCTCTGAAGGCCGCGCCGTGTTTGGGTGTTTTCGAGCCGCGATAATAAATAAATAAATAAACATTGGTGGACATTTCACACACAACACCATCTGACCCCAAACTAAGCAAAGCTATGGGAGCCAGATAGCTGATATAATCTATATTAATAATTCCGTCAAGGGGTACGGTAGACTTGATCGAAACCTTATATGAATAACAAAACATAAAAAAATATTGGTTTTGAGTCGACAACGATATGTCCACAAAATTCGGATTATGAAGAATTTCGTTAAGGCGCTGAATATCGCCAACTAGCACTTTTTAAACACACATTTAACAACATGTATATGGTTTGAGGCTTTTAGTAAAATATATGTTATTCTTGAACATGTTTATTAGGTAACCTATTGTATCAAAACACGATTTGGAAAAAAAAACTCGATAAGAAAAAATCCTAAACTTACCTCTAAAATAAGTTTTAGATGTAAATATCTGTGTCATTAATAAACATACATTATTCAAATTTTATAGGTAAACGTATCCTTTTTTACTAAGGGGGATGGAAGATTTTGTATTTTGGATTATGAAGTTTAATTCGTATTAATTAATTGTCTTTTGAAAAGCTAACTCGACCGAGCCGGCCCGTGTCTTGCTTCTCGCTTACTACTATGAAGTCCAGCAGAAAGCGCTGATGCGCCTTGCTAAAAGGACCTGTGTCGCTTTGTCGTCCGACGCTCGCAATTCAAAAAATAAAAATAAACAATTCTCACAAATTCATGCAGCAACATCTATAAAGTTTATGTGGTTTGAAAATTCGACACTACAGACATTTGTAGATTTGGCGCAATGTTTAAAGCGGCAGATGAAGTCGTTACGATTTACGATCCTGAGTTCGTATCTCAGCACTACGAAATCTTTTGCGTGTTTTTTGATATTGTTTTGTTAGATATTTTCTCCGTTGTTTTCAAGGTTTTATTTCTTTAGTTCTGTCTGTTCTGAGACACAGATTAGAAAATAGTTCCTAAGTAACCAGAGGCTTTTCATCAAATCTTAAAATTAAATCTACTTCCCAGTTCCTGATTGAAGTTATAGAAGTTTTACAAACGGTAATAAAGTTCATATGATGTGAAATTTTGGACCCTACTGTAACTTGTCAGTTTGGCTCGGTGGTACAACCGCGTTCAAGTTCTCGAGTTCATATCTCATCACTGTGTAATCTTTTGCATGTTTTTTTGATATCGTTGTTGTTGGATATTTTGTCCGTTGTTTTCAAGCTTGTATTTAGTTTTCGAGACACAGATTAGAAAATAGTTCCTATAGAACCCGAGGCTTATCATCAAATAATCTACTTCCCAGATAGATTTGTAACTTCGGTCGGTATGGTCGGTAACTTCAGTTACCGACTGAAGTTATAGATACCAGTTGAAATTGTGTTCCGGTTTGAAGGGCAATGTTTCCAGATAAATTACTGCCCTTAGAGATATAACATCTTAGATCTCTGGGTAACGAGCGCAGTGCAGTGCTAGGTAATGATTTGGACTTCTAATATTCTAATAGCTGTGTGTCATTGAGCTGTTATGTGGCAGGCATGTTCCTTACCATCAGGCACATGTCCTGTTCGTCTCGTCACTTTTTATTTTAAAAAATAATAATTGTGTAGTTGAATATTACGATATTTTAACGTGGAGCAGTAATTGAAACAGCCGAGTGACACAACGACATTTATTGGTTTACCCACAAGTATAGTATTAATCTCTAGCCTACCTACATCACACTACCTACATTGCAAGACAATGCTCAGTAACAGAATAAATATTAGTACCTACAAGGCTCAGTAATTAAATAAACTAGCTTTGAATCACCGAGGTGTTCGGACGTAGGTGTACAAAAGAGTCCTTGCATAAAATCTTAGCTATGTTTGGTTAATATCGACTCAAGATGGCCGCCTCCACAAAATGGTGGACAAAATATTTCTTCACAACCTACCTCAATATGGGTATCAAATGAAAGGGCTTTACTAGTAGAATATTATTATACGTTGTAACAAATTTTAAATCCAAGATGGCCGCCACCACAACATGGCGAATCAAATTTTTTTTTCACTACTACCCCAATATGTGTATCAAACGAAAGGGCTTGACTAGTGGAATACTATGCAATATGACAAATTTGAAATCCAAGATGGCCGCTACCGCAAAATATCGAAATACATTTCTTTTTTCGAAACTCTCTCAATATGGGTTTCAAATGAAAGGGCTTGACCAGTAGAATGTTTTATAGAAAACAAATCCGAGGTAGTCGAACCAATGTTTTTAATTTTGTTCTTGTTCGATTGAGCGATGAATTAAAATTACCTAAATCGGTGCTTTAAAACTAAAAGCCACAACTCAAAATCATTTTATCTTTGTTTTCAACTATTTTTCTATTTCTGATGTTTTCTATCATTCTCTGTGTATGTTAATTAGCTACAACTTGATTATTTTAGGTATATGATTATTTCAACATTGTGTTAAATATAACCAAAATAATTCAGGACATTTTTTTACTTTCAAAGGTTTACACTTGACCGCCATCTCACCTGATGTTAAACAACAATGTGGTACAAATACAAAAATCTTTATTGCTGTTTGCAGGTAAGATAAGGTGATACAAAACATTTTAATAATTGACCCATACAAACTGGCCTCTTCTTCTAGAGGCATGCAATATGTTTGCCTACGATATGGAGCGTGTTTACCTAGAAAAACCGACTCACTTTGGATTTGAAGACACAAAGATTGTAATTATCGGGAAAACTCACTCAGGCAACGTATTCCACAGCGTAGACAAAAAACAAAAAAAGAGTCAAATCTCTTTGTTCGTGCCTTTGGAACATCCACCATGAAACGATGTCGCATTTTCGAGATGCGAGCAGTAGCCCTGGGTAGATAGCCAAGCCGAGACCTTTTTCTTGCACTCATAATGTTGACGTATCTATGATGTCCAACTCTTTGTCAATAGGTTGGTAAAGGTATGGTCCAGTAAAGGAAAATGCACCCTGGCCAAAACCGGTTCTTGTTTTAGGTATTGCCCAAGTGTTATGTCTCTTTTGACCTTTCCGCCAACACATTTCAAAGTTGTGATGGGAGACTTCAACGCAAAACTGAGCAAACGTAGATGAGTGAGAGTGGGGATTTCGGATATGGGCAGCGGAACCCAAGAGGGCAACGTCTAGCGGATTTCTTGGAAAGGAGAGCATCTTTATGATGAACTCCTTTTCAAGAAACAACCACAAAGAAATTGAACCTGGATTAGCCCAGACGATTCCACAAAAATGAGATCGACTTCATTATGACGACTAAACGGCAAATATTCAGCGATGTCTCTGTGATCAGCAAGGTTAAGACCGGCAGTGATCACCGTATTGTAAGAGGCACGCTGAATCTAAACATTAAGGTCGAAAGATCACGTCTAATGAAGTCCATGCTCCGACCAATTATGCTCAGATCGAAGATCACTTCGAATCCTTAGATGAATGCGTAACGGCGGACGAAATAAACGATAGGCTAGTGGAAACTGTTCATGCGGTTGGCAGAAAATTTTATAAGAGCCGACGCCAAAACAGAACCGAAAGCTCTCCGATCAAACTCTAGATCTTATGGCGGTCAGACAAGATATGCGACGTATGCTGCTTCAGTACTTCGAGTATTGAAGAAGCAATCAAGCAGAACAAAGGCTCGAAAGTGTTCGCAAGAAATCAGTCTCTTGGGCAAACTCAGCTGACCAAACTGAAGACCGATAGTGGTAGCATCGTCTTATCGAAACCCGAGATTTTGGAGGAGATTGAGAGGTTCTATGGACAGTTATACACCTCTACGCAAGCACAACCTGTCGTTAGCATGGCAAAGACCCCAGAGCCAAGCTGACCTGACACTTTAAGATGTCATATCTCCGAAACTGTTCACTGCCCCGCTGGAAGATGTTTTCAAGCTACTGGACTGGAACGGATATGGCATCAATATCAACGGCGAATGCATCACTCACCTTCGGTTTGCCGACGACATAGTCATTGTGGCGGAGTCGTTGGAGGACCTCCGTGCTATGCTCAGGGACCTCAGTAGAGTATCCCACCAGGTAGGTTTGAGGATGAATATGGACAAGACGAAAGTCATATCAAATGTTCATGTCTCACCTGTACCGGTTATTGTTGGGAATACCACACTCGAAGTTGTTGACGAATTATACGTCTACCTGGGTCAAAAGATCCAATTAGGTAGATCCAACTTCGACAAAGAGGTCCAGCGAAGGATCCAATTCGGATGGGCAGCGTTCGGGAAACTTCGGCACATCTTTGAGTCCAGAATACCCCAATGCCTAAAGGCGAAAGTCTTTAACTAGTGCGTGTTGCCAGTGATGGCTTATGGAACTGAGACGTGGTCCTTAACTGTGGGCCTCATAACAAAGCTCAAAGTCACACAGCGAGCTATGGAGAGGGCTATGCTCGGAGTCTCTTTGCGCGACAGAATCCGTAATGAGGATAATCGCAAAAGAACGAAAGTATCCGACATAGCTCAAAGAGTAAGCAAGCTCAAAAAGGAATATTTTTTCCTGATTTTGTTACATTCTTGATCAATGCTCCGCTTCTATTAATAGTAGCGTTATGTTTTATGATCTATAGCCTTCCTCGATAAATGGACTACCCAATAGAAAAACAATCTTTCAATTCGGACCAGCACTTCCCGAGATACTAGCGTTCAAACAAACAAACAAACTCTTCAGTTTTGTAATATTAGTATAGATTATTTTCACTTATGTCTAGACACTATATAGAACTACATATATATTTTTACTCGATTTAATAAAATCATGTATTGTATTTTAAGACATATTCACTTACGAAATAAAAAAAAAGAATTAGGAAAATTTGGTTATCCATATCGAGGTAGAAGTGAAAAAATATAATTCAGGATTTTATGGTGGCACCCATCTTAAATTTTATATTGGTCATAGTGTGTAATGTTTTACTAGTCAAGTTGCCAGCTATTCCACCGCCAAGCAGTAGTGTGACAAGAACAAAATTAAAAATTTTAAGTAACCCCGACTACCTCGGATTTGCTATCTGTAAAACATTCTACTAGTCAAGCCCTTTCATTTGAAACCCATATTGAGGAGTTGCGAAAAAGCAATGTAAGTCGCCATTTTGCGGTAGCGGCCATCTTGGATTTTAAATTTGTCATATTGCATAGTATTCTACTAGTCAAGCCCTTTCGTTTAATACCCATATTGGGGTAGTAGTGAAAAAAATGTAATTCGCCATTTTGTGGTGGCGGCCATCTTGGATTTGTTATAATGTATAATATTTTACTAGGCAAACCCATATTGTTCTTATTGTTCATTTGATACCCATATTGAGGCAGGTTGTGAACAAATATTTTGTCCGCCAGTTTGTGGAGGCGGCCATCTAGAATCGATATCAACCAACCATAGCTAAGAACAGCACAGATATTTACCTTCAACTAAAAACCGCATCGAAATCGGCCCATCCGTTTGAGCTCTACCGTGCCACAGACGGACACACACATAGACTGACAGACAGATAGACAGATAGACAGACAGACATCAATATCAAACTTATAACACCCTTTTTTGGTCGGGGGTTAAAAACATCACAGTTTTCCGGTTTAAAGGAAAAAATACAGTATGATTACAGGGCTTTGATATGAAATCCTACTAATATTTTAAATGTTCAATATATGGATAGAAATATATTGAAAAATATGGATGTTTGGATACTTGGATGTTTATTGCTTAATCACGTCGTAACGTTGGGTCGGGCAGAAATTTAGAACACATGTAGATAATAGTCGTGGCGAGCGCAGTATAATGCAACGTAATGATTAGGATTCTTTATTTTCCAATACCTGCGTGTCACTGCGCTATTATAGGCATGTGACTTACCATCAGGCACATATACTTACTGCTCATCCCGTCACAACAAAAATACTTTTATCACTTGTTAATAAAAAGAATGCCCTAACTAAAATGATATAAAAGTGATTTTGGTTTTGTTTTGTTTGTGGACCTTTCCTTACAAAGCAGCGAAATGGCGTCGCTGTATTATTATTAAAACTTGTTTTCCGAGTTGTAGTATGCAATAATGGTGGATTATTTACTCGTAGCCTCGTCTAATGATAATGATGATTATATTATGTACTATTAGTATCCAATCCTACTAATATTGTAAATGTCAATGTTTGGATGTTTTTGCTCAGTCACGACAAACATCAAGTCACGTATAAACGGATCGGGCTGATATTTGGAAAACACGTAAGATTATAGTCTGGAATAACACACAGGCTACTTTTATCCTGAAAAATAACGGGAACGGGAACAGTGAAGGTAAACTCGCAGGGTGCTGCTAGTCAGCCCCGGACCTTCAATATTTTTAGGCGGGGCAAAATCTGAAAAATGCCGCCGGGCCGCCACTAATATCTAAATATATTCAGTGTTTAAACCGAGCAAAGCTCGGTCACCCAGGTACTTACACATGTACTTCACTAACAGTGAATGTTTTTCTTCAAAATTCGTACAATAATTTTAAAGAAATGGATTACTTAATATGTAGTGATTCATCTTCCTGGCTTAGCTAATTTATGCAATTTGTTTTTTATTTAATATACAAAAGGACTTTACTTAGTCCGTTAGAAAAATAAGAGAATCAGACGAAAAAATTTGTAAACAGCAAAAGACGTGCATTTCTAATTAATAAAAATTTTGAAAAGCGCCATCTATGAGCATGAGCATGGAAGCCTTTTGTTTCCATCAATGCAAATAATTTTACTGAGTGCACGCAACTTCGTGTGGCGCTGTCTTATCGGAGTTGTAAAGGGGCGGAGCTTAATTTTGCATTCGTGAATTTCACTCAGGTCTTCCCAGCGCCTTAAATTCTGATGGCACTGCTGAAAAACAAACCGTTGTCGCCATCTTTGGTGTGAAGCACGTTTCGTTCCATCAATCAACACATTGCGTGCGTCCGTCGCGCCAAAAAAGTATCCATCACAAAAAACTGTGACTTATGTGACTACGTAAAACGAAACGTCTTGCCGCTGGACCGGAATATTATTAGTAGGTACTTATATTTAGTATCAGCATTGCACCCGTGCGAAGCCGGGGCGGGTCGCTAGTACATATAAATTTTTTACTTACTTATTATACGAATGTAAGCGAATTTCCTTTAAGCTGGTTGCCTGGAAGAGATTGGTTTAAGCAATAAGACCGCCTATTATGGTGCTAGTTCGTAAGTGTTCTACTGTAATATTTCTGTTTTTGTGTCAGAATAAAGAGTTATCTATCTATCTATCTATACATAGAAAGCACCCAGGCACAGTTAAAAATATTTGAGTTCATAACACAAATATTTGCGCTGGTTGGGGATCGAACCCACGACCCACGGTTTCGCAGATAGATTTACTACCAACTAAGCCACCAGGGCACACAATAACGACACTGACACTTTTCAACTCGGACGACAACGATATCGGTGTGTGAGTGGATATAATAATTAAACTTCGACTGGTCTCGTTGTATAGTTGGTTGGTAAGCCGAGGGTCGTGAGTTCGATTCCCACCCAGTGCAAATATTTGTGTGATGAGTATCAATGTTTATACTGTGTGTGGCTGTTTCTATGTATAGTAAGTGTGTATTTACAATTATACAAGTATTATATCAGCTATCTGGCTATAGTATAAGCTTTGCTTAGTTTCAGGTCAGATGGTTTTGTGTGTGAAATGTCCACCAATATTTATCTATTTAAGCTATATGGCGATACTTACGAATGGCCTAAGCATTAGCCAGCCAGTTCATATGTTGTAACAAACGGAACGGTGGAATATCATTCAGGGCGCTAGTTTTTTTTTTAAATAAAATGTGACGAGACAAGCACGACATGTGCCTGATGGTAAGCAACATGCCTTCCACATAACAGCACAGTGACACGCAGATATTGGAACCAAAGAGCCAAAGAGTCAAAATCTTTACCTAACACTGCACTGCGCTCGTCACCCAGAGATCTAAGATGTTATAATCTCTAAGCCCTGTAATTTCTCTGGAGACATTGCCTTTCAAACCCGAACACAGTAATTTTTGCTTGGCGGTAGAATAACTGGCAAAGTTAAACGGAGCGTTTAGTAAACAGGCTTGGCTGTTAATTGAGCGGCTGGTTTAGCCTGTTGGCTGTGACATATATAATTATCGTCTTATGTGAAAACGCTCTTTAGCTGTAGACATGTCACATTTAGCATCGCACTACCTAAAGCGTTTAGGTATTTGATGACGTCAAACAAGTGTTTATCACGAACTAACCATAGTTGACACTTGCGATTGTATTTCATTTAGGTATTTTCACCTACTTCTGTTTTTATTTTAGAGTTTCGACGATTGGTCCAGAAGTTACGGCTAGTCTTTTTTTTAGATTATGTACATGAATACTTGTAAAAATTCAATGAAAAATAAGCAAAATACATGAAACAAAAACTTGAGAGGTGTCAAGGGACACCCGGATGGAACGAAGTTCCTTTCGATTAATTAGTGAAGGAATTATTATTATTATTATTTACAAAAAACCTGTATACACTCAACAAAAATAATCGTCGCGACACCACACTGTTCAATGCGAAATAGAAATGAAAATATCTGGCTTGCTTTCTATAAGAGAGAGAGAGACAGAGAAACATGCGACGCCGCACAGCTTACAATAGCAAAAAGTGTCGTGACAACTTTTCGTAAGAATTTTTTCCGTCTAGCCCCCTTTCACAACGCGTGATTAGGAACTTCGTTCCAACAACAGTTTAGTTAATGAGTTTATACAAATGATAATAATTAAAATTTCTTAATTTATCTAAAATTTACAGTACGTTTATGTTTCCAAAGGCACCTGAACAAGCTTGAAGCTGTATTTCAGGTACCTATGGCCTTCCCGTAATTGTGCAATTTTGCAAATCTTAGCTTTAAGTACTTTGAATTATCATAATATTAATTAATTGTCGATGGTGCAATCAAATCCAATGAAAAAAAAGAAGAAAAATAAACAAAGTACTTATACAAGAGAGGTGTATGTGTGTGTGTGCGCGCGTGTGTGTGTGTGTGCGTGCGCGTGTGTGTGTGTGTGCGTGCGCGTGTGTGTGCGTGTGTGTAGGAGTGTGTCTAGTCAGGAGAACGGCAACTGCCGATGCGGAGCCCCCCTGGTTCGAATCGAACCACTGTTGCTTCGAAGTCATAAATGTAATGCATATATATGCATATAGGTATATGATGCTATCATAAATGTAATCTTAAAATTGGAGCAGGACAACATCGACAGGAAACCGATGTGTTCCATGAATTTTTCGAGGTCATTTGACATCGACCAAACCGCACTGCGTCTGCGTCGTGGTTTATGGCCTTGACTCTATCTTAACGAAAGAAAGCCCAAGTCTCAACAGTGGGGGCATTTAGTGTGATGCAAATTATGCTATAGTTCTTAGGAGGCTTTCTGATATGGGCCTGGACCTCTACTCTCTTTCTACGAAAAACGTAATTTCGAAATAAACTCGCGACTTTCCTACCCCGGTTCTACTTCGTTTCATCCGATCGAACATTTAGAGTAGGTTTAGAACATTTCGAAGCAGAACCGGGGTAGGAAAGTCGCGTTTATTTCGAAATTACGTATTTCGTAGAAAGAGAGTAGACGGCCTGAGGTTTTTTTTTTGTATATAGCTGCTAACTTCAGTGAGCTACCGTTGAATGATTAAGGATTAAAAACGATTTTTATATGAAGTTATATCGGTAAATAAAGCATTGTTGGGCATGTATATTTATAAAGTTATTTAATTTTGTAATCCTTACCAGTAATTTTTCAAACTTAGTGATTTAAAAATACTCAGTGATCACCCAGGGGTCTAAATTCGAACATAATTAATTTGAGCATACAATTTTATTTAGATACGTTGCAAAATCTTCGTACACTCCGCGAGGCATAAGCTGAGCTTTGCATTTGTGTGAGTGTACATGGATAGTGTAGGTGTGACAACCGGCCTTAGGCGCGGCGCCATTCTGTCTCGCCGCGCTCCTGCCTGATTGGTGATCACTCACACTAATGCAACGCTCAGCCTATACCTCGCGGACAAAATTTCAAGCTCCTGCCTGATTGGTGATCACTCACACTAATGCAAAGCTCAGCCTATACCTCGCGGACAAAATTTCAAGCTCCTGCCTGATTGGTGATCACTCACACTAATGCAAAGCTCAGCTTATACCTCGCGGAGTGTACCTACCTCTTCGTACGAAAATTGCGCAGCAAAAATACATTAAGTAAATAAATAGAAAAGCTTAACACACACTACTGTGTATTTGACACATGTACGTACCTATAACAAAATTGATCGCTAAATGGTGATCACTAGTTTTAATAAATCTTGTACCCTTTTTCGTGGGGAAATGCATTTACGTACGCATTACGCAGTCTTTTACCTCGATGTATATACTCGAGTAATTATGTACTTATATTTAAAAATGTAAATAAAATTATTATTCTCTGTTTTTTTCAATATTACTTACCTACTTCAAATATTTTTTAAATTGTTTTGTAAAAAAAAAGGTTATACAGGGATCGTAATATGAATAGAAACAATATGACATAATAGGACAAGTATCTGTGTTATAAGTATTTAAAATAGGCTTTTGTTGTACGACAAAAGTAAATCTGTTGTTAAATGATTTCATTCAAGGTGAGTTCATTAAAAGAATGAATATTTCTCCAATACTATAAACGCAGAGTTCGTGTGGAACCAAAAATTGAATAACAATAATAACGTGACGTTACTCATTTGTTATCTGTGTTGCCAATTTGACAGGCACGCACACAGACAGCGGTATCGTGTTTTAATTCGAAAAAAGAATGTTTTATGGTCGAAAAGCGTTATTGGCGCGTCTCGGTGGCCAGTCACTCGCGCGCCGCGGCGCAACGAAATGCTGCTAAATTCCGCGCGATTTTAAATTTCGAATTTCAAATTTCTGTGTTGTGCGTCCTCCCTTTTTTCTTTTCCCCAAAATGGCGGTTCGTACCCTGTCGCGTATGGTGGAGTGTATAAAGTGCAATAGAAAAATTAGTGAGTGTTTATTTTGTTTAATTTTAAAATAGTTGCATTTAGTTTTTAGGTTTTGCGAAACCCTGTGACCTTACTTTTCTGTTGGGTTAGGTAATTTGTTACAAGTGTTTTTACTAGAATTCTTTCGTAAATGTTTCGGTATGTTTAGAAATGTATAAGTGGAATGTATTTGTATGGTAACGTCGAGTGGTCGTAACTGCGTTTGCTCGTTTGGGAAAGTGAAATTTTATCTTGCGTCATTCTGAATGCATAAAATACTTTTTTTGAATAGAAAATGTCTTTAATAGATATAAATTACGGTATCGTGATGTTATAAAAACGGAAGTTTCTTATGTCTGCGTTTTTATTTAAATTTCACCGAATACTTGGCTAAGAATACCATTTATGAATTTATGAATACCGTTACAAAAATTACTATGGAAAACTTTTATTTTTAAAATCCTTTCAAGATGGTGTAGTATGAAAATGACCACCAAAATGTTGTTTGTGTTAACCTGACCACCATATACATTTTTACCAATAATAGGTTAGCGTTTGACCGTCGCGTCGTCTCGCTTGATGTTAAGCGACGATGTGGTCCTAGATGCAGCACGCTAACCTAAAAGACACCGAATCGAGCTAGCGTTAAAGATAAGTACTCAAACTATATCCATCAGGGAATATCCGCTAAGGCAACTCATTCCAAAGTGTAAATGTTCTATAATGAAAGTAGAGTCAAACTCTTTGTTCGATTCTTTGGAACATGAGCCATGAAACGATGTCGCTTTCTGGTGCTGCTAGCACTCCGATAGAAAAAAAGTCAAAGTGATATTATATCGTGCAGATCCCCTGCATACTCTACTAAATGTTCTCCATGGTCTGCGATGAAGCACGTTTACCTAAAACTGATACAGTGTACTTAAAGACACCAAGATTGTTTCATTAGAGAAAAGACCACACAGAGAAAGCATTCCACTGTCTAGCTGTTCCTATAACGAAAATGTCTTCAAACCTTCGGATATTTTCGAGGTATGCTATAATACTAATACTTAGATAAAATAAGGAAACTCTATATTAAAAATGAAAATAAGACAAAATATACTTTGGAACAAATTAACAGAATTACAAGCTTGACAATTTCATTGTAAGTTTACTTAGTAAGATTGGTTTAGTCCAGCCCAGTGCCTTCTTCTACGTTAGCTCAAAGTTCTCTATTCAGTAGGTAGAGGTTACTTTCATTTACTTACCATACTGTTCTCATTGAGTGCTCGAATTTTCTGTGGGAGAAATTCATTTACGCAACTAGCGCACTCGTAAAAGCAGGGACACGGCGGGTGTATCGGCCTCGACGCAACTAAAAGGTGGCCCTACCGATTAACACCCCCACAGGTTTCTCCGGCGTGGCCTGGGGACAGAGTCGTGGGGTTGGTATCACACTGTGATAACGAGCGTGACACTGCCCGCACCCTTGCCGGCCCACCTCACGAGGGTTTGGACCCACGCGTTGGCTCCAGTGACACGACGGATACCAGCGGCGCTTCACCGATCCCTCTCCCTATATGGAGTGCTGGGTAGATTTCTAAAGCGCAAGATCCCTCAGGCCTTCCAAGTGGAGACGGGGTGCGAACCCGAGTGGCTCGCTGCCGTGTCCGCTTCCTTCGCGGAGGAACGAGAGGATCTATCACCCTCTCACGCTCCTCGGTCTCTTTCCGCAAGATGACGGTATCATACGACACGATTCATCGCGACTTAGGGTGGTCGGGCATTCCAATCGCCCGATTTAGTGACACTATCAACCTAACCACCCAATCCATCGGGACTTAGGGACTTAGGGCTCGATGAATCGTGCCGTCTGATAGCTGCTTTAGAAATGGACCACCGCCTATTCCGTGAAGGCACTTCAGGCGTTCTTTCTTCCGTTTGGTCTGTCGTAAGGGAATTAATTAGCACAACCTTTTTTGGGAAATTGTATTGTTTTTACGCGAACTATGCGGGGTCTAGGAAACATTAGTAACTCAAGCATCTGGTAGTGGTAGGACTCTTTGTACAGTCCGTCTGGAGAAGTGCCACATTTTTGCCAGTAATTTTAGCGCCACGCAGTAATACGCAAACATCACTGTGTTCCGGTTTGAATGGCCAATGTTTCCAGAGAATTGGACGTAGAGATATGTCCACTTATATCTCTGGGCGACGAGCTCAGTGCAGTGCTAGGTAATGAGTTGGACTATTCATGTTCCAATAGCTGCGTGTCACTGTGCTGTTATGTGGCAGGCATGTTGGTTGCCACCAGGCACATGTCCTACTTGTCCCGTCACTCTATATCTACGAATCTGATAAAAAATCTGACCGAGCAAGGGCCACAAGGTAAATTAATGACTTACTTCATTTGATTTAATTTCTCTCGCGTAGAAAATGTTTAGTTTTCACTTTTATGTTAATCAAGCAGTCAGTTATTTATATGTCAGAATTTCTACAGTTAATGTCTTAATTGAATCATACGATGTAACAACTATGTCGAATACACATTAAATTAAAATTAATAAAAAACTTCCAACTTGTTTTAGATCACACGTTTGTAAGTAAATTGAATCTTACGAATGTTTTCTCAAAACTCATTCATTAGGACGTTCCCTGTTCTTTGCCCTTCAAATATTATAAATGTTTGGATTTTTGGATGTTTGTTGCTCAATCACGTCGCAAGGTCTGTACGGATCTGGTTGAAATTCAGAACACATACCACTGGCAAATTTTTATCCCTAGAAAACCTGTAATAATGTAGTGGTAGGACTCTTTGTAGTCTGTCTGGGGAAGTACCACATCTTTGCCAGTTATTCTAGCAGCAGTAATGTCCAAACATTACTGCGTTCCTGTTTGAAGGGGAATATTGCCAGTGAAATTACAGGACATAGATATGAAACGTCTTATATCTCTGGGTAACGAGCGTAATGCAGTGCTAGCTAGCCTAGGTAAAGGATTTGAACTATTCGTGTTCCAATAGCTGCGTGTCACTGTGCTGTTATGTGTCAGGCATGTTGCTTACTATCAGGCACATGTCGTGCCCGTTTCGTCACTCAAAACTATTTAAAAAAAATGTTAATCAGAACTACGCGGGTAAAACTGCGGGGCCCTGTTAGTTACAAATAAAATCACAATCTGTCCAATAGAGACGCAAATATGACATCTGTGTACCTAACATGTTATTGTGTACGTGTTTTTTCCCTTCTGCCGTCTCAAGGCGGCTTGGACGTGATAAACACAATAACATCTGAATCTGGTTCTTACACAATCATACATGCTGGACTGTTTGGTTTATGAAGCGAAAAGTTCTTTCGGCGCACCACACACAGATTCTTCGTGTGACTGTGAATGAACACGACGAGTCCAAATCATTACCTAGCATTGTGCTGCGCTCGTCATCCAAATATATTATAAGAATATATTTCTGTAATTACATTGGAAACATTGAAAACTCGCGTCATCGTCACCGAACGCTTTCCATGAGCCATATGAGTACTTTCTGGATGAAAAAAAAGCGCGAGACTCGCTCCCTTAAAAATTACATGTGTGTTAGTACTTACTATGCGTGCGTTTTACTGTCAGCTTTTTTTTAAAACGCGCTATTTATCTTTCGAGAACATGTAAGCCATGTATCCGACAACAATTTGTCTAAACCTAAGGTGCAAGTTCGCGCGGAGACCGCGACACGAGACCGCGACAAGAGACCGCGACCGCGACCGCGACCGCTATCTTTAGGTGCAAGTTCGTGCCCAGACCACGACACGTGTCTCGGTATCATGTCGCGGTCTCGGCGCAAATTGGCACCCATACAAAGCTATAATGTCAAGTGCCTGTCGCGGTCTCCAGTCGCAGTCTTCTGTCCCGTTCTCAGCGCGAACCTGCACCTTGACACAATAAATAAAGACAAATATTTTGCGAGATGGAGTTGTGTTTCTGTCTATCAGCCGATCATAGAATGCAGTTATAGAACCCGTTCTTCAGATCTTAGCTAATTCAAATTGTTGTTAGCGATAATATGCCATATATGGCACTATCCAAGGTCTTTATTTGTACTGTTTTTAGGGTTCCGTAAAACGTAAAAACGGAACCCTGATAGATTCGTTATGTCTATCTGTCCGTATGTCACAGCTACTTTTTCCGAAACTATACTGTTGAAACTTGGCATGTAGATGTATTCTGTGCCGCATTCAGATTTTCATACAAAAATATGAAAAAAAATGGGGATGTCCCATACTTAAAACTGAAAATCAAAAATATTTTTTTTCATCAAACCCATATGTGTTGGGGTTGTCTATGGATAGGTCTTTATAAATGATGTTGAGGTTTCTAATACAATTTTTTCTACACTGAATAATTTGCGCGAGAGACACTTCCAACTTCCAAAGTAGTAAAATGTGTGTAATCCCCTGCAACTTCTAAAGTAAGATAATGATAAAACTAAAAAAAAAAAAAATTGGTTGCCTGTAAAGTCGGTATACGGGCGAAAGTTTTACGTGACAACGACTTTGAGTGGTAAAATAATTTTACGGAAGGGACGCGTGCCTTTCACTTTTTATGTCTGTCTCTCTCGCTCTTAGGCGAGCTAACCATGCCCGAGTGGAAGGGACGCGTGCCTCTCACTCGCTCTCGTTGTGAGCGCATAACGTGAGCGGAGCGTAACGCAGTTTCTTGAAGTGTCACCCGGCAAACCAATTTATAAGACGTTGTCACGTCAAAATTAATTAATTAAGTACATTACCACGTAAACTTTCATCTATCCACCGAACATTGGTTTGAACTTGATCGAGTAAGTAGTTTTTTTAGAATGTCATAAATACACTATTGTTAAAACTTTGATCAAAGTTACATCTAACTACAAGAACTTATGTATTATGTTACTTGCTGTTTTACGGAACGCTTTATGGGCAGATCCGACTGGCACTTGGCCGGTTTATAATTTTTCTATTCTGCAAAATAAAGTATTCTATCTGTCTGTCTTTTGTCTAAAGGCATATTAGATGGTTATCTTAATATATATAAATCTCCTGTCACGATGTTTGTCCGCGATGGACTCCTACTACTAAGCCGATTTTAATCAAAAGTTGGACACCGTGTGAAGATAGATCGAACTTAAAAGATAGGATAGTTTTTATTTCGATTAATGGGCTTTATGTGACAATATCCGAGCGAAGCCGGAACGGGCCGCTAGTTTTCAAATAAAATTAAATGCGGTTGTGTTATTCGGCCAATAATATTTTCGAACCAAACCCTGGCGTTTCATTTACCAAGCTATCGAATTCCACACGCCATAATTATGTAAATAAATCAAATGTCACTTGTACAATCATACATTTACATTATTTTGTGCTCGTGAGAAGTATGACAAATTTTATTTGATAAGATGAATATACATTAAGAATATAAGTTAGTCATAAATTATTTAATAGTCGTACTAATATCAATAATGTCAAAGTTTGACTGTTTTGATGTTTGTTGCTCAATCACGTTGGAACTTCTGGACGCATCGGGTTGAAATTCACAATTCAGTTAGATCATAATCTGGGATATCACAAATATGCAAAGAGTTTACAATATACTACGTATAGAGTTAGATTTTCCTTTGTGTCAATCGTAAGCAGATGACGTGCATACTTTCTATGGCAACAAAGTGATGTGCCGCGACAAAAGTATGACACATCCACAAGAGCGACAAGGCAAGAAAGATGCTACCCGTGCTTTCGGTGAAAAGCGTTTGTGCCAACTCTATAATACGTAGTATATGTAAACTCTTTGCACATAAGCTATATACCTATCCTAGGGACTAGGCGGATAAAGCCGCATGATGCTGCCTAGTCATAATAATTTATTTTTTAACCGATCTCAAAAACTTAGGAAGTTCTCAATTTGATTGTGTTTTTTATGTATGTATGTAACATGTATGTCACGCGATAGCGCCGTCAATTGTGAATCAATAATGCTGGTTCCTTTTTTGTTTGGCATATCATAGATCAGAGCTGGTCTCATATACATGTTATCGGAATCGGTGTAGTGGTAGTAGAAATATTAGCAAAAAACTAAAATTTACTTTCGTTAGCTCGTCGATGACTTGCGATCGTTTCCTATTGAATTTGGTGGAATGCCTGAATGGGAATGAAGGGCCGATGGCGAAGAAAGGTTCTCGAGTGGCGACCACGAACCGGAAGACGCAGTGTTGGACGGCCTCCCACTGGATGGACAGATGAACTCACAAAGGTCGCTGGAAACCGCTGGTTGCAGGTTGCGCAGGACAGTACGTTATGGGAATCTAGGGGAGAGGCCTATGTTCAGCAGTGGACGTCTTGCGGCTGATGATGATGATGATGCCTGTTTTTTTGTTTAAAATCAGTTTTTTAGATAAAATAAGTTTTTTTTATAATTTAGAGTGACGAGACGAGCTGGGCATGTGCCTGATGGTAAGCAACATGCCAGCCACATAACAACACAGCGACACGCAGCTATTGGAACAAGAAGAGTCCAAATCATTACCTAGCACTACACTGCGCTCGTCACCCAGAGATCTAAGATATTATATCTCTAAGCCCTGTAATTTTCAAGTTATTAAACAAAAAGTGAACTGGTAGTATCGACATTGCCAAGGAAACTAAGATTTCTTCAACTGTGTTTAGTGTTTTAAGGCTAAAAAAACGCAGTCTGATCACCCTCGCCTAGAGCTTACACAACTTCAAATAAACTCACGGTTAAGACGATGTTGAAATCAAGAAATCGACGATTATCTTGCGGTTAAACCAAGCCGAAGTGGCTTAGTGGTTTATAGTGGCTATACTCACTCATCTATTTGAAGTCGGTGCCAGCCAAATCTAACAGGTAGTGGATAAATACTACTTACCTGTGCCTACTTACCATGTGCCTACGTAACTTTTTGACCTGACTGGCACCGACTTTAAATAGATGAGTGAGTAGCGCTTATAATAATGATTTTAGTTTATTTTACCCTTTTTAGTGTAAATTACACAATTTCGTATTGACAGGATCGAGTTTCATAGCTTTTGTGAAATCTACAACTACGTCATCCAGAAAATTGTACGCAAATTTTAGTTTTTGATTCATATTCCAAAAACCACCCGACCGATTTCGATAAGATTTATATGGGACCATTGGGGAAGCATACCCATCCTACATACACCATCATACACCATACCCTACTCCTCCTTCTTTTTTTGGAAGTCGGTTAAAAATAATACAGGCTTTGCTTACTTTATAACCAGTTAGTATTGCATGAGGAATGTATAACAATATTTATTACTAGTTACAGATATCCGTTCAATATCTAAAATCCTTCTTTACGCTAAGGCATTTCCCTTCACGCTTGGTCGGCCGCCGTAACGACTGCTACGTACGCTGTGTCGGGTTTACTGGTCCCCTTTTACTGACCCAGTTGTTCGAGCTAGCACCGGCCGCGTGTGATACCAGTCCTACTTGTGTTTGATTCGATGGATTTATATTTACAAATCAACGTGGTCTATGAAAGGCCCCAGGTTTCGGTTCGAAAACAAATTAAAATATCAGACAGCCAGACATACGCTGTATTGGGTACACATAAAGAATGGGCGAGACGATTATAATATTTGTAACGAATATAAAATAATTAATTGACACACATCTGTAACGACTGCATGGATCTGCGAAAAATTTGGAATAATAAATAAATAAATAAATATTGGTGGACAATTCACACACAACACCATCTGACCCCAAACTAAGCAAAGCTTGTGTGATGGCGGCCAGATAGCTGATATAATACTTGTATAGTTTTAAATACAT
This sequence comes from Ectropis grisescens, assembly GCA_017562165.1. NCBI lineage: Eukaryota > Metazoa > Arthropoda > Insecta > Lepidoptera > Geometridae > Ectropis > Ectropis grisescens. Next base: position 1,648,434 of record CM029796.1, read on the forward strand.
ACTTATTATACATAGAAACACCCAGACACAGTGCAAATATTTGAATTCATCACACAAATATTTGATAATGGAATGTAGATAGTTATAATCTGGAAGAATACTGTTAGTATTTAATAAATAATTTATTTCCAAAAATTAAAAAAGTTGTTTAATAAATTTTGTTTAATAATTTAGAATATCAGCTATCTGGCCGCCATAGTACAAGTTTTGTGTCGTTTGGGGTCAGATGGTGTTGTGTGTGAATTGTTCACCAATATTTATTTAAAAAAAAAGCAGCCCACTAAATTATCTCACTGCTGGTACTCGGGCTCGTCTCGCACAAAGAGAGAGAGTCAGGGCAATAATCCACCATGCAGGCCAAGTAAGAGCTTGTAAAAAATTACTAAAGATTCTAGGTACATGTCAGTTTTCTCATTAAGTTAGCGGCATTACGCACACGACTCCGAAAAGACTGACGCGCGCGGGATTTGAACCCGGGGCTCTGGATCGGCAGTCGCCGTTCTCACGACTAGGCCAGCCGTAGCAAAACACTAATGATAATTATGCCAATTTTCTACGTCACTTATACGAATCGTTTTAGTACTATGACAATCGAAACTTCCATCAGATCATTACCAACATTACCTTCCGCATTTAAAATACCATTGGGCTTGTAGAGTATTACCTCATTGTTGTATGTTTATAATATAACATACTAAAAAAATACCATTAGGTACTTTACTATTTGTAAGAAGCTACTAAAACGTAAATCGGATAAAATACTCTCCTCGCCTCACTGGTCTCGTGGCTTAGTGGGTAGTAATTCTGCCTGCAAAGCCGAGGGTTGTGGGTTCGATTCCCACCCAGTGCAAATATTTGTGTGATGAATTCAAATGCTTGCACTGTGTCTAGGTGTTTCTATTTATAATAAGTATGTATTTAAAACTATATAAGTATTTTATCAGCTATCTGGCCGCCATATTACAAGCTTTGCTTAGTTTGGGGTCAGGTGGTGTTGTGTGTGAATTGTCCACCGATATTTATTTTATACTATTCAGAAAATCTGTTATTTACATTAAAAAGTAGACAGATTATGTATTATCTGTGTTTCAAATTTCAAACCGATCCGTTCCTATCCGACGTGGATTGAGCAAGAAACGTCGACATTGACATTTGTAACATCAGTGGGATTAGTGTGACAACTTTAAAAATTGCAATAACTCGCATCTAGGTATATGTCACCTAATTATACATAATGTATACAATAACATTGTGTCGGCATTGTATTCATATACTACATGCATGACTAAAATTGAAGGCCACCAGACTATACTATTACAAGTATAGGTATATTAAAATTCGTAAAAATCCCCAACAGTTGTCTCAAATTTTTGATTTTTATAGTTATAGTGAATTTTTAGAGAGTGATGGCAAAGTTCCCATAAAAATGTAAAGAAATAAATTTGACATGGGTCAGTACAATTGTATTAAAGATATATTATTACTCGTATAATGCTTGACAGTTTTCTGTACAAGAATAGGCATGACGACTCATTTTTGATGTAATGTGCCATCAAAAGGCAACTCAATAACTGAACCATAGGTGAAACAATTACTTTGCTATCTTAAAAACTTCCCGTGATATCACGATTTTAAAATCACAATTTTGAACTCTCCCAAAAAAGCTTCATATAAATCACTACAGAAGTATGACGTCACACTGTCGTATTTTCTATGCGACAATATTGCAGGACCTGTCGTCACACCTATTATTATAATACAGTTTAGTAGTCATTTCACACTTTGAAAATGTATACAATTTGTATACTCTTTCTTTTGTTTTTATTTTTTTTATTAATTGACGTGTAAATTGTACATTTATGAATAAAGTACTTTGACTTTGGCTTTAGATCACACGTATCTATGTTTCCAGGTAAAGCAAATATTCATAACAAGCAGCCCACCCGGCTTCGACTGTGACACATAAAAACAAATACAAAATACCTTATTGAAACAATAAAGTATTTTGAAAAACTTTGAGTGAACCACGGGCAAAGCCGGGGAGAAACGCTAGTAAATGTGTAATATAGTGTAAATGTAATGAAATCGGGTCAAAGTCACGAAAGCATGGAACGTATTACATTAAGGCATCGGTACTCTTCGTAATCTCTTGTACGGTCAAGGCTGCTCGTAATGACAATCTGAACACATCTTAAGATCGTGATGCGAAGATGTTTGCGGTCGACAACATGTCAATGGGTCAATCAAAACCAAGGCTACAGTTTCCATATGGCAATAAAATATCGCAATGGCCATGATAGGGATTCTAGGCCGGAAGGAAATTTCTTAGGTTTACCTTAGCCGCACTTGGACAGTGTGGTGGATTATCCCACTAGGCCTAACGTTCTGGGTGTCCTTTTTCGGAAGCACTGGCCGACCATTCTCGGAAGCGTCGGATGTGGCAGCATTGGTAATAGAACATAAAGAGTCCAAATCATTACCTATAGCTCTGCACTCGTCACCCACAGATACAGGATCTGATATCTCTATGTTATTTTCTTTATTTTCACTAGAAATATTGATTTTTATACCAGAACACACAGAACAGTGATGCTTTTACATTACTCCTTGGAGGAAGAATAAATAAAAATAAGTATTGATGGACGTTTCCCACACAGCACCATCTAGTCCCAGACTCGCATTATACATATAAAATACCCAGGCACAGTACAAATATTTGTATTCATCACACAAATATTTGCAGCACTGGGTGGGGATCAAACCCACGACCCATGGCTTCGCAGGCAAACTTACAACCAACTAAGCCACCCATCGAACTCTTAAAAACGCAGAAGCGGCAAACGCGCTTCTACTATGGCGATGTAAAATCAGGTGACGTCTCCTGATTTAGTCTCAGTCGCAACAAGGAGTTGTGTACGTTCGCTGACAATTCAATTTTCAAACAAATTTTCGCCACGTTATGTTGTCTTTAGATTATGGCATACCTCATCTTCGTTTCTTTAATTATATCGATGAAGCCACCAGTCACAGTCCAGCCAATAACTGGCAAAGGTGTAGTAAGTACTTCCTCAAACGAACTCTGCAAAGAGTCCTACCACTACCTAATACCTTGTAGCTGCGTATCACTGTGCTGTTACGGGCATTGCGTGATAGTTTACCATTAGGCACAGGATTTGCTCGTCTCGTCACTATATACTTAAAAAGGGAACTATACTGTCTGTGAAATCGAACGTGAAGTTTGATGAGAAAACAATAATTCCCACTGTCATTGTTACACTGTGATATGGTTCAAACAATGATAACAGTCAACATCGTTCTCGGGTTCAATGGCAGCAGTAACCGAAGCAGAAGTTCCACAAACACGGCACAAGGAAGCGACGGGGGTATTTGTCAAACATTTCTTACACTTCGCTTGTTTGCTTAATGCGAGACAAAGACGTGGACACTTTTTAACCGACTTCGAAAAACGAGGAGGTTCTCACTTCGGTTCTATGCATGTTACGTGATAGCACCGAAAATTGTGAAACGATTTTGATGTTATTTTTATAGATGGTAGAGCATATTGGATACACTTCGGAGAGTGTGCAACTGATCTGCATGATCTAATACCACCTTGCCCTTTCTTCTATCGGACTTCTCGGTCCACAAAAGGGCGACATCGTTTCATGGTTGATGTTCCAAAAACGCGAACGAAGAGATTTGACTCCACGTTTGTGATAAGAACGTCTAAGTTGTGCAATGCGTTGCCTGAGTGGGTTTCCCCGATGGTTACAATCTTGGAGTCTTCAAATCGAGAGTGAATTGGTTTTTTCTCGGTAAGCACGCTTCATCGTAGATCGCATCATCGCTTAGCATCAGGCGAGATGGTGGTCAAGTGCGAACCTATTATAGTTAAAAAACATAGTTAATATACATTTTATCGACATCTGTAGGGAGGGTTTTGAAGAATGTGATCAGAAAATAACAAAAATTTACTTTTATACTATTACCTCCTAATAAGGAAAGGCACTGTAAATATATGTATCTATAGAGTTTACATATACTACCTACGTATAGAGATTGAACAAACGCTTTACACCGAAAGCACGGGTCTGATCGCTCTTGTCGAAGTGTCATACTTTTGTCGCGGCACATCTGTTGCCATAGAAAGTATGCGCGTCATCTGCTTACGATTGACACAACGGAACCGTGCTCTAAATCTATCTAAATCTAAAAAAATCAAACGCACTAGAGGATATGTTTAAGACTCTGGATTGGGTTGGACATGGCCTAAACATCAATGGCGAGTACATCTCTCACCTACGATTTGCCGACGACATCGTCATCATGGCAGAGTCGCTGGAGGATATGCAGTGGATGCTGGACAGCCTGGCTAACGCTTTTTAGCGCATCGGCCTCCGGATGAATTTGGACAAAACCAAAGTCATGTGCAACGAGTTCGTTGCTCCGGGGCCGATTGCCGTAAATGGAACCACTCTCGAAATTGCAGAGATACGTTTACGTAGGGCAGACGCTCGAACTAGGTAGATGTAGCTTTGAGAGTGAGGCCATGAGAAAAATCCAGTTGAGCTGGGCAGCGTTTGGAAAACTACGTCCTACGGCGCTAAAACGTGGACACTGACAGTCAAAATGGTCCGAAAGCTCAAAGTCGCTCATCGAGCTAAGGCAAGGGGTATGCTTGGAGTTTATCTGAGGGATTGTATCCACAATGAAGTAATTCGTCAGAGAACTTAAGTCACCGACATAGCTCAGCGTATTACCAGACTGAAGTGGCAATGGGCCGGTCCCATCTGTCGCAGCCCCGATAACCATTGGGGTAAGCAGTGGAGACCGTGAATCGGTAAACGTAGTATAGGACGCCCTGAGACTAGATGGAGTGACGATATACGAAAGCCGGCTGGTGGCGGTTGGAAGCGTAAGACCGAGGATCGGGCTGAGTGGCGTATTATAGGAGAGGCCTATGTCCAGCAGTGGACGAACACGGGCTGATGATGATGATCAAGTCATCCTGCACAACACATTTACACACGCACATAGTTAATACTTCTTCTCTTTATTCATGGTGCTAAGAAGGTAAGAAGTCGAACTTCAACCATATAATAGAACAGATAATAAATTCAACGTAAGACGTATTAACCCATAATTAAATTATTAAAAAGTTAGTTCCAATGTTTACTGAAATGTTGACTGACTGACTTCAGAGTACGTTTTTTGTGACAATATGCGCGAGCATCACAAAAAATATCTAATTTTTTCCCTATCGCGCCAAAAGAAGCACCAAAAATAAAAAATTGAAAATGGAGATTTCTCAAGACTTAGACCTTGGCGTAGGTATATTACGTGATTATATAAAGACTATGATAATGCGCCCGCGTCACCCGTCCTATTGTCTAGTATAATCACTGAATCACACTCATCAGATCACAATGGAGGCGTTCCATTATTCTGGGGTTATTGAGTTAGCTTTGTTTTTACATTGTTTAGTAATAATTATATTGCTTTGTTGTGTTAAATGTAATGAGTGGATATCTTCTGTGCTCCGGTTTGGAGGGCCAATCTATGCAAATTAGAGTAAATAAATATACTATAATGGTGAAAATTTGGGTGTCTGGACGTTTGTTGCTCGATCACGACTTAACGGTGGAACGGAACTGGTTGGTATTTGGAAAACAGATTATCGTCTGGAATGACATATAGGACACTTTTCATTGTTCTGAAAAAAAAAATACAGGAAAGAGAGGAGAAATGTGCTATTCCACACTATAATCTAAGCGTGCCTATTCCAAATTTCGATATGATCCGTTCAAACATTCCGACGTGATGAACAACACACGTCCAAACATATTTTATTAACTTTGACATTAAATATAACTGATGCAATCATAGCAACATTATATATTTTATAATGTTACTAGGATTGCCTAGAATCTAGCCATCTTTTCTAAACATAATCTATACTAATATTATAAAGCTGAGGAGTTTGTTTGTTTGTTTGAACGCTTGGATCTCGGGAAGTACTGATCTGAATTGAATGATTCTTTTTCTATTGGATAGTCCATTTATCGAGGAAGGCTATAGAACATAAAGCTACTATCAATAGAAGCGGAGCATGAATGAAGAATGTAACAAAAACGGGAAGAAATATTCCTTTTTGAGAGTTTTCGTACTGTGCTTTGACATGACGACATGTGTCTAAGATGGCGTCATTGAATATAAACCTTTGCTAATCAAATTTGTTTCTAAATCTGAGTTGGTACGACCAATTTCCGATAGGTGACGTAGCAGGTAGCTGAAGAGGTTTTCTGTTTGAAAGCTATATTCTCAGGAATGACTGAACCGATTTCAGTCATTCTTTCACGTTGGATATGTACGGAATCCCGCTGAGTGCTATAAATGTACCACGGGCGAACCCGGGGTGGGCATCTAGTAGAATATAATAGTAAAATATGGCTAGATGATTAAAATATTTGGGTAGTATATTAGTATGATGTATATGTCCCATAATCCCAGCGTTGTCTGGAAGAGATGGCCGCCGATTGTAGCATTAGTTTTTGTCGATTTTCTTTTATTATTTTTTCCCGTCATTACGAAAACATGTTCACAACTAGTTTTCACCGTTGAAATTTATTTATATAATGATTTTTACTACTATTTTCTTCACAAGTCGTTTGAAAAAACGTCGTATTATACACGAGTGTATTGATGATTACCATCTTTGGTTCTTTTAAGGCGTCTCAGTGGTAATCATCAACATTGCACATTTCCACATTTCACTTGTAGCATAATGTACACGCACTTGTTGCCAGTGATGGCTTATGGAACTGAGACGTGGTCCTTGACTGTGGGCCTCATAACGAAGCTCAAAGTCACACAGCGAGCTATGGAGACGGCTATGCTCGTCTCTCTCGAGTCTCTTTGCGCGACAGAATCCGTAATGAGGATATTCGCAAAAGAACGAAAGTGGTCGACATAGCTCAAAAAGTAAGCAAGCTGAAATGGCAATGGGCAGGCCACATCGCTCGCAGAACTGACAACCGATGGGGAAGAAAGGTTCTCGAGTGGCGACCACCAACCGGAAGACGCAGAGTCGGGCGGTTTCCCACTAGATGGACAGATGACCTCACAAAGGTCACTGGAAACCGCTGGTTGCAGGTTGCGTAGGACCGTACGTTGTTGAAATCTAGGGGGGAGGCTTATGTTCAGCAGTGGACGTCTTGCGGCTGATGATAATGTAATGGACTATTTTGTCGATTCTGTACAACGAATGTTTGGCAGATGTTTGACGGCGTCGTTTCTCTGTTGCAGGGTTCGTGCTGGCTTCAGCCGTGGTGTTGCTGCTGGCCGGCATCGTCTGCGCCATATTCTTCAGCTCCTGGGTGCGCATGTTCATAGACCATGTGAGTATCACACACATATTGTCGGTGAACGGTGAATTCTAAGCTGTAACTGGTGAATGTAGGAAACGAAAAAAGCGTACATTGATGGTAAATACATCTAAACACACTTGTTTCAAACTGTATGTCTTTTTTTGGCACAAATTTGTAAATATGATTATTGTTATTATGTTTGATTTGTCTCTTTTTCATATAATGTCTAGACATGTACACGTGTGTACATATAAACTCTAAAACGTTTTGGCTCTAGCTGTAAATGTTCGAGTAACTGTAATAAATAAATACATTTATAATTATTTAAAAAATATGAATAAAACTGAAATGAAATGCTAATGAAAACGAAGGTAACAACAACAACTGAATTGTGACCGTAAAAATAGCGTAAAACACTCACTAAATGTACCCACTACTGGGAGTCGGGGCCTTCTCTCGCAAGGAGAGTGTCAAGGCCACAATCCACCACGCTGGCCCAGTGCGGGTTGGTGGATGACAAATGACTTCGAAAGATTCTAGGTAGGTACATGTCAGTTTCGTTACAATGTTTTCCTTCACCGTTTTAAGTTAGCGGCATTACGCACATGACTTCGAAAAGACAGTGGTGCGCGTGGTTTTGGACCCGGGTCTCCGGATCGGCAGTCGCTTTCTCCCAGACTAGACCAGCCAGCCGTAACTTACTAGACCAGCCGTAACACTAGACCAGCCGTAACTTACTAGACCAGCCGTAACACTAGACCAGCCGTAACTTACTAGACCAGCCGTAACACTAGACCAGCCGTAACCAGACCAGCCGTAACTTACTAGACCAGCCGTAACTTACTAGACCAGCCGTAACTTACTAGACCAGCCGTAACTTACTAGACCAGCCGTAACTTACTAGACCAGCCGTAACTTACTAGACCAGCCGTAACTTACTAGACCAGCCGTAACTTACTAGACCAGCCGTAACTTACTAGACCAGCCGTAACTTACTAGACCAGCCGTAACTTACTAGACCAGCCGTAACACTAGACCAGCCGTAACACTAGACCAGCCGTAACTTAGACCAGCCGTAGACCAGCCGCCGTAACTACTAGTACCAGCCGTAACTTCTAGTTCAGCTGTAACTTCTGCTTCGGAAGAATGGAACACTTGTTTAATTGATTGCGATCTATACTACTATACTAATATTACAAAGCTGAAGAGGTTTTTTGTTTGAACGCTATAATTTCAGGAATTACTGGATTGAAAAAATTCTTTCACCGTTCATACGTGATTGAGCCTGAATGCTTATAATATGTATATTATTATGTACCACGGGCGAAGCCAGGGCGCTATTTCAAATATATAAAAAGAAATGTTCCCAAAAGAAATAACTTCACTGGAAACATTGCCCTTCAAACCGGAACACAGTAATGTTTGCACATTACTGCGTGAACAATATTGTTTTAATGTCGAATTTGGACCGATTGGCGGTCATTAGTTGAATATTAAGTACTTTAATACAATTATGATGGAATGCCGATTGCAGCTGGACAAATAGTATACGATTATTATTAACTCAAGTGCTGTTTTCAGTTATAATACGATAATTATAATTAACCAATCAAACAAAAACGATGTTACGGATGTTATAATGGTAACCTATTACATATGGAGTGACTTCCAAGTCTTGAACATCGCCACCGAATTGGAGGACCGTTCACACACAACACCATCTGACCGGAAAAACCTGATCTATTTACTTATTCTCTATCTAAGGTTGTTACAAATAAAGAAATGTGCAATAAGGACAGCCGAAAAAGCCAAAAACTTAAAAACTTTGTTTAACAATAAATAAATAAATATTGGTGGACAAATTCACACACAACACCATCTGACCCCAAACTAAGCAAAGCTTGTACTATGGGCCAGATAGCTGATATAATACTTATATAGTTGTAAATACATATTTATTTTTTGTCTCTTTATGTTCCGGTTTCCATAGTTTCCAAAATGAGCTATCAAACTCTGAGTTTATAAGTTTTCACTTCTATAGGCAGTTCCTATGACTGCCTTTTTTTTTAATCTGGCAAATTAATTTTACGTTAATAAACAAACTTTTGAGTTTGACTCTGACTCTGAAATTATAAATTACAAAGTTCGGGTGTATGTAGGTCAACCAAATCGGTACTTCAGACGGATCAGGGGTTAAATTTGGAACACAGTTAGGTTATTGTACTTACACTGCAATAGCATTATAAGCTTATAACATTCACTGCATTTAATTACACTGCAATAGTATTATAAGCTTATAACATTCACTGCATTTAATTACACTGCAATAGCATTGTAAGCTTATAACATTCACTGCGTTTAATTACACTGCAATAGCGTTATAAGCTTATAACATTCACTGCATTTAATTACACTGCAATAGCATTATAAACATAACATTCACTGCATTTAATTACACTGCAATAGCATTGTAAACATAACATTCACTGCATTTAATTACACTGCAATTTCACTATAAGCTTAAAACATTCACTGCGTTTAATTACTGCAATAGCATTATAAACATATAACATTCACTGCATTTAATTACACTGCAATAGCATTATAAGCTTATAACATTCACTGCATTTAATTACACTGCAATAGCGTTATAAGCTTATAACATTCACTGCGTTTAATTACACTGCAATAGCGTTATAAGCTTATAACATTCACTGCGTTTAATTACACTGCAATAGCGTTATAAACATAACATTCACTGCATTTAATTACACTGCAATAGCATTATAAACATAACATTCACTGCATTTAATTACACTGCAATAGCATTGTAACATTCACTGCATTTATAACATAACATTCACTGCATTTAATTACACTGCAATAGCATTATAACATTCACTATAACATTCACTGCATTTTAATTACACTGCAATAGCGTTATAAACATAACATTCACTGCATTTAATTACACTGCAATAGCATTATAAACATAACATTCACTGCATTTAATTACACTGCAATAGCATTGTAAACTTATAACATTCACTGCATTTAATTACACTGCAATAGCATTGTAAACATAACATTCACTGCGTTTAATTACACTGCAATAGCGTTATAAACATAACATTCACTGCGTTTAATTACACTGCAATAGCATTATAAACATAACATTCACTGCATTTAATTACACTGCAATAGCATTATAAGCTTATAACATTCACTGCATTTAATTACACTGCAATAGCATTGTAAGCTTATAACATTCACTGCATTTAATTACACTGCAATTTATAAACTTAAAACATTCACTGCGTTTAATTACACTGCAATAGCATTATAAACATAACATTCACTGCATTTAATTATTGCACTGCATTTAATTAACATTCACTGCAATTACACTGCATTTATAAACATAACATAACAATTCACTGCAATTTAATTAACATTCACTGCAATAGCATTATAAACATTCACTGCGTTTAATTACACTAACATTCACTTCACTGCATTTAATTACACTGCAATAGCATTATGTTTATAACATTCACTGCATTTAATTACACTGCAATAGCATTGTAAGCTTATAACATTCACTGCATTTAATTACACTGCAATAGCATTGTAAACATAACATTCACTGCGTTTAATTACACTGCAATAGCATTATAAACATAACATTCACTGCATTTAATTACACTGCAATAGCATTGTAAGCTTATAACATTCACTGCGTTTAATTACACTGCAATAGCGTTATAAACATAACATTCACTGCATTTAATTACACTGCAATAGCATTATAAACATAACATTCACTGCATTTAATTACACTGCAATAGCATTATAAGCTTTATAACATTCACTGCATTTAATTACACTGCAATAGCATTGTAAACTTATAACATTCACTGCATTTAATTACACTGCAATTTCACTATAAGCTTATAACATTCACTGCGTTTAATTACACTGCAATAGCATTATAAGCTGCAACATTCACTGCATTTAATTACACTGCAATAGCATAAAACATAACATGCGTTAACACTGCAATGGCGGTATTTTAAGCTAACATTCACTGCATTTAATTACACAATGCAATAGCATTCATAAGCTTATAACATTCACTGCATTTAATTACACTGCAATAGCATTATAAACATAACATTCACTGCATTTAATTAATAGCACTGCAATAGCATTACACTGCAATAAGCTTAAGCATAACATTCACTGCATTTAATTACACTGCAATAGCATTGTAAGCTTATAACATTCACTGCGTTTAATTACACTGCAATAGCGTTATAAGCTTATAACATTCACTGCATTTAATTACACTGCAATAGCATTATAAACATAAACATTCACTGCATTTAATTACACTGCAATAGCATTGTAAGCTTATAACATTCACTGCATTTAATTACACTGCAATAGCACTATAAAAAAACATTCACTGCGTTTAATTACACTGCAATAGCATTATAAATATACACATTCACTGCATTTAATTACACTGCAATAGCGTTATAAACATAACATTCACTGCGTTTAATTACACTGCACTGCGTTTAAACACAACATTCACTGCGTTTAATTACACTGCAATAGCGTTATAAACATAACATTCACTTTAATTACACTAATTATAACATTCATTCACTGCAATTTAATTACATTCTGCACACTTCACTGCATTTAATTACACTGCAATAGCATTATAAGCTTATAACATTCACTGCATTTAATTACACTGCAATAGCATTGTAAGCTTATAACATTCACTGCATTTAATTACACTGCAATAGCATTATAAGCTTATAACATTCACTGCGTTTAATTACACTGCAATAGCATTATAAACTTATAACATTCACTGCATTTAATTACACTGCAATAGCATTATAAACTTATAACATCACTGCATTTAATTACACTAATAGCATTATAACATTCACTGCATTTAATTACACTGCAATAGCATTGTAAGCTTATAACATTCACTGCATTTAATTACACTGCAATAGCGTTATAAGCTTTATAACATTCACTGCATTTAATTACACTGCAATAGCATTGCAAACATTCACTGCGTTTAATTACACTGCAATAGCATAAGTTTATAACATTCACATGCAATAGCATTCACTGCGTTTAATTACACTGCAATAGCGTTATAAGCTTATAACATTCACTGCATTTAATTACACTGCAATAGCATTATAAACATAACATTCACTGCATTTAATTACACTGCAATAGCATTATAAGCTTATAACATTCACTGCATTTAATTACACTGCAATAGCATTATAAACATAACATTCACTGCATTTAATTACACTGCAATAGCATTGTAAGCTTATAACATTCACTGCGTTTAATTACACTGCAATAGCATTATAAACATAACATTCACTGCATTTAATTACACTGCAATAGCATTATAAACTTATAACATTCACTGCGTTTAATTACACTGCAATAGCGTTATAAACATAACATTCACTGCGTTTAATTACACTGCAATAGCGTTATAAACATATAACATTCACTGCGTTTAATTACACTGCAATAGCGTTATAAACATAACATTCACTGCATTTAATTACACTGCAATAGCATTATAAGTTTAAACATTCACTGCATTTAATTACACTGCAATAGCATTTAATTACACTGCAATAGCATTATAAATTATATTCACTGCATTTAATTACACTGCAATAGCATTGTAAGCATAACATTCACTGCGTTTATTTAATTACACTGCAATAGCATTATGCTTATAACATTCACTGCATTTAATTACACTGCAATAGCATTATAAACTTTATAACATTCACTGCATTTAATTACACAATGCATTATAAGCATTACTGCGTTTAATTACACTGCAACATTCACATTCACGCATTTAATTACACTGCAATAGCTGCAATAGCGTTTAATTACACTAAGCATTATAAACATAACATTCACTGCGTTTAATTACACTGCAATAGCTGCAATAACATTCACTGCGTTTAATTACACTGCAATAGCATTATAACATTTCACTGCGTTTAATTACACTGCAATAGCGTTATAAACTTATAACATTCACTGCATTTAATTACACTGCAATAGCATTATAAATTACACTGCAATTTATAAGTTTATAACATTCACTGCATTTAATTACACTGCAATAGCATTATAAATAGCTTATAACTGCATTTAATTACACTGCAATAGCATTTAATTACATTCACTGCAATTACACTGCAATAGCGTTATAAGCTTATAACATTCACTGCATTTAATTACACTGCAATAGCATTGTAAACTTATAACGCATAACATTCACTGCGTTTAATTACACTGCAATAGCATTATAAACATAACATTCACTGCATTTAATTACACTGCAATAGCATTGCAAACTTATAACATTCACTGCGTTTAATTACACTGCAATAGCGTTATAAACTTATAACATTCACTGCATTTAATTACACTGCAATAGCATTATAAACATATAACATTCACTGCATTTAATTACACTGCAATAGCATTGTAAGCTTATAACATTCACTGCATTTAATTACACTGCAATTTCACTGTAAGCTTATAACATTCACTGCGTTTAATTACACTGCAATAGCATTATAAGCTTATAACATTCACTGCGTTTAATTACACTGCAATAGCATTATAAACATAACATTCACTGCATTTAATTACACTGCAATAGCATTATAAGTTTATAACATTCACTGCATTTAATTACACTGCAATAGCATTATAACCTTATAACATTCACTGCGTTTAATTACACTGCAATAGCGTTATAAGCTTATAACATTCACTGCGTTTAATTACACTGCAATAGCGTTATAAGCTTATAACATTCACTGCGTTTAATTACACTGCAATAGCGTTATAAACATTCACTGCTTTAATTACATAACATTCACTGCATTTAATTACACTGCAATAGCATTATAAACATAACATTCACTGCATTTAATTACACTGCAATAGCATTGTAAGCTTATAACATTCACTGCATTTAATTACACTGCAATTTCACTATAAGCTTATAACATTCACTGCGTTTAATTACACTGCATAGCATTATAAACACCGCATTTAATTACACTCACTGCATTTAATTACACTGCAATAGCATTATAAACATAACATTCACTGCATTTAATTACACTGCAATAGCATTATAAGCTTATAACATTCACTGCATTTAATTACACTGCAATAGCGTTATAAGCTTATAACATTCACTGCGTTTAATTACACTGCAATAGCGTTATAAACATAACATTCACTGCATTTAATTACACTGCAATAGCATTGTAAACATTCACTGCATTTAATTACACTGCAATATAACATAACATTCACTGCATTTAATTACACTGCAATTTCACTATAAGCTTATAACATTCACTGCGTTTAATTACACTGCAATTACATTTAAGCTTATAACATTCACTGCGTTTAATTACACCGCAATAGCATTATAAGTTTATAACATTCACTGCATTTAATTAATTACTGCAATAGCATTATAATACATAACATTCACTGCATTTAATTACACTGCAATAGCATTATAAAGTTTATAACATTCACTGCATTTAATTACACTGCAATAGCATTATAAGTTTATAACATTCACTGCATTTAATTACACTGCAATAGCATTATGTTTATAATTACATTCACTGCATTTACTGCATTACACTGCAATAGCATTATAAGCTTATAACATTCACTGCATTTAATTACACTGCACACTATAAGCATAACATTCACTGCATTTAATTACACTGCAATATTTATAAGCTTTAAACATTCACTGCATTTAATTACACTGCAATAGCATTATAAGCTTATAACATTCACTGCATTTAATTACACTGCAATAGCATTATAAGCTTATAACATTCACTGCATTTAATTACACTGCAATAGCATTATAAGCTTATAACATTCACTGCATTTAATTACACTGCAATAGCATTATAAGCTTATAACATTCACTGCATTTAATTACACTGCAATAGCATTATAAGCTTATAACATTCACTGCATTTAATTACACTGCAATAGCATTATACATAACATTCACTGCATTTAATTACACTGCAATAGCATTATAATTACATAACATTCACTGCATTTAATTACACTGCAATAGCATTATAAGCATAACATTCACTGCATTTAATTACACTGCAATAGCATTATAAACTTAATTCACACACTGCATTTATGTTTATAACATTCACACTGCAATAGCATGCATTTAATTACACTGCAATAGCATTATAAGTTTATAACATTCACTGCATTTAATTACACTGCAATAGCATTTAATTACACTGCAAATTACACCGCGTTATAAGCTTATAACATTCACTGCGTTTAATTACACTGCAATAGCGTTATAAACATAATGACATTCACTGCATTCACTGCGTTTAATTACACTGCAATAGCGTTATAAGCTTATAACATTCACTGCGTTTAATTACACTGCAATAGCGTTATAAGCTTATAACATTCACTGCATTTAATTACACTGCAATAGCATTATAAGCTTATAACATTCACTGCATTTAATTACACTGCAATAGCATTGTAAGCTTATAACATTCACTGCATTTAATTACACTGCAATTTCACAATAAGCTTAAAACATTCACTGCGTTTAATTACACTGCAATAGCATTATAAACAACATTCACTGCATTTAATTACACTGCAATAGCATTATAAGCTTTATAACATTCACTGCATTTTAATTACACTGCAATAGCATTATAAACTTATAACATTCACTGCATTTAATTACACTGCAATAGCGTTATAAACATAACATTCACTGCATTTAATTACACTGCAATAGCATTATAAACTTATAACATTCACTGCATTTAATTACACTAATACATTGTAAGCTTATAACATTCACTGCATTTAATTACACTGCAATTTCACTATAAGCTTAAAACATTCACTGCGTTTAATTACACTGCAATAGCATTATAAGCTTATAACATTCACTGCATTTAATTACACTGCAATAGCATTATAAGCTTAACATTTCACTGCATTTAATTACACTGCAATAGTATTATAAGCTTATAACATTCACTGCATTTAATTACACTACACTGCAGTAGCATTATAAGCTTATAACATTCACTGCATTTAATTACACTGCAATAGCATTATAAGCTTATAACATTCACTGCATTTAATTACACTGCAATAGCATTATAAGCTTATAACATTCACTGCATTTAATTACACTGCAATAGCATTATAAGCTTATAACATTCACTGCATTTAATTACACTGCAGTAGCATTATAAGCTTATAACATTCACTGCATTTTATTACACTGCAATAGCATTATAAGCTTATAACATTCACTGCATTTAATTACACTGCAATAGCATTATAAGCTTATAACATTCACTGCATTTAATTACACTGCAATAGCATTGTAAGCTTATAACATTCACTGCATTTAATTACACTGCAATTTCACTATAAGCTTAAAACATTCACTGCGTTTAATTACACTGCAATAGCATTATAAGCTTATAACATTCACTGCATTTAATTACACTGCAATAGTATTATAAGCTTATAACATTCACTGCATTTAATTACACTGCAGTAGCATTATAAGCTTATAACATTCACTGCATTTTATTACACTGCAATAGCATTATAAGCTTATAACATTCACTGCATTTAATTACACTGCAATAGCATTATAAGCTTAACATTCATAACATTCACTGCATTTAATTACACTGCAAATAGCATTATAAGTTTACAACATTCACTGCATTTAATTACACTGCAATAGCATTATAAGCTTATAACATTCACTGCATTTTATTACACTGCAATAGCATTATAAGCTTATAACATTCACTGCATTTAATTACACTGCAATAGCATTATAAGCTTACTAGATGCCCGCCCCGGCTTCGCCCGTGGTATATTATATAGCACTCATCGGGATCCCGTACATATCCAACGGTGAAAGAATGACTGAAATCGGTTCACTCATTCCTGAGAATATCGATTTCAAACAAAAACCTCTTCAGCAACCTGCTACGCCACCTGTCGGAAATTGGTCGTACCAACTCAGATTTAGAAAAAAAAAATAGCAAAGGTTTATATTCAATGCACAGATTACTGAAATTCAATGACGCAATCTTTGACACATGCTGTCATGTGTCATGTCAAAGCACGAAACGTACGAAAACTCTCAAAATGGGAATATTTTTCCCGATTTTGTTACATTCTTATTTCATGCTCCGCTTCAATTAATAGTATAGTTATTTTCTATAGCCTAAAGCCTTCCTCGATAAATGGACTATCCAATAGAAAAAGAATCTTTCAATTCGGACCAGTACTTCCCGAGATCCTAGCGTTCAAGCAAACAAACAAACAAACAAACAAACAAACTCTTCAGCTTTATAATATTAGTATAGATAACATTCACTGCATTTAATTACACTGCAATAGCATTACAAGCTTATATTTATTTGCTTAGTTTGGGGTCAGATAGTGTTGTGTGTGAATTGTCCACCAATATTTATTTATTAAGGTTTTAACTTTTTATCCCGGTTAAAAACGGGAATAGGAACTCCGCAGGTAAAACCGGGGTTCGCTGCTAGTGTTGCGACGCTACGTTTAAATGACTCAGGTCAATAAACGACGGTTAAATTGACGGTGATTGGTGAATCAACTTAAATTTCCTGATGACGAGAGCAGTGCAGGCCAAGACAGTGGTTTGCACTCTTCATGTTCGTATACCTGAGTGGTACTGTGCTGTTAAGCGGTTTCATCAATTTGTAGAAATTCATACAAATACAAATACATAACACAATAATTGTTTTCTGTACAATAATTGTCGTAATACAGTAAAGTAGTCATTTCAAACTTTGAAAAGTATACAATTTTGTATACTCTTTCTTTTGTTTTAATTTTTTATTAATTGACGTGTAAATTGTACTTTTATGAATAACTAGATTCCCGCCCCGGCTTTGCCCGTGGTATATTATATAGCACTCATCGGGATCCCGTACAAATCCAACGGTGAAAGAATGACTGAAATCGGTTCACTCATTCCTGAGAATATCGATTTCAAACAAAAACCTCTTCAGCTACCTGCTACGCCACCTGTCGGAAATTGGTCGTACCAACTCAGATTTAGAAAAAAAAAATAGCAAAGGTTTATATTCAATGCACAGATTACTGAAATTCAATGACGCAATCTTTGACACATGCTGTCATGTGTCATGTCAAAGCACGAAACGTACGAAAACTCTCAAAAGGGGAATATTTTTTCCCGATTTTGTTACATTCTTGTTTCATGCTCCGCTTCAATTAATAGTAAAGTTATTTACTATAGCCTAAAGCCTTCCTCGATAAATGGACTATCCAATAGAAAAATAATCTTTCAATTCGGACCAGTACATTCCGAGATCCTAGCGTTCAAACAAACAAACAAACTCTTCAGCTTTATAATATTAGTATATAATATTAATATAGATGTACTTTAGCTTTGAGTTTGCAACACAGTTTCCATTGGCCTGAATTTATACAATGATAATAATAGTCAGCTGATAAAGCCTTCTTCTTTTTTCATGGTTTTGTTTTGAAAAAATGATTTCTTCAAGTGACAATGAAAGCATAAAATTAACTTCTGAAAGTATTAGAACTATCGCAAAAAACGTGATAGATGAAATGACCTGCAAAATCTGGAGAGTAATGTATCTATGACAGTCTGGTACTTTTACTCAATGGAGAAATGCAAGAGGTTTTAGTTTTCCAATTGTTTCAGTACGGGCGCGCAGAAAATGCCCTAACTCCTCAAAAAGATTTTCTACGCATAGATGATCCATCCCACAGAGTTTACATATACTACGTATAGAGTTACATTTTCCGCACGGTTCCTTCGTGTCAATCGTAAGCCGATGACGTGCATACTTTCTATGGCAACAGATATGCCGCGACAAAAGTATGACACTTCCACAAGAGCGACAAGGCAAGAAATATGCTACCCGTGTTTTCGGTGTAAAGCGTTTGTGCCAACTCTATACGTAGTATACGTAAACTCTTTGATCCTTACAAACGGAATCGGGGCAATTTGCTAGTGACCAATAAAGCTCGTTCAATAGAAGCTGGTTTATTTGGCACAGCGAACTGGCTATGGTAACCGGGCCAAGGTCACCGTTCACTCGCCGTTGCCCAACCGGCGCGGACAATCGGCGCTGTGGGAACATGCCCTAACGCCCGCGTCTTACACGGGTCTATAGATCATCTATAATATCTCAACATTGACCCGAAAACGTTGTTCTGCCATTTATGAACTGAAAAAATTTTTATCCGACAAAATTTGTTTTGATTAATCCACCTATTATAGAAAAAAATGTGTCATAGGAACTGCTGATAGAAGGGAAAACTTGTAACTCAGAATTTGATAGCTCACTTTGGAAACTACGCGGGTGAAACCGGAGGACGTGCCCATGAGCAGGAGTTAATATGAAATGCTGACGCGTTTCTAGATGGCTATAGATTTACACTTGACCACCATCTCGCCTGATGTTAAGCGACGATGCGGTCTACGATGGAGCGTGTTTACCTAGAAAAAACCGATTCACTCTCGATTTGAAGACACCAAGATTATAACTATCGGTAATAACCCATTCAGGCAACTCATTCCACAATTTAGACGTTCTTATCACAAACCTAGAGTCAAATCTCTTCGTCCGTGTCTTTGGAACATCAACCATGAAACGATGCCGCTTTTTCTAGCTACGAGAAGTCTGATAGAAAAAGGGCAAGGCATTCATGCAGATCAGTTGCACACTCTCCGAAGTGTATCCGATAAAAAACCGATAAGCTCGCAATTTTTCGGCGATGTTCAAGACTGCAATCTTTTTTACACAAGTGTGTTATTTTTGCCTATGAGCCTTGTGGTACGTTTCTCAATCGATTCCAGACATAATATAGCATGACGCTAGAATTCAATTTACAGACCATTAAACATCTGTCTGTGGTGCGCCTAAAAAAAAGTTTTACTTCAAAAAGTAACGTATTAACGGATCGGGCTGAAATTTGGAACATAGATAGATTATGGTAAAACACATAGGCTACCACATTGTTATTATTTTCATTACAAATATTTATTATGTTTATTATATTCGGAAAGTAACCGAACAGAAATTACGCGGGTAAAACCGCGGGGAGCTGATAGTAGATTAGTACGACAGAGCTGATCCGCAAACAAAGATTTACCATTTTTAAGTTTGTAAGTCTGCCCGCGAAGCTGCAAATATGTGACTCACATAATGTCAGGAATACAAATAATATTTGTACTGTGCCTGGGTGTTTTCTACATATATTAGTATGTATTTAAAAATATATAAGTATTAAGGTAAAGGCACCTTTTTCCGAGGTATTTTCACCAAAACTCGATAGGACATTAAAAATTAGATATTAACTGAACTTCTCTGACAGTTTGCTTATTTTTAATAGAAGCTTTATTGTTTTTACTTTTTAAATAAACTGTATTTTTGATTATAAGATTACATTTTGTATTCAAAATTAAATTAAATCTGAAAAAAGTCCAAAGTCCCTTATTCCGATGGAAAAATCCTTATTCCGATGTATTTGTTCCTTAATTCCGAGAGTCCAAAATAAAAAATAGAAGAAGAGGTAGAAACGATACATGGTGTTCACAAAATTACTATTTATTTATTCATATACATAAAATCTTCGACATTTGTATGTTTAATGATGTGTTGTTTACATTTCATTTTTTACATCCTGATTAATTACAAGCTTTTGTTTAGTTCACCCGTCCCGTGGTGTGTTTGTCGGTCTGTAATCAAATCTTCAAAGTCTCGACGAAATCGTGATGGCTCTTGGGCAACTTAAAAATGGAAAAGCCGCGGGCGAGGACGGAATTACAACAGAGCTCTTAAAGGCTGGTGGAGCCCCACTTATAAAAGAGCTCCAAGCACTGTTTAATGACGTCCTCTTCACCGGGAGAACTCCAGAGGCATGGCACAGAAGCTTGGTCGTCCTCTTCTTCGAAAAGGGTGACAAAACCCTTTTGAAGAATTATCGCCCCATATCGCTTCTGAGCCATGTCTATAAGTTGTTTTCAAGAGTTATCACGAACCGTCTCGCCCGAAGACTCGACGAGTTTCAGCCCCCGGAACAGGCTGGGTTTCGAAGTGGTTATAGCACCATAGACCACATCCATACGGTGCGGCAGATTGTACAGAAGACAAAGGAGTACAATCGCCCCTTTGTTTAGCGTTTGTGGACTATGAAAGGCGTTTGACTCCGTCGAAACCTGGGCTGTTTTGGAGTCTTTGCAGCGATGCCAAGTTGACTGGCGATACATCGAGGTGATGAGGTGTATATATGAAGCCGCCACGATGACGGTCCAAGTTCAAAACCAGCAGACGAAACATATCCCTCTCCATCGAGGCGTGAGACAAGGGATGTAATCTCCCGAAATTGTTCTCCAATGCACTAGAGGATATGTTTAAGACGCTGGATTGGGCTGGACGTGGTATCAACATCAATGGCGAGTGCATCTCTCACCTAAGATTTGCAGACGATATCGTCATGATGGCTGAATCGCTGGAAGACTTGCAATGGATGCTGGACAGCTTGGCCAACTCTTCTCAACGCATCGGTCTTCGGATGAACTTGGACAAAACCAAAGTCATGTGCAACGAGTTCGTTGCTCCGGGACCGATTGCCGTAAATGGAATCACTCTTGAGGTTGTTCGAAAATATGTTTACCTAGGGCAGACGCTCGAATTGGGTAAAAATAGCTTTGAGAGTGAGGCCATGAGGAGAGTTCAGCTGGGTTGGGCAGCATTCGGAAAACTTCGCCGAGTCTTCTCGTCACCCATCCCACAATGTCTGAAGACAAAAGTGTATAATCAGTGCGTCCTACCAGTCATGACCTACGGTGCTGAAACGTGGACACTAACAGTAAAAGCAGTCCGAAAATTCAAAGTCGCTCAGCGAGCTATGGAAAGAGCTATGCTTGGTGTTTCTCTGAGGGATTGTATTCGTAATGAAGTCATCCGTCAGAGAACCAAAGTCACCGACATAGCTCAGCGCATCAGCAAGCTGAAGTGGCAGTGGGCTGGTCATATCTGTCGCAGAACCGATAACCGTTGGGGTAGACGAGTTCTGGAGTGGAGACCACGAATCGGCAAACGTAGTGTAGGACGCCCTGAGACTAGGTGGAGTGACGATATACGTAAGGTAGCTGGTAGCGGTTGGAAACGTAAAGCCGAGGATCGGGCTGAGTGGCGTATTATTGGAGAGGCCTATGTCCAGCAGTGGACGAATGTGGGCTGATTATGATGATGATGATGATGATGAATCAAATCTTGCAAGTTAAATTTGACTAACTTTGCGGTTTACAATTGAGCTGAAATTTAATTTATTTTTTTCTGTAACGCGTGATACTGCAATAATATGGTAACATGGAGCTAATCTGATGATGGAGTTGGAAGTTGGCCGAAGGAACTCGTGTACTAATCGAGATATATCAGTCGTGAGAGGGCTCAAAAGTTTGTATTAAATAAAAACCAATGTTTGTATGTAAACTTATTTAATTCATAGTGATATCATACAGTTCCTAATGGAATGCTAGGTTGAACTGTCCGATGATTCACCGAACAATTTGCTACGGGATTTCTTGACATTCATTTTTTTTTGTTTATTGTTCGACTTGACCGAATCTTGATCATTGCTGGATGTTTCTAAATCAAATATGTTATATTTTCGTTTTTCTTGAAGTGGGAGTGGTTTGGTTAGCCAGTATTTTTTGTCTTGTATATTCTTGAAGTCTCGAGAACCTTTATAAACACTACAGCCATTTTCGATCTTTGCAATAGCATTTTAGAGAACTTCTTCTGTATATTTAATTCCAGGCTTCATTAGTCTATAACAAAAAAATATATATTTGAAAAATGAATAAATTAAATAATTAGAGAAATAAAGAAAAAAATAAGCTACATCTGTTACGATAGTGAAATAAACTCCAGTAGGTAATACAAACGTTTTAATCGGGGAGACTGCCAATGAAGGTATTATGTATAATGATAGCTTTACATTACATGTATTAAAAAAATATCCATAAACGTAAAAACAATGCCTTACCTTAGTTTGTGATATTTTATAACTATTATGACAGCTAATTAGTAGTTTTATTATTGTTTAATTATAGTGTTGACATTACTGAAATTAAAACGACTACAAAATGTAACCTTTATAAAGTTATGAACACTCTGTATTTTAGTTGTGTCTATGACGCGGAATAACGTGCTTATAGAACCTTATCCCGACCTACTGTACATCGGAATAGCGTTTCATATAATAACATAATGTTTCCTAATTCCGAGTACTAAAATAAAAGATTTTTGTATAATTTTAGAACAGAAAAAAAATATTTGCAATATCGTCGCATATATGTAAAATACTTGCTTACACTTATATTGGATAGTGTATGAACCTTAATTCTTTTTCTTATCTTTTCTATACAACTAATTAATAAAACAGTTAGATAAGTCTCCTATTACATGTTATAATTAGTGAACGTGACGCAAAAATGTACCTCGGAAATAGATTTTAATATTCATTCACTATTTTATTTGTCAAATCCAAACAGATTTATGCCTAATAATACAAAAAAGGTTTAAAATTATAAACATAAATCAACTCTATGAAATCGCTATTCCGCGGTTTACATCGGAATAAGAAACTAACTAAAATATTCAGCACCTAATTCCGCGGTATATTAGAAATGCATTTTTTACTTAATTTACTCAGAAAAATACACAAAAGTTATGTGTTTTTGACTTAAAATATATTTTAACAATAATTTACCTGAAAGAAGTAAACACACTGTACAAAAAAAACCGATAATAACACTATTTGAAAAAATATGGTTCTCGCGTGCACAGGGTCTAAAATGTATGAAGTATGCATTCGGGCCAGCTGCTGGCGCATTTCTAACCGATAATTTCAAAACGTATACACAAAACACTATTTATTTGACGCTATAACTACGCATAGATATGTTATTTTTGTTACGAAAGATCTTGCACTAATTTTCAGTTATTAAATCTCTTGTAAATACCGTATTTTTAAATACCTCGGAATATGATGCCAATTCCAGAACCCCACGGAATAAGGTGCCTTTACCTTATATCAGCTATCTGGCTCCCATAGTACAAGCTTTGCTTAGTTCAGGGCTAGATGGTGTTGTGTGTGAAATATCCACCAATACTTATTAATTATTAATACGCTTATTTGAATGTATGGCGTATACAAATTGTGACGAATTTATTTTGTGGCGAATCGACAATAACCCCTATAAACTTGGTATGTATGTATTTATGAATCTATTAACGGAATCTTGGAACGTGATTTTCATCACTTTCTAAGCAACGGATGGATTTGAAACTTCCCTCAATCTTAGTTCTTAGTTTGTCTCACTAACCATTTATCCTCATAGACCAAGATCCCCAGGGCCGCCAGACGTCACGTATTTTCTGATGAACGAAGTGTGCCATTGAGTAGAGTTAGTACGTACTAAGAACACATGCTTACCCGCTAACTTGCTTAGACGGCCAATTTTGAGATATGGGGGTGAGATATGATTACGTTTCGTTATCACGTAATCTATCAATTTAAAACACGTTTCCAACTAAAAACTTTGCTTACTTTTTAGGTGGATCTTTTGTATAAGCGTGTCTTTTAACTTCGACCAAAAAGGGGTGTTATAAGTTTGACGTCGATGTCTGTCTTTGTGTGTGTGTGTCTGTCTGTGTTACCGTAGAGCTCAAAAAGATTGGCTGATTTCGATGCGGTATTTTATTTTTAAATATTAAAAACATAATATTTCGCAATAGTAAGGGCTTGACCAGTAGAATACTATACATTATAGCAAATTTCAATTCCAAGATGGCCGCTACCACAAAATGGCGACTGTTGTAGAAATTACAAATCCGAGGTAGTCGGGTGTATATCAAAATTAATATTTTTGTCCTTGTTGACTATTAAATGATTTGATGTCCGTCCTCAGGAGCTGGTGCTGCGGCCCGGCTCGATGACGTTCGAGTGGTGGGCGCGGCCGCCGGTGCGGCCCTTCGTGCGGGTCTACGTGTACAACGTCACCAACGCCGACGAGTTCCTCAACAACGGCTCCAAGCCGGTGCTGGACGAGCTGGGGCCCTACGTCTACTCGTGAGTATACCACGTGCTACCGTCTACTCCAGAATATACCGTCTCCTCGAGAGTATACCGTCTACTCGAGAGTATACCGTCTACTCGAGAGTATACCGTCTACTCGAGAGTATACCGTCTCCTCGAGAGTATACCGTCTACTCGAGAGTATACCATCTACTCGAGAGTATACCGTCTACTCAAGAGTATACTGTCTACTCGAGAGTATACTGTTTACTCGCCAGTATACCGTCTACTCGAAAGTATACCACGTGTTACCGACTATTCATCAGTATACCATATGTTACCGCCTACTCGACAGTATACCATCTACTCGACAGTATGCCGTGTATTCGACAGTATACCATCTACTCGAAAGTATACCATGTGTTACCGTCTACTTGAGAGTATACCGTCTACTCGAGAGTATATATAGAGAGTGATTTACCCGACTGAATTCTTTCAGTCACTTATTATGTTTATGGCGTTTTACAGGATTATGTTTTTCACGCATATCTTATAGTTTGTAAATTTCTTTATTGCCACGGATCTTCCAAACGGCTAGACGGATTTTGATAATCAAGACATCGTTAGATTCATCTCAATCACCCGAGTGTATTTCAGTATTAGGTATATTGTATTATAAAATATATTATCTGTTGATTTTTTGCAGTCGGGTTTTTAAATTAAAGTTTTTGCACTGTACGACTGATTACGATATCTGCGCGGGTAAACCTGTAGGGCGCTGCTAGTAGAGTTGTTCATTCCTTCCATTTTTAATTAGTTTATTTTGTGATCATTCCTTTATTACCTTAAGTTCAGGTCGTAGGTATTTACTCGTAGATTAATTGTTTTCAGTCGTTATTACAGCGTTAGCTGATAAGTGCACCTAAGTATGTGATAAAAAGTGTGTATGTGTGTGTGTGTAGTACGAGACATGCCTTTTAAGTTCTATCGTTTCCATATTTTCCAGCAATTTTGAGTTTGGAACTGTTCTATATTCGAATGTGTTTAAATGTCGAATCTCAAAACAGTCGAAAGTATTAGGATTAATTGACTTATTAGAAGACTATTGTTTAGAAAAATCTGATTTATTTACTTATTCTCTATCTAAGGTTGTTACAAATAAAGAAATGTGCAATAAGGACAGCCGAAAAAGCCAAAAACTTAAAATGTTTGTTTAGCAATAATGGTACACGTTTCTTGTAGCTAAATATATACTCCTATTATGCATGTCGATGATGCGGAGTGACAAGATTTCACCCATCCAAAACGTCTCCACACGTATCGACGCTAAGACGATACGTCGATATGCCACTACATTACCATGTCGATAACGCGAATGCAAAAGTTTTTTTTAAATAAAGAGTGGCGAGACGAGCAAGACATGTGCCTGATGGTGAGCAACATGCCTGCCACATAACAGCACAGTGACACGCAGATATTGGAAAATTGGGACTATGAATAGTCCAAATAATTACCTAGAACTGCACTGCGCTCGTCACCCAGAGATCTTAAATGTTATGTCTCTAAACCCTGTAATTTCTCTGGGAAACATTTCCCTTCAAACCGGAACACAGTAATGTGCAAACATTACTGCTCGGCGACAGAATAATATTGGTGGTGGACAATTCACACACAACACTATCTGACCCCAAACTAAGCAAAGCTTGTGTGATGGCAGCCAGATAGCTGATAAAATACTTAATAACTGGCAAAGGTGTGGTACTTCCCCAGGCGGACTCTGCCAAGAGTCCTACCACTACAAAAAGCTTTCCCCCTATCGAAGAGTATTCTACGTTGCTAATCACAATACATAGGACGATTTGAAAAGGAAAAAATACCTAATTTCAATGCTAACATGTTTCTAATTAACATTTCGTGAGCACATTGGGGCATTGCCGCTTTAGGCCTGTTTTGTCAAGATATTGAAGCGCTGTCACGAGTTAAAGCGGTTTGGTTGTTATTTTGAGCGTATAAATACTTTTGTTTCACTATTTCCCGCCCATTTTCATTTTCGTTGTCAAGTTACTGGCTGGTCCAGTCGGGGGAACGGCGAATGCCGATTCGAAGCCCGGAGGGTCTACCGCCCAATAAAAAAATTGGTTGCCTGTAAAGTCGGTATACGGGCGAAAGTTTTACGTGACAATGACTTTGAGTGGTAAAATAATTTTACGGAAGGGACGCGTGCCTTTCTCTTTTTATGTCTGTCTCTCTCGCTCTTAGGCGGGCTAACCATGCCCGAGTGGAAGGGACGCGTGCCTCTCACTCGCTCTCGTTGTGAGCGCATAACGTGAGCGGAGCGTAACGCAGTTTCTTGAAGTGTCACCCGGCAAACCAATTTATAAGACATTGTCACGTCAAAACTGTCCTATGTAGTTTCGATATTGCTCTTTTTTCGTTTGAAATGATAGAGATAGCAATAGGTTAATTCGTTAGGCGGTAGAAGAGCCGGGTTCAAAACCCACTCGCAGCACTGTCTTTTCGAAGTCATGTGCGTAACGCCGCTAACTTGAAACGGGGAAGGGAAACGTGACAAAACCGACATTAACTTGGAATCTTTCGAAGTCATGTGTCATCCACCAACCCGCACTGGGCCAGTGCGGTCGTGGATTTGAGCACAGTAAAACATACAGTAAAATATCTTCATACAAACGTGCTGTTCTCGGTTTGAATTCGGTTCTCGGTGTCGGCACGCAATTTCACGCACTAGCATAATATATGGGGGAATAAGGTGGCGGCAGTACGGGCTGTGCAGCGCGACTGTGAGCACGTGCGCACGTTACATGACCGCTCGCGTTCTCAACTCTCGGCAACCTCGCGAAAGTGACAACCCTGGGGATCAACGCAAGAGTAGGCTAATAACTCGGCGGGTGGCCTTAGATAACCTACTGTTACGTATATACTGTCTCTCCTTGCGAGACAAAGCCCCGAGTCCTAGTAGTGGGAACTGTAGGAGTGTTTCTTTCTGTCTGTATGTCGGCGGTAAAGTAAAGCGGGCTGTACGCGACCTCTATCCCCGTAGCCGTCAGTCGGCGTGGTGAAACCCACACGTAGTCTACTCACGTAAGTAGCGACGCAACATCCTGAGGACCGGCCGAGTGGCGCAACCTCTTGGTCCGAGTACGGACTAAACGTTCGCAAGGTAATGTTTCACAGGCCGCATCAGAAACATAACTTTTAAGCTATTGCATAGCTTTTATCGCGGGCCTGGGGACCGAATTTTAGTGATCGTGCATCTCTTTCTTATGTTCACAAGAAAGAGGGATGGAAGACCGTAACGCCGTCCTCCCCACTCGGTCATTCGACTTTGAATCTTATTTGTATTAGCTTTACAAACTAAATGCTCTTAGCAGTGTTGCCAACTTAACGGATTTCCCGTGATATTTTTTTATGGAAAACAAATGTCAATCTTCAAAATAAAAGCAATTCCGAAAAATTGTTAACATCCCTATTGCTTATGTTGATAAAAATTTTTTTTTTTATTGTAGTGACGAGACGAGCAGGACATACCCGATCTGTTACGACGTGATTGAGCAACAAACATCAAAATAATAGCAGGATTAAGACTAGCAGCGCTCCGTCATTTTAAACGCGTAGTTTCCGTTCCCATTATTTTTGGGATAAAAATTAGTCTGTGTTTTCAGACTATGATCTTACTGTGTTTTAAATTTAAGCCGGATCCGTTCGTGCGTTACGACGTGAATGAGCAAGAAACATCAACGGATCTCAACGGATCGAGTTGAAATTAGGTATATAATATATCGTTTTGAAACTTTCTCGATTTAAACACATAATGTTTGTATAATACCTACCTACGGGGCTTAATCACGAATAATTCATTGCTTAAAATCTCGACGTTTCGGCAGCGTTACAACCGCCGCGGTCACGAGACGACTGCAACGATTAAACAAACAAATTTAATTTATTTAAACTGTTAATTATTCGTGATTAAGCCCCGTATAGGTATTATGTATATAAACATTGTTAGGTATACTAGCGCCCTGGCTTCGCACGGGCTGATGCTAAATACAAGTACCTACTAATAAAATTCCAGTCCGCCGGCAAAACGTTTCGTTTTACGTAGTCACATAAGTCACAGTTTTTTGTGATGGATACTTTTTTGTCGCGACGGAAGCACGCAATGTGTTGATTGATAGAACGAAACGTGCTCGCACCAAAGATGGCGACAGCGGTTTGTTTGTCAGTGCCATCAGAATTTAACGAAATTCTCCATAATCCGAATTTTGCGGACATATGTTGTCTAATCAAAACCAATACTTTTTATGTTTTGTTATAAGGTTAAGGTTGTTAAGGTTTCGATCAAGTCTACCGTACCCCTTGATGAAATTATTAATAAGTATAGATAGTTGGAAAATATCTAATCTGGAATAAAACATAGGCACACATCTATTTGATTCAATGGCTTTTTCTCACGGGAAAATTGGAAAACGACAATTACGCGAGTAAAACCACGGGGCGATGCTAGTTTATTTTATTTATTTATTAGGTTACAAGCACATATGAACATAATACTCTTATAAATACAAAATGACAAAAAAGAAAAATATTTTTGTGGCGTACCCTAGACTCTGCACTAGGCAATGCCTGTGTTGCAGAATCTAGTCTCTTCAATTTTTATCTTATACTAGCGGCCCGTCCCGGCTTCGCTCGGATAGTAACCAAAATATCAAGTGCAGTGCCATCTGCCGGGCTGATTTGTGAATCTCAACCTTCCAGGGCACTACCCAAGCGTATACAAAAAAAAATATTCAAAGCAGTCGAGCCGTTTAGAAGGAGTTCACTTACAACGAAAAGTGGATTGTTTTGGTTGATTTATATATATATATATATATATATATATATATATATATATATATATATATATATATATATATATATATATAGATTAAAAATAGGGATTGGTGATAAAAGGGTAAAAATGTAGGGTTGTATGTATTTTTTATGTCACATTATAAAAAAAGACAAACAAAAAAAATTGTCCAAAAATAAAAAATAAAATTTTAGGGGTGAACAACCCTTATTTATCACTAAAGGACGTGAAAAATAAAGGGTGTGTTGACCGATTCTCAGACCTACTCAATATGCTCACAAAATTTCATGAGAATCGGTCAAGCCGTTTCGGAGGAGTTTAACCACAAACACCGCGACACGAGAATTTTATATATAAGTATATAAATGTAATTAGTATTCCATGATATAAAAGGCGTCGACGGTAAGACGAAACGGTTAAATAATGCAAACTAAGCAAAATATGGCGTGAAATTGCGGAAGCGTGCGTAATACTGTTGACGGAAGTAGACTAAATACGTGATTATTTGTAGCTATTGTAGTGATTATCTTACGGTTGTGAGACTGTGGCTACGAAAGCGGCTGTTGCGACGGCAGATGATATTTGTTATGTTTGAAATTAATACAAAAATAAATATTAGAATTAAACACAATGATATACTAATTCCACTCTTCCCTTTCGTTCTGTCATTCTCTGTGACGGTGGTGGCTCTCATCAATAAATTCATTATTTTCTATTTGTTCTTTATAATCTAATTAGTAGAGATACAAAGAAAAAATAGAATTAATGATGAGAGCCACCACCGCCACAGAGAATGACAGAACGAAAGGGAAGAGCGGAACGAGTGAGTCCACAGACTAAGGTAATATGGAGAGTATGGAGATGCTTCACAAGCTTATAAATTACTTTTGAAACCTCACAATATTTTTAACCGAAGCAAAAGAAACCGACTTTAATTTAAAATGAAATACAGACACGATCAAATTCAGAATCACTGTGTCATCTAAACAAACGAAAGTAAGTGTATTTTTAATTAACTTTTACACACGTTTTCTATAAATAATTCTTTAAGTTTATATTTACTACATAATGTTGTACTGCGCAAGTACTTATAACTTTCAATAAGTAACTACTTTCTGCAAAAATATTGAATGTTTTAAACTCGGCATACTTCAATTCGTTTAGAATT
The DNA here is from genome assembly GCA_017562165.1 of Ectropis grisescens. NCBI lineage: Eukaryota > Metazoa > Arthropoda > Insecta > Lepidoptera > Geometridae > Ectropis > Ectropis grisescens. The sequence continues at coordinate 1,680,118 of CM029796.1, forward strand.
GCTGCATTCATATCATGCCCTTTGTCTACACCGGCGCCATTGTGAAAGGTTTTGAACTGATATTTATAGCATTTAGCTGGATTTTTTTTCTACCGTATGAGATCTCTTCTTACCTCTACCCTCCATAATATAAACCCTCCACAGAGCACGGCAGCGGCCCACTCGCTACAAACACAGGTTAAAATGCGTTCCGCGATCGCTTGGGAAGTCCGCGAGGTTGGCTCATGTCATGGGAACGATGGTGTACAACCGACTGCCCGTTGACGTCATTGAAGCACCTAATTCTATAATTTTTAAAACAAGGCTGAAACGCTTGCTTATCAAACAAGCTTTTTATGGCACTGAGAACGAGTTCATGACGCTTAAAGAAATTATGTGATAGCACTTAGCTATATATTTATATACAACTAGCTGTACCCTGCGACGCTTTGCTGTGGCACATTGTGATGCAAAAAATTGATAAAAACAATCCTTGATGCCGATTACATATCATTCTATAATTTCAGCTCGATCGGTGCAGAACTTTTTGAGTTTTTGAAGCGTACACAAACCAACATTACATTTTTATGTATAGAGATTCTGACAAATTTTATTTAATACTTGAATAATCGGATCTGATGATTGACATTTTGTAATAATTAATTTATTATATTGAATTGTGGAATTTGATTTTTTTAAGTTTGACATTTTGTATTTTTTAATTTTTATTATTGAGTGTGTAATGAGAATTTCAATTTGTATATTTTTATATACAATTACTATTAATTTACTGACATGTACGGATTGTATGTAATAAATGAGTATGAGTATAGACTCATACATACGAAGAAATACGTCAAACTTTTAACAACCCGTCTTTTTGCGTTTAAAAAGAAGTTAATTCTATTACAACGCGGCCGCTTTGCCTATCCTTACAGTATAGAGACACTGCCTTATTTTAATAATATGTGCTGTTAATTTGGTTAAAATGTGAGCATAGGGCGAGTCTAATCATTTTAGCGACGCCAGCAATTATCAGCGAAGCCTACGATTACGTGCGTTTTAAGCGTTAATAAAAGTAAATTGTTTACACGGAAGTGGAACTATTTCATTCCGTATTTAATTTAATTTCTAAGTTTTTAACCGACTTCAAAAAAGGAGGTTTCTCAATTCGACCGTATGTATGTTCCTTTTTTTTTTTTTTTATGTGTGTGTTCGCGGATAACTTCGTCGTTTATGAACCGATTTTGATGATTCTTTTTTGTTGTAAAGGAGATATTCCAAGGGTGGTACCATGATAAGGAAACCAGGATCTGATGATGGTATCCTAGAGAAATCGAGGATAACTTTCGAAAATTGTAAAGATGGCTAGTGCGTTAGTTAAGTTTTTGCTTGAGCATTTTAAAGCAGTATAGTTTAAAAGATGGTCTGGAGTCGATCTGATGAGGGAACGGAAGACGGTCGAGGGAACTCTTCGACGGTACATAGTAGTTACCTTGTGTTTGGGCTCGATGAATTTGTATTGATGAGAACTTTTTACATAGATGGGTTGTGATTGTCATTAGTGGTCTGATGATGAAGATAAAGGACAGTCAAGGTTAATTTCTTAACGGTTTACAGGAACTACCCAGTGTTTGGGTTTAATTCATGTATTGAGATCTCAACACGAAATCGTGTAAATGCATTAGTGAAAACTTGTTTAGCACTAAAAGGGTAAAAGAAACTATTTTTACAAAAATTAAACCGACTTCAACACCACAAATAGGCACTCAAAAGCGAAAAATAATTTAATATAGGTAATTATTATAACCTCTACTCACTCATCTATATGAAGTCGGTGCCAGCCAAATCTAACAGGTAGTAGATAGATACTTACTTACCTATGCCTACTTACTTACTACCTCGTACATAATATATCTACTAACTTTTTAACTAGCCTGGCACCGACTTCATATAGATGAGTGAGTAGAGGTTATAATAATTACCTATATTAAATTATTTTTCGCTTTTGAGTGCCTATTTGTGGTGTTGAAGTCGGTTTAATTTTTTGTAAAAAATAGTTTATATAATGAACTAGATGTCCGCCCCGCCTTCGCCCGTGGTACATTATATAGCACTCATTGGGATCCCGTACATATACAACGGTGAAATAATGACTGAAACCGGTTCAGTCATTCCTGAGAATATCGCTTTCAAACAAAAATCTTCTTCAGCTACCTGCTACCGCCACCTGTCGGAAATTGGTCGTACCAACTCAGATTTAGAAACAAATTTGACTAGCAAAGGTTTATATTCAATTACGCAATCTTAGACACATGCTGCCATGTCAAAGCACGCTACGAAAACTCTCAAAAAGGAATATTTTTTCCCCGTTTTTGTTACATTCTTAATTCATGCTCCGCTTCTATTGATAGTAACGTTATGTTATATAGCCTATAGCCATCCTCGACAAATAGACTACCCAATAGAAAATAATCTTTCAATTCGGACCAGTACTTCCCGAGATCCTAGCGTTCAAACAAACAAACAAACTCTTCAGCTTTATAATATTAGTTAGTTTTATGACGAGTATGGATGTTCCATCGTCTTTTTCAAGGTGTATCAACCGAATTTCAATTTCAGGAAAATTGTGGGGAGTGTACCATTCTCAATCTAATTGTAGTACTTTTTTGGTAGATTTTGCTATTTTCTAAGTCGCCTCCGGCTCAGAGTCTCCACCACGGCCACATTTCTATCCCTAATGGCTCTATGTAAGTTGAATTCTTAAATGGCCTTCTTTAATAAATCATTATTGGTCGACACTTCACAAACAACATACTTATTATACCATAGAAACACCCATACACAGTACAAATACTTGTGTTCGTCACACAAATGTTTGCACGGGGTGGGAATCGCATCCACGACCCTCGGCTTCGCAGGCAGACTACCAACTAAGCCAAAATCTATGTTCCATATTTTAGCCCGATCCGTTCAGACGTTACGACGGGATTGAGCAACAAACATACAAACACTGACATTTATAATAATTAGTAATATGACCAAATGACGAGAACCTTGTGAAAACTGAGAAGGACAAGCTTAGCGAGTACCTTGACTTGGCTCATGAGGTTACCGCCATGTGGGATGTTGATTCGACGATCATAGTCAATAGTCGTGTCGGCCAACGGCCTTGTAGCGAAAAGTCTCGACTAAAATCTCAAGAGACTTTCGCTAGACGGTTGGATGGCGGGGCAGATGTCGATGAAGTGTGACATCGTGTGACAAGGGCCGGGAAGGGTCTCAAATTTTGTGACGTCACATTTTTAAAAAGGTCGCGTTTCATATCTAAGTATTACAACACTAAATTTAAACGAATATTTCAAAATATGTGACATCACACTAGGTAGGGTCTCAAAAATGTGACCAACTGTGATAAGGACAGGGGAGGGGTATACAAATCATAAAATTTGTGTGACGTGATTTATGGATGGACTAAAACTATAACTATAAGACTAAATGCTTTAAATTAACGTATAAAATGTTTCCTCTTCGTCTCCAGGGAAGAGTGGGAGAAAGTAAACATCACGGACAACGAGAACGGGACGCTGTCGTTCAACTACCGCCGGACATACACCTTCCAGCCGGAGCTCAGCGTGGCGGCTGATGATGATGCGGTCGTGGTGCCCAACATACCCATGCTGGTGAGTACATACCGAATATACCTTGCTGGCTAGTACATACCAAACATACCCATGCTGGTAGGTACATACCAAATACCAAACAAACAGGATAGTGAGACGGGGAAGTGGGTACTCAATGGCTGTTAAAATATTTAATAAGCTGCCAAACTATAAGATACTATAGGATAGAACTACTAAAGACCTTTTAAAAATTAACGAGCAAAAAACTTCGGTGCGTTGAATTTTGGATTTGAGTGTCATTGCCCGCGCATTTCGTAAAAATGCGCCCTGAAGAGACAGGCTAACTACCAACATGAACATGTATTTTCTTTGCATTTTTAAAATTGATTCTCATTATTTTTCCGAGCGGGCTAAAATATCGGTATAGGTATCATTTCAAAATGAATATGTTTTTTGTTAGTTTAACTAGGCTTTAGCCGCACTTAGCATCTTAATTGGGACATTGTGCGTGGATCACTCTTCCCTTCTCTATTCCAACGAGCCCAGGCTTTCCCAGAAAGCCAGCAGCCTATTCAGATTATTATACGGGACAGATGCTGGAGATCGGAGGAATTGTACCCGTTGATTTGCCACGCTTTCTGTTGGCGTAGCTACATATTATTATGTCGGGGTGTTTCTTCCTTTTTCATGCGTCCTCTGTATAGAGAACTATCTGTCACCCCTATGATATACAGGTGCTTATTTAGAGGACAGTGGCCAGTCATAGTACCTATAACTTTGGTAATTTCGTTCCTATTTTATTTTCTGTTTCTGTTTTATGGTATCCAAGGTATCCGCAGTCAGTAGAATAACCGGCAAAGGTGTGGTGCTTCCCCAGGCGTTTTCAATAAGTCCTACCACCACAAAATACTTGTTTAAGCTGAGGTTTTGGGCAAGCTACGTTTGTTTGTTATGAGTGGTATCAGTGGTCTAGCTCGCTATGTAACATCGTAGCATGCGGTGGGAGCCGCGGAGAGAGCGACGCGGTCTAGTTGGCACGCCGGTAACGTCATACGGTCGCTGGGAGACAGGATCTTACTGCGTGAGTTACTGGCTTCTTAAACTCATATTACACACTGACGTGGAAATAAGAAAACTGAAAATGCACTCACTTTAAAAAAAAAGTTGGCAGCCAGCCATAGGAACTGGAATAGAAGTGAAAACTTTTAACTCAGAAGAGCCCATGCTCAAGGCCACGCCATCCGGTTTCACGCCATCTAGAAATGGTGACACATCTCTATATGACCAAAGGCCACATGGCCTCGACTTTACCCGAAGATTTCTTGTCATTCCCGAGCGTGATGCTAGAATCCAATTCACAGCCCACGAATAAATATATGTCTGTAACGCGCCACCTCACTTAAAAAAAAACATTCTCATTATGTATCATGGATATGAGTCATGGATCTTTCTACTAGGTAATACCACACCTTTGCCAGTTATTCTATTAAGTAGCAGTATTATGTTAACATTCCTCTGTTCCGGTTTGAAGGGTAATATTTCGATTATAATCTTGGCGTCTTCAAGTTGAGAGTGAATCGGTTTCTTCTAAAGAGTTTATATATACTACGTATAGAGTTAGAACAAACGTTTTACACCGAAAGCAATCACGCTCTTGTCTTGTCGCTCTTGTGGAAGTGTCATACCTTTGTCGCGGCACATCACTACCGATGGGGAAAAAAGGTTCTCGAGTGGCGACAACGAACCGGAAGACGCAGTGTTGTACGACCTCCCTCTAGGTGGACAGATGACCTCACAAAGGTCGCTGGAAACCGCTGCTTGCAGGTTGTGTAGGACCGTACGTTGAGGAAAACTAGGGGGGATGCCTATGTTCAGCAGTGGACGTCTTGCTACTGCTGCTGATGATGATGATGATGACATCACTATGTCGCCATAGCTAACATACACCTCATCTGCTTACGATTGGTACAAAGGAACCGTGCGGAGAAACCTGATCTAATTACTTATTATTTATCTAAGGTTTCTCCATATTCAAGCCGCGATGGCTTCTGTGACTCTACTGTGCTACTCGTATATTTACTCTTGAAAAATACTAATAGATGTTCATAGTGACCAAACCGCATCGTCTCAAGCCACAGTTTAAAGACAGTTAGCTAACGCTGCGAGTGAAAGCCGGTGTCCTACATATACCGGCTTGGTCGGTGCTGTACTCATCAGCTGATGCTTGTTGTGGATGTCAGAGCTATTGTATACAGTTTTTAATTAAATTAGTCACTCCACAGACTCCGGGGTCCGTGACCTTTGTTATTTGGATTCTTATTGCAGTGAAAACATCTTTTGGCGCGCCACAGGCAAATTTTTCGTGGGATGTGAATTGGATTCTAGTCTCGCTCGGGAATGATAAGAAATGTTCGGGTAAACTCGGGACCATGCTCATGACCACGTCCTCCGGTTTCACCCGCGTAGTTTCCAAAATAAGCTATCAAATTCTGAGTTATTCAATGTGTCCGGTCAGAGGTGTCGGAGCCAGCAATGGCATCAAATACGATACATTTTATCGAGATATTGCCTCTCATAAGTAGTTTTGCCCTACCATAATAAAATGGCAGCCATTTTGTTTTTTTTGGAATCAAAGCACTAGTGATTGTACTAATTTCGCCATAGCTACCTATGTAGAGGGCATAAGAACACAAAATAAGTCTCATTCGACAGCTAGATATGTAGTAAAAAAGGAGAAAAAGAAAAAAATAAATAAATAACAGTAAAAGAACAACAAAAAAATTAGTGAAAAAAAAATGTATATTTTTTTGCGTTTTTTTCTTAGATTACTAGCTTTTTCAAAAAAACTATGCTGTTAACTAGCTAATATTTTATTTTTAAAAGAAAGTATAGGATATTTGCTAAAAAAAATACATTTACATCTTAGTCCTAAGTAAAGTAGTTTAGAAGCTATGATAGTTTGAATACGACCTACGACCCTTAAAAGCACGAGACTTCCGATTTCGAGGAATTTCAAGGACGAGTCTTTGACAATGCCATTCTTAGTAGGACCAGGTAAAAAAACCAGTGTTACCTAAGTGTGAGTGAGGCAAAATACCGGTTGTATATGGATTAGGATTATTTTGTTTATAGGTTTTCACTTCTATCGGCAGTTCCTGTGACTGCTAATTTCTTATTTTTACATTTATCTGGGACTAGCAGTGCCTCGCGGTTATGCCCGCGTAATTTCCGTTTCCGTTTGTTTTTCGGGATAAAAAGTATGCCTATATATTCTTCCAGGCTGTTTCCTGTGTTCCAAATTTCAACCCGATCCGTTCGTAAGTTCCGTCGTGATTGATCAACAAACTTCACATTTATAATACTAACAGGGTCCCGTGGATTTACCCGCATAGTTCTCGTACTCGTTATTTTTCCGGGGTAAAAAGTAGCATATGTATGTTTTCCAGACTGTATTCTGACTGTGTTCCAAGTGTTTGAGCCCTTTCATACTATACGCCGTGTTTGAACGACACCCATTCAAACATTTAAACACTCAAAGTTTCGCATGTAAAATATTTGTAGAATAATAATATAGTTTAGATAAAGAGTCAGTCAATAGATTAGGGTTTTCCGCACGGTTCCTTTGTACCAATGGTAAGCAGATGAAGTGTGTGTTAGCTATGGCGACATAGTGATGTGCCGCGACAAAAGTATGACACTTCCACAAGAGCGATCAGACCCGTGCTTTCGGTGTAAAGCGTTTGTTCCAACTCTATACGTAGTATATGTAAACTCTTTGGTATGAGGATTATAACCTAGACTCTATTCTTATGAGAAGAAGCCCTGAGTCTTAGAATAATCGTTATAATAATGTATGAGAACAGTTAGCAAGACCGAGGCGTTCCGCGTCGCGGCACTTCGCCTCTGTATGCATTTGAACCGCACGCCTCACTACACTGCACAACTGTATAATATGTACATTATACGTATATGATCATTACACTTGCTTTATGATTTACAAGCGACCCGCCCCAGCTTCGCACGAGTACAATTCGGATACTAAATATACTGACAAAAATTATACTGTTATTGTGGGTTATACCTGAAAGATAGACATAATACCATTTTTTGTAGACTTTTTTACCGACTTCCAAAAAAGAGGTTATCAATTCGATAGTATGTTTTTTTGCGTATTAATCGGTAGCGCTGGCAATTGTGTATAGATTTTGATGTTTTTTTTTTGTTTGGTAGATCTTAGTTTAGAGGTTAGTCCCATATAAATTTTATCGAAATCGGTGCAGCGGTTTTGGAAATATGGACAAAAAACAACTAACATTTACTTTCGTTACCTCCATGACTTAGTGATTGCTTGTTATTTAATTTGGTGGTAGGTATTCCTGAATTATATTGCACCGGACATATTGCTAACCATAAGGCACATGTCCTGCTTGGCTCTAGACTGTAAACAAGAATAAAATTAAAATTTTTGATTTACCCACGACTACCTCGGATTCTTAATCTGTAGAACAATCTACTAGTCAAGCCCATTCATCACCCATATTGAGGGAGTTGTTAAAAAATAAATGTATTTCTCCATTTTGTGGTAGCGGCCATCTTGGATTTGAAATTCGTCATTGTACATAGTATTCTACTAGTCAAGAACTTGACCTTTGAAAACCATACTGAGGTAGTATTAAAAAATATATATAATTCGCCATTTTGTGGTGGCCACCTTGTATTTAAAATTTGTTATAGTGTATATATAATATATAACTAGTCAAGCCCTTTCATTTAATACCCATATTGAGGCAGGTTGTGAAAAAATGTCATGTACGCGATTTTGTAGAGGTGGCTATTTTGAATCGATATTAACCAAACATAGCTAAGAATATCCGAACGGAAATTAACCTACAAATAAAAAAACCGCAGTGAAATCGGCCCATCCGTTTGAGCTGTAAGGTGCCACAGACAGGCACACACACAGACAGACAGAAATACATCAACGTCAAACTTTTTTTTGGTCGGGGCTTAAAAAAATATTATTTGCCTCAACAAGTAGAGACGCATTTGGCACAAACACTCTGTACTCACTCAGTCGAGTAATGTGAAGATATCATTCGTCGTCCGTGGTTTACATGCAAATACGTAATTTACCTACTTATTTGCGTCATTCTGTTTAAATACCTACTCTATTAAAGGAAATTATGGCAGTTATAATAAAATGGCTGTTCCAACACAGTGCCAACTTACAGATACTTATCTTTAAAGTTTATGTTGAAGTCCAGTGTGATCTGTTTACTTAGTATGGTGGGTAATATAATATGAATAGGTATGTAATATTCATTATTACAAAATATTACTGTCCTCGTGGCTTAGTGCTTAGTAACTCTACCTCCGAAGCCGAGGATCGTGGGTTCGATTCCCACTCAGTACAAATATTTGTGTGTTTAATTCAAATATTTGTACTGTGTCTGGGTGTATGTATGTATAATAAGCGTGAATTTACAACTATATAAGTACTAGCGGCCCGTTCCGGCTTCGCTCGGATATTGTCACATAAAGCCCATTAATCGAAATAAAAACTATCCTATCTTTTAAGTTGGATCCATCGACACACGGTGTCCAAATTTGATTAAAATCGGCTTAGTAGCTTAGGAGTCCATCGCGGACAAATATCGTGACAGGAGATTTATAAATATCAAGATTATATCAGCTATCTGGCTGCCATAGTACAAGCTTTGCTTAGTTTGGAGTCAGATGGTGTTGTCTGTATATTATATACCAATATTTATTTATTTATTATCTACATGTACGGTATTATACAACTTACCCTTTTTCCTATCGGACTTCTCGTAGATAGATACTCTTTATTGTACACACCAAAACAAAACAATACAGTAAAAGAAAAAGAAATACATTAAAACTAGTGTTACAATAAAATAGTGTTGTAGCTCGAAGAAGCGGCATCGTTTCACGCTTGATGTTCCAAAGACACAAACGAAGAGGCTTGACTCTACTTGTGTGATAAGAAGCTCTAGACTATGGAATGAGTTGCCTTTGTAGGTGTTTCCCGATGGTTCTAATCTTGATGTCTTCAAATCGAACTTTTGAATTATGATCTACCATTAAAAAAAAAATTAAAAAACATTCAACCGCATTGAGAATATCCTCAAAGTCGATTTAAAAAATCTACATTTCATGATCACAAAAGAAAGTATACATAAACATCATAATTAACCACGTATTAAGTAATAGGCGTAATAAAATATCTAATTCGAGCCGTTTACTTATTGTCTCAGTAAATTTCCCTCGTTATAATATATCTTACGTAGGTAATTGTAATTCATTTAGAGTTACGCCACTACTATAATTAGCTTTCTCTAGAATTGCTTAATTTGTAGTATAACTAAGTGATATAATTTTACCACATTACCCAGAGACTGGTGGACATTTCACACACGACACCGTCTGACCCCAAAACTAAGCAAAGCTTGTAATATGGCAGCCAAATGGCTGATATATAATAGAACATTAGCATAGTATAAGTATCCCACTAAATGATCCCACAGTTGGGACACGGGGCCTACTCTCGCAAGGGGAGAGTCGAGCCCATAATCCATAGGCCAAGTGCGGGTTGCTGGGCGACACATGATCTCGAAAGATTCTAGGTACATGTCGGTTTCCTCACGATGTTTTCCTTAACCGTTTTTAAGTTAGCGGCATTACGGACATGACTGAAAATACAATGATGCGCTTGGTGGTGGGATTTGAACCCGGGGGCTCCGTAATGACAGTCGCCGTCCTCGGACTAGACCAGCCGTAACTGAAACATAATAGTTATATAGTTGTAAATACATACTGATTATACATAGAAACACCTAGACACAGAACAAATATTTGTATTTATCACACAAATATTTTCATTGGGTGGGGATCGAACCCACGACCCACGGCTTTTTAGGCAGACTTACTACCGACTAAGCCACCAGGCCAATAAGTATAGAGTGACAAGACGAGGTTGACGTGCAAGCCACATACCTGCTCATAACAGCACAGTGACACGCAGTTATTGGAACATGAAGAGTCCAGATCATTACCTTGCAATGCACTGCGTTCATCACCCAGAGATAAATGCTTTATCTCTACGCCCTGTAATTTCACTGAAATCACTGCCTTTCAAACCGGACCACAGTAATGTTTGTACGTTACTACTTGGCTGTAGAACGACTGGCAGAGGTATGGTACTTCCCTGGGTGGACACTGCAATGTGTCCTACCACAGCTAAAACGTATAAGAAATAGATTCACTTTCGATCAAAAGACATATTCGCATATGAATCACAACTTGATATACCTATAGAACTTTATGTTCATTCCGTATAAAGGACCCAGGTTCACCTAGTTTCATAATCATTTTGCATATAATTTTAGTTCAGTCACTTTTGGAGTAGCCTGTATAGTAGGCTTATTTTGGTTCTGTGATTTGCATAGTTTTTTTTTCTGTGAGAGCCCATATTCGTCGTGGCATCGTAGCTACGTCATTATAGCCATGCGCGGTCCGAGGGGGGAGCTGGTCACAGGGGACATGACCCCCCAAAATCGTATAAAAGAAGATTAAAAATATCTAATAGTACATAGACTATTTTTAACGCGGGAAAACAACTAGTACGGGAACTACTCTGGTAAAATCTTGGGGCGCTACTAGTAAAGTATTTTTTGCTCGATTTATTGTATTTCTACTTGTGACCCCCAAAACCTGAGGCTGCGTACTGGTGACCCCTTCCAAAATTCGAGGCTGGGACCGCGCCTGATTATAGCGTAGTTGTGTATTACAGGACGTCTACTCTCTTTCTACGAAAAACGTAATTTTGAAATGAACTCGCGGCTTTCTTACTCCGACTCTCCTTCGATCCGTCGTTTCGTCCGTTGAAATGTTCTGAGCCTACTCTAATTAGAGTTGGTTTTAAACGTCAAACAATGTTTGATCGGACGAAACGGACTAGAACCGGGGTAGGAAAGTCGCGAGTTTGTTTCGAAACTACGTTCTTCGTAGAAAGAGAGTAGACGTTCAGGTTGGCAGATTCAATTCAGGAAGTACCAGACATTTGCCAGTTATTCAACCGCTAAAGAGTAATGTACAAACATCACTGTCGTTCATCATCGTGTGTGTTCGTTAAAGGGCAATGTTTTCAGAGAAGTAACAAGGGCATGGAGAAAAATCGACATCCGAACTTTCACATTCATATAGTACTAGCTGTACCCTGCCACGCTTCGCTGTGGCACATTGTGATGCAAAAATTAGATAAAAACCATCGAACTCTTAAAAAAGCAGAAGCGGCAAATGCGCTTCTACTATGGCGATGCAAAATCAGGTGACGTCTCCTGATTTAGTCTCAGTCGCAACAAGGAGTTGTGTACGTTCGCTGACAATTCAATTTTCAAATTGTTCAAACAAATTTTCGCCACGTTATGTTGTCTTTAGATTATGGCATACCTCATCTTCGTTTCTTTAATTATATCGATGATAAAAACAGTCCTTGATGCGGATTACATATCATTGTAAAATTTCAGCTCGATCGGTGCAGAGGTTTTTGAGATTTTGAAGCGTACACAAACCAACATAACATTTTTATATATAGAGATTAATTGATTGATAGAACTAGGAGCGTCTGCGTATTTCCATTCATATAAATTTCCTAATAAAAATATGTCTTTGTTTTACAAATACAAAATCCTTATTGCTGTTTGCAGGTAGGATAAGATGATACAAAACATTTTAAAAGTGGACCCATAAAAATTGGCCGCTTCGAGAGGCACGCACTATGTCTGGCAAGGCAATTTGTTTGGCAAAAATTGTGTCACTAGAGTCGGCCACATTTGCGTTGTCAGGTTGTCACTGATAGGCTGACACGCACACATACACAAGTAGCGCGTGTAATGAACCACTGATGTGTGCGTGTCAGCATCTATGTGACAGCGCACACGTGCATATCATATATGTCCGACTCGATGGACACAGTTTTTGTTTTAGCGAGACTACGTCCGACTTTTTTTATACGTCCATGGTCTTAATTCATACAATGAAAAAAGTTAATTTATACTATAATAAAGTAACTTATTCATCTAAACACACGGCAGTGTGGCCAGACAAGTTCATTCAAGTAAAGCTGGCCACACCATGTTTATAATCTAACTGCAGTCTCGATCCGTTCAGGCGTTCCGCGTGATTGAGCAACAAACATCCATACATTGACATTTATAATATAGACATTTAGCGTTCGGTATCGAAGCGACACTGCAACTTTTCCAATTCATCAATTTATTTTTAAACCAGATCCGGCCTTGTGCGACTTAAGAGTTCGTGCAGCTATTAAAAAAAACGTGAACCAAAAACCTAGTGCCTGGTTTTATGATGTTTGACCATCAAGCACATATCCTGCTCGTCTCGACACTTATCACTTTATAGTAGCTTCTTCCTGCGATGGGACGATAAAAACGTACGCCACTTTAAAAAAGTATATTTTTTTAAATAAAAATTAATAAAAGGAAAAAACTGCACTAGAGTTATAATTATACTTTCATCCATCTTTTAATGCCCACAACAACAATAGGCGTGACGACTCATTTTTGATTTAATGTGCCATTAAAAGGCTACTCAATAACTGAAACATAGGTGAAAGAATTACTTTGTTATCTTAATAACTTCCCGTGATATCACGATTTTGAAATCACAATTTTGGATTCGCCCAAAAACGCTTCATACAAATCACTACAGAAACGTGACGTCACACTGTTGTATTATCTATACGTCTCGCGTAAAGTTTGTATGGTAGCTATATTAAATATTGCGTATAAGGTAGCTATATTAAGTATTGTGTATTGCGTATAAGGTTTCATAACAAAAGTAACTTGAAATTAAATGGGCTTTCCAATGGTATATACATTTTCTAATAATATCGTACTTTTAAAATGGACTTGTCCATCCAGCTTTGAATGATCATAAACTGAGTTAAACTAAAAAAATATCAAAATCAAAATTGGTACACATTTTATTCTATTTAAATACTGTCAATATATCAAATAATTTCATATAATTGCAGGACCTGTCGTCACGCCTATTGGCCCACAATAAGTCTCGATAGAGACCAACGGAGGGAGGGAAGTGAGGCCTTTGCTCAACGTTGGGACAATATTGTAGGCTGATATACATTATTATTATATCTTAATATATATAAATCTCCTGTCACGATGTTTGTCCGCGATAGACTCCTAAACTACTGAGCCGATTTTAAACAATTTTGGACACCGTGTGTAGATTGATCCAAATTAAGAGACAAGATAGTTTTTATTTCGCTTAATGGGCTTTATGTGACGATATCCGAGCGAAGCCGGAACGGGCCGCTAGTATTAATAATAATTATTATTATAATATCAAGAGGCTTTCGTTAGACGGCTGGGTTAAGGGCCAGATGCTGAGGGCTCACCCTTGACACAGCTCGCATCAGCTCAGGAGGTTCCTCACTCTGCAGCCCTAACCACCGGGAGCTTGGCCTTGCCCTCCCTTGCTCCCTAGTTTTAAGTTTTTTATAATGTTTATATTTTTTATAGTTATTGTGAAAAACTTTAAAACTAAGATCAGAAATAAATGAAGACATTGAAGTGTATAATTATACTTAATACGTGTACTTATAAGTAAGACGGCATCATCGACACGACGAAGAAGAAGACTTGATAAATAAAAAAACTTATGTATAAAGTAACGATATAAGTAAATAGGTATAAATAAGTAGGTAGTCTGAGTATAAAGGTCGCCAAGTACTTACTACCTTCCTGCTTGCATGCACCTTGACTCGAGACTGCGAGGTCATTTTTTATGTATGTAGTGTTTGATCGCTTCCATCTGAGATGGGCAGAGGAAACTACGGCGATTTTAAAAGAAAATCGACAAATTTTAAACGCTGTATCCTCCCATATCTACTAATAAATAAATAAATAAATATTGGTGGACAATACACACACAACACCATCTGACCCCAAACTACGCAAAGCTTATACTATGGGGACTGGATAGCTGATATAATACTTGTATAGTTTTAAATACATACTTATTATATATAATAACTAGCTGTACCCTGCCACGCTTCGCTGTGGCACATTGTGATGCAAAAATTAGATAAAAACAATCCTTGATGCGGATTATACGAGTACATATAGCATTGTAAAATTTCAGCTCGATCGGTGCAGAACTTTTTGAGTTTTTGAAGCGTACACAAACCAACATAACGTTTTTATATATAGAGATAAAGATATTATATCCTATTAAATTATAAATATGAGGGTTTGTTTTTGCTCAAACACGTCGGAACACCTCAACGGATCTGGTTGAAATTTGATATACAGGTAGACTCTTTGCAGAGTCCGCCTGGGGAAGTACCACACTTTAGCCGGTTATACGACCGACAAGCAGTAATATGCAAACATAACTGTGTTTTGGTTTGAAGTGCAATGTATCCAGTGAAATTACAGTGCATAGAGATAAAACATCGTATAGGTATATCTGGGTGACGAGCGCAGTGTGGTGCTAGGTAATGATTTGGACTCTTCACGTTCCAATAGGTGCGTGTCACTGTGCTGTTATGTGGCAGGCGTGATGCTTACCATCAGGCGCATGTCCTGCTCGTCTCGTCACTAAATACTATAAAAAAAATGTAGCTCATGGGAAGCGTTCGGTAACGATGACGGCTTTATTCGAACAAATATGCTCAAAAAAATATTAGTAGAATTATCAAAAGAAATCGCTGATAATAATGGCACGAGTAACGTAGAACGTCGGACGCGGACCAAGGTGCGATCGGAACCCACGCGAGCTCATAACGGATCGATTATCATAATATACCGTTACCGATACTGTACTCGAGAACAGGATTAGAATCGATCCGAATTATTTAAGAAAACGGAAATGTCAAACACATTTATTGACAAGAGTTTTCATCATAGTCATGATCAGGCTTGACACGGGAAATTTCACTGACGCTGACGACACCGACGACGCCATCGGTCGGTTCGTACGGCGAGCGTTGGCTGCAACACTGAAATGAAATGAGTTTTTTTTTGCGTAAACATATTATGTAGATAAATTAGGTGTAATTTGTAGAATCATGTCCATTATGTGTGAGGTATGCAAAAATTTTGAAAACAATATCAAAATGTTTGTTCCTAAAAAATATTATATAATTTCAAATTAATTGAAAAAAAATCAAATATTCAATGTCATTGTCAAATCACGCGAGGTTGAGACTTAGAATACTTACATCAAGTTACAATGGATACTGATATGAGTAATTATAGTATCAAGTATTTCATATTACTTCCTAGTTTGACGTATTGGAATAACCAATGATCGGGTCAACAGACGAAATCTGACGCGAAAAAATAGGCACACACTCGTTCACTGCTGTACATACAATAATATGCCACTCAGGCCGATCCTCGGCTTTGCGTTTCCAAACATAAAAAAAAGTATTAGGTACACGTTTTTTTAACAGACTTCAAGAAAGGAGAAGTTTCTGAATTCGCTTGTATGTTTTTTTTGTAAGTTACTCTATAGCTCCGCCAATTGTGATCGATTTTCATGGTTCTTTTTTTGTGACAGATCATAGTTCAAAGGTAGCCCCAAAGACTGCCGACAAACATGGGTAGAGTCCTTTACAATAAGCTGCCAGAAGATTGTAAAACTCTACCTAGTGATGCAATGTTTTTGAATAAAGTGAAACGACTCCTTTTATATCGCACCTTGTA
This sequence comes from Ectropis grisescens, assembly GCA_017562165.1. Classification (NCBI taxonomy): domain Eukaryota; kingdom Metazoa; phylum Arthropoda; class Insecta; order Lepidoptera; family Geometridae; genus Ectropis; species Ectropis grisescens. The sequence goes on from CM029796.1 coordinate 1,696,496, forward strand.
CACTGTGAAAGAGTACTTGAATTATGACTATGACTCTAGCATCTGACATCGAAGACAATAAGTGCAAACGATCTGTATGTATATTTATATATATGTCTATAATCTGTATGTATGTATATCTGTCTGTATGCTTGCCTGTTACCCAAGAACTGCGCTCTATTTAGGTTTAGTACCTATTTATATTTTCATTGTTACAACCTGTATGATTAATTTTGAATATAGTTATTAAACTCTCACGAGTTGAACTTATATTATAACATAACACGAAACTTGATCACGATCTAAATTATTATTTGTTTTGAATTGTAGGTATAATACTTTAAATGTATTATTATTAATCATGTTGCCCCTATACAGCAAATTAATTAACTGTGCTTTAACAATTGTGTAAAGTGACGAGACATATTATGATCTATATTAAGTTTTGGTTGTAAATATTTTGCAGCTAAGTTTAGTGTATGTATTAATGTGTCAATAAATGATTATCTTATCTTATCTTATAGTTACTTCGAAAACATATATGTATGAATGAATATGTATTTGTTTCCAGTCAGCAACCTCCCAGTCGAAGCACGCGGCGCGGTTCCTCCGGCTGGCCATGGCGTCCATCATGGACATCCTGAAGATCAAGCCGTTCGTGGAGGTCTCCGTCGGTCAGCTGCTGTGGGGGTACGAAGACCCCCTGCTGAAGCTGGCCAAGGATGTCGTCCCTAAGGAGCAGAAGCTGCCGTATGAGGAGTTCGGGCTCTTCTATGGGGTATGGAATTTTCTAATGATTGGTTCGATTCCCACCGAGTACAAATATTTGTGTGATGAATACATTTTTTTTTCTGTGTCTGGATGTTGGTATCTATACTAATATTATAAAAGAAGTTTTTGTTTGAACCTCCCTTGATTCAAATCCCTCGCACACCACTGTATCTGTTAGAAGGCATGTCTGTAATGTAGCTAATTCAAAGACGGTGAAGGAAAACATCGGAACCGACATGATGCCAGAATCTTTCAAGGTCATGCGACATCCACCAGCCCACACTTGGCCAGCTTGCTGAATTGTGTTCTTGACTTTCTCCTTGTGAGAGAAGGTACCCAGCAGAGTTATTCTTTAGTAGGATGCTTATGCTGTTATCACTGACTTAATGTGTCTGTTTGCAGAAAAATGGCACATCTCCCGACGTGGTGACTATGTTCACCGGCGCGTCTTCCATCACGCAATACGGCATCATCGATCGGTACAGGTGGGTACAGATATATCAAGCTAATTACACCAAAACTATACTAATAAATAGACAGAACAAGAACAAAATTTTTATTTTTTATTTTCCGCCGACGTTGGATTTGAAATTTGTACAGTATTCTACTGATCCCGTCCTTTCATTTCACACAAATACTGAGGTAGTAGCAAAAAAAAAATTAATCCGCCATTCTGTGGTGGCAGCCATCTTCGAAAGGAAATTTTTCATAACGTACAATTTTCTACTAGTCAAACTTTTTTATTTGATACCCATATTATTGAGGAAGGTTGTGAAAAAATATTTTATCCGCCATCTTGAATCAATATTAATCAAACATGGCTAGCTAAAACCCACCGCAAGGAAGCTGGCTTGCAAATAAAAAACCGTATTCAAATCGGTCGACCGTTTGAACTCTGAACCCCACTCCATTATTTATGTGAAGTGTGATTTCCGTGACGTGTGTAAAATTTATGATAAAATTATGTAAAATTGAATGAATTGTAATTCTAATGTAATGTGACGAAATTAATTTTATGAATGATTAAGTGTATTAGTCTTGAAATAATTTAATTTCATTATTGTCTTGTGTTACTCAAATTCATTGATTCCAAAGTTTTGTGTGTTGTGTATTTGTGCTGCGTTATAAAGTATGTATCTATTGCAGCGGCCGCCAACGTCTCGGCCACTGGACCACGGACCAGTGCAACAGCCTGGCGGGCTCGGACGGGTCCATCTTCCCGCCGCACATCACCAGGAACGACACGCTCGCAGTCTACGACAAGGACCTCTGCAGGCTCCTGCCGCTCAAGTGAGACTTATTTTCAACTATAGATAGATAGATAGCTCTTTACTGTGGTACAACGAGTCAAAAAATTACAGTGAACAACTTATGAAATAGCACCACAAGTGTCGGTATTACCACCACCATAGCCTATGATCCATACAAATACAAAAATTTTATTGCTGTCTGCAGGTAAGATAAGGTGACACAAAACATTTTAAAAGTTGACCCGTACAAACTGATACTTCTTCAAGAGGCATGCAATATGCTATTAGGTTTACAATTGACCACCATTTCGCCTGATGTTATTTTTTTTCAGATAAAGTTATTCATTACATTACAACCTATAAATTGAAATTAAATAATCACTACATAGTATAAATCAAAGTCACCCTTTGTGACTTTGTTTGTCACCACGTTCCCGCGTCTGTCCATCCCTAAATATGCTTAGATCTTTAAAACCACCAAACAGATTTTGATGCGGGGTTTTTTATTACTCGTAGATAGAGTGATTCAAGAGGAAGCTTTATATGTATAATACATGCATAAAATAGCAGAGAAACACTAATATCCTGTGATATTTGTAAGGATTAAGTTTAAGTATTGTTGAGAAATAATCAGAGCCTCCTTTACGTTCCCGCTGCTGGGACCCGGGGCCGTCTCCCCAAACAGAGAGTCAACGTCGCTAACCGTTCTCCGAGCGGAGTAACCGAACCTCCGAATCGGAAGCAGATAATGCACAACAGTGAATGTTTGGAGCAGATTAGCAAGAACAATGGCGGAGGACAATGTGTGCGAGCGGCACACGGAACCGTCGCTTGCACCGAACTGTAGCGTTACGCCGAAAACAGGCTGTAACAGTGTAACACTTTGTTGAATAACGAAAATGTATTCAAATCGAGAGTGAATCGGTTTCTTCTTTAGTAGCTTTCATAACATACATTCATACGAATTTTCGCGTTTACAATATTAGTTTTAGCTCGGGAAATCAATGGGACCGGCTCTTGGACCACCTAACTAAACTGGATTTGGCTATTGATGTCTCTATAATTTCACGCTCCATCGTATATTGTTGCTTACCATCAGAAGAGATGATAGATGGAAAAACTATAATTTTAGTTACTTCGAAAAAACATAACCGACTTCAATTTAAATTGAACTCAGACACTTAACCGCTCGTTAATCTCTGGTCGTTTTGGGGACCACTGAATTGACGCTTAAAACGACGCGGCTACTTTGGGAACCACTACAAAAAATTTCGTGCCGGACTCGTTAAAATCGATGAAATATTCTTCGTTTTTGAACGTAATCACTCAGTAAATTTTTTAATCTGTCCTTAGATAAACTGGCAATGTAACAATAGAGTTGCTTTTTGTCTACGGACACTTTGTAATATTGATTAAAAAAAAATATACAATTCACGGCGCAAAATTCCCGCACCAAGACGAATAGAACTGGAATGTAAATTTGGTTGTAAATATATATATTTGTTCTAAAATGTCATGTATTTTATTTTTTTCTTTTAAATATGTTTACTATAATCCTAAAAACATATTAAAAGGGCATGTAATAGCTTTAACTTTTGAATTAAAAATCCCAGATCCGCTATGTGTCTCATTTCAGGCATGTGCCGGATTTCAACCAGTTGTGTTTACAAATCGGTTCGTTGAAACAGAACGAATCTAACACTCACTAGTTCATTAGTTCAAGTACTTTTAGAAAAACAAGCACTCTTAGTATCAAAATTGCCTTCCCGGATCGTAAATCATGTTTTAATGGCGAAGGACGTCCCACTCCGCGTCACTTGAAAAAAATAACGGTCGCGCGAGAATTCGACGCTTATTACGTCAGCCGCGAGAGAAGCGAGCGGTTAATTAAATTTCATAAATAATCGAATTAAATCTACGAAATCGTCATCCAGGTAGAGCTAAGCAAATTTTAGGTATTTGTAGTTATTCAAAAATGACCTCCCTGATTTCGATTTCGACAAAATTTATGAGGGAATGCTTCTAAATTATAATCTGCCAAATAAAAAAAACTATTCACAATATTTTTACGCGATAGCTCCGCCGAGCTATCGCGTCTAATCGCGTATAATATCTAATATTCTACCGAATTGAGAATCCCTCTTCCGTTTTTAAACTCTTTTCCGTTTTTTTTAATGGTTGAAATTACAATCCTCTATGGGCCTCCTGGGTTCGTTCTATTTATTGTCAGTTAGCTGCACAGCCCCACCTATTTCCCGTTCACATTATTTTTCCGCATTAAAAAACCATATGTGCTATTCAAGAAAATAAACGTAACTGTATTCCAAATTCCTCCTGTACTCCGACCTGTTCAGCTGTTCCGACTTGATTGAGGAATAATCATACAAACTTTGCCATTTATAATGTCAGTAGAATATTGATACTCATTTATTTCATAAGTACCAAACCAAACATGATAACTTAAAATTAGAATTACAAAATATCAAATCAATCAATGTTAGCGTGATAGCTCTATTACACATCGGTGTAACGGCGGCCCGATCCAAACAATAGAATCTAACGACTATGGATTGCGCAAACGCAGAGCACAGATTACGCTTCAGTCACTAGGAGCGCGTTACACCACCACTCGTGGGAACATCTGATACACGCGAAGTGCCAAATATACACGAACTCGTGTTACAAGTCTTTGGTAATTCTGACATTTAAATGAGTACTGGTAAATTGTGATGATGACTGGGTTTAAAAGTATACCATTATATTTAGGCCATTACTGTGTTCCGGTTTGAAGGGCAATGTTTCCTGAGAAATTACAGGGCTCAGGGGTTAACATCTTAGATTTCTGGGTGACGAGCGCATTGCAGTGCTAGGTAATGGTTTCGAGTCTTCATGTTCCAATAGCTGCGTGTCACTGTGCTGTTATGTGGCAGGCATGTTGCTTACCATCAGGCACGTGTACAGTTCGTCTCGTCACTCTTTATCTAAAAAAGAATTACTAACAGCTTTCTTTCACCCGCGTATTACCCCGGGGTCTACCGCCGGCCGAACGAAAACTGTCTCAGGTTTGATGTTTCTGTCTGTGTTATTTTCGTTTGAAATGATAGAGATGGCAATAGCAACGCCAAAGCCGATTTAGTGAGGCGGTAGAAAGCCCGTTCCTGTCAGTTTCCCCAGGATAAACAATAGCTTACGTGTGTGTGTGTGTGTATTCCATGTACGAAATTTCATCCAAATCCCTTCCGTAGTTTTTACGTGAAAGAGTAACAAACAGACATCCATACATTCTCACAAACTTTCGCATTTATAACATTAGTAGGATTCTAATTTTATTGGAATTGTTTTTATCTTCTTTCTATATATATATAAAAACATTATGTTGGTTTGTGTACGTTTCAAAAACTCAAGTTTTGCACTGATCGAGCTGAAATTTTACAATGATATATAATCCGCATCAAGGATTGTTTTAGTCTAATTTTTGCATCACAATGTGCCACAGCGAAGCGTGGCAGGGTACAGCTAGTTTATTAATATTTGTGTAATAAATTCTGGCTTTGTACTTACCTGCTATTAAGTCAATAATATTATGTAACTTATTACAAATGTAATGACAGTATTGTAAACAAAATTGTCTTTGAGGCTTAGATAGAGAATAAGTAATAACTGTAACTCTTGATTAATGGCTATTATTGTGGTTTGGCCTCACAACTCCGCCAATGTCACGTAGAAAGATAAATTGTCAAACGAGGAGATTAAGGGTACTGACATTTGTAATGGACAGTGAATTTAGTGTTTTCCTCTTTTTGCTAAAACACAATCAGGTTTTTCCGCACGGTTCCTTTGTGTCAATCGTAAGCAGATGAGGTGCATACTTGCTATGGCTTCAGTGATGTGCCGCGACAAAAGTGTACACCTCCACAAGAGCGACAAGGCAAGAGCGATCAGACCCGTGCTTTCGGTGTTAAGCGATTGTTTCAACTCTATACTGAGTTTAAGTAAACTCTTTGATTTGGGAATTTTTCTTTTTTTTGGTCAGAGGTCTTTGCTTGCGTTTTCTTTGATTTTTTTTAACTTCTATAGGTGCACACTTGACCGCCATCTCGCCTGATAGAAAGCGACGATGCGGTCTACGATGGAGCGTATTTACCTAGAAGAAACCGATTCAATCTCGATTTGAAGACACAAAGATTGTAATCATCGGGGAAAACCCACTCAGGCAACGTATTCCACAGCCCAGACGTTTTTATCACAAAAGTAAAGTCAAATCTCTTCGTTCGTGTTTTTGGAACATCAACCATGAAACGATGTCGCTTTTTCGAGCTGCGAGCATTCCGATAGATAGAAAAAAAGGCAAGGTGGTATTAGATCATGCAAATCAGAACCACACTCTCCGAAGTGTATCCAATAAAAACCCGATAGGCTTGCCATTTTTGATTACCATAAGCAGCCCCACTATATTTTATATTCCCACCCAAAAGACTCGATGCATTTTTATAAGGAGAGAGTCAAAGTCTTAGTCAAGATTTTACGGATGGATCTGGACTGTCCAACAATGCAACACTGGACTAGTCTGAATGTTGGACATCGCTAGACCCAAACCATATTCTAATGTAGTTTTCGAGGCACATCTAACTACATGAATACTGGTGGACTCTTCACACACAACACCATCTGACCCCAAACTAAGCAAAGCTTGTACTATGGAAACCCAGATAGCTGATAGGTACAATACGTATATTAATAAGTTTTAAATCCATACCTACTAATTTATACATAGAACCACCCATAGCTAGAAAAAGCTAGTTTTTGGTTCCTTTTATGACTTCGTGTGTTTTATCATGTTTATTTAATGTTAAGTATTGTATATTTCCAACCATACATTATAATTAAACTGTAATATTATATTAATAATCATGAAAAAAAAATTGTCAAGAAATTATGTAATGTCATAAGTAATGTGTGGGGACTCTTGATGTTATGTTTTTGACTATGTAAATCATTATCATTATGAACTAGCTGTCCGCCCCCGCTTCGTGGTACATAATATGTATCCTATATCACTTAGGGAACAAGTACAAAAGTATCCAACGGTATCAAAGTATCAAGTATACAAGTCTCTTTGTGTCTTCAAATCGAGATTGATTCGGTTTCTTCTAGGTAAACACGCTCCATCGTAGACCGCATCATCGTTTAACATAAGGCGAGAAGGCGGTCAAGTGTAAGCCTATAAAATTAAAAAAACAACGGCGAAAGAATTTTTAAAATCGTTCCAGTAGGTCCTGAGATTAGTGCATTCAAACACAAAAACCTCTTCAGCTTTATAATACTTACTTGAATTTTCGTCCTCGTTTCAGATACCTCCGCGACGTGGAATCCGCGGCCGGAGTGGAAGGGTTCCGCTTCACCCCGCCGGAAGACGTGTTCGCTGACAACGAGGCTAACAAGTGCTACTGCCCCGCCGGCCCTCCCTGTGCCCCTAGTGGACTCTTCAACGTGTCACTCTGCCAGTACGGTACGTGGAAACCACCAAGCAACCCTTACTGCTCAATCTTGCCGTCGACAATGACCAAAAAACATACAGAGTGGCCAGGACGATCCCTTTCGTCGCCGTGGTAAGTGCAGCCAAATCCCCATAGACTTAGAATAAGCAGCCCGTTAATGCTGGCACTCCAGATAAAACGTGGCGAGGATTCGCCTATCTTCCATGCGCACCCAGTGGGCTGTTCAACGTGTCACTCTGCCAGTACGGTACGTGGAAACCACTAAGCTAACCTTCCAGATGCTCTACCCTGCCGCCGACAACGACCGAAAGACATACTGAGTCACCAGGACGAACCCATTCGTCGCCGTGGCAGCGGCAGCCAAATCCTCCTAAGTTTAGAATAACCTGCCCGCTAAATGCTGGTACTCCAGATAAAACGAGGCGAGACCTCGCCTGCCTTCCATGCGCACCCAGCGGGCTTCTTCAACATGTCACTCTGTCAGTACGTGGAACCCAGTACCAATCCGTGCAAAAGCTTGAAAAGGGGAGAAGCCATTGGAAGCCAACGGCACCCGACCCACAGTCTCAGACTAGTTTGGAAGCCTTTGGATCACTTGACATCATCATCAATTGACACGATCATTGACGTAAACTTGTTGTCGTCAAAATAAAATTCTTATTATAAACCTTCCAATTGCTTAGTCTCACCATCGACGATAACCGAGAGGCTTACTGAGTGGCCCGGACAACCCTTTTTGTCGTCGTTATATCGACAGTCGAGCCTTCATAAGCATAGCATAAGCAACCAGCTGAATGTTCCCACTACTAGGACTCGGGGCCTTCTCTCGCAAGCAGAGAGTCAAAGCCATGATCAACCCGCTGGTGGTGGATGGATAACGCATGACCTTGAAAGAGGGCATCCATAAACTCCGTGAGGTAATTTAGAAAATTTTTCGATACCCCTCAGATTTTGATCTAGATTTTTCAACCCTCGTGAGAATTTACACAAATTTTACTCAATTTCTCCCAGTTTCCTCACAGAATTAACATATTTTTTTTCGAAAAAATTATCCGATTTCCTTCCCCTACGTGAGATTTGACACGACCCCCTTCCCCCTTGAACAGCTCATGTAAAGAATGTACGTCCCAAACATTTTGGGTACATTTGGGTACACGTTTCCTCACGAAGTTTTAGCGACATTGTGCTCATAGCTTAGAAAAGTTATTCCCACAGATGTTTATGTTATTTGCGTGTTTGATTCCAGATTCCCCGATCATGCTATCGTTCCCTCACTTCTACCTGGCGGACCCGAGCCTGAGGGAGGCGGTGGAGGGATCAGCCCTCCCGTAGCCGAGGATCATCAGCTCTACATCGACGTGCAGCCTGTGAGTACTGGGCTTGATCGTTTTGGAAGCGTTTTCTTCGTGTCGTAACTACCTTTTTACGCCACATGAAAGACAGTAGCTGATACGGTGAACTTCGTACCACTAAACAATTCAAAATTTCAAAAAATGTCTGCTATACAAACCTTGTTGCGACTATAACGGATATATAAAATAAAGAATCATCCAATTTGGTGCAGTCATTCAAAAGTTATGAGTGTACAAGCGTACATTACAAAGATTCGTTTTTAACCGATTTCAAAAAGGAGGTTATCCATTCGCCCCTATGTTTTTTTTTTATGTAGGTATGCTATGTGATTTCTCGAGAACACACTACACTAATTTAAAAAAACACTGATTTATTAGCTGAGTGTTCTTAGTTCATATTACAAAGTAGTTTTTACATAACTCCCTCAATACTGGTATCAAATGCAATGGCTTAGAACTAAAATACTGTACATTAAGATACATTTAAAATCCAATATGCCACCTGCCACCACAAAATAGCGAATTATCTACATTTTTGTCACGACTCAATATGATTATTTTGAAACTAGCCGTTTCTCCCGGCGGTGATACATACTATGCTACTATGCTATAGCTTATAGCACTCCGGATGTATAAGTACGTGTAAAATCAAACACAAACAAACAAAACAACAGACAAATCGGTCCAGTAGTTCCCGAGATCAGAGCATTCAACAAAAAAAAACCTCTTCAACTTCATAATATCGTATTATTAAATATAAGGGTTTGACTAGTATAACACTAAAGAAAAATTGTTTTCGTAAAATAGATCTGATAGTGTTTGCTACAGTGGCTTGAGAGTTTGTTGTAAACGAAAATATAATTAAATTTAACGAAAACTTTTTTCTCTTTTGTCTGTGAATCTGGTTATCAAATAAATAAAAAAATAGGTAAATCTTGTTACATTAATTTACTGTTTACATCATGCGCGGTCCGAGGGGGGGGGGTCACAGGGGACATGACCCCCCCAAAATCGTATAAGTTAAACAAAAATCGAAGAAAATTAAAAATATCTAATAGTACATAGACTACTTTTAAACGCGGGAAAACAACTAGAACGGGAACTACGCGGGTAATATCTTGTGGCGCTACTAGTAAAGTATTTTTTGCTCGATTTATTGTATTTCTACTTGTGACCCCCCAAACCTGAGGCTGCGTACTGGTGACCCCCTCCAAAATTCGACGCTGGGACCGCGCCTGGTTTACATGCATGTTAAAACTAGGACCTGGAGAACTGTTATGTATTTTATGTACCACCCTTCTAACCCAGGACCACAAGCTCAATAAATTGATTTGATTTGAAAGACTGCGATTTGACTGACAAATCTTGTAGTGGTAGGACTCCTAGCAGAGTCCGCCTGGGGGAGTACCACACCTTTGCCAGTTATTCTACCGCCAAGCAGTAATGTTTTCACATTACACTAACATTACTATGTTCCGGTGTGAAGGGCAATGTTTCCAGAGAAATTACAAGTTGTTAGATTAAAGGCAAAAGCAAAGAGATCGGTTTAACTACATATTTAGTAATAAGAAAAGTAATAACATTTTGACCGTACACAATTACGTGGACGAGAGAGCGTCACGAAGAAACATTCTACTTATAGTAGTGTAGCAAATCTGAAATAACAAATATTGCTATGTTAATAAGCGTAGGTGTCCCATACTTTCATCACACGTCTTAGAGATATAACATCTTAGATCTCAGGGTGACGAGCGCAGTGCAGTGCTAGGTAATGATTTGGACCATTCATGTTTCAATAGCTTCGTGTCACTGTGCTGTTATGTGCCAGGCATGTTGCTTACCATCAGGCAAATGCCCTGCTCGTCTCGTCACTCTTTATTTAGTAACAAATATTAAAAAGCTGCAACAAAAAATTTCGAGGTTTTAATTTTTTTTTAAATGTGTCCAGGAGATGGGCACGGCCATGCGCGCGCGCGCCCGCATCCAGATCAACCTGGCCGTGTCGCAGGTGCTCGACATCAAGCAGGTCGCCAACTTCCCCGACATCGTGTTCCCCATACTCTGGTTCGAGGAGGTGAGTCGCGCAGCTGTCACTGTCACAGCTATCACTGTCACACCTGTCACTGTCACTGTCCACTTGTGCCACGACATAACCATTTCTTATCTACTTTTATCATCGACGATCGGCGACTGATTCGCTTTTTAGAAACTAAATACGGCGAAGCTTGCGGTGCGGTTCTAACGAAAACACTAACATTTAACACCGCACGCGGCAAAGTATTTGACATAATAAGTACATTATTAAGTAAAGGACTAAGTCGCACATATAGCACATCCGTAACGGAGAATGTTCAGTAATTTTGAATGTTAGCTTTCTGTATTCTTCGTTCAAAATAATAAATAGTCGTGACATAATTATTTCAATACGTTAAATAATTTCCAAGATATAGAATTTTAAAGTGAGCGGTGCGCGTGACGTCTTACCACAACACTCGCTCAGTTCGTTCGCAACTGGAAGCGATGAAACAAAAGAAAACATTACACAAGTAAACTCTTGCGAGCTGCTACAGCTGCCGACTTGCGCCCAAGCGGAGTGGACCGTTGTGTAATGACGTCACACGCGGTAGATGTTTTTGCGTATTTTGAATGTTTGTGTAATTATAACTACTTGGCATTTTTTACCAAAACAAAAACTAGTGTATATATAAAAGAAGCTTTACTCTAACATAGTTTCAAGTGATTTTACGTACCTGTTAACATTCCCCATTGGGCAACTGTTTGTACTAATACTTAAGCTTTTTGCAGTGGTAGGACTCTTTGCAGATTCCGCCTGGGAAAGTACCACACCTTTGCCAGTTATTCTACCGCCAAGCAGTAATGTGCAAACGTTACTGTGTTCCGGTTTGAGGGGCAATGTTTCCAGAGAAATTACAGGGTTTAGAGATATAACATCTTAGATCTCTGGGTGACGAGCGCAGTGCAGTGCTAGGTAATGATTTGGACTCTTCATGTTGCAATAGCTGCGTGTCACTGTGCTGTTATGTGTCAGGCATGTTGCTTACCATCAGGCACATGTCCTGATCGTCTCGTCACTCTTTATTTAAAAAAAAAAGCTACTTTAAGATCTTTGTGAACACAGTACAGCAATAAATGAATTCCTATTCAGGCATGCTAAAACAGACAGTCGCGAAATCGCTATGCAGTATCGACACAGTCTCATTGAAACGCGCGATTTTGATGCTGCGATTGAACGCAGACAGTCGCCAAAACACAATGCATCGATGCAGTCGCAAAATTGTCGATTGCCGATGGTAAAAGTAGCGTATCTGTTGTGCCCCTTTGACAAATCCCTTCAGAATATTCCGCCCCTTTAAACACGTCCACCTGAAGACCAGCACGCTCAAAACGACTTCCTTTCGAAGAGAAACGTTCACATTAAATCCAAGACATCAACATAATACTTCAGCAAAACTAGCCTACCTACCTATATTTTTATTCCACGTATTTTCACGCATAGAGAGAGAGTGTCAAGCCCATAAATGACTTGTAATTTTGCCATAAACAGCAAATACAAATACAAAAATCTTTATTGCTGTTTGCAGGTAAGATAAGGTGATATAAAACATTTTACCCATACAAACTGGTCTCTTCTTCTAGAGGCATGCAATATGTCTGGCAACACAGTTTCCATTGGTCTGAATTTATACAATGATAATAATAGTCAGCTGATAAAGTCTTCTTCTTCTTTTTTCATTTTTAACTTTTAATCGGTTGTATCATATTATATGTCATCTGATTCATCGTCTATTAGTTTCTGGCTTCTGCGCTGCTACAGCGATCCTTTCGCTTCGAGCGGCCTCTACCAGACAACCGGCAGTGTGTTAACCCCGGCTCCGTGTGTTCAGGGTATCGACGAGTTGCCGGAGCAGGTGTCGTCCCTGCTGCGGCTGGCCACGAAGGTGCCGCCGGTGGCGCGCGCCGTGCTCGCGTGGGGGCTCACCGCGCTGGGCGCGCTCCTCATCCTGCTGGCCGTCACCTGCCTCATCAGGTAACACGACTGTAGCATTCACTAACAGGAGGTTCGACTCTACGTTTGTGATAAGAACGTCTAGGCTGTGGCATGAGTTGCCTGAGTGGGTTTTCCCCGATAGTTAAAATCTTCAAATCAAGAGTGAATCAGGTCCCGAGACATGTGCCGCGGTCTCAACGCGAACTGGCGCCCATACAATTCTATAGTGTCAAGTGCCTGTCGCGGTCTCCAGTCTCGGTCTCCTGTCGCGGTCTCAGCGCGAACTTGCACCTTTACCCACATTAATTCAATGTAATGTTTGTTTACTTCCAAGCGGGAAACAGACATTACTGTGTTCCGGTTTAAAGGGCAATGTTACCAGAGAAATTACGAGCCCAATCCAGTGCTGCTAGGTAACGATTTAAACTCTTCATGTTCCGATAGCTGTGTGTCACTGTGCTATTATATGGCTTGCATGTTGCTTACCATCAGGCACATGTCCTGATCGTCTCGTCACTCTATACTATAAAAACAATTGGTTGTCGATATGTCGGACGATAGTTTTACGTGACAACGTCATAACGAAAAATTTATAGATGTGGCGTAAGTGTACAATGAGCGTAATGGGACATATCAGGACACTTTTTCGCGCATGCAGGTGGCGTTCATCGATTTATTAGACGTTATCACGTCCAAAATCGAAAAGATATTTTAGAAGAATTAATTTGAGATATGAATAGAAGTGGTTAATTTATTTGTGTTTATTTCAGGTCGTCTCATCGTCAGAGTACACTTCGGCTAGAAGGTCATGTGGTGGCAAAGCCTCCTCCTTCTAAAGTGCCGAGCAAAGACAGCGGATACGAACTGAACAGCAGGAGATAATGTACCGTCTCGATTACACTGTAACATAATGTCTCTCAAGTTATGCTATATTTGTTAAAGTGTGCTGAAACGTAGTTTTTATTGTCTCTTAAAAGTGTGCTGAAGTTTATTGTCTCTTAAATTATGCAGGGATCAAATATCTCTTAAAATGTGCTGAGTACATTGTATTGACCACTCCTTCAACAGTACCGAGGAGTTTGCGGGTAGGCACGACTAAAAAAATACGAAAATGAGCTGTCTTAATAATACTGTAACATGAAATCTTCAAATTGTGTTGTAACGTTGTGTATTGTCTCTTAAATTGTGCGGTAATGTACAGACAAAATGTTAAGAAATAATTTAGAGACATTTTTGAAAGGTGCTGTATTGTAGTGTCTTTTAATGTATGTTGAGTATTTTAAATGTGTTGGGACGTAAAGAAATGTCTTTAAATTTGTTATACGCGTGTGTTACAATTTTAAACGACAATTACTAATAATCTAACAGACGTAATATCCAGTATAACTGGACACCCAATACTTGTTGCTTTTCCGCGTAATGATAGTTCAAGTTATATCGGCGTATTTCATTTGTTGGCCTTCTTGAAAGTGGACTCTATCTCAATGTGTAGTATGGACTCTATTTCAGGTAAAACTTCTTTTGACATATTTCTGAATAATTTTGACGGTGACAGAAAAATTGCTTTGACTTTAAATAGGGATGGGACAACTTTTTCCACATAAAAGGCAGCTATCAAAATACAAGGTTTGTCATTTGTCGTTTGTCAATTGACGTCTGTCAAATGTCACTTGTCATTTGACAAATCCCGAAAAATCCTGGCCAGTTATGACTTGCGTGGGAATAAGACAGCACAAACATTATAAAGGTTATGTTAGTTTTTAAATAATTCCTCAGATTGTTAATTTAAAAGCCTAACCCCACTTAATTAGTTAAATGTGAATAGAGATGTTCTTCGTAGACAATGCTCCGTGATTAAATTTGAGAATACAGAGTATAAAATCCTGTACTAAGCAGAAATACGGTGTAAAGATTATTTTGATCTACTTTTGATATGACCCATTCTGACGATATTTAGTAGTTCTAACGTCATTTTAACCTCCGACGCAGAAACGACGGGGTGTTATAAGTTTGACGCATCTTTGTTTTCTGTATTCCTGTGTGTGTGTGTGTCGCGGCATCGTAGCTCTCAAATCTTAAAAACTATTATGACTATGTTATTTTTTTGTTTGAAAAGTGAATGAGTCGCGGTGTTTAGCTACATACGTATTATGTTGGATGAAAGTCGATGCAAAATGAACGCTGCTACCAATTAGCGTAATACATAATTTTAATTATATTGTCACTTCTCTTTCAAATGAAAGCGCTTACTTATAAACTTTGTCAATTTTCAAATCCAAGATGGCCGTCACCACAAAATAACGATTTAATACTTTTTTTCACCAATCCCCTCAATATAGGTATCAAATATAAGGGCTAGACTAGTAAAATCTTATACACTTTGACAAATCTAAAATCTAAGTTGGCCGACACCACAAAATGGCGGATATGGGTTTTTTTTTATTTAATTCGCTTGTCGTGTGGGACATTTCATGTAACAGTTGGTCTGAAAAAGTTGTTCAAACTAAAAATCTCATCGTTTTTAGCTTAGTACAGGGGTACTGCATCTCTAAGTAATATATATAGAGATAGATCCAATATTATAGGTCTTATAATACACCACACCACCTAGCTTTCTTTACATTGCTCAGATAGAATATAAATTACAGATATTCACAAAGGGTATGCTAAGGCGAAAGCGACATCTCATTCTAACATTACGATTACTAAGGTTGTCTGAAAGAGATTGATGTTAATGATAAGGTCACCAATAGCTACTTTTTTAAACTTAATTGCAATAAAGTGCTAATCTATCTATCTATCACTACAAACAAATATAGTGATTGCGGTGTCAATTATTACGTAGATTTCGCGTAAAAACGGATTTTTTTATAAAATTTGGTTTGGAACGAAAAATTCACGAATTTTTGGAATATATCTGGGTGCCGAGAGCAGTGCTATAAGAAGTTATTTGGGCTCTTCTTGATCAAATATTTGCTGAACGCTGTTATGCTATCATGGGCATATATTATGGGCAGTCGTGATACTATCAGGCAATCGTCTTGCTTTTCTCGTCACTCTGTCTTTAAGAAAACACATTTTTTTAGATACGCAGAACAGTGACCAAACAATTTCCCTTAGTTACACCCTTTGTGAGTTACTCTGTATTCGTATATCATGATCAAAAAAGCTACTTTTAACATTAAAAATAGTTTAGTAATCGATGTGTTCGACTAAAATCATCAAAAATATTTTTCTAACTTTTGTAAAATTTTAGATAATTTTTTGTCACTTTTGTATCGTGTAAAGGGACGCTTAGCGTTTATTAGTCTTAATAAATATATTTTTGTAATTACGCATATTATATTTGTTTTAAGCTATCGCGGTTATTCATTAAACTAGTTTCATGCATGAAACTGTACCAAAATATCGGGAACTCGCTACAACATACATCCATCATGAGTATTAGTGAAACTAGTGTAATGATATATGGAAGTGAATTTAGTGCATGTATTATTTTATATTGAGTGATTTTATTTAAAAATCTGAATTTAAATACTTGTGATAAATATATTCCGTTAATTAATCGTTTTGAACAAAACTGAGTTCTATTTCTATAGCTATAGAGTCTCGCGACGATTGTCCTATATTTAATATTTTTAGGACATGATGGGTAAGACTTTTTTTTTAGTAACGAGTATAAAGTAACAAAAAAATATAAACATATTCGCGTTTGTAATAGTAGTACGATGGTATTGTCTATCTGTATCTATAATACAAGGTTACCATTATCGTTGTGAATAACTTTTACTATTTCATCAATTGTGTCATTATGCAAAAAATAACTAACTAATAACCAAAAGGCTACTTGGAAGAGATCGCTATTAGTGATGAGATTGCCTTTTGTTGTACAATCTGTGAAAAATAAGATTATTTTGGGATTTAAGATCTGGTCCCGTGGTAAGCGTTGCTCATAATACGAAGTTTTCAGAATGACAGGTATGGGTGCCAAAATATGTGGGAATATTAACATTGTCGTATGCTTATTAAATTGAAACATTAACGCCACCTGTGGCGCAAATGAAAACGTTTTAACAGGTATTTTCCTGTCATCTGTCATTCTGAAAACACTCTATTGTGATACTAGTATTCTCATTTCGACTACGTGCTGTGTAACCTTGAATTATAGGTAGGTTAACATTTGTCAAATATTTATCATTAATCAAAAGTTATATGTCAAATGACGGTATCGTTTCTGTAAATACTTTTTAATCGGGCGTGGGGTTGCCATTTAGAATGTGGTAATGTGGTAAATAGAACTATTTTAAACTATTTGTGTAACGGGGGAACATCGGTACTGAGCGGAGAAAGATGCGTTGTATACAATTGTGAACAACTTTTTCATTTGTCCAAGACAGAGAAAAATCATGAAAATATTAAGTTATTCTACACGCTAAAGTTAGTTGCACCTTTTTTAAATGTACTTATAGCAGTTGGCCTCAAGTGTTTTACTGCCTAGCCAACTCTGTGTTAGCGCCGAAGGCGTGATAGTTGCGCGTTAGCAATACTTCTTAAAAATTAAAGATGTAACTTTTGTACATTATTTATTTAAGGACCAACTGAATATTTTACTCTTTTGGTTGGCTCATAGTCCAAAGTTGTTCAAATTAAGTATACCGACTCCCTTTCGTCTTTGTAACGATGTTCTGCGTTACCCTGTATTTTATCTACTTATAGATACTAGTCTAATTGTATGGGTCCGTCCGTAGATGTGCTAAATTTGTATTTTATCATAAATTGTCTGTACTAAAGAAATCAACTGCGAGAATGGTTATTGTATTTCAATCGATCTGTGACAACGTCGAAAAATAAAAAAAGCAAAGGTTTAAAACTAAAAGTATCTGACAGAATCGTTTCACAATGGCGAAGAACGTCGCTGCGATGAGGCGTTTTAAAATGACAGATGAAAATAAAAACTTGTCAAGGAAATATTTGTCACTGGTACCACAGGTGGCGTTCATACGTTAATTTGAAAAGCATGCGTTACCTAACGCTAATTAATTTAACAAAACATTTCTTCTACCTGATACTCAAATCTGTCACTGTGAAAACACTTCATTGAAAAAAAGCTTTGTTTTTACATACTTCTTTGTTCGGGATTGAAATGGAATAAAATAATTATTTGTATAAAACTGCGTACATATTAATATGTTATAAATATAAACCTTTAACAGTTACTTTTTCTAAGCTCCATCTAACAATCATAAACAGTAAAATTGTTATGAAATTCATCACCATCCAGATTCGTAATATTATTCTTCTTTAAACTGCTCAGGGTTGTAGTTTCGGCCGACCAAGTGATTTGCAAATTTAAATATATAACGACCATGTTAGTTATCACAGCAAATTTAGGTCTGCGTTGACGCAAGCTCTGAATATTATATTATGACGTAAAAAGAACTATTGAGAAGAAACATCGCCCTAAGTTAGTTATTTGCTCATTACATCACATATGGAAAATGGCGTAAGTACCCACATTCGGAAAATTTTATTCTAAAAAATGTATAACTCAAGCCTAAACTAAACTTGCCGGCTAATAATTGTCATAAAAAAGAGGGTAGGGACAGACAATAGGTTGGTATTACTCCTGTGAACACAGTCATCATCCTTTCTATTTCTTACTCACAAAATATTAACATTATTTTGAAGCAAAATCCTGCGTTTATTTTATTTTTGTTTCGCGCATAGACCATATTAGACCACCACACCTCGTAAGCTATGGTGAGGTCGAATAATGTTGTGTCGCCACCATAGAGTAATAACACCTAGATGTTAATCTTCTGATAAATGATAATCTTCAAACAAACGGTTCCTCTAAAATAAGGCAAAACGCAGATTGATATCGGCGCAAGCAATCTGTACTGAACTTCTCAAAATAAAACTTTAACGTATAATATGTACAGTGAAGGACCACACAAACCATTATAATACCCAGTTCCTCGGCGCTACTACTCCATGGGGTTTAAAATTGAAATGATTTGTATCTAAAAAATGGAGTGATTTCCTGTGTATATCTGTAGCCTGTAGTCGATAAGATGTCTGGAGATTTGCTTAGCTACACACGTGCAGGATTAGATTAGAGTGGAATAACCAGCCGGTTTCCCGCGAGATAGTCTGGATATCTTCAAGGTCAGTGTGAATGTGTCTTCTAGTTCTAGGTCGCAACATACAATTTTTCGACCTCACCATAGCTTTCGAGGCGTGGTGATCTAACACGGACCTGTACGCGACACAAAAATAAAATAAATCCTGAATATTTCGTTTTAAGCAAAGAATAATAATGTGTAGAAATCGGGTCCGCGCAACAAAAATGAGGATCACTAAGCCATATTGTATTGGCTTAGTCCGTTCGAAACTACCGTCAGTTGTCGAGGTCCAGCGCTAGCGCATGCGTCTCCGACAATTAAAACGTTATGATGGGTTGTGTGGTCCCCCACTGTACATACTGATTAAAGTTTTGTTTGGCGAACTTCAGTACACACTGCTGACGCCACAATCAATCTGCGCTTTGCCTCACGTCAGATGAAGCGTTTGTTTGAATATTATCGATCTAGGCGTTTTTGTCAATGCAAAATACACAGGAAATTACTATTTTTTTTAGATACAAACACATTTTAAAGTTGACCTATATTTTCGTTGACGTTGAAACTGCCCTCTTTTAAGAGGCATGCAATATATTTGGCAATATAACGGCGCATTTATAATCTATATTTGTTTGGTAACGGAAATCAACATCACCTACAGCGCAGCTGCGCCTGATGGAAAGGTTAGTGTTGTATAGGTACATAGTTATATGCGTGGTTTTTCATCAACGACCCTACAGTATAATAAATAAGGTATATTTTTTATTTTGCGGGTACTTACGCCTTTTTCCGCTGACGTGTGGTTATGTTATTATTTAGTTTTTAAATTGACATCACGATATAATGTCGCGTACTTATTGACTTTAAATGTAAATAAAGGTGTAAGATTTATTTTATAACTGTTTTTTATTCATTTTTATATCCTACTAGCTGTATCCTGCGCGCGTTGCAACGCCACCTGGCGAAAAGGGGTCGTACCAACAACTTTGGGAACAGATTATCACATAGTTTACGATTATATAATGGGCATACAGACAAACATATTTGTACAGATAACCTACAAATATAACCGTGTAACAAATAATACAATTGCGAAAGTTGGGATGTCTGTTGCTCAAACACGTAGGAACAAAAAAAATAGTAGGGGAAAATCTTAAAGATTCGCGTCACACATGCTTTTTTAAAAGTTTATATGTAAAACAATAATTGTTACGATAAATTCATTCTATTTTTTGTGGCATGTAAATTGGATAAAACGATTTTTATGGGTTTTTTTCTCTAAAACCCTATCGAGTATACTCGAGTCGGATTGACCGACCGTATATACGTGAGTGTCCCGTTATCCAATTAAATATAAAACCCTTTCTTATTATAAAATCTTTTCTAAATATCCATGATTCCGTTAAATACGTAGATTTTTTGCAAAATTTGATTTATCAAATAATCCTACAGCATATAAATGGATTACAAATCAGTTTGGTACGTGTATGCCCAATCATATCATATACCCTAATTCAATTAATATCGAATTACTAGGTGGCAAGTCGTCTGTATCCGGGCTAGATACGGCTGATTTCTGAGGGCGTCCACTCGATAACAGAAGACATAAGCCAAACAATCGTCTACGATGGAGCATGCTTACCTAGAAGAAATCAGTTCTCTCTAGACGCAACGATAGACCATTGATTGAGGAAACCCACACTCAGGCAACGTATTCTACAGCCTAGACGTTCTTACCACAAAAATGTAAAGAAATAAAAATGTTCCCATAAAAATGTAAAGAAATAAATTTGACAAATCAGTACAATTATATTAAAAGCCATATTATACTCGTATAATGCTTGACAGTTTTCTTATTATAACATCAACCATTTCTAACTTTGAAAATGTATACAATTAGTATGGTCTTTTTTTGTTTTTGTTTTTTATTAATTGACGTGTAAATTGTACATTTATGAATAAAGTACTTTGACTTTGACAAAAGTAGAGTCAAATCTCTGCGTTCGTGTCTTTGGAAAATCAACCATGAAACGATGTCGCTTTTTCGAGCTACGAGCATTCCGATAGAAAAAAGGGCAAGGAGGTATCAGTCTCACACTCTCCAAAGTGTATCCGATAAAAAACCGATAGGCTGGCAATTCTTCGGCGATGTTCGAGACTTTGTAGTCTTTTTCACAGAAGAGTTCGTTGCCTGTGAGCCTTTTGGCACGTCTCTCGTGATTCTAGTTATTCTACCGCCACGCAGCAATGTGCAAACATCAGTTGTTGAAATTTGAAATTTGAAATTTCAAATTTGTTCCGGTTTGAAGGGTAATGATTTCAGAGGAATTACTGGGCATACAGATAAAACATCACATATCTCGGAGTGATTAGCGCAGTGCAGTCCTACATTTTGATTTGCCCACACACAGTCCTACATGTTCCAATAGCTGCGTGTCACTGTGCTGTTACAGGCAGGCGTGTTTCGTACCATCAGGCACATGTCCTGCTCGTCTCGTTCCTCTTTACTATAACAAATAATTGAGAATTACGTTTGAAAAGTATTTGTATTTTGAAAACACCTTTATTACAAACATAAGTTGCCTAGAAGAAATCGTGTTAAGCGATAATGTCGCCCTTTGCTCTGCATGTAATATATTGTCGTTCTTCTATACCACGGTAATTAGATTACCGTGTCTATACTCTTGTAAACGACTTATTAAACAAATACTAAATAACTAATAATTAATTAATTTTCTGTGAATTTAGTAAAGCGTAATAACTACACAATTGAAAACCAGGAAAATTAAAAAAACACAGGTATTTCCTGATTGCTTATCAGCCCCCAAGTTCTTGGTAGTTTGATAATATGAGGAAACGATAAAAAACATGTTATATGATAACTGTATCTATTTTAACCCTTGATTAGTCGTAAAACCAAATTGTAAGACAATTTATATTCATTTATTTCACTAGTTTGTGGTATTTTTTTCTGCTGCCGTGAAAAAATTTTAGATGATAAACCTTCACTTCTGATTTATTTTTCTAAAACTAACCGGAACATTTTCGAGAGTAGATTCAATTTTTTTAGTTCATTTTACACATGATGGGTCCTATCCTTTCGCTACGCTTTACGGGTTTTAAATGTTATAACTACATTCATATCCATATATTAGCTGTTTTTGATAAGAAATATGACTAAGATAGACAGTTATACAATAAAAACAAAACAATTAAATATTGGTGTACAATTCACACAACATCCCCCATCTGACCCTTCTGACCCCAAGCTAAGCAAAGCTTGTAATATGGCGGCCAAATAGCTGATATAATACTTATATAGTTGTAAATACATACTTATTACACATACTATAGTAATATATACTTATATAGTTGTAAATAGTAGTTGTAGTGGTAGAACTTCTAGAGAGTCCGCCTGGGGAAGTACCACACCTTTGCCAGTTATTTTACCGCCAAGCAGTAATGTACACATATTATTGTGTTCCGGTTTGAAGGACAATGTTTTCAGAGAAATTACAGGGCTTAGATATATAAAGTCTTAGATCTCTAGGTGATGAGCGCAGTGCAGTGCTAGGTAATGATTTGGACTCTTCATGTTCCAATAGCTGCGTGTCACTGTGCTGTTATGTGGCAGGCATGTTGCTTACCATCAGGCACATGTCCTGCTCGTCTCGTTACTTCTTATAAAAAAAACTCTGCCTGCGAAGCCGTAGGTTGTGGGTTCGATCCCCACCCAGGTCAAATATTTGTACTGTGCTTCTATGTATAATAAGTATGTATTAAAAATATATAGGTAAGTATTATATCAGCAACTGGCTTCCATAATACAAGCTTTGCATCGTTTGAGATCAGATGGCGTTGTGTGTGAAATAAATGTCCACCATTTTTATTTACTTATTATTATTTATTATTTAAGACTGAGGATCAGGGTGAGTTTCATATTATGGCCTGTGTCCGGCAGTGGACGAACACAGGCTGATGATGATGATGACTGTAGTAGACGCAGAAAATATTAGTAAAGCAGTGGGATACAGCATTATGTAAAATGAAACAAATCATGTCTTAAATGCATTTATTGCACGTTAAAAATACAGTATGATTGTACGAGTGTATGTAAGTCTATTTCTTAAATAGATTAAACAAAAAATATTTAATACACAATTGCAAAATTAAGCTTTTTTTCTAAAGTTTTCTGTGTTATCCGATATGATATCTGTAGCAAGAATAAATGTACCTAGGTTAAAACATTGTACCAATATAATTATTTTTGTTGGAACGCCTTTTCAGTCCTTTTATGCATTTTTTCTGTTTTATTCTGGTTCCACAAACTCTGGTCAAGTTCATAATGATAAATATTTTTTTATTCCACATTTATAATGTGCCGTTACGTCTTAATATGCCAATATATATTCGCAACTTGTACCTAGATATATTAATTTAAAATTATAGTGATTTTGACTAGGGATACATTGTAGATTGTGCTGCCCATTTCTTTTGGGTTCGAAACTTTAGATCTTTCAGACTATTTCTTTTCTTTTTCCTTCTTTTTCGCATTTTTGTCTTCAGTCGTCTTCTTTAAATTCACTTTCAATTCTTCTCTAGAAATAAATTCGTTAATGTCCTTGTCACTCTCGAATTGGAATATTTTTTCGGCTTTAATACGTTCCAGTCTATTGACATATTTTTTAGATACTTCTATAAATTTGTTGACATCTATCCTTGAGATTAGGTTTTGGTAATGAGAATACACTTCCTCAGCCTCAACGCAAACGTTTGTCGGTAGTATAGTAACTAAATTACCTTTGTTTTTCTTTTTCTTCTGAATATACTCGATGTATTCGGTGAGGGTAGGATATTTTCCGGAATCTCCAACGCAATTAATAAATAGCTTGTGTGATGACAAAACTTTATCAAACTCAAGCGAATCAATATCACCATGAGTTATTTTTACCCCATCGTCGGTGTCACTAATAATTACTTTTTTAGAAACCTTTACTAACTCTGTATAAAATGACGTATTCTGGTCTATTGCAAAAAATGGACGATACGTTTCTTCTGATATTTTAACATTTTTAGAATTGCTGATGTACATCAAGTGTACGTAGTCATTTAAATTAACTTTTTCATCTACGATACTGTCACTGAACATATCTTTGTGATGAAGTCGTAGGTAATTCAATTTTTTTACATTATTCGGATGTTCTATGTCGCTGACCAGAAAACCATTAACCTTTTTGAATATTTTTTCCAACAAAAAGTGTACTTTATCTACGTGTACTGGTATCCTTTTCAAACTCATCACGTGTTTAATCATATCTACTCGTTTATTGATTGATTGTATGTCTAAATTGTAGTCGAAATACTTTAGTATTTCAATCATGTAGTGTGCTACGCCACCGAACATTCTCAAACGTTCTTGCATGAAATTTTGTGGGTCATCTTTGAATATGGTTGATGATAAATCAACACAGTACCATAAAGCTGTTAGCAGCCATGTATTTTCTTTAGGATCTAGGGGTAATGATGAGAGCCCAACCTTGCAAACTGTTGTACTGATACGTCGCATGACATATTTCTTGAACTGCTCAACCACATTTCTATCCATCCATTCCTTATTCTCACTATTTTTCCACAGCACGTAATAAAACAAACCGATGTTATAATTTGTTTTTCTGGAATCGAAATACGTCGCCGATAGAATGTAATCGTTGTATTCATCAAATTGATCAGTGTCTGTCAGTACAAGGCCACCATGGAATGGCTTTCGTGTCCGCGGCTCCGTTTTTGCGGTTTTTTTCAGTAGCTGCTTAAACACCTTTAATGTGTAAAAATAACCGATCGACTCACTGATATCTTGATCTTTTACCAAAAATAACGGGCATTCCATCGTTGCTTTAAATTTGTTGAAACTTGCAGGCGATACTTCAGCTGCGTTTTTGGTCTTATGAAATATAATTTTGTCGAGCAAATTAAGTTCTGTCAAAATAATTACAGGTATTCCTTTTTCGTCGTCTAAAATTATATCAGGGAATTCTATCTCTTGTTCGGCTGTAAAATTAACATCAACGATTTGTTCTTCTTCAACGGGAGCAGAAAATGTTGTGTCGAATTTCAATGCGTCAAAGGAATATGATTTTGTGTCGCTGGTGATGTAGTTAATTAAAGTCGAAATCGATTTCTCTATTTCGACTTTCACACCTTGGGCTGGGGCATTGAGATTCCTGTACCATTCTGTAAATTTGAATTCGCGTATAAATATATCTCTATCTTTTGTATCCAGATTAACTAACGACTTTTCCGTCTTCGACGACAACTCTGCAAATAAACGACCTCGCAGCTTTTTCAATTTCTCAATTTCTTGCAAAGTGTGGCCATCGTGCTTGAAGTTGTTGATATACTTCAATTTGATGTAAGATTTCAAGTTTTCTCTTTCGCTTGTGAAGTTGTCAACATTGATTTTATCGTATGGGAATTCTTGCGAAAGATCTACGTCATCAAACAGCTCGTAGTTACGATACACCATACAATGGCTTTTTAAGAACGAAGCAGCTACTGAAAGGTCTATGTAATGCGGATTGTCATTAAACGCATGGAATACTACAGTATCATATTTCATGCGTTCATTTAATTTAATACATTTAGCCATGCTGTTAGAATCGATCTGACCATCAGTGACAATATACAATAACTTAATCTTATTATTTTCTTTACTTATATCATAGTTTCGTTGCATCCATTGAATAATGGTTTCTGGTTCTGTTCCCATGTTGCCACACTCGAGCTCCTTATACGCCAGAGTTGTTATATCTTCGTCGACCTCGTAACATTTGTCTCCCCAGTGTAAATAAATGATTTTTGATTCAGTCGCTGGTTCGCCGTCGTCTAGTAGTTCTTTTCAATTTTTTTTACGTCATTCTTGAACTGTTCTAAACTTTGCATTCCAAGTTTATGGTAGTATACGTCTCCGCCAGTGGAGCCTGAAAAGTCTTTTGCGTAGATGTAGAAATTGACCATTTTCACGAGTTAGTGATTGAACGGTGAAAATACAAATTAAATGTTGATATTTTTTATTTGCACTCAATGATGCAATTAAGACTTCTTTATTGTTTTCTCGTTTTAATGTTTATGTCCGTCAACTTCGATGTTATCTCGATGGCCTGGCTCTGCAAGTGACCCGACTGGACGGGAATTCCTAGAACAAAAATATTTGTGTTAAATACCAACTCAATATAGTCAATAACAGGAAACTGGAATTCTATAGCTTCCATGCCTAATGGTTTTTTTACCGAAGTGAAATCTTTTTAAGGCGAGTTGTGTTTTTTTTTTTTTTGAGATAGGATAAAACAATGTAACTTGGTTCTATAACCGTTAGTGACAGAGAGAGGGTTACTGTAGATGAACTACCAGCTGAATAGCGACGTGGGAAGATTCCTCCGAGTGCTAACTTTGCCTGCGTCAGACGCGGCCAGAGACATGTTCGGGTATCTGGCTCACCTCAACTGATCCTCTCACATGTTGAAATAGCCCTTAAGGCGGTTTGTACCTTCCTTTTTCTTTACCAACCACCTTGTTATTAGCATACCAAGTGTTATAAATGATGGGACTGCCACGTGACTTGTCATAAAAGTCCCATGACAAAAAATCCGTGACATCGTTGTATGTGTACTCGCATGTACAACGTATGTATGTATGTGTCCATACAAATATTGTGAATCTAAGTTTGTTTTCACGCTTTAACGCGAAAACTACTTTTTATTGGTGGTGGACAATTCACACACAACAACATCGGACCCTAAACTAAGCAAAGCTTGTACTCGTAATATGGCAGCCAGATAGCTGATGCAATACTTATATAGTCTCTATATATAAAAAGTTTTGTTGGTTTGTGTATGCTTCAAAAACTCAATAAGTTATGCACCGATCGAGCTGAAATTTTACAATGACATATAATCCGCATCAAGGATTGTTTTTATCTAATTTTTGCATCACAATGTGCCACAGCGAAGCGTGGCAGGGTACAGCTAGTTGTAAATACATACTTATTATTAGAAGTAGTCTTAAATAATCGGAAAAGTCGGAAATAATCTTATTAATTTATCATATTATTTATGTTTTAATTACAGTATTACTTACTGTGCATTTATTTGCAATATTATTTATTGTGTATTTATAATTTACAATATTATTTACCGCGTATTTAGTTAGTATTTTATTTAGTTTTAATTCATTCACAATATTATTTTTTGTGAACTTGATTACGATTTTAATCATTACGTATTCAGTTACTGTGTCATTTATTGTGTATTTATTTACAATGTTGTGACGATTTTGACATTTATTTTTGTTTAATAATTAGGACTTTGATTCAGATTTTTTGACTAATTTATATTTTTTTATTTAGGGGTACAGTAACCTGAAATGTATGAATTTTAATTGGTTTCTACTTTATTTATATATATAAAATATAAATACATATTTAGGAGTAATATCATATTAATATTTGTAAGGCATAATAACATTTCCTTGTAAAATGAGTATTAGATATTTATGATCGTTTAACCCAGATCAAGTCGAGTCTATCTTATTAATACTTGTTACTTTTACTAAATATTTTTTGTTTTGAAAAATACCTTTGGGATTAGCCTAGAAACATTTATTGGGTATTGAAATCAATCATAGAAACGCAGGGCCCGGCGCGGTCCGAAGGGAGGTGTCACAGGGGACTTGAACCCCCCCAAATCGTACACGTTAAATTAAAAATCTAAATAAAATCAAAATATTTATTAAACTATTATCTAACGCGGGAAAACAACGTTAATTACGCGGGAAAAATCGTGGGGCACTAGTAAAGTCTTTATTACTCGATTTATTGTATTATCTACTGGTGACCCCCTCCAAAATTCGAGGCTGGGACCGCGCGTGCGCAGGGTCCTATTTGTAAGGCTCAATCTTACTAACTATCTAACTAACATTATGCATATGCGCAATAGTTTTTGTTAGTTTTTGAGCGTTTGCGGTTTGAACTCATATGTTCTATCCAGGTATTTAGATCGTGGTTGATTCTTCTGTTAATTTGAGAATACCTATCAACAGTTTTTGTCTCGGACCTCGATAGCTGATATACCTACGTGTGATTACATTTTTGCTCCAAAACAAAAGAACATCGGGCGCCATTATTGTGTTCTCTCTATATCGTTGTCTGTGCAAATCTATGTATCAAATCTATGTATCAAATCCATGTATCAAATCTATGTATCAAATCTATATGTAGGATAGGACTCTTGGCAGAATCCGCCTGGCGAAGTACCTTTGCCAGTTATTCTACCGCCAAGCAGTAACGTGCAAACATTACTGTGTTCCGGTTTGAAGGGCCAAGTTTCCAGAGAAATGACAGAGCTGAGAGATAGGTATAACATCTTAGATCTCTGGGTGACGAGTGCAGTGCAGTGCTAGGTAATTATTTGGACTCTTCATGTTACAATAGCTGTGTGTCGCTGTGCTGTTATGTGTCAGGCATGTTGCTTACCATCAGGCACATGTCATGCTCGTCTCGTCAATCTTTATTTAAAACAAATGTGTTTACAATAAAATTAGGTAGGTACTTCCATAAATAGATACTTTAGTAGATACTTTACCCGCAGTTTCCGTTCCCGTAATTTACCCGCTAGAAAAATGCGTAATTAGGTACTATCCCGAACTATAATCTGTATTATAAATTTCAACCTCTACCGTTCAGCCGTTCCGACGTGATTGAGCAACAGACATCTAAACTTTCACATTTATAACATTAGTAGGACAAGCCGAAGGGTCCCACTCGCCTTTACAGACTAACTAACCTTGCAACATTAAACAACATTTAAACTAATATATTCTTGCAACATTAGGTAGGTACCTAATGTTGCAAGAATATATTTAAAACATATACTTAGCGAAGGGGGAAAGAAAGGATGAATTTTCATTTTCAAATTTCTTCTTCGAATCGAAATTAAGATACACAAATAGGTATTTAAGCTTCACAAAATATCGTTTAAACCTAATAGGTACTTACCTATTCACCAATCGATATAATAATGAGTCATCACTCATCACAATACAACGCTATCCTACGAAATACCACGCCACTCGGCTAGCGACATAGCAACAATCCGTACAAAAACAAACAAAAACAGAATAATTATAATTATCAATGTTTCCAGAGAAATTACTGGGCTTAGAGATATAAGATCTTAGATCTCTGGGTGACGAGCGCAGTGCAGTGCTAGGTAATGATTTGGACTCTTCATGTTCCAATAGCTGCGTGTCGCTGTGCTGTTATGTGTCAGGCATGTTGCTTACCATCAGGCACATGTCCTGATCGTCTCGTCAATCTTTATTTAAAAAAAAAAAAAAAAAAAAAGGAAAACTTACTCGATCGAAAGACTGGTAGTCAGAAGCAAGGATTTCACCGCTAAATGCGTTGATAAGATGTTTTATCACTGAGTATTTATCAGTATTCTTCGACGCAGTATTCAGGAACACAAGCGGAGAGGTCGCCGGCCGCTTCGATACTGCATCAAATGCGCCATGTTACTCACTCATCGACTATAAGTATATTATTGTATTTACCGTATTTACGCCACTCAAGATAACATTTCGCAATAGTTGCCGGCTATGACTAACGTTTTGGTCAATCGGGATAAAGCTCAAAACAGTTATTTATAGTGGGATGGTTTTAATTTTAAATAGGTACCTATGCTGTATGTGTTTTAAATAGATATTTGTTGGTGTGTACTTCCCGTCGCGTCGTTATATTTTTAACCGACTTCAAAAAAGGAGGTTTCAAAATTCGACCGTATATTTTTTTTATGTGTGTTCGAGGATAACTTCTTCGTTTATGAACCGATTTTGGTAATTCTTTTGTTGTTGTAAAGAAGATATTCCAAGGGTGGTACCATGATAAGGAACTGATGATGACATCCTAGAGAAATCGTGGAAAAGTTTTTTACTTTATAAGTTTTCTGGTGAAAGTCGGTTCTTTTTTAACCGACTTCAAAAAAGGAGGTTTCTCAATTCGACCGTATGTATGTTCCTTTTTTTTTTTTTTTATGTGTGTTCGCGGATAACTTCGTCATTTATGAACCGATTTTGATGATTCTTTTTTTGTTGTAAAGGAGATATTCCAAGGGTGGTACCATGATAAAGAAACCAGGATCTGATGATGGTATCCTAGAGAAATCGAGGATAACTTTCGAAAATTGTAAAGATGACTAGTGCGTTAGTTAAGTTTTTGCTTGAGCATTTTAAAGCAGTATAGTTTAAAGATGGTCTGGAGTCGATCTGATGAGGGAACGGGAAGACGGTCGAGGGAACTCCTCGACGGTACATAGTAGTTACCTTGTGTTTGGGCTCGATGAATTTGTATTGATGAGAACTTTTTACATAGATGGGTTGTGACTGTCATTAGTGGTCTGATGATGAAGATAAAGAACAGTCAAGGGAATTTCTTAACGGTTTACAGGAACTACTCAGTGTTTGGGCTTAATTCATGTATTGAGATCTCAACACGAAATCGTGTAAATTCATTAGTGAAAACTTGTTTAGCACTAAAAGGGTAAAATAAACTATTTTTACAAAAATTAAACCGACTTCAACACCACACATAGACACTCAAAGCGAAAATAATTTAATATAGGTAATTATTATAACCTCTACTCACTCATCTATATGAAGTCGGTGCCAGCCAAATCTAACAGGTAGTAGATAGATACTACTTACCTATGCCTACTTACTTACTACCTCGTACATAGTATATCTGCTAACTTTTTAACTAGCCTGGCACCGACTTCATATGGATGAGTGAGTAGCGGTTATAATAATTACCTATATTAAATTATTTTTCGCTTTTGAGTGTCTATGTGTGGTGTTGAAGTCGGTTTAATTTTTTGTAAAAAATAGTTTATTGTTAAAATTATCGTTTCTCTTTTGCTCTTCTACGATTGCCTGGAGAAGATCGCTAAGATCACTAATGAAACTGTCTTTTTAGTCTTTAAGTTTATGTTTAAAATTAAGTGCGTAAAGCTTCGAAATAAACCAGAGGATGTGCCCTCCCAAACTTCAGTTGCACGGAATCATGTCATCGTTGAGAAGGGTGAGCTCGCTTTTTGCGTTCTAGTCGGTTGCAGGAAGCTGTGAACGCCGGAAGTTTTTACCTATCACTATTAGTTGTCAACAACCAAAATAAGGAGAACCACAGCATATTTCGCCTCTAGCGATTCTAGGCGTCAAATAGATTGGTGGTGCGTAAGCACTTTATAAATTACCAATTGCAATGTGCTAAGGGCACCTCAAATGGTTTATATCGATGGAGTAGAGTTAATTATATCTATTTTTAGCCTTTTGGGGTCGCGAATTAGGTACACCGATTTCGATAATATTGATCATCTCTGAAGTATGTACTGAAAAAAAAGATTTAAATCGATTCCATAGGTACATATCAGGAGAAAAGTTGTGCTCAATTGCACAGCAGTTGGTTTTAGGTAATTTTATTTTTTAATGGATAAATAGATACATCGAATATCGTATGTTATACTTAATCCTACAAAATAAGTTACAAGCTTGCTTCAAAAGTGATGATACTTGCACACAGAATTTCATTTCCTATTTCAACTCTAAAAATTATTTTTTCGCATAAAGACCAGTCTGTCCTTTTTAGGCTATATATAGACTAGACTATATTTGTGCCAAATTTCACTAGAATCGGTTTAGTAGAATAGCGTAGAAGACATACATACTTTCACATTTATAATACTTATTAGTAGATAATACTTATTACTCCCCAAATTACTGCTAGGTAAATAAATGCCTCTATCCCCGTAAAGTTAATAATAGCTTGATATACATTAATTAGTTCATTAATAATATATATTTGTTTATTATTATATAACTTATAAATCAATGAACTAATTACCTATTTATCAAGTCTGAGAATGCCTTATCAATGACTGAGTCATGATAGTTGCTAGAGATGAAACTTCCGGTCGTCTAAAAATAGTATGAAAGGACGAGCAATACTCGTATATGCGCCTGATAGTATGTAATACTGTTGCCCGTAATAACAACACGCAAAGAAATTATTTGAACATGCTGAATCAAAATGACTGCCTAACACTGCACTGCGCTCGTCCCCCAGATTTTTAGGCAAATCGTAGAGTACCTCCTCTTGAAATTATAAATAAATTCGACTACGTTCCAACTCTATCACGTCAACGTAACATAACGGCGTCATGACAGAGTACTTGAAATCATACGTGAAGCCATGAGCCTTTCAGTAGCTAGAGCCCAAAAGGGATTGACGACAAACAAAAGACAAATTAACTTTGTAAAAGAAGGCTCAACTTCAAACTCCGGGAACAAGCCTTACTCAATCCTGGGTACAGCACCTGATTGGACTATTTTAATGGACACGTATGAAAAGCACTACAAAATCCCAGAGGATGTGAGTGTTTCGTCATCCAGACCGGACATTTTCCTTTTTTCTAGAGCTACGAAACGCATAGTCCTTGTAGAACTTACCGTACCGTGGGAAACTAATATACCTAAAGACCACGCGATGAAACAAAATAAGTATTACGACCTCCTAAACGAATTAACAAAAACGGCTATGTAGTTAGTTTATACGCTGTAGAAGTGGGAGCGAGAGGTATACCAGCAAAATCTCTCTATAACCTACTGAAAGACCTTGGCTTATCCAGGAGTGCAGTAAGTTCTATACTGGAACGAGTATCTAAAGCTGCACTAGTAGGCTCATATCGGATTTGGCTGAGCAGGAGAGAAAAAACGAGTGGTGAAGGTGAGTGTTGATGTACGTCGAAAGGGCTCCTTAAACCTACGCCCGAGTCACAAGTCTCGGGAACTACTCGAGTTTTTCTCTCTGCCACACGATGGACCCGGCACCCGCACGGTGAATCCATGGAATGCTAAGAAGATCGTCTCTGACCGCTCACTTTAAATTAGTTTTGCTTTCCGTATCTACCTATATTATAAGACTAGATATCCGCCCGGGTTCGCCCGTGGTACATTATATAGCACTCATCGGGATCCGGTACATATCCAAAGGTAAAAAAAGTTGATGTTGACGCAATCTTAGACACATGCTGTCATGTCAAAGCACGCTATGAAAACTCTCAAAAAGGAATATTTTCCCCCGTTTTTGTTACATTCTTGATTCATGCTCCGCTTCTATTGATAGTAGCGTTATATTCTATAGCCTTCCTCGATAAATGGACTATCCAATAGAAAAATAATCTTTTAATTCGGACCAGTACTACCCGAGCGTTCAAACAAACTCTTCAGCTTTATAATATTAGTAAAGATTCTCATGTTGCAACAAAAGTTACCATTGCGTTAGCCGAGGGCCAATCGCGAACGGAAACTGTTTTTTTTTTTCACTATAAAGACAACAAACCATAAAATGCATCACGGCATCTTTTTTTTAACCCCCGACCAAAAAAAGGGGTGTTATAAGTTTGACGTCGATGTCTGTCTGTCTGTATGTCTGTGTGTGTGTCTGTCTGTGGCACCGTAGAGCTCAAACGGATGAGCCGATTTCGATGCGGTTTTTTTTTATTCGAAGGTTAACATTCGTGCGGATGTTCTTAGCTATGTTTGGTTAATATCGATTCAAAATGGCCGCCTCCACAAAATGGCGGACAAATATTTCTTCACAACCTACCGCAATATGGGTATCAAATGAAAGGATTTGACTAGTTGAATACTATACACTATAACAAATTTCAAATCCAAGATGGCCGCCACCACAAAATGGCTGATTACATTCTTTTTTTCACTACTACCTCAATATGGGTATCAAACGAAAGGTCTTAACTAGTAGAATACTTTGCACTATGACAAATTTCAAATCCAAGATGGCCGCTACTACAAAATGGCAAAATACATTTCTTTTTCACAACTACCTCGATATGGGTATCAAATGAAAGGGCTTGACTACCTAGTAGAATGTTGTAAAGATAACAAATCTGAGGTAGTCGGGGGTTAGTAAAATTTTTTAATTTTGTTCTTGTAACCCCGCCCAAAACAAGGATGTTAAAGGTTGACGTCGATGTGTGTCTGTGTATCTGTATGTCTGTGGCACCGTAGAGCTCAAACGGATGGCCCGATTTCGAAGCGAGTTTTTTATTTGGAGGTTAATTTCTATGCGGTGGTTCTTAGCTATGTTTGGTTAATATACATTCAAGATGGCCGCCTCCACAAAATGGCAAAATACATTAAATTTATTTTTTTGTTTACCCGCTCAATATGGGTATCAAATAAAAGAGCTTGACTAGTAGAAATAGAATGTTGTAGAGATTAAAAATCCCAGGGTGTTCGGGGGTAAATCAATAAATTTAATATTGTACAAATTTAATTTCTGTTCTTGTTATTTTATTTTATTATTTTGTTTAAGTACAACGAAACTCATACTGTATAGCAGTAAAAATATATAACAAATTGCCAAATAACATCAAAAAGTTGCCAAACCATAAATTTAAAAAAGGCCTGACTGAATATTTACTGGAGAACTGTTTTTACAATGTCACAGACTATCTTAAATATTGTAAACCTTGACTGTGCTGTACCTAAATATTAATGTACCTACTGACATAAAGAATATTTAAAATTGCGAATTCCAACAAAATGTAAAAATAAAATTGTATTGGATTTTGACATCACTGATATCAAATTGTTGGTATCCCAAGTTGACTTGCTTAGATGTTTCTCAGCAAAATTCATATTGCACGCCCGAAACGGCCAAACTGTTGTGACTATATATTGTATTTAATGACATCTTTTGTACACAGTTATAGCAATAAATGATTCTGATTCTGATTCTGAAAAGTAATTGTTATGTTAAGTGTTTAGTTTACCATCAAACGCATATCCTCCTCATCCCCAGTGGCGTAGCGTGAGTTTTTGCCGCCCGGGGCCGACCGAAAATTCGCCGCCCCCTACTTTAATTATATATGTATACATAATTTAAAGTTCAAGTATTATTATATTCAATACCTAACTAATATAGCTACATCGTCCATCTTATTGCAACTCAAGATAATCCGGTTATATTTTTTTATAATTTAGTTTAAAATGTGTTATTCTTTTAGGGTTCCGTAAAACGTAAAACGGAACCCTTATAGATTCGTCATGTCAGTCTGTCTGTCTGTCCGTCCGTCCGTATGTCAGAAACACATTTTGCCGAAACTATGATAACTACACTGTTGAAACTTGGTAAGTAGATGTATTCTATAAACCCCATTAAGATTTTTATAAAAATATTTAAAAAACAATTAATTTTAGGGATACTTAGAACTGAAACTAAAAAGTTGTTGAAGTGAAAACTGCTTTTGGCACGCCTTCACAGATTTTTCGTGGTCTGTGAATTGAATTTTAGCGTCACGCTCGGGTATGATAAGAGATTTTCGGGTAAACTCGGGACACTAGAGCGAGAAACAAAATACAGTGAACAAGCGCGTCAAAGCGAGAAAGATAATATAGTCTCTGTCTTTATTTTATTTATGTCTTTTTATCGCGAAATTAGTTTCTTACCACATTAATTGAACTTGTCACGAAATATTAAATTTGCTGTGCACATCCATTGGAAAAAAGTTTTTGTTGTAATATACTCGTATTACTGTTTTATCACAGCACTTACACTACGTAAACACACAAAATCATATCTATTTTCATCACAACACTTAGACATACACTATAACACAACATTTATGTGCATTTTTAGCGCAATACTTATAAAATAAATAAATAGCACATACTAAAAACTTTGCTAGTCAAAGTTATTTCCGACCATGTAATTTTTTTTAAATTTATTCTTCACCTTCTTGTAAATAAACTATGTAGCAATTTAAGTTAAATGTAAATTACTCATTAGCCTAGACTTAATACATTAGGCTTGTCATAAGTATAAGAATCCAAGGAAACTTGGTGAATAAATTTAGAAAAAAATAATCTTGGCCATAAATTCCACACAGTAAGTAAAATACAGTAGTCATACAGCCGCATGTTATTGTCGTGTTGCTATGCTTACTAGGTATATTCTAATTTTCAATTTCTAAATAATTTTTATTTTTAGTTATTAAAATTATTTAGTAGTCTTTAAATAAATAGTTAAGAATGTTTTATTTTAGTTTTCACTCCTGTTAATCAGTTAATATTTTATAACAATGGTAATGCCGACAAATAATTAGGTTTACGAAGTGATTTTAAACTATTTAGAATTGATCCTAACCATGAAGCATCTTTAATACACAGTGAATTTAATTGACACTGCACCCGTGCGATGCTGGATCGAGTCGCTAGACTCGCTCCGGCTTCGCAATAAAGACAAAATCATCAATTTCAATTGCTATTTTCTTTTTACAAGCGTTATACTATAAGTCCGCATTCAAATAATTTAAATACGTACTACATTGTATTATAAAAATAATGATCAAAATAGGATCATAAACGACGAAGTTATCCGCGAACAAAAATAAAAAAAAATTTATACGATCGAATTGAGAAACCTCCTTTTTTGAAGTCAGTTTAAAATGATTAGTTTCTGATTTATTCCTTTGTATTTGATCCTATCTGGATGCCAAACTTGAACTTTTTAGGTCGTCTGGAACTGAGTGAAATCTTTTTGTCTCTATACTTCAGTCAATGCTAATAATGACGATTTTAGGACGTTAATATCTAAATAACAGTTTTAAGTATGTTATGAAATTTGGAGCACGTATTGGTATCCCGCAAGTCTCAATGTATGGACTGTTTGACAAGTTAATGTGAAATAGTTTTTACATTATGAGGAGGACAAAAGTACCTCAAAATTGTTCGTATACCTAACAATACACATGGTGCGCTCGCCAGTTTATTTACTTGAACTTAGCTTGCCACATTATCATGTGTCTAGATAAAATAATGGGGTTGATTGCATTCAAAATTTATTTTCTTCGTTTTAGAGCATATTAATAAAAGCTAGTTTTCAAAAATATTTTGTTAGTTTTTATTCGAGTCCGGATGTGATTTTGGATTTTTCCTTCTTCTAGACAGGTTGCAAACGAGTGCTATCGATCCCCATCGCACCGATCTCTACAAAACTCTGTAACTCCAAGAGAGTGCTTGGGACTTCATCTTTAGACTCTGGACCACGTAACACAAAAGTGCTTGTCAAGACTATTCAAACGAGTCCAAACCCGACTATTTTATCTTGTTTAGTAAAGGATTAGTTCATATGGCCACCTTCCCACGCCATCTCGAGACCCTGACTGTCATATAACACAAGAGTGCTTGTCAAGGCTATTCAAACGAGTCTAAATTCGGTGAATTTATCTTGTTTAGTTTAGGAGTTCCTATAGCCACCTCCTGACTTTATTTTGAAATCAGCGTCATAGTATATTATTGCATTGTTACCGAAGTTACGTAAGTAAACC
Organism: Ectropis grisescens; assembly: GCA_017562165.1. Classification (NCBI taxonomy): domain Eukaryota; kingdom Metazoa; phylum Arthropoda; class Insecta; order Lepidoptera; family Geometridae; genus Ectropis; species Ectropis grisescens. The sequence goes on from CM029796.1 coordinate 1,733,935, forward strand.
AAATTTCAACCTAATCTAACGACGGGAAGTGGTTCTAATTTAACTCGCAAGATTTGTCCCATACATATTTGTCACTGACTTACTAACAAGGCAAGTTAAATGAAAGCTTATAAAATACACAACAAGAGATAATAGTACCATGGCAACCTAAGAAAATTAAGTAATGAAATCCGAGAAACTCTCTACCTACTTAACTAACTCACTTTTTAATTATCTGTTCGATAAGAAGTGTTATATCTAAGTTTTTTTTTCAACCATGCAATGTATTATTTTCGTTATGCTCCTAATCTGCCGCCCCCTTTCGTGTGCCGCCCGGGGCCATGGGCCCCCCCTGCCCCCCACGCTACGCCACTGCTCATCCCGTCAATCTACATTAAAATCTTCACTCAACGAAAGAACACAGTAATCAGCAAATATGACTGATAATACGATTGATAATGTAAATTAAGCTCAGAAAATATTTATATAACCTATCAGCGGAGTTTCCCAGAATGTGGTCATTACCTATCTACGTCAAAGCGAAAGGCTATCGGTCGTAGCAATATCACAGAAATAACCATTTATTTGAGAGAATAAATATTCAATTTATGACGGGCCGAGGCTTTATTAACTGCTATCAGTCCCGACTTCGCCCTTGGTAGATAATATATATAGGCTACTAGCGGCGCATTCCGGCTTCGCTCGGATAATAACCTAGATACCAACTGCAGCGTCATCTGCCGGGGTGATTTGTGAATCTAAACCATCCAGGGCCCTACCCAAACGTATACAAAAAAAATCATTCAAATCGGTCGAGCCGTTTAGGAGGAGTTTACTTACAACGAAAAGTGGCATTGCTTTTTATATACATACTAGCTGTACCCTGCCACGCTTCGCTGTGGCACATTGTGATGCACAATTTAGATAAAAACAATCTTTGATGCGGATTGTATATCATTCTAAAATTTCAGCTCGATCGGTGCAGAACTTTTTGAGTTTTTGAAGCGTACACAAACCAACATAACATATTTATATATAGATTATAGCACAACGGTGAAAGAATTTTCCAGTAATTTTTTGATCCAGTAACTCCTGAGATTAGTTCGTTCAAACAAACAAACAATTCCCGCTTCAGCTTTATAATATTACTAGACGTCCGCCGCGGCTTCGCCCGTGGTACATATATACCACTCATCGGGATCCCGTACATAGCCAACGGTGAAAGAATTTTTGAAATCGGCTCAGTGATTCCTGAGAATATCGCTTTCAAACAAAAAAGCTCTTCAGCTACCTGCTACGCCACCTGTCGGAAATTGGTTGTACCAACTCAGATTTAGAAACCTTCTGACTTTAGAAACAGATTTGATTAGCAAAGGTTTATATTCAATGACGCAATCTTAGACACATGCTGTCACGTCAATGCACGGTACGAAAACTCTCAAAACCGAATATTTTCCCCGTTTTTGTTACATTCTTCATTGATGCTCCGCTTCTATTGATAGTAGCGTTATGTTATTATGGACTATCCAATAGAAAAATAATCTTTCAATTCGGACCAGTACTTCCCGCGATCCTAGCGTTTAAACAAACAAACAAACTCTTCATCTTTATAATATAATATAGACTAGCAGTCCGCCCTAGCTTCGCTTGTAGTACATTAACAATATATACAGCCTATAGCACTCGAGGATCCCGTACATATCCAACGGTGAAAGATTTTTTGAAATCGGTCCAGTAGTTCCTGAGATTTTAGCGTTCAAACAAATACTTTTCAGCTTTTTAATATTAGTATTAGTATAAATATATAAGTATATAGATATCTGACACAATAAGAAATGTTAAATGTATTTCTGAAGTGAAAATTTCTTTTGGCGCGCCTAGGCGAATTTTTCGTGGGCTGTGAATGGAATTCTAGCGTCACGCTCAGGTATGATAAGAAATTTTCGAGTGAACTCGGGATGCTACAGCGAGAAAGAAAATAAAGTGAACAAGTGCGTCAGAGGGAGGAAGATCGAGGAGGAAGATAGTCGACTGCTCTTCGCTGTTTTGTCCCTGTGTTTAGTATAGGGTAAACTCGTTAGAGATGGCCATAGTTTTTTAAACGCGAAAAAATGGCAGTCATAGGGAAACTTATAACTCAGAATTTGATAGATCTACTTTGATACGAAAGTACGCGGGTGAAACCGGAAGGCGTGGTCATGAGATTGGTCATAAGATAGTCAATGGCCACGGTCCCGAGTTCACCCGAACATTTCTGTCATTTACGACCGTCACGAACTATGATGCCACAGATAAATACAAACACAGAAACACACGTCAAACGTATAACATCCCGTCGTCTTGCGTCGGGGCTATATTATCTATTCTATGGTCGGGGGCTAGTAAAACAGAGTTACGAAATGAGGAAGATGAGCGCCTGATGGAAAACCACAAGTAATAAGCATAACTACACATTGCCATAAAGTTACATAAAATCTGAAATAGAAATATATTTTATTTTCATACTAGCGACCCGCCCGGCTTCGCACGGGTGCAATGCTGATACTAAAAAATATAAGTACTAATAAATATAGATATTGTGGCTTATTCCTAAGAGATATATACCTACTACCTATTGCAGACTTTTTTTGTAGACCTTTTAAAGGGGGTACCTACAATATTGCTGTACATTATTTTGATCTAGCTCATAGGGTTCACCCAGCGTTTGCGGTGTAACCGCAAAAAATGTGCTTATTTATGACATTACATTAGAAATCTTTAAAATTATCCGTGTTTCTCTGCTATTTTTATAATACATTTCCTTTCAATCTCTTTATGTAGGTATTAAAAAAACCCGCATCAAAATCTGTTTGGTGGTTTTAAAGATCTAAGCATATAAAGGGACGGACAGACACGAGAAGTTACTTTGTTTGTTACTATGTAGTGAATTATTATCTATTATCTGTAGACCTACAGTGGTCTATGGATAATTCAGGTGTGCTTAGTGTAAGTAAGTAGTTAGTTAGGTATGTTTGTAGTGTAGTTCTCATTGTATTTTAGTTTTGTTAATAATAGTGAAAACCGTGTACATAATCATATAGACATCAGTCTCTCGGCATCACTTGTCGCGTGTGGTCGTAAATCAGCTGTTTATTTCAGTTTTCGTTAGTTCGATGTGGTAATTAATACATTTTAACAATGGCGAAACCGCCAGAAATAATAATTGACGAGTTTCTAACGTTTGTTCAGAACAAAATTGACGTATTGGACGAGATAAGTATTACACAAATATGTGTTAGTAACTTTTCGGACAGTGAAATAGAAACGGGAAAATCGATCTTAGTGAAGGCGTTGCCTGGCACAAGCAGCAGAAACATAGGCCGTAAAGGTGAAGATAAAAGCAAGAAGAATGTGAAAGATGTTATAAAACTATTAAAAGAGAGTAATCCGTCAGTACAACCAATTTTCGTGGCGAGAAACCTAAACCGTTTACCCGCTGTTGGTTTTGATCACGTTGACGTCACACGATTACTTAAAGATGTGGCCGGGCTCAAGGCTGAGCTACAAAATATACAAAAGATGACAACCACGAAGGCCGAAATGACTGACTTCCAGACAAAAATTAGCTCAGAATTGGCTAGTTTACGAATTTCTATTGTTAAGATGGATAATTGTTCTTCACGATCTAGTAACGTACAGCAGATCATAACAACAAACAGTAAAGATTCCAATAAAATTATTACGACACCGGTAAAACAGCTGTCTAAGGTATGCACTGATAAGAAAAAACCAGTTGCATATGTACCTAACGCCTCGGCTCGTTCACGGTCAAGGTCACCGGGTATTATTTACACACCATCATATCGGGACATAATGGCATCTAATAACCGATCGCGCGATGTGAGCCCTGCTGCACATAAGAATAAGGTCGATAATGAATTTTCGCTAGTAACGAATAAAAAACGAAAATCAAAGTTAAATAAGTGTGGAACAGCAACTGGACCCAGCAAAATTCAGGTAGTGGAGCAACTATATCCCATATATATATCAAGGTTGACGAAATCGACTACAGTCGAGAATATTAAAGGACACGTGACAGATATGGGACAAGAATGTAATGATGTACAGCTATTGAAGCAACAAAAGGAAACTGATTTTAATTCGTTTAAAATTACAATACCTCGAAATAAATTAGAAGTTTTTCTAAGCGATACATTTTGGCCGACCGGAGTCAAGTTTAGAAGGTACCGTGAATATTCGCGCCCGCTAAATAACCGTAACCTACAAAACCAGTATGGATAGTTACAATACAATGTTTTCAATTGTATCATTCAATTGTAAGTCGGCTAAGAGAAGTATACAACATGTAAAAACATTATGCAAAAGTATGGATATTGTTTGTTTACAGGAAACCTGGTTATTTCCTCATGAAACTGATTTTTAACACCGCCGATAATAACTTTGATTGTTTTTCTAAATCTTCAATTGATACCAGTCGGGGCGTGGTTCGTGGCCGCCCTTGGGGTGGATTGACGATTTTATGGAGGAGGTCGAAGTTCAGTCAGGTTACAGTAATTGATTGTATCAGCGATCGACTTGCAGCTATCCAGGTTACTGTTGATATGAAATCTTTTTTGGTGTTTTGTGTATATATGCCACAAGATCATGTCGAAAATATTCCGGAATTTACAGATGTACTGGCAAGTATTTGTTCTATAGTGGAAGAATGTCAAATACCAGTGGCTTATATAGTAGGAGACTTCAATTCTCAACCGGGGTCCACCTTTGGGACTGAACTTAAGGATTTCTGTGCTGAGCAGACATGGGCTTGGGTTGACTTGATTAAACTCGGTCATAACAGTGATACCTACACGTATCTTAGTGAGGCTCACGGTACGGGCAGTTGGTTAGACCATTGTCTTGCGACTCAAGCTGCATTCGAGACAGTTGATTGTATAGACATTATGCACGACGTCCAGTGGTCGGATCACTTTCCGTTAGTTGTAAAATGTTCTATCGGCGAGGCTTGTAAGAGTAAACATTTAAGTGAAAACGTTGTTAACCCGTTGAGGGGAGTAATGTGGGGTACTCGAAATTCTAGTCAAATTAAAAAATACACCAAGCAATGTAATATAATGTTAAGTGATGTAAATACTAATATTAAGTGTCTTGACTGTGATAATAATAATAACTGTATTAAAATTGAAGAACATAGATATTTTATAAATAATTTATATCTGAAATTAGTGAATATTTTGCAGAGGTCAGCTAAGAGTACCACTGCTTCTTGCTCCGGTGGACAGCACAAAAGAAAACAAGTTATAGGGTGGAACTATCATGTGAAAGCTAGTCATGAAAATGCAAGGATCTATTTTAACTGCTGGGTTCTCGCGGGAGGTTGTCCACTGGTGAGATTTATACAAATATGTACAAATCTCGTAAAGAGTTTAAAAATAAATTAAAATGGTGTCAAGCCAATGAACTACAAATTAAAATGGATGTACTGGCGACACACAGACATAATAAAAACTTTGTAAAATTTTGGAATTCCACAAAAAACCTAAACCAAAGTAAATCCTTGCCAGTGGCGGTTGACGGCTTGCACAGCCCTAGAGAAATAGCTGATTTGTTTTCCATGCGTTTTAAGGTCCAACCAGAGATGGAAGAGAATGTGTTTGAAACGTTAGCCAGAGCCGATATTTGCGGCGTGAATGCTGTCCAATTCACCGCCGAGGATGTCGCCACAGCTGCCCGCAATATGAAGCGTGGAAAGTCTCCTGGGCACGACGGTTTGAGTCTCGAACACATTCTTTATGCTGGAGAGTTATTGTACACGAAAATGAGTGAATTATTTAACTTGTTTCTCAAGTTCACTTATTTACCCGAAAGTTTTATGAAAACTATTGTTGTGCCAATAGCGAAAAAATAAAACTGGTAATTTAAGTAGTGCTGCTAACTACCGGCCTATATCTCTAGGTACTGTAATGGGTAAGATATTTGAGCGATTGTTGCAGCCTTTATTGGTAAAAAATCTGAAAATTGATGATGCTCAGTTTGGTTTCCGACGCGGTCTATCAACAGATTTAGCTATTTTCAGCTTAAAACAAACTGTAAATTACTACTTGACCCGTGAAACGTCAGTTTATGCCTGTTTCCTGGACCTGAGTCGCGCTTTTGATCTGGTCAATTATAGCGTTCTCTGGAGCAAGCTCTCTGCGACTCCGGTGCCGGAATCAGTCATAAACATTTTTAAATACTGGTACGGAAACCAAACCAACCTGGTAAGATGGGGCGACACGACTTCCAGTGAGTATAGACTGGACTGCGGTGTTCGTCAAGGGGGGTTAACCTCGCCGGACTTCTTTAATTTATATATAAATGACCTGATCGAAGAGTTGAGAAGCACCAGAGTCGGATGTCATATTGGCGATCTGTGTGTAAACAACCTTAGCTACGCGGACGACATGGTGCTTCTCAGTCCATCGGTTAATGGATTAAGAAAGTTGTTAGCAGTATGTGAACGTTACGCTGCTAAACACGGGCTAAAATACAACATAACTAAAACAGAACTGTTAGTATTCCGAAACGGAAGAGGTCCGGCGACGGTGCCAGATGTTTACTTGACGGGTTTACCAGTAAAGGTGGTTAGGCAGTTCAAATATCTTGGCCACATGATGACGGAAGATATGACGGACAACCTTGACATGGAGCGGGAGAGAAGGAGCCTGTCCATCAGGTGTAACATGCTTGGGCGACGTTTTGCAAAATGTTCGGATGAAGTGAAGCTGACCCTGTTCAGGGCTTACTGTATGTGCCTATATACATGTCAGCTTTGGACGGGGTACACTAGAGCAGATATAGTACCATAAGGATCCAATATAATGATGCATTTCGGATCCTTATGAAAAAACCGAGGTTTTGCAGCGCGTCGGCCATGTTCGCGGATGCACGGGTTCCTGATTTCTTTGCTGTTGTTCGGGCGCGTATTGCATCCTTTTGGGACAGGATACGCACATCGAACAACAGCATAATACGTACCATGTCCGAGGATTTATATAGTCCTATATATAGATCGTGGATTGCTGTCCACCAGAGCAAAAATCGCAAATAGTATTTAAGATTTTATAGTTATTTCTGTATTAGGATTTTAATATAATAATATTTAAATTGAATAATGTAGAGTGTTTATTGTAATGTACAGCATAATTGACATACTCGTACTTATTGTTCTTCTCTAAAATTTGATGTTTTTTTTTTTTTTTTTATGGGTTATTTGCCTGAAATAAACGTATTTATTTTTATTATTATTATTATTATTATTATTATATTAATATTAAAAATGTCAATATTTGGATGTTTGTTGCTCAATCACGTCGAACGTATGAAAAGATCGGGCTGATATTTGAAACACAGTTAGATTATAGTCTGGAAGAACACATAGGGTAGGTACTTCTTATCCCGGGAAAATAACAGAAACGGAAACTAGGCGAGTAAAACCGCGGGCACTGCTAGTAACAGGTTTTATAAACGCGAAAGTTTGTTAGAATCTATGTTTCTTACTCTTTCACGTAGAAACTCAAAAACTACGGAAGGGATTTAAATGTTGTATGTCCTGATAATATAATAGATAATGGTCTAGAACTCTACAATAACACATAGGCTATTTTTCATCCCGGGAAAATAACGGGATCCAGAAATATGCTGCTAAAACCGCGACACGCTATTTACATTTTTATAGATACTTAAAAAAGAAAATAATTACTATTTAACCACCTACCTAAAGACTATTTTTTGTATTCTATTTATCTTCAATTATTTTCATTCATTGAACATGTTATTATTGATTATCTATTAGTCTATAATTACTTATAAAATATTTGTGTATTAGGACGTAAAATTGATTTATGTATTTATATTGTTGTATTTGATATTAATTGTTAGTTAGTATTATCAAATTATCATTCGGAAGTATCTATGTACTCCAAATTGCACTCCCCGTCTTCCATTATTAATTTATTTTTTTACCATCCTACGGTTGCCTGGAAGAAATCGTTCATAGCGAAAAGGTCGCCAATTGCTACATTTATTTCTATGTTCTGTGTTATTGTTATTATTTTTCTTTATAATTTAAGTGCAGTAAAGAGTTTATCTATCTATCTATCAAAAATAGACAAATCAAAGGATTTCATAAACCACGTATTTGTAAAAGGTATAGAGATTTCGGAAAAACATGGATAATAAATAATTAGATATTGGCTACGACATTTCTCAATTGGACTGATAAAATATAGGGTTTTAACAAAAAAAATATATATATCACTACTGCTATGTAGTATTTAAAAGTATAGTTATTGGCTGGTCTTTGGTCTAGTCGGGAGAACGGCGCCTGCCGATCCGGAGACCCCAGGGTTAAAACCACTCGCACCACTGTCTTTTCGAAGTCACATGTGCGTAACTTAAAACGATGAAGGAAAACATCATGAGGAAACCGACATGTACCTAGAATCTTTCGAATTCATGTGTCATCTACCAACCCGCACTGGGCCAGCGTGGTGGATTATGGCTTCGACTCTCTCCTTGCGAGAGAAGGGCCCGAGTGCTTGGACTCGGGGCCTTGCCTTCGCGAACATTTAGTGGGCTGTTTATACGTTATGCATGTGGTAAACAAGAACAAAATTAAAAATTTTGATTAACCCCCGACTGTCTCAGATTTGTTATCTGCACAACATTCTACTAGTCAAGCCCTTTCATTTGATACCCATATTAAGGGAGTTGTGAAAAAATAAATGTAATTCGCCATTTTGTGGTAGCGGCCATCTTGGATTTGAAATTTGTTATAGTGTATAGTATTCTACTAGTCAAGCCCTTTCATTTGATACCCTTATTGAGGTAGGCTGTGAAGAAATATTTTGTCCGCCTTTTGGTGGCGGCGGCCATCTTGAATCGATATTGCTAAGAACATTCGCACGGATATTAACCTTCAAATAAAAAAAACCGCATCGAAATCGGCCCATCCGTTTGAGCTCTACGGTGCCACAGACATACACACACACAGACAGACAGACAGACAGATAGATAGACAGACAGACAGACATCGACGTCAAACTTATAACATCCCTTTTTTTGGTCGGGGGTTAAAAAACAGGAGCAGTCGCCGTAGCCGAAATCGGCTGGAAGACATCATTTTCATCATCGTCGAAAAGTGGCTAGTCTGACAGTGTTTTACAGGATACATTTCGGAGAGTGTGTAGCGGAGTTACACGACCTAATATTGCTTTCGTCTTTCCACTACAGGACAAGTCGTTCGTTGGCTCACTGCCACCCATACACTGTGGATATTCCCAAAATCCGTACTAAACATTTTGAATCCACTTTTCTCGTACGTAGCTTTAGAGTGGAATAAGTTGCCGGCCTACTTGTTCACTGAGAGATACAATCTAGAACTTTTCAAGGTCAGAGTGAATAGGTACCTTCTACTCCGTTCCAAATAGAGGTAAAGAAAATGTAAACAAATCAATGTCACTCTCAATATGACAGACCAGCATTTCTCAACCTTTGTTTTAGAAGATAGTTCGTTGTAAGCGTCTCTGTTTGCCCTTTTAGATTTTCTTCACATAACAAGGTTAAATATATTCCAATAAGTTATTTTCCAATCTTTTGTCTTATTTCTATTATTTTATAATTATACGTTTATTAAATATGTGGTACGCATAAGTTTAAAACATTAGTACAGAAATAACTTAGGTGGTTGGTTCATGGAACACAATAGTAACATATAAACAGTTTTATTAATATTAATTACTAAGTACAGCTTTGTTTTGTTGTGTAGCATTCAAATTCTTTTTTTATTCTGTGTGTGAAATAACTGACTTTTTAGTAAACTTACATTTAATGAGCTATATATATATAATATCCCCATTCAGATCCGTATATGTGGATGTACCTACTTTTTTAACAATCCAGTGTAGCTCCCATTGCTATTATTCTGTTTTAATAAAAAGTGATGTACCTACATATATTTCACTTCAAATTTATGTTTTGATGGGATTCGCAGTTTGAGCAACACAGATCAAATTGCCTGGACAATAAACGAATAAAAATACATATTTATAAAACACTTTATTCATTAATAATCGCCATCAGCGAAGTAATACATACACGTGAGAATAAGATGCTTTAATAAACTAATCATAAAATTATGGTATTTAAGTAATGTTTTTTTTTATTGCACTTGTCCTGGAAGGTTAAGAGGTTAGTTAACCCGTGAATAGGAAACTATCGTCTTTTAAGAAAACCTGAAAGGTTGTTACCCACACCCTTGCTACCTAGGCTGCTATGAAGTTAGATTTGTCAAAGGTTATTCCTTTCCTTATTTTGTGGTACCCTGTGGTGGGCAGCATCGGTTAAAGAGTATTGCCTTTCTTAATAGGCGTGACGACAGATCCTGCAATTAAATATATACCAATTTTTATTTTGATATTTTTTAGTTTAACTTATTTGTACTTTATGATCATTCAAAAATGGATAGGCAAGTCCATTTTAAAAGAACGAAATTATTAGAAAATGTATTTACCATTGGATAACCCAATCAATTTCAAGTTACTTTTGTTATGAAACCAGTTTCCTAAACGCAATATTTAATATAGCTACCATACAAACTTTACGCGCGACGCATAGAAAAACGACAGTGTGACGTCAGGTTTCTGTAGTGATTTGTATGAAGCGTTTATAGGAGAGTCCAAAAATGTGTTTTTAAAATCGTGATATCACGAGAAGTTTTTAAGATAACAAAGTTATTCTTTCACCTATGTTTCAGTTCGTATTCGAATTAATCAAATATTGAAACTGACATTGATGTATTTCATTTGTTTAATTTGTGACGAACCGATTTTGTAATTTTGTTGTGTCTAAGATAATATCAAAATAATGTGACTAACATTTTAACGATGGGTTTGACTGTGTATTGTTAGTTTTATGCCGCTTCAGCTAAACAAAAAAAAAGTGATTGACATTGACATGATTGTGACTTGTGAAATATTTAGTTAAATATTATTTAAAATTCTTAATTATATAAACCAAAAGTTAATACCTATCTTAATTTTCCAATTTCTTTGTTAATATTATTTGACTATTTTTTGGATTTTATATTGTAATTTGATTGATTTGTTGAAGCGTTGTAGTTTCAGTTATGTTTTTCCATTTGTTGTAGGTATGTTTTTGCATGCCGAAAGGTAGTGTATGGCGAACTGCTTCTTGTAACCATTCCATCTGTAAATGTACCCATGCTACGCAAGTAAATAATTACTTTACTTTACTTTACGTATTCGTAGGCGGGATATTTTCCGCAACTCAACGTCTCGACGCGCCTATTTTGCGTGTGTTATGTTTCAGTTATTGAGTAGCCATTTGATAGCACATTAAAAAAAATGAGTCGTCATGCCTATTAAATAGATCAGTCCTCTGCGAACTCTTTGGGCGTTAGATCTTCGTCTTCCAGATCATTTAACTCTGATTCTGTTCTAATCTTCCTCTTCAAATTTACTTTTAATTCCTCTTTAGTCAAAAATTTGTAAATGTCAATATCGTTGTTAAATTTTAATATTCTTTCCGCTTTGACACGCTTTAATCTATTTGCGTATTTTTTAGTTATCTCAATGAATTTGTCCACATCTACCTCTGAAATGACTTCCTGATACTGAGAATATACTTCCTCGGCTTCTACTAAAACATTTGTTGCAAAAATTGTAACTAGACCACCATTACGTTTCTTTTTCTTGTGGATGTATTCAATGAATTTGGGTAAGGTGGGATATTTTGCGAAATCTTCGACAAAATTCATGAATAATTTGTAAGAAGACATAATTTTATCAAACTCAAGGGCATCAATGTCATCGTAAATTATTTTAACTTCATCTTTATCGTTATTAATAACTACTTTTTTGAAAACCTTAACTAACTCGGAATAATATGATTTTTCTTGATCTATTGTGAAAAATGGACGATACGTTTCTTTAGATATTTTGACGTTTTTAGAATTGCTGAGATACAACAACGACACATAGTCATTCAAATCAACTTTTTCTTCTACTACATTATCAGGTAGCATATCTTTGTGGTTCAGTCGCAGATAATTTAAATTCTTTATATTACACGGGTGTTCGATATCACTGACGAGAAACCCGTTTACTTTTTTGAATATTTCTTCTAACAAAAAATAAACTTTATCTACATGTGATGGTATCCTTTTCAAACTCGCCACGTGTCTAATCATATCTATTCGTTTATTGATAGTTTCCATGTCTAAATCATAGTCGAAATATTTCAGGATTTCAATCATGTAGTGTGCTACACTGTGATGCATTCTTAAACGTTCTTGCATGAAATTTTGTGGATCGTCTTTGAATATAGTTGATGATAAATCAACGCAATACCACAAAGCAGTCAGCAGCGATGTATTTTCATTAGGGTCTCGCGGTAATGACGAGAGCCCAACCCTACAAACTGTCGCGCAGATACGTCGCATTACATATTTCTTGAACTGCTCCACTACATTTCTATCCATCCATTCTTTATTCTCACTATTTTTCCACAGCACGTAATAAAACAAACCAACGTTATAATTAGTTTTTCTGGAATCGAAATATGTCACCGAAAGAATGTAATCGTTGTATTTATCAAACTCATCAGTGTCTGTCAGCACAAGACCACCATGGAAAGGTCTTCGTGTTCGCGGTTCTGTTTTTGTATTATTTGCCAGTAACAGCTTGAAAGCATTAAGTGTATAAAAATAACCAATTGACTCACTGATATCTGGATCGTTTATCAAAAACAACGGACACGCCATCGTTGATTTAAATTTACTGAAACTTGCAGGTGATACTTCGACCGACTCCTTTGTTTTATGAAATATTAGTTTGTCCAATAAATTCAGTTTCATCAAAATAATTACAGGTATTCCTTTCTCATCGTCTAATATAATATCGGGGAATTCTATTTCTTGTTCGCTTGTAAAATCAACATCAACAATTGGTTCTTCTTCAACGAGAACAACAAATTTTGTATCAAATTTTAATGCGTCAAAGGAATAAGATTTTGTGTCGCTAGTAATGTAGTTAATTAAAGTTGAAATCGATTTCTCTATCTCAAATTTTAAACCATTGAGATTTTTGTACCATTCCGTATTTTTAAATTCTCGTAAAAATACATGTCTTTCCTTTGTATCCAGGTTAACTTCGTATTTTTTCACCTTCGCCGACAACTCTGCAAATAGCCGACCTCGCAACTTTTTTAGTTTGTCGATTTCTCGCAAAGTGTGAGCATCGTGTTTGAAGTTATTGATATATTTCAATCTTATGTAGGATTTCAAATTTTCTCTTTCGTTTATAAAGTTTTCAACATTGATTTTATCGTATTCAAATTCTTCTGAAATATTGACATCATCAAACAGTTCGTAGTTACGATAAATCATACAATGGCTCTTTAAGAATGAAGCTGCTACTGACAAGTTTATGTAAATTAACTTTTCATTGAACGCATGGAAGACTACTGTATCGTATTTCATATTTTCATTTAGTTTGAAACACTTTTTCATGCTGTAATAATTAATCTGACCATCAGTAATTAAATACAGTAGTTTGATTTTGTTGTTTTCTTCACATATGTTATAATTATTTTGTATCCATTCAGTGATGGTTTCTGGTTCTGTGTTCATGTCGTCAGACTCGAGGTCCTTATACGTCTGCACTGTTATATCTTCGTCGACCTCGTAACATTTGTCTCCCCAGTGTAAATAGATGATTTTCGATTCAGTCGCTGGTTCGCCGGCATCTAATAGTTCCTTTTCAATTTTTTTTACGTCATTCTTGAACTGTTCAACGCTTTTAAGACCATTTGCATGGAAATGCACGTTTCCGCAAGTGGATCCCGAAACATCTTTTGCGTAGATGTAGAAATTTACCATTTTTTACAAGTTAGGAAGTAAACAATGAAACAAGTATGCTTTAGTTAGTTGAGTTGGTACTCAGAGTTACATTTGGATCGTTCACTGCTTCATCGTTCAAAATGGTATTCTGTTTGAATCCGTTAATTTGATGATATTTCGACGACCTAACACTCGTAGCTGCAGACCGAATGCGACAGGACGGTAGTACCTAGAACAAAAATATTCGTGTTACCATCGCAATGAAGACGATTAGAAAAAAACAGGTTACTATAAATTACACGATTTTTACGGCAAATTTGACGTCTTAGAAATGGTAAGTTCCCTTGACGCTTTTGCCATGCCCTTAAAGGTCATACGTACCTAATAATCACAAATAACTTTAAGCACAAATGCATGTATTGTACATACGACGCAATAAACATTTGAGTATTTGATAATATTATGATAAGATAAGATAAGAAAACACTTTATTAAAAGCCACAATATAAAAACACAAAATAAACCTAAATTATTACGGGTGTTACGCAATCAAAACCAAGGCAAACATGAAGCTGCACGAGAGCGTACCCCATGCGGTTGTTGCAATCTCACGGCACACGGGGACCTTCACATACTACGCTGACGACACCGACGACGCCATCGGTCGTTTCGTGCGGCGAGCGTGGGCTGCATCACCAAAGACCATCCGAGATTTCAACCTACAGATGGCCATCAGGGACAGAAATGCGGCCGTTGTGGAGGCTCTGGGCCGGGAGGAGGCAGCTTAGGCAAATGGCAAAAGGCAATTAGGCAAACACTCGATGTCGAGTCGATTACTAGCGGAATCCCAGCCGGTAGTGATCGGCTCTGCAGACGAGCACTAGAATTAGATATTAAATGTACCCAACTCCCTCCTATTTTCCTCTTCTTCTCCTTATCCAAAATATGTGTAAAAATTAATAATATATAATTGTAATGACAAAGATCACGGACCCCGGAGTCTGTGGAGTGGCTAATTTAAATAAAAAAAAAAAAAAAAAAAAAACCTAAATTATTATAAAAAAGATGACATTTCAATTGGCGGCCTTATCGCTAAGAGCGATCCTTCCAAGCAACCGTACATATCGGCAGTTTCTATGACTGCCAATTTTTTTTATAGTATAGAGTGGCGAGACGAGCAGGACATGTGCCTGATAGTAAGCAACATGCCTGCCACGTAACAGCACAGTGACACGCAGCTATTGGAACAGGATGAGTCCAAAATATTACCTAGTGTTAGGACTCTTACCAGATTCAGGCTTGGGGGAAGTAGGGACCTTTGCCAGATGTTATAACAACTAGCAGTAATGTACAAACATCACTGTGTTCCAGTTTGATGGGCAATGTTTGCAGTGAAATAACAGGGTGATGAGTGCAGTGCAAGGTAATGATTTGGATTGTTCATGTTCCAATAGCCGCGTGTCACTGCAGTTATGGGCGGTATGTTGCTTAAATGTGGAATGAAAATAAACTATTATGAATAAGCAAATAAATAGTGGTGGATATTTCACGCCACTATCTAGCCTCAAACTGTCAAACTAAGCAATAATATAACAGAATAGAAGCGAACAGAATAGAACAATATTATTTCACTACTAGCCTAGACTGCGGTTAAAAAGCGATCTTTTTCACGGAACCTTAACATACACAATAGAGACAAATCAACTTAAATATCTGGATGACGAGTGCAGTGCAGTGCATGAGCGGTCCGAAGGGAGGGGGGTCACAGGGGACATGACCCCCCCCCCAAATCGTAAGTTAAACTAAAAATCTAAAAAAAAAAAAATATTTTTTAACGCGGGAAAACAACTAGAGCGTGAACGACGGGTAAAATCGTGGGGCGCTACTAGTAAAGTATTTATTTTATTTTAAATCCAAAATCTGAGCCTGCGTACTGATGACCCCCTCCAAAATTCGAGGCTGGGACCGCGCCTGGTGCAGTGCTAGGGGAATGATTTGGGCATACTTACTTCCGTAGCTGCGTGTCGCTGTGCTGTTATGGGCACGCGTGTTGCTTACCATCAGGCACATGACCTGCTCGTCCCGTCTCTCTGTACTATAACAATAACGAAATAAAAAAAAAGATTTACCCCCTACTACCTCGGATTTGCAATTTGTACAACATTCTAATAGTCAATATTGAGGTAGAAGTGAATTTTTTTTTATGTAATTCCATTTTGTGGTGGCGGCCATCTTGGATTTGAAATTTGTTATAGTGTATAGTATTCTACAATTCAAGCCCTTTCTTTTGATGACCATATTGAGGTAGATTGTGAAGAAATATTTTGTCCGCCATTTTGTGGAGGCGGCCATCTTGGCCAAATCATTTTTTTGGTCGGGGGTTAAAAAGGAACAATATGGTTAAAGATAGAGCACGCACTCAAAAACACATCCAACTCTCACATTGAAACCCCGCACGAACATTGTTCAATCAAGATAAAATCTGGGCGGAACACTAGATAAAAATTGTTTTTAAATAAAATTATAATCTAATGTATTCATATACACAGCTCTAGGAATACATTATCATAATCCTACTAATATTATAAATGTCAATGTCTGTACGTTTGTTGCTCAATCACGTCCTAACGTATGAACAGATCGGCCTGAAATTTGAAACAGATTATAGTCGCGAAGAACGTATAGGCTACTTTTTATCACGAAAAAATCGAACAGGAATTGCGCAAGTAAAACCGCGAGACGATACTAGCAGTAAATAAAAATAGGTACTTACACCGCACCGGGCGGCGCCACGACATAGCAACAAGTCGCCGAAAATCTAACCAATATATACTTGTCAATAAATTAACATTACAGTAAACTTACTCGTTCAAAAGAATATTTATCAGAAGCCACACTTTCAGCGCTTAATTCTTTGTTACAATAACATTTAATGCACATTAATTCGCTTCTCTTGATACTGCCGATGCAAAAATTGATAACCGCCACAAGGTCACCAGACGATACACAGACTAAGTAGAGAGACTACCTATACAATTCAGTGGTGCCTGATAACTATTTCAGTTTTCCCCAGAATGTTATCGAAATCATTCCAAAAAACGAGCACTTATTAAAGAAAAAAAGAAATATAAATGTAATATTTGTTTACTTATTAGATAAAATTTTACTTTGCGGAACATGTATTATTTCTCCAAAATGTTGACGAAATCCCACCGCAAACAGGGTTTTAAGAAAATAAAATACACAAAAGATGTTAAATTTTATTTATTCAAAACACAATGAGACATTTTCCAGATGCAAATAGATTTGTCAAAAATAGTCATAAACTTTGCAAACTGTGGCACCACTGTTTGTTTTCGTGAAATTTCTCTAACAAAATAAAACATTGGCGCCATCTATGGTGAAATTGAGAACAGTCTTTGACAGGTCTTTTTGCATTTTAAAACGCCCCATTTAAAGCTATTTCAAAAATTACTCCATTAGCGTATCGACAATTTCAGATTTATAAGAAATGGCGACTCAAAATTTGTATAAAATTCAATGGTATAAGTGTCGTACTCGCTAAAAAACGCAATACCCGGTACCTAATAAAAATCCCCCCCATTAATTTTACCCGTGCCTATTAAAACTGCCCATTTTTTGAGGAATTCCCCCCAATCTGGCAACAGTGGAGACTTAATAATTATACATACATAGAACATACAAACAGCGGTGTGACCAGACTGACACGAATCGAAAACACCACGGCCGCCGAAAATATGTCAAATGTTTGCCGAATGAGCCGAGCAAACATGTTACAATAGGGAATCGGGGTGGGTAAAAAATAAACCATTCTAATTAGTTTGTCAGCTAGGTCATAGAAAAATATGGGACACGTATTTTTTGTTTTATCAAATTACTAGATGTCCGCCCCGGCTACGCCCGTGGTACATTATATAGCACTCATCAGAATCCCGTACACTACCTGCTGTGGTACATTATATAGCACTCATCAGAATCCCGTACATATACAACGATGAAAGAATAACTGAAATCGGTTCAGTCATTCCTGAGAATTTTGCTTTCAAAAAAACACCTCTTCTGCTACCTGCTACACCACCTGTCGGAAATTAGTCGTACCAATTCAGATTTTAAAAAAATGATTAGCAAAGGCATAGCAAAGGTTAATATTCAATGCATAGATTACTGAAATTCAATGACGCAATCTTAGACACATGCTGTCATGTGTCATGTCAAAGCACGAAACGTATGAAAACTCTCAAAAAGGAATATTTTCCCCCGATTTTGTTACATTCTTGATTCATGCTCCGCTTCTTTTGATAGTAGCTTTATGTCATAGCCTATAGCCTTCCTCGATAAATTGACTATCCAATAGAAAAAGAATCTTTCAATTCGGACCAGTACTTCCCGAGATCCTAGCGTTCAAACAAACAAACAAACTTTTCAGCTTTATAATATTAGTATAGATTAAAAATCGACAAATATACAGATCATCAAACTTCCAGAGTGGGGGTCGTGACTCGTGACGTCACTTCTAGGTAAAACTCGTACAAGTGACGTCACGCGAAACTTCCAAGCTCTGTATCTTCGTAATAGGCATGTCGACTCATTTTTGATTTAATGTGCAATCAAAAGGCTAGTCAATAACTGAAACATAGGTGAAAGAATTACTTTGTTATCTTAAAAACTTCCCGTGATATCACGATTTTAAAATCACAATTTTCGACTCTCCCAAAAACGCTTCATACAAATCTCTACAGAAACGTGACGTCACATTGCCGTATTTTCTATGCGTCGCGCGTAAAGTTTGTATGGTAGCTATATTAAATATTGCGTTTAGGAAACTGATTTCTTAACATAAGTTACTTGATATTGAATGGGTTAACCAATGGTAAATACATTTTCTAATAATTTCGTACTTTTAAAATGGACTTGCCCATCCATCTTTGAATGATCATAAAGTAAGTTAAACTAAAAAATATCAAAATTAAAATTGGTACATATTTTATTCTATTTAAATACTGTTATTATATCAAATAATTTATTATAATTGCAGGACCTGTCGACACGCCTATTGTTTGTTTGTGAAACAAAGGAATAATACGTGTTCTTTTGTTTTTTAGCTTTTTAGCAATCTAACTGACTATTACAGGCAGGCCCGGATGGGGGGGGTCCTGGGGTCATGAATCATGATCCCTCCTGGGCTGGGTACAGTACCCAGGTGGACCACTAATTAAAAAGCATTCATGTACTTATCACACAGTTTTGTGACATGACCACGACTATGGGACCCGGTGAGCCCCCCTCCTGTGGTTATATGACTCTCCCCTGGAGCCAACGCTGGATCCGCCCTTGATCACAGGTGGCGCTTGCCTCACACCTAATACGAATTGAATATTTATTGTCGATCAAGTAAATCAAAGACTTTATCAATTAAACATGTATTTATATAAGCTTACTACAAACATTGGAAGCAAAATGATTCAAGTTACACTCAATAAAGATATACAAAACACTTATCCTAATATAACTAATACGAGTAAATAAGTTGTAAGTATATGACAATTAAGTAGTAAAAAGTACGATTCTAAAACTGTATGTGCTAAAAGAACAACGCAAGACCATGCGCGGTCCGTGGGGGGGTCACAGGGGACATGACCGACGATTTTGGGGGCCAAAATCGTATAAGTTCAACAAAAAATCTAAGAAAATTAAAATATCTAATAGTTAATTAATTAGACTATTTTTTAACGCGGGAAAACAACTAGAACGGGAACTACGCAGGTAAAATCTTGGGGGGCTACTAGTAAAGTATTTTTTGCTCGATTTATTGTATTTCTACTTGTGACCCCCCCCAAAACCTGAGGCTGCGTACTGGTGACCCCCTCCAAAATTCGAAGCTGGGACCGCGCCTGCGCAAGACAGAATCTTCATTATCATTACTTCAATTTAAATTATTTTAATTGTAAAGTTTTAAAATAAAATTAAATTATGTAATACTAGCTGAACCCGCTACTTCGTTCGCGTAAGCAGATGTTACTGACTTATAGTGTAAATTAGTTGGAAGTATCGTACGTCAAAATATTTGCATTATGTAATCATTTTAAAACCGAGTGAATTTGTTTTCCCACACAAAAAAATATTTAATTTTATCATCTTTATTTTTGTTTTTTTTAAACAAAATCAAACATACTTATTAAGGTTTCGTAGTATCGAACATAGCCGCAAGTGTTAAGTTTGTAGGATTTTTATAGGATACATTACGAAAATTCTGAAGCTGATGTGCATGATCTGATTACCTACTTTTCTTTTTTTATCCGCAAGCTGTTTTCTAGCTGTTACCCGCGACTTCGCCCGCGTAAAATTTTGAACGAAGCCTGTGTGGAATCAAAATGATTAAAGTTTTGAGTTTTAATGATAGGTACTCAAGCAAGTTGAACCCGTAAATCTAAGCCAAGGCTTAGTGAAATGTTAATGTATGAATTTAATAGTAACACAGAAAAAAAAACCAAGAACGAAAGAATCCAAATTCGGCAACAAAATCATTTTAGCAGCAAAAACTTATTAGTACAATTTAGAATACCAGTAACGCCACCTAGTGATGAAAGAAAAAATACATACCACAATAGCAAAACATTGATTTAAATGGCCTTTAGTGCTTTTAGATTTAAACTGGCATTAGCGCCATCTAATGAGAATATAATGTTGCTTGTTATTTTGATTGTGAACGCCAATCACCTATATTATCTACGCCAAAACGGGTGCATATATTTTTAATTTTTGGCTTTTACCTTACCATCACATCAAGTTCCTTACAAAAATATATACTTATTATAGATTAATATGGAGTTAAACGAAAATATAGACTTAGACCCCATGTGAAATTTTAGACTCTAAACTATGTGTGGTATTTCAGACTATAAGTTATCTGTTTCAATTTTCTACCAAATTTGCTTAGTCTTTCCGACGTCACAGTAACCTATAAGTAACCGATTTGCTATTTCTGAGTACAAACTACGTGTGTTTCGAATTCCTTCCAAAATGTTCAGCCGTTCCAACGTTGTCCTGTAACTGTAAATATTATGAATGTCAATGTTTGGATGTTTGTTACTTAATCATGGCGGAACGTAGCAAGTGATCGGGCTGAAATTTGAAATACAATTAGATTATAGTCTGGAAGAACACATAGGCCAAACATTGCCTATGTATAGTTACTTATCTATATGTCCCTATGTGTTACTTAAGTTAAGCCAAGAATATGTTTCAAATTTTAACTCGATACATTCAGCCATTCCAACGTAATTGAGCAGCAAAATTTAAATATTGACATATTTATACATATAATATTAGGAAAGGATAGGATATTACAAAATTTTGAAAAATAAAACCGGTCAAATGCCAGTGGGACTCGCGCGAAGGGTTCTGAACCATTAGCAAATAAAATGATTTTATTGTATGGGAGCCCCTTAAAAATTTATTTTATTTTAATTACTTACATTTAAAGAGAACATAAAACTTAATAGTATGTGAATAGTGAAAGCGTCAACCAGTGACAGGTACGTTATTAGTATCGAGCAAGAAACGGTAAAAAAGTCAAGTTTGTTGTATGGAAATAAGCCCCTCTTAAATATTTATTTTAGTTTTAGTATTTTTTGTTAAAGCGGCAATAGAAATACATCGTCTGTGAAAATTTCAACTGTCTAGCTATCACCGTTCTTAAGATACAGTCTGGTGACAGACGGAAGGATGGACGGACAGCGAAGTCAGGTACGGAACCCTAACAACGGTCTGCTTCGGTTACCGAAGCTTGTTGAACACTACCTTTAAATTTTAAACAGTATTTGGATTGAAATAATACGTTAAGTTACGGCTGGTCTAGTAAGCTACAGCTGACTTAGTCGGGAGAACGCTGACTGTCGATCCGGAGACCCAGGGTTCAAAACCACGCGCACCACTATCTTTTCTGAGTCATGTTCGTAATGCCGGTAATTAAACGGTGAAGGAAAATATCGTGAGGAAACCGAAATGTACCTAGAATCTAAGTCATATGTCATATGTCATCCACCAACCGACACTGGGCCAGCGTGGTGGATTATAGCCTTGTCTCTCTCCTTGCGAGAGAAGGCCCCGACGTCCAGCAGTGGGTTAATGGGTTGTTTATGCTGCTACTTATTATGCTGATATGTTTTCTCCAAAAGAACAAACATTTACTTCAATGACAGGTAATTTAATTCTGTCGTTCGACTAACTAAATACAGATAAATCTAAGCTGATATTTGTTTTTTGTTGATATTTGAAAAACTACCTCTCTGTTTTCGAAATATAAGATCACCTCTGAAGTATTTTCTACCAAACAAAAAAAAATTATCAAAATCAACTCACAATTAGCGGAGTTATCGTGTAAATAAAACCAAATAAAAACATGCAACCCGATTGAGAACATCCTCCTTGTTTGAAGGAAGATGTTCTCATCCTCCTCCTTTTCCACACAAAAATATATTTTGACAATTATTTTGTCATTCAAGACGACGCGACGCGATCACGTGAGCACTTCTTGAATCTAGAATCTAGATATTCTGTGGATCGTCTGTGATACACAGAATACTTAGAAGTTAGTATGTACCGAACGCGCCGTGCGTGTCGTTATTATTTAATGTTTGTGTAATTTCCGAACCGCCAAACCGATAATGTTCAAATTTTGATGGGACAATATAAAAATGTGTTCTTTCTAACAAAAAAATTAATGAAATTAAACAACGCAAACATGAGTTACAACCAAATACACATTCTGACTTTCACCCCCTTCCGCAAGAAAACCGATCAGAATTTGGGGATCAAAAGTAGCCTACAGCAATTTCCTTAGTATAAACTAAAATCATGCCAAGTTTCAGCTGAATTGAATCAGTAGTTTCGGCGTGATGCGTGATCCCTATACAGAAAGACAGACAGACAGACAGACAGACAGACAGACAGACAGACATGAAAGAAAAAAAATGCAGATTCGCTATCAGTATCGACTATGGAGTGCTCCAAAAAAATTTTTTTCAAAATATCTTCAATGTACAGAATTCGACCCGTTACAGTTTTATTATAAGTATAGATTATTTTCGGTATGTATGTATGTATAAGTTAGATAATTCTCTCTTAGCAAGTTCGATTTTACTTACAGGTATAGTTGCCGGCAAACAAGTTGACCTAATGAAGTTAGCTGCGCATGGCTGCGCAGAAACGTTTTTAAGGTACCTTTGGTGGAAGTGAACATGCGCGAACTTTCGCTTTCCTCGTCACATTTGGGTCAACTTGTTTGCCGGCCACTATACCAGATTCGTATGATTTTAGGCGTAAGTTTGTTAGGAATACCATGTTAGATTATTTTGAGTCCTGCGCCTCCGGCGCTACCTCAATACTCAGATAGGTAGAAGGGGCTCACCCAAGACAGCTACTGTTAGTCAGTTTCTAAAAAAATATAAAAAAGGCCGTAAATACACAACTTTCGTATTTTACGAAAAACTGACAGGTTGTTACCCATGCAAGCAAGCAACTTGCAACCTAGGCTACTATGTAATTTGATTTGTTGTGGCTTAGTTATTCCTACTTTTGTGGTCCCATATGGTGATTGGTAGCATAGCCTAAAAAGTCTTCGGCTTTATAACAAAAAAGACTAACCCTCTGTCAGCTTTTCAGCCGTTATATCTTCATCTTCCAGGTCGTTTATCTATGGTTCTACAATCATTTTCCTCTTCAAATTTACTTTTGATTCCTCTTTAGTCAAAAATTTGTAGATGTCAATATCGCTATTGAATTTTAATATCCTTTCAGATTTAACACGCTCTAATCTATTGGCGCATTTTTTGGTTACTTCAATGAATTCGTCCACATCAACTTTTGAAATAATATCTTGATACTGAGAATACACTTCCTCAGCCTCTACCAAAACATTTGTCGCGAAAATTGTAACCAATTCACCAGTATGTTTCTTTTTCTTGTGGATATATTCAATAAACTCGGTCAGGGTGGGATATTTTGTGTAATCTCCAACGAATTCAATAAATAGCTTGTATGATGACATAATTTTATCAAACTCAAGAGCATCAATGTCATCGTAAATTATTTTTACTTCGTCATTATCGTCATTAATAACCACTTTCTTGAAAACTTTAACTAATTCGGAATAATATGATTTGTCTTGGTCTATTGCGAAAAATGGACGATATGTTTCATGAGATATTTTGACGTTTTTAGAATTGCTGAGATACAACAACGTTACATAGTCATTTAAATCAACTTTCTCTTCTACTACGTTATCAGGTAACATACTTTTGTGGTTTAGCCGCAGATAATTCAATTTTTTTATATTACATGGATTTTCGATATCGCTGACGAGGAAACCGTCTACCTTTTTGAATATTTCTTCTAACAAAAAATAGACTTTATCTACATGTGATGGTATCCTTTTTAAACTCGACACGTGTCTAATCATATCTATTCGTTTATTGATAGATTCCATGTCTAAATCATAGTCGAAATATTTTAGGATTTCAATCATGTAGTGTGCTACACTGTAATGCATTCTTAAGCGTTCGTGCGAGAAATTTTGTGGATCGTCTTTGAATATAATTGATGATAAATCAACACAATACCACAAAGCAGTCAGCAGCGATGTATTTTCATTAGGATCTCGCGGTAATGAAGAGAGCCCGATCCTACAGACTGTCTTACTAATACGTCGCATTACATATTTCTTTAACTTCTCAACAACATTTCTATCCATCCATTCCTTATTCTCACTGTTTTTCCACAGCACGTAATAAAACAAACCAATATTGTAATTTACCTTTCTGAAATCAAAATATGTAGCCGATAGAATGTAATCGTTGTATTTATCAAATTCATCAGTGTCTGTCAGCACAAGACCACCATGGAAAGGTCGTCGTGTTCGCGGCTCTGTTTTTGTATTATTTGCTAGGAACTGCTTATATACATTTAGGGTGTAAAAATAACCAATTGATTCACTAATATCTGTATCGTTTATCAAAAACAACGGGCACTCCATAGTTGATTTAAACTTATTAAAACTTGCAGGTGATACTTCAGCCGAATCTTTTGTTTTATGAAATATAATTTTGTCCAGCAAATTGAGTTCCGTTAATATAATAACAGGTATTCCTTTGTCATCATCTAAAATAATATCAGGGAATTCTATCTCTTGTTCCGCTGTAAGATTCACATCAACTATTGGTTCTTCTTCAACTGGAGCAACAAACTTTGTGGCGAACTTTAATTCGTCAAAGGAATAGGATTTTGTGTCGCTGGTAATGTAATTAATTAAAGTCGAAATCGATTTCTCTATCTCATCTTTCATATCACTTTGGTTCCTGTACCATTCCGTATTTTTAAATTCACGTAAAAATACAAGTCTCTCTTTTGTATCCAGATTAACTTCAGACTTTTCCATTGTCGACGACAACTCGGCAAACAGACGATCTCGCAGCTTCTTCAATTTGTCAATTTCTTGCAAAGTGTGGCCATCGTGCTTAAAGTTGTTGATATACTTCAATCTAACGTAAGATTTCAAATTATCTCTTTCAATTATAAAGTTATCGACATTGATTTTATCGTACTCAAATTCTTTTGAAAGATTTACATCATCAAACAGTTCGTTGTTACGGTAAACTTTGCAATGGCTCTTTAAGAATGATGCAGCTATTGAAAGATCTATGTAGCGTAAGTTTTCAGCAAAAGCATGAAAGACTACTGTATCGTATTTCATATTTTCATTTAATGTCATACACGTCTGCATGCTCCAACGACCAATCTGGCCATCAGTAATTATATACAGTAGTTTGATTTTATTCTTATCTTCACAGATATTATAATGTTGTTGTATCCATTGAATAATAGTATCTGGCTCTGTTCCCATGTTGCCTCCCTTGTGTTTCTGGTACGTCGTAACTGTTGTTTCTTCGTCGACTTCGTAACATTTATTTCCCCAGTGTAAATAAATGATTTTGGATTCAGTCGCTGGTTCGCCGGCATCTAGTAGTTCCTTTTCAATTTTGTTTATATCATCCTTGAAATGTTTTAAGGTTTTCAATCCATTTATATGATAGTACGCTACTTCGTCAGTTGAAGCCGAAAAATCTTTTGCGTAGATGTAGAAATTTACCATTTTCTCGCGTTATTAAGTGAACGATGGAAATGCAACTGAAATGCTGTTAAGTTTTGATTTTATCGCGTATAAGGCTGTGCAATGCTTAATTGTTTTAAGGGTGTTTGTTGGTGTCCGTCAATTTTGATGTTATCTGGATGACTTAGCGCTGCGAGCCGACCGCAAGCCGACTCTAACGCAATGGGAATTTCTGGAACAAAAATATTGATGTTACTATTACCATCGATATAAACAAATGGATGTGCCCTGAGCACCTTGAAATTGGTAATAAACGGCGTCTCTTTGTGTATCTTAAGTGGTTCACAAACAGCCAATCTACTTGACCCCTAGAATCGTTAGCGGCAAGATATGCTGTGGTTCTACTTATTTTGGTTGTTGACAACGAACAGTGATAGGTAAAAACGCCCGGCGTCCACCGCTTCGTGTAACCGACTAGAACGGAAAGAGTGAGCTCACTCTTCCCAACGATGACATGATTCCGTGCGCCCTGAAGTTTGGGAGGGCACATCTTTGTATTGAGATCGTTGACTTTTACTATAAATATTACAATAGGTGTGATGACTTAAAAAACGAATTAGTCTAACTGTGAAATTATCGAAACATATTGTATACGTATATTCTTCTTTCGTTCCACAAACAAATAATGTCGAAGATGCAGTGGTTAGAAGTTGCGAGTGACGTCACTTCATGTCACGATTTGTACGAACAAGTGACGTCACAACGTCACAACCCACTCCGGAAGCGGTATTCCCTTTCCCGTGTACAGTAGGAGGCAGTATTGCCTCGAAACGTGCACGGGTTCGTTAATCTAATTATCTTTCCAAACCCGTGTTCAACACGAGGCACGCATGCTCCAATCGCGCACGGGTTTTCAGCGCAAACTGGTGGCTACACCGACCATAAAAGGGTTCCTTTTGGGTCCTGCGCCCTCGGCGCTGTTATAAGTTTGACGTCGATGTCTGTGTCTGTCTGTGTGTCTGTGTCTGTCTGTGGCACCGTCGAGCTCAAACGGATGGATCGATTTCGATGTGTTTTTTTATTGCGTTTTATTTTATTTCTTAGCTATGTTTGGTTAATATTGATTTAAGATCGCCGCCTCCACAAAATATCGGACAAAATATTTCTTCACCACCTACCTCCATATGGGTATCAAATGAAAGAACTTGACTAGTAGATTACTACACACTAACAAAATTCAAATCCAGGATGGCCGCCACCACAAAATGGCAAATTACATTTTTTTTTCGTTGCTACCTCAATATGGGTGTCAAATGAAAGAGAATAAGTATAAAGAAGTATAATAATAAAGAATTAACAAAATACTATGCACTTGTGACAAATTTCAAAACCAAGATGGCCACTGCCACAAAATGGCGAAATACATTTCTTCTTTCACAACTCCCTCAATATGGGTATCAAATGAAAGGGCTGGACTAGTAGAATGTTGCACAAATTACAAATCCGAGATAGTCGGGGGGTAAATCAAAACTTGATTTTGTTCTCGTCTAAATACGTGTTCAATAAGAGGCATGGAGCTCGAGTTCGCAAATAAATGCACCAACACACACAATGCACAATGCTCGCGTTGCGTCGCGTAAAATGTTGCTGACCCCTGGTTTATTTCCATGTGTAGGAATATTTGTTGCTCAATATTGTAGCAAGCTCTGAAGGGATCGGGTTGAAATTTGAAACACAGTTAGATTACAGTCTATAAGAACACATAGGCTACTTCTTATCCCGGGAAAATGAATTACGCAGGTAAAACAACAGGGCGCTGCTAGTCTTACATAGTTTTAAGATATTACGGTCATTCATCGTCAAATCATCAACAGCCCACTAAATGTTCCCACTGCTGGGATTCGGGGCCTTCTCTCGCAAGGAGAGAGTTAAGGTCATAATCCACCACGCTGGCCCAGTGCGGGTTGGTGGATGACGCATCACTTCGAAAGATTCTAGGTACATGTCGGTTTCCTCAAGATGTTTTCCTTCACCGTTTTGAGTTAGCGGCATTACGCACATGACTTCGAAAAGACAGTGGTGCGTGTGGGGTTTGAACCCGGGGTCTCCGGATCGGCAGGCGCCGTTCTCCCGACTAGACCAGCCATAACTTCGGTTATTCACTACGCTGGTAATGCCGCCAGCATGCTGGGTACGCTTCCGATTGGTAGTGGGCTAGAACATCTTGATTATCTGTAGACCTACAGTGGTCTATCGATAATTCAGGTGTGCTTTAGTGTAAGTAGTTCGTTAGGTACGTTTGTAGTGTAGATAGATAGATAGATAAATAAACTCTTTATTGCACCTTATTTGGAAAACAAATACCAAAATATTCAAAACTTAAAAAAACAAAGTAGCAATTGGCGACCTTATCGCTAAAAGCGATCTCTTCCAGGCAACCGCAGTATGGAAAAGGAGATAAGAAGAATAAGAAGACGGGGAAGTACAAATAATGAGTGGAGGATACTTATAATTCTCATTGTATTTTAGTTTTGTTAACTAGTATTGTTACTTACGGGATATCCAGGGTTAAAAGATGGACCGACTTCCCGGTCTTTCGGTGATGTTTCATGCACAATGTTTACGGGTAACTGACATGCGCACGTTTTGATTTACAAGAACAAAATTAAAAATTTTGATTAACCCCCGACTACCTTAGATTTGTTATCTGTACAACATTCTACTAGTCAAGCCCTTTCATTTGATACCCATATTAAGGGAATTGTGAAAAAGGAAATGTAATTCGCCATTTTGTGGTAGCGGCCATCTTGGATTTGAAATTTGTCATAGTGCAAAGTATTCTACTAGTCAAGCCCTTTCATTTGATACCCATATTGAGGTAGTAGTGAAAAATATTATATAATTCGCCATTTTGTGGTGGCGGCCATCTTGAATTTGAAATTTGTTATAGCGTTTAGTACTCTGCTAGTTAAGCCCTTTCATTTGATATCCATATTGAGGTAGGTTGTGAAGAAATATTTTGTCCGCCATTTTGTGGAGGCGGCCATTTTGAATCGATATTAACCAAACATAGCTAAGAACACCCGCACGGATATTAACTTTCAAATAAAAAAAACCGCATCGA
This sequence comes from Ectropis grisescens, assembly GCA_017562165.1. Classification (NCBI taxonomy): domain Eukaryota; kingdom Metazoa; phylum Arthropoda; class Insecta; order Lepidoptera; family Geometridae; genus Ectropis; species Ectropis grisescens. The sequence goes on from CM029796.1 coordinate 1,763,065, forward strand.
AATCGGCCCATCCGTTTGAGCTCTACGGTGCCACAGACAGACACACACACAGACAGACAGACAGACAGACAGACAGACAGACAGACAGATAGACAGACCGACAGACAGACAGACAGACAGACAGACAGACAGACAGACAGATAGACAGACCGACAGACAGACAGACAGACAGACAGACAGACATCGACGTCAAACTTATAACACCCCTTTTTTTGTCGGGGGTTAAAAATGGGGTGAGAAGACAATAGGGCATGTGCCTGATGGTAAGCAACAATGTCTGCCCATAACAGCACAGTGACACGCAGCTAGTGGAACATGAAAAGTTCAAGTCATTACCTTGCATTGTACTGCGTTCGCCACCCAACGAGGTGTACAAGATAATCTATCTCTATGCCCTGTAACTTCTCTGGAAGCATTGCCCTTCAAATCGGAACACTGTGATGTTTGTGGGTGCTTGCGGGTTTTGCCAATAAGCATGTAAGTTTTAGAAAATTTGAAGTTATTTTCTTGGTGAATGTCGTGTCGAGATGCTCGTAGCTCGAAAAAATGATATCGTTTCATAGTTGACGTTCAAAAGACTCGAACAAAGAAGACTACTTCTGTGATAAGAACGTCTAGGCTGTGGAATGCATTACCTGAGAGGATTTTTCCCAATGGTTAAAAGTCAGGGTCTTCAAGTCGAGATTGAATCGATTATACTTAGGTAACACGCTCCATCGTAGACCGCATCGTCGCTTAACATCATTTTAGTGAGTCCAAAATTATCATCAAAAAATATATCCCCAAACGATTCAAAACTTATTCGATCGAAGTCAGAATGCTGATGTAATACTTATATAACTGTTAACGCATTCTTATGGCATACACACGGCCAGACGCAGAACTATACAAGATACAAGCAGATATAGCTAGATATAGCTACAGTGGCGCCACGCGGTGTATATATATTGTGTCCATAGTCTTGTGTTTGCACTGGAACGTAAACATGCAAATATCAGCAGTCAAGGTCAGAGACAAAAAACTGTAGCCGACGACACTAAGGCTAGAAACTCACGGAGCGGTTTTCACCCGCGACCGCCGCTGTTACGGGCCCGCAGCTTCTGTAGAATGCAGATATACAAACCCGCCAAGTGCGAGTGGGACTCGCGCGAAGGGCTCCGTACCATTATATGTAACCTAATATCGCAAGTTTCAGACATTTTACTTAATTATCAACTATAAAGTGGCCATAATTTTAAAATATAAAGATTGTTGTATGGGATCCCTTCTCGTTATGGGATTGTTGTATGTTTATTTGTTTATATAGCGCTGTGTATTTGTTGTTAGTTTAGTGTAGAATATATATAGTTTTAGAATTTGTTGTTATAACGGCACATCATCTGTGAAAATATCAACTGTCTAGCTATCACCGTTCTTGAGAGACAGCCTGGTGACAGACAGACGGACGGACGGATAGCGAAGTCTCAGTTATAGGATCCCGTTTTTACCCTTTGGGTAGGGAACCCTAAAAATGAAAACACAACTCACGACGCGTTTTACATCCAAGGCGCATGCGGTTGCTTGCGACTCGCACTGCACCGGCGGGCAACTAGTAAAACCGATAGGGATGTTAAAAAATAATCGATTTTTATTTTAATCGGTTTTTATTTTATAATAATCGATTTTTTGTGTCGATTTTTAAAGTTACAAAAATCGATTTTTATAAATCGATTTTAAAAATTATGCATTTAAATCGATTTTTGAAAAACATGAAAAAGTTGCTGAAAATTCTAGTTTTTGGGACAACGTAGTCGTTTAGTTATTTAATTCTCGTTTCAAGTAATTATTTTAATACTAGTAAACTGTAACATAAGACATTTGTGGTTTTGTGGCATTAATTATTTGTAATTTACTGTTATCTAAACTTGAAGAATAACGAAAGAGTATTTTATATTATACTTTTTGAGACCATACTACTTACATAGTTGTTCAGGATTTTTAAAGATCATTTTGAGTTGGTATTTTATTTTAATACTAACTACTACTGTGATGTTAGTGGGTGGTAACTCTGCCTGCGAAGCCGAGGGTCGTGGGTTCGATTCCCACCTCGTGCAAATATTGGTGTGTTGAATACAAATATTTGTATAATATTCATATTCATATTCATATTCATATTCATATTCATATTCATATTCATATTCATATTCATATTCATATTCATATTCATATTCATATTCATATTCATTCATATTCATATTCATATTCATATTCATATTCATATTCATATTCATATTCATATTCATATTCATATTCATATTCATATTCATATTCATATTCATATTCATATTCATATTCATATTCATATTCATATTCATATTCATATTCATATTCATATTCATATTCATATTATACAATCATATAATAAGTATGTTTTTACAACTACGAGTATATAAATATTATAAATTACGCTATTTGTATGCCATAGTTGCTAAATTATGACTGGTCTAGTCGGGAGAACGGTGTCTGCAGCTCCGGAGACCCTAGGTTCAAAACCACGGACACCACTGTCTTTTCAAAGTCATGTGCGTAATGCCGCTAGCTTAAAACGGTGAAGGAAAAGGTAAGGAAACCGACATGTACCTAGAATCTTTCAAAGTCATATGTCATCCACCAACCCGCACTGGGCCATCGTGGTAGATTATTGCCTTAACGAGGGAAGGCCCGAGTCCCAGCAGTGGGAACATTTAGTGGGCTGTAGATGATGATGATGATGTCTGCCGTAGTAGCTTTGCCTAGTTTGGGGTCAGATGGTGATGTGTGTGAATTGTTCACCAGTATTTATCTATTTATATGTCATTTTAATATGAAAAGGATTTACTTTTGACTAATACAAAAAAATCGATTTTTTGCAAAAATCGATTATTTTTTTAAATATAATCGATTTTTAACACTTCGATTTATTTTGAATAAAGAAAAATCGATTTTTAATTAATCGATTATTTTCCATCAATCTAACATCCCTAAAAACCGAGCGGGCCGCGGTCGCCTGCAGAATCGGCGGGTAACGCCCGCGCGCTCAGTGAGTCTGCGGTTGATTGGCCTTGATTGGACTTGAAGTGATCAATTAACCCGTCTTGCGATCATCGCCCGCCATGTTTTCGGCCGATAATCTGAAGGCTGCGAAACCGTGAAAGCCGGTGTCGTGAGTTTTGAAATAAAACCTTAGTTTCGCAACCGCGGCGGGCGCGGGTGAAAATCGCTCCGTGTGTTCTTAGCCTTACTAGATAACGCTCACCACCAGTGTTTCCACAATGAGGGGAACTTCCCCTTTTGAGGGGAAATGAGGGTCCAGAGGGGAAGAAAAAGGGGAAAGAGATGTAAAGGGGAAATCATGCCTAATCAAAAACAAATACAAAAACTTCGTCATATTGGCATGAAAGCTTAAATATTATGAGGGGGGGTGCCAAAACTATACCAGAATACGTTTTGAGGGGAAAAAAGGGGAAATCTTAATTGAGGCGAGGGGAAAGGAAATTATTAAAGTGGAAACACTGCTCACCACCGAACCCACAGTGCAACCAAAGTCAACGTCACACAGTACCATTTATTTCTATAGTTACACTGAAATTATATGAGAGAAAGTTTGTGTGATTGTCTTCCTCTTATTTTAACAATAATGCTTTGCAACCGACTTCGAAACAGGATTCTCAATTTGGTTGTTTATTTTGTATGTATGTTACGCGTTAGCTCCGCCGATTGTGTATCGGTCTTGATGTTCTTTTCGTTTTGTAGATTAAATCGTGAGGTCGATCGTGAGGTTTAAGGATAAGTTAAGCTCAATTTCATCTCTTTGAATATGTTTAAAAGTTACGGCTGGTCTAGTCGGTAGAACGGCGACTGCCGATCCGAAGCTCCCGGTTCGATTCCCACACGCACCACTGTCTATTCGAAGCCATGTGCGTAATGCCACTAAACATTAAAAAAAACATCTAAACATCATAAAACATCGTGTAAATATTAAAATGTTAAACTAACACGAATAAGAAATCGTTTCACTGTCACTTATTGATATACGACATAAATATGGTGGAAAACAAAGCATGCACTTATGAAATACTAATCAACCTTGAAACCCCGGACAGAAAGATTCATCAACCAAGATGAAGTCTGGCCAATAGTTGAAACGTATTTAGTGTTCCTATACACAGCTAACCTGAACACCACACCCGCTAGACGGCGCTGCGGCCTACCAACGATCCGAATAACTAAAACACTACAAATTTAAATTTAACTCACTCGGCCGAAGGATAGTAATCCAAACGAACAGTATCACCGCTAAATATCTTGTTGAAATTATTTTTACTGCACATTTATCGGATTCTCTTGACACTGCAAAAAATTGATAACACCGCCGCGCCGGCAAGGTCACCAGACGTCAGACGCCACAACTGTATATGCATACACACAAACGCTAATGGCGGTGTGGCCAGACTACATTTAACGAAAACACCAAAACCGCCTCGAAAACCGCACACCACAATTTTCCGTACAGGACTCTTTCTACGAAAAACGTAATTTCGAAATGAACTCGCGACTCTCTTACTTCGTTTCGTCCGATCGATCATTGTTTAATGTTCTAAACCTAGTCTAATGGGGTGTTTTCCAGATGCAAATTTACTTGTCAAAAATAGTTCTAAATTTTGCCAAGTGTGGCACCACTGTTTGTTTTTGTAAAATTTCTCTAACAAAATAAAACATTGGGGCCACCTATGGTGAAATTGGGAACTGTCTTTGACAGATCTTTTTGCATCTTGAAAAGGCCTCATTAGGGTAGGCTTAGAACATTTAAACGGGCGAAACGACGGATCGAAGTAGAACTGGAGTAGGAAAGTCGGAATTTATTTCGAAATTACGTTTTTCGTTAGAAAGAGAGTAGACATGGACGTCTACTCTCTTTCTAAACTCACGACATTTCTATAATATAGATGCAAAAAATATTACAATAGATGGAGCCTGCCTCATTGTAGCTGCCTGCCTCATGCTCCTGCTTCCTTTTGAAATCATTAGCATAAACTATAAATGTAACAATTATAAACGAATTGAAGTTAAACAAATTAATATTATTGTCCACTAAAATAATGACTTATAGCAAATTTCAACTGCGTGCGTAGTACAAAATAATGGAGTAAATGTAGCTGCTTTAAATAATTATCATAAGAAAATGTGCAGTGATTTTATTTCGCGAATACGTGTGTTTCACGTTTATTGATTTCCTTTCAAATTTACCCTGATGCTAATGTAGCGTTATTTAATGTATTTGGACGGACACTTTATAAGTACACACATGATACTCCTTGCTCTACCCTCCATGCATCGTGTGTCGCGAGTCAAGCCGCGGGTCACTGCTAGGCATCAATAAAATATCCCCAAACAAATTAAAACCCGTTCTATAGAAGCCAGACAGTTGACGTGATACTTACATAGATATGCATAGCTATAAATGTATTCGATATTCGTAAGCACACACGGCCACACGCATACTAACGATACAACCAGAGATAGCTATAGTGGCGCCGCGCAGTGAATGGCCTTGTGGTGCAACAGGAACGTAAGAACATGCAAATATCAGGTATCAAGGTCAGACACAAAAAAACTATAGTCAACGCCACAGAGGAGATACCACTCGATGCAACCACAATCTACTTCACGCAACATTTTATTTATTAATTTACCAGCGACCCGCCCCGGCTTTGCTCGGGTGCAATGCTGATATTAAAAATACGAATTAAAATTATCCCTATGGTCGACGCACGTCTATCTCAGACGTGCGTCGACCATATACCATGTTGACTTTTTTGTAGACCTTTCTAAGGGTTACAATACTGCAGACATTATTTTGATCAATCTCGTTATAAGATTTGTTTAACAAATCTTTTTTTACTTCAACAAATCTCGTAAAACAGTTATTTTTACCTTTTGAAATGCCTGTGAAATTGGTTAAATTTTAGTCTAGACCTATTTTTCTTTTTCTGAAAACGCTTTGTTAATCTGACAATAGAAACGAATAAAAATACCGATTGTAAAAAATACTTTATTTATTACTAGTCACCATCAATATAAAACTTTGACACCGCACGCTACCAACCACAGGGGTACCGAGCTACTATGAAGTTTGTCTTGTTCCTACTCTCCTAAGGATGGTAGCACAGGCTAATGAGTCTTCAGCGTTTATAAAACGAAGACGATCAGTAGTACTCTCTGACTCCTTATTAAATCTTTGTATTCTATAGGATTTGTGTGTGGTTTCACCTAATTATGTTTTATTCTTTCCTCTTCAAATTTACTTTTGATTCCTCTTTAGTCAAAAATTTGTAGATGTCAATATTGCTATTGAATTTTAATATTCTTTCGGCTTTGACACGCTCTAATCTATTGGCGCATTTTTTAGTAACCTCAATGAATTTGTTCACATCGACATTAGAAATAATATCTTGATACTGAGAATATACTTCCTCAGCCTCCACTAAAACATTTGTCGCGAAAATTGTAACTAAATCACCATTGTGTTTCTTTTTCTTGTGGATGTATTCAATGAACTCGACCAGGGTGGGATATTTTGTATAATCTCCGACGAAATCAATAAATAGCTTGTATGATGACATAATTTTATCAAACTCAAGAGAATCGATGTCATCGTAAATTATTTTTACTTCGTCATTATCGTCATTAATAATTACTTTCTTGAAAACCTTAACTAATTCGGAATAATATGATTTGTCTTGGTCTATTGCGAAAAATGGACGATATGTTTCATGAGATATTTTGACGTTTTTAGAATTGCTGAGATACAACAACGTTACATAGTCATTTAAATCAACTTTCTCTTCTACTACGTTATCAGGTAACATACTTTTGTGGTTTAGCCGCAGATAATTCAATTTTTTTTATATTACATGGATTTTCGATATCGCTGACGAGGAAACCGTTTACCTTTTTGAATATTTTTTCTATCAAAAAATAAACTTTATCTACATGTGACGGTATCCTTTTCAAACTCGATACGTGTCTAATCATATCTATTCGTTTATTGATAGATTCCATGTCTAAATCATAGTCGAAATATTTTAGAATTTCAATCATATGGTGTGCTACACTGTGGTGCAATCTCAAACGTTCGAGCGAGAAATTTTGTGGGTCGTTTTTGAATATTGTCGATGATAAATCAACACAATACCACAAAGCAGTCAGGAGCGATGTCTTTTCATTAGGCTCCCGCGGTAAAGATGACAGCCCAATCCTACAGACTGTCTTACTAATACGTCGCATTACATATTTCTTGAACTTCTCAACAACATTTCTATCCATCCATTCCTTATTCTCACTGTTTTTCCACAGCACGTAATAAAATAAACCAATATTGTAATGTGTCTTTCTGGAATCAAAATACGTCGCCGATAGAATGTAATCGTTGTATTTATCAAATTTATCTGTGTCTGTCAGCACAAGACCACCATGAAAAGGTCTTCGCGTTCGCGGCTCCGTTTTTATACTATTTGCCAGTAACTGCTTATAAGCATTAAGTGTATAAAAATAACCAATCGATTCACTGACATCTGGATCGTTTATCAAAAAACAACGGGCACTCCATAGTTGATTTAAACTTATTAAAACTTGCAGGTGATACTTCAGCCGAATCTTTTGTTTTATGAAATATAATTTTGTCCAGCAAATTGAGTTCCGTTACTATAATTACAGGTATTCCTTTGTCGTCGTCTAAAATGATATCAGGGAATTCTATCTCTTCTTCGGCTGTAAGATTAACATCGACGATCGTTTCTTCTTCAACGGGAGCAACAAACTTTGTGGCGAATTTTAATGCGTCAAAGGAATAGGATTTTGTGTCGCTGGTAATGTAATTAATTAAAGTCGAAATCGATTTCTCTATCTCATCTTTCATATCAGTTTGGTTCCTGTACCATTCCGTATTTTTAAATTCACGTAAAAATACAAGTCTCTCTTTTGTATCCAGATTAACTTCAGACTTTTCCATTGTCGACGACAACTCGGCAAACAGACGATCTCGCAGCTTCTTCAATTTGTCAATTTCTTGCAAAGTGTGGCCATCGTGCTTAAAGTTGTGGATATACTTCAACCTAACGTAAGATTTCAAATTATCTCTTTCAATTATAAAGTTATCGACATTGATTTTATCGTATTCAAATTCTTTTGAAAGATTTACGTCATCAAAGAGTTCGTTGTTACGGTAAACTTTGCAATGGCTCTTTAAGAATGATGCAGCTATTGAAAGATCTATGTAGCGTAAGTTTTCAGCAAAAGCATGAAAGACTACTGTATCGTATTTCATATTTTCATTTAATCTCATACACGTCTCCATGCTCCAACTACCAATCTGGCCATCAGTAATTATATACAGTAGTTTGATTTTATTCTTATCTTCACAGATATTATAATGTTGTTGTATCCATTGAATAATAGTATCTGGCTCTGTTCCCATGTTTCCTCCCTTGTGCTTCTGGTACGTCATAACTGTTGTTTCTTCGTCGACCTCGAAACATTTGTCTCCCCAGTGTAAATAAATGATTTTCGATTCAGTCGCTGGTTCACCGGCGTCTAATAGTTCCTTTTCAACTTTTTGTACATCATTCTTGAAATCTCTGAAGGTTTTCATTCCATTTATATGATAGTAAGGTACTTGGTCAGTCGATCCCGAAAAATCTTTTGCGTAGATGTAGAAATTGACCATTTTTACGAGTTACGATGTGAATGATAGATGTGAAAATGAAATTATGTTGAGTTTCGTTTTTCGCGTATAAGGCTTGTTCACTCCTTAAACGTTTTAATGGTGTGTATTTGTGTCCATCACATTTGCTATATTGATGACTGAACTCCGACGCGATTGGAAATCCTGGAACAAACACATTGCTGTTACCAGTATCATACAGAATCTCTTAAATTTAATACCTCTACATCTAGTCATACAGGAGGAGGCCACGGCAGCTACCTTACTGCTAAGAGCAAATGGACTGTGGAAACAAAACATAGAAACACAATGCCCAAAAATTCTGCAACGGGAATTCTGCTGAAAGTAAGGTTGCCATCCGTCCGGGTTTCTCCGGATTTGTCCTAGTTTGGACGGCGTCTGGGCAGCGTCCGGGCCGGATTTCATCTTCATCTCAATGTAAGAAGAGATAATAATATACATTTTTAACACATACTATGTGTAAATAAATGTAGACATGTCCGGGTTTTGGGCTCTATAATCTAGAAAATCCGGGGTTTTCACGAATCTTGTCCTTGTTCCCAAACTTTCCAGATGGCAACCCTAGCTGAAAGGAATACCACTTCTTGAGGCATCCACAGACAGAACGATATGCCAACATGTCTATAATTGTAGATATAATGTCCAACTTAGTGTTGAACTAAAATATACCTCTGGCAGCAGAGAAGTAAGGATGTACACAGACGGCTCCAAAACCGCATACGATATAGGAGGCAACGTCTTCTCAAATGACTTAAACATCAACTGCACTAAGCAATTTAAACAGAATCTTTCAAGCCAGAAATGTTGGAGACCTGAATATCAAAATTGTCTCCGGCAGTTTATCTGAGCTCCAAATCCTAAAAAGCAATGATGTAACCTCTATCCTTATACTGGAATTCCAAAATGCACTCCAATCCATAGTGGGTTCGAACAATGATTTGAGTGACATAACGACTCACTAGGTAACGACACAGCAGATGAACTGGCCAAGAGAGAAGCAAATGGCTTATACTGCCTTTGCTAGTCCATGTAGAATGGACCGGAACCCATAATGCCTATACCTCAAGCCAAAATAGAATACCGAAAAATCACATTTCACAGAATGGAATTACAATGAAGGATGCAGGCAAACAAAAAATGCTATTCCGGAAGCACGAAAGAAATTTCATCAGACGAAGCAAGAACAACATTTGCAAAGCTATAGGTATAATGAGTGGTCACTGTCCCCTAAATAAACGCCGTTGAGCACCGTAGAGCTCAAACGGATGGGCCGATTTGGACAACATATTTCTTCACAACCTACCTCAATATGGGTATCAAATGATGCGGTTTTTTTATCTGTGCGGAAGTTCTTAGCTATGTTTGGTTAATATCGAATCAAGATGGCCGCCTCCACAAAATGGTGGACAACATATTTCTTCACAACCTACCTCAATATGGGTATCAAATGAAAGGGCATGACTAGTAGTATACTATACAATTACTGTATAGTATACTACTAGTCATAGACTTGCTTTTAATTTATTATTGATTATCATTACTTTTGGATCACCCCTCGTACTACTAGTCATAGCTAAGTACGGATATACTAAATAACGGATAAAAAACCGCATCGAAATCGGCTCATCCGTTTGAGCTCTACGGTGCCACAGACAGACACACACACAGACAGACAGACATCGACGTCAAAATTATAGCACCCCCTGTTTTGGTCGTGGAAATTAAGTATTTCTGTGGCTGGATGTTTCTATGTACCTATAATCATAATACGTATGTATTTACAATTTTATGAGTATCACCTACATCAGATTTTTGGTTCTCACAGTACAAGCTTTGCTTAGTGTGGCACTAGATGGTGTGGAGCGAAAAAAAATTAAATACTTAAAATAAAATATTTTTACCCGGCTGAAAGAAGGGTTATGTTTTTCGCGCGTATCTTGTATGTTTGAATTTTTTTATTCCCACGTAGCTTCCAAACGGCTGGATGGATTTTGATAATAGGCATGGCGACTAATTTTTGATTTAATGTGTCATCAAAAGGCTACTCAATAACTGAAACATAGGTGAAAAAATTACTTTGTTATCTTAATAACTTCCCGTAAAATCACGGTTTTTAAATCACAATTTTGGACTCTCCCAAAAACGCTTCATACAAATCACTACAGAAACGTGACGTCACACTGTCATATTTTCCATGCGTCGCGCGTTAAGTTTGTATGGCAGCTATATTAAATATTGCGTTTAGGAAACTGGTTTCTTAACAAAAGTAACTTGAAAACGAATGGGTAAATACATTTTCTAATAATTTCGTACTTTTAAAATGGACTTGTCCATCAGCTTTGAATGATCATAAAGTTAAACTAAAAAAATATCAAAATTAAAATTGGTACATATTATATTCTATTTAAATACTGTCATTATATCAAATAATTTAATATGTATAATTGCGATATCGTTAGATTCGTCTCAATCACCCAAGTGTCCTTAGATAGAGTTTATTATAATGTTTTTTACCTGTTGATTATTTACAGGCCCGTTTGTTAAATCAATGTAATTAATTTGATGTACCTACTTATCGAAATATTACATGAAACGTTTCATGGTTAACCTTACAAAGAATCCACCGATGAGGTTTGACTCCACGTTCGGTAAAAAAATGTCTAGACTGTGAAATGCGTTGTCTGAGTGGGTTTTCCCGATGGCAACAATCTCCGTGTCTTCTAATCGAGAATGAGATGGTAATTGATTGGTGATTGTGTAAATCTGTTTCTTCCTGTTACGCTCCATCGTTGCGTTGCTTTTCAAGACGGCGGCCAAGAGTAAACCTATTTTTTTATTTATTTGTTTCTGACATTTTTAACAGGAATAAGAAAGTGGAGGTTCTACATCATCTTTTGGTGAATGATTCGAACTCTTCATGTTCCAATAGCTGCGTGTCAGCAGGACATGTGCCTGATAGTAAGCAACACGCCTGCCACATAGCAGCACAGTGACACACAGCTACCTATCTAACATATTATATATTTAAGCCCTGTAATTTCTCTGGAAACATTGCCCTTCAAACCGGAACGTAGTAATGTTTGCATATATTTACATAATAATAACAGGTATAATAGTCTTTGAAATTACTACTTTTTTCTTATTAAAACTTCTTTTTTTTAATATTTGTAGTTAAAACTTGTTACAACTAAATAGGTACCTATTATAATATTATTTAATATGTTCCTATCCACAGCTATCGTGCATTCGAGAAATATCACACCAAAAGGCGCCACAGGCGCCGACGCGACGCGACGCGACATCAACAAGTCGCCGAAAGAGCGAAAACTAACAAAAACAGTACCATATACAGTAAACTTACTTGATCGAAAGGATAATACTCCGAAGCAACAGTTTCACTGTTAAATACTTTAATATTATTTTCACGAGTAGTTACTGGTTTTTCATGATACAAAATACACTCGATACAAAAATAATAGCCTAAGCACAGACACACAGCCGGCAAGGTCACCAAACGCTAGAATTCTACGTAGTACATCCAGATGAGACTAGCGGTGTGACCAGACTCAATTCTCTAAAAAGGTCGAAGCTGCCTAAAAAGTAAATTAAGAAGCTGCATAAAAAAAATATTAAAATTAGCCGAATCATACTGAACAAATCCTACAATGACACATTGACGTGTATGTAATTTATGGATATGTCGCAGCCGGATCATATCATCCGGTGTATTACATTACGGCTACCTAGCTGTTTTGAAAAACAGGGCCATTTTGTAATGCGACGGTTAAACGATTAGTCGGATTGTCATTGCGATACGTTCTTTAATACGGCGGCCAACGTTTAGCCACATTGTACTAAGTACTGCTTAAATTGTAGGGTGACCATACTTACAAAATAAACAGTGAAAATTAATTGTATTAGTAGAAAAGGCTGATAGATCATCTCTTGCCATATTCCTTACTTTTTTTTAACATCTTACCTCTCAGATAAAACTTGGAAGCCCCTAACTTGATATTAGTGATGGTACACCTAAGAAATATGGTGCACTTAGACAAGAGTCGATCATAGAGATTTGATTCCGGGCTCCCGCCAGAAGGTCAAGGGAGGTCCTGAGTGGAGCGATCCATGCGAGGCCGAGCGCAGCGAAGGAGGGAGCTGGTGAGCGAAGCGAGGCGGCGACCTCCATTGTGGAGCGTAGGCCGAGTATGGAGAACCGACACTGAGTATGTACTCGTAGAACTGCGCCACGAGAATGCCTAATTTCCCCTCTAGCTCCTCGCCAGACCGAGCCGTCACCACAGCCGCAACATCGTCTGCGTACATGAGTACCTCAGCTTCAGCAATGGCTGCGGGTAGGTCATTTAGTAGGAGCGAGAATAGAATGTTGGACACTGCCGAACCTTGAGCCACGCCCATTGTGGGAATTAGGGGGTCCGATCTCAGCTGTCCACCATCGCCAACTACACGGAGAAGGTCAACCAATAGAGCTAGTGTTTTTTGTGCGTGTTTTGTTAATGCTATAGAACCTATAGGTATTTTTATGGCTAGCAGCATCCTGTGGTTTTACTTGCATAATTATTTCCCTCGTATAGGAGGGAATTAATTATAATCATTTAGGAGGTCCTAAATGATAAGCCACTTCAGCGTAAATATTTTCAGCATTTAATTATTTTTTCCGAAAAATCAAAAACCGACTACAATTTAAAATTAACTTCAGACACTCGATAAAATTTCATAACAAGAACAAAATTAAAAATTTTGATTAACCCCCGACTACCTTAGATTTGTTATCTGTACAACATTCTACTAGTCAAGCCCTTTCATTTGATACCCATATTAAGGGAATTGTGAAAAAGGAAATGTAATTCGCCATTTTGTGGTAGCGGCCATCTTGGATTTGAAATTTGTCATAGTGCAAAGTATTCTACTAATCAAGCCCTTTCATTTGATACCCATATTGAGGTAGTAGTGAAAAATATTATATAATTCGCCATTTTGTGGTGGCGGCCATCTTGGATTTGAAATTTGTTATAGCGTTTGGTACTCTACTAGTCAAGCCCTTTCATTTGATACCCATATTGAGGTAGGTTGTGAAGAAATATTTTGTCCGCCATTTTGTGGAGGCGGCCATTTTGAATCGATATTAACCAAACATAGCTAAGAACATCCGCACGGATATTAACTTTCAAATAAAAAAACCGCATCGAAATCGGCCCATCCATTTGAGCTCTACGGTGCCACAGACAGACACACACACAGACAGACAGACAGACAGACAGACAGACAGACAGACAGACAGACAGACAGACAGACAGACAGACAGACCGACAGACAGACAGACAGACCGACAGACAGACAGACAGACAGACAGACATCGACGTCAAACTTATAACACCCCTTTTTTTTGTCGGGGGTTAAAAAGTTATCCACTAACTCTAGACAAATAAAAGTAAATTTCAAAACTGCCTCACTTATTTAGTTAAAATCTAAATGGAACTCCTGAACTATGATTCACTAAACAAACAAGAACCAAATTAAGAAATTTTGTTTAACCGCCGACTACCTCGGATTTGTCATCTGTAGGTACAACATTCTACTAGTCAAGCCCTTTCATTTGATACCCATATTGAGGTAGGTTGTGAAGAAATATTTTATCCGCCATTTTGTGGAGGCGGCCATCTTGAATTAATATTAACCAAACGTAGCTAAGAACATCCGCACGGATTAACCTTCGAAAAAACTGCATTGAAATCGGTCTATCCTTTTAAGCTCTACGGTGCCACAGACAGACACATACACAGACAGACAGACATCGACTTCAAACTTATAAAACTCCTTTTTTTGGTCAGGGGTTAAAATGAACCACCAAAATCGATTCACAATAGGCAGAACTATCACATAACATTCATACAGAAATACAACCCAATTGCGAACCTCCCATTTTTGAAATCTGTTAAAATCCTTTTAATAATATATAAATGTATACGTTGAGTACAGTCACAAATATTATTGCGTCGAGCTTGCCTAGGTACACTGTGAATTGTTTTTTTTTTTTGTTACTTTACCTGTCTATGTATGTTTGTGTCAATGTAACATGTTTGTGTCATTTTTTTTTAATTGTGTTTTTGAATGTAATGCGCCGAAATTAATTTATGTTTGATTATGTTATGAGTCTATGATACCTGAAATAAATGAATTAATAAAATATATATTATACGTAAATACGAAAGTTAGGATGTTTGAATATTTGGTGGTCATAAATATGAAATTTTTAGTATAGACGTTCGTTACTCTTTCATGCAAAAAGTAATGAAATAATTTGGATGAAATTTAAGTACACAGATATTTTCCCGGGAAAATATAAAATAAAAACAACGCTATAAAAGACACTAAAATAGTATTAAATACTGAATCTGGTCACACTGGCTACACAAAACAGAGAGCCTCAAATGAGACCTATCCTATAATATGAACATAATATACATATTTTGTCTCCAAATCTATGGTTCTATCAATATCAATTTTATTATATAATTGAGAATATCAATTTTATTTTAACCGATTTAAAAAAAAACGAGAAAGTTTTCAATTCGATTGTACCTATGTTTTTTTTTTACGTTTTGTGATAGCTCCGCCAATTGAGATATTTTTTTTTAAATAAGGAGTGACGAGACGAGCAGGCATGTGCCTGATGGTAAGCAACGTGCCTGCCACATACTAGCACAGTGACACGCAGCTATTGGAACACGAAGAGTCCAAATTATTACCTAGCACTGCACTGCGCTCGTCACACAGAGATCTAAGGTATTATATCTCTAAGCCCTGTAATTTCTCTGGAAACATTGCCATTGAAACCGGAACACAGTAATGTTTGCACATTACTGCTTGGCGGTAGAGTACAATAACTGGCAAAGGTACTTTGGTACGTACCTAAGGTACGTGTGGTACTTCCCCAGACGGACTGCCAATTTTGACGGTTCTCTTTTTGATAGATCATAGTGGTCCCATTAATTTTTTATTTTGCTGGGTAATGATTTGGACTCATGTTCCAATAGCTGCGTGTCACTGTGCTGTTATGAGCAGGCTTGTTGCTTACCATCAGGCACATGCCTTGCTCGTCTCGTCACTTTTTAACCGACTTCAAAAAAGGAGGTTTCTCAATTCGACCGTATGTATGTTTTTTACAACAAAAAACTGTACCCTTTCAAGATGGCAGCAAACGGACATGCTATCTGAGGCGATTATGTTCACAGGTCGCGACCTCATTCGAGAGATATACTTAATTTAAGTGTTAATTTTGGAACAAAGACTTTGGTGGCGATAAAAACAGTATTTAATTGCAACATATATTTTGCGTGAACATCATGAAATGGATACCTATTGCTTAGTGTTGCACAATGTTATTTTATCCCAAACCAACCAACACCCGATAAAATTTGTGAAATCGCATATCAATGAATGGACACGTTGACTCAGTGCTCTAGATTTCGGTTTTCTCCGCAAAAACACCGGCGCCATATCTATTTCGTTATAATATTTATACGAGGGTCAAACTGAAAGTTCTTAGAACTGGCCACTTATAAACAATATAGTAAAAAAATTATTCTATAATTTGAAAATAGAACTCTTTGCCAATATTACTGAGTATACACTTCATTCATTTGTCATTTGTTTTACGATTTGGTGGCAAATTGAAAACTGGCTGTGTCACGTCAACATGAATTTAACACGAGAAAATTTTCGTGCAATGATTTTTTATGACTTTCGATGTCATTTAAGTCAACAAAAAAGTTATGATAGACTACGATTGGCCTTTCACGATGAAGCCCCATCTCATGCGACTGTTTACAACTGGTTTAATGAGTTTAAACGTGGTCGCACTAATCTCACTGCTGATTTACGTAAGGGACGGCCTTCTACGGCGACGACTGAAGATAACATCTGTGTTGTGCTGCGTATGATAGAGACTGACAAAAGAGTGACCTATCAGCAGATTCGGACAAGCTTAGGCATCGGTATGAGTCAAGTGCACAAAATCCTACACGAACATTCAGCGGTCAGGAAGCTTTGCGCCCGGTGGATACCTCATAATTTGACTGAGGCTCAAAAACTCCATCGTGTGGATTGGTGCCGTAAAATGATTGAAAGATTTAACGGAGGTGACTCAAATGCTGTGTTCGACATACTAACAGGTGACGAAAGCTGGATTTACTGTTATGATCCTGAAACCAAAAGACAATCTGCTCAGTGGGTGCTTCCTTTCGAGGAGTTGCCAACTAAAGTGAAGAGAGATCGAAGTGCGGGGAAAAAATGGTGGCCTCGTTCTTTGGAAGGATAGGTCATTTCGCAACAATTGTGTTAGAGGATCAAAACCGTTTCTGCAGAATGGTACACTACCAATTGTTTGCCACTTGTCTTGGAAAAAGTTCGAGAGAAACGACCTCGCAGTAGGATCCTCCTTCACCACGACAACGCCTCATCGCACACCGCCAAGCGAACGATCGACTATTTGGCGACATCAAACGTTGAATTACTGGGTCACCCGCCGTATAGCCCCGACCTCGCGCCTTGTGATTTTTATTTATTTTCAAATTTCAAATTAAAGAAAAACTTAAAGGAAAGCGGTTTATGAATGCTGAAGAAGCGGTGGCTGCGTATCGCGATGCCATTGAAGAGACCCCTAAGGACGAGTGGGCAAAGTGCTTTTCCCAGTGGTTCCATCGCATGCAGCGGTGTATTGGCGTGAATGGACAATATTTTGAAAAGATATAATAAAACTAATAACTGGCTAATGTAATCAGTTTTTGATTTTCTAAAAACTTTCAGTTTGACCCTCGTATTCGGTTGCTTCACTGGCGGGAACTCGCGTTTACAATTTTGGCGGGAAAACGGGTGTCAAATTACAAATTTTTTTTTGAAGTTAACGATTTTTATATGCGTAACCGAACATAAATCTTAACGTGATTTATCTCAATATAAAGACCGGTTCAAGCAGACGCCATTAAAACCAAATTAATGGGTATACCTTCCCAAAAATGTTTTTTCCCACCAAAACCCGACCGCAAAATAATTTTGTTGATTCTCGTCATTCGGTGTGTTACCAAAGTGTATCAAGCGGATAGGAGCCACCTCTAAACTACACTAAACAGATGATACATTATCATCTGTCTGGTCGGTTTCCTGGTATTGTTTTAAAAATAAATAATTAAGCATAAACTGCGCCCACTAAATGCTCCCATTGCTGGGACTCTGGCCTCTCACAAGCCATAATCCACCACGCTGGCCCAGTGCGGGTTGGTGGATGACACATAACTTCGAAAGATTCGATTCGTACATGTCGATTTCCTCACGATCTTTTGCTTCACCAATTTAAGTAAACGACATTACTCACATGACTTCGAAAATACAGTGGTGCGCGTGGTTTTGCACGCAAATATAAATAATTATATATAAAATAAATAATTACTTTATCTGCGAGAATGGGTAGGTACAACAAGATCTTGAATGTTTACATTGAGAAATCCACAACAATCTCTCTACTTAGTCTGTGATCCATAATCAATCTTACAACATGCAAATATTAAGTTCTCTATGACAATTTTAAAATTGTTTTTTAATGACTGGCCTCGTGGCTTACTTGGTAGTAACTCTGCCTGCGAAGCCGAGGGAATCGAACCCACGACGGGTTCGATCCCCACCCAGTGCAAATATTTGTGTGATGAGTTTAAATATTCGCACTGTGTCTGGGTGTTTCTATGTATAATAAGTATGTATGTATTTAAAACTATGTAAGTATTATATCAGTTATCTGGCCGCCATAGTACAAGCTTTGCTTAGTTTGGGGTCAGATGGTGTTGTGTGTGAATTGTCCACCAATATTTATATTTATTTATTTAACTACTAAATCTGCCTATTCAACGGCTGCCTATTTCGCATTATTGTTTACATTTGTATTAAATTGTTTAGTAATTTATAACAAAGTAATGTTAGTGAAAGCAATGCTTACAACAAACTTTTTATGTTTCATTACGCATATTTGTGACTTCTAAAAGCCACAGTGCGGTGCGTGTGGGATTCGAACCAGTGACTCCAGATCGACAGTTGCCGTAACTTACTAGACCAGCCGTAACTTACTTGCTCCACCAAACACTTTTTTTTTTTTTAACTATAATAGGTTCGCACTTGACCACCATCTCGCCTGATGTTAAGCGATGATGAGATCTACGATGAAGCGTGCTTACCTAGAAAAAACCGATTCACTCTCGATTTGAAGACACCAAGATTGTAACCATCAGGAAAACCCACTCAGGCAACGCATTCCACAACCTAGACGTTCTTATCACAAATGTGGAGTCAAATCTCTTCGTTCGCGTTTTTGGAACATCAACCATGAAACGATGCCGCCCTTTTGTGGAACGAGAATTCCGATAGAAGAAAGGGCAAGGTGGTATTAGATCATGCAGATCAGTTGCACACTCTCCGAAGTGTATCCGATAAAAAACCGATAAGCTAGCGATTTTGCGGCGATGATCAAGACTTTGAAGTCTTTTACGCACAAGAGCGTCATTGCCTATGAGTCTTTTGGCACGTCTCTCAATCGATTCCAGAGTCTCCCCAGCTGATACTTAGCCGATCCATCCCAAAGGTGCGAACAGTACTCCATACAGGAGCGAATCTGTGCTTTGTATAACGTGAGCAACTGTTCAGAGTTGAAGTATCTTCGCACCTTTGAGAGGACACCTAGTTTTTTGGCGGCTAATTTAGCCTTAGACTCAATATATGTGCCAAAGTTGAGCGTCGATGACAGAGAAACGCCCAAAAGCTCGAGATGGTCAGTAACCGGCACGGACACGCCTCGAAAAGTAGGAGCCAGTTGGAACGGACTCCTTTTAGCGGAGAACAAACACGCCTGTGTCTTTCCTTCGTTAAACCTGGCCAAATTGGCATCGCCCCATTTAGAGACTGCCTCAAGGGCCAAGTTCAACCGCTCGATCATATTCTCTCAATAGCTGAGTTTGTTGCCCACTGGCTCTTGCGCTAGATATATAACTCTCTACGACTGTGCTATCATCTGCGTACCCAAAAATACCGGGCTTCAACAGATCGTTGATATGTAGCAGGAAGAGCGTCGCAGAGAGTACCGACCCTTGAGGGACTCCGGCATTGATAGCCATTTGATCCGACGAGCAGCCATCAATGACGACTCGTATGGATCGATCCCTCAAGAAGTCCGATATCCACGCAATAAACCCAGGAGACAAACCATAGCCAGAAAACTTGCTTATAAGGCCATCATGCCAAACCCTGTCGAAAGCCTTCGAGATATCCAGGGAGACTGCAAGTGCTTCCCGTGTTTCTCGATAGCTTCACTCCAGATGTGGGTGACATACGCTAGAATATCCCCGGTGGACCGGTTCCGGCGAAACCCGTATTGCCGGTCACTGAGGAGGTCGTTCGATTCTAGGTATGTCAGGAGCCTGTGGTTTAAGACACGTTCCATAGTCTTGCAGAGTATGGACGTGACTGAGATGGGCCTGTAGTTGACAGGGTCAGCACGACTACCTTTTTTGGGCACAGGTTGCACGTTTGCAAGCTTCCACGACTTCGGCACTTGCCCAGTTTGGAGAGAAAGTCTAAACAGGCGCGTTAGTACTGGAGACAACTCGGGTGCACAAACCCTCAGTACTATGGCAGGAATTCCGTCCGGGCCACTGGCTTTATTCACATCCAGATTGCGTAGCGCTTTGGTAACCTCCTTTTGGCGAATATGTAATTCAGACATTACAGTCGGACTGCCAGGTGGAGTAGGAGGTATCGCACAACCAGTATCTAGACGTGAAGATTCCGCAAACTGAGATGCAAACAAGTTTGCCTTCTCCGTTGCGGTGTGAGCCAACGTCCCATCAGGTTTTAGCATTGGAGGTAGTGAGGGCGACAGAAGTTCGATTCGACCGATTTAGCTAGGGACCAAAACGCTTTGCTACCCGCTGGGTACGAAGCTAGTTTGTTCCCTATTCGACTAATATGGTCGAAACGAGCCCTCTGTAAAACCTTTTGCATGCCTTAGCAGCCTTGTTAAACGCTTTCTTCTTCTGGTGTGTGTCATTTGCCTTACGTTGTCGAGCATCAACCCAAGCTAGGTAAGCCCCATGCTTACATGCCTCAGCATTTTACACTGCGGGCCAAACCAAGGGCGAGCTTTGCTGGATACTGGGACGTCAGAGTACGGTATAAAATATTCCATAGCTGTTTGTATCACTTCAGTCACAGCATCCGCGCAAGTTGAAGGATCACTGGAAGAGAAGCACAATGACTGCCATGGGTAAGACGCAAAAAAAGAGCGCATCTCATCCCAATCTGCTAACTTGTATCGCCACAACCGCCGGTTGCCTCTAGGGCTGGGATCGGGTGGATGGTACATTGATACTGACTTCACCAGACAGTGGTCGGAGCTGCCCAACGGCGACGATACCGCCACGGAATATCGATCTGGGTCAGTTGTTAGCAGAAGGTTGTTAGCAGAACACTGTCTTTTTGAAGTCATATGCGCTAACATAAAACGCTGAAGGAACACATTGCGAGGAAACCGATATGCATCTAGAAATTGTCGAGGTCATGTGTCATCCACCAACCCGCACTAGGCTAGGGTGGTGGATTATGGCCTTGACACTCTCCTTGCGAGAGAAGGGCCCGAGTCCCAGCAGTGGGAACATTTACTGGCCTACTTATGCAAAGTATGCCAGTATACAGTATACCTATAATACACACATATAAATACACATAATGACACATTTAATAGGCAAAAAACAGTGCGGAAAAATCCCCGTCAAACTAACTCACAAATCTAAATAATATGTATTTTTATTCTAGAGCCATTATTTCAAAGTAAAGTTGAGTCTATGCCCAATAAACCCCATTGTCCTGAAGTCTATATCTAGTTTTAAATATACTCAGGATAAATAAACATATATTTTTTTAATAAGAAGTTACGAGACGAGCTGGACATGTGCCTGATGGTAAGCAACATGCCTGCCACGTTACAGCACAGTGACACGCAGCTATTGGAACATGAAGAGTACAAATCATTACCTAGCACGCACTGCGCTCGTCACCCAGAGATCTAAGATGTTATATCTCTAAGCCCTATAATTTCTCTGGAGACATTACCCTTCAAACCGGAACACAGTAATGTTTTCACATGACTGTTTGGCGGTAGAATAACTGGCAAAGGTGTGGTACTTCCCCAGGCGGACTCTGCTAGAGTCATACCACTACAAAAATCCATCTTAAAATATTAGATAAACCCATCTGCAGATGACGACTAAGCAATAACATATACCTAATAAAATACACATATTTATAACTAGATGTCCGCCCGGCTTCTTCCGTAGCACTGAGGGATCCCGTACATATCTAACGGTGAAAGAATTTTGGAAATCGCTTCAGTAATTCCTGAGAATATCGCGTTCAAACAAATAACCTCTCCAGCTACCTGCCACGCCACCTATCGATTGCTCGTACAAACTCAGATTTAGAAGACATTGGATTAGCAAAGGTTTAAATGATGCAATCTTAGACACATGCTGTCACGTCAACGCACGGTACGAAACAAAGAGCTTACGTAATTATACTACGTATAGAGTTGGAACAAACGCTTTACACTTAAAGTACGGATCTGATCGCTCTTGTCTTGTCGCTATTGTGGAAGTATCATACTTTTGTCGCGGCACATCACTCTGTTGCCATAGCAAGTGTGCACGTCATCTGCTTACGATTGGTACATAGGAACCGTGAGGAAAACCCTGATCTATTTACCAATTCTCTATATAAGGTACCAAAGCTCTCAAAAAGGATACACATACTATAGATACAGACTTCCACCATCTCATGACCCTATACTTACTTATGGCTAATAATATTCCTGTAGAACTTTGTAATTTTTGCAGATATCAAATTTTAATTATGCTTTCTTGCTATTCCAGAATAAATAACAGTCTGCTCTCCAAATTTGAAATACAAATGTCTAGCGGTATTATACAATATTTTATTAAGTAGGTAATAGCCATTAAAGATTGCACGCCCGTGAACAAAATGTATGGGTCATATGATACACCAGGAGATCTATGTAGGATGATAGAAGGGTATAAAGTAGTAAGATTCAGCACTATGCCGTCACTTGTAAGCTGTTCAATTGAGTGCAGTTGAAGATGGGGGGTTGCAACCCTCGATTATTTCTCCTTGTCGCATGATTTTTGTTCGGCATTGCGAAATAATGGATTAGAAGAGGTATTGAAACTGTATGGAACCAATGTCGAACATAATCAAATGGCCAAATTTACTCTGTAAATCGTCGGAAAATCATGATTTTTCCACAAAAATCATGCGACAAGAAGAAATGATCGAGGTTTAGAACCCCCCTCTTCAATTGCACTCAGTTGGACAGCTTACAAGTGACGGCATAGTGCTCAATCTTATTACTTTATACCCTTCTATCATCCTATATAGATCTCCTGGTGGTTCATTTGACCCATACATTTTGTTCACGGGCCTGTAGTTTATTAGTACTGTAATGAAAACTAATTTAAAAAAAATATTTTGTATTTCGTCTTGTTTTGTAGATCATAATTCAGAGGGTTCAACTCTTCATTCAATAGCTGCGTGACACTGTGTTGTTATGTGGCAGGCATGTTGCTTACCATCAGGCACATGTCCAGCTCGTCTCTCACTAAAGCTTAAGCTCAATTCACAGCCCAGGAAAAATTTCTGCGTGACACGCCAAAAGAAGTTTTCCGTTCTTTTCAACTTTCAGAACCTCCTTTTCTTTGAAGTCGGTTAATAATAAAGTTATTCTAAACATTATTCTGTTGCACTGGTTTTAACTAGAATGGAATTTTCCTTCCTTATTATCTTAATATGAGTAATACCTAACCTGGGTTATGCAGGAAGTGTATACATGTATTAAGTTGGGCGTTGACTTAAAAAAAGGAAGTTTTCAATCAGGCGAGTTGGCAGTCAAACGTGGACCTATACGCGATAAAAAAAATAGGCAGTCAGAACTGCCGATAGAAGTGAAAACTTATAACTCAGAATTTGATAGCTTACTTTGGGAACTACGCGGGTGAAGCCGCTGAGACATTTCTAGATGGCCGTGCTCATGGCCACGCCCTCCGGTTTCACCCGCGTAGTTTCCAAAGTGAGCTATCAAATTCTGAGTTATAAGTTTTTGACGTGACAACGTCTTATAAATTGGTTTGCCGGGTGACACTTCAAGAAACTGCGTTACGCTCCGCTCACGTTATGCGCTCACAACGAGAGCGAGTGAGAGGCACGCGTCCCTTCCACTCGGGCATGGTTAGCCCGCCTAAGAGCGAGAGAGACAGACATAAAAAGTGAAAGGCACGCGTCCCTTCCGTAAAATTATTTTACCACTCAAAGTCGTTGTCACGTAAAACTTTCGCCCGTATACCGACTTTACAGGCTACCAATTTTTTTTTCTTCTATCGGCAGTTCATGTGACTGCCAATTCTTTTTATACACTATTTTAATAAAAAATCGGAGTGTTTCTATGTGTATCAAGAAACTACGCGGGTGAAGCCGGAAGACGTGGCCATGACATGGCCACCTGGAAATGGCCATATTGATATGGCCAATGGCCATAGGCCCGAGTTTACCCGAAGATTTCTTATCATTCCCGAGCGTGACGCTAAAATTCAATTCACAGCCCACGAACAATCTGTCTGTAGTGCGCAAAAGATTTCACATCAAAAATATTTGTACACACAAATATTTGCACTGGGTGGGAATCGAACCCACGACCTTCGGCTTCGCTGTCAGACTTACCAACTAAGCCATGAGGCCAGCCGATTATTTTTAACCGACTTCAAAAAAGGAGGTTTCTGAATTCGACCGTATATATATTTTTTTTTATGTGTGTACGCGGATAGCCATCCGCGAACACACATAAAAAAATTCGTTTTTGAACCGATTTTGATGATTATTTTTTGTAGTAAAGAAGATATTCCAAGGGTGGTACCATGATAAGGAAACCAGGATCTGATGATGACATCCTAGAGAAATCGAGGAAAACTTTTTTACTTTATAAGTTTTCTGTTGAAAGTCGGTTCTTTTTTGTTAAAATTATTATTATTTTTCCTTTCAGTGTTTTATCAATATTACTGTGTCACCTACATAGTATCATACTTGTTGTGTGCTTGGTTTATTTTGTTATTTATTTTTAGAAATACCACATCGTGTTTGAGTGATGAATAATAATTCTAAATATAATGAATAATAATTAAATAAATAGAGTCATAACTAACAGTAGGAAGTGTTGTCAAATAGTTTTATTTTTACGATGTTACATCTAGGAGTCGCAACGCAAACCGAACTATTTATAATACATATGTACACATATTTAGGTATACGATTTAGAACTGCACAGTACCCGGCGATGAGTATTGCACATCGGCCTTTGGAGGGAGACAGTTGGCTCATTTCGGCTTCGTAGAGCATTATCTCTGTCGCACACTACCTATGTGACTGTTTGTATTTCGTGCGACAGAGATGACGCTCTACGAAGCCGAAGTTGGCCGATTGTCTCTTTCCAGGTGTCGATGTGCAATATTTATCGCCGGGTACTGTACCTATAATTTTATAACTTTGTTATGACATTTGATTGTATACTGTTTTGTGTACCTTAACGATAAATAAATATTTAAAAAAAAATGTCTCAGTCACTCTAAACGGATAAGACAAGGACCAAGAGTGTTTGATACCGTGTTGAGATCAATCCGATTGCGTTGCGAATCAAACTACAGTGATTAGTGAATAAAGTGAAAACTACAGTGAATAAAGTGAAAAGTTATGGAGATATTTCGCATTGTTTTCTGTTATTTTTTTAACTGTGTTTTGTCAAGTTAGTGTATTTTTTTTAATAAAGAGTGACTTGACGAGCAGTACATGTGCTTGATGGTAAGCAACATGCCTGCCACATAACAGCACAGCGACACACAGCTATTGGAACACGAAAAGTCCAAATCATTACCTAGCACTGCACTGCGCTCGTCACCGATCGATCATCGATCTAAGATGTTATTTATATCTCTAAGCCCTGTAATTTCTCTGAAAACATTGCCCTTCAAACCGGAATACAGTAATGTTTTTACATTACTGCTTGGCGGTACAATAACTGGCAAAGGCGTGGTGCTTCACCAGGCGGACTCTGTTAGGAGTCCTACCACTACAACTACTTTTTGTTGATTATACAGGGTTGTTAGTAATCAGCCTGCATTTAAGAGGATGTTAGATACATTAAATAAGTCAACTTTTGTTCTAGAGTTTGTAAACATTTGTAAGTATAGTTTTTTCTCCCTGTACAAAATAAAAATAATGTATTTGCCCGGTCTAAAAGCATCGAACTCTTCGTAACAATTAGCAAGCAAGAGCGCGTACGCTCTATAAGTAATGTGCAGAAATGTAACACAGTCTAAGTAACACTATAACACTAACACTACTATACTATACTATACTAAATTCTAAACAGTGCTAGAAAAAACAACAAACACTTTATTTTAGATATGTATTGAGTTTTAACAAAAGTTGTTTGTTTAAATATATAGAACACTGGCGTCCCGTACCGGCTTCGCTCGGATATTGTCATATAAAGACTATTAATCGAAATAAAAAAACTATCCTATCTCTCAAGTTGGACCAGGCTGCTCACGGTGTGTCAATTTAATTTAAAATCGGTTAAGTAGTTTAAGAATCAATCGCGGTCAAACATCGTGACAGGAGATTTATATATGAAGATGTGAAACGGACGCAGGCTGATTACCAGTAACCCTGTATGAATTCTCTAACTTCTTTTCTCTTTCTAACCGACTTCAAAATAGGAGGAGGTACTCAATGCGGTTGTGTGTTTGTTAGATCATAATTTAGAGGTGGTCCCATATACATTTTATTGTATAGGAATCAGTGTGCCCGTTTTTAAATATAAACATTTATATTGAATACATCGGTGCATGCGCCCACAGCGCAGTGGCAGTTTTGTGACGTCACCATTGCGCGCAAGTATGAGGCTATAATATTGACCAACTAGCGGTCCATTCCGGCTTCGCTCGGATAATAACCTAGATCATAGAATGCCTAGATACCAACTGCAGCGCCATCTGCCGGGCTGATTTGTGTATCTAAAGCATCCAGGGCCCTACACAAACGTATACAAATAAAATCATTCAAATCTGAACAGCCGTTTAGGAGGAGTTAACTTACAACGAAAAGTGGCATTGATTTTTATATAGATTTGTTAACCGACTTCAAAAAAGGAGGTTTCTCAATTCGACCGTATGTATGTTGCTTTTTTTTTTTTTTTTTTTTTTATATGTGTGTTCGCGGATAACTTCGTCGTTTATGAACCGATTTTGATGATTCTTTTTTTGTTGTAAAGGAGATATTCCAAGGGTGGTACCATGATAAGGAAACCAGGATCTGATGATGGTATCCTAGAGAAATTGAGGATAACTTTCGAAAATTGTAAAGATGACTAGTGCGTTAGTTAAGTTTTTGCTTGAGCATTTTAAAGCAGTATAGTTTAAAGATGGTCTGGAGTCGATCTGATCTGGAGGGAACGGGAAGACGGTCGATGGAACTCCTCGACGGTACATAGTAGTTACCTTGTGTTTGGGCTCGATGAATTTGTATTGATGAGAACTTTTTACATAGATGGGTTGTGACTGTCATTAGTGGTCTGATGATGAAGATAAAGGACAGTCAAGGGAATTTCTTAACGGCTTACAGGAACTACCCAGTATTTGGGTTTACAAATACAAATACAAATACAAAAATCTTTATTGCTGTTTGCAGGTAAGATAAGATGATACAAAACATTTAAATAATTGACCCATACAAACTGGCCTCTTCTTCTAGAGGCATGCAATATGTCTGGCAACGCAGTTTCCATTGGTCTGAATTTATACAATGATAATAATAGTAATAGTCAGCTGATAAAGTCTTCTTCTTCTTTTTTCATTTTTAACTTTTAATCGGTTGTATATTATATGTCATCTGATTCATCGTCTATTAATTTCTGGCTTCTATCCCGTTGTGCTATGTTAGTATGTATGTAGTATGTAGTATGTTTAATTCATGTATTGAGATCTCAACACGAAATCGTGTAAATGCATTAGTGAAAACTTGTTTAGCACTAAAAAGGGTAAAATAAACTATTTTTTACAAAAAATTAAACCGACTTCAACACCACAAATAGACACTCAAAAGCGAAAAATAATTTAATATAGGTAATTATTATAACCTCTACTCACTCATCAATATGAAGTCGGTGCCAGCCAAATCTAACAGGTAGTAGATAGATACTACTTACCTATGCCTACTTACTTACTACCTCGTACATAGTATATCTGCAAACTTTTTAACTAGCCTGGCACCGACTTCATATGGATGAGTGAGTAGAGGTTATAATAATTACCTATATTAAATTATTTTTCGCTTTTGAGTGTCTATTTGTGGTGTTGAAGTCGGTTTAATTTTTTGTAAAAAATAGTTTATTCTAATAATGTTTGAGGGTAGAAACATTAATTAATTTATATGGAGAATTAGTTGTCTGGACAAATCAATTAGATTTTAAAGCAACATATATTTAGTAAGAAAAAAAATGCTGTTACTTAACTAATAAAAAAAAAAGATTTGCATTCGTTTATTTAGACGACTTAGTGATAGCTTCTTATTTTTAAGTCGGTTTATCACATTAAAAAAATTCAGACGAAACTATCTTTTGGGCATGTGACGCGATAGCTCCACCAATTCTGAATCGATTTTAATGTTTTTTTTTTTTATTTGGTAGATAATTCTGGTAGATATTAGTTTGATTTATAGATTAGATATTGGGTAGATATATTTATAGATTTGGTAGATGATTGGTTCAGAGGTGGTCCCATATAAAATTTTGTCGAAAAAGGTGTAGCAGTTATTGAAATATCAAAAAAAAAATTTTGCAAACATTATGAAAATTTGCTTTAATTTGTTCTTTTTCAGGTGAGAATGGGACTGCATTACCTTGGAAAGCGAAACTTGACAACTCATTTCGTAAGTTCATAAAATATATCCATCATTAAAGTAAATCGATTTTTTTTATTGTATAAACTGACAAGAAGTGTTTTATCTCTCAGCCCAGTAATTTTTCTTTTTTTTAACTGTAATAATATATTCGGCTTATTTGCACAATATCAGATTCTCAATATAACAGAAGTACAATCACGACGATGCGATCTACGATGGAGCGTGCTTACCTAGAAGAAACCGATTCACTCTCGATTTGAAGGCACCAAAGCAAAAGACGAAAATTGGTTTGAATGAGTAGTCAGTAGTTTTATTTTAATACGTCATAAATTGACTATTGTTAAAACACTGACGAACTGCAAGAACTTTTATATTATGTTACTTGCTGCTACGGAAGCCTTCATGGGCGAGCCTGACTCGTACTTGCCCACTTTTATTTTAAAGCGTAGTGTTAATAATGATCAACAAATTATGCTTTTTCCAAAACTAAGTACATAAGATTTTTTTAATTATTTTTCCGAGCTTTTTAGGCTCTACGATACAAGCCCCCTGGTAAAAAATAACAAACGAGATTTTTTTTTTGCTTGAGCATTAATAGATTAAATTGAAGTTTAATTTTTGTTTTCATTCGGTGAAAATAAATCGTGTAAATGTAAATACTTACCTACATATTTTTTATGTCCTAGTTATTCCTGGTATACAACATAGACCTGACAACCTCACGATGGAAACCCTTGACTTCGAGGAAGGCCAGTGGTTACAAAAAAATTGCACCTTTAACAACAGTACCCACACAATTCATTGGATCCATGAGAAAGGCAAGTTACGGCTGGTCTAGCAAGTTACGGCTGGTCTGGTAAGTTACGGCTGGCTTAGCAAGTTACGCCTGGTCTAGCAAGCTACGGCTGGTTTAGCAAGTTACGGCTGGTCTAGCAAGCTACGGCTGGTTTAACAAGTTACGGCTGGTCTAGCAAGTTACGGCTGGTCTAGCAAGCTACGGCTGGTCTGGTAAGTTACAGCTGGCTTAGCAAGCTACGGCTGGTCTAGCAAGCTACGGCTGGTTTAGCAAGTTACGGCTGGTCTAGCAAGCTACGGCTGGTCTGGTAAGTTACGGCTGGCTTAGCAAGTTACGGCTGGTCTAGCAAGCTACGGCTGGTTTAGCAAGTTACGGCTGGTCTAGCAAGCTACGGCTGGTCTGGTAAGTTACGGCTGGCTTAGCAAGTTACGGCTGGTCTAGCAAGATACGGCTGGTTTAGGCAGCAGTTACGGCTGGTCTAGCAAGTTACGGCTGGTCTGGTAAGTTACGGCTGGCTTAGCAAGTTACGGCTGGTCTAGCAAGCTACGGCTGGTTTAGCAAGTTACGGCTGGTCTAGCAAGCTACGGCTGGTTTAGCAAGTTACGGCTGGTCTAGCAAGCTACGGCTGGTCTGGTAAGTTACGGCTGGCTTAGCAAGTTACGGCTGGTCTAGCAAGCTACGGCTGGTTTAGCAAGTTACGGCTGGTCTGGTAAGTTACGGCTGGCTTAGCAAGTTACGTCTGATCTAGCAAGCTACGGCTGGTTTAGCAAGTTACGGCTGGTCTGGTAAGTTACGGCTGGCTTAGCAAGTTACGGCTGGTCTAGCAAGCTACGGCTGGTTTAGCAAGTTACGGCTGGTCTAGCAAGCTACGGCTGGTTTAGCAAGTTACGCCTGGTCTGGTAAGTTACGGCTGGCTTAGCAAGTTACGGCTGGTCTGATAAGTTACGGCTGGCTTAGCAAGTTACGGCTGGTCTAGCTGGGCTAGCTCTAGGGCAGCTGTTACGTATTCCAGTGAATCAAAAAAAAAGAACCGGTAATAACATCGTATGTGCGGAAAAAGGATTATTCTCATGCTAATAAATTGTGATTTTAAAATCATGATATCACGGAAAGTTTTTAAGATCACAAACATCGATATGAGGTATGCTATAATCTAAAGACAACATAACGTGGCGAAAATTTGTTTGAAAAATTTGAAAATTGAATTGTCAGCGAACGTACACAATTGTCAGCGAACGTACACAACACCTTGTTGCGACTGAGACTAAATCAGGAGACGTCACCTGATTTTGCATCGCCATAGTAGAAGCGCGTTTGCCACTTCTGCCGTTTTTAAGAGTTCGATGATCACAAAGTAATTCTTTCACCTGTTTCAGTTATTGAGAAGCCTGTTGATGGCACATTAAATCAGAAATTAGCATAGAGCATATTTCGAAATTAGTTGACCAATTTACTGAAGAAGAGAACTTAATAGCTATGTTTGTCGATCTGAACAGGAAATACAATTCGACTTTGAATATGTGTGTTTAAAGAATTTTATTTATCATTTAAGACATTTCTGTCGCTTACATGATAAAAATAACTAAATAACAATTTAAATTTTCGACGTCACACTTTACATTCACATAAAACACAAACAAATCAAAAATACATAAAAACTAATCAACGTTTAGGTAATAAAAAATACAAATATCAGATACCTGTCTTAACAAAAAACACAGACAAAAGAAATCCTTAAACAAAATAAAACAAAATAGGCTATGAATCTATTACATTTTTCTTGGGTATATAAATATGAGAACTAGGTACTTGCCACAACTGGATCACATATTTTTTTATTTATATAGATATATTCAGATTTTTTTTTTTTATAGAAAGGTTTAATTATTTTACGCTTCAGATATAATATATTTAGCCAATTGTTTTTTGAATGCGTGAAGTGAATTTACATTTTTTATGTTAGAGGGTAGTTTGTTAAATAGTTGCGCTCCTTCAACGGTAGGCATTGACTTGCCGTAATTCGTTCTAAATCTTGGAATAACAAGGTAGCTCGCACGCCGAGTTCGCCGCTCGATCACTTGTTTGCGCTTTGTGAACGTAATGTTAGTATGGATATTCCCATGAAGACTTTTCGAATGAACATACATATGTTATATTTATAAAGTTTTTTTAAGGTCATTATTTTAGTTTCATTGTAAATTTTTTGTGTTGGTGTTAAATAATGGTAGTTGAATAGTATTTTAATAATTTTATTTTGTAACCGTTGAAGTTTAGCTAACCTTGTTTTCGACGCACAGCCCCAAATTTCAATCAAATATGACAAATGAGGTTTTACCAGAGCATTATAAATTGTATATCGTAGTTTATTTGGTAAACAGCGCGCAATATTGCGGAGCGCACCACACTGTGCTACCAATTTACTTTTTACATGTTCTATATGAGTCTGCCATGTTAGCTGACTATCCAAATACAAACCTAGATATTTTTCATAAGATTTGAGTTGTATTGGTTCATTATTTATTTTTAAGGAGGGGTATGGGGGTATTTGTTTGTTTTTGGCTTTAAATATAATATAACAAGTTTTTGAGACGTTTATTGTTAACAATTTATTTTGGAACCAGTTATGCAGAGTGTTTAGATCTTCTTGCGCTTGCATAATTAAGTCCTGAATTGATGAACCGAAATAGAATAAACAGGTATCGTCTGCGTAAAGAGTGATATGACCATGCAAACCCAAGTTATGTATATTGTTGATGTAAAAAACAAACATTAAGGGTCCTACGATGGAACCTTGTGGAATTCCACACTTGATAGGCAAAGAGCTGCTTTGAGTATTGTTATCCATTTTAACTAATTGCGATCGTTTTGAAACATAGGATGCAATTAATTTTAATGCTGTATCGATAAAACCAATAGATTCGAGTTCTCTCAAGAGTATTTCGTGGCTGATAGTATCAAATGCTTTTTAAATCTATAAAATACCTAGAGAAATATTTTTATTATCGATATTTTGTTTAATTTCAGTGACAAGATCAATAGTAGCTGTTAAAGTGTTACTTTTAGGTCTAAACCATATTGTTGGTCTGAAATGTAATTGATCGACTCCAAATATTTTTCTATTCTGTTATGTATAATTTTTTCTAGGATTTTTGATAGTACTGGCAATACAGAGATAGGCCTGTAGTTGCCTGGATCAGTTTTGACACCTGATTTGTAAATTGGAGTGACTTTGGCTACCTTAAAGTTATCTGGAAAGATTCCTCCTTCCAGTAATTTGTTAAAAGAGTTTGTCAGTGGACCCGATATAAGTTTTTTTATAGATTTTATTGCTTTTGTACTAATTCCATCTAAACCAACGCTACAATTTGAATCAAGATTGCTAATAATAGTTAAAATTTCTTTTTCAGTACATGGCTCAAAGTTTGAAATAGTTGACGTAAGCTCAGAAGGCTGTAATGATGTATGCATATAATTTTGGTGATATTGTTTAGGTATCCTGTCAGCCAACAGTGGCCCTATATTTGCAAAGTATTCATTGAAAACTTGACAGATTTTTATCGGGTCTATTACGTCTTGAGAATTAATTATAAGTTTTGGTGGAGCACAAGTTTGTTTTACTTTGTTACTAGCTAAAGTATTAACCAAATTCCACATTTTCTTAGGGTTTTTGTCATATTTTGTAAATTCTTTAAGGTAATATATCTTTTTCGTTTCTCTAATAAGTTTGGCCACCTGGTTTCTTTTTTTCCGAAAATTTTCTTCTAGTTCTTTATCGTTTCGTTTCTTCTTAAGCTCTGCCCATAATATGTTTCTTTCGTTAATCTCTGCAATCACGTTTTTTGTTTATCCAGTCTTTTTGTGGGTGATTCAGTATTTTAGTTTTAGTTATTTTGCTACTTTCGACGCAAATTTTGATCTTTTCTTCTAGCTTTGTATAGCTTTCATCGAAATGTTGTGGTATAGATCTTTCTACGGAATCAAATAACCTGTTGTAGTCAATGGCGTCGTATTGGTATCGTTTCTTTTTTGGCGGTCTCATCTTCTTGATTTCTATGTAGATTTGTTTATGGTCAGATAATGCAGAGTCTATTGTTACCATATGAAATGCGTCATTTTTTAAATTTGTACTGACATGGTCTATTATTGATTTTTTGGTTGCTCCCACTCTAGTAGAGTGTCTGTTATCTATTTTATTGATGATTTTGTACCCAGAACTTTTTAAAAGTTGTTGATATTGTTTAGATTTCTTATCTTTAGTAAGTAGATCGATATTAAAATCACCAAAAACAATTGCTCTGCGTCTGTTTTCTATCTGGGATTCATAGTGTTCAAGAAATTCCTTATAATTGGTATTTCCAGGATAATATACAACACCAACCTCGAGGTCATATTTTTGCAACTGTATCCATAGGAAATTATTTCCTTCAATGTACTTCGACTCTGTCATACTATGGTTCAGGTTATTATGTACAAATGCAGATACTCCACCACCACGAGAATCCGTTCTGTAGTTGCAGTAATGTGTGTAGTTAGGAATCTGAAGTTGTAATACTTGAGCTTCCGTGCGGATCCATGTTTCGGTTAACAGAACTACATGCACAGTGGTAGGTATAGCTTGCAGTATGCATTTTAGCTCATCTAATTTTCCTTTTTTGCATATACTTCGAGCATTGAGGTATAGAAAAGTTAAACGAGATTTATTTGTGGGAAAATTTTGATAACTGTTCAATATTTCGTATGTGTTTATTTTTGTTGTAGTGACATTAGTAGTTGGCTTTACTTTTTTTGAGTTTTTTGTGCTGTTTTTTATTATTGTTGGCATGCCATTGATATATTTTATAGTAAGATCGCGCTCTCCGTTGTCTTCTCGACGTTTAAGTTCATCTTTTAATGACTTGAGAAAATTTTGTTGTGCTGGTGTCTGGTCAGAATATAGTTTTACGCCATTTGGTAGCTTATCTTTATTTCGAAGCAGTTTTTTAACTGGACTTTGTCTTTCGAAGCATACCTTTATACTTCGGTTCTTGTTCGGGATCGGCTTACCAATTCGAAATATTTTGATTGGTTTCGGAATATCAGTATCCAGCAAAGAAATGATTTTCCATACATTTTCTTCGTCATACGAAATCCTCTCTTCTACTCGAGAAAAGGTAGATTCAGACAGACCAACGAGGATGATATTCTTCGCTCTGCTGTTGCGATTTTGCATTTCTTGGATGACATTCTCACCAAAGTTTAAATAATTTTCTGACGTAAACGGTATTTCTTTTGAGGAGTTTTTTATATCGTTAATATCAGACTCGAGTAGTTTAATCTTATTTTCCCCTTGAGTGATCGAGTTCTCCAGTATAGTTACGTGGTTTTTTTAGACTTTGTTGTTCCGACAAAACTTTCGAAGTTGATGTTCTTATATTGTCGATCTGTGTCATGACTCCATCAACCTTCTCCTGTAATATATTTGTGGTTAGCTCGTTCGAGGTTTTCATATCGGTTATCTGGGTTTTGATGTCAGTAATACTATCTTGCATTTTCTGCATGATCTGCTCGTTTGAACCGACATATTTTTCTAATAAGGAGCTGATATGGGTCATTTCTGCTCTCATATTGGATAAGTCATCGGAACATCGACATTCATTTAACCATTTACGTTTGTTACGCTGAGTAATATTCGTATCCACACTAAGATTACTTAACTTCGATAAGTCCGGTTGCGATCCACCGGCGCTTGTAGTAGTGCATATTGTGCGTGGTGGCGATCTTTGGACACTCATGCTTTGTATGTGTGTGACACGGTGTTGAGATCTGCTGAGGTGCGACAGAGTCAAAAAATAGCGACTGACCTTTTCTCCCAGAGGTGAAGGCGGGTCGGGAGCGCGGTGGTACCGCAGCGCGTGAACGATGTGCGGAAGCGCAACGATAATTTTTTGTCAACACTTTCAATTTATTTAGTGTCCTAATGTCTAATGCATTTATGACTTAATTTGAATGGCAGTAATTAAAGGATTTTTGGCAAAAATTAAAAACACGTCTATTCGGTGCGACTGACGAAAGAATATAATATAATAGTATATAATAGTATAATATAATATAATAGTAGAATATAATAGTATAATACATGCAAGTACGAATCCATCTAAAGCTATGTGGGGAATCGTGAACACGGAGAGAGGGGAAAAACCATGCCCTTAGGTTGAACTTTTCCGAGATTGTAAAAGATTGTATCGACAGTAAGTTTAGTTCGCCAAAAAATGCCGTTAATGCTATGAATGTTCGGTTTTTGAATGCAGCGTCTGCCTGTAGGGCGCCTAAAGCTAATGCTGCTACTGTATGTAAATTTTTAATATCAGCCCGTCAGGCGTCTGACCGTTCCCTCAGACTAACAAGTTTTTCGGCTGATGAGGTATTCCGCATAGTCTCTTCCAGGATACCTCCGAAAAAGTCAAAAGATATATACGGTGTGTCCATGGAGCTAATTAAACTAGCAATTTTGCCTCTAGCTCCGGTTCTCGCCACACTGTTTAATAAGTGTCTTAGGGAGGGCTCGTACCCGTCGCCGCTGAAGTTATCGAAAGTGTCCCCGATATTTAAAGGCAAAGGCAAACGGGACGATATTGATGGATATAGACCAGTATCGATTATACCAGCGATTGCCAAAGTGTTCGAAAATGGCTTGAGTTCGCGATTAGTGGCCTACCTATCAGAAACCGAGGCGCTGTGTGAACAACAATACGCATACCGCGAAGGGAGGTCTACGACTTCTCTAACACGTGAAGTGATTCGTAGTGTGTTGGCTGCCCGTGAACATAAAGAGCAAGTAGCCGTCTTGTGCTGTGACTTATCGAAGGCCTTCGACGTCGCAGACCATGAGACCTTAGCGTTAAAACTGAAACACTATGGCATAGCTGGGAAATCATACGAGGTATTGACTGACATGTTACGAGGCCGCTCTCAAGTAGTGGATGCTGGCGATGGCGATAATAAATCAGACCCGCTGCCTTCGTCTATGGGAGTACCGCAGGGTTCGTCAGTTTCAAATATAATGTTCTCTCTCCTACTAAACGATCTACCCGAAGCCGTAAAGAGTGCAGGCATATTCGTGTATGCAGATGATGTAGCTGCCGTAGTCACAGCTCTTACAATAGAGAAACTAGAAGATAAATTAAATATTGTAATTGGCTGCTTAAATTCATGGTTTAGTGCCAACGGTTTTATGCTAAATTCAAAAAAGACACACTATATTCACTTTTGTCTGTCGGGACACCATACAAAACCGCTAAAAGTCTCGCTAAATGGTGTTAGGATTGAGCAGGTACAGAACACCGCATTTTTGGGGTTCGAGATTGATCGCAGCATGACGTGGGAACACCACATCGACAAGATGTGTGCTAAAGTTAGCAGTGCGTGTTTTGCGCTAAGACGAGTATCCCGAGTGATGTCTGCGGAAGTGTCACGTGCATGTTACTTCGCCACAGTGCATTCTCGGTTACAATACGGCGCCGAGCTATACGCGCGCGCTGCCGACTGGGAGCGTGCGTTCCGCGCCCAAAAACGTGCGTTCCGTGCCGTACGTGCCATCATTGGCGTATCGCAATGTACATCCGTAAGACCATACTTCAAAGAGCTTGGGATACTTACGTTACCTGCTATCTTGATCTATCAAGTGGCTGTGTATGTCAAAAATAATCTAGAATCGTACAACACGCGAGGAGAGAGACATTCTCGTAACATACGCAACACCGACAAGTTGGATGTTATACCACACTTTCTCACGAGGTCACAGAAGTTGACTCACATTATGGGACCGGAAGTTTATAACACTCTTCCGAAAATAGTTATATCGGCCCCAAGTTTTGGCAGCTTCAAATACAGATTAAAGTGCTGGCTTATCGATCAAGCTTTTTATAGTTACAGCGAATTTTTAGAGAGTGATGGCAAAGTTCCCATAAAAATGTAAAGAAATAAATTTGACATGGGTCAGTACAATTATATTAAAACCATATTATACTCGTATAATGCTTGACAGTTTTCTGTACAATAATTGTTATAATACAGGAAAGTAGTCATTTCAAACTTTGAAAATGTATACAATTTTGTATGCTCTTTCTTTTGTTTTGTTTTTTATTAATTGACGTGTAAATTGTACATTTATGAATAAAGTACTTTGACTTTGACTTAAGTAGAGAGATACACTGAAATGCAATGAGGTATTCAATCTGAGCTGAAATGAGTCATCTTGTCTATTGCTTTTGTTTTTCACAGATGGTCAAAAGTTGTTCGCAGGGAATGCCACAACTGAACTGGCCAGCATAAAAATGAGGTTGTATAACTTCGATACCAGATCTTCGCTGTCGTGTGTGCTCAAAGAGATCGATTCGGAATCCGAAGAAATTCGGCTGAAAATTATAGACTTGCGACTTAAGGCAAATACATGTAAGAACAAGGGCCAATTTTCTTTTTTACTTTTTTAATTATGGTTATTTTTTAACCCCCGACCAATAAAGGGGTGTTATAAGTTTGACGTCGTTGTCTGCCTTTCTGTCTGTCTGTGTGTTTGTCTGTCTGTGTGTTTGTCTGTCTGTGTGTTTGTCTATCTGTGTTTTTCTGTGACACAGTAGAGCTCAAACGGATGGGCCGATTTCGATGCGTCTTTTTTTTATTTGAAGGTTATTTTCCGTGCGGATGTTCTTAGCTATGTTTGGTATATATCGATTCAAGAGGGCCGCCTCCACAAAATGGCGGACAAAACATTTCTTCACGACATAGGTACCTTATTATTTTTAACCGACTTCCAAAAAAAGGAGGAGGTTATCAATTCGACCCCTATGTATGTTACCTGATTTCTCGAGAACCTCCGCACCGATTTTAAAATTTCCTTTTGTGTTCGGATGGGTATGCTTCCCGAATGGTCCCAAATAAATCTTATCGAAATCGGTCAAGCGGTTTTTTAAATATGAACCAAAAACTAAAATTTGCGTACAATTTTCTGGATGACGTAGTTGAAGATTCGACAAAAGTTATGAAACTCGATCCTGTCAATACGAAATTGTGTAAATGGATTAATAAAAACTTGTTTTTAACTCCCGACCAAAAAAAGGGGCGTTATAAGTTTGACGTCGATGTCTGTCTGTCTGTCTGTGGGACCGTAGAGCTCAAACGGATGGGCCGAATTCGAAGCGGTTTTTTTTTATTTCAAGGTTAATACCCGTGTGGATGTTTTTAGCTATGTTTGGTTAATGTCGATTTAAGATGGCCGCCTCCACAAAATGGCTGATTGGCCTGATTTCTGTTTTCACAACTCCCTTAATATGGGTATCAAATGAAAGGGCTTGACTTGTAGAATGTTGTACAGATAACAAATACGAGGTAGTCAGGGTTTAATCTAAATTTTTAATTCTGTACTTGTACACTAAAAAGGGTAAAATAAACTATTTTCGTACAAAAAATTAAACCGACTTCAAAACCACAAATAGGCACTCAAAAGCGAAAAATAAACTAAAATCATTATTATAAGCGCTACTCACTCATCTATTTGAAGTCGGTGCCAGTCAGTTCAAAAAGTTAGTAGATTGATTCTATGTAGGCACATGGTAAGTAGGGACAGGTAAGTAGTATATATCCACTACCTGTTAGATTTGGCTGGCACGGACTTCAAATAGATGAGTGAGTAGCGGTTATAATAATGATTTTAGTTTATTTTTCGCTTTTGAGTGCCTATTTGTGGTTTTGAAGTCAGTTTAATTTTTTGTTCGAAAATAGTTTTTAATTTTCAATTTCTAATTTTGTTCTTGTCTTATCTGTGCCAGGCTTTTTACTTATGGCACATGGGCTTTCAGAGGAGGTTAAGATCCTTCTCTCTTTTTGAAATTCCTATTATTTGTAGTATAGACGATACGAGCAAGACATATGTGTCGTTTTGACAAAAAAAATTTTTTTTGTTAGTTTTGTCTGAACGATGTAATCTTAGATTTCACAAAAAAAAATTAGATGTAGATACTACGAGTATGATGTAGATAATGTAGATACGAGTGTAGTTTCAAGTTGATGTAGATTTTTTCCGGAGTACTACTATTAAAAAATTTGTTTTTTACACTGAAATTTTCGAAGCCGTTATTTTAAAACTTAATTTTATTTTTTATTGACAGCATCACCTAAAATTTCACACTCGCTCATGCCAAAAAACAAAGGGGAATCTTTTGAAACAAATTGTAATAGAGGTAAGAAGGTATTTTTAGTCTTCCTAATATTACAGGCGAGTCGCTTTTTATCTATACTAACATCACAATCACACGAAGAGATTAAAAGAAGACGATGAAATAATTGTGATTGTTTCAAGACCCTCTAATTATAAGCTACGGCGGTGTTTCATTATTTGTGAGCGACGAATTTAAATGTATACCATTTAAGGTAATTGACCAATTATTTATAATTTTTTATTTATTTATTTATTATCGACAGAGTTCCACTGTGAGCTTGCTGCTGTAGAGATTAATCTTAAGGTAAATAAGGTTATCATTATAGTATGTACAGAACAGGAAACGGTAACTTAAAAATATTTTATAGCGTAATGAAAAAATTATTCGCCTTGCTGAGCAACTTCTCTGATAGACACGTCATTTTAGCTGGAGATTGGAATATTGACTTTCTGAAAAAACTCTACTAGTAAAACTAAATTAAATGATGTGATGCGTGCATGTGGTTACCAAAATCTGGTTAATTTTCCTACCAGATATGAAGATAAATCATGTACGTCAGTGGATTGCATTGTTTCAAATCTACAGAGCCCAATAATATCCATATCACCTTTAGCAGTTTCTGACCACGATGCTCAATTTGTAAACATTGTATCGCAGAAAAACACTAAGCCAAATATATATCACAGTCGAACGGCGGATAATTACTGAATCAGGGTTAACTGATTTTTGCAATGCTATGTTGGCATACGATTGGGACGAAATATTTAAAACCTACAATCACGATACTTTTGACAAATTTGTGAATAAATTCCTTTGGAATTTTAATGTATTTTTTCCTTTAAAAACGACCAAAACTATACTTAAACAAAGCTGTCCATGGATAACTAATGACATCAAGAAATTACAACAAGAAATACATGATTTACATCAGCTACAACGTCAGTATCCAGAAATTTCTAGAACAATAATAAATAACAAGAAAAAATATAGAGACGAACATATCAAAGAAAATAAAAAGAAATACATTGGTGATATCATCTCAAATGATAAAAACCCTAAGAAGGTAGTATGGAACGTCATTAAAAAAGAAACGAATAAAAACGTAAAGAAATGGGATTGGTCCCTTGTAGATAGTGCGAGTAACGTATCGGTACCCGAAGACGAAATTACTAAACATATTAATAAATACCTTGTTTTAACATCAAACAATTTGAGCATTAACAGTCCTCCCGATGTGGAAGCAGCAGTGTTATTTCTGAAAAATAGAGTTCAAGACCAATACAATTTTCAATTTGACACTGTTACTTCTACGCAAGTTCTAATTTTAGCAAAAATAAAATTAAAAAAGTCTGATACCAAAGATATCTACGATGTGTCTGGCAATTTCTTACTCAGCGCCTTATTTAATCTCAAAGATCATTTCACATACTTAATAAATAATATTCTCCAGTCTAGCACTTATCCCGACTTTCTGAAAAAGTCAAGATTGACACCGCTCTATAAAGGCAAAGGTGAAAAGTCATCCGTCAATAACTACAGACCTATTACAATTGTACCGACTATCTCGAAACTCATTGAATTCCTAATGGCACAGAATATAATGGCCTATTTTAGTCGGCATACGGTGATCGCCGACACGCAACATGCATATAGAATTGGCCGCTCTACAATTTCTGCAGTTCATGCTCTCGTCGAAAATGTTGTAGGGGGTCTGGAGAGTAAATTTAAAGTAGCCACAATTTGCTTAGATTTATCTAAAGCGTTTGACTCTATAAATCACGAGCTTTTGTTAGGAAAGCTCACGATCTACGGATTTAAGGACGAGAGCTTGGCCTTAACAAAATCTTTCTTATTGAACAGGGAACAAACAGTAGAGATAAAAATCGATAATAAACGACAAAAATCCAACCCTCATTGTATCAACACAGGCGTTCCTCAAGGATCGGCGCTCGGAAATATCCTTTTTTTTATTTTTCGTTAATGATATATCCATGCTGGAAATAGACGGAAGAATTATTCATTATGCAGACGACACCACGATAATTTTAAAGACTAGCTCTATTGAAGACTTAATTACAAAAATCAGAGCAACTCTCTCAAAACTCAATTATTGGTTTGGAATTAATGGGTTACATTTGAATGCGGATAAAACAAACATTATGTTCTTTAATCTTAAAGCCCATAACCAAAGGATCTTACCTGTGAATTAGGGGGTCCGATCTCAGCTGTCCACCATCGCCAACTACACGGAGAAGGTCAACCAATAGAGCTAGTGTTTTTTGTGCGTGTTTTGTTAATGCTATAGAACCTATAGGTATTTTTATGACTAGCAGCATCCTGTGGTTTTACTTGCATAATTATTTCCCTCGTATAGGAGGGAATTAATTATAATCATTTAGGAGGTCCTAAATGATAAGCCACTTCAGCGTAAATATTTTCAGCATTTAATTATTTTTTCTGAAAAATCAAAAACCGACTACAATTTAAAATTAACTTCAGACACTCGATAAAATTTCATAACAAGAACAAAATTAAAATTTTGATTAACCCCGACTACCTTAGATTTGTTATCTGTACAACATTCTACTAGTCAAGCCCTTTCATTTGATACCCATATTAAGGGAATTGTGAAAAGGAAATGTAATTCGCCATTTTGTGGTAGCGGCCATCTTGGATTTGAAATTTGTCATAGTGCAAAGTATTCTACTAATCAAGCCCTTTCATTTGATACCCATATTGAGGTAGTAGTGAAAAATATTATATAATTCGCCATTTTGTGGTGGCGGCCATCTTGGATTTGAAATTTGTTATAGCGTTTGGTACTCTACTAGTCAAGCCCTTTCATTTGATACCCATATTGAGGTAGGTTGTGAAGAAATATTTTGTCCGCCATTTTGTGGAGGCGGCCATTTGAATCGATATTAACCAAACATAGCTAAGAACATCCGCACGGATATTAACTTTCAAATAAAAAAACCGCATCGAAATCGGCCCATCCATTTGAGCTCTACGGTGCCACAGACAGACACACACACAGACAGACAGACAGACAGACAGACAGACAGACAGACAGACAGACAGACAGACAGACAGACAGACAGACAGACAGACCGACAGACAGACAGACAGACAGACAGACAGACAGACAGACAGACAGACATCGACGTCAAACTTATAACACCCCTTTTTTTTGTCGGGGGTTAAAAAGTTATCCACTAACTCTAGACAAATAAAAGTAAATTTCAAAAACCGCCTCACTTATTTAGTTAAAATCTAAATGGAACTCCTGAACTATGATTCACTAAACAAACAAGAACCAAATTAAGAAATTTTGTTTAACCGCCGACTACCTCGGATTTGTCATCTGTAGGTACAACATTCTACTAGTCAAGCCCTTTCATTTGATACCCATATTGAGGTAGGTTGTGAAGAAATATTTTATCCGCCATTTTGTGGAGGCGGCCATCTTGAATTAATATTAACCAAACGTAGCTAAGAACATCCGCACGGATTAACCTTCGAAAAAACTGCATTGAAATCGGTCTATCCTTTTAAGCTCTACGGTGCCACAGACAGACACATACACAGACAGACAGACATCGACTTCAAACTTATAAAACTCCTTTTTTTGGTCAGGGGTTAAAATGAACCATCAAAATCGATTCACAATAGGCAGAACTATCACATAACATTCATACAGAAATACAACCCAATTGCGAACCTCCCATTTTTGAAATGTGTTAAAATCCTTTTAATAATATATAAATGTATACGTTGAGTACAGTCACAAATATTATTGCGTCGAGCTTGCCTAGGTACACTGTGAATTGTTTTTTTTTTTTTGTTACTTTACCTGTCTATGTATGTTTGTGTCAATGTAACATGTTTGTGTCAATTTTGTATAATAATAAATGAATTAATAAAATATATATATTATACGTAATACGAAAGTTAGGATGTTTGAATATTTGGTGGTCATAAATATGAAATTTTTAGTATAGACGTTCGTTACTCTTTCATGCAAAAAGTACTGAAATAATTTGGATGAACACAGATATTTTCCCGGGAAAATATAAAATAAAAACAACGCTATAAAAGACACTAAAATAGTATTAAATACTGAATCTGGTCACACTGGCTACACAAAACAGAGAGCCTCTTTCAAATGAGACCTATCCTATAATATGAACATAATATACATATTTTGTCTCCAAATCTATGGTTCTATCAATATCAATTTTATTATATAACTAGCTGAACCCGCTACTTCGTTCGCGTAAGCAGATGTTACTGACTTATACATTAATTGTAATTATCGTACGTCAAATATTTGGATAAGTAGTCATTGAAAACCCTTTGAGTTTATTGAATTATGAGTGAATTTGTTTTCCACACAAAATTTATTTAATTTTATCATCTTTATTTTTCTTTTTTTAAACAAAATCAAACATACTTAGTAAGGTTTCGTAGTATCGAACATAGCCGCAAGTGTTAAGTTTGTAGGATTTTCATAGGATACATTATGAAAAGTCTGAAGCTAATGTGCATGATCTGATACCTACTTACCCACTTATTTTTATCCGCAAGCTGTTTTCTAGCTGTTACCCCGCGACTTCGCCGTAGTAAAATTTTGAACGAAGCCTGTGTGGAATCAAAATAATTAAAATTTTGAGTTTTAATGATATTCAAGCAAGTTGAACCCGTAAATCTAAGCCAAGTCCTAGTGAAATGTTAATGTATGAATTTAATTGTAGGTAACACAGAAAAAAATCAAGAACGAAAGAATCCAAATTTGGCATCATAATTTACAATACAATTTAGAATACCAGTAACGCCACCTAGTGATGAAAGAAAAAATACATACCGCAATAGCGAAACATCGATTTAAATGGCCTTTAGTGCTTTTAGATTTAAACTGGCATTAGCGCCGTCTAATGAGAATATTATGTTGCTTGTTATTTTGCTTGTGAACGCAAATCACCTATGTTATCTACGCCAAAACGGGTGCATATATTTTTCATTTTGGCTTTTACCT
Organism: Ectropis grisescens; assembly: GCA_017562165.1. Taxonomy (NCBI): domain Eukaryota; kingdom Metazoa; phylum Arthropoda; class Insecta; order Lepidoptera; family Geometridae; genus Ectropis; species Ectropis grisescens. Next base: position 1,807,923 of record CM029796.1, read on the forward strand.
TACCATCACATCAAGTTCCTTACGAAAATATATGCTATATTAATATGGAGTTAAATGAAAATGTAGACTTATTAGCCCATGTGAAATTTTAGACTCTAAACTATATGTGTTTCGTATGTCAACCCATATCGTTGTGCCGTTTTACGTGATAGTTAATATTTGTTTCCTTAGGGCCCATGCTTCTTTTCAGGTTGATAGGTAATAAATATATAAATGTGGTATTTCAGACTATGAGTTATTTTTGTTTCAATTTTCTACCAAATTTGCTTAGTCTTTCCGACGTCATAGTAACCTATAAGTAACCGATTTTTTGACTGCCCTAGTGGCTTAGTTGGTAGTAGCTCTGCCTGCGAAGCGTTTGCACTGTGTCTGGGTGTTTCTATGTACAATAAGTATGTATTTAAAACTATATAAGTATTATATCAGCTATCTGGCTGCCATCACACAAGCTTTGCTTAGTTTGGGGTCAGATGGTGTTGTGTGAATTGTCCACCACCAATATTTATTATAGATTTGCTATTTCTGAGTTCAAACTACGTGTGTTTCGAATTCCATCCAAATATGTTCAGCCGTTCCAACGGTGTCCTGTAAATATTATGAATGCCACTGTTTGGATGTTTGTTACGTAATACATTGAGTACTTATACATAGGCAATGTTTAGCCTATGTGTTCTTCCAGACTGTAATCTAATTCTATTTCAAATTTCAACCCGATCACTTGATACGTTCCGCCATGATTAAAGCGGCAATAGAAATACATCATCTGCGAAAATTTCAACTGTCTAGCTATCATCGTTCTTAAGATACAGCCTGGTGACAGACGGACGGACGGACGGACGGATAGCGAAGTCTCAGTAATAGGGTCCCGTTTTTACTCTTTGTGTACGGAATCCTAACAACGGTCTGCTTCGGTCACCGAAGCTTGTTGAACACTAACTACCTTTAAATTTTAAACAGTATTTGGATTGAAATAATACGTTTTCTAATAAGTTACGGCTGGTCTAGTAAGTTACAGCTGACCTAGTCGGGAGAACGGCGACTGTCGATCCGGAGATCCAGGGTTCAAAACCACGCGCACCACTGTCTTTTCAGAATCATGTTCGTAATGCCAGTAATTAAAACGGTGAAGGAAAACACCGTGAAGAAACCGAAATCTACCTATAATCTTAGTTCTAAGTCATATGTCATCCACCAACCGACACTGGGCCAGCGTGGTGGATTATAGCCTTGTCTCTCTCCTTGCGAGAGAAGGCCCCGACGCCCAGCAGTGGGAACATTTAATGGGTTGTTTATGCTGCTTTTTATTATGCTGTATGTTTTCTCCAAAATACAAAAATCTACTTCAATGACAGGTAATATAATTCTGTCATTCGACTAAATTTTATAAGAGGGTTTAACTATGTCGTACAGATAAATAATTAAATAAGCTGATTTTAGTTTTATGTTGATATTTGAAAAACTACCTCCCTGTTTTCGATATCTAAGATCACCTCTGAAGTATTTTCTACCAAACAAAAAAGGAATTATCAAAATCAACTAACAATTAGCAGAGTTATCGCGTAAAATAAAACCAAATAAAAAAACATGCAACCCGATTGAGAACATCCTCCTTGTTTGAAATCGATTATAACCGAATGATGTTTGTTTTTCCACAGAAAAATATATTTTTGACATTTATTTTGTCATCCAAGACGACGCGACGCGATCACGTGGGCACTTTCTAGAATCTGGAATCTAGATATTCTGTGGATCGTCTGTGATACGCAGAATACTTAGAAGTTAGTTGTACCGAACGCGCCGCGCGTGTCGTTATTATTTAATGTTTGTGTAATTTCCGAACCAACAGACCGATATTGTTCAAATGTTGACGGGACAATATAAAAAATGTGTTCTTTCTAACAAAAAAATAATTAATTAAATTAAACAACGCAAACATGAGTTACAACCAAATACACATTCTGACTTTCACCCCTTCCCGCAAGAAAACCGATCAGAATTTGGGGATCAAAAGTAGCCTACAGCAATGTCCTTGGTATAAACTAAAATCATGCCAAGTTTCAGCTAAATTGAATCAGTAGTTTCGGCGTGATGCGTGATCCCTATACAGAAAGACAGACAGACAGACAGACAGACAGACAGACAGACAGACATGAAAGAAAAAAAATGCAGTTTCGCCATCAGTATCGACTATGGAGTGCCCCAAAAAAATTTTTTTCAAAATATCTTCAATGTACAGAATTCGACCCGTTACAGTTTTATTATAAGTATAGATTGAGAATACCAATTTTATTTTTAACCGATTTAAAAAAAAACGAAAAAGTTTTCAATTCGATTGTACCTATGTTTTTTTACGTTTTGTGATAGCTCCGCCAATTGAGATATTTTTTTTAAATAAGGAGTGACGAGACGAGCAGGCATGTGCCTGATGGTAAGCAACGTGCCTGCCACATACTAGCACAGTGACACGCAGCTATTGGAACACGAAGAGTCCAAATCATTACCTAGCACTGCACTGCGCTCGTCCCCCAGAGATCTAAGGTATTATATCTCTAAGCCCTGTAATTTCTCTGGAAACATTGCCATTGAAACCGGAACACAGTAATGTTTGCACATTACTGCTTGGCGGTTGAGTAGAATAACTGGCAAAGGTACTTTGGTACGTACCTAAGGTACGTGTGGTACTTCCCCAGACGGACTGCCAATTTTGACGGTTCTCTTTTTGATAGATCATAGTGGTCCCATTAAATTTTTATTTTGCTGGGTAATGATTTGGACTCATGTTCCAATAGCTGCGTGTCACTGTGTTGTTATGGGCAGGCTTGTTGCTTACCATCAGGCACATGCCTTGCTCGTCTCGTCACTTTTTAACCGACTTCAAAAAAGGAGTTTTCTCAATTCGACCGTATGTATGTTTTTTACAACAAAAAACTGTACCCTTTCAAGATGGCAGCAAACGGACATGCTATCTGAGGCGATTATGTTCACAGGTCGCGACCTCATTCGAGAGATATACTTAATTTAAGTGTTAATTTTGGAACAAAGACTTTGGTGGCGATAAAAAACAGTATTTAATTGCAACATATATTTTGCGTGAACATCATGAAATGGATACCTATTGCTTAGTGTTGCACAATGTTATTTTATCCCAAACCAACCAACACCCGATAAAATTTGTGAAATCGCATATCAATGAATGGACACGTTGACTCAGTGCTCTAGATTTCGGGTTTCTCCGCAAAAACACAGGCGCCATATCTATTTCGTTATAATATTTATATTCGGTTGTTTCACTGGCGGGAACTCGCGTTTACAATTTGGGCGGGAAAACGGGTGCCAAATTACAACATTTTTTTGAAGTTAACGATTTTTTATATGCATAACCGAACATAAATCTTAACGTGATTTATCTCAATATAGAAACCGGTTCAAGCAGACGCCATTAAAACCAAATTAATGGGTATACCTTCCCAAAAATGTTTTTTCCCACCAAAATCCGACCGCAAAATAATTTTGTTGATTCTCGTCATTCGGTGTGTTACCAAAGTGTATCAAGCGGATAGGAGCCACCTCTAAACTACACTAAACAGATGATACATTATCATCTGTCTGGTCGGTTTCCTGGTATTGTTTTAAAAATAAATAATTAAGCATAAACTGCGCCCACTAAATGCTCCCATTGCTGGGACTCTGGCCTCTCACAAGCCATAATCCACCACGCTGGCCCAGTGCGGGTTGGTGGATGACACATAACTTCGAAAGATTCTAGGTACATGTCGATTTCCTCACGATCTTTTGCTTCACCAATTTAAGTAAACGACATTACTCACATGACTTCGAAAATACAGTGGTGCGCGTGGTTTTGCACGCAAATATAAATAATCTATACTTATAATAAAACTGTAACGGGTCGAATTCTGTACATTGAAGATATTTTGAAAAATTTTTTTTTGGAGCATTCCATAATCGATACTGATGGCGAATCTGCATTTTTTTTCTTTCATGTCTGTCTGTCTGTCTGTCTGTCTGTCTGTCTGTCTGTCTGTCTTTCTGTATAGGGATCACGCATCACGCCGAAACTACTGATTCAATTCAGCTGAAACTTGGCATGATTTTAGTTTAAACTAAGGAGATTGCCGTAGGCTACTTTTGATCCCCAAATTCTGATCGGTTTTCTTGCGGGAGGGGGTGAAAGTCAGAATGTGTATTTGGTTGTAACTCATGTTTGCGTTGTTTAATTTAATTAATTCTTTTTTTGTTAGAAAGAACACCTTTTTTATATTGTCCCATCAAAATTTGAACATTATCGGTTTGGTGGTTCGGGAAATTACACAAACATTAAATAATAACGACACGCACGGCGCGTTCGGTACATACTAACTTCTAAGTATTATGTGTATCACAGACGATCCACAGAATATCTAGATTCTAGATTCAAGAAGTGCCCACGTGATCGCGTCGCGTCTTCTTGAATGACAAAATAATTGTCAAAAATATATTTTTGTGTGGAAAAAGGAGGAGGATGAGAACATCCTCCTTCAAACAAGGAGTTTGAGGAACATCCTCCTTGTTTGAAGGAGGATGTTCTCAATCGGGTTGCATGTTTTTTTATTTGGTTTTATTTTACACGATAACTCCACTAATTGTGAGTTGATTTTGATAATTCTTTTTTTGTTTGGTAGAAAATACTTCAGAGGTGATCTTATATATCGAAAACAGGGAGGTAGTTTTTCAAATATCAACAAAAAACAAATATCAGCTTAGATTTATCTGTATTTAATTAGTCGAACGACAGAATTAAATTACCTGTCATTGAAGTAAATTTTTGTTCTTTTGGAGAAAACATATCAGCATAATAAGTAGCAGCATAAACAACCCATTAAATGTTCCCACTGCTGGACGTCGGGGCCTTCTCTCGCAAGGAGAGAGACAAGGCTATAATCTACCACGCTGGCCCAGTGTCGGTTGGTGGATGACATATGACTTAGAACTTAGATTCTAGGTACATTTCGGTTTCCTCACGATATTTTCCTTCACCGTTTAATTACCGGCATTACGAACATGACTCAGAAAATATAGTGGTGCGTGTGGTTTTGAACCCTGGGTCTCCGGATCAACAGTCGGCGTTCTCCCGACTAAGTCAGCTGTAGCTTACTAGACCAGCCGTAACTTAACGTTTTATTTCAATCCAAATACTGTTTAAAATTTAAAGGTAGTGTTCAACAAGCTTCGGTAACCGAAGCAGACCGTTGTTAGGGTTCCGTACCTGACTTCGCTGTCCGTCCATCCTTCCGTCTGTCACCAGACTGTATCTGAAGAACGGTGATAGCTATACAGTTGAAATTTTCACAGACAATGTATTTCTATTGCCGCTTTAACAAAAAATACTAAAACTAAAATAAATATTTAAGTGGGGCTTATTTCCATACAACAAACTTGACTTTTTTTACCGTTTCTTGCTCGATACTAATAACGTACCTGTCACAGGTTGACGCTTTCACTATTCACATAATATTAAGTTTTATGTTCTCTTTAAATGCAAGTAATTAAAATAAAATAAACTTTTAAGGGGGCTCCCATACAATAAAATCATTTTATTTGCTAATGGTTCAGAACCCTTCGCGCGCGAGTCCCACTGGCATTTCACCGGTTTTATTTTTTCAAAAATTTTGTAATATCCTATCCTTTCCTAATATTATATAAATATGTCAATATTTAAATTTTTTGCTGCTCAATTACGTTGGAATGGCTGAATGTATCGAGTTAAAATTTGAAACATATTCTTGGCTTAGCTTAAGTAACACATAGGGACATATAGATAAGTAACTATACATAGGCAATGTTTGGCCTATGTGTTCTTCCAGACTATAATCTAATTGTATTTCAAATTTCAGCCCGATCACTTGATACGTTCCGCCATGATTAAGTAACAAACATCCAAACATTGACATTCATAATATTTACAGTTACAGGACAACGTTGAAACGGCTGAACATATTTGGAAGGAATTCGAAACACACGTAGTTTGTAATCAGAAATAGCAAATCGGTTACTGTGACGTCGAAAAGACTTAGCAAATTTGGTAGAAAATTGAAACAGATAACTTATAGTCTGAAATACCACACATAGTTTAGAGTCTAAAATTTCACATGGGGTCTAAGTCTATATTTTCGTTTAACTCCATATTAATCTATAATAAGTATATATTTTTGTAAGGAACTTGATGTGATAGTAAGGTAAAAGCCAAAAATTAAAAATATATGCACCCGTTTTGGCGTAGATAATACAGGTGATTTGCGTTCACAATCAAAATAACAAGCAACATTATATTCTCATTAGATGGCGCTAATGCCAGTTTAAATCTAAAAGCACTAAAGGCGATTTAAATCAATGTTTTGCTATTGTGGTATGTATTTTTCTTTCATCACTAGGTGGCGTTACTGGTATTCTAAATTGTACTAATAAGTTTTGCTGCTAAAAGGATTTTGATGCCGAATTTGGATTCTTTCGTTCTTGGATTTTTTTCTGTGTTACAATTAAATTCATACATTAACATTTCACTAAGACTTGGCTTAGATTTACAGGTTCAACTTGCTTGAGTACCTATCATTAAAACTAAAAAATTTAATAATTTTGATTCCACATAGGCTTCGTTCAAAATTTTACGCGGGCGAAGTCGCGGGTAACAGCTAAAAAACAGCTTGCGGATAAAAAGAGAAAAGTAGGTAATCAGATCATGCACATCAGCTTCAGAATTTTCGTAATGTTTCCTATAAAAATCCTACAAACTTAACACTTGCGGCTATGTTCGATACTACGAAACCTTAATAAGTATATTTGATTTTGTTTAAAAAAAGAAAAATAAAGATGATAAAATTAAATATATTTTTGGGTGGGAAAACAAATTCACTCGGTTTTTCAATGATTACATAATGCAAATATTTTGACGTACGATACTTCCAACTAATTTACACTATAAGTCAGTAACATCTGCTTACGCGAACGAAGTAGCGGGTTCAGCTAGTTATATATAAAATAAATAATTACTTTATCTGCGAGAATGGGTAGGTACAACAAGATCTTGAATGTTTACATTGAGAAATCCACAACAATCTCTCTACATAGTCTGTGATCCATAATCAATTTTACAACATGCAAATATTAAGTTGTCTAAGACAATTTTAAAATAATTTTTTTGGCTTAGTTGGTAGTAACTCTGCCTGCGAAGCCGAGTGCAAATATTTGTGTGATGAGTTTAAATATTCGCACTGTGTCTGGGTGTTTCTATGTATAATAAGTATGTATTTAGAACTATATAAGTATTATATCAGCCATCTGGCCGCCAGATTACTAGCTTTGCTTAGTTTGGGGTCAGATGGTGTTGTGTGTGAATTGTCCACCAATATTTATATTTATTTATTTAACTACTAAATCTGCCTATTCAACGGCTGCCTATTTCGCATTATTGTTTACATTTGTATTAAATTGTTTAGTAATTTATAACAAAGTAATGTTAGTGAAAGCAATGCTTACAACAAACTTTTTATGTTTCATTACGCATATTTGTGACTTCTAAAAGCCACAGTGCGGTGCGTGTGGGATTCGAACTAGTGACTCCAGATCGACAGTTGCCGTAACTTACTAGACCAGCCGTAACTTTCTTGCTCCACCAAACACTGTCTTTTTGAAGTCATATGCGTAATGCCGCTAACATAAAACGCTGAAGAAAAACATTGCGAGGAAACCGATATGCATCTAGAAATTGTCGAGGTCATGTGTCATCCACCAACCCGCACTAGGCTAGGGTGGTGGATTATGGCCTTGACTCTCTCCTTGCGAGAGAAGGGCCCGAGTCCCAGCAGTGGGAACATTTAGTGGCCTACTTATGCAAAGTATGCTAGTATACAGTATACCTATAATACACACATATAAATACACATAATGACACATTTAATAGGCAGAAAACAGTGCGGAAAAATCCCCGTCAAACTAACTCACTAATCTAAATAATATGTATTTTTATTCTAGAGCCATTATTTCAAAGTAAAGTTGAGTCTAGGCCCAATAAACCCCATTGTCCTGAAGTCTATATCTAGTTTTAAATATTATACTCAGGATAAATAAATAAACATATTTTTTTTTTAATAAGAAGTTACGAGACGAACAGGACATGTGCCTGATGGTAAGCAACATGCCTACCACATAACAGCAAGTGACACGCAGCTATTGGAACATGAAGAGTCCAAATCATTACATAGCACGCACTGCGCTCGTCACCCAGAGATCTAAGATGTTATATCTCTAAGCCCTGTAATTTCTCTGGAGACATTGCTCTTCAAACCGGAATACAGAAATGTTTTCACATGACTGTTTGGCGGTAGAATAACTGGCTACTTCCCCAGGCGGACTCTGCTAGGAGTCATACCACTACAAAAATCCATCTTAAAATATTAGATAAACCCATCTGCAGATGACGACTAAGCAATAACATATACCTAATAAAATACACATATTTATAACTAGATGTCCGCCCGGCTTCTCCCGTAGCACTGAGGGATCCCGTGCATATCTAACGGTGAAAGAATTTTGGAAATCGCTTCAGTAATTCCTGAGAATATCGCGTTCAAACAAAAAACCTCTCCAGCTACCTGCCACGCCACCTGTCGATTGCTCGTACAAACTCAGATTTAGAAGACATTGGATTAGCAAAGGTTTAAATCAAATAAATTGGAAAAGAAGTTTAAATGATGCAATCTTAGACACATGCTGTCACGTCAACGCACGGTACGAAACAAAGAGCTTACATAATTATACTACGTATAGAGTTGGAACAAACGCTTTACACCGAAAGTGCGGATCTGATCGCTCTTGTGTTGTCGCTATTGTGGAAGTATCATACTTTTGTCGCGAGTGTGCACGTCATCTGCTTACGATTGGTACATAGGAACCGTGAGGAAAACCCTGATCTATTTACCAATTCTCTATATTAGGTACCAAAGCTCTCAAAAAGGATACACATACTATAGATACAGACTTCCACCATCTCATGACCCTATACTTACTTATGGCTAATAATATTCCTGTAGAACTTTGTAATTTTTGCAGATATCAAATTTTAATTATGCTTTCTTGCTATTCCAGAATAAATAACAGTCTGCACTCCAAATTTGAAATACAAATGTCTTGCTGTATTATACAATATTTTATTAAGTAGGTAATAGCCATTAAAGACTGCACGCCCGTGAACAAAATGTATGGGTCATATGATACACCAGGAGACCTATGTAGGATGATAGAAGGGTATAAAGTAGTAAAATGCACTATGCCGTCACTTGTAAGCTGTCCAACTGAGTGCAGTTGAAGATGGGGGTTGCAACCCTCGATTATTTCTCCTTGTCGCATGATTTTTGTTCGGCATTGCGAAATAATGGATTAGAAGAGGTATTGAAACTGTATGGAACCAATGTCGAACATAATCAAATGACCAAATTTACGAGACGATTTTCTTAGCATTCCATGGATTCACCGTGCGGGTGCCGGGTCCATCGTGTGGCAGAGAGAGAAAAACTCGAGTAGTTCCCGAGACTTGTGACTCGGGCGTAGGTTTCAGGGGCCCCTTTCTGACGTACATCAACACTCACCTTCACCACTCGTTTTTCTCTCCCTGTCCAGCCAAATCTGATATGAGCCTACTAGTGCAGCTTTAGATACACGTTCTAGTATAGAACTTACTGCACTTCTGGATAAGCCAAGGTCTTTCAGTAGGTTATAGAGAGATTTTGCTGGTATACCTCTCGCTCCCACTTCTACAGCGTATAAACTAACTACATAGCCGTTTTTTGTTAATTCGTTTAGGAGGTCGTAATACTTATTTTGTTTCACCGCGTGGTCTTTAGGTATATTTGTTTCCCACGGTACGGTAAGTTCTACAAGGACTATGCGTTTCGTAGCTCTAGAAAAAAGGAAAATGTCCGGTCTGGATGACGAAACACCCACATCCTGTAAATCGTCGGAAAATCATGATTTTTTTCCACAAAAATCATGCGACAAGAAGAAATGATCGAGGTTTAGAAACCCCCCTTCAATTGCACTCAGTTGGACAGCTTACAAGTGACGGCATAGTGCTGAATCTCATTACTTTATACCCACCCTTCTATCATCCTACATAGGTCTCCTGGTGGAGCATTTGACGCATACATTTTGTTTCTGTAGTTTATTAGTACTTTAATGAAAACTAATTTCAAAAAAATATTTTGTATTTCGTCTTGTTTTGTAGATCATAATTCAGAGGGTTCAACTCTTCATTCAATAGCTGCGTGACACTGTGTTGTTATGTGGCAGGCATGTTGCTTACCATCAGGCACATGTCCAGCTCGTCTCTCACTAAAGCTTAAGCTCAATTCACAGCCCAGGAAAAATTTCTGCGTGACACGCCAAAAGAAGTTTTCCGTTCTTTTCAACTTTCAGAACCTCATTTTTCTTTGAAGTCGGTTAATAATAAAGTTATTCTAAACATTATTCTGTTGCACTGGTTTTAACTAAAATGGCATTTTCCTTCCTTATTATCTTAATATGAGTAATACCTAACCTGGGTTATGCAGGAAGTGTACATGTATTAAGTTGGGCGTTGACTTAAAAAAAAGGAAGTTTTCAATCAGGGAGTTAGCAGTCAAACGTGGAAACGTGTAATACAGTAAAGTAGCAGTTTCAAACTTTGAAAATGTATACAATTTGTATGCTCTTTCTTTTGTTTTAATTTTTTATTAATTGACGTGTAAATTGTACATTTATGAATAAAGTACTTTGACTTTGACTTTGGACCTATGCGCGATAAAAAAATAGGCAGTCAGAACAGCCGATAGAAGTGAAAACTTATAACTCAGAATTTGATAGCTTACTTTGGAAACTACGCGGGTGAAGCCGCTGAGACATTTCTAGATGGCCATGCTCACGGCCACGCCCGCCGGTTTCACCCGCGTAGTTTCCAAAGTGAGCTATCAAATTCTGAGTTCTAAGTTTTTTTCTCCTATCGGCAGTTCATGTGACTGCCAATTCTTTTTATACACTATTTTAATAAAAAATCGGAGTGTTTCTATGTGTATCAAGAAACTACGCGGGTGAAGCCGGAAGACGTGGCCTAGGCCATATAGATATGGCCAATGCATGACATGGCCTTATAGATATGGCCAATGGCCATAGGCCCGAGTTTACCCGAAGATGATAAGAATATCATTCCCGAGCGTGACGCTAAAATTCAATTCACAGCCCACGAACAATCTGTCTGTAGTGCGCAAAAGATTTCACATCAAAAATATTTGTACACACATATTTGCACATAATCGAACCCACGACCTTCGGCTTCGCTGTCAGACTTACCAACTAAGCCATGAGGCCAGCCGATTATTTTTAACCGACTTCAAAAAAGGAGGTTTCTGAATTCGACCGTATATATATTTTTTTTTATGCGTGTTCGCGGATAACTTCGTCGTTTATGAACCGATTTTGATGATTCTTTTTTGTTGTTGTAAAGAAGATATTCCAACGGTGGTACCATGACAAGGAAATCAGGATCTGATGATGACATTCTAGAGAAATCGAGGAAAACTTTTTTACTTTATAAGTTTTCTGTTAAAAGTCGGTTCTTTTTTGTTAAAATTATTATTATTTTTCCTTTCAGTGTTTTATCAATATTACTGTGTCACCTACATAGTATCATACTTATTGTGTGCTTGGTTTATTTTGTTATTTATTTTTAGAAATACCACATCGTGTTTGAGTGATGAATAATAATTCTAAATATAATGAATAATAATTAAATAACTAGAGTCATAACTAACAGTAGGAAGTGTTGTCAAATAGTTTTATATTTTACGATGTTACATCTGGGAGTCGCAACGCAAACCGAACTATTTATAATACATATGTACACATATTTAGGTATACGATTTAGAACTGCACAGTACCCGGCGATGAGTATTGCACATCGGCCTTTGGAGGGAGACAGTTGGCTCATTTCGGCTTCGTAGAGCATTATCTCTGTCGCACACTACCTATGTGACTGTTTGTATTTCGTGCGACAGAGATGACGCTCTACGAAGCCGAAGTTGGCCGATTGTCTCTTTCCAGGTGTCGATGTACAATATTTATCGCCGGGTACTGTACCTATAATTTTATAACTTTGTTATGACATTTGATTGTATACTGTTTTGTGTACCTTAACGATAAATAAATATTTAAAAAAAATGTCTCAGTCACTCTAAACGGATAAGACAAGGACCAAGAGTGTTTGATACCGTGTTGAGATCAATCCGATTGCGTTGCGAATCAAACTACAGTGATTAGTGAATAAAGTGAAAACTACAGTGAATAAAGTGAAAAGTTATGGAGATATTTCGCATTGTTTTCTGTTATTTTTTTAACTGTGTTTTGTCAAGTTAGTGTAATTTTTTTTAATAAAGAGTGACTAGACGAGCAGTACATGTGCTTGATGGTAAGCAACATGCCTGCCACATAACAGCACAGTGACACCCAGCTATTGGAACACGAAAAGTCCAAATCATTACCTAGCACTGCACTGCGCTCATCACCGATCGATCATCGATCTAAGATGTTATATCTCTAAGTCCTGTAATTTCTCTGAAAACATTGCCCTTCAAACCGGAACACAGTAATGTTTTCACATTACTGCTTGGCGGTACAATAACAGGCAAAGGCGTGGTGCTTCACCAGGCGGACTCTGCTAGGAGTCCTACCACTACAACAAATTTTTGTTGATTAATACAGGGTTATTGGTACTCAGCCTGCATTTAAGAGGATGTTAGATCCATTAAATAAGTCAACTTTTGTTCTAGAGTTTGTAAAAATTCGTAAGTATAGTTTTTTCCCTGTACAAAATAAAAATAGTGTTTTACTCGGTCTAAAAGCATCGAACTCTACGTAACAATTAGCATTAACTAGCAAGAGCGACTTACTGCGCATGTACTTACGATGCAAGTGTAGATAAAATAGGTTCCTAACAATCTAAATCTGTTTTGTTGAACGTGTATTGTTGTTATTGTATGTGTTTCATATTTATAACTGTTTTTTGTTTTTGTAAATTTATTATTATTAAGTTCTGTGCGGCGACGAACTACCTAATGTTTTTTTTTTATTATTTATAAGTGTTCTCATGGAAGTGATAATTATCTTATATGAGAATAAATGTCTCTAAACCTAAACCTAAGAGCGCGTACGCTCTATAAGTAATGTGCAGAAGTGTAACACAGCGTAAGTAACATTAACACTACTATACTATACTACATACTATACTATACTATACTATACTATGCTATACTATACTATAACACCATACTCATACTATACTATACCATACTATACTATACTATACTATACTATGCTATACTATACTATACTATACTACTATACTATACTATACTATACTATATATACTATACTATACTATACCATACTATACTATACTATATACTATACTATACTACTATACTATACTATACTATACTATACTATACTATACTATACTATACTATACTATACTATACTATACTATACTATACTATACTATACTATACTATACTATACTATAATACTATACTATACTATACTATACTATACTATACTATACTATGCTATATATACTATACTATACTATACTATACTATACTATACTATACTATACTATACTATACTATACTATACTATACTATACTATACTATACTATACTATACTATACTATATACTATACTATACTATACTATACTATACTATACTATACTATACTATACTATACTATACTATACTATACTATATACTATACTATACTATACTATACTATACTATACTATATACTATATACTATACTATACTATACTATACTATACTATACTATACTATACTATACTATACTATACTATACTATACTATACTATACTATACTATACTATACTATACTATACCATATACTATACTATACTATACTATACTATATACTATACTCCTGAGTTTAGGAAGTTTTCCTGAGATATCTATCTCAAATCAGTTTTTCTAATGTTTACAGTCAAAAAACTGCTAACGAAGCTTACAATGAGTTCATTGATCTATATGGTATGATATTTGACTTATGTGTTCCTCTGGAGAGAGTGAAAATAACATATAAAAAGAATCCAAATTGGAAATCTCATGGAATCGTCACGGCTAGTAAAAATAAAAGAAAAATGTACCTAGACTGCCGCAACAATCAAAACCCAAACAAAGTGGCTGCATACAAAAAAATATTCAACCATATTTAAAAAAATAACTCGTATATCACGTAAAATTGCAAATATGAAATATATACAGAGAAGTACTAATAAAAATAAAGCCACTTGGGGTATCATTAAAGGTCACACATCTCAGACAAATTGTATTAAAACCTCTGTAGAAGCCTTAATGATTGATAACGTGGAAACAAAAGACCCCAAAAAAATCGCTTCATCTTTTAACGACTACTTTATTAACAAAGCAAAACAAATTGGCACTGATAAAACTCCACAGCACAAAACAGTCAATATCAGTTCTAAAAGTATATTTCTAAAGCCAGTTACCTGCCATGAAATTAAAAATATTGTAAAACAATTAAAAAATAAGCAGACAGCAGGATATGATGGCATTTCAGTCCAAGTTATAAAAAACAGTATTGATTATATTGTTGAACCATTGACGTTTATCATAAATTTAACTTTTGAAACCGGGTGCTTTCCCGATAACTTAAAAAAAACATTAATCAAACCATTACATAAAAAGGGTTCAAAAGTAGAAATGGAAAACTATAGACCGATTGCTATTTTACCTAGTTTTTCAAAAGTTTTTGAGAAAGTACTCCATAACAGAATAGTTTCATTCTTAGAACTGAACAACATTTTAAACAGTAATCAATTTGGTTTCCGTAAAGGTAAAAATACAACTTCGGCTATTTTCAAAATGCTTAAGGTAGTTTGGGATGAATTAAATAATAAAAGTACTGGGATTGCTCTCTTTCTAGATCTGTCAATGGCATTCGACAGCGTTGTACACAAAACTCTTCTCACAAAATTAGAATCTGTAGGGATTAGAGGCAAACCTTTATCACAAGAATCATATTTAAAAGACAGATGTCAATCGACAGCTATTAATTTTTATAACAAGAATAAAAAAACGATCGAACTAATTAAAACAGATTTCAAATATCTTCACCTAGGGGTACCACAAGGCAGTATCCTAGGGCCATTACTGTTTCTCATCTATATCAATGAGCTACCATCTGTCATAGGACACTTATGCGTGATGTATGCTGATGATGCAACAATTTTTATACCCCGAAACAACCTTACTCCAACAGCTTTTGAAACAGAAATTAATGAAACAATAAATAGGACGTCGTACTTCTTAGGTTCTGTCTTTCTAAAATTAAATTCAAATAAAACAAACTATCTACAATTCCGAACCACCAAAAAAAACACCAGTAAATTTAAATATTATTCACAATAATCAAACAATTAATGAAGTTAATGAGACAAACTTCTTGGGTGTCACTCTAGACTGCCACCTTAACTGGAAGGCACATATCCATAAAATAAGTAACAAGATAAATGGTTCGTGCTATGCTTTATCTATTTTAAGTAGTATCACATCAAAGGAAGTTGCAATAAACGCTTATTATGGCTACGTTTACCCTCAGTTAAGTTACGGTATTATTTTCTGGGGGGAACTCAGTTACAGCTCAATCCATTTTTTTACTGCAAAAAAGATGTTTGCGTAATATTTTCAGAATGAAAAGTACTGATAGCTTACGTGAAGTTTTTAAAAATAATAAATTCCTGACCCTCGTAAGCATATATATAATGGAGCTATGTCTGTTTGTCCAGAGCAGTAAACATTTATATTTCTGTGACAAGTCTAGTCGTGCAAATAATTTACGAACTAAATATAAGTATAACTTGTGTGTCCAGCAGTGTAATAATGCATTATTTCAAAAAAGTACATTTGCAAGTGCCATCAAAGTTTTTAATCATCTACCTTTGGAATTAAAAACTTTGAGTAGCCCTAAATTTAAACAAGCTCTCAAAAATTGGTTAGTATCTAATACATTTTATGATCTCCAAGAATATTTTAGTAAAGATACAAATTAATACATTTTCTCCATTTTTAATATAGTTCGTTGTGTATCTTAATGTAAGTTTAGTTATTATGTTATCTAATTGTTAACTATTTTAGTCTCTATTTTTCATTAAGTAAATGATAAATAAATATTGTACGTTCGTAATGGACAGAGCTGTTGGAACTACTTCAATTGTATCACCTATGCTATGTACACAGTTTTTTACAATAAATATTATTCTATTCTATACTCTAAACAGTGCTAGAAAAAACAACAAACACTTTATTTTAGATATGTATTGAGTTTTAACAAAAGTTGTTTGTTTAAATATATAGAACACTGGCGTCCCGTACCGGCTTCGCTCGGATATTGCCATATAAAGACTATTAATCAAAATAAAAACTATCCTATCTCTCAAGTTGGACCAGGCTGCTCACGGTGTGTCAATTTAAGGCCAGGTAGTTCTGTCAAATTAGGCATTTAACGCTGTCTTGTTCTCGCGACCGTCACCGACCGCGGAATCGGTGCCACAGTGCAGAAATAACATTAAAATATTGGACTATGTAATTCAAACTCATTTTTTGTTCAAGTTTTGTTTATACTAGTGATAACAATTTTGTGAATTGTGAAGTGATAAGAGTTTTTTTGACATATAAACGAAGAAATATTAAATTTATCTGTACTCGTAGATATACAAAAGTCAACCTTTTCTTTTTGGTCACACTATAAGTTGAGAACGGCTTTTCCAATTCCATGCATCTTTTTAAAATGTTTCCTAGTAATTCACAACTTCGTCAAAAATATAAAAAAATGTGCTGAAACGTAATGAAAGGCCAGTAAATATAGAAGGTTTTTTTGGTCAACTTTGCACTAAATTTCTAATCCAATTTTTTTCTATGAGGTAAAGATCACTTACTGAGCATAAAATTACAAAATGCTCACAGATCCAGGTAGAGCTTCAAACGCCAATTCAAAAAAACTGTTTTAGCCGATATTTTGGAAACTATATATTTTGACAATAATTGTAGAAAATAAAATTTTGCATCTTTTGTTGCTAGCAAACTTTTTTGTAAAACTTACCGTTTACGATTTATAACCCATTTAATGATACGATTGCGATGATGCCGATAATAGTGGATGAAAATGATGTGGTCTACGATGGAACTTGTTTCTCTAATAGAAACAAGCACAGTGTACCTCGTAACCCCAAGGTTCGAACCTTCGACAAAAACCCACTCTGGCAATGCGTTTCACAGCTTAGTTGTCCTTATTACAAAAGTGGAGACCAAACTCTTCGTTCAAGTCTTCAATCATGATGATGAACGGTGTTGTTTATTCGAGCAACGAGCAATGAGATAGAATAACTTTAATTTAAAAACCCCGACTAGGACTAGTCTCTTCCAAAGTGGTAACATCTGTATGTAAGGACTTTTCTTCCAAGTAGGTACTAAGTACCTTACTACCAAAGAATTTACCTAAATGGCATATAAATGCAAGTTAGGTATCATTTATCTAACTTGCATTTATATTAGGGGATTTACGCAGGGGATTTCTCCCCTCTCATTATTTCCTTATCCCGATCTCTGATTTGACGGACGAATATTTTACCGATACTTATCTATTTTCCATTGCATCCGCATTGATTTTTTTACTAATGTGTTATCGACGTCAGTTTTTTGACACTCCCCTTTTGGTCTACAACATAAAGTAAACAACGTACTAATTAGTATCAGTGTCTATTTGCTATTCCAATGAAATTGGTAACAAAAATCAAGATCATCGCGTTCTGCATTAGTAATACCTACTGATATTGTTATGCTGTGGCACTATGATCGTAATATTTAAGATTTATTGGTTGTCAAAATAGCAAAATCAAGCGCAGGTCCGTCGTCCGTGAGCGCCGAAACGCGACTGATCGGGCCTGCCGGACGGCGCGCTATATATATGGTAGATATTAAAACATAGTGAATAACTGATACTTTTTATCAAGTCAAACTCTGCGAATGCATCTATAACTTTTTGGTGGCTTTCGTTGAGTACAAAAATTTAGTAAAAAAATTAATTAGTTTGGTCATAAACTTGTAAAAACTTTTTGAAAAGGGGTAACTTTGGGATTTTTTTCTATCAAGTAAAATTCATTAAATCGTGTTATTGACTGCGAATTGCACTAGATTAAATCCTTAACTAATACATATATTTTTTTCAGAGTTTAATATACTATTTTAAAGGTCTTAAAGTTGTTTTAAAAATTCAAAATTTCGGCCCACACGCCCTTAATTAAAAATCGGTTAAGTAGTTTAAGAATCAATCGCGGTCAAACATCGTGACAGGAGATTTATATATGAAGATGTGAAACGGACGCAGGCTGATTACCAGTAACCCTGTATGAATTCTCTAACTTCTTTTCTCTTTCTAACCGACTTCAAAATTGGAGGAGGTACTCAATGCGGTTGTGTGTTTGTTAGATCATAATTTAGAGGTGGTCCCATATACATTTTATTGTACAGGAATCAGTGTGCCCGTTTTTTAAATATAAACATATATATTGAATACGGTGCATGCGCCCACAGCGCAGTGGCAGTTTTGTGACGTCACCATTGCGCGCAAGTATGAGGCTATAATATTGACCAACTAGCGGTCCATTCCGGCTTCGCTCGGATAATAACCTAGATCATAGAATGCCTAGATACCAACTGCAGCGCCATCTGCCGGGCTGATTTGTGTATCTAAAGCATCCAGGGCCCTACACAAACGTATACAAATAAAATCATTCAAATCTGAACAGCCGTTTAGGAGGAGTTAACTTACAACGAAAAGTGGCATTGATTTTTATATAGATTTGTTCTAATAATGTTTGAGGGTAGAAACATTAATTAATTTATATGGAGAATTAGTTGTCTGGACAAATCAATTAGATTTTAAAGCAACATATATTTTGTAAGAAAAAAATTGCTGTTACTTAGCTAATAAATAAAAAAGATTTGCATTCGTTTATTTAGACGACTTAGTTATAGCTTCTTATTTTTAAGTCGGTTTATCACATTAAAAAAAAATCAGACGAAACTATCTTTTTGGCATGTGACGCGATAGCTCCACCAATTCTGAATCGATTTTAATGTTTTTTTTTTATTTGGTAGATAATCCTGGTAGATATTAGTTTGATTTATAGATTAGATATTTGGTAGATATATTTATAGATTTGGTAGATGATTGGTTCAGAGGTGGTCCCATATAAAATTTTGTCGAAAAAGGTGTAGCAGTTATTGAAATATCAAAAAAAAACATTTGCAAACATTATGAAAATTTGCTTTAATTTGTTCTTTTTCAGGTGAGAATGGGACTGCATTACCTTGGAAAGCGAAACTTGACAACTCATCTCGTAAGTTCATAAAATTTATCCATCATCAAAATAAATCGATTTTTTTTATTGTATAAACTGACAAGAAGTGTTTTATCTCTCAGCCCAGTAATTTTTTTTTTTTAACTGTAATAATATAACGGCTTATTCGTACAATATCAGATTCTCAAAATATCAGATTCTCAATATAGGTAACAGAAGTACAATCACGACGATGCGATCTACGATGGAGCGTGCTTACCTAGAAGAAACCGATTCACTCTCGATTTGAAGGCACCAAAGCAAAAGACAAAAATTGGTTTGAATGAGTAGTCAGTAGTTTTATTTTAATACGTCATAAATTGACTATTGTTAAAACACTGATTAAAGTAACAACGAACTGCAAGAACTTTTATATTATGTTACTTGCTGCTACGGAAGCCTTCATGGGCGAGCCTTACTCGTACTTGCCCACTTTTATTTTAAAGCGTAGTGTTAATAATGATCAACATAATATGCTTTTTCCAAAACTAAGTACATAAGATTTTTTAAATTATTTTTCCGAGCGTTTTAGGATCCACGATACAAGCCCCCTGGTAGAAAATAACAAACGATATTTTTTTTTGCTTGAGCATTAATAGATTAAATTGAAGTTAAATTTTTGTTTTTATTCGGTGAAAATAAATCATGTAAATGTAAATACTTACCTACATATTTTTTATGTCCTAGTTATTCCTGGTATACAACATAGACCTGACAACCTCACGATGGAAACCCTTGACTTCGAGGAAGGCCAGTGGTTACAAAAAAATTGCAGCTTTAACAACAGTACCCACACAATTCATTGGATCCATGAGAAAGGCAAGTTACGGCTGGTCTAGCAAGTTACGGCTGGTCTAGCAAGTTACGGCTGGTCTGGTAAGTTACGGCTGGCTTAGCAAGTTACGGCTGGTCTAGCAAGCTACGGCTGGTTTAGCAAGTTACGGCTGGTCTGGTAAGTTACGGCTGGCTTAGCAAGTTACGGCTGGTCTAGCTGGGCTAGCTCCAGGGCAGCTGTTACGTATTCCAGTGAATCAAAAAAATGAACCGGTAATAACATCGTATGTGCGGAAAAAGGATTATTCTCATGCTAATAAATTGTGATTTTAAAATCATGATATCATGATATCACGGAAAGTTTTTAAGATCACAAACATCGATATGAGGTATGCTATAATCTAAAGACAACATAACGTGGCGAAAATTTGTTTGAAAAATTTGAAAATTGAATTGTCAGCGAACGTACACAATTGTCAGCGAACGTGCACAACTCCTTGTTGCGACTGAGACTAAATCAGGAGACGTCACCTGATTTTGCATCGCCATAGTAGAAGCGCGTTTGCCACTTCTGCCGTTTTAAGAGTTCGATGATCACAAAGTAATTCTTTCACCTGTTTCAGTTATTGAGAAACATGTTGATGGCACATTAAATCAGAAATGAGCATAGAGCATATTTTAAATTTAAAGGCAAAGGCAAACGGGACGATATTGATGGATATAGACCAGTATCGATTATACCAGCGATAGCCAAAGTGTTCGAAAATAGCTTGAGTTCGCGATTAGTGGCCTACCTATCAGAAATCGAGGCGCTGTGTGAACAACAATACGCATACCGCGAAGGGAGGTCTACGACTTCTCTAACGCGTGAAGTGATTCGTAGTGTGTTGGCTGCCCGTGAACATAAAGAGCAAGTAGCCGTCTTGTGCTGTGACTTATCGAAGGCCTTCGACGTCGCAGACCATGAGACCTTAGCGTTAAAACTGAAACACTATGGCATAGCTCGGAAATCATACGAGGTATTGACTGACATGTTACGAGGCCGCTCTCAAGTAGTGGATGCTGGCGATGGCGATAATAAATCAGACCCGCTGCCTTCGTCTATGGGAGTACCGCAGGGTTCGTCAGTTTCAAATATAATGTTCTCTCTCCTACTAAACGATCTACCCGAAGCCGTAAAGGGTGCAGGCATACTCATGTATGCAGATGAAGTAGCTGCCGTAGTCACAGCTCTTACAATAGAGAAACTAGAAGATAAATTAAATATTGTAATTGGCTGCTTAAATTCATGGTTTAGTGCCAACGGTTTTATGTTAAATTCAACAAGAACAAAATTAAAAATTTTGATTAACCCCCGACTACCTTAGATTTGTTATCTGTACAACATTCTACTAGTCAAGCCCTTTCATTTGATACACATATTAAGGGAATTGTGAAAAAGGAAATGTAATTCGCCATTTTGTGGTCGCGGCCATCTTGGATTTGAAATTTGGCATAGTGCAAAGTATTATACTAATCAAGCCCTTTCATTTGATACCCATATTGAGGTAGTAGTGAAAAATATTATATAATTCGCCATTTTGTGGTGGCGGCCATCTTGAATTTGAAATTTGTTATAGCGTTTAGTACTCTACTAGTCAAGCCCTTTCATTTGATACCCATATTAAGGTAGGTTGTGAAGAAATATTTTGTCCGCCATTTTGTGGAGGCGGCCATTTTGAATCGATATTAACCAAACATAGCTAAGAACACCCGCACGGATATTAACTTTCAAATAAAAAAAACCGCATCGAAATCGGCCCATCCGTTTGAGCTCTACGGTGCCACAGACAGACACACACACAGACAGACAGACAGACAGACAGACAGACAGACCGACAGACAGACAGACAGACAGACATCGACGTCAAACTTATAACACCCCTTTTTTTTGTCGGGGGTTAAAAAAGACTCACTTCATTCACTTTTGTCTATCGGGCCACCACACGAAACCGCTAAAAGTCTCGCTAAACGGTGTTAGGATTGAGCAGGTACGTACCACCACATTTTTGGGGTTCGAGATTGATCGCTGCATGACGTGGGAACACCACATCGACAAGATGTGTGCTAAAGTTAGCAGTGCGTGTTTTGCGCTAAGACGAGTATCCCGAGTGATGTCTGCGGAAGTGTCACGTGCATGTTACTTCGCCACAGTGCATTCTCGGTTACAATACGGCGCCGAGCTATACGCGCGCGCTGCCGACTGGGAGCGTGCGTTCCGCGCCCAAAAACGTGCCGTACGTGCCATCATTGGCGTATCGCAATGTACATCCGTAAGATCATACTTCAAAGAGCTTGGGATACTTACGTTACCTGCTATCTTGATATACCAAGTGGCTGTGTATGTCAGAAATAATCTAGAATCGTACAACACGCGAGGAGAGAGACATTCTCGTAACATACGCAACGCCGACAAGTTGGATGTTATACCACACTTTCTCACGAAGTCACAGAAGTTGACTCACATTATGGGACCGGAAGTTTATAACACTCTTCCGAAAATAGTTATATCGGCCCCAAGTTTTGGCAGCTTCAAAAACAGATTAAAGTGCTGGCTTATCGATCAAGCTTTTTATAGTTACAGCGAATTTTTAGAGAGTGATGGCAAAGTTCCCATAAAAATGTAAAGAAATAAATTTGACATGGGTCAGTACAATTGTATTAAAACCATATTATACTCGTATAATGCTTGACAGTTTTCTGTACAATAATTGTTATAATACAGCAAAGTAGTCATTTCAAACTTTGAAAATGTATACAATTTTGTATGCTCTTTCTTTTGTTTTTGATTAATTGACGTGTAAATTGTACATTTATGAATAAAGTACTTTGACTTTGACTTAGACTAAGTAGAGAGATACACTGAAATGCAATGAGGTATTCAATCTGAGCTGAAATGAGTCATCTTGTCTATTGCTTTTGTTTTTCACAGATGGTCAAGAGTTATTCGCAGGGAATGCCACAACTGAACTGGCCAGCATAAAAATGAGGTTGTATAACTTCGATACCAGATCTTCGCTGTCGTGTGTGCTCAAAGAGATCGATTCGGAATCCGAAGAAATTCGACTGAAAATTATAGATTTGCGACTTAAGGCAAATACATGTAAGAACAAGGGCCAATTTTCTTTTTTACTTTTTTAATTATGGTTATTTTTTAACCCCCGACCAATAAAGGGGTGTTATAAGTTTGACGTCGTTGTCTGCCTTTCTGTCTGTCTGTGTGTTTGTCTGTCTGTGTTTTTCTGTGACACAGTAAAGCTCAAACGGATGGGCCGATTTCGATGCGTCTTTTTATTATTTGAAGGTTATTTTCCGTGCGGATGTTCTTAGCTATGTTTGGTATATATCGATTCAAGAGGGCCGCCTCCACAAAATGGCGGACAAAACATTTCTTCACGACATAGGTACCTTATTATTTTTAACCGACTTCCAAAAAAAGGAGGAGGTTATAAATTCGACCCCTATGTATGTTACCTGATTTCTCGAGAACCTCCGCACCGATTTTAAAATTTCCTTTTGTGTTCGGATGGGTATGCTTCCCGAATGGTCCCATATAAATCTTATCGAAATCGGTCAAGCGGTTTTTTAAATATGAACCAAAAACTAAAATTTGCGTACAATTTTCTGGATGACGTAGTTTTCATAACTTTTGTCGAATCTTCGACAAAAGTTATGAAACTCGATCCTGTCAATACGAAATTGTGTAAATGGATTAATAAAAACTTGTTTTTAACTCCCGACCAAAAAAAGGGGCGTTATAAGTTTGACGTCGATGTCTGTCTGTCTGTCTGTGGGACCGTATAGCTCAAATGGATGGGCCGATTTCGATGCGGTTTTTTTTTTTATTTCAAGGTTAATACCCGTGTGGATGTTTTTAGCTATGTTTGGTTAATGTCGATTTAAGATGGCCGCCTCCACAAAATGGCTGATTGGCCTGATTTCTGTTTTCACAACTCCCTTAATATGGGTATCAAATGAAAGGGCTTGACTTGTAGAATGTTGTACAGATAACAAATACGAGGTAGTCAGGGTTTAATCTAAATTTTTAATTCTGTACTTGTACACTAAAAAGGGTAAAATAAACTATTTTCGTACAAAAAATTAAACCGACTTCAAAACCACAAATAGGCAATCAAAAGCGAAAAATAAACTAAAATCATTATTGTAACCGCTACTCACTCATCTATTTGAAGTCGGTGCCAGTCAGGTCAAAAAGTTAGTAGATTGATGCTATGTAGGCACATGGTAAGTAGGGACAGGTAAGTAGTACCTATCCACTACCTGTTATTGGCTGGCACCGACTTCAAATAGATGAGTGAGTAGCGGTTATAATAATGATTTTAGTTTATTTTTCGCTTTTGAGTGCCTATTTGTGGTTTTGAAGTCGGTTTAATTTTTTGTACGAAAATAGTTTTTAATTTTCAATTTCTAATTTTGTTCTTGTCTTATCTGTGCCAGGGTTTTTACTTATGGCACATGGGCTTTCAGAGGAGGTTAAGATCCTTCTCTCTTTTTGAAATTCCTATTATTTGTAGTATAGACGATACGAGCAAGACATATGTGTTTTGACAAAAAAAATAAATTTTTGTTAGTTTTGTCTGAACGATGTAATCTTAGATTTCACAAAAAAAATAGATGTAGATACTACGAGTATGATGTAGATAATGTAGATACGAGTGTAGTTTCAAGTTGATTTAGATTTTTTCCGGAGTACTACTATTAAAAAATTTGTTTTTACACTGAAATTTTCGAAGCCGTTATTTTAAAACTTAATATTATTTTTTATTGACAGCATCACCTAAAATTTCACACTCGCTCATGCCAAAAAACAAAGGGGAATCTTTTGAAACAAATTGTAATAGAGGTAAGAAGGTATTTTTAGTCTTCCTAATATTACAGGCGAGTCACTTTTTATCTATACTAACATTACAATCACAATCACACGAAGAGATTAAAAGAAGACGATGAAATAATTGTGATTGTTTCAAGACCCTCTAATTATAAGCTACGGCGGTGTTTCATTATTTGTGAGCGACGAATTTAAATGTAGACCATTTAAGGTAATTTACCAATTATTTATAATTTTTTATTTATTTATTTATTATCGACAGAGTTCCACTGTGAGCTTGCTGCTGTAGAGATTAATCTTAAGGTAAATAAGGTTATCATTATAGGTATGTACAGAACAGGAAACGGTAACTTAAAAATATTTTATAGCGTAATGAAAAAATTATTCGCCTTGCTGAGCAACTTCTCTGATAGACACGTCATTTTAGCTGGAGATTGGAATATTGACTTTCTGAAAAACTCTACTAGTAAAACTAAATTAAATGATGTGATGCGTGCATGTGGTTACCAAAATTTTCCTACCAGATATGAAGATCATGGTTAATTTTTCAAATCTACAAAGCCCAATAATATTGCCCGGTTTGAAGGGCAATGTTTCAGATATGAAGATAAATCATGTACGTCAGTGGATTGGTAATGATTGTTTCAAATCTACAGTTATGCCCAATAATAGGCCATATCACGTTTAGCAGTTTCTGACCACGATGCTCAATTTGTAAGCATTGTATCGCAGAAAAACACTAAGCCAAAATATATTACAGTCGAACGGCGAATAATTACTGAGTCAGGGTTAACTGATTTTCGCAATGCTATGTTGGCATACGATTGGGACGAAATATTTAAAACCTACAATCACGATACTTTTGACAAATTTGTGAATAAATTCCTTTGGAATTTTAATGTATTTTTTCCTTTAAAAACGACCAAAACTATACTTAAACAAAGTTGTCCATGGATAACTAATGACATCAAGAAATTACAACAAGAAATACATGATTTACATCAGCTACAACGTCAGTATCCAGAAATTTCTAGAACAATAATAAATAACAAGAAAAAATATAGAGACGAACATATCAAAAAAAATAAAAAGAAATACATTGGTGATATCATCTCAAATGCTAAAAACCCTAAGAAGGTAGTATGGAACGTCATTAAAAAAGAAACGAATAAAAACGTAAAGAAATGGGATTGGTCCCTTGTAGATAGTGCGAGTAACGTATCGGTAACCGAAGACGAAATTACTGAACATATTAATAAATACCTTGTTTTAACATCAAACAATTTGAGCATTAACAGTCCTCCCGATGGGGAAGCAGCAGTGTTATTTCTGAAAAATAGAGTTCAAGACCAATACAATTTTCAATTTGACACTGTTACTTCTACGCAAGTTCTAATTTTAGCAAAAATAAAAAAGTCTGATACCAAAGATATCTACGATGTATCTGGCAATTTATTATTCAGCGCCTTATTTAATCTCAAAGATCATTTCACATACTTAATAAATAATATTCTCCAGTCTAGCACTTATCCCGACTTTCTGAAAAAGTCAAGATTGACACCGCTGTATAAAGGCAAAGGTGAAAAGTCATCCGTCAATAACTACAGACCTATTACAATATTGTACCGACTATCTCGAAACTCATTGAATTCCTAATGGCACAGAATATAATGGCCTATTTTAGTCGGCATACGGTGATCGCCGACACGCAACATGCATATAGGATTGGCCGCTCTACAATTTCTGCAGTTCATACTCTCGTCGAAAATGTTGTAGGGGGTCTGGAGAGTAAATTTAAAGTAGCCACAATTTGTTTAGATTTATCTAAAGCATTTGACTCTATAAATCACGAGCTTTTGTTAGGAAAGCTCACGATCTACGGATTTAAGGACTAGAGCTTGGCCTTAATAAAATCTTTCTTATTGAACAGGGAACAAACAGTAGAGATAAAAATCGATAATAAACGACAAAAATCCAACCCTCATTGTATCAACACAGGCGTTCCTCAAGGATCGGCGCTCGGAAATATCCTTTTTTTATTTTTCGTTAATGATAAATCCATGCTGGAAATAGACGGAAGAATTATTCAATATGCAGACGACACCACGATAATTTTAAAGACTAGCTCTATTGAAGACTTAATTACAAAAATCAGAGCAACTCTCTCAAAACTCAATTATTGGTTTGGAATTAATAGGTTACATTTGAATGCGGATAAAACAAACATTATGTTCTTTAATCTTAAAGCCCATAATCAAAGGATCTTACCTGTGAAGTTATTAAATGAAACTGAGATCATGAGCACGAACGCAGTAAAATTGTTAGGTTTTGTACTAGACCCTGCATTAAGCTGGAAGAATCATATAGAGGAAACTTGTAAGCAAATGGCCAAGGCCACATACGCATTAAAACAGCTGAAGAAAATCACGTCTCCGGAGAGTTTGAAAGAGACACATTATGCTTATGTTCATTCGATTGTGGCTTATGGTATAGTTTTCTGGGGTTGTTCCGGTGACTCCCAACGTATTTTGAAAATGCAGAAGCGTGCCATACGCGTCCTAGTCAATGCAACGTTTAAGGAGAGTTGCCGAGAACATTATAGAGAGCAAAAAATTATGACATCGGTGGCACTCTATATATTTGAAGCTCTCAAGTACACCAGGGACAATATAGAAAAATATTCATTGACTGAAGCAAAAGATCGGCGATCAGGACGTACGCGGATAATGTTGCAGCTGATACCATACAGACTTGCATTTGCAAAGAGGCTGCCCATTCACTTTGGTAGAGTTTTATACAATCATTTGCCGGAAAGTATTAAAACCATCTCTAGACCACAATAATATATAGATATTATTTTAATAGAATAATTAAATTTAGATATGAACATTATTAATTATAATATATAGTAACAATAATGCCCCTATACAGCATTTTAATAATTTTGTGATGTACATTATTTTATATTTTCAATGACATTATATTTTTTTGCAAATGACGAGATATTATTATATACTATGTTCAGCAATTGGTTTCTAATGAAATTTGTTATTAATTCTAATGTATGTTTTTAATATATCAATAAATGCTATCTTATCTTATCTTATCATATTTTAAATCTGAAGAGGTTTTTTGTTTGTATTGGTAGGACTCTTGGCAGAATCCCCCTGGGGAAGTACCACACCTTTGCCAGTTAGTCTACCGCCAAGCAGTAATGTGCAAACATTACTGTGTTGTGTATTCCGGTGTAAAAGGCAAATTACAGGGTTTAGAGATATAATATCTTAGATCTCTGGGTGACAAACGCAGCCCAGTGCTAGGTAATGATTTGGACTCTTTACGATCCCATAGCTGCGTGTCACAGTGTTGTTATGTGGCAGGCTTGATACTTACCATCTGGAACATGTCCTGCTCGTCTCGTCACTCTATAGCTCTATACTATAAAAAAAAACTACAGATACTAATTAACACTATATTTTCAGATGTATTAGCTGTAAAGAACGGAAATATTTTGACTCACCAACCACGAAAATTTTATGTAACTGAATCTGATTATGGAATGATGATATTTTGCATCGATGTGACGACTGAAAATAGAACCACTAAACGAGTTTTAAATCACTTTTTAACAATTACAAAGCCAAGTGACAAGCTTCTAGAAAACGCTTCAAATACCCGTGACAACATAAACTCTGGTGAGTACAATAAAGTGAGTACAATATTTAGCGCTAATCGAGCAGCGAACGCACTCTCCTTGAAAAAGATCGCCGGACGCGATCGAAACTTGAGTCGGACTGGACTGACTATATCAAACGTGAGTTGCACGTGTATTTATTTAAAAAGATTTTTGTTTTACCACGTTCTTATAAGTTTTGTGTTTCTATTTTAACCAGGACTAGACAAAACCCACAAATAAAACCACATTTTTACACATTATTTGTGTTTATATTTTACTTCATTCTAATATCCGTTAACGAAACTATCCAAAACTGACGACACAAAATACAAATTTTATCTCTATATCGATATCCGTATCCAGATCCGAAATAACATGTCCATAACATCCCAAAATCCCCATCATATATAGGTATATCACTAACATCAGTCTAACTAACCGTTTCGGAAATTAGCCAAAACAAACAGCGTTTGTTTATAGAATACACTTCAGAGAGTGTGTAACAGTCGCCGTTTAAGAGGTGCAAACGTCTTTTGGCGCGCCATGACAGACGTTTCGTGGGTTGTGAATTGAATTGTAGCGTCACGTTCAGAAGTGATAAGAAATCTTCGGGTAAATTCGGGACTCATGGCCATTGGCCATCTAGAAATGCGACAGCATTTCCCATGCTCATAGCACCGCCCTTCTGTTTCCCCCGCGTAGTTTCCAAAGTAAGCTATAAAATTCTGAGTTATAAGTTTTCACTTCTATCGGCAGATCCTATGACTGCCAATTTTTTTTCTATCGGAGTGCTGTAGCTCGAAACAGCTACATTGTATCATGGTTGACGTTCCAGAACGAAGAGGTTTAACTCTACTTTTTTTTTAAAAACGTGAAGGCTGTGGAATGCTTTGCCTGCCTCGGATATTTCCGATGGTTACAATCTTGGTGTCTTCAAATTGAGAGTGAATTGGTCATGCGCGGTCCGAGGGGGGCGATCACGTTCGTAAAAAACAAAAAATCTGAAAATTAAAAATATCTAATAGTACATAAACTATTTTTAACAAAACAACTAGAACAGGAACTATTTATTTTTGCTCGATTTATTCGAGATCTGGTGACCCCTCAAAATCGAGGCTGGGACCACCATCGTCGCTCAACATCAGGCGGCGATATAACGTTAAAAAAACTTGTGTTTACAGATATTTTGTCGAGATCCAAGTCGCCACCATCACAAGTAGCATACATAGCTGCAGCAGTGGGCGGTCTTCTTTTAATAGTTATTTCAATTATTTTAATAGTTAAACTGAAAAGACGAGTACAAACTACTCAAGGAGTAAATGAGCACACAGATCCGATATATGTAAGTACACTGTGCAAATATGATATGTCCCTTTCGGAGAGTTTATCTGTATCAAAATAAAAAGTAAACCTTGCTCTAATGGGGCGTTTTTTATGTTTTCATGATGCATAAAGACCTTTATAGAAGACAGTTCTCAATTTTACCATAGGTGGCGCCAATGTTTTATTTTGTTAGAGAAATTTCACAAAAAGAACAAAATCAAAAAATTTGACTAACCCCCGACTGCCTCGGATTTGTTATCTGTATGTACATCATTCTTCTAGTCAAGCCCTTTCATTTGATACCCATATTAAGGGAGTTGTGAAAAATGAAATGTATTTCGCCATTTTGTGGTAGCGGCCATCTTGTATTTGAAATTTGTCATAGTGAAAAGTATTCTACTAGTCAAGCCCTTTCGTTTGATACCCATATTGAGGTACCTAGTAGTGAGAAAAATAATATAAATCTCCATTTTGTGGTGGCGGTCATCTTGGATTTGAAATGTTTATAGTGTATATTATTTTACTAGTCAAGCCCTTTCATTTGATAGTATAGTTGTACCATGGTAGTTTGGTAGCCAAATGGCGGATATAATCCTAATAACATTATAAATGTCAAAGTTTGGATTTTTGAATACTCATTTATTGCTCAATCACATCGTAACTTATCGACTGAATTCAGAAACATTATTTAGATGCAAGTTAGAACCATGCAATACTCGGTTCTGAATTTAGTATGCCTGCTTATATATGCTCATAGTTTATAATTGTATAAACTGGGACATACAGAGAAACATTAATTTTTAACCGACTTCCAAAAAGGAGGAGGATATCAATTTGACCAGCATGCAATATAATTATATATTTGTATATATTTTTAAGCCCCGGCCAAAAAAGGGGTGTTATAAGTTTGTCTGTCTGTCTATCTGTCTGTGTGTGTGTATGTCTGTGGCACCGTAGAGTTCAAACGGATGGACGGATTTCGATGCGTTTTTTATTTATAAGAAGTTTAGTTTCCGTGTGGTGATTAATATCAATTCAAGATGGCCGCCACCACAAAATGGCGGGCTAAATATTTCTTCACAACCTATATATGAACTTATGAATGAAAGGGCTAGTTGAATACGAAAATCAAAACTTTTAATTTTATTCCTGTTATGTACCTATGTTATTATATGTATTTATAGATAAAAATATTTTTTTAGCATAGTTTGCTTTTCATTTCAAATCTGTTGCAGGCAAGTGCCCAGCAAGTGGTGTACGCAGAACTACTACTGCAAGTAGACTCAAGGGCAAATGTTTGTCGACGAGATGATACGCCCTACGCAAAAAGTTATAGGCGTATTAACGCCGAAATACAAGTAAACAATTATAAATAAGCACAAAACATTTTTTTTATTTAGCTTGTCATTAAAAAACGTACCTAGGTATGCGACTTTTTAACTACCTAAGTACCTACCTACTTTCAAACCAAACTGCATAGGTGTATAATCTGAGAAAAATTTAGGTTATTGGTTATTGGGTAATTACACAGAGTTCTAGGTATGATTTCTGATATCTATGGGTCTTTAATTTTTTTGGAATTTCACTAACTACATTTCAAAATGTAATTTGTAAGTGAAAGGCTCAATCGGATGCACTCGGGACTGCCGAATGTAGGTACTCGAGCGAGGAGAAAGATACACTCAACTCAAAGAAGTTGGAAAATTAAACTCAACTGTATCTTTCTCGCTCGCATATTCTATTTTTATTTTATAATTGTTATTATCAATGAAAATGATTTTCACAAACCCATTGTGTCCTTTACAAAAGTTGGTCTGATCGTCAGTGCAGTACTGTTGCAGTGCTAGATAAATCTAGCAGCACTGGGCTGAATTTTCTATTTAAGTAGGAACCAAAAAAGGTTTAAAAACTTCAAAAAATGAGAGCTAAGAAATCTAGGTTAAAATGAAAAGAAAGCGATATTAAAACAGGCGCGGTCCCAGCCTCGAATTTTGGAGGGGGTCACCAGTACGTAGTCTCAGGTTTTGGGGGGGGTCACTAGTAGGAATACAATAAATCGAGTACTAAATACTTAATACTTGACTGGATATTTTAGATTTTTAGTTGAATGTATACGATTTTGGGGGGGGGGTCATGTCCCCTGTGACCCCCCCCCCTCGGACCGCGCATGTATTAAAATGTATAAAGAAATTCATGATGAAAATTTGAGACTGTTTTAACAAGCATATATCTAAAACGGAAAATCAACGGTATTTAAACGTCAATGCGGAAAAGCCTCGAATTAAATATTTTGTTGCCGTGTTACTGTTGTACTGCACTAAGTGAACTGGAATACATTACAATTTTGCCGCACTTAGTGTACCAAACTATGTTATTATTAATTGACCATAATGCTGTAAGAGGTCCACGTCGTAGTGAGTCATATTACTTTTTTGCCTCAGAACTGTTTAAATATCTTTGCGCAGAACGATAAAATCTATAGGTTTAGAGGTACTACCAAGACGCGGCGATATATCTTTACTGTCTATAGTTTTCATAAACGGATTAAAAAAGTAACTGACAATGTCAAGATATGTTTTGAACGCCAGTTTGACATTGACATAAACGGCAGCGGAAGTGGATGTAAATTTTTGTTTTATTGCTAGAAAAATCTTTGATCAATTTCCTTTTCCTCAAAGTTCAAAACAATAAACAAATATTTTGCAAACGATGGAAGTTACGGATTTAAGTGATATTCTAAATGTACGCGCGATCAAAATGGAGTCCAGTGATTCTGCGTTTGAGGAACACGCTGTCGATGTTACAGATCCTTTCCCGATACCTCAATACGTTACAGAGTCAGATTTGGGTAAGTTTTATTTTCCTAACTCTTGTTTGAATTAACGATAGCCTACGACACTACTCTGTTTACCTAGGGACCTAGCCTAGCGGCTGTGGCGACAACTTCTCAGATAAACTATTTGCCGTCAAAGCTCTCAAACTATCCAAATTTACCCACTTTGTATTTGTTATCGTAACTTCAGGATATATTATGTTAGCTAACAACTCAGAAAGTGAAACAAAGATAGTTTAAATCATTCTATATTACATCAGTATTTCAACTAATTAGCCATTCTGTTTAACATCGGTATTTTAAACTTATATCCATCTATAATTCATTTCGATATCCGACCATCTTTTCAGCTATCTGTTTTTCTGTTTTTTTTCTGACATCACGATCTGTCTTCCAAACGAATTCCATATTTTATTTTAAATTTTCAGCCAGTAATCATATTTTAGCAAAGAGTTTTGTACAAGCCTATTTGAACCTTACACTCGTCCATCCTGATAACGTGCATGCCCTCATGTACGCACCAGGTGGAACCAACCTTACAATTATATTCATAAAATACATTATAGAACGGTATGACGATACTTATAACAATTGGGCATGACATATCTTTCAAAATTTAAGAAGTGAACAGTTCACAATATGTCTAAAAGTTCCAAAGACTGTCTCAAAAGATGTACCTACAAAACAAACAAAAAGTAGCCAATCTCTCTTTTTATAAATAGTGTAGAGTACAAAAAAGTTATCATGTGAATAATATGGTGCATGAAGTAGTACCAAAAAGATATATCAAGTACCTAATAACCATGTTAAACAGGCAGTAGACATCCCTTTATTTCCAACCACTAAACTAACATGGTATTGGCTCTAAATAAAGCTGCCTCTGTAAATGTGCCATAAGAAAATTGGCACAGACTTACCTGATATAATGGTAAGACTAGACTTTCTCAAGCTTATGACACTTACATTACTGAGAGCTAATTATGTGAAGCCGTTAAATAGAGAAGCCACAGCGCACTTGCCTAAGATTGAGAGAGAGTCCTTGAATTTTCACTGTAAGTGACAAAAGACAAATTGTGCAGAGGCTTTAGTCGGATATTCTTTTCTAATAGTGTTATGAAGCTACCATCAAATATTCATAAAAATGAGTACTCATTTAAGTAAAATCTAAGTGTTTGTAAATGAATGCATATGGAATTAGGGCACTTGAAAACATTGAAAAATGAATTAAACATGAAGATGAAGAAACATGAAGTGCACTAAGAGATGACTTCATGATGGGTGCTAAAATGAAAGATTGGGACAAGGAATCTGTAGGTGAATAACAATAAAAGAAGGAACTCACATAAAAAAAACTAGCTCCATCTGTATGCCAGTCTGTTCCCACTGAGGTCCAAACGACTGGAACAATTTTGAAATGAGTTCCACTAATAGATAGTTCATGTTATGTGATGAAGTTATAAGGTAACTAACTAACTTATGTAGTCTTATATTATTTACAGAAAAAAATCTCATAAGTCAAAGTGAACAGGCCATAAGTCGAATACCACAGGCTGCTAGTACTGATTACAAATCAAAACCACTTAACTATTTGCTAAATAAACAAATACATAAGCAGCCCACTAAATGTACCCACTGGTGGGACTCTGGGCCTTCTCTCGAAGAGAGAGTTAAGGCTATAATCCATCATGCTGGCCCAGTGTGGGTTGGTGGATGACACATGAGCTTGTAAGATTATGTACATCCTATATTAAGTAGATGTTGAGCACTCACTTACGGCTGCGTAGTGTGGTGGCCAAGAACCAATCTAGTAACTACAATCTCTAAATTGCAAAAGATGCAACGTTTAGCATGTTCATTAATCAGCGGTTGTGCAAAATCTACACCGTTGGAAGCACGACATAATACTTGGCCTGCCACCACTCCATCTCTACATACAGCAAGAGGCGATGGCGGCTGCGCTAAGAATTAAATCGACAGAACAATGGAAAGGTTCAGGGATTCCCACAAACCACTGTAAGATCCTAGATCGTGCGAAGATAGTTATAGCTAGCACATATTTAGATGGGAAAAATTATGGGTTAGTTACAGAGGAATATTCCCAAACAGACACTGCTGAGAAAAGTAATAATGCATGCAACATTTTCACAGATGGCGCTAAAAATAGCATGGGAGTTGGGTGTGGATACCACTCACCAGAGCTAGACCTGGTAGAATCGCTAGCTCTAAATAAAACTACAACAGTACTGCAAGCGGAAGCTGTGGGCCTCCTGTTAGCAGCTAAATCAGTCCTTAGTTTAGTTTAGTTTAGTTTGGCGGGGCCTTTTCCGCACCTAGCCTCTTTAGTTGGGCCATTGTGCGTGACTCATACTTCCCTTTCCTACTCCAACCAGCCTAGGCAGTCCCAGAAAGCAAGCATCCGATTAAGGTTGCGACAGGCATCCGGAACAGACGACGGAGATTGGAGGAATTCTGCCCGTTGATTCGCCACACTGCTGCATTCCATGAGTACATGCTGTGGCGTTTCTTCTTCCTCCATGCATCCCCTGCATAGAGGACTGTCTGTTACACCTATGGTAAATAGGTGCTTATTTAAGGACAGTGACCAGTTATTATACCTATAACTTTACGAATTTTGTCCCTGTTTAGTCTGATGAGGTTGCGGGCAAGTTTTTTGGATGCTTCCGGAATAGCATTTTTTGTTTGCCTGCATCCTTCATTGTTATTCCATTCTGTTAGATGGGCTTCTTCAGTATTTCTACGCAGCCATGTTTTTATTTGAGCCTGGGGTATAGGCATTAGTGGTTCCGGTCCATGTACCTTTGTCTTTGCTCCCCTTTTGGCCAGTTCATCTGCTGCGTCATTACCTAGTGAGTCGCTATGTCCTTTAATCCATTGGAGGTTACTTTGTTCATACCCGCTATGGATTGGAGTGCATTGTGGCATTCAGTATCAGGACAGAGGTTATAGTATTATTTTTAAGGGCTTGAAGCACGGAAGCGCTGTCGGAGACAATTTTGATATTTAGGTCTCCAACATCTCTGGCTGCGACTGCCTGTGCTGCCCTGGTGATGCCGATACATTCAGCTTGAAATATTGTGTTTAGATTGCTTAAAGTGGTTGATATCTTTATGTTTAAGTCATGTGAGAAGACACCTGCCCTGTACCGCATGCGGTTTTGGAGCCGTCAGTATATATCCTAACTTCTCTGCTGCCAGAGCTATCTTTCGATTCTGCATTAAGTTGGATGTTGTATCTTCGATCAAAGACATGTTGGCATGTTGTTCTGTCCATGGGTGCCTCAAGAAGTGGTGTATCTTTCAGAACCCGATGCAGAACTTTTGAGTGTCGTGTTTCTATGTTTTGTTTCCACAGTCCGTTTGCTTTTAGTCTTAGGGCGGCTGCCGTGGCCTCCTCCTGTACGACCAAATGTAGCGGTCTCAGATTTAAGAGATACTCTAATGCGGCTGATGGTGTGGTTTCATGCACCCAGTAGCTGTTACACTCGCTAGGCGTTGTAGACTCTGGAGCTTATCTTTCGCGGTGGTCAGTTGTGTTCTGGGCCACCACACAACTGACCCATAGGTCAAAGAGGGCCTGATGACTGATGTGTATAACCAAAGTGTGATTTTTGGATTGAGACCCCATTTCTTTCCAACAAGTCTCCGGCATTGCCAAAAAGTCATGCAGGCCCTTTTATTTTTTGTATCGATATGGCTCGCCCAGTTTAATTTGTTGTCAAGAGTGACACCCAGATATTTCACTTCAGATGATAGGGAGAGTTTGGTGTTAAATAGTTTTGGTAGCTGTAGTTCTGGTAACTTCCTTTTGTTGGTGAAAAGAATAAGTTCTGTTTTCTTTGGATTTACTGACAGTTGATGTTCGTCACACCATTTTTCTACAATCAGAAGCGCTGAACGCATGACTTTACATAGCATGTTTTCCGTGCTCCCGCTTATCAGTATTGTAAGGTCATCCGCATAACCAATAGTAGTGTACCCTTTCTCGTTTAGTGCCTTTAAGAGGCTGTCCACTACTATGTTCCATAATAGTGGTGATAGGACACCTCCCTGGGGGCATCCCTTGACTACTTTTGCTCTTGTAGTAGTATTCATCACTATCTGGACCGCCCTTTTGCTGACCAGTTCGGTAATCCAGTTTCTAATGACTGGTTCTACCTTGAGTCTCCTGAGGGCGTGGTTTATGCTGTTATGCATGGTTTTATCAAACGCCCTTCTATATCTATAAAGGCGGCAAGTGTTGATAGCTTATTTTTGGTAGCCGATTCTATTTTGTGTACTACCATATGTAGTGCCGACTCTGTTGATCTGCCTTTCCTGTAAGCGTGCTGCTGAGGATGCAGTTGTTTGTGTTTTAGTGCTCCGTCTCTTAAGTATCGGTCCACTAACCTTTCTAATGTTTTTAAGAGGAACGACGTTAGACTGATGGGCCTAAACGATTTAGCGTGTGTGTAGTCCTCCTTACCAGGTTTCGGTAGGAATACTACCTTCGCCTCCTCCACTTTTTGGTATATATTTAAAGGCTATACAAGCTCTATAGATTGGTAGTAGGTGCTTTATAGCTTGTTTTGGTTGCCATTGTAGTAGTGCTGGGAAAATGCCATCCAGCCCTGCAGATTTGAAAGATTTGAAACTTTTCAGTGCCCACTCTATTCTGTCTGCAGTTACTATCTTGTTTGCTACTTCCCATTCTTGGGCTGTTGGTGTGCTACAGTGCTCTTCTGGCCACTCTTGGTCTTCTATGATTTGACATCCAGGGAAGTGGGTTTCCAGGAGTACTGTATTGGTTTCATTGTCTGTGTTAGTATATGTGCCGTCTTCCTTTTTTAGGGATCCCAGAAGATTAGGCTCCCCTTTAGCTAGGATTTTCTTTATTCTTCCGGCTTGGTTTGTTGAGTTTATGCTACTACAGAAGTTGTGCCAGGACTCAGTTCTTCTGAATCTGATTCGCTTCTTGTAGTGTTTTTGTGCTTGTTTATATTTGTCCCAGTCCTCAGTAGTCCTGGTATTTTTTGCCCGATTAAAAAGTGCTCGAAGTCCTTGACGTAGTCTTTCAAGTTCTGGCCCCCACCAAGATCTTTTTCCTACGTCATTTGGTTTAACAGCAGGACATGCCAATTCATAACTGTTTATGAGACTAGCAGTGAGATGCTGTACGTTTGATTCTATATTGTCTGTACTAAGTGTTGTGTCAGTGGAATGTATGTCACCTAGTGCTTGGTTTAGAAGTTGTGTGTACCTTGTTATATTCGTCTTACGGGGGTTACGATATGGGACAGGGCTTATTGATTTGTATTGTAGTTGGAAACAAACGCGGCGGTGATCCGCGAATGATGGCTCGTCTGATACGTGCCATTCCTCGATTTGACTGGCCACCGCATTAGTTGCCAAGGTGATGTCTATGATAGTTTGATACCTGGAGCTTACAAAAGTAGGCTCCACACCTCTGTTCATAATGTTTAGATTTGTTTGAAATAAGTATTCGGCTAAAGACTCACCCTTTTGTTGGTATTCTTACTTCCCACAGAGAGTGATGAGCGTTGCAGTCGGCAGATATGATTAGATCCCAGTCGTGTGCTTCGCAGTGTTGCACCAGTTCCGCAAGTTCTCTTGAAGGAATTTCTCCTCGCCTGGCAGGTATACTGATGCTAAGACTAGGACAGTTTGTTTTCCGTAATGAGTTTCACTGCGGTTAGGTCTCTAGAACAGAATTGGTTAAGCAAAGTGGTATTTATAGATTTAGGCATAAAAATGCAGGTTCTTGGGTTATCAACAGTAGTGTCGACCATTAACTTACCGCTGATGTTATTTAGACCGCAGATTTTATTGTTTCTGACCCAGGGTTCCTGGATCATAGCGACGGTCTTTTTATTTGTCTCCAGCACTCTGCTTAGCGTGGCCGCCGCTATTTGCTTATGCTGGAGGTTTGTTTGGATAAAATTGAGGGGGCTAGGGACTACGCAGGACGTCATCTTCATCACTAGAGGAGCCCCCTTCAAATTCTAGCGGTGAGACAGCAACCACCTCGCTCTGACTCTTTTGGGAGCAGAGGTGGATGGTTCCGGAGTCGATGTCTCCGTAACCATGGTCGTACCCGCTGTGGTGATCAACTCGGGTTTTATCTCGGCCTTGACTTCTTCCGGAGAGAAGAAGCGGATATACCCACTTCCCGACATGTGGGCTACCCGGCGGTCTCTGTCCAAAATGGACTGGCGTTGGTCTTCAGGTATGCCGAGGATAAGGTGGACCACCTTTTCCTTGGAATCCTGCTCCTGGGGTTTGTCGTCTACCGTCATCTCATAACACTGCCACGAGTTTACT
The DNA here is from genome assembly GCA_017562165.1 of Ectropis grisescens. NCBI lineage: Eukaryota > Metazoa > Arthropoda > Insecta > Lepidoptera > Geometridae > Ectropis > Ectropis grisescens. The sequence goes on from CM029796.1 coordinate 1,847,264, forward strand.
TTGTACCATGGGTTTTGGGCACAAAGAACTCGGTGCAGTGTGGTGACTTCAGTTATGCGGGTATGAATGAGAAGCCCCGCTTTGAGCTTCCTCTTCATCTCCGACTGTCGGATAACCTCCAGGGTGGTATTTGGGATCGGTGATGTGATGGTTTTGACCGCCCTTCCAGCCAACTTAGCGCACTTGCATTCTCACACCACATCGCTAACGCCCCGTCCATTAGGAAGGGTCGACCGCGGAAAGATGGGGCTAGTGCGCTTGGAGAAGATGGTGATAGAACGGCTTGAAGGATGCTGTCATCAACAGCCTCCCTAACCAGTTCCGCCTGGGTCTGCGAGAGGTCCCTCGGCGGGACGGTGATAATCGCCACCTTCAGGTGCGATTGAGCCGCGTCTGCGTAACTCCCCGTCCGTGTTGGTTTACGGTCGGTTTTCGCGCGTTTGGCTTCGCCCCTGGGAGAATGGGTCTCGTCCAGACGAGCGCGCTTCGTAAACTCTTTCATCCGGTACGTTCCCGCTCCCAGATTGTTCCTTTCAGGCGCAATAGAAGCCACCGCTGCGATCCGTCCGCCTCGAGCACCTCTCGTTTTCCGTTTCTTCTTCTGTCGGCCGGATGGTGGTGGTGGTGGTGGTAGTGGTGTTGGTAGTGGTAGTAGTGGTGTTTGTGGTGGTGGTGGTATCTCCTCTTTCTTTTGCGCCGCCACGGTTCGGCTCTAAATCAGTCCTTAAAAAAGAAATACACAGCAAAGCAATGGGGAACCCACTGGAACTTAAGTTTATAACGGACAGTGCAGCCACAATTTATGCATTACGAAAACCCACAACCAGGTCAAGAGTGATTGCAGAGTGCCATTCTATCCTACAGCGCCTCGCACTCACTCATACTGTCACAGTTGAGTGGACAAGAAGCCACGGCCTTTGCCGTGGAAATAATAAAGCGGACATGCTTGCCAAAGTGCAAAGAAGAATATCAGGGCAGACATAGCAGAGCTGTGCAAGCCAACTGCTTCAGAAACACGGAATCTGCTATGTCTACACATAGAAAAAGAACAACAAAAACTATGGGATAAATCTACTAAATGCAAACACACAAGAACTGTGTTCCCGCTCATAGAAAGAAAAGTAACAAATAAGCTGCTGAATCTGACAAGATCTGATCTTCGTCTGATGATAGGTTTAATCACAGGCCACTGTGAGCTGAACTATCATCTCCACAAAATAGGATATACCGACAGTCCCCTATGCAGGGGCTGTTTGTTGGAGAATGAAACTGTGGAGCATGTGCTTTTGCGCTGTGAAGCCACAGGAAGTATTAGATCAAGATCGGGACTACTTGTAGAAAATCCAAATCAATTATGGGAACGCATTACATCTGACGAAATGGGACTGGAACTGTTATGCCAGCGACCCAAGGCCGTGCTCCGCTATTTTAAGGAGCTCGGCTGGTTTGGGTAGGCTGGCCGGGGGGAAGTGCACAATACACCCCTAGCGGGACGTCAGTGCAGGCCAATCACCCCCACCCTGAATTAGAATTAGAAGTAGATGTTGGTTTCCTCACAATGTTTTCCTTCACCATTTCAAGTTTTAAGACTTAGAAAAGTGGTGCATGTGGGATTTGAACACAGTGGCTCAGGATCGGCAGTCGCAGTTCTGCTGACTAGACCAGCTATTCATCATCAACAGCCCACTAAATGTTCCCACTGCTGGGACTCGGGGCCTTCTCTCACACGGAGAGAGTTAAGGCCATAATCCACCATGCTGGCCCATTGCGGGTTGGTGGATGACAAATGACTTAGAAAAATTCTAGGTACACTTTGGTTTCCTCACAATATTTCCTTCACCGTTTTAAGTTAGCGGCATTACGCACATGACTTCGAAAAGACAGTGGTGCGTGTGGGGTTTGAACCCGGGGTCTCCGGATTGACAGGCGCCGTTCTCCCGACTAGACCAGCCGTAACTTTTATTAAGTTTTTTTAGTAAACTATTTTTTTTTATTTAATCAATTAGAACGGCTTAACGCCAATTATACTAATGATAGATATTAACATTATTAACAAAATATTGTGAAAAAAGTAAACAAAAAAATGTAATCAATTTATGTCATGATACAATAATTATGTCATGTTATGATAATTACGCACATTCATACATTAGGCAAACAGAAAATAATTCAAATGTTAATGAAATTAAATTGATAAAAATTCTATAAGATGTCAAAAATTAAATAATGATGTAACAAGAACAAAATTAAAAATTTTGGTTAACCCCCGACTACCTCGGATCTCGGATTTGTAATCTGTACAACATTCTGCTAGTCAAGCCCTTTCATTTGATACCCATATTGTGGTAGTAGTGAAAAAAGTAATGTAATTCGCCATTTTGTGGTGGCGGCCATCTTGGATTTGAAATTTATTATTATGTATTGTATTCTACTAGTCAAGCCCTTTCATTTGATACCCATATTGAGATAAGTTGTGAAGAAATATTTTGTCCGCCATTTTGTGGAGGCTGGAATCGATATTAACCAAACATAGCTAAGAACATCCGCACGGATATCAACCTTCGAATAAAAAAAACCGCATTGAAATCGGTCCATCCGTTTGAGCTCTACGGTGCCACAGACAGACACACACACAGACAGACAGACAGACAGACAGACAGACAGACAGACCGACAGACAGACAGACAGACATCGACGTCAAACTTATAACACCCCTTTTTTTGGTCGGGGGTTAAAAATAAAACCAAACAAAAATAACAGATAAATAAACGTCAAAGGACTATGTCAATGATCAAACGCTAGACACTGGCGAGATTCCGGTAACATTACCGAATGGAGGCCATAATAAAAAGTTGAAGTTGAACAGATACAAAAGCGATACATGAATAAAGAAAACACGAAAGTCAATATGTAAGTCAAAATATTAGAGTATTAGAGGAGGAAATGAGTAGTTATTATTCATTATACACATTCTCATTCCATTTTCTCACAAAAGTATAAGCACTCGGACATCAATTCCCTCCAGTCGTCGTCAAATACTCGTTTGGCTGTGCGTCTAGCATGGCGTTGAGTAACTAGCTATTAGGGCTAATTCATTTTTCATAATTTATAGTATCAGTGATATATATGACTGTTTTATTGATTACAGGCCTAATGCAAAGTGGCAGTGAAATACTCCAGACGCCGTTGGCTGTGTTCTCCGATGGAGCTGATGATGATGACACCATGCAGAGCAATGAGAGCAATGGTAAGCTCTGTTCACTTTTAGTGTTATAGTGCTTACTATTTTCAATTTATATGTCTTTTTATTTTTAATTATTAATGTTATTCAATAGTTATTAATAGTTAATTTTTATTTTAGTTTTCACGTCTTCACACATTTATTTTGTTTGGTAGATCACAGTTCAGAGGTCCCATATAAAATTCCATAAATGTGGTAGTTTTTGAAGTATTGACAAATAACTAAAATTTGCTTTTTCGTTTATCTACACGACTTAGTGATAAAATATTTTGAAATTTGATTGAATGTTTGAATTTAATTTTAAATTGAAGTCGGCTTCTGTTTTTTTTCAGAGAAAATCAATAGCTAACTTGTCAAACAAAAGAGAAAAATGTGAAAAAATAAAATATTAGTTATCATGCCATTTCTATTCTCCGACGTGTCAAATAACCTGCTACAGAGCTTTTGTATTCATTTTCAGAGGAGGTGATCGTGCAGCTGATGGACATCAGGACCCGGCTGTCGAGGCTCCGGTTCCTACTGGAGCGGAGGCTCGGACTCGACCTGTCGGACTACTGCTTCTGGCTGCAGGATGCTAAGATGGTAGGCTCTCTATTACCACACACTACTTGCACAAAAGAACTGGTTTTTTTATAGTTTTGAGTGACGAGACGAGCTGGACTTGTGTCTGATGGTAAGCAACTGAACATATGCCAGAAGTCTGTCATCAAACTGAAGACTACCTGAAGTGGACCGATCATCTGAATCAAGACTCATCTACCTCTTCAGTGAATAAAAGTCCAGAAGGCCATCCTAATGTCGAAACGCTAGACAGTGGCGAAATTACGGTAACATTGCCGAATGGAAGCCATTAGAAAAAGTTGAAGTTGATGGTAAGCAACATGCCTGCCGCATAACGGCACAGTGACACGCAGATATTGAAACATCAAGAGTCCAAATCATTACCTAGCACTACACTGGGCTGGTCACCCAGAAATCTAAGATGGTATATCCCAAAGCCCTGTAATTTCTCTGGAAACATTACCCTTCAAACTGGGACACAGTAATGTTTTCCACATTACTGATTGGCAATATAATAACTGACAAAGGTGTGGTACTTCCCCAGGCGGACTCTGCTATCTCCTCTAGGACTCCTCCTCCTCTTAAGGACTCTCATTCCAGCGGTAGGACCCACTGGAATGATTGAAAGATTGGAGTGGTAGGACTGAATAACTGAAAGATGATCATACTAGGAACCTTGGCATTCCAGTTGGAGAACCACAAGACCCTGGTGGAGCAGTGCATCCGTGGTGAGGGGGTGGTTCAGGTGAACATCCAGATCCGGAGCAGTGAGAAGAAGATCAACATCCTGGACGTGCTCAAACCTGATGAGGAGGTAGCCCAGTTACCGCCGCCAGACCTCGACGAATGTGAGACAATATATCTATGCCATAGTATATACTTATACTAATATTATTGAGGGTTACAAAATACCCTGGAGTACTACGGTCAAATATCTGGGCACGATTCTGGATAGAAAGCTCAATTGGACAGCTAATACATCCCATTTATGCCAGAAGGGTTTAAAATCTCTAAATGCCCTGAGCCCCGTACTCAATAAACGGTCGTCTCAGTAGCCAAACTAAGCTCGGCATTTATCGCACTCTGGTCCGTCCCTGCATTACTTATGCATGTCCAGTCTGGAGCAGCACATGCCCTACGAATATAAACAAGCTACAAATTATACAGAATAAAGCACTAAAGTTTTCCTTTAATACTCCTATGTACACAAATCTAATCCAAAAACACGAAGAAATTGGCTTCCCAAACATATATAAATACATATATAAATTATCGAAAAAATTCTATCTTGAAACAAATCCCAATAATAAAAATAAAATTATAAACAATATTTGCAATACTAGAAAACATGACTTACACTTTATCGATAAATACAATCGCTACAAACTACCACATCACTTGTTCCTCGATGAATAATAGACACAGGCCACCGCTCATTAGCGATGAATAGGTTCGGCTGACCGCGCAAGCCCGGCCCCCACAGCCGGCGGCCCGCGCGCAACAACCACCCTTATTATATCGCGATTTACGGAACGGATCGGCGCACGCGTCACTCATCTAAGCTGTGTTCACTTGCGCGTTCTTACTTATGACGCATCTAGTACCGAGTTGCTGCTGCTACCTGCGGATCGCACTCGGGCGTGTGTTTGTGGGCACTACCCTCTAATTAGACTAATCAAAATAAGTAAATTAATTATTATTTACCTATGTAAATAATTAGGCTATAAGAAATATACCTGCCTTAAATGTCATGCCATTTCGAGGTATACATGTTTAAAAAAAAAAAAAAAAAGTTTTCAATTATTTGTTTAGATTCCTGTTATGCCAAAAACAATGTAATCAACAATTAATAAGTTTTTAATAAGCCCATACTTATAAGCTTGTAAAATGTATTAGAAAAAATAATTGTTTTGTCACTTCTAGGATTTAATGTACACTAGAAATGTTCAATTTATGTATTTTTATGGCTAATAAAGATATTTTAAAAATGAAAAAAAAATAAATGAAATATTATAAAGCTGAAGAGGTTTTTGAAGTGATAGGGACTCTTGGCAGTCAGCCTGGGGAAATACCACACCTATGCCAGTTATTCTACCGACAAGCAGTAATGTGCAAACATTATTGGGTTCCGGTTTGAAGGGCAATGTTTCCAGAGAAATTACAGGGCTTAGAGATATAACATCTTAGATCTAAGGGTGACGAGCGCAGTGCAGTGCTAGGTAATGATTTGTACTTTTCTTGTTCCAATAGCTGCGCGTCACTGTGCTTTTAAGTGGCAGGCATGTTGCTTACCATCAGGCACATGCCCTGCTCGTCTCTCTTTATTTAAAAAAAAAAGTGAAAACTTGAACACTTAACAAACCGTAAATGTTTAGGTACATCAGTAACTAAACATTTACAGTTTACAATATATTTTAGTAAGTAATAAAATTATTTTTACTAATTTTAAACTTTAAAATACCATAACTCGCACTTGGCTGGTCCTATGTAAATTTTATCGAAATTAGTGTAGTAATCAGGTTTTGGAAATATGAACAAAAAAACTAAAATTTACTTTCATATACACTCCGCGAGGCATAAGCTGAGCTTTGCATTTGTGTGAGTGCACATGGATAGTGTAGGTGTGACAACCGGCCTTAGGCGCGGCGCCATTCTGTCTCGCCGCGCTCCTGCCTGATTGGTGATCACTCACACTAATGCAAAGCTCAGCCTATACCTCGCGGACAACATTTCAAGCTCCTGCCTGATTGGTGATCACTCACACTAATGCAAAGCTCAGCTTATACCTCGCGGAGTGTACCTCAATGACTCAGTGATGGCTACTTATGAAATTTGGTTGCGTATCTGAATTTGATTTTAAATTGTTTTAAATTGAAGTCGGCTTATTTTATTTCAGAGAAAACAAATTATTCTATTCTTTAAAGTTTAGTTAATTTAATTGTTCCCAGTGGACGAGTTGGAAGAACCGCCTCGGCCGGCGCTGCCACGGATAGAGAGTCGGCCAACGAAGCACGCTGCCGCCGTCAAGTGGGTGGTGGACAGTAGCTTCGGAGAGGCCCGGCCGAGGACGCCACAAGACCCGCAACAATGGTGAGTGGAAACGATACTTGGGGCCTAGCAAGACGCTTTCCTATCGTGTAGTTTAAGATGCAAATTATGCATTCCAAATGCTATATTTTTAATCTGTTGTCACGTGACTGGAAACACCAATAGTATAGTATTTTACATAAATAGACGGGTAACTCACGTTTAATATAGTCAGTCCAGACCGACTCAAGTTTCGATCGCGTCCGGCGATCTTTTTCAAGGAGAGTGCGCGCGCGTGTTCGCTGCTCGTTTAGCACTGCGGGCAGCCGCACGGCGCGCACGCAAGCTCAACGGTTGTTGCGGGGGTGCAGGTGAGGGGGTGCGGGAGGGCTGCGCCGGTGTACTCTGGGACTCGTCGTCGCTGGTGAGCTGCGCGTCGGGAATATTGCAGCACACTGAGCTCACTGTGTCCTCACCACCAGTCTGAACACACTGCTGAGCCTTTTGGAGGCAAGGTTTCCAAGCGGGTGCCACATGCCATCCACCATCTCTGTTAAACGTCGGACGCTTACCGATTTCAATGGCCTCCCTGACTTTACGGAGTATAAAAGACTTCTCCCTAGCCAGGACCTCCGCCTTATCAAATCGAATGAAGTGTTGAGCGTCCGAACAGAGATCATGCTCCGCCACCGCAGAGCTGTTGCCATCCAAATTCTTGATGACGTGTTTCACCCACATGTGTGTGTATTTATGTAAAATGTGTAATAACCACTTTAGTTTTTATAGTATAGTAATACTCAATAATATTATATTTGCATGCAGAAAGGTTGGAATATGGAGCTCATTACTTTATACTTTACTAACTTTACTTTCTATTTTTGTACTGTGCCTGGGTGTTTTCTATGTATAATAAGTATGTATTTAAAAATATATATAAGTATTTCCATGTTACAAGCTTTGCTTAGTTTGGGGTTAGATGGCGTTGTGTGTGAAATGTCCATCACTATTTATTTATATTTATATAAGTTTTTGTAAACATATTTGTAAACCTATACCTAATATGTAAATAAATATAATACATTTAAATGAATTTGAAATGATTTTTATGAAATACAAAAGCTAAATATTAAGAAATGTTTTTTTTTATAAAGATTGATGAGTCGAGCAGGCCATGTGCCCGATGGTAAGCAACATGCCTGCCACATAACAGCACAGTGACACGCAGCTATTGGAACAAGAAAAGTCCAAATCATTACCTAACACTGCACTGCGCTCGTCACCCTTAGATCTAAGATGTTATATCTCTAAGCCCTGTAATTTCTCTGGAAACATTGCCCTTCAAACCGGAACCCAATTGGAACCTAAGAAGTCCAAATCATTACCTAGCACTGCAAATACAAATAAATACAAAAATCTTTATTGCTGTTTGCCGGTAAGATAAGATGATACAAAACATTTAAATAATTGACCCATACAAACTGGCCTCTTCTTCTAGAGGCATGCAATATGTCTGGCAACGCAGTTTCCATTGGTCTGAATTTATACAATGATAATAATAGTCAGCTGATAAGGTCTTCTTCTTCTTTTTTCATTTTTAACTTTTTAATCGGTTGTATCATATATGTCATCTGATTCATCATGTATTAATTTCTGGCTTCTATCCCGTTGTGTTATGTTAGTGTGATATGTTTGATGAGCGCAGCACTGCGCTCGTCGCCCAGATATCTAAGTTCTTATAGCTCTAAGCGCTGTGATTGATGTATGTCGTCAGGTGCGTCCAACACGTGAAGCTATGGATCCAGTGGGCGGTCCGCCAGTTCAACCTGACCGGCGTGAGGCTGGCCGACTGGAACGTGACGGGCGCGGAGCTGTGCGCGCTCACCAACGCCGACTTCAAGTGAGTGCATTGCATCGTGACTCACATCTGTTTAACACTGGTTCCCAAACTTATTTTGTCTACTACCCACTTTGAGAATAAATTCTTTTTGGAACTGCAAGATCTACTAATGCAAGACCTTAGACCCTGGATGGATATATTGATCAAACTCAAAAACACAAGACAATATCCTGATGAAACACAAGACGTTGGCGAAATTGTGCTCACCAAACATTTATCTCACACAAATATATATCACAACCAAATAGAAGCCAGAAATTAATATAAGATGAAGAATCAGATGACATAAATAAAAACCAGAAATTAATAGAAGATGACGAAGAAGAAGACTTTAATCAGCTGACTATTATTTTTTTTTTTTTTATTTATAAATTACTAACAAATTGTCTTGCCAGACATATTGCATGCCTCTCGCTGAGGCCAGTTTGTATGGGGCAACTTTTAAAATGTTTTGTATCATCTTATCTTACCTACAAACAGCAATAAAGATTTTTGTATTTGTATTTGGCGCTCCCGTTTTTTAACCCTCGACCAATTTATATTAAAATTAAGTATTGTTTCTTAATCGAGCAATTTTTTCGATCGCAAATACAAACTATAAAAACGGGGCGTATAATTACTAGAAGCATAACAAACGAACAACTTGTTGTACCACAATTTAATAATACCTATGGTAAAAGAACCTCTAAATTTATCATGCCCAGCCTAATTAATAAATTACCAGTCGAAATAAAAAAAAAAACGAAAAAAATATTAAGATCATTTTAAAGTCATACTTCTCCAAATTATAACAAAAGTGGGAGCAGCCTGTATGTTGAGTCTGCAGCGCGCGCTGACTGCGGTGGCTCGTATGGCCAAATTAGATAACAAACCGGTTTCTTACTAAACTAAAACGCATACGGCTGTCTTGGATGCGCGCGCGCAGATATATGTTTTATTTAATTTGTATTTTCTTTAGTTTTTGGTGTTATATAGATATAATGTTCACTTTTTTAAGATACGTGTTGAGAACTGTTTGTCCTAGACAAACCTTGTTGAGGTTTTAAGGGCGAATTTATTTTTATATGTAATGATTATAGTATTCGAAATAAATAAAAAAAAGGGGGTGTGATAAGTTTGACATCGATGTCTGTCTGTCTATCTATCTTTCTGTCTGTCTGTCTGTGATACCGCAGAGCTCAAACGGATGGGGCGATTTCGATGCGGTTTTTTTTTATTTGAAGGTTACTATCCGTGCGGGTGTTCTTAGCTATGTTTGGTTAATATCGATTCAAGATGGCCGCCTCCACAAAATGGAGATCAAAATATTTCTTCTTAATTAATTTTTGTGAGCTATATTAGCGGAGATTCGGAGATTAAACATTAATTCTAAACAATACTTTTACTATAGTTAACTTGAAACTTGATATGTACAGCAAGGCACATATTGGTGGGATGCAAGGTGCTCCTTAATGGGGGTCATTACTCACGGCGCCATGACAGAGTACTTGAAATCATACGTGAAGCCATGAGCCTTTCAGTAGCTAGAGCCCAAAAGGGATTGACGACAAACAAAAGACAAATTAACTTTGTAAAAGAAGGCTCAACTTCAAACTCCAGGTACAAGCCTTACTCAATCCTGGGTACAGCACTTGATTGGACTATTTTAATGGACACGTATGAAAGGCACTACAGGATCCCAGAGAATGTGGGTGTTTCGTCATCCAGACCGGACATTTTCCTTTTTTCTAGAGCTACGAAACGCATAGTCCTTGTAGAACTTACCGTACCGTGGGAAACTAATATACCTAAAGACCACGCGATGAAACAAAATAAGTATTAAATAATCGACCTCCTAAACGAATTAACAAAAAACGGGAGCGAGAGGTATACCAGCAAAATCTCTCTATAACCTGCTGAAAGAACCTTGGCTTATCCAGAAGTGCAGTAAGTTCTATACTAGAACGAGTATCTAAAGCTGCACTAGTAGGCTCATATCAGATTTGGCTGGGCAGGGAGAGAAACACGAGTGGTGAAGGTGAGTGTTGATGTACGTCAGAAAGGGGCCCCTTAAACCTACGCCCGAGTCACAAGTCTCGGGAACTACTCGAGTTTTTCTCTCTCTGCCACACGATGGACCCGGCACCCGCACGGTGAATCCATGGAATGCTAAGAAAATCGTCTCTAGAGTGTAAAGAGTTAACCTTAGACTTTTGAGCCCAGTAGGTAGTACACAACGGACGCCAAGTCTCTACACAATGCCCCATTTTTTTCTGGGTCTCTTATCGGTCTGCAGCGACCACAAGGGGGCGTTAGCGCCCACTTTGGGAAAGGTTGGTTTATCATGATGTGAAGCTCCGACAGAATTACCCAGGTTACACAAGAATAGAATTATAATATTAGAATTATCCTATTGAATTTTTAATTTTTGTTTACAACTATTAAAATAGGCATGGTGACTGAAAATAAAAAAAAATTGGCAGTCATAGGAACTGCCGATAGAAGTGAAAACTTATAACTCAGAATTTGATAGCACACATTGAGCATGACCAAAAAATGATGTCAACATTTCTAGGTCAATGGGGAAAGATAGATAGATAGATAACTCTTTATTGTGACACAAGAACAGAAATATTACAGTAGAACACTTATGAACTAGCACCACAAATGGCGGCGCATTTCTACATGGCCACTAGCTGTAGTCCCGAGTTTACCCGAAGATCTCTTATCATTCCCGAGCGTGACGCTAGAATTCAATTCACAGCACGCGACAAATCTGTCTGTGGCGCGTCAAAAAAAGTTTTCACTTAAAACAAAAACATTTGTACATAAATCGCAATTTGTCTCGGATATTGGTGCGATATGTTGATTTTAATTATGTACTATTTTGTTTAATCTTATTAATCTTTTCAGAGAGAAAGTCCCTTCCGACCCTGGTGATCTGTTTTGGACACATTTCGAGCTGCTGAGGAAATGCAAATTTATAGGTAATTATCCTTTTTATAGATAACTAGCGGTCCGTACCGGCTTCGCTCGGATATTGTCATATAAAGACTATTCAGCATCATCATCATCAGACGCAAAGCGTCCACTGCCGAACATAGGCCTCCCCCCTAGATTTCCACAACGAACGGTCCCGCGCAACCTGCAACCAGCGGTTTCCAGCGACCTTTGTGAGGTCATCTGTCCATCTAGTCTTAGGTATGTTTGATAAAAACACATCCAACATGGCTGACGCCACAAAATGGCGGATATCATATTTTTCACTAGTAGAATACTATAATAGTACGGCAAATTTGAAATCTAAGATAGTTGGGGATAACTTCACATTTTAAATTTTGTTTTTATATGTTTTGAGTATAGTGTGTTGTTTCATTGTGTGTTTCAGCCGTGGTGCAAAACGATGATGAACCGGATAAAGAAATATTAGAAATACCACAGTCGGCCATCAAGAAGAAACCCAAAGTAAGTAACCTCGTTCCATAGACTCGAGCTAACAGAGATTCCCCTTTCTTAGGACCGTATAAGACCTCAGATGTATAATTGTCAATATGTACCAAAAACAATATCCACCGAACTACTGTATATATAACACTTTTTTTGTGTATGGGTTTTTTACGATTTTTTTATTTAAAACTAGAACTAACGTTTACATATTTAATGTAGTTAACATGCCCTTGAAATGATGCAGGCTGATTACCAGAAACCCTGTATATAATAAAATTATAAAATAATATTATAAATTTACATAAAATTTACTTGATAAAAAAATCACTTTCGTAATAGGAATGTCTAGAGTGTGAAATGCACTTTCGTAATAACAACGTCTAGAGTGTGAAATGCACTTTCGTAATAACAACGTCTAGAGTGTGAAATGCACTTTCGTAATAACAACGTCTAGAGTGTGAAATGCACTTTCGTAATAACGACGTCTAGAGTGTGAAATGCACTTTCGTAATAACAACGTCTAGAGTGTGAAATTAACTTTCGTAATAACAACGTCTAGAGTGTGAAATGTACTTTCGTAATAACGACGTCTAGAGTGTGAAATTAACTTTCGTAATAACAACGTCTAGAGTGTGAAATGCACTTTCGTAATAACAACGTCTAGAGTGTGAAATTCACTTTCGTAATAACGTCTAGAGTGAATGCACTTTCGTAACGTCTAGAGTGTGAAATGCACTTTCGTAATAACAACGTCTAGAGTGTGAAATGCACTTTCGTAATAACAACGTCTAGAGTGTGAAATGCACTTTTGTAATAACAACGTCTAGAGTGTGAAATGCACTTTCGTAATAACAACGTCTAGAGTGTGAAATGCACTTTCGTAATAACGTCTAGAGTGTGAAATGCACTTTCGTAATAACGTCTAGAGTGTGAAATGCACTTTCGTAATAACAACGTCTAGAATGTGAAATGCACTTTTGTAATAACAACGTCTAGAGTGTGAAATTCACTTTTGTAATAACAACGTCTAGAGTGTGAAATGCACTTTTGTAATAACAACGTCTAGAGTGAAATTCACTTTTGTAATAACAACGTCTAGAGTGTGAAATGCACTTTCGTAATAACAACGTCTAGAGTGTGAAATTCACTTTTGTAATAACAACGTCTAGAGTGTGAAATTCACTTTTGTAATAACAACGTCTAGAGTGTGAAATGCACTTTTGTAATAACAACGTCTAGAGTGTGAAATTCACTTTTGTAATAACAACGTCTAGAGTGTGAAATGCACTTTTGTAATAACAACGTCTAGAGTGTGAAATTCACTTTTGTAATAACAACGTCTCGAGTGTGAAATTCACTTTTGTAATAACAACGTCTAGAGTGTGAAATGCACTTTCGTAATAACAACGTCTAGAGTGTGAAATGCACTTTCGTAAAATGTGTGTTTTAATTACAGGTAGTAGTGTACGAACAAGAAGAGTCGGCCAGCCCCATAGGCACCTCCCGGTGCGGGAACAACGGGCAGATCCAGCTGTGGCAGTTCCTGTTGGACCTGCTGACCAGCGCCGAGTACTATGACGTCATCCGGTGGCACGGTGCGTGAGGAGATAACTATACTTACTTGTTTTAGTTGGTTCAAATTTTAGTGGGTCCAATTTAATGGTTCTAGTTTTCAACAATACTTGTTTTAGTTGGTTAAATTTTAAGTGGGTCCAATTTTTTGTTGGTCCAGTTTAATGGTTCTAGTTTTCAGTTGATCCATTTTAGTTGTTTAAATTTTTTGGTCCAACTTAGTTCTAATTTTTAGGTGATCCAATTTAATTGGGAAAATGTTTAGTTGGTTAATTTATTTTTTCTAATATTTAGTTGGTATGTTACAGTTGTTCCAATTTTTTTAGTTGGTCTATTTAATTAAACCAAATTTTTAAACGGTAGGTCTGTTTAAAAACTTGGTTTAATTTTTCCTTTTTTTAATTATAGTTTTTTTTCCAATTTTTATTTCGTTAATAATTGTACCAACTAAAGTTGGTCGGGCGGCTTTATCGCTTAAAACTATTTCTGCCAGGCTTCTTCTTTCTTCTTCTTTTTATAATGGATATTTTTTTTTCTATCGTACTTCTCGTAACTCTAAGAAGCGGCACCGTTTCATGGTGGATATTCCAAAGACACGGACGAAGAGGTTTGACTTTACGTTTGTGATAAGAACGTCTAGGCTGTGGAATGAGTTGCCTGAGTGGGTTTTTCCCGATAGTTATAATCTTGATGTCTTAAAATCGAGAGTGAATAGATTTCTTCTAGGTAAGCACGCTCCATCGTAGACCGCATCGTCGCTTAACATCAGGCGAGGTGGCGGTCAAGCGTAAACCTATTGAAGTTAAAATAAAACGTTTAGATTACTAATGCTCTTTTGATTTTAAAGTAATTGTATAAATTGTACATTTATGAATAAAGAATGTTTCCTTTGTGGGGTGCTTATGATGCATACTAGATGTCCGCCCCGGCGACGCCCGTGGTACACGTTATATAGAACTCATCAGGATCCCGTACATATACAACGGTGAAAGAATGACTGAAATCGGTTCAGTCATTCCTGAGAATATATATCGCTTTCAAACAAAACACCTCTTCAGCTACCTGCTACGCCACCTGTCGGAAAGTGGTCGTACCAACCCAGATTTAGAAACAAATTTGATTAGCAAAGGTTTTATGTTCAAGAGGTATGTAATCTGTGATATTCAATGACGCAATCTTAGACACATGCTGTCATGTGTCATGTTAAAGCACGAAACGTACGAAAACTCTCAAAAAGGAATATTTTTCCCGATTTTGCTACATTCTTGATTCATGCTCCGCTTCTATTGATAGTAGCGTTATGTTCTATAGCCTTATAGCCTTCCTCGGTAAATGGACTATCCAATAGAAAAATAATCTTTCAATTCGGACCAGTACTTCCCGAGATCCTAGCGTACAAACAAACAAACTCTTCAGCTTTATTATATTAGTATAGATAACCTAGCTGTACCCTGCCACGCTTCGCTGTGGCACATTGTGATGCAAAAATTAGATAAAAACGATCCTTGATGCGGATCATCTATCATTGTAAAATTTCAGCTCGATCGGTGCAGAACTTTTTAACCCCCGACCAAAAAAGGGGTGTTATAAGTTTGACGCCGATGTCTGTCTGTGTGTGTGTCTGTCTGTGGCACCGTAGAGCTCAAACGGGTGGGCCGATTTCGATGCGGTTTTTTTTATTTGAAAGTTATTATCCGTGCGGATGTTCTTAGCTATGTTTGATTAATATTGATTCAAGATGGCCGCCGCCACAAAATGGCGGACAAAATATTTCTTCCCGACCCACCTCAATATGGGTGTCAAATGAAAGGGCTTGGCTAGTAGAATACTATACACTACAAAAAATCAAATCCAAGATGGCCGCCACCACAAAATGGCGAATTATATATATTTTTTTCACCACTACCTCAATATGGATATCAAATGAAAGGGCTTGACTAGTAGAATGTTATTGTTTTTAAGCTTTCGCGATTTGAACACATAATGATTATAATGTACAGGACTTAATCACGATTTAATTCATTGTTTAAATACCTCGACGTTTCGGCAGCGTTCGAGCGCAACGTCGAGGTATTTAAACAATGAATTAAATCGTGATTAAGTCCTGTACATTATAATCATTATAGTAGAATGTTGTACAGATAACAAATCTGAGTTAGTCGGGGGTTAGTCAAAATTTTTTATTGTGTTTTTGTTGAGTTTTTGAAGCGTACAGAAACCAACATAACATTTGTATGTATAGAAGATATAGAGAGTGGTGGTTTGTTCCGTAGGCACCGAGGGCGAGTTCAAGCTGTTGGAGCCGGAGCGCGTGGCGCGGCTGTGGGGCGCGCGCAAGCACAAGCCCGCCATGAACTACGAGAAGCTGTCGCGCGCGCTGCGCTACTACTACGACGGAGACATGATCGCCAAGGTGGCCGGCAAACGGTATACACATACTTTATTATTATTCACTCATTTATTCTTCTTAATTTCTAAGTTTTACAATAGGTTTAACAAAATTAAAAATTTTGACTAACCCCCGACTACCTCAGATTTGTTATCTTTACAACATTCTACTAGTCAAGCCCTTTCATTTGATACCCATATCGAGGTAGTTGTGAAAAAGAAATGTATTTCGCCATTTTGTAGTAGCGGCCATCTTAGATTTGAAATTTGTCGTAGTGCAAAGTATTCTACTAGTTAAGACCTTTCGTTTGATACCCATATTGAGGTAGTAGTGAAAAAAATAATGTAATCAGCCATTTTGTGGTGGCGGCCATCTTGGATTTGAAATTTGTTATAGTGTATAGTATTTTACTAGTCAAGTATATAGTATTTTACTAGTGTGAAGAAAATTTTGTCTGCCATTTTGTGGAGGCGGCCATTTTGAATCGATATTAACCAAACATAGCTAAGAACATCCGCACGGATATTAACCTTCAAATAAAAAAAAACGCATCGAAATCGGCTCATCCGTTTGAGCTCTACGGTGCCACAGACACACACACACACACACAGACAGACAGACAGACATCGACGTCAAACTTATAACACCCCTTTTTTTGGTCGGGGGTTAAAAATATAAACATTATAAAAACTTTAAAAAGAAGTGTGGCACTCGGAGACTGCCGCGGTAAAGCTATTGCATGTTGCATGCATTTTTATCAACATAAGCAATAGGGATGTTAACAATTTTTTTTTGCTTTTATTTTGAAGAGTGGCATTTGTTTACCATAAAAAAAAATGCAGAGATGTTTACAATCTAGTCAGTCTTCGACAGCTAAGAGCATTTAGTCTGTAAAACAATACAAATAAGATTCAAAATCGAATGACCGAGAGGGGAGGACCGCGTTACGGTCTTCCATCCATCTTTCTTGTGGACATAAGAAAGAGATGCACGATCACTAAAATTCTGTCCCCAGGCCCGCGATAAAAGCTATGCAATAGCTTAAAACCTAGTTTGCCGCCAGCAGCGGGGCAGGGCCCAAGCCCCCGGTGGTTAGGGCTGCAGACTGAGGAACCTCCTGACGATGCGCGCTGTGTCGAGGATGACTGCCTTCTGGATCTGGCCCTTAACCCAACCGTCTAGCGAAAGTCTCTTGAGATGTTGGTCGAGACTTTTGGTTATAAGGCCGTTTGCCGACACGACTATGGGGACTATGATCGTGGAATCAACATCCTATCAACATGGCGGTAATCTCGTGAGCCAAGTCAAGGTACTTGCTAAGCTTGTCCTTCTCAGCTTTCACGAGGTTCTCGTCATGTGGTATGGTGATATCGACGATCACAGCCCGGCGCTCGGACCGGTCTACCAGCACGATATCAGGCTTATTGGCGACAATAGTCCTGTCCGTGATGATAGAGCGGTCCCAGTAGAGCAACGCACGACCATTCTCGAGAACTGGCAGAGGTGCGTACTTATATTACGGCACCTCGGACTCGACAAGGCCGTGTCGAAGAGCAAGTTGCTGGTGGATGATCCTGGCTACTAGGTTATGTCTGTGCAAGTACTCACCGTTAAGGCTTGTTCGCATTAGGCTAGCAAATTAGTCTAGTAGAGAGTAATTTAGTAGCTAAAATACTCGCTACTATTCAAAAATCGTTCGCACCGTGCTTTAGTACAGTTCACAAGTGAGTAGCGTTTCGCAACATGAAGATCCTACAACGCAATAAAATAAATGAATGAATAAGCTAATCTTATCGAATCGTAATGGCTATTTTAGAAGAGGCGAATGAAGAAATTTGTGAGATCAATAAAATAAGTTATTCCACAGACAATTTCGTATTTGGAAAATTGTTTGAAGTTTTCTCTCCAGACTAATTCGACAAGTTCGAACCTGTTTAGTCGGCGAGCCAATGAGCGCACCGCTCGCAACGAACGCGTGGTGGGGGGTGCTACTCGCCCGTTGAAAATAGAACAAAATGGATTGACTCGACTAAATCACTTCCTAAACTACTCGACTAAATTTTCCCTGTTCATACACGTTTAGTTGCTAAATTACTCGCCACTAGGCTAAATTACTAGCCTAGTGCGAACAAGCCTTTAGTAAGATGCGAACAACCGAAAATAATATGACAAAGAGATTCGCCTGGACGGCGGCATGCCCGACAAATGTCGACCGTACCGTCCTTCATTATTATTATTATTAAGGGCCCGTTGTGTCCCAGTGTTGAGCAAAGGCCTCCCTACCCTCCTTCCATTGGTCTGTCTTGACTCAAAGTAGTCCAGTCTTTAAGGTCGAGGTCGTCCCGCCATCGCCTGTTGGCTCTCCCGCGTCGTCGTCTCCCATTTGGCTGCCACTGGGTGGTGATCTTAGCCCAGCGATCGTCTGACATTCGATAGACATCTTCAAGTCTTGATCATCGCCGCAAAATTGCTAGCTTATCGGTATTTTATCGGATACACTTCGGAGAGTGTGCAACTGATCTGCATGATCTAATTCCACCTTGCCCTTTCTTCTATCGGACTTCTCGTTCCACAAAAGGGCGACATCGTTTCATGGTTGATGTTCCAAAAACACGAACGAAGCGATTTGACTCCACGTTTGGGATAAGAACGTCTAGGTTGTGGAATGCGTTGCCTGAGTGGGTTTTCCCCGATGATTACAATCTTGGTGTCTTCAAATCGAGAGTGAATCGGTTTCTTCTAGGTAAGCACGCTCTATCGTAGATCGCATCATCGCTTAACATCAGGCGAGATAGTGGTCAAGTGCGAACCTATTCTAGTTAAAAAAAAACATATCCAGCCCAGTCCCACTTCAAATCGCTGGCCTTTTGGGTCACATCAGCTGTTCGAGTATACATAAAATAATAATAAATAATAAATAAATATTGGTGGACAATTCACACACAACACCATCTGACCCCAACCTAAGCAAAGCTTGTGTGATGGCAGCCAGATAGCTGATATAATACTTATATCGTTTTTTAAATACATACTTATTATACATAGAAACATCCAGACACAGTGCAAACATTTGAATTCATCACACAAATATTTGCACTGGGTGGGGATCGAACCCACGACCCTCGGCTTCACAGGCAGAGCTACTACCAACTAAGCCACTAGGGCAGTCATGCATATACTTTTGTTTTTATCGCGTACTCGCTGTACCCTGCCACGCTTCGCTGTGGCACATTGTGATGCAAAAATTAGATAAAAACAATCCTTGATGCGGATTATATATTATTGTAAAATTTCAGCTCGATCGGTGCAGAACTTTTTGAGTTTTTGAAGCGTACACAAACCAACATAACGTTTGTATGTATATTTAAATAAAGAGTGACGAGACGAGCAGGGCATGTGCCTGATGGTAAGCAACATGCCTGCCTGCAACATCACAGTGACACGCAGCTATTGGAACATGAAGAGTCCAAATCATTACCTAGCACTGCACTGCTCTCGTCACTCATAGATCTAAGATGTTATGTCTCTAAGCCCTGTCATTTCTCTGGAAACATTTCCCTTCAAACCGGAACACTGTTCATCAGAAAATACTTGACGTCTGGCGGCCCTGGGATCTTTGACTAAAATTTGTGTGATACTTTTATATGTTTTATTCCTTTACAGCGGAACGCTACGCCTCTGCGGCGCCGCCGCTCGATATCAACATGTCAGTAACGCGAATCCATTTAAAAACCTTTTTTTTTTCTATTCCAGTTTCGTGTACAAGTTCGTCTGCGACCTAGAACAGTTGATCGGCTACGGAGCGGAACAACTCGCGGCGTTAGTGAAGGAAGTACACGATAATAGCTATACCACCACTAGTAGTAGTTAGTAGTAGTTGTTGGTAGTACTAAGGGCCACAGGAGACAAGCAACTTTTGGCTTCGGCGATCGACGTTTTTGCGACTGTTACGCGTTTTGTCGCGTACTCTGCGTTCAATCGCATCAAAATCGCACGTTTTAGCGATTGATCATAATAAATCATACAGCCTAACTCGCAGCCATCGGGCGCGTGCACTCTCCTTGAAAAAGGCCGCCGTACGCGGCCGAAACTCGAGTCGGATTGATCGATATATACGTGAGTGTCCCGTTATCCAATTAAATCACACAGTCGTTCGACGAAGACGTCGAGAGGGGGTAATCGTGCGGGGCGAGACGCGGGAAACGCGCTCCCGAGCTGCGAACACGAAAATATTAGCAGTTTTGGGAACGTGGCTCGGGGCTAACGTTCGACGCATGTTTTGATTTTATTGTGGTAATAATTGTTATTAGTCAATATTGTTTAGTTTATAGTAATAAATATGTTTCCAATAATGTTGCTGGTACGTAACAATGTTGATAATAAATTATTTACTTTACTTAATACTATATACATTAACAAGTATTATTTATTTGTCTCAGTCCTCTAGGGTGTTGTCACGTTACAAAGGCGTCGTCCTACTGGTAGTTTTTCTTTAAATTGTCATATAGATGCTGCATCGCGATTTCGCGACTGCCTGCGTTCGGACGCGTTATCGAAATCGCGCGTTTTAGCGACTGTTCTGATTTTGGAAACGGTCGGAGCTTTGTTCCGAGTCTTCGAACTTCAACCGCGAAACGATGCCTGCCCATAGAGCCCTGCGCAGTGCCGTCTAGAGTTTAAAATACCCTAACAGAATAAACGCTCGGTTTTTTGTTAGCTTTGTATTATGTAGTAACTGATTGATTCAAAAATTTTGCGTAACACTGCGCTGTTCGGCAGACGCCGAATAATGCAACCGGTATCTCAGTGAGTGCGGAGTGTAGCCTTCAGTCGCTGTATCGCGCTTCCGAGAAGCGACTAAATCGCCGCGTTTGTTATTTTTAAGTGAGCGGTTTGATCGCAATATTTAGCTTCTAAAAACGGCTAGATAAATCGGCTATGGTAAAAGTAGCTAGTATGCTGTGGCCCTAATATAAAACTTACACGCTACTGTTGTACTGAGCGGGAGGTTTGCCGCTTCCGGAAAACTGCCTTAAAGGCTTATTACACTTGGCTAAATTTACTCGCTACTACATTTAGTTATGACAAAATTTTTAGTTAAGTGTAATCGCTATCAATACGCTAGCATACTAAATTCAGAAACGAGGATAAGTGGCTTCTATTAGACTACAGGCCCGTGAACAAAATGTATGGGTCAAATGAACCACCAGGAGACCTATGTAGGATGATAGGTTATAAAGTAATAAGATTCAGCACTATGCCGTCACTTGTAAGCTGTCCAACTGAGTGCAGTTGAAGAGGGGTGGGTTGCAACCCTCGATCATTTCTTCTTGTTGCATGATTTTTGTACGGCGTTGCAAAATAATGGATTAGAAGAGGTATTGAAACTGTATGGAACCAATGCCGAACATAATCAAATGACCAAATTTAATCTGTAAATCGTCGGAAAATCATGAATTGCTCTGACAAACTAATAATTAACATTAAAATTTAAAAAATTATATTTTTTATTGTTTCATCTTCATCTTCACCTGCACTCAGTTGGACAGTTTACAAGTGACGGCATAGTGTTAAACCTTATTATTTCATACCCTTATATCATCCTACATAGGTATTGGTTCCATACTGGTGGTTCATTTGGCCCATAACTTATGGTACAAATCAATGATACTACTGACATTAAGGCAAATTTTGTTCGCGGGCCTGCAGTCTATATGCTTTTACTGCTGAATTCAGGTGCCTAAAGCCCTTATTACACTTGGTAAATTTAGTGACTGACTTTAGAAGCATGGTTAGTCGTCTGAATTCAATAGCAAGCAATTCTCGGTTCTGTATTTAATTGGCTAGCTTACTGAACACTATGACATTTCACTGAATTTGCGTCTATAGAATAATAACGACTAGAACCCGGGTCGAAAGTGAGGCAAATCATAGTGAGCCATATTGGCTTAGTCCTTTCGAAATACCATCACTAGAAAATACGTGAAGCAAGTAATATTTGTATGTACCTTCATTATCTCAAAATTGTCTGTCTAAGCAAGTTAGCGGGTAAGCATGTGTTCTTAGTACGTACTAACTCTACTCAATGGTAAACATTTCGTTCATCAGAAAATACGTGACGTCTGGCGGCTCTGGGATCTTGGACTATCAGTCCGTCAGGTAGATTTTGGAAAAAATATTGGATACGTATTTTTTTAGTTTTTTGGTGAGTGTTGATGTACGTCAGAAAGGGGCCCCTTAAACCTACGCCCGAGTCACAAGTCTCGGGATCTACTCGGGTTTTCTCTCTCTGCCACACGATGGACCCTGCACCCGCACGGTGAATCCATGGAATGCTAAGAAAATCGTCTCACTAGCAGTGGCCCGCGGTTTAAGTTAACAGTTTAAGTTGGGGCTGGCGAAGTTCCCGTTGTTTTTTACTATAATCTGTGTTCCTATTGTGATATATGTGTAAATGGGAGTGATTGAGCACAAGTGCGGATCCAGGGGGTTCATGGGGTCATGACCGGGGGGGTCATGACTGGATGAACCCCCCTGACCCTGGGCTGGGACCAGTAGTAAGTAGACCACTGTTTAAAAGGCAAGCATGTACTTATCACACAGTTTTGTGACATGACCATGGCTATGTGACCCTCGAGATAGAAGCCAAAGCTGGATCCGCCCTTGATTGAGCAACATCCAAGTATTCAAACATTTATAACATTAGCAGGATAGGTATAAAAATCAAAAAAGATAAATCTATACTAATATTATAAAGCTGAAGAGTTTGTTTGTTTGAACGCTAGGATCTCGGGAAGTACTGGTCCGGATTGAAAGATTAATTTTCTATTGGATAGTCCATTTATCGAGGAAGGCTTTAGGCTATAGAAAATAACTCTACTATTAATTGAAGCGGAACATGAAACAAGAATGTAACAAAATCGGGAAAGAATATTCCCCTTTTGAGAGTTTTCGTACGTTTCGTGCTTTGACATGACACATGACAGCATGTGTCAAAGATTGCGTCATTGAATTTCAGTAATCTGTGCATTGAATGTAAACCTTTGCTAAACATTTTTTTCTAAATCTGAGTTGGTACGACCAATTTCCGACAGGTGGTGTAGCAGGTAGTTGAAGAGGTTTTTTGTTTGAAATCGATATTCTCAGGAATGAGTGAACCGATTTCAGTCATTTTTTCACCGTTGGATATGTACGGGATCCCGATGAGTGCTATATAATATACCACGGGCGAAGCCGGGGCGGGCATCTAGTAGATCATAAAACTTCCCGAGTGAGAGTATGTGACGTCACGTATTCGTAAAAATCGTACAATGAAGTGACGTCACACGCAACTGCTGAGCATTGTATCGTCGTCATTTTTAAAGTGGGACTTATTACATCGCCTCAAACTTTTTCATCCATCTATTGCATGTCGCGTGACGGTCGCGGAGTAGGGGTAAAGTGACAGGCACTCGACAGAGCAGCCGAGACCAATATGGCGGCGTTACTCGTAAATTAATTAAAAATAATATTTACAAAAAAAAATTGCTGTCTACAATGCAAAAAAAGTTTTACTTTAACCGTGGTTTCATAAAACAACACAACATTTTTTTTTTTGTTTGTGAAACGGAATAAAAAATACGTGTCTTAAAATAGTTTTTATAACTAAACTGACCGACTAAGTCGTTTTTTTTGTCGTGAAATATTTTTAATATTGCCTGTTGTGAAGTTTGCCAGACGTTGTTGCTCACCATCAGACGCTTGTCTTGCTCGTCCCATTAGTGCCTGTTCACACTAGCAATTTTTCAGCGATTTGACGGCGAGACGAGATCGCAGCGTGCTCGCCGCGATTTATCTATCGCCGCGAGGATTTCAAAATTCGTTATCAAAATCCGAGACCATTGTAACGTGTCACTCCTTATTCATGTGTTTTCGAAATGAATGAATAAATACGCTCAGCAGACTGCAGACCGGTAGCAAAAAATGGGTAGTTTGCTGCTAAAAAATAATCGCAGCGTGCTCGCCGCGTGCACTCCGCTCTCTCGCCTCGCCGTGAAATCGCTGAAAAATCGCTAGTGTGAACAGGCACTTACTTTATTAAAGAAAAGATATGCCAAGTGTAGATCGAGAAAGATTTCCTAAAAATGTGACACGCCGTTAAGGCACAACATTGTTATAGAGATTAAGAATATAGTTAGTTTTAAGATATTTTTGTAAATAAAAATTATAATAATAAGATTTGTTGATGTTGAATGTGTTTTGTTTTATTTTTCTGGCTCGCGGCACGCCTCGACTACGTTTCTGATGTGTTACTTCTTAGCACCGTTCTGATTCAATGAAATGAAAAAGGCACCAATTCAGGGAATGGCAGATATAAGATGGAATAGACTGCAGGCCCGTGAACAAAATGTATGCGTCAAATGAACCACCAGGAGACCTATGTAGGATGATATAAGGGTATAAAATAATAAGATTCAGCACTATGCCGTCACTTGTAAGCTGTCCAACTGAGCGCAGGTGAAGATAGGAGGTAATTTTTTTATTTATGTGCCATCAAAAGGCTACTCAACAACTGAAACATAGTTGAAAGAATTACTTTGTTATCTTAAAAACTTCCCGTGATATCACGATTTTAAAATCACTATTTTGGACTCTCCAAAAAACGCTACATACAAATCACTACAGAAACGTGACGTCACACTGTCGTATTTTCTATGCGTCGAATATAATGATGTAGTTTTACTTTTACATCATTATTTAATTTTTGACATCTTATGGAATTATTATCAATTTAATTTAATGA
This sequence comes from Ectropis grisescens, assembly GCA_017562165.1. NCBI lineage: Eukaryota > Metazoa > Arthropoda > Insecta > Lepidoptera > Geometridae > Ectropis > Ectropis grisescens. Next base: position 1,872,159 of record CM029796.1, read on the forward strand.
ACATTTATTTTGAACTGTTTTCTATTTGCCTAATACATGAATGTGCGTAATTATCATAACATAACATAATTATTGTATCATGACATAAATTGATTACATTTTTTGTTCACAATACTTTATTAGTATCTATCATTAGTATAATTGGCGTTATGCCGTTCTAATTGATTAAATAAATAAATAAATCCTACATAGGTCTCCTGGTGTATCATATGACCCATAAATTTTGTTCACGGGCCTGCAGTCTATAATCATTTTAATTTTTACGGTAATCAAATCGCGTGTCGCGTGATCAATATATAACAATAAGAATAATTATATTTCCAGCACATGGTTAAACACTTTACTATAATAACAAGAACAAATTTAAAAATTTTGATTAACCCCCGACTACCTCAGATTTGTTATGTTTACAACATTCTACTAGTCAAGCCCTTTCATTTGATACCCATATTAAGGAAGTTGTGAAAAAAAAATGTTATTCGCCATTTTATGGAGGTGGAATCTTGGGTTTGTTATAGTGTATAGTATTCTACTAGTCAAGCCCTTTCATTTGATATCCATATTGAGGTCGTGAAGAAATAATTTGTCCGCCATTTTGTGGAGGCGGCCATCTTGAATCGATATTAACCAAACATCCGCACGGATATTAACCTTCAAATAAAAAAACCGCATCGAAATCGGCCCATCCGTTTGAGCTCTACGGTGCCACAGACAGACACACAAACAGACAGGCACAGGCAGACAGACAGACATCGACGTCAAACTTATAACACCCCTTTTTTGGTCGGGGGTTAAAAAATAAGAATTGACAAAACAATACATTTGTTGATTATCATTGAACTCCAAACTAAGCGCAAGACTTGTATCTTGGAGCTCCAGTGCGAAATTTCGAACAATAAATTAATTACAGATAAACTATAAATTATTCGTAATTAAATGGAACATTTTAAGCAGTTATCATAAAGAAACAAAAGGTGAAATAGAAAACAAAAAACTTAAATAATAATAAAATATATTAAGATATTCGAGCGAAGCCGGTACGTGCCGCTAGTCTATATCTATATATATATCAATTATCTGGTTCTGTTGTCTTTAACAACTAAGACTCCCAGTATTTGAGAGTAGTCGGGTCCAGGGGGAGATAAGGTTATGCCTTTCGTAGGGATCTTCAGCTCCAAATCTGCATAGGCCACTTTCTCTTCAGGTTTCGTCTGTAAACCAAATTAGTATTATTACCAGAAGCCCCGTGGATTTTACCCGTGAATAAAAATAGAATATGATTTATTGTCATGGAAGTAACATTCACATATAAGTTGGTATATTTTTTACAAAAAAAAATTAAGGCCGTACTCCGAGCAAATGACCTTGAGTATTTCTTACCTTATCGCACACCGCAAGAAAGAGCAAGAGAAACAGTAGGATGTGTTGCTGTTTTACGCTCTAATTTTAGAATAAACTCTTCATAAAATCAGATTTTGGTCTTCAGAAAAAAAAATCTACCAAAATGTTCGCTATGGAATTGGATATCCGTTGGTGTAAGTACAAAATCCAAATAATGGCGGTTTTGCGAGTAGATGCATGATTATTACAATTATTTCTATTTTTTATGGTTTCGTTGTGAAGAGATTATTTAAATAATAAATTCATTAACAAAAAAAGAAACTACAATTTTTAAGCCAAGAAATTGTAGAAATTTTATGTATTTTTTTCCAGTTGATATTTGTTTTGGCTAATGAGTAAATAGCTCTGAAAACTGGGCAAAAATCTCGTTTTGCTGGGGGACGCACCTTAAGTAATATAATAATAATAATAATAATATTTTATTCCAGAATTAGTTATTCCATATACAATTATACCAATCAAATTAATCAATGCTAATAGAAATACGAAATACAAAAAATAAATTAGCTACGTTTGCCAGTGTTTTGCATGCAGCTCATTCCATTTTGCCAGGATGGGTCCATGCACTTCCATAAGAGCGCTGAGCACAGAGTTTGATGTCCGGTAAAATCTCTCCCTTGTCTTAGCCGATCTTTGTCGCATCAGTGCTGCGAAACCAGGCAGTTTCCTCTCAGTAAACATAGTTGATGCACTACAAAACTTAGGCAGTCTCATTATAATTCGCAATGCATTATTGTACTGTACCCTGAGAGCATTATATTCTGCTTTTCTGTAATTGCTCCAGAGCTCACATGTGTACATATTAGTACAGTACGTCTGAAAGAGCAACGTCTTGACCTCATCACTGCACCTGGAGAACCGTCGCGCGAGCATATTAGATCTGACGCTCAAGGCACGTCTTTGTCTATCCAGGTCCAAGGAATCCTTGAGGGTATTGGTCACGATGTGACCCAGATACTTGAAGTTGTCCACCCACTCCAGCTCTTTGCCATTCATAGTAATACACGGAGTATTTCCTGGCACATTCTTCGACTTAAATAGCATAGCTTTTGTTTTATTTACATTATATACCAGCCCATGTGACTCAGCATACTCCTCACAAATAGTAATCGACGCAAAGCTGAAACTGTAGGTGCTAGAAGGACCATATCATCTGCGTATGCAATATGATTAACACACGTGCCAGCACAGTGACATCCTATAGCAGATTCCTTTAGTTGATGACTAAGCCCATCCATATACACATTGAAGAACGTAGGAGACGCTGACCCACCTTGTCTCACACCGCACCGTAATGGAGCCGGATCCGAAGTAACATTATTCCATCTCACTATGTTTTCTTGTTCATCATGCCACTTAGCAAGAATATCAACTATTTGGTTAGGGATTTGTCTGGCGCGCAGTTTTTGCCACAGCTTGCTATGGACGACTCTGTCAAATGCTTTGGACAAATCTAGATAGCATGCATATACGTTCGTATTGCGAGAAACGTAATAATTCACGGTATGTTAATATGAACGTGTAGTGCTAAACCCTCTACACACGAGCCGTAAAATCAGAGGAAATTACGTAAAAGTAGTGGGAAGGATCCTACATCGCACCATATGATTGGTGATTTATGGTACGATGTAGGGTCCTCCCGACAATTTTTACGTAATTTCCTCTGATTTTAGGGCTCGTGTGTAGAAGGCTTAGCACTACACGTTCATATTACTTAAGGTGCGTCCCCCAGAAAAACGAGATTTTTGCCCAGTTTTCGGAGCTATCTACTCATTAGCCTAAACAAATATCACCTGGTAAAAAATACATTAAATTTCTACAATTTCTTGGCTTAAAAATGGTAGTTGTTGAAAGATGAGAGGTATGTGAAAACATTTCAGCTTGCCTCAAATAAATAGGTAGGTACCTACCTAACCAAAATTCGATGCAAGGGAAGGGCCCTTTTCTCGTTGCACAAAAGGGCGGCATCGTTTCATGGTTGATGTTCCAAAAACGCGAACGAAGAGATTTGACTCCACGTTTGTGATAAGAACGTCTAGGTTGTGGAATGCGTTGCCTGAATGGGTTTTCCCTGATGGTTACAATCTTGGTGTCTTCAAATCGAGAGTGAATCGGTTTTTTCTAGGTAAGCACGCTCCATCGTAGATCTCATCATCGCTTAACATCAGGCGAGATGGTGGTCAAGTGCGAACCTATTATAGTTAAAAAAAAAAGTGTATCATTGAACGGAGTGCTACTCACAGATAGGATTCGTCTCCGTTTTATTATTACTTTTAAAATACATGCAGATACGAGTATAAGAAGTCCAATTACAACACCCGTAGCTATGTATACATGTTTTGAATATCTAACTAGCCAGTTTGTAAAACTAAAGCTAGACGACGCCGACGGTGCCGCGAATCCTGAAATGAGAAAATCTAAATTTACAAGTAAATATTTTAAATTTCGATTTTATTGATACTCATAATATAAGTTACGCTAATATCTTTTATTCGGTAATTACACAATAATCTTGTAGTAACATTGCATTATGGGGAAGTACTACACGTTTGCCTGTTATTCTACCGCCAAGCAGTAGTGTGACAACATCAATGTATTCCGGTTTGAAGGGCAATGTTTCCGGTGAAATTACAGGGTATAGAGATAAAACACCCTTATGTCTCTGGATGACGAGCTAGGTGCAGTGCTAGGTAATGATTTGGATTCTTCGTGTTCCAATAGCTGAGTGTCACTGTGCTGTTATGGGCAGGCATGTCGCTTACCATCAGGTACACGTCCTGCTCGTCTCGTCACTCCATAGTTTAAGTTCAAAAAATCTACTCATTCAATTATCACTCCATAGGATACGTTTTCAGTTCTATCGACAGTTCCTACGACTGGCAATTCTTTTTATACTATGTAGTGACGAGACGAGCAGCACATGTACGTGATGGTAAGCAACTTGCCAGCCGATGTACACACAGCACACCACAGTGACACTATTGGAACACGAAGAGCCCAAATCATTACCTAGCACTGCATCTAGCTCGTCATCCAGAGACATAAGGTGTTTTAGTTAAGGTGAGACTCTATGCCCTGTAATTTCACTGGAAACATTGCCCTTCAAACCGGACCACAGTGATGTTTTCACACTACTGCTTGTCTGTAGAATAAATAAATATTGGTGGACAATTCACACACAACACCATCTGACCCCAAACTAAACAAAGCTTGTGCTATGGCGGCCAGATATAATACTTACATAGTTGTAAATACATACTTATTATACATAGAAACACCCAGACACAGTGCGAATATTTGAATAACTGGCAAAGGTGTGGTACCTCCCCAGGCGGACTCCGGAAAGAGTCCTACCACTATTGAAACTGACTTACTTGCACTACTTGTACTGTTTGTATATTCCATAGGCACGGCGATGTCATATTTTATTTCTGTGATTGGATCTGTGATGATACATTGTATTGTAGTGTTGTCATTACGTTTATTCAGTTCACCAAAATTGAATTCTTTATCTGTATTACTGAATTTTTTGCCATTAACTGAAAAAAAAACATTTTTTATAATGTTCTCTGGGCGAACCGCTTACACATTGTTTTGTAAGCTGTGAATGAGCGTGATCGTCACGTTCGGAAGTAAAAGCTTCGTTATATATATATACATACTGCTTACGCCGACATCAAACTGCTATCCTCCTTCTATGTCCGCGGCTATATATCTTAAGACCCTCGCCTAGGTTCGGGTTTCAATAGCGCCTCAGCGGTAATCACCAACTTTTCCCACTTGTACCATAATCTACTATTAGTTTATAAAGAGTACGAGTATGTCGTCAAATCGAGAACAGATTTACGAGAAGTTTTTGCGATCACCCAGAACAGATTACCTAGTACCTAATTTTGGATTTATTGGATGGATTGAGCAGGTACAGACGGTGGTCTGTCTGTACCTGCTCAATCCATACAACATTTTTGGGGTTCGAGATTGATCGCTGCATGACGTGGGAACACCACATCGACAAGATGTGTGCTAGCAAGCAAGCAGTGCGTGTTTTGCGCTAAGACGAATATCCCGAGTGGTGTCTGCGGAAGTGTCACGTGCATGTTACTTCGCCACAGTGCATTCTCGGTTACAATGCCGACTGGGAGCGTGCGTTCCGCGCCCAAAAACGTGCCGTACGTGCCATCATTGGCGTATCGCAATGTACATCCGTAAGTCCATACTTCAAAGACCTTGGGATACTTACGTTACCTGCTATCTTGATATACCAAGTGGCTGTGTATGTCAGAAATAATCTAGAATCGTACAACACGCGAGGAGAGAGACATTCTCGTAACATACGCTACGCCGACAAGTTGGATGTTATACCACACTCTCACGAGGTCACAGAAGTTGACACACAGACTCGAAGTTTATAATACTCTTCCGAAAATAGTTATATCGGCCCCAAGTTTTGGCAGCTTCAAAAACAGATTAAAGTGCTGGCTTATCGATCAAGCTTTTCATAGTTACAGCAAATTTTTAAAGAGTCATCACTCTCTAAGCTAACTCGCAAAGTTCCCACAAAAATGTAAAGAAATAAATTTGACATGGGTCAGTACAATTATATTAAAGCCATATTATAGTCGTATAATGCTTGACAGTTTTCTGTACAATAATTATTATAATACAGCAAAGTAGTCATTTCAAACTTTGAAAATGTATACAATTTGTATGCTCTTTCTTTTGTTTTGTTATTTATTAATTGACGTGTGAATTGTACACTTATGAATAAAGTACTTTGACTTTGGTTTTTTGACAAATGTTGACTACTCGGCGACCAGTAGTTAGTACATATAAATGGTACGTACCCAGCCACTCAAACCACTCTTCAACATTTATATTGAAATCTTTACAGGTTAATTTAAGTCCCTGTCCTTCTCTGAACTGTAGCGGCCTCGGCACCTGACCGTAGTAAAATGTCCTAGTATCTAAAACATAGAAATTTGTAGTTAGAACACTTTTATTTACATAGCATACGTAAACAACCAGCCAAATGTTCCCACTGTTGAGTCTCGGGGTCTTCTCTTGCAAGGAGAGAGTTATTGTCATAATCCACTGGCTCAGCGCGTGTGATGACGCATGACGTCGAAGGATTTTAGGAGCATGTTTCCTCATGATGTTTTCCTTCTCCGTTTTAAATTTGCGCTCATGACTTCGAAAATACAGTCGCGCGTGGGATTTGAACCCGAGGCTTGTGATCGGTAGTTGCCGTTCTTCCAACTAGACCCATGCCATAATCCAACATGGATCATGGCCTTTTATGGAGTAGGTACTGTTCGCATCTTTGGGATGGGTCAGATATGTATCAGCTGGAGCCTCTAGAATCGATCGAAAGATGGGCCAAAAGGCAACGATAACCTTGTTCTAAAAAAACAATTAGTCTTTATCATACCAGCGCCGGAAAATTGCTAGTTTATCTGATTTTTTATCCAATACATTTTTGAGTTCCACTGGTCTAGATGGCCTAATATCATCAGCATCTTTTTATATCGGACTTGTCGTAGCTGAAAAAGCGACATCGTTTCAAGGTTGACGTTCCAAGAAGCTAGTGAAAAGGTTTGACTCAACTTCTTCGCTTCTTAGAATTAGAACGTCTAGGCTGTGGAATGCATTTCCTGAGTTGTTTTCCCCCAATGGTTTCAGTCTTGGAGTCTTCAAATCGCGAGTGCCTAAATCAGTTTCTTTTATGCAAGCATGCTCCATCGTAGACCGCATCGTCATTTAACTTCAGGCGAGATAGCGGTCAAGTGTAAACCTATTAAAAACAACAAGGAATTCCCAGCATTGGGAATTTAAAGTATCATCTATCGGCAAGTACTGAACTCTTTTATACCCCAAAGATACATACCCACCATGCGTCCATCTTCATACAGTCTTGATTCAACGGATATCCTCGATGAGAAGGAAAATCTAGAAAATTAAAAGAATTACCGGTCAAGTTTGCATAAGCATAGCATAGCATTGACTGGCCTCGTGGTTTAGTGGGTAGTAACTCTGCCTGCGAAGCCGAGGGTCGTGGTTCCGATTCAAACTTCCGGTTCCGCGACTATGTGACCCCTGGACCCAAACCTAAATCCGGCCCTTGGTAGTAGCCACAGATTAAATACCCTATTGATCGGCCATGAAACGAATTTGCTCAAATTCATAACTCACGAGCGGGGGCGCAGGACGAGGTAGAAAGCCGCGCTGTGATAAGCCGCATATCCGTGTGACGTGCACTACTTTCCACCAATGATCGGACAAAACGAGATAGAGTTATGCAAACTTCTAAGGACAGATCAGCATGCAAAGAAAGACATTACAACGGGTTTCAATTTCGTTTTTTTTTTTTGTGTTTGTTTTAATATTGTAGATTGATGATGTTTATTTTTCAAATAATTGCATTAAATTACTTAAATACTTGTGAAGTGAAATACCGTCCTTTGCAAAGCTGGATATCCTTATATTCTTTCCCCACCATATCACGGAGCAGAAACCTATATTTTATATTTTTTACGGTTTTTTTGCCAGCTCTCTTTCGTCGGAATCAAAAGCCTAACTGACCGAACTCGCAACCTACTGCAATTATGCTTACAAAACGCTAACTAAGGAGGAGCAGTTGTACGATCAGTCAAATTGGTATATTGTCTTTGATTCCTACCTACCACCCACCCTACCAGTGATAACCGTTTCTACTCTTCACGAATCTCCTGTGCCCGCGGCTTCTTTTATGTTTTTTTTGACAAAACCCCAAATATTTTATTCATGTCAGAGTAACTTACGTTATGCTCTAAAAAATTAGCTATCTGGTAGTGAAAGTCCCGTCAAAATAGATCTAACCGTTTCGGAGATCAGTCGGAACAAACAGATGGACAAAAAAATTGAAAATAGATTTTTTTACCCCTGACCAAAAAAGGGGTGTTATAAGTTTAACGTCGATGTCTGTCTGTCCGTGTGTGTGTCTGTGGCACCGTAGAGCTATTTCGATGCGTTTTTTTTGAAGGTATCATATCCGATAGGATTCGTCACACAGATAGATTCGTCTCCGTTTTATTATTACTTTTAAAATACATGCAGATACGAGTATAAGAAGTCCAATTACAACACCCGTAGCTATGTATACATGTTTTGAATATCTAACTAGCCAGTTTGTAAAACTAAAAGCTAGACGACGCCGACGGTGCCGCGAATCCTGAAATGAGAAAATCTAAATTTACAAGTAAATATTTTAAATTTCGATTTTATTGATACTCATAATATAAGTTACGCTAATATCTTTTATTCGGTAATTACACAATAATCTTGTAGTAACATTGCATTATGGGGAAGTACTACGTTTGCCTGTTATTCTACCGCCAAGCAGTAGTGTGACAACATCAATGTATTCCGGTTTGAAGGGCAATGTTTCCGGTGAAATTACAGGGTATAGAGATAAAACACCCTTATGTCTCTGGATGACGAGCTAGGTGCAGTGCTAGGTAATGATTTGGATTCTTCGTGTTCCAATAGCTGAGTGTCACTGTGCTGTTATGGGCAGGCATGTCGCTTACCATCAGGTACACGTCCTGCTCGTCTCGTCACTCCATAGTTTAAGTTCAAAAAATCTACTCATTCAATTATCACTCCATAGGATACGTTTTCAGTTCTATCGACAGTTCCTACGACTGGCAATTCTTTTTATACTATGTAGTGACGAGACGAGCAGCACATGTACGTGATGGTAAGCAACTTGCCAGCCGATGTACACACAGCACACCACAGTGACACTATTGGAACACGAAGAGCCCAAATCATTACCTAGCACTGCATCTAGCTCGTCATCCAGAGACATAAGGTGTTTTAGTTAAGGTGAGACTCTATGCCCTGTAATTTCACTGGAAACATTGCCCTTCAAACCGGACCACAGTGATGTTTTCACACTACTGCTTGTCCGTAGAATAAATAAATATTGGTGGACAATTCACACACAACACCATCTGACCCCAAACTAAACAAAGCTTGTGCTATGGCGGCCAGATATAATACTTACATAGTTGTAAATACATACTTATTATACATAGAAACACCCAGACACAGTGCGAATATTTGAATAACTGGCAAGGTGTGGTACCTCCCAGGCGGACTCCGGAAAGAGTCCTACCACTATTGAAACTGACTTACTTGCACTACTTGTACTGTTTGTATATTCCATAGGCACGGCGATGTCATATTTTATTTCTGTGATTGGATCTGTGATGATACATTGTATTGTAGTGTTGTCATTACGTTTATTCAGTTCACCAAAATTGAATTCTTTATCTGTATTACTGAATTTTTGCCATTAACTGAAAAAAACATTTTTATAATGTTCTCTGGGCGAACCGCTTACACATTGTTTTGTAAGCTGTGAATGAGCGTGATCGTCACGTTCGGAGTAAAAGCTTCGTTATATATATATACATACTGCTTACGCCGACATCAAACTGCTATCCTCCTTCTATGTCCGCGGCTATATATCTTAAGACCCTCGCCTAGGTTCGGGTTTCAATAGCGCCTCAGCGGTAATCACCAACTTTTCCCACTTGTACCATAATCTACTATTAGTTTATAAAGAGTACGAGTATGTCGTCAAATCGAGAACAGATTTACGAGAAGTTTTTGCGATCACCCAGAACAGATTACCTAGTACCTAATTTTGGATTTATTGGATGGATTGAGCAGGTACAGACGGTGGTCTGTCTGTACCTGCTCAATCCATACAACATTTTGGGGTTCGAGATTGATCGCTGCATGACGTGGGAACACCACATCGACAAGATGTGTGCTAGCAAGCAAGCAGTGCGTGTTTTGCGCTAAGACGAATATCCCGAGTGGTGTCTGCGGAAGTGTCACGTGCATGTTACTTCGCCACAGTGCATTCTCGGTTACAATGCCGACTGGGAGCGTGCGTTCCGCGCCCAAAAACGTGCCGTACGTGCCATCATTGGCGTATCGCAATGTACATCCGTAAGTCCATACTTCAAAGACCTTGGGATACTTACGTTACCTGCTATCTTGATATACCAAGTGGCTGTGTATGTCAGAAATAATCTAGAATCGTACAACACGCGAGGAGAGAGACATTCTCGTAACATACGCTACGCCGACAAGTTGGATGTTATACCACACTCTCACGAGGTCACAGAAGTTGACACACAGACTCGAAGTTTATAATACTCTTCCGAAAATAGTTATATCGGCCCCAAGTTTTGGCAGCTTCAAAACAGATTAAAGTGCTGGCTTATCGATCAAGCTTTTCATAGTTACAGCAAATTTTTAAAGAGTCATCACTCTCTAAGCTAACTCGCAAAGTTCCCACAAAAATGTAAAGAAATAAATTTGACATGGGTCAGTACAATTATATTAAAGCCATATTATAGTCGTATAATGCTTGACAGTTTTCTGTACAATAATTATTATAATACAGCAAAGTAGTCATTTCAAACTTTGAAAATGTATACAATTTGTATGCTCTTTCTTTTGTTTTGTTATTTATTAATTGACGTGTGAATTGTACACTTATGAATAAAGTACTTTGACTTTGGTTTTTGACAAATGTTGACTACTCGGCGACCAGTAGTTAGTACATATAAATGGTACGTACCCAGCCACTCAAACCACTCTTCAACATTTATATTGAAATCTTTACAGGTTAATTTAAGTCCCTGTCCTTCTCTGAACTGTAGCGGCCTCGGCACCTGACCGTAGTAAAATGTCCTAGTATCTAAAACATAGAAATTTGTAGTTAGAACACTTTTATTTACATAGCATACGTAAACAACCAGCCAAATGTTCCCACTGTTGAGTCTCGGGTCTTCTCTTGCAAGGAGAGAGTTATTGTCATAATCCACTGGCTCAGCGCGTGTGATGACGCATGACGTCGAAGGATTTTAGGAGCATGTTTCCTCATGATGTTTTCCTTCTCCGTTTTTAAATTTGCGCTCATGACTTCGAAAATACAGTCGCGCGTGGGATTTGAACCCGAGGCTTGTGATCGGTAGTTGCCGTTCTTCCAACTAGACCCATGCCATAATCCAACATGGATCATGGCCTTTTATGGAGTAGGTACTGTTCGCATCTTTGGGATGGGTCAGATATGTATCAGCTGGAGCCTCTAGAATCGATCGAAAGATGGGCCAAAAGGCAACGATAACCTTGTTCTAAAAAAACAATTAGTCTTTATCATACCAGCGCCGGAAAATTGCTAGTTTATCTGATTTTTATCCAATACATTTTGAGTTCCACTGGTCTAGATGGCCTAATATCATCAGCATCTTTTATATCGGACTTGTCGTAGCTGAAAAAGCGACATCGTTTCAAGGTTGACGTTCCAAGAAGCTAGTGAAAAGGTTTGACTCCAACTTCTTCGCTTCTTAGAATTAGAACGTCTAGGCTGTGGAATGCATTTCCTGAGTTGTTTTCCCCCAATGGTTTCAGTCTTGGAGTCTTCAAATCGCGAGTGCCTAAATCAGTTTCTTTTATGCAAGCATGCTCCATCGTAGACCGCATCGTCATTTAACTTCAGGCGAGATAGCGGTCAAGTGTAAACCTATTAAAAACAACAAGGAATTCCCAGCATTGGGAATTTAAAGTATCATCTATCGGCAAGTACTGAACTCTTTTTATACCCCAAAGATACATACCCACCATGCGTCCATCTTCATACAGTCTTGATTCAACGGATATCCTCGATGAGAAGGAAAAATCTAGAAAATTAAAAAGAATTACCGGTCAAGTTTGCATAAGCATAGCATAGCATTGACTGGCCTCGTGGTTTAGTGGGTAGTAACTCTGCCTGCGAAGCCGAGGGTCGTGGTTCCGATTCAAACTTCCGGTTCCGCGACTATGTGACCCCCTGGACCCAAACCTAAATCCGGCCCTTGGTAGTAGCCACAGATTAAATACCCTATTGATCGGCCATGAAACGAATTTGCTCAAATTCATAACTCACGAGCGGGGCGCAGGACGAGGTAGAAAGCCGCGCTGTGATAAGCCGCATATCCGTGTGACGTGCACTACTTTCCACCAATGATCGGACAAAACGAGATAGAGTTATGCAAACTTCTAAGGACAGATCAGCATGCAAAGAAAGACATTACAACGGGTTTCAATTTCGTTTTTTTTTTTTGTGTTTGTTTTAATATTGTAGATTGATGATGTTTATTTTTCAAATAATTGCATTAAATTACTTAAATACTTGTGAAGTGAAATACCGTCCTTTGCAAAGCTGGATATCCTTATATTCTTTCCCACCATATCACGGAGCAGAAACCTATATTTTATATTTTTACGGTTTTTTTTGCCAGCTCTCTTTCGTCGAATCAAAAGCCTAACTGACCGAACTCGCAACCTACTGCAATTATGCTTACAAAACGCTAACTAAGGAGGAGCAGTTGTACGATCAGTCAAATTGGTATATTGTCTTTGATTCCTACCTACCACCCACCCTACCAGTGATAACCGTTTCTACTCTTCACGAATCTCCTGTGCCCGCGGCTTCTTTTATGTTTTTTTGACAAAACCCCAAATATTTTATTCATGTCAGAGTAACTTACGTTATGCTCTAAAAAATTAGCTATCTGGTAGTGAAAGTCCCGTCAAAATAGATCTAACCGTTTCGGAGATCAGTCGGAACAAACAGATGGACAAAAAAATTGAAAATAGATTTTTTTACCCCTGACCAAAAAAGGGGTGTTATAAGTTTAACGTCGATGTCTGTCTGTCCGTGTGTGTGTCTGTGGCACCGTAGAGCTATTTCGATGCGTTTTTTTATTTGAAGGTATCATATCCGATAGGATTCGTCACACAGATAGGATTCGTCTCCGTTTTATTATTACTTTTAAAATACATGCAGATACGAGTATAAGAAGTCCAATTACAACACCCGTAGCTATGTATACATGTTTTGAATATCTAACTAGCCAGTTTGTAAAACTAAAGCTAGACGACGCCGACGGTGCCGCGAATCCTGAAATGAGAAAATCTAAATTTACAAGTAAATATTTTAAATTTCGATTTTATTGATACTCATAATATAAGTTACGCTAATATCTTTTATTCGGTAATTACACAATAATCTTGTAGTAACATTGCATTATGGGAAGTACTACACGTTTGCCTGTTATTCTACCGCCAAGCAGTAGTGTGACAACATCAATGTATTCCGGTTTGAAGGGCAATGTTTCCGGTGAAATTACAGGGTATAGAGATAAAACACCCTTATGTCTCTGGATGACGAGCTAGGTGCAGTGCTAGGTAATGATTTGGATTCTTCGTGTTCCAATAGCTGAGTGTCACTGTGCTGTTATGGGCAGGCATGTCGCTTACCATCAGGTACACGTCCTGCTCGTCTCGTCACTCCATAGTTTAAGTTCAAAAAATCTACTCATTCAATTATCACTCCATAGGATACGTTTTCAGTTCTATCGACAGTTCCTACGACTGGCAATTCTTTTTATACTATGTAGTGACGAGACGAGCAGCACATGTACGTGATGGTAAGCAACTTGCCAGCCGATGTACACACAGCACACCACAGTGACACTATTGGAACACGAAGAGCCCAAATCATTACCTAGCACTGCATCTAGCTCGTCATCCAGAGACATAAGGTGTTTTAGTTAAGGTGAGACTCTATGCCCTGTAATTTCACTGGAAACATTGCCCTTCAAACCGGACCACAGTGATGTTTTCACACTACTGCTTGTCCGTAGAATAAATAAATATTGGTGGACAATTCACACAAACACCATCTGACCCCAAACTAAACAAAGCTTGTGCTATGGCGGCCAGATATAATACTTACATAGTTGTAAATACATACTTATTATACATAGAAACACCCAGACACAGTGCGAATATTTGAATAACTGGCAAAGGTGTGGTACCTCCCCAGGCGGACTCCGGAAAGAGTCCTACCACTATTGAAACTGACTTACTTGCACTACTTGTACTGTTTGTATATTCCATAGGCACGGCGATGTCATATTTTATTTCTGTGATTGGATCTGTGATGATACATTGTATTGTAGTGTTGTCATTACGTTTATTCAGTTCACCAAAATTGAATTCTTTATCTGTATTACTGAATTTTTGCCATTAACTGAAAAAAAACATTTTTATAATGTTCTCTGGGCGAACCGCTTACACATTGTTTTGTAAGCTGTGAATGAGCGTGATCGTCACGTTCGGAAGTAAAAGCTTCGTTATATATATATACATACTGCTTACGCCGACATCAAACTGCTATCCTCCTTCTATGTCCGCGGCTATATATCTTAAGACCCTCGCCTAGGTTCGGGTTTCAATAGCGCCTCAGCGGTAATCACCAACTTTTCCCACTTGTACCATAATCTACTATTAGTTTATAAAGAGTACGAGTATGTCGTCAAATCGAGAACAGATTTACGAGAAGTTTTGCGATCACCCAGAACAGATTACCTAGTACCTAATTTTGATTTATTGGATGGATTGAGCAGGTACAGACGGTGGTCTGTCTGTACCTGCTCAATCCATACAACATTTTTGGGGTTCGAGATTGATCGCTGCATGACGTGGAACACCACATCGACAAGATGTGTGCTAGCAAGCAAGCAGTGCGTGTTTTGCGCTAAGACGAATATCCCGAGTGGTGTCTGCGGAAGTGTCACGTGCATGTTACTTCGCCACAGTGCATTCTCGGTTACAATGCCGACTGGGAGCGTGCGTTCCGCGCCCAAAAACGTGCCGTACGTGCCATCATTGGCGTATCGCAATGTACATCCGTAAGTCCATACTTCAAAGACCTTGGGATACTTACGTTACCTGCTATCTTGATATACCAAGTGGCTGTGTATGTCAGAAATAATCTAGAATCGTACAACACGCGAGGAGAGAGACATTCTCGTAACATACGCTACGCCGACAAGTTGGATGTTATACCACACTCTCACGAGGTCACAGAAGTTGACACACAGACTCGAAGTTTATAATACTCTTCCGAAAATAGTTATATCGGCCCCAAGTTTTGGCAGCTTCAAAAACAGATTAAAGTGCTGGCTTATCGATCAAGCTTTTCATAGTTACAGCAAATTTTTAAAGAGTCATCACTCTCTAAGCTAACTCGCAAAGTTCCCACAAAAATGTAAAGAAATAAATTTGACATGGGTCAGTACAATTATATTAAAGCCATATTATAGTCGTATAATGCTTGACAGTTTTCTGTACAATAATTATTATAATACAGCAAAGTAGTCATTTCAAACTTTGAAAATGTATACAATTTGTATGCTCTTTCTTTTGTTTTTGTTATTTATTAATTGACGTGTGAATTGTACACTTATGAATAAAGTACTTTGACTTTGGTTTTTTGACAAATGTTGACTACTCGGCGACCAGTAGTTAGTACATATAAATGGTACGTACCCAGCCACTCAAACCACTCTTCAACATTTATATTGAAATCTTTACAGGTTAATTTAAGTCCCTGTCCTTCTGAACTGTAGCGGCCTCGGCACCTGACCGTAGTAAAATGTCCTAGTATCTAAAACATAGAAATTTGTAGTTAGAACACTTTTATTTACATAGCATACGTAAACAACCAGCCAAATGTTCCCACTGTTGAGTCTCGGGGTCTTCTCTTGCAAGGAGAGAGTTATTGTCATAATCCACTGGCTCAGCGCGTGTGATGACGCATGACGTCGAAGGATTTTAGGAGCATGTTTCCTCATGATGTTTTCCTTCTCCGTTTTAAATTTGCGCTCATGACTTCGAAAATACAGTCGCGCGTGGGATTTGAACCCGAGGCTTGTGATCGGTAGTTGCCGTTCTTCCAACTAGACCCATGCCATAATCCAACATGGATCATGGCCTTTTATGGAGTAGGTACTGTTCGCATCTTTGGGATGGGTCAGATATGTATCAGCTGGAGCCTCTAGAATCGATCGAAAGATGGGCCAAAAGGCAACGATAACCTTGTTCTAAAAAAACAATTAGTCTTTATCATACCAGCGCCGGAAAATTGCTAGTTTATCTGATTTTTATCCAATACATTTTGAGTTCCACTGGTCTAGATGGCCTAATATCATCAGCATCTTTTATATCGGACTTGTCGTAGCTGAAAAAGCGACATCGTTTCAAGGTTGACGTTCCAAGAAGCTAGTGAAAAGGTTTGACTCCAACTTCTTCGCTTCTTAGAATTAGAACGTCTAGGCTGTGGAATGCATTTCCTGAGTTGTTTTCCCCCAATGGTTTCAGTCTTGGAGTCTTCAAATCGCGAGTGCCTAAATCAGTTTCTTTTATGCAAGCATGCTCCATCGTAGACCGCATCGTCATTTAACTTCAGGCGAGATAGCGGTCAAGTGTAAACCTATTAAAACAACAAGGAATTCCCAGCATTGGGAATTTAAAGTATCATCTATCGGCAAGTACTGAACTCTTTTTATACCCCAAAGATACATACCCACCATGCGTCCATCTTCATACAGTCTTGATTCAACGGATATCCTCGATGAGAAGGAAAAATCTAGAAAATTAAAAAGAATTACCGGTCAAGTTTGCATAAGCATAGCATAGCATTGACTGGCCTCGTGGTTTAGTGGTAGTAACTCTGCCTGCGAAGCCGAGGGTCGTGGTTCCGATTCAAACTTCCGGTTCCGCGACTATGTGACCCCTGGACCCAAACCTAAATCCGGCCCTTGGTAGTAGCCACAGATTAAATACCCTATTGATCGGCCATGAAACGAATTTGCTCAAATTCATAACTCACGAGCGGGGGCGCAGGACGAGGTAGAAAGCCGCGCTGTGATAAGCCGCATATCCGTGTGACGTGCACTACTTTCCACCAATGATCGGACAAAACGAGATAGAGTTATGCAAACTTCTAAGGACAGATCAGCATGCAAAGAAAGACATTACAACGGGTTTCAATTTCGTTTTTTTTTTTGTGTTTGTTTTAATATTGTAGATTGATGATGTTTATTTTTCAAATAATTGCATTAAATTACTTAAATACTTGTGAAGTGAAATACCGTCCTTTGCAAAGCTGGATATCCTTATATTCTTTCCCCACCATATCACGGAGCAGAAACCTATATTTTATATTTTTTACGGTTTTTTTTGCCAGCTCTCTTTCGTCGGAATCAAAAGCCTAACTGACCGAACTCGCAACCTACTGCAATTATGCTTACAAAACGCTAACTAAGGAGGAGCAGTTGTACGATCAGTCAAATTGGTATATTGTCTTTGATTCCTACCTACCACCCACCCTACCAGTGATAACCGTTTCTACTCTTCACGAATCTCCTGTGCCCGCGGCTTCTTTTATGTTTTTTTTGACAAAACCCCAAATATTTTATTCATGTCAGAGTAACTTACGTTATGCTCTAAAAAATTAGCTATCTGGTAGTGAAAGTCCCGTCAAAATAGATCTAACCGTTTCGGAGATCAGTCGGAACAAACAGATGGACAAAAAAAATTGAAAATAGATTTTTTTACCCCTGACCAAAAAAGGGGTGTTATAAGTTTAACGTCGATGTCTGTCTGTCCGTGTGTGTGTCTGTGGCACCGTAGAGCTATTTCGATGCGTTTTTTTTATTTGAAGGTATCATATCCGATAGGATTCGTCACACAGATAGGATTCGTCTCCGTTTTATTATTACTTTTAAAATACATGCAGATACGAGTATAAGAAGTCCAATTACAACACCCGTAGCTATGTATACATGTTTTGAATATCTAACTAGCCAGTTTGTAAAACTAAAGCTAGACGACGCCGACGGTGCCGCGAATCCTGAAATGAGAAAATCTAAATTTACAAGTAAATATTTTAAATTTCGATTTTATTGATACTCATAATATAAGTTACGCTAATATCTTTTATTCGGTAATTACACAATAATCTTGTAGTAACATTGCATTATGGGGAAGTACTACACGTTTGCCTGTTATTCTACCGCCAAGCAGTAGTGTGACAACATCAATGTATTCCGGTTTGAAGGGCAATGTTTCCGGTGAAATTACAGGGTATAGAGATAAAACACCCTTATGTCTCTGGATGACGAGCTAGGTGCAGTGCTAGGTAATGATTTGGATTCTTCGTGTTCCAATAGCTGAGTGTCACTGTGCTGTTATGGGCAGGCATGTCGCTTACCATCAGGTACACGTCCTGCTCGTCTCGTCACTCCATAGTTTAAGTTCAAAAAAATCTACTCATTCAATTATCACTCCATAGGATACGTTTTCAGTTCTATCGACAGTTCCTACGACTGGCAATTCTTTTTATACTATGTAGTGACGAGACGAGCAGCACATGTACGTGATGGTAAGCAACTTGCCAGCCGATGTACACACAGCACACCACAGTGACACTATTGGAACACGAAGAGCCCAAATCATTACCTAGCACTGCATCTAGCTCGTCATCCAGAGACATAAGGTGTTTTAGTTAAGGTGAGACTCTATGCCCTGTAATTTCACTGGAAACATTGCCCTTCAAACCGGACCACAGTGATGTTTTCACACTACTGCTTGTCCGTAGAATAAATAAATATTGGTGGACAATTCACACACAACACCATCTGACCCCAAACTAAACAAAGCTTGTGCTATGGCGGCCAGATATAATACTTACATAGTTGTAAATACATACTTATTATACATAGAAACACCCAGACACAGTGCGAATATTTGAATAACTGGCAAAGGTGTGGTACCTCCCCAGGCGGACTCCGGAAAGAGTCCTACCACTATTGAAACTGACTTACTTGCACTACTTGTACTGTTTGTATATTCCATAGGCACGGCGATGTCATATTTTATTTCTGTGATTGGATCTGTGATGATACATTGTATTGTAGTGTTGTCATTACGTTTATTCAGTTCACCAAAATTGAATTCTTTATCTGTATTACTGAATTTTTTGCCATTAACTGAAAAAAAAACATTTTTTGTAATGTTCTCTGGGCGAACCGCTTACACATTGTTTTGTAAGCTGTGAATGAGCGTGATCGTCACGTTCGGAAGTAAAAGCTTCGTTATATATATATACATACTGCTTACGCCGACATCAAACTGCTATCCTCCTTCTATGTCCGCGGCTATATATCTTAAGACCCTCGCCTAGGTTCGGGTTTCAATAGCGCCTCAGCGGTAATCACCAACTTTTCCCACTTGTACCATAATCTACTATTAGTTTATAAAGAGTACGAGTATGTCGTCAAATCGAGAACAGATTTACGAGAAGTTTTGCGATCACCCAGAACAGATTACCTAGTACCTAATTTTGATTTATTGATGGATTGAGCAGGTACAGACGGTGGTCTGTCTGTACCTGCTCAATCCATACAACATTTTGGGGTTCGAGATTGATCGCTGCATGACGTGGGAACACCACATCGACAAGATGTGTGCTAGCAAGCAAGCAGTGCGTGTTTTGCGCTAAGACGAATATCCCGAGTGGTGTCTGCGGAAGTGTCACGTGCATGTTACTTCGCCACAGTGCATTCTCGGTTACAATGCCGACTGGGAGCGTGCGTTCCGCGCCCAAAACGTGCCGTACGTGCCATCATTGGCGTATCGCAATGTACATCCGTAAGTCCATACTTCAAAGACCTTGGGATACTTACGTTACCTGCTATCTTGATATACCAAGTGGCTGTGTATGTCAGAAATAATCTAGAATCGTACAACACGCGAGGAGAGAGACATTCTCGTAACATACGCTACGCCGACAAGTTGGATGTTATACCACACTCTCACGAGGTCACAGAAGTTGACACACAGACTCGAAGTTTATAATACTCTTCCGAAAATAGTTATATCGGCCCCAAGTTTTGGCAGCTTCAAAACAGATTAAAGTGCTGGCTTATCGATCAAGCTTTTCATAGTTACAGCAAATTTTTAAAGAGTCATCACTCTAAGCTAACTCGCAAAGTTCCCACAAAATGTAAAGAAATAAATTTGACATGGGTCAGTACAATTATATTAAAGCCATATTATAGTCGTATAATGCTTGACAGTTTTCTGTACAATAATTATTATAATACAGCAAAGTAGTCATTTCAAACTTTGAAAATGTATACAATTTGTATGCTCTTTCTTTTGTTTTTGTTATTTATTAATTGACGTGTGAATTGTACACTTATGAATAAAGTACTTTGACTTTGGTTTTTTGACAAATGTTGACTACTCGGCGACCAGTAGTTAGTACATATAAATGGTACGTACCCAGCCACTCAAACCACTCTTCAACATTTATATTGAAATCTTTACAGGTTAATTTAAGTCCCTGTCCTTCTCTGAACTGTAGCGGCCTCGGCACCTGACCGTAGTAAAATGTCCTAGTATCTAAAACATAGAAATTTGTAGTTAGAACACTTTTATTTACATAGCATACGTAAACAACCAGCCAAATGTTCCCACTGTTGAGTCTCGGGGTCTTCTCTTGCAAGGAGAGAGTTATTGTCATAATCCACTGGCTCAGCGCGTGTGATGACGCATGACGTCGAAGGATTTTAGGAGCATGTTTCCTCATGATGTTTTCCTTCTCCGTTTTTAAATTTGCGCTCATGACTTCGAAAATACAGTCGCGCGTGGGATTTGAACCCGAGGCTTGTGATCGGTAGTTGCCGTTCTTCCAACTAGACCCATGCCATAATCCAACATGGATCATGGCCTTTTATGGAGTAGGTACTGTTCGCATCTTTGGGATGGGTCAGATATGTATCAGCTGGAGCCTCTAGAATCGATCGAAAGATGGGCCAAAAGGCAACGATAACCTTGTTCTAAAAAAACAATTAGTCTTTATCATACCAGCGCCGGAAAATTGCTAGTTTATCTGATTTTTTATCCAATACATTTTTGAGTTCCACTGGTCTAGATGGCCTAATATCATCAGCATCTTTTTATATCGGACTTGTCGTAGCTGAAAAAGCGACATCGTTTCAAGGTTGACGTTCCAAGAAGCTAGTGAAAAGGTTTGACTCCAACTTCTTCGCTTCTTAGAATTAGAACGTCTAGGCTGTGGAATGCATTTCCTGAGTTGTTTTCCCCCAATGGTTTCAGTCTTGGAGTCTTCAAATCGCGAGTGCCTAAATCAGTTTCTTTTATGCAAGCATGCTCCATCGTAGACCGCATCGTCATTTAACTTCAGGCGAGATAGCGGTCAAGTGTAAACCTATTAAAAACAACAAGGAATTCCCAGCATTGGGAATTTAAAGTATCATCTATCGGCAAGTACTGAACTCTTTTTATACCCCAAAGATACATACCCACCATGCGTCCATCTTCATACAGTCTTGATTCAACGGATATCCTCGATGAGAAGGAAAAATCTAGAAAATTAAAAAGAATTACCGGTCAAGTTTGCATAAGCATAGCATAGCATTGACTGGCCTCGTGGTTTAGTGGGTAGTAACTCTGCCTGCGAAGCCGAGGGTCGTGGTTCCGATTCAAACTTCCGGTTCCGCGACTATGTGACCCCCTGGACCCAAACCTAAATCCGGCCCTTGGTAGTAGCCACAGATTAAATACCCTATTGATCGGCCATGAAACGAATTTGCTCAAATTCATAACTCACGAGCGGGGGCGCAGGACGAGGTAGAAAGCCGCGCTGTGATAAGCCGCATATCCGTGTGACGTGCACTACTTTCCACCAATGATCGGACAAAACGAGATAGAGTTATGCAAACTTCTAAGGACAGATCAGCATGCAAAGAAAGACATTACAACGGGTTTCAATTTCGTTTTTTTTTTTTGTGTTTGTTTTAATATTGTAGATTGATGATGTTTATTTTTCAAATAATTGCATTAAATTACTTAAATACTTGTGAAGTGAAATACCGTCCTTTGCAAAGCTGGATATCCTTATATTCTTTCCCACCATATCACGGAGCAGAAACCTATATTTTATATTTTTACGGTTTTTTGCCAGCTCTCTTCGTCGGAATCAAAAGCCTAACTGACCGAACTCGCAACCTACTGCAATTATGCTTACAAAACGCTAACTAAGGAGGAGCAGTTGTACGATCAGTCAAATTGGTATATTGTCTTTGATTCCTACCTACCACCCACCCTACCAGTGATAACCGTTTCTACTCTTCACGAATCTCCTGTGCCCGCGGCTTCTTTTATGTTTTTTTTGACAAAACCCCAAATATTTTATTCATGTCAGAGTAACTTACGTTATGCTCTAAAAAATTAGCTATCTGGTAGTGAAAGTCCCGTCAAAATAGATCTAACCGTTTCGGAGATCAGTCGGAACAAACAGATGGACAAAAAAATTGAAAATAGATTTTTTTACCCCTGACCAAAAAAGGGGTGTTATAAGTTTAACGTCGATGTCTGTCTGTCCGTGTGTGTGTCTGTGGCACCGTAGAGCTATTTCGATGCGTTTTTTTATTTGAAGGTATCATATCAGGGATATCCGTGCGGATGTTCTTAGCTATGTTTGGTTAATATCGATTCAAGTTGGCCGCCTCCACAAAATGGCGAACAAAATATTTGTTCACAACCTACCTCAATATGGGTATCAAATGAAAGGGCTTGACTAGTAAAATACTATACATCATAACAAATTTCAAATCCAAGATGGCCGCCACCACAAAATGGCAATTTTTTTTACTATTACCACAATATTGGTATCAAACGAAAGAGCTTGACTAGTAGAATACTTTGCACTATGACAATTTTCAAATCTAAGATGGCCGTTATCACAAAATGGCGAAATACATTTCTTTTTCCACAACTCCCTTTAAATGGGTATCAAATGAAAGGGCTTGACTAGTAGAATGTTGTATAGATAACAAATCCGAGGTAGTCGGGGGTTAATAATTTTTTTTTATTTTGTTCTTGTAGATAGGTGCCTACGTCTAGGTAGCGTAAAATAATTCCATTTTAACTTAGTAAAAAGTTAAATATTGGTGGACATTTCACACACAACTGATCTGATCTAATCTGACCGCTAACCCCAAACTAAGCAAAACGTGTAGGTACTATGGAAGGCAAAAGCTGATTAAGCTGAAACTTATAAATAATACTTACTCGTAGGTGTTGTTTGTTTTCCATTTAGAAGAAAATAAAACAAATTAATTACTTCTAGTTACAAATACAAATACAAAAATCTTTATTGCTGTTTGTAGGTTTGTAGTTGGTGGAATAACAGGTAAAGGTGTGATACTTCCACAGGTGGACTCCGCAAAGAGTCCTACCTCTGCCTAGATTAATTTACATTTCAATTTGATTACAAAACAACATACCTGCATTATCTCCATATACCACGGGTAGAAACAAACACAGACAGAAAATAGATCCATTTATAAAAGAATCGAACACAAATGAGAGTCGCTTCGTACAGGACATGATTAATAATAAATTGTAATGACATAAATTGATATTACATAGGTATTGACCACGCATTAGTAATCATTAAGGAAAACCGCATTACTTAAATAATTTACCAAAAACGGTAAGCGGACATAATTTCCCAACCATTTGTTTAAATGCATAGTTAAAATTAAAATAAACCTGTTGCCTTGGAGACCATGGGTTGTTGGGGAGCAGAGGCTAAAGGGTTCCTCTCAGAGTTAGGGCGCAGGCTTAGGGAGTATACGGGTGAGTCCCGCTCCGGCTCGTTGCTGGACCAAAGGTCGGTCATTGCCATTCAACATGGGAACGCGGTGAGCGTCATGGGCGCCTTTGCGCCGGAAGCAGGATGTCTACTCTCTTTCTACGAAAAATGTCATTTCGATATAAACTCGCGACTTTCTCTTTCTTTCTCTTATTTCGAAATTACTTTTTACGTAGAAAGAGAGTACGTTCGGGGTGGGTTATTCGGAAATATGTTTTAATTGTCTGATGATGAAGCTGGAAGGTGGCCATCGGAACTCGGTAATTAAACGACATGACCCTTTCGAGTTTGGGCTCGTTTTATTCGTCTTGATTAGTACTTTTGCGCTAGATGCAGCTTCACTATCAGACCGTGGATACCATCTGGTACCAAAGTGCTCATTAAGACGAATGAAACGAGCCTAAACTCGATGGGGTTTCACCATATTATTACATTAATAATACATTATATTATTTATTACACGAATAAAAGTATTGTACATTGAAGTACCGTTGAGGATGATTTGAGAATAATGACAATGTTGTCATCATTAGCATATGTTTCTAATCATTTTGATACTTTACAATGTTGATCATAAATTAATGAAAATAGTTATTTGTTAAACAAGAGTGCAAAGTTGCCGTGTGCTCAATTTTGATGACCAGGCAAGCGAAGGATTCTAAAATTTGAATGAATCCTGAGCGCTGGCGAGGGAATTAATAGAGCACAAGGTGAAAATCTTTGCACTCGAGTGCAACACGTAACTTTTGCAAGGAAATGAATAAATGGTTTGCGCATTATTAACAGTTTCAGTCAACTCTGTTGGCGTCAAATGAATTTCCCAGAAATACTTATTCATTTTAGGTTTTTCACATGTTTTCAAGTTTCCTGTTTCAAACCTTTCTAACAATAACAATAAGACTGAAAACTATCCTCAATAGCCAATAGTTCTAGCGAGATTCTCGGCCGATCTTGCGTTACTTTGACGTCAGGGTGTTGGTTGGTTGTTTACCGAACCAGTCGTCTCAAATTTGGTCATCAAACGTTGGAGAGTCGACTTTGAAGGGTCATTGGGTCTTCCGTAAAATTGACGTACCTACTCGTAATGATGCGCGCATCGTTTGCACTAACGAACACTCATTTAGATAATAAAGTTTTGTCATTCGGAACCAAAGATCTCAATACATAGATGTGCCCTCCCAAACTCCAGAGCGCATGGAATCGTGTCCTTGTTGGGAAGAGTGAGCTTACTCATTCCGTTCCAGTCGGTTGCAGGAAGCGGTGAACGCCGGACGTTTTTAACCCCCGACCAAAAAAAGGGGTGTTATAAGTTTGACGTCGATGTCTGTCTGTCTGTCTGTCGGTCTGTCTGTCTGTCTGTCTATCTGTCTGTCTGTCTGTGTGTGTGTCTGTCTGTGGCACCGTAGAGCTCAAACGGATGGACCGATTTCAATGTGTTTTTTTTTATTCGAAGGTTGATATCCGTGCGGATGTTCTTAGCTATGTTTGGTTAATATCGATTCAAGATGGCCGCCTCCACAAAATGGCGGACAAAATATTTCTTCACAACTTATCTCAATATGGGTATCAAATGAAAGGGCTTGACTAGTAGAATACAATACATAATAACAAATTTCAAATCCAAGATGGCCGCCACCACAAAATGGCGAATTACATTATTTTTTTCACTACTCCCTTAATATGGGTATCAAATGAAAGGGCTTGACTAGCAGAATGTTGTACAGATTACAAATCCGAGGTAGTCGGGGGTTAATCAATTTTTTTTTTATTTTGTTCTTGATACTAAATAAGTAGAACCACTGCATATCTCGCCGCTAGCGATTCTAGGGGTCAAGTAGATTGGTTATGTGTAAACTACTTACGACACACATAGAGACGCAGTTTATTACCAATTTCAAGTTACTCAGGGCACATCCATTGGTTTATATCGATGTTCGGAACAACATGGCCGCCACAAACTGTCAAAATCGACCCGCCCTATTTGAAAGACCCTTTAGCTGGTAAAACAACTGGCAAAGGTGTGGTAGAGTCCAGGCGGCCTCTGCATAGAGGCCGCTAGAAAAAAAACCTTTACAAAAGGATTGAACACGAATCAACGTCGCTTCGTACACGACATGATCGGTAATAAAATTAAATGATACAATAAATCATTGTTAATTAGTAACATTTAAGGAAAACCGCACTAAATAAATAGTTTGCCAAAAACAGTAAGCCTGAATTAGGAAGTTTCCAATAAGGAAGGTTTCAATTACGTGAAATCAAATAACTTCTTCATTTCTTGAGATATTTGAAATGTAATGATTTTTTAAAATAAAACTGTAAAAATGGAAACTTCCTTATTGTTTCCAAATTGTCTGTATATACCTACATGTATAGTTATATATCATTCCTAGTGTATGTACCTTTGTCCTTTTACCCAACACCGAACATTTCCGAGATTTACGTTGTATACTTACATATTATACTCGCAGCGCCCCGCGGTTTCACTCGCGTTTTTCCCAATCCCATTACTTTTCCGAGATAAATATAGCCTACGTGTAAATAATAATAATAGCCTAAACCATTATCTACGTACCAAATTTCATCAATTTCCTTTCAGTAGTTTTTCCGTGAAAGAGTAACAGACAAACAGGTATATAGATTCTTTCAAACTTTATTTTTGTATGTTCACCAATATTAGTAGGATTTTTATTTTATTCAAAGCATCGATATAAACCATAGATGTGCTCTGAGCACCTTGAAATCGGTAATATGGTGTATCTAGCGTAAGTGATTCACACACTTCCAATCTACTTGACCCCTAGAATCGACCAATAAAAACGTACCTATTATGCCAAAAATCACCCCGATATTACGTTTTTTTATCGCGACTTTAACTTCTAGATACCTAGGCATTTACTACATTTATTGAACCTGTCACGAAATATCAAATTTGCATTTCACATCCATTGCAAAAAAGTTTTTTTTTTGTAACATATTACTGTTTTATCACAGCACTTACCTACACTTTATTAATTACAGTATTTACTATGCATTTTTAGCGAACTATCTGTAAAATAAATAAATAGCAAATACTGAAAAGTTCGCGAGGTTTGCTGTGGTTCTACTTATTTTGGTCTTTGACAATGAATAGTTAGTTAAAAATGTTCACCGCTTCCAGCAACCGACTAAAACGGAAAGAGTGAGCTCACTCTTCCCAACTATGCCATAATTCTGTGCGCCTGAAGTTTGGGAGAGCACATCTCTTGGTTAATATCGATGATTCAAAGCAAATCTAAAAGCAACCCATACCTAATCTCCAGAGCTAGGTACGAGTTATATTTGGTCGGCCTGGTGGCTTAGTTGGTAGTAGGTCTGCGAAGCCGTGGGTCGTGGGTTCGATCCCCACCCAGTGTAAATGTTTGTGTGATGAATTCAAATATTTGCACTGTACCTGGGTGTTTCTATGTATAATAAGTATGTATTTAAAAATATGTAAGTTTTATATCAGCTATCTGGCTTACATAGTACAAGCTTTGCTTAGTTTGGGGTCAGATGGTGTTGTGTGTGAAATGTCCACCAATATTTATATTATTTTATTTATATCGTAGCTTTAACGGACTTCACAACAATGTGATAACCTTTGGGGTCGGCCGAGTACCTACCAGCTCTGAAGTGATAATGATAGACGTGCCAGTACGCTCATAAGCGACGACAACCTTGTCCCAAAAAGGCCTGGTTCAAAGTCTTGAACATCGCCGCAAAATTGCTAACTTATCGGTTTTTTCAAGGGAAAACTTTTTTGGCGCGCCACACAGATTTTTCGATGTGCGTTTCTCCATCAAAAAATGCGTCAGCATTTCCCATTGGCCATCTAGAACTGCGTCAGCAATTCCGCTCATTGCCACGCCTTCCGGTTTCACCCGCGTAGTTTCCAAAGTAAGCTATTAAGGTGCGTCCCCCAGGAAAACGAGTTTTTTGTCCAGATTTCAGAGCTATCTACCTAGTCATTAGCCAGAACAAATATCAACATTATCAACTGGTAAAATATAGGTACATTACATTTCTCCAATTTATTGGTTTCAAAATGGTAGTTTTTTTTATTTGTTTAAGAATTTAGTGCTTAAATAATCTCCTCCCAACAAAACTATAAAAAATAGAAATAATTGTTATTATCATACATCTACTCCCAAAACCGCAATTATTTGGATTTTGTACTTACACCAACGGATGGGCAATTTGATTACGAACATTTTGGTAGAAACATTTTTTTCGAAAAACCGAAATCGGATTTGATAAAAATTTATTATCTGCATGATCTAATGCCACCATGCCATTTTTACATGTACATCGTGGACGTATGCATACCTACGTCCATAATGTACATATATGTGTTTAATTTGTAGGATATATTTTAAGTCATCTAGATATTAGTTTAAAATATTGTAACTTTTTTGTACATATTAATATCTCATTTGTATTAATATCTTTTTTTCTGTTTATAGATCTGCAATAAGTCCAAAGACTTTGCGGATAAGCTGTGGGTGGCTAACTTTGCGAGTGTGGCCTCCAGTGAGGACACTCCTCTTATTCCAGTGAGGCTATTATTGTCTGTCCTGTAACCTCAAGATGTCATGCCTTTTAAGACGCTTGGGATAGTTCAGGCTATTCAGTTGCAGCGCTAAGTTGTTTGGATGTGCTGATAGTCTTTGCTGGTAATTTTTGGAATGTAGCCTGATTTCTTCCTTGATGGTGTTGATGTCCAGGTTGTCATGCATTTCATTATTCGTTACAAACCAGGGAACATTTGCTATGTGCGCAAGATTTTATTTTGCATTCTTTGGATGACATCGATATTGGAGTTACTGGCACTGCTCCATAGTTGGATTTGAAGTGGAAACTTCATTTGGCGCGCCACAGACAGATTTTTCGTGGGCTGTGAATTGAATTCTAGCGTCACGCTCGGGAATGATAAGAAATCTTCGGGTAAACTCGGGACCATGGCCATTGGCCATGTAGAAATGCGTCAGTATTTCCCATTCGCTGACGCATTTCTAGATGGCCATGCTTATCGCCCTGCCCTCCAGTTTCAGCCACATAGTTTCCAAAGTGTCAATCAAATTCTGAGTTTTTTAAGATATCAATATATTTTTTATAAAATCTATTTTGGTCGGGTTAATTGTTGGTATCATTAGGCAAGGTGATTTTTGGCATAATTTATTCGGGATCTTTCAGATATTGTTGTTCCCGATGATTACAATCTTGGTGTCTTTTTATTTCTTTTCAATGCCTAGTCTTACCTAGTCTGTGACTCAATCCTGCATCTGGTTTTTGAATCTGTCTCTGATCTCTGTTGGTATAACGTAGTGATTACTTCCTCTGTGATCTAGGGATGCCCAAAAAAGTGTATTGTATCGATATATCGCATCGTAACTGTATCGAACTTGGTTGAATCGACACGCGATTTTATCGATTTCCTTTGTATCGATATATCGTATCGTAACCGTATCGCATGCCTTTCAATTAATATGCGATATAATGAGTATATATCGTGCAAAGGGTTATCTTTTTAGTAGTTTTACTATATATTTTTTTTTTAAAGTAACAAATAATTATAAGTATTTAAAATACTCTTATGCCACAAAAAACATCACAATTGCCATTGATCAGCACTTAAACAACGCAAAAATAATAATATTGATAAGCGCTGTGGATTTAACCTATTACGGCTTTCGGAAAGTGTGTGTCCAACTACGAACGGAATGAAAAAGGAGAACATAAACTAAACATTTATTAATCATATTTGACGATACTACAAAGTTCAAAGATTTATTTAAATCTACCTCCAAGTCTAAACAAAAACCGGCTGGTCTTGTTCCATAAACAATTTTGTCGACGTTATCATTCTTTTATTACTAATAACAATATATTCAATGACACTGTCTATTATCGTTTAGTGATAATGTAATAGGAACTTTAAAATTATACAAATTAATCACCGACATAGTTTTATACGATACGGTAATGCGATATTTTTATAAGAATGCGATATATCGAAGCGTATCGTATGGTCAAAATATCGCATCAAAAATCGCTATATCGTATAGTGCTGTATCGATATTCCGATATATCGTATCGTAACAGGCATCCCTACAGTGTGATCTGCACAAGTCTTCACTCCTTCACTCTTCAAGTTTCAAGTGTTCGTGTTCATTCATCATTTAACATCGCAAATTATCTCTTTCTTATATTATTTTAATTAATTTAACTATAATTCATTTACCACAACAAAATAAATCAAGGTAACGTATTCTGCATTTTATGGATAATTTAACATTAAGATAGGTAATGTGTAAGACGCAGTAAATTGCGGAGAAAATATGTTTGGAAAATAAGAGTGATTCACAAAGATTTTTCGGAGACACGAAGTGATATAACAACATAAGGATTCAAAACTATCATTGGCTACTTCGCTGCTATGAATTTTATTCGATATTTCTGTTGTCGCATTAAAGTAATTAAGACACTTCGATTGCCGTATGTAAATCTTTATTTTCTAGGAGGTACTGTACAGTGTACACATCTCTAGAGTAAGTTATAACTCAGATTTTACACTTTTTGTTGGGTACAGCATATAGAAACTTTGATTAAACATTAGATAATTATGGATACATTTCCCTTACAAAAACATAGAGCCTTGGGGCTCGATGGTTTTGTAAGGGAAATGTATGTATGTACTCTGCAGAACTTGTACTATGGAAGCTAGATAAACTATAGTCTATTATATTCCAAACATAAGGTACCTTTTAATTTGAAAGAAGGAAAACAAATTGGTGTTGTAATGCTTACTATAGCATGCACTTTCACAGCCAAACACAGTATATCACATTGTTAAGAACAGTATGGTATGCCTGAATGGTATAAGTTGAACAAATTGCTCTAAAATATTGTTTTTTGAACTCTATCTGGACAGATTATTTATTTAAAACAGGTGAGCAGCATTCACTGGTATGGTATATCTTTCAGTGTTGAAATAACAAATCGTTAGTTATTGTCTATTGAACTGTATTCACACAATTTGTCTTTCACTATTAATTTGTCCAGTTTGTTCATGTAAGAGTTTAAAGAGTTTGGTGAATTAACATCCTTAGGCAACCTGTTCTATTTGTAAACCACCCACCACCCATTTGCTGAGAATGCGGTGCAATGAATATCAAATTTTAATACTACAATATAAGCACATCAACTTAAGGTGCTCACGCAGCCGCCATCAATACATTACGTCACACATGAAGGGGGCATGCTGAAATTGGGTGAAACTGCAACTGAGGTCTCAAATTTTGTGACATCACATTTTTAATAATGTTGTATTTCACATCTAATTAATACAACCAGAGTGACAAAATGTGATAAGGATAAAAAAAACATGAAATTCGTGTGTCGTGATTTATGGACAGCCCCTTGTTAAAAATCATAAAAAAAAATCTATTTCAGGTTTCATCCACCATGCCCAACCCAGCCAGTAACTTACGGAGCCGCAAGAAACTTAAAAAGAAACAAAAAAAAGAGCCACGAAAACTTCCATTCAATTGCTCTTTCTGCACATATGCAACATGCTTCCAAAACAGGATGGTGAACCACATAGCTCGGACACACACCGTTACCAACGCATTTTCATGCGAAATCTGCAACTTTAAAACTTCGGAACACGATAAATTAAAATGCCACTACAAGTCAAACCATGAACCAGACCTATTGGAATGCACAACCTGTGAGTTCGTAACTACTCGATACACAACTATGGATACTCACTTAAAAATACACATAAAAGAGCAGCCGTACAGATGTGAAATGTGTGAGTTTCGATCATCGCACCAGAGCACGTTGCTGAATCATTTCGATAAACATAAATGCGTAGATATATGCTTTTGTGTGCCAACAGGAATGCATCTTTACGAGCGTTTAATAATAAGAGGAAAGGTTGCTATGTCTGCAGGATGCATACTTGGGCATGCTTAAACTTAACTTCACTACATCTCTGTGTATATTGCCGGAAGGATTGCATGGTCCGTTGGAGCTACAGACGAACCACTCTGCTGTTAACATCGAGCTCCAAGCTCTTCTACAACTATGTCAACGGTGTGTTGACTTGTACTCTGTATGCGCACTTTCAAAGCTAAGATCGGATATTATAGTCATATGCAGAAACATTTGAACAGTCGAAAGTGTTCTACGTTTTCGGGAATATTCACCTCGAGCGGTTTTTGTGCTAATTTTTGTAGATAGCACAAGTAATATTTGTTTATTGTGACAATATTAAAACTGTGATTTTTGGAGCTGGCTCCGAAATCAAAGAGTTCTGTAATGAAGTGATGTTATTACAAACTTTTTAATACTCAATATTTTGCTGTGTTTGGGTGCAATGGAATTTAGCAAAGTTAACTTAGTAATAGATATAATAAGCTAAAATAAGATTACTATATATTGAACAATATTAATGTGCATAAGAATAGTGAGGTGGGGTAACGGGTATGTATACCATAGAAATGTCTCTAAAAAGCTTATCACATTTGGCTATATTTAGTCACTACTGAATTCAGTTAAGTGTAATATTCAGTAATCTAGCATACTAAATTCAGAAGGAAAGATTCCTTGTTTCTGGATTCAGGGACTAAATTTACCCAAGTGTAATAAGAGCTTAACCATGCTTAATGCATCAATATTTTTCTATAATCACTATTAACTTTACTATGATAATTTATTATTGCAAAGCACAAGCAAGATAGTAAAACAACACTTGCATATAACAACTTTATTGTGCAGCTGGTTGAATATGAAGAGCCCAAATCCAGGACATTGGACTGTACTCGTCACCCAGAAAGAGACAAACTTCTTATCATTCCATGGTTTCACCGTGCGGGTGCCGGATCCATCGTGTGGCAGAGACTTGTGACACGGGTGTAGGTTTAATGGGTCCCATAAGATAAGATAGTGAAATTATGGTCATACAGCCGAATGAAAGCCAGTAATGAAAAAGAAGTTAATTTATTTGACAATAGCAGCGCCCTGTGATTTCACCCACTTAGTTCCTGATTCCGTTTTCATGGTATAAAAAATTGCCTATGTATTATTCTAGACCATTGAGACGATCTTCTTAGCATTCCATAGATTCACCGTGGGGGTGCCGGGTCCATCGTGTGGCAGAGAGAGAAAACTCGAGTAGATCCCGAGACTTTTGACTCGGGCGTAGGTTTAAGGGGCCCCTTTCTGACGTACATCAACACTCACCTTCACTACTCGTTTTTCTGTCCCTGCCCTGCCAAATCTCACATGAGTCTACTAGTGCAGCTTTAGATACTCGTTCTAGTATAGAACTTACTGCACTCCTGGATAAGCCAAGGTCTTTCAGCAGGTTATAGAGAGATTTTGCTGGTATACCTCTCGCTCCCACTTCTACGGCGTATAAACTAACTACATAGCCGTTTTTTGTTAATTCGTTTAGGAGGTCGTAATACTTATTTTGTTTCATCACATGGTCTTTAGGTATATTAGTTTCCCACGGTACGGTAAGTTCTACAATATGTATAGAGTGCCTTCCACGTAAAATATAACAAGAAATGATGATTTAAATGGAATGTTTATCCCTTGAACATTCTGTAAAATCATGATTTTGGAGATATAATGCGGTCACATTAACTCTCAAGTACGGTATAATATGTAATTATTAATTTTTTTGTCAAGAGAGCAAATACCTGTAATATTTTGTAGAGAAAGGGTTCTTTTCAGAGTCCACCTGGGGAAGTACCACTCCTTTGCCAGTTATTCTAGAAAATTGTAATGAGCTAACATCACTATTCCGGTTTGAAGGGCAATGTTTTTATAGAAATTAAAAATCACATTAAATTATCTCTGGTTAACGAACACAGTGCAGTGCTAGACAGATTTCGACTCTTCATATTCAAATAGTTGTGAGGCATTTGTCTGTAACGGACAGAGTTGTTGGTTCACATCAGCTACATATGTACTACTGGATGTAACTTTTCAAAATGTATTTATTATTGTTA
This sequence comes from Ectropis grisescens, assembly GCA_017562165.1. NCBI lineage: Eukaryota > Metazoa > Arthropoda > Insecta > Lepidoptera > Geometridae > Ectropis > Ectropis grisescens. The sequence goes on from CM029796.1 coordinate 1,906,239, forward strand.
TTTGTAGTACAAATACATTATTGGGTTCATACACCTCAGGATGTCCAAAACAAAATCAAATACAAAAATGCTTATTGCTGTTTTTAAGACAAAACGATACAAATAATGTTTATAATGTACAGGATTTAATCACGATTTAATTCATTGTTTAATTAAATACCTCGACGTTTCGGCAGCGGTACAACCGAATTGACACGGTTTGAATTCGACCGAAATTGAACTGTATTGACAATCGAAACAAATTAATTAAATCGTGATTAAGTCCTGTACATTATAAACATATGTTCAAAGCCCGAAAGTTTAAAAACATTACAAAATCATTTAAAAACGTTACTCAAACAAACTGGCCTCATCGAGAGTTATATAATGAAATCGGTGAGATAAATTGTTTATACTTAGTCTAAGTAAAAAGATAGCCATAGGTGATTAATGATAAAGATTGTTAATGGATGTGGTTTGTAATATGTCAGTAAAAATAAACTTGCTTGTATTCTAGAAATAATTTGCTAACATGGTTAATACAATTAACCTTTTGATCGCCACACTTGCTCTAAACACTCTTTGGTGCAACTCCGAGGACTAAAACATTGAAAAAAAAATGAAATTTGTTTTTATTGAAAAACGTGGCATGGAGCAGGTAGTTACAATTATTTGGGGTAAGTGGTGACATGTAACGGTACAATACATTGCGTGGTAAAAAATTATCATAATACCTTGTATAGTGTGTACCGTTAAGTCTTTATATTTTAAAATTCTAAAAATATTTGTTTTATAAAATTAAATTTTATTTGTTTATTGCTGCAGCAGAAGTACTGCAGAATAAAACGAGCATTCATAAACAATTATACAATCCGAAGTATTTTAGTTTGCTAAAAGTTTTTTAAGATAACTAATAAGTCTAAAACATGAAATGAATATTTCTTTTTTAAAACATAGAATGACGGGCCGAACAATATGTGCACTTATATATAATTAACATAAGAAATATATTGCTGCACATATGGACGTATAAAAAAAATCGTACGTAGTCTCGCTAAAACAAAAACTGTGTCTATAGAGTCGGCCAGTACGCTGTGCGTGTCAAGCCTGTTGTGAAACGCACAAACACAAGTTTGTGGGCGTTATGACCGTCTGTTGTGTGTATGTGTGCGTGTCAGTCTGTATGTGATAGAACACTGGCCGACTCCATAGACACAGTTTAATTTTTAGCGAGATTACGTTCGACTTTTTTTATACTACACAAGCATTTGATTCATATTTTTCCTATTAATATCTTAGGATGTGTGATACAGTAATACCCCGACTTACGCGACAGGTGGGTCCGAGCGATAGTCGTGTAAGTCGAATTCGCGTAAGTCGGATTTCAATTTTGTAGGTAATTACGCATAAAGTTTGTGTAACCCATTTTATTTTTATTTTGGATGGCTTTTTAAAGGTACCTCAATATTATGTGCTGTATAAGTAAAACAATTTCACGCGATACACGTCTGAGCTTAACGTAAATCGAAGACTGACAGAGACGAGTGGTCAAATGATAATTCGCGTAAATCGAGGTATTACTGTATTTAAAAGATTGTGTCTTGTTTGTTCGTAAGACCCGAATGAGTTTAATGCCATTTTCATTGTTCAAACAGGCTAGACCGTGAAATACGTTGGGTTTTTACAATGGTTTAAATCTTTCTATTTTCAAGTTGAAAATGAATCGTTTTTAGAGGAACTCGTGCCATGCTAGAATACAAGGTAGTTTAATATAATATAGTTTTGTAACAACACAAGTTTTCTCATGAACCACGGCTCTTGTAACGTTGCCGAAACGTTAAGGTAATTACCGCGATGTGTAATTATAGTTAAATAATAATTTAGTTCGTGATTAATGTGTCCGATGCATCAAAATTATGATGAACGACAAGATCCTCAAGAAGGCCAACACCATCGAAGGGAACTCAAACGTCAAAGCGTGCTGGCAAAACTGGGAGGTACCGAGAATACAGTGAGTCAACAGTGAGCCAGAGTGTGGAAAGTCAACATGGGTGATTAGACACTTCAACGTGGACAAGGACGCCGTCATCACTACAACAACTGAAGCAGGAATACATCTAAGAGAGAAGCTACGCACCGAATCGGAAAGCTAGTCAAAACCAGGTTGCGAACTATGGCTTCTGCTCTGGTAAATGGTTTCGTAAAAGTGAGCTTCACTCGCCTCATGGTCGATGAGGCTCTCATGAACCATTTCGGAGCCGTTGTGATGGTCTCACGTCTGTCTAGTGCTGATGAAATTGTCCTTATCGGAGACTTCAATCAATTGCCTTAGATCGATAATGAAAATCTCTTCAAAATGAGGTATCCCCGGCCGAATCTGGTAACAAATATCAGCCAGGAGTTGACACATCGAAACCCGATGGATGTCGCATATGCGCCGAGAGAAATATACTCTCCGTATAAAATGTATAAAAATGGATGGCATTTTTATACTCAGCGATACACAGTAAAGACCAACAGCTATCTATTTCTCGCTCTCGCACACTCGGCGGTCCCGAGTTACGCGAACAAGAAATGTTCGGGTGACCGAACATTTCTTGTTCGCGTAACGATGAGCTTCATTCACATCCTACGGAAAATCCGCGTTTCGTGCGCTAAAACAAGTTTTCACTTCAAAAACTCAAACGCTTCTATTGGATAGGTACGTGACTGTGGCGGTCCAAAGGTTAAGAATTATGTCGGGGAACTGTCTTATGTAAACGTGACATCCACATCCTCTAATATAATTGAGATTTTTTCTTTTAAATTGTTTAAACATGGAGTTTTCTTCTTTGGAACGAAGTTCGCTACGCCAGGCCTGGAGGAGCAGGGGATTTTAATGCCAAAAAAAAAATGTGAGACTAAAACATATATAACGGAAATGACGCCTAAAACTGTCGGTGGCCAGTGTTGACAACTTAATTTTTCAGATGATCGTACCTACCATGATAATAAAATTAAGCAATTTTTTGCAACTTGTATTTCTTCCATATTATCCGAAGAAATTTCGTTCCTATCTAGTGTACCACGACAAAACATTTTTTTTTTTTTAAGAAAAATGCTTTCATTACGTACAGTGAACTGGGCTGGTCGTCGTCTGTATGTTAGCTAGTCAATCACACATGAAAAAGCCTTTTTAGATATTTAGTCAATAAATAAAAATGGTTATTTATTTAAAGTCAAAGTAGGTACTTTATTCATAAATGTAAAATTTACACGTCAATTAATAAAAAACAAAAGAAAGACCATACATTGCATGCATTTATTCATAAGCTTATATAAATTCTTTTTATCTGACGTATCAAACAGTCATATAAAAAAAAACTTCGTGAATGGTGGATTTTATCATTGATTCTAGTTTGTACACAAAAAAACGCGTTAAAGCTATGAGGCATTTTGCTAACTTCAAAAAAGGAGGAGATACTGTGTTCGACAGTCTTTTTAAAATTAAAGTATATTTTTGTTTTTTTTTTTTTCAGAGAAACTGAATTATTAGAATGTAAAAAAATTATTAATTTCCGTGCGGTGGTTCTTAGCTACGAATATTTTATTATAGCTACGGTTATTCAAGATGGCCGTCTCCATAAAATGGTGGACAAATTATTTTTCAATCTTCAATAGGTGTATCAAATGAAAATACTTGACTACTATAGTACACTATAACAAATTTCAAATGCAAGATGGCCGCCACAACAAAATTACCAATTGAAGATTTTTTCATTACCTACTTCCTCAATATGGGTATCAAATGAAAGAGCTTAAATAGTAGAATATTGTACAAATAACAAATCCGAGGTAGTCGGTGGTAAATTATTTTTTTAATTTGTTCTTGTTAAACGAACGGCCTTATTACACTTGGCTAAATTTAGTCGACTGAATTCCTGAATGCACTTGACTGAATTCAGCAGCGAATAAATTCCTAAATAAACCCAGTCATCACAATTCTACGACAACTGTAAGGCTTGTTTTTGGAGTGAAAACTTTTGGTCCACCACAGATTTTTCGTGGGATGTGAATTGACCTCACCGTCACGCTCGTAAAACAAAGAAATCTTCGGGTGAAATTGGGACCGCCGAGTCCTGGAAGTGCGAGAAATATAGGGTGCCGCTGTCTGTCTGCTGCCTAAAAAATTACAGATTTTTTAATTCTCATGGATACTACTCCAGCCGTATCTGTCTCTGTCGTGTCGCTAAGTTTATTATATTTATAACTAACTGTATCCTGCCACGCTACGCTATGGCTAATTGTGATGCAAAAATTAGATAAAAACAATCCTTGATGCGGATTATGTATCGTTCTAAAATTTCAGCTCGATCGGTGCTCAACTTTTTCAGTTTTTGAAGCGTACACGAACCAACAACGTTTTTATAAATAGAGATATCAATGTAATCGTTCTTATTTTTAATTTTTTTAATTAACAATGGTTTTTAATTGTATTTTTTTTTATGTAGGTAGGTAATATTTTTAAGCACACTTTTTTATTGTATCGTTACATACAGACATTTGATTATTTTGTGTGTAATTGAAATAGGAGATAAGTTTTAACACGTAAATGAGTTAATAATAAGTTGTGTGTGAAATTTTAAAGCGTTTAAAAGAATAATTATTTGTATGAAGACGCGTTTTCAGATTGTCAGAAAGATGTAAAAACTTGTCGTAAATGAAATATATCACAATTAATAATAATCTTGAGGAAATGATTTGACTTGGCTCATGAGGCTACACTCCCCGAGGTATAAGCTGAGCTGTGCATTAGTGTGAGTGATCACCAATGAGGCAGGAGCTTGAAATTTTGTCCGCGAGGTATAGGCTGAGCTTTGCATTAGTGTGAGTGATCACCAATCAGGCAGGAGCGCGGCGAGACAGAATGGCGCCGCGCCTAAGGCCAGTTGTCACACCTACACTATTCATGTACACTCACACAAATGCAAAGCTCAGCTTATGCCTCGCAGAGTGTACCACCATATCGATACCTTAATTTGCAAAACGAATAACTCCATAGTAGCAAATTTCACAGGGGTCACACTAAATCACGAATAAAATCTATGGCGTAACTGGTATTTTCATTATTTTAAGTGTTTATTACTTAATAAGAAACACAATTTCCAAAGGGATGTTTGTTTTTTTCTTGTGATGCTTTAATTTTTTTTTATATAAACTTTTTAGTGGCCCATGTGAAATTTGCTACTATGGAGTTATTCGTTTTGCAAATTAAGGTATCGATATGGGATGTTCATTCAACGAACGACGACGAAAGCCGTATCGGCAAACGGCCTTATAGCGACCAACATCATTTTTGGATTTTGGATTGGATGGCGGATCCAGGCGCGGTCCCAGCCTCGAATTTTGGAGGAGGTCACCAGTACGCAGTCTCAGATTTTGGGAGTCACCAGTAGGAATACAATAAATCGAATAAAAATACTTTACTAGTAGCGCCCCACGATTTTTTCACGTAGTTCCCGTTCCAGTTATTTTCACTTGTTTAAAATAGTCTATGTAATATTAAATTTTTTTTAAGATTTTTAGTTTAACGTATACGATTTTGGGGTGGTGTCCCTTGACCCCCCCTCGGTCCACAGAAGGTCAGAAGACTCCTCACTTTAAAAGCACAGACGACACTAATGTGACGCGCGTGTATGCGCTTCAAACAAGATTCGAACGGAACCTTGTAACCTAAGCACATGGAGCGATTGTGAAACGCGCGTCTACTGCTGCAGGTCTACTACGAAGTCCGATAAACGATATATCGGCCGAAGCTATGGACGTTTTATACCACGAAACACAATCGATCGGTTGATCTGATCGGGCGTTTCGTTCATCCCGGCCGACGCTGATTTGACAGTTTTTATGTCATCAATCGACAGATTGTGTTTCGTGGTATATAACGTCCATAACTTCGGCCGATATATCGTTTATCAGACTTCGTAGTAGACCTACTGTACAGTCGGCATCTACACCGCAGAATACGCGCGTTCCTGAAACGTGCGTCGCCTGCGCATTCGCAATACGCTGTGTGCTAGGGCCCTAAGTTTTAATTTTGTTTGTTAAATTTGATAACCGTCCCTCAATGTTAAAAAATGACTTATTTACACTTACCTATCTGTCATTTTGAAAACGCATCCCCTTTTAAAGTTTTATTAGTCTAAGATCCCGCTATACAACGACCTTCACCGAGCTGTTTATTGGATGAAAAGTGGTTTATATGTAATTTAATATGTCAACAAATATATTGCAAATGGGTTGCCTAAAAATTTCAGTCCAAAATATGATTAATTAACAATTTTTTTGAAGTGAAACTTCTTTATCGGCGTTGGAAAAAAAATTACCGTCACATTTTTCGGTTACGCGTCACATTTTTCCGTTACGCGCCATCTTTTTCTTGCCCCTACCACGGTTGGTTCAGACGAAGAGTACTTTCACTTTCTCCAACGGAGTAGAGATAGCATGTCGCTTAAGCGAAATAACAAAAATGAAAAAATGTAGTTTAAATGTAATGTATTGTAGAAATGCTGTAATAATCTTAGTAGCAAAAAGGTAAAGTGAAATAATTGTATTATTTGTATTCATGTCTATGATAATAAAATCCTTTTGTTTAAACTTTATCTAATTTAACTTTATTTAACCAATTTCTAGAAAGTTGCATGTAGATCATTTTTCGAAAAATAAGGCCATAAAGAAGTTTCACTTCTTACGTGTGTACACTAGTACACACACATTTTTTTTTATTTCATTTCAATTGATTGATTGAATTTGAGAAAAACTATATAACATATCTTATTATTTTGGCTTTACTCAGTGCTTACGAAATCTCATGCAAATATTTTCAAACAAACTTTCATCCCTTATTTCACCCCTGTGGAGGTTGAGTTTTGAAAAATACTGTAATACATAATTCATTATTTTGATCATGCTTAATTCGTGCGAAATTTTATGCGAATTCGTTTAAGGAATAAAATGTTACATACAAACTTCCATCCGGTTTTTTACACCCTTAGGGGTTGAATTTCGTAATGATATTTCGTAAGCGCTGAGTAAAACCAAAATAATAAGCAATGTTACATAGTTTTTTCTAAAATTCAATCAATTTAAGTGAAATATTTAAAAAAAGAAGTTTTAATTGTTAATTAATCATATTCTGGACTGAAATTTTTCGGGCAACCCATTTGCAATATATTTGTTGACATATTTTAAATTACATAGAAAACACTTTTCATCCAATAATCAGCTCGGTGAAGGTCATTGTATAGCGGGATCTCCTACTATATCTAAATTAAAAAATATATCGTGAACTGTGGATGACACTGATTTGATATTAAATGCCAAAAAATTGTGTTGATATTATTTTTTTAATTTATCTACCTTACAACATTTTCAATAGTACATATAGAGCGACGGGACGAGCAGAACATGTTCCTGATGGTAAGCAACATGCGTGCCCATTACAACACCGTATCACGCATCACGAAGCTATTGGACCATGACATATAGGTAGGTGGTATACACATTAATGAGGGTATAACGTACAACCCGCTTATTTATACCACCTAATGACTCATATTTTCGTACGAAACCAAATATTACAAGTTCTAGCCAGGAGGAAGGCGAACACGTCGGTCAGCGGACGTGACACTGATGGACGTGTTCGAGCCAACATTGCGAATTGAACGAGTTTACTGCGAGTTAGTTTTGTTCCCTAACAAGTTTTTTTTTTTAAAGTTAGTAGTGCCATGGGTAATATGTGTAGATATTCTATGTATATAGGTAGCATTATCTCAACTTAATACCTACGCTTTTGCCTGTTCAATGAATGCGATTAAAAACAGCATTTGAAAATAATGTCCTATTGATAGTTTAATTTAAAATGCTAAAGAGTAGTAAGTTCAATATTTGAGGATTTCACCTACCATCCTAGTATTATATATACCTATTAGTATCGTCTTCACTAGTCTTATAAAACAACCAATTAAACTTAATTTACCATAGGTGCACTCACCAAACTTGCTGAACATGAAGAAAAGGAATGTATTTAAATTTGGGTGTAAGTAAAATATATTATGATAAGCAGCCATACATTTTCAAGCTTTGAAACGCGTTTATCTCAAAACTATTTTTTTTGACACAAAACCAATACTTTTGTTATGAATAAATTTTTGAATTGGCGATTGAATTTTAAAATCATGTTTATTATTTCTTTCATTTTAGTTTTGTTCCCTAAAAATCTTTCTGTCTGAACGGGCCTTTTATTTTTGAAAAGTTTAGTAGTGCCATGGGTAATGAGGTAATCCACGGGAAATTTTACAGTATGCATTTAATCAGCCAATAAGAGCAGTAGTGTCAAAGGAAATAAACGAGATACAAGAACAAAATTAAAAATTTTGATTAACCCCCGACTACCTCGGATTTGTTATCTGTACAACATTCTACTAGTCAAGCCCTTTCATTTGATACCCATACTAAGGGAGTTGTGAAAAAATAAATGTATTTCGCCATTTTGTGGTAGCGGCCATCTTGGATTTGAAATTCGTCATAATGCAAAGTATTCTACTAGTCAAGCCCTTTCATTTGATACCGATATTGAGGTAGTAGTGAAAAAAATAATATAATTCGCCATTTTGTGGTGGCGGCCATCTTGGATTTGAAATTTGTAATTATGTATTGTAGTCTACTGGTCAAGCCCTTTCATTTGATACCCATTGAGGTAGGTTGTGAAGAAATATTTTGTGGAGGCGGCCATTTTGAATCGATATTAACCAAACATAGCTAAGAACATCCGCACGGATATTAACCTTCAAATAAAAAAAACCGCATCGAAATCGGCCCATCCGTTTGAGCTCTACGGTGCCACAGACAGACACACACACACACACAGACAGACAGACATCGACGTCAAACTTATAACACCCCTTTTTTTGGTCGGGGGTTAAAAATAGTTTGCACCGTTATGAGTACCTACCACGCTGAAGGATCGACGACTTCGTGCAAACGATTTAACATTAGCTAAAGCGATACAGCTACGGCTGGTCTAGCCGGGAGAACGGTGCCTGCCGATCCGGAGACCCTGGGTTCAAACCCCACACGCACCACTGTCTTTTCGAAGTCATGGCGCAATGCCGCTAACTTATAACGGCGAAGGAAACCAGGCGCGATCCCAGCCTCGAATTTTGGAGGGGTCACCAGTACGCAGCCTCAGGTTTTGGGGGGGGGGGGGGTCACAAGTAGAAATACAATAAATCGAGCAATAAATACTTTACTAGTAGCCCCCCAAGATTCTTCCCACGCGTAGTTCTCGTTCTAGTTGTTTTCCCGCGTTAAAAATAGTTTATGTACTGTTAGATATTTTTTGTTTAGCTTATACGATTTGGGGGGGGTCATGTCTCATGTCCCCTGTGACCCCCCCTCGGACCGCGCATGGGAAACCGACATGTACCCAGAATCTTTCGAAGTCATGTGTCATCCACCAACCCGCACTGGGCCAGCGTGGTGGATTATGGCCTTAACTCTCTCCTTGCGAGAGAAGGCCCGAGTCCCAGTAGTGGGAACATTTAGTGCACTGATGATGATGATTGATGAAAGCGACACAGGTTAGGGAACTGAAAATAACAAGAAGAAAATCAATGTATCGGCAGCCAGTCGGACAACGTGCAAGTGAACGTGGTGCGAACCGCAAGCGGAGGCCGAGGCGCCGCCGGCCTGCGGCAAGGGCGGATCCAGGGAGGGGTCATGGGGGTTGTGGCCCCACCTGGGCTAGGTCCGGTACCTAGGTGGACCACTTATTTAAAAGCGTGTATGTACTTATATGTGAACACTTACAGTCAAAATGGTCCGTAAGCTCAAAGTCGCCCAGCGAGCTATGGAAAGAGCTATGCTTGGAGTTTCTCTGAGGGATTGCATTCGCAATGAAGTAATTCGTCAGAGAACTAAAGTGACCGACATAGCTCACCGTATTAGTAAGCTGAAGTGGCAATGGGCCGGACACATCTGTCGCAGACCTGATAACCGTTGGCGTAAACGGGTTCTGGAATGGAGACCGCGAATCGGTAAACGTAGTGTAGGACGCCCTGAGACTAGATGGAGTGACGATATTCGAAAGGCAGCTGGTGGCGGTTGGAGACGGAAGACCGAGGATCGGGCTGAGTGGCGTATCTTGGGAGAGGCCTATGTCCAGCAGTGGACATGATACAGGCTGATGATGATGATGTACTGTACATTTGTACATTTTTCATACATTTGATGTACATTTTTCATTTTTCTTACTTATCGCGCTGTTTTGTGACATGACCACGACTATGTGACCCCCCGGGGCTAAAGCTGGATCCGCCCTTGGCCTGTGGGCGGGCTCGCTGCGCGGGCGGCGACCGGCGTGCGGCGTGGCTCGCGATGTTTTGTGTGTGATCGTAATGGCCACATTTCGCGAGTGTGTGAACAGAAGAAAACTGTAGGTAACGTGTCCAACGGGGTGTTTTCAAAAGGCAAAAATACCTGTCAAAGACAGATCCCAATTTCGCCGTAGGTGGCGCCACTGTATTATTTTAGAGAAATTTCACAAAAACCAACAGTGGTGCCACACTTGGCAATATTTAGAACTATATTTGACAAGTCTTTTTGCGTCTGGAAAACGCCTCATTTAGATGTGTATCAGGCGGGCAGCGCCCCTGAAGAGGATTCGGAAAAAATGTTTTATGTTGGCGTCATCAGTGAGGAGTGAGGACAAATGAATGCGTAAGTCGTGCACAGAATGGACTAAATGTATATTAGGTATGTAACGGAAATAATGATTTACTAACAAGAACAAAATTTAACATTTTGACTAACCCCCGACTACCTCAGATTTGTTATCCGTACAACATTCTACTGGTCAAGCCCTTTCATTTGATACCCATATTAAGGAAGTTGTGAAAAAAGAAATGTATTTCGCCATTTTGTGGAAGCGGCCATCTTGGATTTGAAATTTGTCATAGTGCAATGTATTCTACTAGTCAAGCCCTTTCGTTTGATACCCATATTGAGGTAGTAGTGAAAAAAATAATACAATTCGCCATTTTGTGGTGGCGGCCATCTTGGATTAGATTCCCAGGTAGCAAAATGACGTCTGCGACGAAAAAATGACGTCATCCTAAGGTCATATTAGGGTCCGTAGTTTATTCGTCAAATAAGTACGTCACACTGACGTCATTTTAACGTCTGGTACTCAAGGGAACGTCCTGGTGACGTCGATTTAGCGTCAATTCAGTGACGTCCTATGTTGGTCATGATTATGACGACGTAGCAACGTCCATATAAGGTCAATTCTGTGACGTCCTGTGTTGGTCGTGAATGTTACGTCCTAGTAACGTCCATTTACGGTCAATTCCGTGACGTCCTGTGTTGGTCAATAATAAGACGCCCTAGCAACGTCCATTTGGGGTCAACTGTGACGTCCTGTGTTGGTCATTAGTAAGACGGCGTAGCAACGTGCATTTAGGGTCAATTCTGTGACGTCCTGTGTTGGTCATGTATTATACGTCTTAGCAACGTCCATTTACGGTCAATTCTGTGACCTCCTGTGTTGGTCAATAATAAGACGCCCTAGCAACGGCCATTTGGGGTCAACTGTGACGTCCTATGTTGGTCATTAATAAGACGCCGTAGCAACGTGCATTTAGGGTCAGTTCTGTGACGTCCTGTGTTGGTCATGTATTATATGTCCTAGCAACGTCCATTTACGGTCTATTCTGTGACGTCCTGTGTTGTTCCTAATAAGACGCCCTAGCAACGTCCATTTGGGTTCCATTCTGTGACGCCCTGTGTTGTTCATTAATAAGACGCCGTAGGAACGTACCTACATTTAGGGTCAATGGCGAAAGTTCGTAGTGTCTATGTACAGACTCGCCAAGATATTTCGGCCGTAGTGTACTTACCTACGTACTATTTATTTAGTGCATCTAAAGGAATGCTCTAACACGTAGGTACTACTTAATAATACCTGCTTAACACGTTCGCAGTCCCAATACAAAAGTTTCCGACAACGCCATAAGTCCAATATCATTTTCATTACTTTTGACCATTAGTCGATGCAAACGTCACAACTGATGCATAATTATGTTAAAATAAAGGCCCGTGCCCCGACTTTGCTCGTGTACACCGGGCGGTACACGGACTTAAAACACGACGAAGGAAGACTCACTTCGTATGCACGCGCCAAAGCTAAAAGGGTGTCATCACAATGTAAAAAATGTAAAAAGGCATATGTATTGATTGTTTTCCTAAAGTTACAGTTCACCAATAAAACATTATATATTTCTACTAACTCGTTTCATTTTGTACTGTGAAAACATTATATAAAAAAAAAGTCATGTTTTTGGTTTTTCTTGTCTAATAGAACCCTTGTCACAAGTCCAGGAACGATACACTAACAAATTTCATAAGTCCGTGGCTGCAGAGCCCATATAGTTATAGTGGCCTCGTGTACCGCATAGGGTACACGGACTCGGCGGAATCGCTCCGCGTGTACCGCATAGGGTACACTGGACTGCGAACGTGTTAAGGTAGGTACCTAATTGCAACCGATAAAATTAATATTCATCGTCATTAAATAAATTATCAGTTTAAATGATAAATGATTTATTTTCTGTAAGTAGGTTTGTACAAACACTTTTAGTTAGAAGTCCACTGCTGGACAGGCCCCATATACATAGAAATGCCACGACGAGCGGTCTTGAGCCGCCTCGATACCTACAGAAACATCCACCACTGACTTCCATTCGTTTGACTAGCAGAATAAACGGGAACCTACTTATGATGCTATGGACATTCAAGCATATTATTATTATTATGGGAATCAGAATAAAACCTAATTAAGTAAGGTAGGTATATGAGCTAGGTATGCCATTATCCAAGAAAAGAAACATAATTTTATTCTAGGAGAGTACAACAGGTGCCTACCATGCTCAAGCAGGCACGATTAAATTAGCTCTAACAACATAACTATCATGCGGCTAGCGAACGTTTTTTTGTATTAAAATATAGGTACTCTGTAAAAACTTTAACTCGACAGTAAATAGTCCATTTTAATAATTTAAAAATTATCACCAGAGTTTATCTTTCTTCCAATCTGCGAGAACGGAACGCATTGATAGCATGTTGTTTGTTATTATTTTATTAAATTATTATTTTTACATTTGTATTTGTTATGTAACTCAATGAAAAGAAATTCAGCTATTAGTCTATCATCAAACATTAGAAAGAACCAATATAAGATAGAAAAGGCTGATTAAAATATAAATATTTAAAAGTAAAAAAATATATTTTTGTTTGCTTTTGTTTATTTCGGAACGGAACGAACGAACGCGTTGACGGTTGGTTGGTATCCCGCGCTTTTTTCTTTCTCAATTCTCTGTGTCAAACAAATGTAAAATTCTCATGTTTTTTTCTTGCTGTTGTTATAGTACGTATCACAGCACATAAAAGGATTGTAAATTATGTATAGTGTCGTTCAGTTCGCGGAGAGTGAGGGTGGCACTGTGGCTGTGGTCATCAATAAATGGATAACACCTAAAAAGAGAATCTATTGGCCTCCCGTAAAGGAGGCGAAAGCATTTGATAAACTTCTACAGAGGTGTTCGTCTCCAAATGAACAATGGAAACTATACGAGATCGATAGAGTTTTCTATCAGACTGGTAAGTTTTTTTATGAGTAGGTAGTGTAACACTACCACACACAACTATTTTAGCAGCTGGTGGCTTGAGGGCAGTTAACTTTACCATGCTTTAAGCCTGGGCACAGACAGACTGGCCCAGAATTTAATTCTAGTAGGTGCTAGTGTTTTAAAACCTAACTAAAAAAATACACGGTGCCATAACCTAAAAATCTAAGGATTACGGCCGAGCTGAAGTTGACTGCAGTTTTGATGCGCACAGAAAAAAATATTCAGATTGCCCAAGATCACAAGACAGAACTGCTATTTTTAGGTCATGGCGCCGTGTGTAAACAAGCAGCAGCGGCGACAGCAAGCAAGCAACAGATAAGTAATCATTTCCAAGAAAGTGTGTTCACAGGTGTTTGGTTTTGTTTGTTTTCACAAATATTTGTTGGTCTTGTCTTATAATTATACATTGTATAACATACATAAACCTGGTGGTTAGGTGGCCACCGAACCACCAGGGGTATGTATGGGGGTATGTACCCACATCCACCTAGAATGTGCCCTACATAGCATTGTGTTGTGTTCATTGCAGTCTCATGTGCCTGTAATCTCACCACCATACCATATCAAAACAGAAACAAAAGCATAGTAAATTATATAAGTAATGGCAGTACTATTAACTACTAGTAATGAGATAGAACTAATGGATTAATAAGTGCTGGACTACCAAGCTTGTACGGCGTGGGTGTGTTGCATGGCGTGACTAACTTTAACTTGCATGTTGTTTTGATATTAACTGTGTTGGTGTTTTATGCTTGTTCTATAGATGAATTGGATAAGGCAAAGAAAAAATTAAAGTTGGTGGAAGACACATCAGATATACAGACTGAGGAGGAAAATTATATAAGTAAGCCACCTAAACGCAAAACAAAAAAAACTAGCAGATACATTTCATCATCAGATGATAATGATGATGAGAAAGGGTGTGAATTCCTCGTCCTCCGCCTTTAAAGAAACATCTATCCAATTGTAATTATACCGGATGATACATTAACTAAATTATTTTGAACATAATAATATTTCCTTCCATTATTTTCTTTTTTTTTTTTGCTTTTAGATATAAACCTTGAACCTTCAAGTACAAGCACAATTTACAGTGATTTGGTACTAAATCACAACTCACAGATGAATAAACCTGATGCACAAGAGAAGGCTTCTAACAGTCATCATGATCAACCATCTGGTTCACAAAGTATGACACTCGATGAAATTGTTGCCAGCAGTGCTTCCAATAACTGTGGTAAATAGTAAAAATCATTTTGATTTTTTAAATCTATAGCTGCCTAACTAGATTCTTTTGCTAGATACTACCTTATATGCATGAGTATAGTTTTCGACGATTATTTCTATTTTTGGTATAGTGGTGGTGGTGGTGGTTGGTGTTAAGATTATTATAGACTGTAATACCTACCATACTACTTTTTTCATCCAGATTGTCAAGGCCAAGTTGTTTCACTACTTGCCAAAATAAAAGCCCAAAATGATGTCATCCTAGCAATTTTGAAAGACAGAGCAGGAAATACCAATGCATTGAAGCCTGAATTCAAATTTCCTTGAAACTTTTCAAGATTTAGAAACAGTGGAACAGTTACTGACTAATACAGAAAACTGTGCTAACCTGGTAAGTGTTTACTTTTAATAAACAGGAAATGCCTATTGAGCAATTATAATTAATTCCTACTTTACCATAAGAAAGCTTTTTATTACATGGGTACCTTGCTAGAATGAGTTAGTTTGTTTGTGAGTTTGGATGTAGGAGTTAATCATCGAACTATTGATTCAATTCTGGGAATTCAGTCACTAATAGCAAGCTACATTACCCCTGACAGGCTATGTTTTATTAGCTTCTGCTCACATTATGTGTAGTTAATTCCTAATAATTTTGGCCACTGCTTCACAGTGGGCGATTAGAGGGCTGAGATGTGAGGTGTGGGTTCAATTCCTGTTGCAACACAAATATTTGCTCTAGGTCTGTGTCATGATACCTTGGCACTCGTAGTTCCTGATACCTATGACAGGGAATCCTATAGTGTGAGCTCAAGATTATGTATGTGACTGTTGGATCTTATGTTAATTCTAGTGTGTACTTATAGAGATATATGTGGATGTTTATTGCTATCAATTAATATTTACAGACAAGCTACCTAAAGAGCCTTGGTGGGCATGATTTAAAAAATAAAGTATCGAGAGTGATGAAATATACATTGTCAGACTCGTTGGCAAGCAAGTTCAACTTCTATGGTAAAAGGTCTGAGAAGAAGCCTTTTTCAGAGCTACGTCTCCGTGAATTTATTGTTGGTATGTGTCTATTGTCTTTCATATGATTAAATTTATTCTTTCTAGATCTCATCTATAATACAAAATAAGTGTGCTATGAAATACCTAAATAATTTCAAAAGATACATATTCCTTGTGTACTGGCAACTGGTTAATAATTGGCATGTTTTATGTAGGTGGCTAGGTGGGGAGACTCTTAGTACTAGAAAGCTGTAATTTGGCAAGGCTATATATAATAATAATCACGTCAATTAACTGGTAAAATAAAACAATTAAGTCCACATAATTATTGCGACGGGCTTACTACGGAACCCTACAATGCGCGCGTGATCCAACACCCACTTGACCGGTTTTAATTCTCCGTTAAAATAATATTTAACACCAGTTGTGTCGCGACTCGCGAGTCGCTGTGTGAGAGCGACCGTCATCTGACCCCACAGAGCGTTGCAGGCATTTGGGCTATTCTTATATTCACAAACTTTTTGTTTTCAGAGAGCTTAAAGAGTTCCTCTCAAGGATTACAGAAAAGACATTGAAGACGATATAAAGGTGTGGCTCAAGCACGCACCTGAACGAGCAAAAAGCGATTGTCAAAGGAAAATAACAATGTCATCCTCTAGGAAGAAAAAAATGTAGTAGGTGAGCGTCAAATGTATAGAAGGATTTTGGCAGAAAAACGAAAATTATTTTTAGAAATACAAAGAAGTACATTACAGCCATCATTAAGTGATTTGCCATCTTCACCACAATATACATCCACATCTATAGCTACGAGTAACAGTAGTATTGACAACAATACTTTAAATGAAAACTGTTTAAGGACATATAAAGAGAATATTTTTTAGATGAAAATTGTCAATCAACATTGTTTGAGGATTGTTTTATAGATAATGATGATTCACGATCTGACGATGCTAACGATTTGCCATCGCAATTAAGACATTGGGCTACCGTAGAACATAAAATTTCCCACAGTGCTCTAGATAGTCTTCTAAAATTCTAAATCCTTTTTGCCCTAAATTGCCTAGAGATAGCAGAACGTTTTAAATACGCCAATGAATATATCAAGTAACTCTTTGCAATCTGGTGAATTGGTGCATTGGTCTCATAAATCAAATACAAGCACAATTAAAACTGTACAGTGGGTTCAACTTTAAAAATAGTGAAATATTGTTGTCTTTTAATGTTGATGGTTTGCCACTTTTTAAAAGCACGAATACTCAACTATGGCCTATATTAGGTTTGATCAAAACTTTAATTGTGCACAGCCATTTGTAATAACTCTGTTCTGTGGAAACTCTAAACCTTCACCATTGAATCTGTTTTTGGGGCCATTTGTTGAAGAACTGTCTACATTACTTAATGATGGAATAAATTTTGAAGATACTCATTATATTGTAAAAGTACATAGTTTTGTATGTGACGCTCCAGCTAGAGCTTTTATCAAATGTACTAAATCCCATGGTGGATACTCATCATGTGATAAATGTGTAGAACCTGGTGAGTATATTCAAGGTAGAGTGATTTATACAAGCGTATCAAGCGAGTAGGAGAACGGATTCACAATTTCGTTTACAGTCTGATGACGACCATCATGTTGGTGAATCTCCACTTTTGACGCTTCCCATAGATTTAGTTTCATTGTTTCCCATTGATTATATGCATGCTGTTTGTCTGGGAGTCATGAGGAAACTTTTAAATGTTTGGGTTGGTGGTGATTTAAATGTTCGTTTAAATAGCCGTTTAGTAAATGCAGTTTCTGAAAAATTACTTAGCTGTGCAAGTTGTATACCTGTTGAATTTAACAGGCGACCGCGAAGTATCAGTGAGTTGGCTCGCTGGAAAGCCACCGAATTTAGGATGTTTTTGTTATATACTGGACCAGTTGTTCTAAAAAATATCCTTCCAACCTCCCTGTATGAAAATTTTTTGTTATTTCATTGTGCTATAACAATTCTTTGTAGCCCTAGAAACATCAATAAAGTAGGTACATATTTAGCACATGAGCTATTATTAATGTTCATAAGACATTCCGAAACTATTTATAGTCGGAAATTTTAATTTACAATGTTCATATGTTATGTCATTTGTGTGATGACGTTCGTTTATTTGGTGATTTGGACAGTTATTCCGCCTTTCCTTTCGAAAATTATTTAGGCATGTTAAAAAAATTAGTTAGGTCACCTAACAAACCGTTGCAGCAAATTTATAAACGATTAAAAGAAATGGAATCTACTTTTCTCCAAAACTGATTGACGAGGTACCAGCGGTTTTTATTACAATAGCTTAGGACCAACGCCTGTTGATAACAATGCTTATGAATGCTTTAATAAACTTGTTTATAAGGGTTTTGCAATGTATACAAAATCTGGTTTAGCTAATAATTGTTACTGCTATGCAAACGGCAAAGTAGTCGAGATACATAATATTTTGAGATGTAAGATTAATGGAGAGGTTTCCTTGTTCGTCTATGGAAAAGAGTTTGTACATTATGATTCCTACTATACGTATCCTTATGATTCTGCTGTTATTGATATTTTTAAAGTTTCGAACTCTGTTCAGCTTACAAAATTGTACCTGTTTATGATATTATTTCAAAATGTGTTGTTATTCCTCAAGAGGCAACTAGTAATTCTTTTATATGTTTTCCTATGCTCCATGGTTATAAGGATTAAAATTCTCCATTTATTAATTAAGTTGTGATAGTTAACTCGTTATAATAAATAATACTACAATGCAAATTTGTGTTTTTAATGTTGACCTTTCAGAGTTACTTGAAGACTGTGGCTGGATGAATTGCATCGAGGCCAAATTGATCCCGGATGACGTCATATTAACGCTTCAGATAACGTTATATTAATGTGTCTGAAGACGTTAATAGACGTTATTATAGGAGGTCTTCACAATACGTGGTATTGACGTCTTCTGGAGACGTTATCTGGCGACGTTAATATGACGTTATCTGGAGACGTTAATATGACGTTATCTGGGGACGTGAATAAGTCGATATCTGGAGACGTTAATATGACGTTATCTGGAGACGTTAATATGACGTTATCTGGAGACGTTAATATGACGTTATCTGGAGACGTTAATATGACGTTATCTGGAGACGTTAATATGACGTTATCTGGGGACGTGAATAAGTCGATATCTGGAGACGTTAATATGACGTTATCTGGAGACGTTAATATGACGTTATCTGGAGACGTTAATATGACGTTATCTGGAGACGTTATCTGGATTATATGACGTTATCTGGAGACGTTAATATGACGTTATCTGGAGACGTTAATATGACGTTATCTGGAGACGTTAATATGACGTTATCTGGAGACGTTAATATGACGTCTTCAGAGACGTCGCTGAGACCTGACATTAGGCCGTCATTTAGTACGTCTGTGGGACGTTTTTTACGACGTCATTTACGTCGAAAATGACCGTGAATGGACGTCGTCATGACGTAAAATTGCTACCTGGGTTTCTTTATAGTGTATAGTATTCTACTAGTCAAGCCCTTTCATTTGATACCCATATTTAGGTAGGTTGTGAAGAAATATTTTGTCCGTCATTTTGTGGCGGTAGCCATCTTGAATGTACTCGTATATTAACCAAACATAGCTAAGAACATCCGCACGGATATTGACTTACAAATAAAAAAACCGCATTGAAATCGGCTTCGTTTGAGCTCTACGGTGCCACAGACAGACAGACACACACAGACATCGACGTCAAACTTATAACACCCCTTTTTGTGGTCGGGGGGTTAAAAATAGAAACGGATCCTATCCTAAACGTTATTTCTAAAGAAAACTATTTATTCTTGGTTCTGGCGAAAACTTGATTTGTTTTTGTTAAAACTTGTACATTGTTTCACTGGATAGAATAGAATATGCTTTATTGTATTTACCTATTTTATAGGAACCGATAACGTGTCATTCGCCTTCAGTAATAAATATTATTGTTTCCCGTCTGTTGTTGCGGATTTAAATTGTCAGAACGTATTAGGTTTGAAAGGATGTCACTCACATCTGGAGTGAAGCTATCGAGAAATACGGGGGAAGCACTTGCAGTCTCCCTGGATATCTCGACGGCTTTCGACAGGGTTTGGCACATTGAGTACAAATAACTAAAGTATAGAGTGCTAACACCACACTAGACGCCCAGTGCGCGTCGTAGGCAGATGATGTATAGCTACATAGTACATAGATATGTACACTCCGCGAGGCATAAGCTGAGCTTTGCATTTGTGTGAGTGTAGGTGTGACAACCGGCCTTAGGCGCGGCACCATTCTGTCTCGCCGCGCTCCTGCCTGATTGGTGATCACTCACACTAATGCAAAGCTCAGCCTATACCTCGCGGACAAAATTTCAAGCTCCTGCCTGATTGGTGATCACTCACACTAATGCAAAGCTCAGCTTATACCTCGCGGAGTGTACTTTACTTATATGTACTCAATGGTTTGGCACGATGGCCTTATAAGCAAGCTTTCAAGTTATGGTTTGTCTCCTGGGTTTATTGCATGGATATCGGACTTCTTGAGGGGATCGATCCATACGAGTCGTCATTGATGGCTGCTCGTCGGATCAAATGGCTATCAATGCCGGAGTCCCTCAAGGGTAGGTACTCTCTGCGACGCTCTTCCTGCTGCAAATCAACAATCTGTTGAAGCCCGGTATCTTTGGGTACGCAGATGATAGCACCGTTGTAGATTGTAGAGAGTTACATATCTAGTGCGAGAGCCAGTGGGCAGCAAACCCAGGTACTGAGAGAGAGTTTGTTTGAGCTTGACCCTTGAGGCGGTGTCTGATGGGGCGATGCCAATCTGGTCAAGTTCAACGAGAGTAAGACGCAGGCGTGTCTGGTTTCCGCAAAAAGGAGTCCATTCCAACTAACTCCTACTTTTCGAAGTGTGTCCATGACGGTTTTTTTTTATCTAGAATAGGTTCGTACTTGACCACCATCTCGCCGCGATGATGCGATCTACGATGGAGCGTGCTTACCTAGAAGAGACCGATTCACTCTCGATTTGAAGACACCAAGATTGTAAACATCAGGGAAACCCCACTAGACGTGAGACTAGACGTTCGGTTTCTGACCGTCTTGAGCGTTTGGGCGTTAATTTAACATCTACGCTCAACTTTGGTTCGTATATCGAGTCCAAGGCTAAATTAGCTGCTAAAAACTAGGTGTCCTCTCAAAGGTGCGAAGGTATTTCAAGTCTGAACAGTTGCTCACTTTATATCAAGCACAGATTCGCTCCTGTATGGAGTACTGTTCGCACCTTTGGGATGGATCGGCTAAGTATCAGCTGGAGGCACTGGAATCGATCGAAAGATATGCCAAAACGCTCATAGGCAATGATACTCTTGTACGATAAAGACTTGAAAGTTTTGAACATCGGCGGAAAATTGCTAGCCTATCGGGTTTTTATCGGATACACTTCGCAGAGTGAGCTTCTGATTTGCAAGATCAAATACCACCTTGCCCTTTTTCTATCGGAATGCTCGCAGCTGGAAAAAGCGACATCGTTTCATGGTTGATGTTCCAAAGACACGAACGAAGAGATTTGACTCTACTTTTGTGATAAGAACGTCTACCGTCTAGGCTGTGGAATACCTTGCCTGAGTGGATTTTCCCCGATGATTACAATCTTTGTGTCTTCAAATCGAGAGTGAATCGGTTTTTTCTAGGTAAACATGATCCATAATAGACCGCATCATCGTTTAACATCAGGCGAGATGGCGATCAAGTGTAAACCTATAAAAGTTAAAAAAAAAATGTGTCACATAAGGCTTGATCATCATTCAGATGAACACGATTAATATTAGCGAGTACCATGATTCTTTTAAACATCATTTATTATTAGTAGGTATTTCTGTTGGTAGAAGCGTGTAACCGGTCGTGCGCCTACTAGGAGAATTGTTTTCGGTTTGAAAGATACCCTTTTGAAAGAGCTAAGCAAGATGGAAGCTTTGGGCGTCGTGAGGCTTATCATACGGCCGACTGAGTGGGTCAATGTAATCGTCCTAATGTCAAAGAGGGACGGTGGTATCCGCGTGTGCCTCGACCTTTGACACATCGGCATTAAATTTAATTGTGAGTACGGAGTATCGGAGATAACTTATCTGTCCAAGGTCCACAAGTTCGACGCGACCGGGTTGCGTACGAATTATTATAAATAAAGGCTATTTTTTTTATTAAGCCATTTATTCCATAACCTTAATCATATTTCATTTACAATGTTTTTAACTGTTGTTAGTATTTATCTTAATCTTAGTTGTTAGTAATTGTGTTAGCTTGCAGTTGGGTTTTGGATATGGACCCCATTTTGGGTAAAGGCCTCCTCCAACTTTTTCCATGCCTTTCTCTCCTTAGCCTGTATTATCTCGACTTCTCTTTCACTTAATTCCTTGTAGAAGTCTGTTGCATGTTCGATTATATCTTGCCTTGATTTTGTTTCTTTAGATTGTTGTTGAAGTTTTTGTATCCATGTTTTGTGAAGGCTTAGATCCTTAAATGCTCTCTTTGAACTCCTGTATTTGTTTAGGTTTCTTGTTATTACTTGCTGTCTGTGGACTTGATAATCTCCGTACTATTTACATATTTCTTTCTTGTTATTATTGTTATTATTCGGAGTTGGAGGGTTGTGGTCTAATTTTTAAAGGCTATTTTAGAGATGCCTTATCCAGAACTTGGTCTTTGACTAAAGATCAAAAGTTAAATCTCGCAATTTGTCAACGAGCTATGGAACGTAGTATTCTCGGCGTAAAGCTAACCTCGTATAAGGAACACCATACCATATTCCAGGACTCAAATAGTCGATGTGACTCAAAAAACTGCTACAAATGGGACAGGGCTGGACATACCTACCTGCCGCATGTCAGATACTCACTGGGCCAAAATCACTACTCAGTGGAAGCCCGATCGCGAACGACGATGCGGCAGGCCAAAGAAACGCTGGCGGGACGATTTTGATGGCTATTCAGAAGACTGGGGTTCATTAACTCAAGACCAGGCGCGAATCCAGGGAGGGGGGGGGTGTCATGACCACCCCTGGGCTTTGAGCTTCGTTATGAGGCCCACAGTTAACGCGTGTGTTCATCCGGAAATTATTATCATACCCGAGCGTGACGGGTTAATTAAAATTGATAGTTTAGGTACTTTGAAAATTACGCGGGTAAAACCGGAGGGCGTGGCCATGACCATAGCCATCTAGCTCATCCGAGTTTACCCTAAGATTTCTTTAATTTACGAACGTGACGCTTGAATTCAAAATTCAAAACTTTATTTGCCACTAATAAAAGTGTACATTATGGTCTTACAATAATAATCGGTCGGTATAGTAACTTGAGTATAAGTTACAGTTACTATAATAATAATAATCAATTACTTCAAAACAAATATGACTTGCATATTATCTCTTAGATGGTGAGGAAACCACGAAACTAGTGCATTGTCGTAATATAGGTATAGTCCGCGCCACCAATGAAGTCCGATGACGGAATTGTGGAACTATGTAACTTTAGGATTAACGTTCCTCGATCATTGGAGAATTCGACAATGGCGCCAATCATTTATGGTCTTGAGTGGTGGCGCGAAATCTATGTAGTCGCTTTCTCAGCGCTTTACTCTGAAAACGGTTAATTTTACAAAATAATAAAAGTGGTCAAGTGCGAGTCGGACTCGCCCATGAAGGCTTCCGTAGCAGCAAGTAACATAATACAAAAGTTCTTGTAGTTCGTTGTTACTCTAATCGGTGTTTTAACAATAGTGAATTTATGACGTATTAAAATAAAACTACTTACTAGATCTCATTCAATCAAGGTCAATTGTATTAAAACAAACCAATTTTCGTTGAAAGTTTACATAGTAATGTACATCATACATATATTTTGGTTTTGTCATTTTCTTATTTTTTCACATTTTACCACTTTGGAACGAATAGTCTCTCGCGCAAACTAATCAGTTTAGACAAGAACAAAATTAAAAATTTTGATTAACCCCCGACTACCTTAGATTTGTTATCTGTACAACATTCTACTAGTCAAGCCCTTTCATTTGATACCCATATTAAGGGAATTGTGAAAAAGGAAATGTAATTCGCCATTTTGTGGTAGCGGCCATCTTGGATTTGAAATTTGTCATATTGCAAAGTATTCTACTAATCAAGCCCTTTCATTTGATACCCATATTGAGGTAGTAGTGAAAAATATTATATAATTCGCCATTTTGTGGTGGCGGCCATCTTGAATTTGAAATTTGTTATAGCGTTCAGTACTCTGCTAGTCAAGCCCTTTCATTTGATACCCATATTGAGGTAGGTTGTGAAGAAATATTTTGTCCGCCATTTTGTGGAGGCGGCCATTTTGAATCGATATTAACCAAACATAGCTAAGAACACCCGCACGGATATTAACTTTCAAATAAAAAAAACCGCATCGAAATCGGCCCATCCGTTTGAGCTCTACGGTGCCACAGACAGACACACACACAGACAGACAGACAGACAGACTGACAGACAGACCGACAGACAGACAGACAGACAGACATCGACGTCAAACTTATAACACCCCTTTTTTTGTCGGGGGTTAAAAAAAAAATGGTAGAAACCTCAAAATCATTTTTGAAGACCTATCCATAGATAACCCACATATATGGTTATGATGGAGAAAAAAATGAGTTTCAGTTCGAAGTATGGGACACCCCCAAAATTTATAATTTTTTCTTCTTTTTTTGTATGAAAATCGTAATGCGGTTCATAGAATACATCTACTTACCAAGTTTCAATAGTATGTGTATCGTACCGGAGAAAAATGCCTGTGACATAAGGACGTACAGACAGACAGGACGAATTTATAAGGGTCACGTATTTTGCCATTTGCCTACGGAACCCTAAAAACACGTAAAGCATTTTTGAAGTGAAAACTTGTTTTGGCGCGCCACAGGCAGGTTTTTTCGTGGGCTGTGAATTGAATTCTAGCGTCACGCTCGGGAATGATAAGGAATCTTCGGTAAACTCGGGCCCATGCCCCTGGCCATCTAGAAATGCACCAGTCATGGCCACGGCCTCCGGTTTCACCCGCGTAGTTTCCAAAGTAAGCTAACAAATTCTGAGCTATAAGTTTTCACTTCTATCGGCAGTTCCTGTAACTGCCATTTTTTGTAGATACATTTCACGACAAACAATTTTTTAGTGACAGTTATTGACCTCCGAGCAATAGCTTGCGATATAGTTGCGATAGGTAAACTGATATTCGTCACCTTTTGACCTACATACTTAAACAATGTCTTTTTTTTTTTTAGCACGCCAAAATGTCGATGTTTGATAAAGGTACCTACTCGTAGGCATAGATATAAACCAATAGATGTGACATGATTCCGTGCGCCCTGAAGTTTGGGAGGGCATATCTGTGTATTGAGATCTTAACTCGTAGGTATGATTTATTACAATGCTGTACGTATACGTACCAAAAAAAGTCGTCCGTAGTCTCGTTAAAGGTATTAATTATTACAATGCCAGACGTAGTAGGTACCTAAAAAGTTGGACGTATTCTCGCTAAAACAAAACTATGTCCAGAGCATTCCTGGAATGCTCTGGACATACCTACTACGTCTGGCATTGTAATAATTAATATCTTTAACGAGACTACGGTGGGATGCCCAAAAAAGTGTATTGTATATCGATACAATACACTTTTTTGGGCATACCTACCGATATATCGATATCGCATCGTAACTATATCGAACTTGGTTGTATCGATACGCGATATAATCGATTTCCTTTGTATCGATATATCGTATCGTAACCGTATCGCATGCCTTTCATTTAATATGCGATATAATAAGTATATATCGTGCAAAGGGTTATCTTTTTAGTAGCTTTACTATATTATTATTATTTTTTTAAATAAACAAATAATTATATGTATTTAGAATAGTTTTATTCAACAAAAAATCACAATTGCCATTGATCAGCACTTAAACAACGCAAAAATAATAATTTGGATAAGCGCTGTGGATTTAACCTATAACGGCTTTCGGAAAGTGTGTGCCCAGCTACGAACGGAATGAAAAAGGAAAACATAAACTAAACATTTATTAATCATATTTGACGGTACTACAAAGTTCAAAGATTATTTAAATAATCTACCTCCAAGTCTAAATAAAAGCCGGCTGTTCTTGTTCCATAAACAATTTTGTCGACGTTATCATTCTCTTATTACTAATAACAATATATTCAATGGCACTGTCTATTATCGTTTAGTGATTATGTAATAGGTACTTTAAAATTTTACAAATTAATCACCGACATAGTTTGATACGATATGGTAATGCGATATTTTTATAAGAATGCGATATATCGAAGCGTATCGTATGGTCAAAATATCGCATCAAATATCGATATATCGTATAGTGCTGTATCGATATTCCGATATATCGTATCGTAACGGGCATCCTTAGCATTCCAGAGTAGAGTCGAGTAGAGTCGGCCAGTGCGCTGTGTATGTTGCGTGTCAGCCTGTCATTGCGCGCGTAATGACCGTCTGACGCTAGAGTTTGGATGGTGGATATGACCACAGACTAAGTAGTACACTGATATGACTACCACTCCTGCCAGCCCTGCCGCCTCCACTCGGCAAGTCTTGTGTGAGTGCTTCCAGTAGACCGCTTCGCGAGAGTGTGGAAGGTGGAAGGACCATAAAAATTGCATTCGAGAAAAAAATCACGAAACAAATACTCAGCCACTCAGCTGTTTCTTAGCTGTCAATAGTCAATACTGTCAGACTGTCATTGTCAGTCGTCCTCAAAATGGCCTCCCTGCTAAATGTTTTGTTGCGAAAATCTCCAAGTTTTGGCCAAAATGCCGTTCTGCTCAAGAATGCGCCAGCGCTATATAACGCAAAGTAAGCATATAAATCAAGAAAAAATATTTTTACACACCCATGTTCAGTGAAAGTACGATTAATAAATTATGTAACTTTTGAGGTTAGGGCCTAAACATCCAATATTTTTAAATAAGTTTTACGATTGAGTTTCCTCGTATTCATTGATCTCTTAACCTTTTAAAATGTTGTATAAACAATATGCACTAATGGCATATTACAGTATAGACTAACATAATGGTTTGTTTGAAATCATTTGTTTACATGTAGTTAAAATTATTGTTCTCTCTATAACCATACTCTATACTAGGACTGCCAGCGCTGAAAGTACGAATTCCACTATACCCGAAAATTCAAACGCTGTAGATAACATTATAAAACACATTTTTTACTGTATTGGTGGATATGTCTCATATTGTGTGAAACATATACCTACCATCTAGCCCCAAATTAAGCAATGTTTGTACTATGGGTAGAGTATAGTAGAGGAGAGAGAGGTAGATAGCTGATATAAATCTTATATAATTGTAATAATTTATTATCACCAAAAAAATAGCTGATTTTGAAGTTAAATTCAGACTCGAGAAAACCTATCACTATATTGTCCAGATAAACGAAAGCTAGTTTTAGTTTTTTGTAGATATTTCCATAATATTTATATGGGACCACGTACCATACCATACATCTACCAAGCAAAAAGAGCAAAATCTTTTTCAAGTGGCAGAACTTTTGTGTGACACGCATAAAACTCAATTGAGTTCTCTTTTTTTGAAGTTGGTTAAACACACTTATAATAAAATATAAAAATACTGGTGGACAATTCACACACAACACCATCTGTCCCCAAACTAAGCCAAGCTTGTGCTATGGCGGCCAGATAGCTGATATAATAATCATAATCATTATTTATTCATAAAATATCATTTTACATGTCAAAATATAACCATAATAATGTCATAAAAAATAATAAATCAAGAAATGAAAAATCAATAAATGTGCCGTTGCACTCATATTCTAAAAACATAAAATTAATTGAAGTTGTAGAAAGATTGCTCGATAAGCCATTTTTTAAGTTTGATTTTAAATAGATTTAGACTCTCCATCGTTGTGACGTCGCGGGGCAACTGGTTATAAACTACGGGAGCCATGACATGCGTCAACTTGGAGGACCTAGTAAGGGAGTGTGGGACCACTGCCAGCCCGTGTGGGGTACGAGTGCCGGGCACCGCACTCCTCGTACTCGCTGAGGTTAACCCTAGCGTATACCGCCACCTGATATATAAGAATGGCGGGTAGCGTCATTATCCCCAGGTCTTTGAAATACGGGCGAGCCGGGGTATCCCACGGCACTCGCGCCACACACCGTACCGCACGTTTCTGAATATGGAAGGCTCACTTCTGCATACGGAAGGAATACTTTTTATTATTATTATTAAGCCTTTATTGCTGAAAAGTTAAATTAAATTTCACACTTAGATTAAAAAACGAAACACTTTATATTTCAGCGTGTCTAGACACATAGGCCTCTTCCAGCTGCTTCCAATTTTCTCTGTCCCAAGTTTTCCTTGTCCAGGTGGAACTTGCTACTTGTCTGATGTCAACTTCCCATATTCTGCTCTGTCTCCCTCTTTTCCGTTTGCCTTCGCGTGGTGTCCACTCTGTCACTGCCCTTATATAGTGGAAGGAATACTTATATAGTTATAAATACATACTTACTTATACATAGAAACACCCAGACACAGTGCAAACATTTGAATTCATCACACAAATATTTGCACTGGGTGGGAATCAAACCTACCCTTGGGTTCAGGCACAGATAATAGATAATATATATTTATGAAATACATAGAAACACCCAGCCATAGAACAAATGTTTGTTTTCATCACACAAATACTTGACCTGGGTGGGAATCAAATGACCTATATAGCTCTGCAGGCAAAACTAGTACTGACAAATCGATCAGACCAAAAATTTGGGTAACATTTTATTTGCTATTAAAGTTTTACCTGGATGCTACTGATTACTAGTAAATTATAAATTACCACGATTTTGAGAAAAAATGTCTTAAAAGAAACAAATTGATTTCTCCAGGGTGATATACCAAGTTGAGACAATCTTCTTAGCATTCCATGGATTCACCGTGCGGGTGCCGGGTCCATCGTGTGGCAGAGAGAGAAAAAACTCGAGTAGTTCCCGAGACTTGTGACTCGGGCGTAGGTTTAAGGGGCCCCTTTCTGACGTACATCAACACTCACCTTCACTACTCGTCTTTCTCTCCCTGCCCAGCCAAATCTGATATGAGCCTACTAGTGCAGCTTTAGATACTGTTCTAGTATAGAACTTACTGTACTTCTGGATAAGCCAAGGTCTTTCAGCAGGTTATAGAGAGATTTTGCTGGTATATCTCTCGCTCCCACTTCTACAGCGTATAAACTAACTACATAGCCGTTTTTTGTTAATTCGTTTAGGGAGGTCGTAATACTTATTTTGTTTCATCGCGTGGTCTTTAGGTATATTAGTTTCCCACGGTACGGTAAGTTCAACAAGGACTATGCGTTTCGCAGCTCTAGAAAAAAGGAAAATGTCCGGTCTGGATGACGAAACACCCACATCCTCTGGGATTTTGTAGTGCTTTTCATACGTGTCCATTAAAATAGTCCAATCAGGTGCTGTACCCAGGATTGAGTAAGGCTTGTTCCTGGAGTTTGAAGTTGAGCCTTCTTTACAAAGTTAATTTGTCTTTTGTTTGTCGTCAATCCCTTTTGGGCTCTAGCTACTGAAAGGCTCATGACTTCACGTATGATTTCAAGTACTCTGTCATGACGCCGTGAGTAATGACCCCATTAAGGAGCACCTTGCATCCCACCAATATGTGCCTTGCTGTACATATCGCCTCTCCACAAGTATAGCAACATTTTCAGAGGCTTTTCCCACCTTACCAAGTTACTCTGGTCAGGGAGGGTCATTTGGAATGCATAAGCATAATAATGCATAGTAAGTATGCCTGCAAAACCGAGGGTTGTTCATTCAATTACTCAAAGCAAATGTGTGTGTGATGAATACAAGTATAGTGTCTGGGTGTTTCTATGTATAATATGAATGCATTTAAAACTATACAATTATTATGTCAGCTATCTGGCCACCATAGCACAAGCTTTGCTTAGTTTGGGGTCAGATGGCGTTGTGTATAAAATGTCCACCAATATATTAAACTACAAGAACAAAATTAAAATCTTTGATTAACACAAATTTTGACTACCTCGAATTTGTTATCTGTACAACATTCTACTAGTCAAGCCCTATCGTTTGATACCCATATTGAGGTAGTAGTGGAAAAAAATATATAATTCGCCATTTTGTGGTGGCGGCCATCTTGGATTTGAACTTTTTTTTAGTGTATAGTATTCTACTAGTCAAGTCCTTTCATTTGATACCTATATTGAGGTAGGTTGCGAATAAATATTTTGATCTCCATTTTGTGGAGGCGGCCATCTTAAATCGATATTAACTAAACATAGCTAAGAACATCCGCACGGATCTTAACCTTCAAATAAAAAAAAACCGCATTGAAATCGGCCCATTCGTTTGAGCTCTACTGTGCCACGGACAGACATTGACGTCTAACTTATAAATCAAATCAAATCAAATTTATTTGTCAGCCCCCTTTTTTGGTCGGGGGTTAAAAATACAATAAATAATGTTTCAGCTCCCAACGTAATGCATCTAAATGGATGCCTGATGCTGAATTCGTGAAGGAGTTCGATGGAGCAGTGATGTACCCCAGCGAAGTCACCGCCATGCTCAACAAAACACCATACAACAGTAAGTACAATTTTTTTAATTTTACTTCAGTTGTCCCACTGCTGGGCAAAGGTCACCCCCAATAGGCATGTCGACTCATTTTTGATTTAATGTGCCATAAAAAGGTTACTCAATAACTGAAATAGAGGTGAAAGAATTACTTTGTTATCTGAAACACTTCACGTGATATCACGATTTTAAAATCACAATTTTGGACTCTCAAAAAACGCTTCATACAAATCACTACAAAAACGTGACGTCACACTGTCGTATTTTCTATGCGTCGCGCGGAAAGTTTGTATGGTAGCTATATTAAATATTGCGTTTAGGAAACTGGTTTCATAACAAAAGTCACTTGAAATTGAATGGGTTATCCAATGGTAAATACATTTTCTAATAATTTCGTACTTTTAAAATGGACTTGCCCATCCAGCTTTGAATGATCATAAAGTAAGTTAAACTAAAAAATATCAAAATTAAAATTGGTACATATTATTCTATTTAAATACTGTAATTATATCAAATAATATAATATAATTGCAGGACCTGTCGACACGCCTATTCCCTCACATAACAGGACAGTGACACAGCTATTGGAACATGAAGAGTTCAAATCATCACCTAACACTGCACTGAGCTCGTCACCCAGAGATCTAAGATATTATATCTCTAAGCCCTGTAATTTATCTGGAAACATTGCCCTTCAAACCGGAACACAGTGATGTTAGCACATTACTGCTTGGCTGTGGAATAGCTGGCTGTGTGGTACTTCCCCAAGCAGACTCTGCTATACTACAGTATTTTCTGGGTCATCATATTGATTTGATACTGTGTGTCATCAGGTGTGGTGGCCCATAAGAGAAGCAAGTCCGGAACATGATCCTCAACTTCGGTCCGCAGCACCCGGCGGCTCACGGGGTGCTCCGCCTCGTGCTCGAGCTGGACGGAGAGGTAAAAGCAGTCCACTGAATTTTCCCACTGCTGGGACTCTGGGCCTTCTCTCACGAGAAAAGATTCTGGTCATTATCCGTGGTGGATACTGACCAGAATCTTTTCTCGTTGGCTGAGGTTGGGACGAAGACGCAAGTCCTTGTAATATATATTTGTGTCTGTATCGTGTGGAAACCGGTGTGTTCCAACCGGTTTCCACACGATGTTTTCCGTCGACGGCGTTTTTTATATATACTAGACTGCAGTCCCGTGAACAAAATTTATGGGTCAAATGATACACCAGGAGACCTATGTAGGATGATAGGTTATAAAGTAATAAGATTCAGCACTATGCCGTCACTTGTAAGCTGTCCAACTGAGTGCAGTTGTAGAGGGGGGGTTCTAACCCTCGATAATTTCTCCTTGTCGCATGATTTTTGTACGGCGTTGCGAAATAATGTATTAGAAGAGGTACCTATTGTTTGCACATTCATTGTATTGTATTGGACATTGTATATTTATTGTTTAGGTGCTCTTGAGTGGAGAGCACGAATCGGCAAACATAGTATAGGACACCTTGAGACTAGATGGAGTGACGATATACGCAAGACAGCAGGCAGTGAATGGAGACTTATACCGAGGATAGGGCTGAGTGGCGAGCCATGGGAGAGACTGGGAGATATGGCCTATGTGGCCAGCAGTAGACTAGGATAGGCTGATGATGATTGTTTGCATAAATATACTGAACACACCCTTAAATGAATGCAGGCTGATTAACAGTAACTCTGTATAAAATATAATCTCGAACTCTGAAACGGCTCAAACGATTTTCATGAAATTTAGTATGCAGATAGTATCGGGGGCGATAAATCGATCTAGCTAAGTTTAATTTATAGAAAATGTCTTTACCTGTATGTAAACCGAGCAAAGCTTGGCCGTCTAGGTGTTTAAATACGAGTATACTGTGTTAATATACAAACCACTAGCTACATAGTATACAGTCACTTCTCACTGTCTCTCTATCCTAATGTATGCTTAGATATTTAAATCTACCAAACAGATTTTGATACAGTATTTAAATGATCATGTGTTAAAAGAGGAAGATTTAAATATTTAATACATGCCTAGAATGTTAGTAAAACACTGATAATTTTAAAGGTTTCTAATGTGATGACATGACATTCATAAATAAACACATTTCATAGTGTTTATATCATCGCCTCAAACATTTAGGCGCTCGACAGAGCAGCCGAGGCCAATATGGCGGCGTTATTCGTTAAGTTAAAAGTTAAATCGAATATTTTTCCATAAATGTTTCGTAAAATGTTTAGTTGCATATCTACAATGTGAAAAATTTTCACTTTTACCGTGGTTTCTAAAACCACAGAATCCCACAGAGCACGGGGAATTACCACACCTTTCCCAGTTAGGTATTTCACAGCCAAGCAGTAGTGCGCAAACATTACTGTGTTCCGTTTTGAAGGGCTATGTTTCCAGAGAAATTACTGGGCTAAGAAATAAAATATATCTCCCAGTGACGAGCGCAGTGCGGTATAGGTAATTATTTTGGACTCTTCATGTTCCAATAGCTGCGTGTCACTGTGCTGTAATGGGCTTGCATGTTGCTTAGCATCAGGCACATGTCCTGCTCGTCTTGTCACTCTAAACTATAAAAAATATATTTGGTATCAGTATTGCACCCGTGCGAAGCCTCTAGTGAGTGTATAAATGTCGGTCGTGTTCCCAGACGGTCCGAGCGGCGGACCCGCACATCGGCCTCCTCCACCGCGGCACGGAGAAGCTGATCGAATACAAGACGTACACCCAGGCGCTCCCGTACATGGACCGGCTCGACTACGTGTCCATGATGTGCAACGAACAGTGCTTTAGCTTGGCCGTGGAGAAACTGCTGAACATCGATATACCAATCCGAGCCAAGTATATCAGAAGTAAGTCGATTAGTAACACCGACACACAAAAAATGTCCAAAAAGCTTTGGACCAGACCTACATAATGGCATGTATGTATTTCGACCCGCCGAACCCGAATTCCGATCCGTCCGTTCGTTCGTTTATCCGTTTGGATTAGTCACCCTCCAGTTTTGAGTATGGCTGCAGTTTTTTTTGCCTTTCTTGAGGTTTTTAGCATTTTACTCAAAACTGGAGAGTGCCCGGGCCAAACAAACTTCAAATTTGGGTTCAGCGGGCCGAAATACATGCCAGATGTTATATTTCAGCTTTGCCATCACTTTCTAAGAACTCGCTGCAACTACAAACAGTATCATAATCCAATTTGTCCGTCAGCTCTGTTCGCTGAGATCACTCGTATCCTGAACCACATCATGGCGGTGGGCACCCACGCCCTGGACGTGGGAGCGCTCACTCCCTTCTTCTGGCTGTTCGAGGAGCGAGAGAAGATGATGGAATTCTACGAGCGAGTCAGCGGCGCTCGTATGCACGCTGCTTATATCCGGCCCGGAGGGGTGTCTCTGGTGAGTATATCTGGTTTACGGGGTGTCTGGTGAGACATCCAGCTCGGTGAGGCGTCTCTGGTGAGTATGTCCGGTCTAACGGGGTGTGTAACGGGTGAGTACATTCGGATCAGTGGGGTAATTCTGGTGAGTATATCCGGCTCAGTGGAGATTCTGATGGATACATCTGGCTCGGAGGGGTATCTGGTGAGTATATTGGGATCAGTGGGGTATATCTGGTGAGTATATCCGGCTCAGTGGAGATTCTGGTGGATACATAAGGCTCGGAGGGGTGTCTGGTGAGTATATCCTGTGTAACGGGGTGTCTGGGGAGTACATCCGGCCTGTCGGGATGTTCGCTGAGATCACTCGTCTCCTGAATCACAACATGGCGGTGGGAACCCACGCCCTGGACGTGGCCGCACTTACTCCTTTTTCTGGCTGTTCGAGGAGCGAGAGTAGATTATAGAGTTCTACGAGCGAGTGAGCGGGGCTCGCATGCACGCCGCTTATATCCGGCCCGGAGGGGTGTCTGGTCAGTATATTCAGTGTGACTTAGCGGCTTAGTAGTTTGACTTTGGTGAGTACATTCGGCCTAACGGGGTGTCTCTGGTGAGTAATCCGGCTCCGGAGTCCGGATTGCCATTAGGGACAGAAATACAGCCGTGGTTTAGGCTCGGAGCCGGGAGGAGGCGACTTAGAAAATAGAAAAATCGAACTAAAGAGTGTTAGTTTTAGGTTGAAATGTTCCCTACTCCCCCTACTCTGTGGTGACTACATCCGGCCTGTAGGGGTATCTGTTGAGTACATCCGGCGCGGAAGGGTATTCTACTGCTTACATCCGGCCTGGAGGGGTCTCTGTTGACAACATCCGTCCCGGAGATATGTCTCTAGTGAGTACACCCGGCTAATCTATACCAAAAATTTCGTCAAGGATTACGGAAGACTTGATCGAAACCTTATAAGAATAACAAAATATTAAAAAAAAATGATTTTGAGTCGACTACATATGTCCACAAAATTCGGATTGTGGAGAATTTCGTCCAAATTCCTATGGCACTGACAAACAAACCGCTGTCGCCATCTTTGGTATGAAGCACGTTTCGTCCCATCAATCAACACATTGCGTGCGTCCGTCGCGCCAAAAAAGTATCCATCACAAAAAACTGCGACTTATCTGACTACGTAAAACGAAACGTCTTGCCGGATCGGAATTTTATTAGTTATTATATTTAGTATCAGCGTTGGACCCGTGCGAAGCCGGGGCGGGCCGCTAATGTAATAATATTTTTTCTGTATACATAGCCATGCATCTGTGTCCATGATCAGGAGGTTGACGTGTTCGTTTGTTGGTGTGCAGGACATGCCGCTGGGTCTGATGGACGACATCTACGAGTTCTCGAGCAAGTTCAGCGAGCGGCTGGACGAGGTGGAGGACGTGCTCACCACCAACAGGATCTGGGTGCAGCGGACCAAGGACATCGGCGTGGTGACCGCGCAAGACGCGCTCAACTACGGGTTCAGGTGAGAGGTGGAAGACTGGTGCTACCACCAACAGGATCTGGGTGCAGCGGACCAAGGACATCGGCGTGGTGACCGCGCAAGACGCGCTCAACTACGGGTTCAGGTGAGAGGTGGAAGACTGGTGCTACCACCAACAGGATCTGGGTCCAGCGGACCAAGGACATCGGCGTGGTGACCGCGCAAGACGCGCTCAACTACGGGTTCAGGTGAGAGGTGGAAGACTGGTGCTACCACCAACAGGATCTGGGTGCAGCGGACCAAGGACATCGGCGTGGTGACCGCGCAAGACGCGCTCAACTACGGGTTCAGGTGAGAGGTGGAAGACTGGTGCTACCACCAACAGGATCTGGGTGCAGCGGACCAAGGACATCAGCGTGGTGACCGCGCAAGACGCGCTCAACTACGGGTTCAGGTGAGAGGTGGAAGACTGGTGCTACCACCAACAGGATCTGGGTGCAGCGGACCAAGGACATCGGCGTGGTGACCGCGCAAGACGCGCTCAACTACGGGTTCAGGTGAGAGGTGGAAGACATTACATTACATTTGCTGCTAACTGTTGCTACAGCTACCGCCACCACTCTAAATATTCGCTGTAACTATGAAAAGTTTGATGTATAAGCCAGCACTTTAATTTGTTTTTAAGCTTGAAGCCGATATAACCATTTCAGGTAGGTTATAAACTTCCGGTCCCATAATGTGAGTCAACTCCCGTGACCTCGCGAGAGAGTATGGTGTAACATACAGCTTGTATATGTTGCGCGAGAATGTCTCTCTCCTCGCGTGTTGTACGATTCTAGATTATTTCTGACATACACAGCCACTTGGTAGATCAAGATAGGTAACGTAAGTATACCAAACTCCGCGCAAGACGCTCTCAACATCCGGTTCAGGTGAGAGGTGGAAGACTGGTGC
The DNA here is from genome assembly GCA_017562165.1 of Ectropis grisescens. Lineage (NCBI taxonomy): Eukaryota > Metazoa > Arthropoda > Insecta > Lepidoptera > Geometridae > Ectropis > Ectropis grisescens. The sequence goes on from CM029796.1 coordinate 1,942,741, forward strand.
TACCACCAACAGGATCCGGGTGCAGCGGACCAAGAACATTGGTGTGGTCTCAGCTCAAGACGATCTCAACTACGGGTTCTGGTGAGATGAGACTTTTGCACAAGTCAGATGTTGGAAGACTTGTGATTCGTCGTTGTTGACCACACCTCCTTTTCTTAGAGGGGTGGATGCACTTAACTGCAGCTTTAGGTGAAGAACGCAACGTTAGCGCGATTCAGACATGAATTGTGCGGCGAGAATTGTGATTGCTCGCTGTTGACCACACCCACTTTCCTTACGAACGGTGGCCGCAACTAAGGGTTTCGACGAGGTGGAAGACTGCTACCGCCAACAGGATCAGGTAGGTACAACACATTGAAGAGTGATTGGTCGCATTTCATCATACCCACTTTTCTTAGAAACGTGCTTAATAGACTACAGCCCTTGAGACGCAAAAAAATGATGGGTCATTTGAATCACCAGGAGACCTATGTAGGATGATAGAAGGGTATAAAGTATTAAGATTCAGCACTGTGCCGGCATTTGTAAGCTGTCCAACTGAGTACATGTGAAGAGAGGGGGTTGCAACCCTCGACCTTTTCCCCTTGTTGCATGATTTTTGGAATGCCAAATAATGGATTAGAACAAGTATTGAATCCTAAGTAAGTTAGAAAACAACTTTATTACAAATAGATTTTCTCTGTTTCAGTGGAGTAATGCTGCGCGGTTCGGGCATCAAGTGGGATCTGCGCAAGTCTCAACCTTACGACGCGTACGATAAGGTCGAGTTTGATGTGCCCATCGGAACCAACGGCGACTGCTACGACAGGTCAGTGTGATATTAACCAACTCCTCTGTATCTTAGTTCAGATCTCCATACAAATGTCACACACTGGACACTCGGTCAGATCACACACACCCTCACAGTTATGTAAAAACATCAATATAAACCATTAGATGTGCCCTGAGCTTTTAGAAATCGGTAATAAACTTCGTCTACGTGTGTAGGTGGTTTACACACCACCAATCTACTTGACCCCTGGAACCGCCAGCGGCGAGGTATGCTGTGGTTCTACTTGTTTTAGTTGGGGACAACGAATAGTGATAGGTAAGAACGTCCGGCGTTCACCGCTTCCTGCAACCGACTAGAATGGAAAGAGTGAGCTCACTTTTCCCAACGATGACATAATTCCGTGCACCTAAAGTTTCGGAGGGCACATCTAATTGTTTATATTAATAATAATAATGCATTCAAACCGTTTCGCTGATGTGTAAAAGTATGTAATCCACCATTTTGTAGAGACGCCCATCTTGGGCTCATTCCCATCAAACATAACAGAAAATTTCCTAATAATTCACCTTTTAAACAAAAAATCTAAATGATAATCGGTTCACCCCTTGGGAAGCTACGATGCCACAGACACACACACCACTTACACACGCACACAGTCACAGACACGTAAACTTTACAACAAAGAGTCATTTTTGCGTCGGGGCTTAAAATAAAATATTATGTGGTTTTATGAAACCACGGTAAAATTTGCATTGTAGAAATTTAGCAATTTTTTTAGGAAAAAAATTCGATTTGAGTAACTTAACAATTAACGCCGTCATATTGAAACACAGGTTCTACCTAGTTCAGGCTGATAAAATTAATATACCTTTGTATAGCTGTAAGAAAATATTGTATAGTTAAGATCTATGTTAGTGATTTTTTTTTTATTGGCCTCGGCTGCTCAGTCGAGCGCCTTTCGCTCTACCCCTACTCCATGGCCGACCGTCACGCGACATGCTTATTAATGGATGAAAAAGTTTGAGGCGATTTTCTTAGCATTCCATGGATTCACCGTGCGGGTGCCGGGTCCATCGTGTGGCAGAGAGAAAACCCGAGTAGTTCCCGAGACTTGTGACTCGGGCGTAGGTTTAAGGGGCCCCTTTAAAAACATCTAAATCGTGATGAAGTCCTGTGTGATGTCAATACACATCATATTGTAAAATACAATACAATGCATTGCCCTTCAAACCGGAACACAGTAATGTTTGCACATTACTGCTTGGCGGTAGAATAACTGGCAAAGGTGTGGTACTTCCCCAGGCGGACTCTGCCAAGAGTCCTACCACTACAAAAAGACCGTAAAGATTATAGACTACAGGCCCGTGAACAAAATGTATGGTTCATATGATAAAAATAAATATTGGTGGACAATTCACACACAACACCATCTGATCCCAAACTAAGCAAAGCTTGTACTATGGCGGCCAGATAGCTGATATAATACATATATAGTTTTAAATACATACTTACTATACATAGAAACACCAGGAGACCTATGTATGATTAATAGAAGGGTATAAAATAATAAGATTCAGCAATATGCAGTTGACAGCTTAAAAGTGCCGGCATAGTGCTGAATCTTATTATTTTATACCCTTCTATCATCCTACATAGGTCTCCTGGTGGTTCATATGACTTATAAATCTTGTCTTGAGTCTTTTTGCAGTGGTAGGACTCTTGGCAGAGTCCGCCTGGGGAAGTACCACACCTTTGCCAGCTATTCTACCGCCATGCAGTAATGTGCAAACATTACTGTGCTCCAGTTTGAAGGGCAACGTTTCCAGAGAAATTACAGGGCTTAGAGATATAAGATCTTAGATCTCTGGGTGACGAGCGCAGTGCAGTGCTAGGTAATGATTTGGACTCTTAATGTTCCAATAGCTGCGTGTCACCGCTGTTATGTGTCAGGCATGTTGCTTACCATCAGGATCGTCTCGTCACTCTTTGTTAAAAAAAAAAAGAGTATCTTGTTTATTTGTTGTAGATACTTGTGCCGCGTGGAGGAGATGCGTCAGTCTCTGAGGATCATAGACCAGTGCCTCAATCAGATGCCGCCAGGAGAGGTCAAGACCGACGACGCCAAACTGACGCCGCCCTCGCGGGAGGAAATGAAGGTACGTAGCGACCGGCCGCCTGCGACACTAGAGTCATCTGTCGCCAAAACGTGACAAGCAAAGTTTCTTGTAACAAATTGACCTTCCTTTGAACATAATAGACATGTGTCGTTATCACATTAGGGTTTTTTAACAGACTACAAACAAAATTAAAATTTTCGATTTACCCTCGACTACTTCGGATTTGTAATCTGTACAACATTCTACTAGTCAAGCCCTTTCATTTAATACCCATATTGAGGGAGTTAAAAAGAAATGTATTTCGTCATATTGTGGTAGCGGCCATCTTGGATTTGAAATTTGTCATAGTGTATAGTATTCTACTAGTCAAGCTCTTTCATTTGATATGTATATTAAGGTAGTAGAGAACAAAATGCAATTCGCCATTATGTGGTGGCGGCCATCTTGTATTTGAAATTTGTCATAATGTATAGTATTCTACTAGTCATACTACCCTTTAATTTGATATCCACGTTGAGGTAAGTTGTTGAGAAATATTTTGTCCGCCATTTTGTGGATTGATTTCGTCCATCCGTTTGAGCTCTACGGTGCCACAGACAGACAGACACACACAAATAAGAGATGTTAAAAAAATACCTTAATTGAGATAATGACTGTATCAAAAATATATAATTCTAATTAGTTCATCAGTTGGATAATAGAAAAAAATGTGAAATGTATTTTTTGTTTTGTCAAATTATTAAAAATTGATATAGAATCATCCAACTTCCAGAGTTGAAGATTATGACGTCACTCTAATCTATCGTAAAAATCTTACCATTATGTGACGTCACTCGAAACTAACTCTAATAAAGACATATTACAATCGTATAATGCTTGACAGTTTTCCGTACAATCTATATTAATAATTTCATCCAGGGGTACAGTAGACTTGATCGAAACCTTATATGAATGAATAACAAAACATAAAAAAATATTGATTTTGAGTCGGCAACATATGTCCGCAAAATTCGGATTATGGAGAATTTCGTTAAATTCTGATGGCACTGACAAACAAACCGCTGTCGCCATCTTTGGTGTGAAGCACGTTTCGTTCCATCAATCAACACATTGCGTGCGTCCGTCGCGCCAAAAAAGTATCCATCACAAAAAACTGTGACTTACGTGACTACGTAAAACGAAACGTCTTGCCGCCGGACCGGAATGTTATTAGTAGGTACTTATATTTAGTATCAGCATTGCACCCGTGCGAAGCCGGGGCGGGTCGCTAGTTATTATTAAAATACAGTAAAGTAGTCATTTCAAAGTTTGAAAATGTATACAATTTGTATGCTCTTTCTTTTGTTTTTATTTTTTATTAATTGACGTGTAAATTGTACTTGTAATTTATGACTTTAACTTCTAAGCACTGTACTGTCGTCATTCTTTGTTTGTGAAACAAAAGACCAACGGACTAATTAGTTTATATAGTAGTCTCGCCTATTTATTGAAAACTACATCTTAATCTTAATATATATAAATCTCCTGTCACGATGTTTGTCCGCAATTGACTCTTAAACTACTTAACCGATTTTAATCAAATTTGGACACCGTGTATAGATTGATCCAACTTAAAAGATAGGATAGTTTTTTCGATTAATGGGCTTTATGTGACAATATCCGAGCGAAGCCGGAACGGGCCGCTAGTATTATATGTATTTTTAATTGGATAACGGGACACTCACGTATATAAATATGGTCGGTCAATCCGACTCGAGTTTCGGCCGCGTCGCGATGGGCAGCCATCGCGCGCGTGCACTCTCCTTGAAAAAGGCCGCCGGACGCGGCCGAAACTCGAGTCGGTTTGATCGACCATATATACGTGAGTGCCCCCATTAAATATATTTATGTGTAACTACCACGTTAATTTTAATATATGTATTTTATTGCAGACATCGATGGAAGCCCTGATCCACCACTTCAAGCTGTTCACCCAGGGCTACCAGGTGCCGCCCGGGGTTACCTACACCGCCGTGGAGGCTCCCAAGGGCGAGTTCGGGCTCTACCTCGTGTCCGACGGGAGCTCCAAGCCGTACAGGTGCGTCCCATAGCAGAGCCCTAGCAATTGAAATATTTTTTTTTAACTTATAGTTTTACACTTGACTGCAATCTCGTCAATATTAAGCGACGATGCGGTCTAGGATGGAGCGTGTTTACCTAGAAGAAACCGATTCACTCTCGATTTGAAGACACAAAGATTGTAACTATCGGGGAAAACGCACTCAGGCAGGGCTTTCCAAATCCGCCATCCATTACATAGTGGAGCGCAGCCCGAGTATGGAGAAGCGACACTCAGGGCTGACCGCAGAGTTTCTGGCTCAGCCCACCCGGAGTAAAATCTCAGTGATAGACCCACCCTAATTACACATTCTAATAATGTGTTTTATTACAAAAAGCATTCTTTTCACACATCTCATAATGCAATATTGGAATTATTTACTATTCCCAGGATATACATATTCTGGAACCTGGTGAATTGGTCAACTAACGATTCTTGTTATTTTCCGGTATAGAATTCCTAGATTTCATACAGTTTTGGTAACATATGAAATTTTTACAAAAATATAAAATATTTAGACATATTAAATGCAATATTTTGTCTTTGAAACGTTCTCCTTGTAAAATCACGATTTTGGAGAAACAACATGAGATTTTTTGATGATTGTGATTTTTTTTTAAGAGGGCGTTGAAGTTCAATTATTTCGTAACGAAATTTATAAAGAGTTCAAAAAACTATAATCAAATATTTATTTGCCAAGAATGTAGGTAGAGAAGATGGTACAATCATACGGTGTTTCCTTACACTTTGCCATTTCTGGCAAATTATTTTGGAAGTAAATACAATAATTTGCTTCTCCTACTTGGACACACTGCGTTACAAAATCTATAGCATTAAATTTTAATGACAATTCAAGACAATTTCTGATGTCATTAACATAAATAATTTGCCATAGTGTGATAGTGAAATATTTATTTGTTACAATCTATAATTGAATATTTATTTGTTGCCAGATGCAAGATCAAGGCGCCCGGTTTCGCCCACCTCGCGGCTTTAGAGAAGATCGGAAGGAACTCCATGCTGGCCGACATCGTGGCCATCATCGGCACGCTGGACGTCGTGTTCGGCGAGATCGACCGGTGAACTGGCGACACCGACATGTTTCTACACTAGACGGCACTGACATGGCAATATTGGATGTAATTATCATAAACTTAGCTAGCAACACTGGTGGTTTTATCCGCGTAGTTCTCGTTTTTTTTTTTTTCGGTAAAAAAAGTAGCCATATATTTCAGGCTATAATTCAAGCTTCTACCCGATCCGCCCTTGTACCGCCTAACTAAATCGGCTTTAGCTTAGGTATTGCTGTCTCTATCTATTTAAGCGAAAAGATAAGAAAGGGCTACATCAAAGCTAAGACAGTTTCCGTTAGGCGGTAGGTAGGTTCAAGGTTTTGATTCACAACGCATCCCGAACTAAATACAGAATGAATTGTTATTCCGTGTCTGTCATTATATACGGATATATATAGGTTTGATTCAATGTCGAGAACAATCCGATTGCGTAGTGGGTCAGAGTGTAATCAGGACATCCGATGTGATTGAGCAACAAACATCCAATCTTTGACGTTTATGATATTAGTAGGATAACTATTGATATTATGTAATGGTCATAAAGTATTCCTTTTTATTATTGCCACGTGCCGTCTTAACAGAAACACAGACAATTTATAGAAGACAACAAAATTATTGTATAAATATAAATACAATAATATATACAATATATATATTAAAAGCTGCGAGTCTTTTTTTTTTATTTAAAAACGCCTGAACCGATTTTGAAAATTCTGTCTTTGCTTCAATAGGTATATCAGAGAGTAATCTTAAAATATTATCGAAATCGTTCGAACTGTTTTTAAAAGTTTTGCTAAAAAATAAAAACATAGACGAAGTAAGTCGGATTGTCTGTCTGTATACTACATATTTATAAATAATTTTGTTGTCTATATACATTATCATTAGCTAAGTGAACGATAGAAAATCATTACTTGTACATTTCTTTTTTTTTTAATTATAAGCAAATAAATTATTGTTAGAACTCGTTGTTTGATTGATTCCATCTTAGATTTTTTTTTATATTTGTAGTGATACAGATAATAAAATACATTAAAAAAGTACTTTTGTTGTTTCTTTTTGATATGTCATATACATATAAATCATGTTTAGAATTAAAGTGGCCTAATCAGAGTTTACATACACTACGTATAGAGTTGGCACAGACGCTTTACACCGAAAGCGCGGGTAACATCTTTCTGGCCTTGTCGCTCTTGTGGAAGTGTCATAGTTTTGTCGCGGCACAACTGTTGCCATAGAAAGTATGCACGTCATCTGCTTACGATTGACACAAAGGAACCGTGCGGAAAATCTAACTCTATTCGTAGTATATGTAAACTGTTTGGGCCTAAATTAGGCTTAACACGTAGCTAAATTTAGTCGGCTAAATTCAGAAGCAAGTTATCCTTTCTTCTGAATTTATTATGCTAGCTTATAGGCTGCAGGCCCGTGAACAAAATTTATGGGTCATGATACAGCAGGAGACCTATGTAGGATGATAGAAGGGTATAAAGTAATAAGATTCAGCACTATGCCGTCACTTGTAAGCTGTCCAACTGAGTGCAAGTTGAAGATGGGGGGTTGCAACCCTCGATAATTTGTTCGTGTCGCATGATTTTTATACGGTGTTGCGGGATAATGGATTAGAGGAGGCATTAAAACTATAAAAATTGCAAATATTCGTTTTTAATTTTTAGTTTTGTCGGAAAAAATCATGATTGTTCGGCGACGTTCAGGGCAAATTTGGTTATTTAATTATGTACGGCATTGGTTCCGTACAGTTTCAATACCTCATCTAATCCATTATTCCGTAATGCCGTACAAAAATCATGCGACATGAAGGAAGGAGCGAAGGATATACCTCCCTCTTCAACTAAGTCTGAACTGGACTTTTCATGTTCTGCGTGTCGCTGTGCTGTTATGTGGCAGGCATGTTGCTTACCATCAGGCATATGTATTGCTCGTCTCGTCATTCTTTATTTAAAAAAAATGATATATTGGTCTGAATTTATACAATGATAAAAAAATAGTCTAAGATCCCAGAGCCGCCAGACGTCACGTATTTTCTGATGAACGAAATGTTGAAAATCAGTTATTAGAAAATACGTTAAGTAATAAAAAAAGAAGTGTGGCACTCGGGGACTGCCGCGGTAAAGCTATTGTATAAATAAATACCGTTTAAGTTACTCAATATTTTGTTAAATGCATAAAATACCGTGCTGTCGCCTGATGTTAATTGAGGATGCAGTCTGAGATGGAGCGTATTTACCATTAACAATAAGAAACCGATTCTCTCGAATAGCAAACTCATCATTTGTATTTAAGGTTTGAACAATACTGTTATTCCAATAGCTTTACTGCATCTAAAGACAAACGAATTTCCCTGCTCCTACGGACCACTTAATTCTGATTGCTGGACGATAGTTTGCGCAAGCCGGCCTGTTTCATTACCGCTTTGACACTTACATGTATTTCTGTAATTGGATTAGGAATGAAACGAATTGGTAGCACCAGTTGTAACGGCCTAACAAAACACTCTTGTGAAATGCGACTCGAAGCGTCAGAATCGGCTCAAGGTGTGCTTGGCTACTAAACATTATTTATATACTATATATTGGTTAGGTACTTGATTGCGTTTAGTAATCAGGACATAATTCCGGTTACCTAGTTCCGGTCTGATAAATACATCAAGTAAGGATTACAGATACTGACAAGTATAAAAGGAGTGGTAACGGTATAGTTTAAAGGCACAAGGAGTGAGTTTTGGAATACTAGGAATCAGCAAATCTGCATATTTAATATCCTGAAGATTAATACAATAAAATCTGATGGAAAAACGCAAGGTCAATCACATACATTTTAGTGTTTGGATAAAGTTTAAGGCTACATTTTTTCACAAATTGCATGCATTTGTATCATCAACATAAGCAACATAAGTGACATTTGTGTACCATAAAAAATATCACGGGAAATCTGTTAAGTTGGCAACACTGCTAAGAGCATTTAGTCTGTAAAGCTAATACAAATAAGATTCAAAGTCGAATGACCGTGTGGGGAGGACGGCGTTACGGTCTGCCATCCCTCTTTCTTGTGAACATAAGAAAGAGATGCACGATCACTAAAATTCGGTCCCAAGCCCGCGATAAAAGCTATGCACAATAGCTTAATAATGACTTTATTTATTATTATTATTCAATATACATATAGATCTGAATATTTACAATATGTACATATGTATAAAAACAAAATAAAATTAAGTAATGTATACTCTGGACCCCATATCTCAAAATTGGCCGTCTAAGCAAGTTAGCGGGTAAGCATGTGTTCTTGGTACGTACTAACTCTACTCAATCGTTTCATACATTTCATCCATCAGAAAATACGTGACGTCTGGCGGCCCTGGGATCTTACTCTAAAACATTACTCCTTGTTTTACCTCTGAGTCCTACTTTTCTATATTTAATAAGACATATTTATCGGGTACGTATTTTATTTCGTAATGTTTATTGATATAATCATAATATAATTAAGTTTTACCCGGGCTGCACCCGTTCCCGTTGTTTTTCTGGGGCAGAAAGTAGCCTATAATCTGTGTTCCAAATTTCAGCCCGATCGGTTCATACGTTACGACATGATTGCAACAAACATCCAAACATTGACATTTATAATATTAGTAGGATTAATATCGAAAATACACTCCACTAGTTTCTTTAAAATAAATGAATAAAACACAAAACCAAATTAATAAATTAGTATTTTATTCATTCTCCATGATCTCTGGCAGATCTCTATCACTTTCTTGATTAAAATAATCTTCTGGAATGACGTAATCATCTGGAGGCCTCATTGGTCCGTACACCTTCTTTCTCTCTTCATCTCCCGTCTCCTTCTTAGACGTTCTTTCAACTTCTACCTTCTTCTGTTGAGAATCTTCACTAATACTCTGTTCTGTGATATTCTGCGATTCTTCTGTCTTCGATAGTCTATCTTCTACGTTTTGTTCTGAGTCTTTCTTATCTTGTGTCTTGTTCTCTTCTGTTCTGGAAGATGTCGTTTCTGCTGTTTCCTCGTCTGAGTCCATTTCTTCAACGAACTCCTCGGTTTCTTTCGGCACGACCGGTTTCGGTTTCGGCCGTTTTTCTGCCTCTTTTAGTTTTAACCTGGAATCGAGGAGAAATTCTAAGTTAGTATAAGTTACGGCTGGTCTAGTCGGGAGAACGGCGACTGACAATCCGGAGCCCCCGGGTTCGAAATCACGCGCACCACTGTCTTTTCGAAGTCATGTGCGTAAACTTAAAACGGTGAAGGAAAACATCGTGAGGAATCCGACATGCACCTAGAATCTTTTGAGGTCGTATGTCATCCACCAACCCGCACTGGGCCAATCATGAAAGATCCATTAAAGATGAATCATACACATTGCACACACATACGCTTTCTTACCTTAACACACCCTCCCTCACACATACACACACATGCGCACGCACCCCATCTCTTTCGCATCGGCCGATTGAAGAACAACTCCAATGAGCATCAAAAAACAACTATAATTAAAACAACAAAAGATTCCTTTTCCTTTACACGACGGAGTTGCTAGTAATATATCCAATAAAAAAATCACTCACACCCCATCACTTTAGCATCATCGGTACAAAAACCAACTCTAAGTGGTATCAACATAAGGTACCTTTTCCCGTACACCACAGAGTTGGTAGCTCGGATCGCCGGCGCCGGCGCCGGGTCTCGCAGGGTGAGGAGCGGGGGCAGGTGCGCGGGGCGGGCGAGGTCGGCCAGCCGCCGCGCTTGCGACAGCTCGCCTCGGAGCTTCTGTATGCCGAGCTGCAGACAGACAGAACGACGTATTAAGGCGCTGGGAAGACCTGAGTGAAATTCACGAATGCAAAATTAAGCTCCGCCCCTTTACAACTCCGATAAGACAGCGCCACACGAAGTTGCGTGCACTCAGTAAAATTATTTGCATTGATGGAAACAAAAGGCTTCCATGCTCATGCTCATAGATGGCGCTTTTCAAAATTTTTATTAATTAGAAATGCACGTCTTTTGCTGTTTACAAATTTTTTCGTCTGATTCTCTTATTTTTCTAACGGACTAAGTAAAGTCCTTTTGTATATTAAATAAAAAACAAATTGCATAAATTAGCTAAGCCAGGAAGATGAATCACTACATATTAAGTAATCCATTTCTTTAAAATTATTGTACGAATTTTGAAGAAAACATTCACTGTTAGTGAAGTACATGTGTAAGTACCTGGGTGACCGAGCTTTTCTCGGTTTAAACACTGAATATATTTAGATATTAGTGGCGGCCCGGCGGCATTTTTCAGATTTTGCCCGCCTAAAAATATTGAAGGTCCGGGGCTGACTAGCAGCACCCTGCGAGTTTACCTTCACTGTTCCCGTTCCCGTTATTTTTCAGGATAAAAGTAGCCTGTGTGTTATTCCAGACTATAATCTTACGTGTTTTCCAAATATCAGCCCGATCGTTTATACGTGACTTGATGTTTGTCGTGACTGAGCAAAAACATCCAAACATTGACATTTACAATATTAGTAGGATTGGATACTAATAGTACATAATATAATCATCATTATCATTAGACGAGGCTACGAGTAAATAATCCACCATTATTGCATACTACAACTCGGAAAACAAGTTTTTAATAATAATACAGCGACGCCATTTCGCTGCTTTGTAACGAAAGGTCCACAAACAAAACAAAACCAAAATCACTTTTATATCATTTTAGTTAGGGCATTCTTTTTATTAACAAGTGATAAAAGTATTTTTTGTTGTGACGGGATGAGCAGTAAGTATATATGCCTGATGGTAAGTCACATGCCTATAATAGCGCAGTGACACGCAGGTATTGGAAAATAAAGAATCCTAATCATTACGTTGCATTATACTGCGCTCGCCACGACTATTATCTACATGTGTTCTAAATTTCTGCCCGACCCAACGTTACGACGTGATTAAGCAATAAACATCCAAGTATCCAAACATCCATATTTTTCAATATATTTCTATCCATATATTGAACATTTAAAATATTAGTAGGATTTCATATCAAAGCCCTGTAATCATACTGTATTTTTTTCTTTAAACCGGAAAACTGTGATGTTTTTAACCCCCGACCAAAAAAGGGTGTTATAAGTTTGACATTGATGTCTGTCTGTCTATCTGTCTATCTGTCTGTCAGTCTATGTGTGTGTCCATCTGTGGCACGGTAGAGCTCAAACGGATGGGCCGATTTCGATGCGGTTTTTTTTAGTTGAAGGTAAATATCTGTGCTGTTCTTAGCTATGGTTGGTTGATATCGATTCTAGATGGCCGCCTCCACAAACTGGCGGACAAAATATTTGTTCACAACCTGCCTCAATATGGGTATCAAATGAACAATAAGAACAATATGGGTTTGCCTAGTAAAATATTATACATTATAACAAATCCAAGATGGCCGCCACCACAAAATGGCGAATTACATTTTTTCACTACTACCCCAATATGGGTATTAAACGAAAGGGCTTGACTAGTAGAATACTATGCAATATGACAGATTTAAAATCCAAGATGGCCGCTACCGCAAAATGGCGACTTACATTGCTTTTTTCGCAACTCCCTCAATATGGGATCAAATGAAAGGGCTTGACTAGTAGAATGTTTTACAGATAGCAAATCCGAGGTAGTCGGGGGTTACTTAAAATTTTTAATTTTGTTCTTGTCACACTACTGCTTGGCGGTAGAATAGCTGGCAACTTGACTAGTAAAACATTACACACTATGACCAATATAAAATTTAAGATGGGTGCCACCATAAAATCCTGAATTATATTTTTTCACTTCTACCTCGATATGGATAACCAAATTTTCCTAATTCTTTTTTATTTCGTAAGTGAATATGTCTTAAAATACAATACATGATTTTATTAAATCGAGTAAAATATATATGTAGTTCTATATAGTGTCTAGACATAAGTGAAAATAATCTATACTAATATTACAAAGCTGAAGAGTTTGTTTGTTTGTTTGAACGCTAGTATCTCGGGAAGTGCTGGTCCGAATTGAAAGATTGTTTTTCTATTGGGTAGTCCATTTATCGAGGAAGGCTATAGATCATAAAACATAACGCTACTATTAATAGAAGCGGAGCATTGATCAAGAATGTAACAAAATCAGGAAAAATATTCCTTTTGAGAGTTTTCGCACGTTTCGTGCTGTGACATGACACATGACAGCATGTGTCTAAGATTGCGTCATTGAATATCACAGATTATATACCTCTTGAATATAAAACCTTTGCTAATCTCCGAGTTGGTACGACCAATTTCCGACAGGTGGCGTAACAGGCAGCTGAAGAGGTATTTTATTTGAAAGCGATATTCTCAAGAATGACTGAACCGATTTCAGTTTTTCTTTCACCGTTGGATATGTACGGGATCCTGATGAATGCTATTTAATATACCACGGGCGAAACCGAGGCGGACATCTAGTAACAAATGAAATGCATTGATTTTGTAGATATTCATTTTTTCAGTACTGTTCCATATGGGTACCTACAGCATACAATAATATATTTCTATGTTTTCCCTGACACTAGAGCAGCGCTGTGTTTCTTCTCGTTCGTTTAGGAAGATGATCATGATGATGAATCATTATTTCCGCCCTCAACCAATTATATTATTGCCAGTTTATAACCTTTAAATAATATCGATTTTTTTCAATTTAAGCTTTAAATTGATACAAAAGTTACATTTTACATTTATGCGTGAAGTAAACAACTAATATCGGTTTTAAGTTATATTTTCAGCAACAATGGAGATAGACTTTTTGTGTTATGGTTTTCATCGCACCTGCTTTCGTTCACAACTCCACGAAAAGCAAATTCATCTACTAATACTAAATAAATAAAAATAAATAATCCCGTAGAGCAGTATAAATGAGCGTAACTTGTAAATATTTTAGTTATTAAACTTGTAAATATTATAGTTATTATTTTAAACAATGTCACATCATCATAATCATCAGCCGCAAGACGTCAACTGCTGAACATAGGCCTCCCCTAGATTTCCACAACGAACGGTCCTGCGCAACCTGCAACCATCGGTTTCTAGCGACCTTTATGAGGTCATCTGTCCATCTAGTGGGAGGCCGTCCAACACTGCGTCTTCCGGTTCGTGGTCGCCACTCGAGAATCTTTTTCCCATCGGTTGTCAGTTCTGTGAGCGATGTGGCCTGCCCATTGCCACTTCAGCTTGCTTACTCTTTGAGCTATGTCGGATACTTTCGTTCTTTGCGATTATCCTCATTACGGATTCTGTCGCGCAAAGAGACTCTGAGCATAGCCCTCTCCATAGCTCGCTGTGTGACTTTGAGCTTTGTTATGAGGCCCACAGTTAAGGACCACGTCTCAGTTCCATAAGCCATCACTGGCAACACGCACTAGTTAAAGACTTTCGCCTTTAGGCATTGGGGTATTCTGGACTCAAAGATGTGCCGAAGTTTCCCGAACGCTGCCCATCCGAATTGGATCCTTCGCTGGACCTCTTTGTCGAAGTTGGATCTACCTAATTGGATCTTTTGACCCAGGTAGACGTATAATTCGTCAACAACTTCGAGTGTGGTATTCCCAACAATAACCGGTACAGGTGAGACATGAACATTTGATATGACTTTCGTCTTGTCCATATTCATCCTCAAACCTACCTGGTGGGATACTCTACTGAGGTCCCTGAGCATAGCACGGAGGTCCTTCAACGACTCCGCCACAATGACTATGTCGTCGGCAAACCGAAGGTGAGTGATGCATTCGCCGTTGATATTGATGCCATATCCGTTCCAGTCCAGTAGCTTGAAAACATCTTCCAGCGGGCAGTGAACAGTTTCGGAGATATGACATCTTAAAGTGTCAGGTCAGCTTGGCTCTGGGGTCTTTTGCCATGCTAACGACAGGTTGTGCTTGCGTAGAGGTGTATAACTGTCCATAGAACCTCTCAATCTCCTCCAAAATCTCGGGTTTCGATAAGACGATGCTACCACTATCGGTCTTCAGTTTGGTCAGCTGAGTTTGCCCAAGAGACTGATTTCTTGCGAACACTTTCGAGCCTTTGTTCTGCTTGATTGTTTCTTCAATACTCGAAGTATTGAAGCAGCATACGTCGCATATCTTGTCTGACCGCCATAAGATCTAGAGTTTGATCGGAGAGCTTTCGGTTCTGTTTTGGCGTCGGCTCTTATAAAATTTTCTGCCAACCGCATGAACAGTTTCCACTAGCCTATCGTTTATTTCGTCCGCCGTTACGCATTCATCTAAGGATTCAAGTAATCTTCGATCTGAGCATAATTTGGTCGGAGCATGGACTTCATTAGACGTGATCTTTCGACCTTAATGTTTAGATTCAGCGTGCCTCTTACAATACGGTGATCACTGCCGGTCTTAACCTTGCTTATCACAGAGACATCGCTGAATATTTGCCGTTTAGTCGTCATAATGAAGTCGATCTCATTTTTGTGGAATCGTCTGGGCTAATCCAGGTTCAATTTCTTTGTGGTTGTTTCTTGAAAAGGAGTTCATCATAAAGATGCTCTCCTTTCCAAGAAATCCGCTAGACGTTGCCCTCTTGGGTTCCGCTGCCCATATCCGAAATCCCCACTCTCACTCATCTACGTTTGCTCAGTTTTGCGTTGAAGTCTCCCATCACAACTTTGAAATGTGTTGGCGGAAAGGTCAAAAGAGACATAACACTTGGGCAATACCTAAAACAAGAACCGGTTTTGGCCAGGGTGCATTTTCCTTTACTGGACCATACCTTTACCAACCTATTGACAAAGAGTTGGACATCATAGATACGTCAACATTATGAGTGCAAGAAAAAGGTCTCGGCTTGGCTATCTACTCAGGGCTACTGCTCGCATCTCGAAAAAGCGACATCGTTTCATGGTGGATGTTCCAAAGGCACGAACAAAGAGATTTGACTCTTTTTTTTTTTTGTCTACGCTGTGGAATACGTTGCCTGAGTGAGTTTTCCCGATAATTACAATCTTTGTGTCTTCAAATCCAAAGTGAGTCGGTTTTTCTAGGTAAACACGCTCCATATCGTAGGCAAACATATTGCATGCCTCTAGAAGAAGAGGCCAGTTTGTATGGGTCAATTATTAAAATGTTTTGTATCACCTTATCTTACCTGCAAACAGCAATAAAGATTTTTGTATTTGTACCACATTGTTGTTTAACATCAGGCGAGATGGCGGTCAAGTGTAAACCTTTGAAAGTAAAAAATGTCCTGAATTATTTTGGTTATATTTAACACAATGTTGAAATAATCATATACCTAAAATAATCAAGTTGTAGCTAATTAACATACACAGAGAATGATAGAAAAACATCAGAAATAGAAAAATAGTTGAAAACAAAGATAAAATGATTTTGAGTTGTGGCTTTTTAGTTTTAAAGCACCGATTTAGGTAATTTTAATTCATCGCTCAATCGAACAAGAACAAAATTAAAAACATTGGTTCGACTACCTCGGATTTGTTTTCTATAAAACATTCTACTGGTCAAGCCCTTTCATTTGAAACCCATATTGAGAGAGTTTCGAAAAAGAAATGTATTTCGATATTTTGCGGTAGCGGCCATCTTGGATTTCAAATTTGTCATATTGCATAGTATTCCACTAGTCAAGCCCTTTCGTTTGATACACATATTGGGGTAGTAGTGAAAAAAAAAATTTGATTCGCCATGTTGTGGTGGCGGCCATCTTGGATTTAAAATTTGTTACAACGTATAATAATATTCTACTAGTAAAGCCCTTTCATTTGATACCCATATTGAGGTAGGTTGTGAAGAAATATTTTGTCCACCATTTTGTGGAGGCGGCCATCTTGAGTCGATATTAACCAAACATAGCTAAGATTTTATGCAAGGACTCTTTTGTACACCTACGTCCGAACACCTCGGTGATTCAAAGCTAGTTTGTTTAATTACTGAGCCTTGTAGGTACTAATATTTATTCTGTTACTGAGCATTGTCTTGCAATGTAGGTAGTGTGATGTAGGTAGGCTAGAGATTAATACTATACTTGTGGGTAAACCAATAAATGTCGTTGTGTCACTCGGCTGTTTCAATTACTGCTCCACGTTAAAATATCGTAATATTCAACTATACAATTATTATTTTTTAAATAAAAGTGACGAGACGAACAGGACATGTGCCTGATGGTAAGCAACATGCCTGCCACATAACAGCTCAATGACACACAGCTATTAGAATATTAGAAGTCCAAATCATTACCTAGCACTGCACTGCGCTCGTTACCCAGAGATCTAAGATGTTATATCTCTAAGGGCAGTAATTTATCTGGAAACATTGCCCTTCAAACCGGAACACAATTTCAACTGGTATCTATAACTTCAGTCGGTAACTGAAGTTACCGACCATACCGACCGAAGTTACAAATCTATCTGGGAAGTAGATTATTTGATGATAAGCCTCGGGTTCTATAGGAACTATTTTCTAATCTGTGTCTCGAAAACTAAATACAAGCTTGAAAACAACGGACAAAATATCCAACAACAACGATATCAAAAAAACATGCAAAAGATTACACGGTGATGAGATATGAACTCGAGAACTTGAACGCGGTTGTACCACCGAGCCAAACTGACAAGTTACAGTAGGGTCCAAAATTTCACATCATATGAACTTTATTACCGTTTGTAAAACTTCTATAACTTCAATCAGGAACTGGGAAGTAGATTTAATTTTTAAGATTTGATGAAAAGCCTCTGGTTACTTAGGAACTATTTTCTAATCTGTGTCTCAGAACAGACAGAACTAAAGAAATAAAACCTTGAAAACAACGGAGAAAATATCTAACAAAACAATATAAAAAAAAAAACGCAAAAGATTTCGTAGTGCTGAGATACGAACTCAGGATCGTAAATCGTAACGACTTCATCTGCCGCTTTAAACATTGCGCCAAATCTACAGATGTCTGTAGTGTCGAATTTTCAAACCACATGAACTTTATAGATGTTGCTGCATGAATTTGTGAGAATTGTTTATTTTTATTTTTTGAATTGCGAGCGTCGGACGACAAAGCGACACAGGTCCTTTTAGCAAGGCGCATCAGCGCTTTCTGCTGGACTTCATAGTAGTAAGCGAGAAGCAAGACACGGGCCGGCTCGGTCGAGTTAGCTTTTCAAAAGACAATTAATTAATACGAATTAAACTTCATAATCCAAAATACAAAATCTTCCATCCCCTTAGTAAAAAAAATGATACGTTTACCTATAAAATTTGAATAATGTATGTTTATTAATGACACAGATATTTACGTCTAAAACTTATTTTAGAGGTAAGTTTAGGATTTTTTCTTATCGAGTTTTTTTTTCCAAATCGTGTTTTGATACAATAGGTTACCTAATAAATATGTTCAAGAATAACATATATTTTACTAAAAGCCTCAAACCATATACATGTTGTTAAATGTGTGTTTAAAAAGTGCTAGTTGGTGATATTCAGCGCCTTAACCAGCAATACAACATAATACATGAGAACTTCATCGAGCCACTCGATCTTCCGCGCAAGCACGGAAGGGAGTAGCCTTAGCTAAAAAATATTGTTCAAATTTTTCTACCATTTCTTGCGGAAGGGGAAAGTTGCACACTAGCGTAAAGCCGCACTATTACATATAAAACATACCTGTACCGATCCATTGCCGATCATACTCACACAGCCAAATCACTAACACATGCAAAATAAAGCAGCATTCGCAAATCTAGCCCCGCCCTAAGCCACAGTATATTATCAAACTCCATGGTCCACGCGGACTTGTACTTTGACAGAGGGGAAACGCTGTGTATGCCTACTCCCTTCCGTGTTGCTCGCTGGAGAACTTCTATTATAAGTGTCACGATTATCACAACGTTGACTATCCGAACCTCGATTATCCAAATGTCAACTATCTGAACCTCAATTATCCGATTTTTTAAGTGAAAACTTCTTTTGGCGCGCCACAGACAGATTTTTCGTGGCCTGTGAATTGAATTCTAGCGTCACGCTAGGAAATGATAAGAAATCTTTGGGTAAACTCGGGACCATGGCCATTGGCTATCTAAAAATGCGTCAGTATTTTCCATTGCTGACACATTTCTAGATGGCCACGCCCTCCGGTTTCACCCGCGTAGTCTCCAAAGTAAACTATCAAATTCTGAGTTAGGTTTGAGTATAAGTTTCACTTCCATCGGCAGTTCTTATGACTGTTAATTTTTTATTTTCCTATTATATATCTAATATATAAAATTCTCGTGTCACAGTTTTCGTTGCCATACTCCTCCGAAACGGCTTGACCGATTTTGATGAAATTTTTTGCGCTTATCCGGTATCTATGAGAATCGGCCAACATCTATTTTTCATCCCCCTAAATGTTAGGGGTAGTCCATCCCTAAATTTTATTTTTTAGACAAAATTTTTAATTTCTATTTTTTTATGATACAACATACAAAAATACATACAAATACAACCCTCAATTTTCATTCTTCTACGAACCCTTATTTTTTAATAACCATTTTAGTAATTTAATCATTTTTCCTCTCCGGTCGAAAACTGATCAATCGTCATTTAATTAGTTATCCCCGCCAGATGTCTACAGGTGTCACTTCTGACCCAGTAAACATCACGATAATTTGGGGATCAAAAGTAGTCTATAGCATATATATAGTTTGAACACGTTAATCTCGGGAGCCACTGGACCGATTTAAAAAATCGTTCACCGTTCTTTCATATGTACGTAATCCTTGAATGCTGTAGGTTATATATATGTACCACGGGCGAAGCCGGGGCGGGCCGCTAGTATACTATATATTTATTGTTAACTCCATAATCCGAACGTCGCATTTTATCCGTATCTCGATTATCCGAATGTCAATTATCCTTACCTTAATTATCTGAACCTCTATTATCAAAATGCCAATTTTCCGTATCTCAATTATCTGGACCCCTATTATTCGAATGTCAATTATCCGTATCTCAATTATCTGGACCCCTATTATTCGAATGTCAATTATCCGTATCTCGATTATCTGGACCCTATTATTCGAATGTCAATTATCCGTATCTCAATTATCTGGACCCCTATTATTCGAATGTCAATTATCCGTATCTCGATTATCTGGACCCCTATTATTCGAATGTCAATTATCCGTATCTCAATTATCTGGACCCCTATTATTCGAATGTCAATTATCCGTATCTCGATTATCTGGACCCCTATTATTCGAATGTCAATTATCCGTATCTCGATTATCTGGACCCCTATTATTCGAATGTCAATTATCCGTATCTCGATTATCTTAACTTCTATTATCCAACTACGATTATCCGAACGCTGACGTAGTTTATCTTCTAAACGCTCAACAATATACCAAATATAAACCAACTTGTCATAGATAGTTTTCAATATCGCCAATGTTTCAAATGGAGGTACCACACCTTTGCCAGTTATTCTGCCGCCAAGCAGTAATGTGAAAACATTACTGTGTTTCAGTTTTTTCAGAGAAATTTTCATTCATATTAGTTAATGATTTCCAAATCAATCTCTTTATATAGGTGCGTGTCACTGTGCTGATATGGTCCAGCGTATTACTTACCATTAGGCACATGTCCTGCTCGTCTCGTCACACGAAACAAAACAAAAATTGTCAGTCATAGGAACTGCCGATAGAAGTGAAAACTTATAACTCAGAATTTGATAGCTCACTTTGGAAACTACGCGGGCGAAACCGATAGGTGATAGGTTATAGCCATAAGCATGGCCATCAAGATCATCCGAGTTTACCCAAAAATTTCTTTCATTTACGAACGTGACGTTTGAATTCACAGCTCACGGAAATTCAGTATGTAGTGCGCCAAAAGTTCAACAAGTGTTCTCTTCAAAAACAGTGGATGGAGCCTATGTTTCAATTTGTAAAATTTATCTAGCATTAAGTTCCTCACCTTAGTTCTAGATATATCAGCTTTGACGGCCATGCTCTGTCCGGCGTTCTTCAGACTATCCATATACGCGTCCAGGTCGTCCGTGTCATCTGTCTGTCTGTTGGGTCGGCTCGTGGACCTCAACCGGTCCAGACACTTCTCCTCGGCTGATATCTTGGATTCGATGTCTTCTATACGTTTTAACTGAAACAAAATTAGTATTAACTGGATTAATAATATCCCGTTCTAATAGGGATGTTAATAATCTTTCGGAATAGCTTTTGTTCAGAAGATTGGCGCTTGTTTCCCATAAAAAAATGTTTTAAAGTATTAGTATTTTCAAAAAGCAAATATACGATTATAGAGTAATTTTGAATTATCCCTTCAAAACACTAACGACTGTCACCGCACTGACATGACGTCACTAACCGCAAAACATTGGTCACGATTCGTGACTGTCATGATGTCCAGTTTGTGTTTTTTCTTATTTTCACTTGAATACGTATTCGCTAAGATCGGAAACTATAGTGAAAATGCAAAGAAGTAAACAGTCTAGTCGGTCTTGGACAGCTTGTTTTGCGGTTAGTGACGTAATAAGCTCATATTGATCTTTGCAGTCACGTAACAACAGATTAAAAATATAACATTCAATATGATTTATAATAAATTTACTACGTTTATATAAATATACATAATATATCTTAATATATACAGCGTGGCGCTTTGGTGCCGACTTAAATGAAACCACCTATAAAATATCATATTTTGACCTATTCTGTCAAATTAAATTTCATTTATCGTTATTATTTACTGAGTTATTCGCAATTTTCATTTAAAATTCGTCATAGCAGTAAACAAGGAATACACAAAACCACTTGAATACAATGTAGGACTATTCCAAGGGTGCTGCTTATCACCAATAGCATTTAATATAGTTATAAATATTTTAGTAGACAAATTAATATCCCGTGAAAAGAAATGGGGCTACCGGTTTAAAATCAACAATAAGTACACTGAGTCAATCTTGGCCTTTGCGGACGACCTTGCAATACTTACACGTAATCCCAAACAGTGTCAAGAATTGTTGAACGAAGTCGATGAGTTCTGTACATGGACGGAGGGAATGAGGACAAAACCATCTAAATGTCATTGTCTTTGTCTGGGTAGAAGAAATACCAAATATACGTCTTACGATCCGGGACTCTCCATAAGTGGCCAAGGAGTTGCCACAATTGCAGAGGCAGTGCCTTTCAAATTTCTTGGTAGAAAGATAGATCACAAAGGACGTACACCATCATTAGAGGTGGTTGTTGAAAATTTCATGAACAACCTCAATAAGGTAGACCAGCAGCCTATCAGCAATATCAAAAAGCATGGATATATGACAACTACCTCACATCACGTCTCACTTGGCCTTTCCTAGTATATGACATCGGTAAAACTCTCCTGGCAAAGCTAGATGCCAATGTCATAAAGATATTGAAGTCATGGTTCGGATTGGCACATCCGGCTGATCCTCTACTCTTTTTAGGGATCACAATAGTTTTGGGCTGAAACTAAAGAAACCGTCTGAACTTTACAAACACCTAAGAGTTACAAAAACATGTTTTTGGAAAGTCGCAAGACGAATTAATTACATCTCTCCCAAAAGACAAAACTGCTTCAGACCTGGAATCTAGACTTCAATTCCATAAACAATTTATGGCAGGTGCAAAGTAAATACTGCTGGGTTGGGTGCGAGAAAAAAGGGAAGACCGAGACATGGTAAAACCTTTCTACAACAAGACGAAAATGACAGTTACAAAGTGCACGCTATGAATTTAGAAATGCAAAGTGAGTGGTTAACCATAGGTGAGTTCTGTATCCCATTAGCTCTAAAATGGCGCACCTTGATCTATGACTGGTCCCCTGCCTTATTAAAATTTTATCTAAATGCATTCCAAATGACCCTCCCTGACCAGAGTAACTTGGTAAGGTGGGAAAAGCCTCTGAAAATGTTGCTATACTTGTGGAGAGGCGATATGTACAGCAAGGCACATATTGGTGGGATGCAAGGTGCTCCTTAATGGGGTCATTACTCACGGCGTCATGACAGAGTACTTGAAATCATACGTGAAGCCATGAGCCTTTCGGTAGCTAGAGCCCAAAAGGGATTGACGACAAACAAAAGACAAATTAACTTTGTAAAAGAAGGCTCAACTTCAAACTCCAGGAACAAGCCTTACTCAATCCTGGGTACAGCACCTGATTGGACTATTTTAATGGACACGTATGAAAAGCACTACAAAATCCCAGAGGATGTGGGTGTTTCGTCATCCAGACCGGACATTTTCCTTTTTCTAGAGCTACGAAACGCATAGTCCTTGTAGAACTTACCGTACCGTGGGAAACTAATATACCTAAAGACCACGCGATGAAACAAAATAAGTATTACGACCTCCTAAACGAATTAACAAAAAACGGCTATGTAGTTAGTTTATACGCTGTAGAAGTGGGAGCGAGAGGTATACCAGCAAAATCTCTCTATAACCTACTGAAAGACCTTGGCTTATCCAGAAGTGCTGTAAGTTCTATACTAGAACGTGTATCTAAAGCTGCACTAGTAGGCTCATATCAGATTTGGCTGGGCAGGAGAGAGAAAAGCGAGTGGTGAAGGTGAGTGTTGATGTACGTCAGAAAGGGGCCCCTTAAACCTACGCCCGAGTCACAAGTCTCGGGAACTACTCGAGTTTTTCTCTCTCTGCCACACGATGGACCCGGCACCCGCACGGTGAATCCATGGAATGCTAAGAAGATCGTCTCAAGCAGCCTGTATCTAAAATTTCCTGCGCAGAGGTCATTACACCGCAGCCCACAGTCCATCCGATTTATCAATTAAAAATCAGGCGAAAGGCAAATACTAAAGAAACGAGATAGGCGATGTCCTGCAACACACGCGTATGTTTGTGAATGAAATGCAGACGAAAGAGAAATAATGCACTTACCTATTAACTAATGTTAAATGTTAGTCTTTCTCTTTCTTTTATTTTTCACTAGTTTTGTGCTAGCCGCCGGGATGCGAAGTTGACCGTAGTCCCTGACACATTTCTCTAAATGGCGCGTTAAAACTTTTACTTTAAATCCTTAACTAGGGAATTTTGTAATCTAATTATTCCCGAAAAAGACGGTTACATGTTAATTTTGTTCGTTCTGTTAGTGTAATTTATTTTTAGAGTCAGTGTCAATAAGATTAGGTTGCTTTTCGTTTTGTTTGTGTGTGACTTTGATTGTGTTGTGAATATTTATTTAATTAGTGACGTCAAACGTACAGTGTCTTCTGAGTGTACCTATGCACATGTGATTTTAGTCTGATAAGTCCTACAATAGGATTTTGAAAATCGACCCAGAACATGTTTTCGACCGTTCCGCGCGCCCGCTCAGGCCGGGCGCGCGTTGCCGTTCCGCCAGTAGGAAAGGTAAGTACAACGGTTTAATTAGATTTTAAATAAAATTACTTTTGCTCTCAAAGGGGTTTATTGGTTAGATTGTTTACGAAATTGAAATCGTATTGCAAGAAGTTGTTTTTATTTTATTTCTAAAGAAAGTTGTAGGTACCAACCAATTCAGCAGCTCTCACGCTAAAAACGGTAATGCTCTTTGTTATTACCAAGTGCTGGTCTAGTCCCGCGTTCAAATCCTACGCGCACCACTGTCTTATCAAAGGCATGTGCGTAATGCTGCTAACTTAAAAACATCGTGAAAAAACCGACATGTAATTACCTACAATCTTTCGAGGTCATGTTTATGTTAACCACCAACCCGCACTTGGCCAACGTGGTGGATTATGGCCTTGACTTTTTCCGTCCGAGAGAAGTCCCCGAGTCCCAGCAGTGGGAACATTTGGTGGGCTGTTTATGCGAAGTGTCCTTGATTCTGACAACACGCATCTTACTTCAAAAAGCAATCATTTTGTAATGTTTCGCCAAAGTTACAATAGATACCTACCTACGCATTTACCTATTTACTTTGTTATTTTACTAGGTTTATTATTTGGTAGGTATTCGATTTATTAGTGATGAACAGGTATACAGTTGACGGGGAAGTCCCCGTCCCCGTTCCAAATTGTCGCACATTTGTAAGTACCTACCCCTCTCGACCGGGGCGGCGTTGCCGCGCCGTGCGCCCGCGCCGCGCGTCGCTTGCAGATAGGCACTTTCTGCAGCGCGACGTTGCCAGCTTGTGTTACGAAAAGCGAACGTAAATCACGCACACATCTGACGTTGTTGAATGAATCTAGTGCACAGGATGTTTTTCATTCGATCGCATGATACAATTATTTAGTTTGTTAGAAAATATTTATTTTTTCAAATAAGCGAATATTTATTTTTCACACGTTTTGTATGATTACTGGTCAGTAACCCTGCCTGTGTGTTCATTTAATGTCGGCACCAAAGCGCCACGCAGTATAAATCTCCTGTCACGATGTTTGTCCGCGATGGACTCCTAAACTACTTAGCCGATTTCAATCAAATTTGCACACCGTGTGCTGTTTTATCCAACTTGAAAGATAGGATAGTTTTTATGTCGATTAATGGTCTTTATGCGACAATATCCGAGCGAAGTCGGAACGGGCCACTAGTATATTTATAAAATTATAAAAATATGAGTTTCGGTATAATATTAATAAAAACTATAATAAAATTAACACTACAATTTTAATTTATAATTAGCGTCTAACATCCCTATTAGACTGTCAGTCAAATTATGGAAATAAATAAACTTTTTGGTATCATGCAACATCAGGTAGGTTTGGGAATAAATAGAATAAATACCAAGTCATCATCGTCGTAGCTGTAATATATATTACCAAGTCATCATAGTCGTAGCTGTAATATATATTACCAAGTCATCATAGTCGTAGCTGTAATATATATTACCACGTCACCATAGTCGTAGCTGTAATATATATTAACAAGTCACCATAGTCGTAGCTGTAATATATATTACCAAGTCATCATAGTCGTAGCTGTAATATATATTACCAAGTCACCATAGTCGTAGCTGTAATATATATTACCAAGTCATCATAGTCGTAGCTGTAATATATATTACCAAGTCATCATAGTCGTAGCTGTAATATATATTACCAAGTCATCATCGTCGTAGCTGTAATATATATTACCAAGTCATCATAGTCGTAGCTGTAATATATATTACCAAGTCATCATAGTCGTAGCTGTAATATATATTACCAAGTCATCATAGTCGTAGCTGTAATATATATTACCAAGTCATCATAGTCGTAGCTGTAATATATATTACCACGTCACCATAGTCGTAGCTGTAATATATATTAACAAGTCACCATAGTCGTAGCTGTAATATATATTACCAAGTCATCATAGTCGTAGCTGTAATATATATTACCAAGTCACCATAGTCGTAGCTGTAATATATATTACCAAGTCATCATAGTCGTAGCTGTAATATATATTACCAAGTCATCATAGTCGTAGCTGTAATATATATTACCAAGTCACCATAGTCGTAGCTGTAATATATATTACCACGTCACCATAGTCGTAGCTGTAATATATATTACCAAGTCATCATAGTCGTAGCTGTAATATATATTACCAAGTCACCATAGTCGTAGCTGTAATATATATTACCACGTCACCATAGTCGTAGCTGTAATATATATTACCAAGTCACCATAGTCGTAGCTGTAATATATATTACCACGTCACCATAGTCGTAGCTGTAATATATATTACCAAGTCATCATAGTCGTAGCTGTAATATATATTACCAGGTCACCATAGTCGTAGCTGTAATATATATTACCACGTCATGATAGTCGTAGCTGTAATATATATTACCAAGTCATGATAGTCGTAGCTGTAATATATATTACCAAGTCATCATAGTCGTAGCTGTAATATATATTACCACGTCACGATAGTCGTAGCTGTAATATATATTACCAAGTCATCATAGTCGTAGCTGTAATATATATACCAAGTCATCATAGTCGTAGCTGTAATATATATTACCAAGTCATCATAGTCGTAGCTGTAATATATATTACCACGTCACCATAGTCGTAGCTGTAATATATATTACCAAGTCATCATAGTCGTAGCTGTAATATATATTACCAGGTCACCATAGTCGTAGCTGTAATATATATTACCACGTCATGATAGTCGTAGCTGTAATATATATTACCAATTCATGATAGTCGTAGCTGTAATATATATTACCAAGTCATCATAGTCGTAGCTGTAATATATATTACCACGTCACGATAGTCGTAGCTGTAATATATATTACCAAGTCATCATAGTCGTAGCTGTAATATATATTACCAAGTCATCATAGTCGTAGCTGTAATATATATTACCAAGTCACCATAGTCGTAGCTGTAATATATATTACCAAGTCATCATAGTCGTAGCTGTAATATATATTACCAAGTCATCATAGTCGTAGCTGTAATATATATTACCAAGTCACCATAGTCGTAGCTGTAATATATATTACCACGTCACCATAGTCGTAGCTGTAATATATATTACCAAGTCATCATAGTCGTAGCTGTAATATATATTACCAAGTCATCATAGTCGTAGCTGTAATATATATTACCAAGTCATCATAGTCGTAGCTGTATTATATATTACCAAGTCGTCATATCCGAGCGGCGTGTCGTCTCGTTTCTCCGCGCCGTGTCGCTGCATGCGTTGTTTCCGCTTCCGCTCGACGTGGCCGGTGCGGTCCAGGAACGTGTCTTCGTCTGAGTCGTAATAGTCGTCGGCGCTCCAGTCGCGGGCTTTGCGACTCCGAGACTCTATAACAACAATGTTTTTAATTTAAAGGTTAATTTCCGTGCCGTGGTTTCTAGCTATGTTTGGTTAAAATCATTTAAGATGGCCGCCTCCACAAAATGGCGGACAAAATATTTCTTCACAACCTACCTCAATATGGGTATCAAATGAAAGAGCTTGATTAGTAGAATGTTGTACAGATTACAAATCCGAGGTAGTCGGGGGTAAATCAAATGTTTTAATTTTGTTCTTGTTTGGAAGGAAGAGGATAATATTAATATTTAATATTAAAAAAGGACAACTCACCATGTTTGGCTTGCCTCAGTAGCCCCGCCCGGTCGAGTACCCGGCAGGCTTCTAGAGCGCACGCTATCACGGCCTCCTTCTTCTTCCCCGTGTGTATCGCCTCGGCTACCACGGGACGCCCTCTAGCGTCGTCCATCGGCAATTCTACCCTAAAAACACAGTAGAATCGATATTAAGTGGATACATTTCGGAAAGTGTGCATACGATATGTTCGGAAGAAAAAAACCGTTGTAATACAAGACAATGAGAAATAGAGAAATCTGCCGTCCTACTGTTAATAAATATTCGCTCGTCGCGGTCTTTTTTATTTTAAATAATCGATAGTCATAGGAACTGCCGCTACGCGGGTAAAATTGTGGGACGCTACTAGTAAAGTATTTTTACTCGGTTTATTGTAGTTCTACTGGTAACCCCCCCCCCCCCCAATTCGACGCTGGGACCGCGCCTGCTAGAATATTAGATATAAGCGATAGAAGTGAAAACTTATAACTCAGAATTTGATAGCTCACTGTCGAAACAACGCGGGTGAACCCGGAGGGCGTGGCCATGACTATGGCCATGCCATGGCCAATGGGAAATTCTGACGCATATCTTGATTGGCCAATGGCCATGGTCCCGATTTTCCCCGACGGTTTCTTATCGTTCCCGAGCGTGACGCTAGAATTCAATTCACAGCCCACGAAAAATCTGTCTGTGGCGCGCCAAAGGAAGTTTTCACTTCAAAAATATACGTAGTTAAACATACCTGCAGATGTACTGTCCATGCCCTCTCTCCTGACAGTCGTAGGTCAGCTCATGGCCCTCCCTCTCGAAGTATCCTCGCAATGTTTTCTTCGGGTCATCCAGATATAGCTCCTCATTGGTGGTCACAGCGAATGGATTGTCCGCCAAATCGGGTTCCTCCTCTGCATCCTCGCCTGGGAAATAAAAAAATATATATATTAAAAAAAAAACAAATTATTTTATTAAAAAAATTTAACAAGAACAAAATTAAAAATTTTGATTAACCCCCGACTACCACGGATTTGTTATCTGTACCACATTCTACTAGTCAAGCCCTTTCATTTGATACCCATATTAAGGGAGTTGTGAAAAAATAAATGTATTTCGCCATTTTGTGATAGCGGTAATCTTGGATTTGAAATTTGTCACAGTGCAAAGTATTCTACTAGTCAAGCCCTTTCATTTGATACCCATATTGTGATAGTAGTGAAAAAAATAATATAATTCGTCATTTTGTGGTGGCGGCCATCTTGGATTTAAAATTTGTTATTATGTATTGTATTCTACTGGTCCTTTCATTTGATACCCATATTGAGGTAGGTTGTGAAGAAATATTTTGTCCGCCATTTTGTGGAGGCGGCCATCTTGAATCGATATTAACCAAACATAGCTAAGAACATCCGCACGGATATCAACCTTCGAATAAAAAAAACCGCATTGAAATCGGCCCATCCGTTTGAGCTCTACGGTCCCACAGACAGACACACACACAGACAGACAGACAGACAGACAGACAGATAGATAGACAGACAGACAGACAGACATCGACGTCAAACTTATAACACCCCTTTTTTTGGTCGGGGGTTAAAAAGCCTCCGTCCGACATTTTCTTGCGTCTACGATTTTATTTTATTTTAAAGTGAGGCGACGATCAGGAAACATACCTGATGGTAAGCAAAATGCCTGCCGTAAACAGCACAGTGTCACGCAGCTATTGGAACATGAAGAGTCGCATCGTAAAAAATTTCTGTCATCATTTTTTTTCAAGTTACAGGTAGTCTAGTAAGTTAGTCGGTAGCTCGGGACAACATCGACTACCGATCCGGAGCACCAGGGTTCATATTCCACATGCACCACTGTTTTATCGAAGTCAAGTGCATAATGCCGCTAATTTAAAAATTATTAAGGAAAAGGAGAATGGAGAGAATCAGCTGGAAGGAAATGAAGAGCAATGAAGAAGTTTTGAAGATGATAGAGGAGAAAAAGAACATTAATGGAAACAATAGAAAACAGAAGAGGGAAGATGTTGGGACATCTGATCCGACACGACAACTTCATTAGAACAATAGTGGAAGGTAAATTAGAAGGAGGGGAAGAGAGGTAGCCCTGGGAGAAGTTACATGAACCAAGTGAAGGAGAAGATAAATGTAGTGTCGTATCAGGAAGTCAAGGAGAAGGCGGAGTGTAGAAGTACATGGAAGGAACTCCACCGACAAGAGCGTCGCTCTTAAATTATGAATGAATGAAGGAAAAACATCATAAGGAAACCGACATGCACTTAGAATCTTTCCGAGTGCATAATCATGTTATCCATCAACCCGTACTGGGCCAGTGTGGTGGATTATTAGTTTAGTTTAGTTTGGCGGGGCCCTTTCCGCACCTAGCCTCTTTAGTTGGGCCATTGTGCGTGACTCATACTTCCCTTTCCTACTCCAACCAGCCTAGGCAGTCCCAGAAAGCAAGCATCCGATTAAGGTTGCGACAGGCATCCGGAACAGACGACGGAGATTGGAGGAATTCTGCCCGTTGATTCGCCACACTGCTGCATTCCATGAGTACATGCTGTGGCGTTTCTTCTTCCTCCATGCATCCCCTGCATAGAGGACTGTCTGTTACACCTATGGTAAATAGGTGCTTATTTAAGGACAGTGACCAGTTATTATACCTATAACTTTACGAATTTTGTCCCTGTTTAGTCTGATGAGGTTGCGGGCAAGTTTTTGGATGCTTCCGAATAGCATTTTTGTTTGCCTGCATCCTTCATTGTTATTCCATTCTGTTAGATGGGCTTCTTCAGTATTTCTACGCAGCCATGTTTTTATTTGAGCCTGGGGTATAGGCATTAGTGGTTCCGGTCCATGTACCTTTGTCTTTGCTCCCTTTTGGCCAGTTCATCTGCTGCGTCATTACCTAGTGAGTCGCTATGTCCTTTAATCCATTGGAGGGTTACTTTGTTCATACCCGCTATGGATTGGAGTGCATTGTGGCATTCCAGTATCAGGACAGAGGTTATAGTATTATTTTTAAGGGCTTGAAGCACGGAAGCGCTGTCGGAGACAATTTTGATATTTAGGTCTCCAACATCTCTGGCTGCGACTGCCTGTGCTGCCCTGGTGATGCCGATACATTCAGCTTGAAATATTGTGTTTAGATTGCTTAAAGTGGTTGATATCTTTATGTTTAAGTCATGTGAGAAGACACCTGCCCTGTACCGCATGCGGTTTTGGAGCCGTCAGTATATATCCTAACTTCTCTGCTGCCAGAGCTATCTTTCGATTCTGCATTAAGTTGGATGTTGTATCTTCGATCAAAGACATGTTGGCATGTTGTTCTGTCCATGGGTGCCTCAAGAAGTGGTGTATCTTTCAGAACCCGATGCAGAACTTTTGAGTGTCGTGTTTCTATGTTTTGTTTCCACAGTCCGTTTGCTTTTAGTCTTAGGGCGGCTGCCGTGGCCTCCTCCTGTACGACCAAATGTAGCGGTCTCAGATTTAAGAGATACTCTAATGCGGCTGATGGTGTGGTTTTCATGCACCCAGTAGCTGTTACACTCTAGGCGTTGTAGACTCTGGAGCTTATCTTTCGCGGTGGTCAGTTGTGTTCTGGGCCACCACACAACTGACCCATAGGTCAAAGAGGGCCTGATGACTGATGTGTATAACCAAAGTGTGATTTTTGGATTGAGACCCCATTTCTTTCCAACAAGTCTCCGGCATTGCCAAAAGTCATGCAGGCCCTTTTTATTTTTGTATCGATATGGCTCGCCCAGTTTAATTTGTTGTCAAGAGTGACACCCAGATATTTCACTTCAGATGATAGGGAGAGTTTGGTGTTAAATAGTTTTGGTAGCTGTAGTTCTGGTAACTTCCTTTTGTTGGTGAAAAGAATAAGTTCTGTTTTCTTTGGATTTACTGACAGTTGATGTTCGTCACACCATTTTTCTACAATCAGAAGCGCTGAACGCATGACTTTACATAGCATGTTTTCCGCGCTCCCGCTTATCAGTATTGTAAGGTCATCCGCATAACCAATAGTAGTGTACCCTTTCTCGTTTAGTGCCTTTAAGAGGCTGTCCACTACTATGTTCCATAATAGTGGTGATAGGACACCTCCTGGGGCATCCCTTGACTACTTTTGCTCTTGTAGTAGTATTCATCACTATCTGGACCGCCCTTTTGCTGACCAGTTCGGTAATCCAGTTTCTAATGACTGGTTCTACCTTGAGTCTCCTGAGGGCGTGGTTTATGCTGTTATGCATGGTTTTATCAAACGCCCTTCTATATCTATAAAGGCGGCAAGTGTTGATAGCTTATTTTGGTAGCCGATTCTATTTTGTGTACTACCATATGTAGTGCCGACTCTGTTGATCTGCCTTTCCTGTAAGCGTGCTGCTGAGGATGCAGTTGTTTGTGTTTTAGTGCTCCGTCTCTTAAGTATCGGTCCACTAACCTTTCTAGTGTTTTTAAGAGGAACGACGTTAGACTGATGGGCCTAAACGATTTAGCGTGTGTGTAGTCCTCCTTACCAGGTTTCGGTAGGAATACTACCTTCGCCTCCCTCCACTTTTTTGGTATATATTTAAAGGCTATACAAGCTCTATAGATTGGTAGTAGGTGCTTTATAGCTTGTTTTGGTTGCCATTGTAGTAGTGCTGGGAAAATGCCATCCAGCCCTGCAGATTTGAAAGATTTGAAACTTTTCAGTGCCCACTCTATTCTGTCTGCAGTTACTATCTTGTTTGCTACTTCCCATTCTTGGGCTGTTGGTGTGCTACAGTGCTCTTCTGGCCACTCTTGGTCTTCTATGATTTGACATCCAGGGAAGTGGGTTTCCAGGAGTACTGTATTGGTTTCATTGTCTGTGTTAGTATATGTGCCGTCTTCCTTTTTTAGGGATCCCAGAAGATTAGGCTCCCCTTTAGCTAGGATTTTCTTTATTCTTCCGGCTTGGTTTGTTGAGTTTATGCTACTACAGAAGTTGTGCCAGGACTCAGTTCTTCTGAATCTGATTCGCTTCTTGTAGTGTTTTTGTGCTTGTTATATTTGTCCCAGTCCTCAGTAGTCCTGGTATTTTTTGCCCGATTAAAAAGTGCTCGAAGTCCTTGACGTAGTCTTTCAAGTTCTGGCCCCCACCAAGATCTTTTTCCTACGTCATTTGGTTTAACAGCAGGACATGCCAATTCATAACTGTTTATGAGACTAGCAGTGAGATGCTGTACGTTTGATTCTATATTGTCTGTACTAAGTGTTGTGTCAGTGGAATGTATGTCACCTAGTGCTTGGTTTAGAAGTTGTGTGTACCTTGTTATATTCGTCTTACGGGGGTTACGATATGGGACAGGGCTTATTGATTTGTATTGTAGTTGAAACAAACGCGGCGGTGATCCGCGAATGATGGCTCGTCTGATACGTGCCATTCCTCGATTTGACTGGCCACCGCATTAGTTGCCAAGGTGATGTCTATGATAGTTTGATACCTGGAGCTTACAAAAGTAGGCTCCACACCTCTGTTCATAATGTTTAGATTTGTTTGAAATAAGTATTCGGCTAAAGACTCACCCCTTTGTTGGTATTCTTACTTCCCACAGAGAGTGATGAGCGTTGCAGTCAGCAGATATGATTAGATCCCAGTCGTGTGCTTTCGCAGTGTTGCACCAGTTCCGCTAGTTCTCTTGAAGGAATTTCTCCCTCGCCTGGCAGGTATACTGATGCTAAGACTAGGACAGTTTGTTTTTCCGTAATGAGTTTCACTGCGGTTAGGTCTCTAGAACAGAATTGGTTAAGCAAAGTGGTATTTATAGATTTAGGCATAAAAATGCAGGTTCTTGGGTTATCAACAGTAGTGTCGACCATTAACTTACCGCTGATGTTATTTAGACCGCAGATTTTATTGTTTCTGACCCAGGGTTCCTGGATCATAGCGACGGTCTTTTTATTTGTCTCCAGCACTCTGCTTAGCGTGGCCGCCGCTATTTGCTTATGCTGGAGGTTTGTTTGGATAAAATTGAGGGGGCTAGGGACTACGCAGGACGTCATCTTCATCACTAGAGGAGCCCCTTCAAATTCTAGCGGTGAGACAGCAACCACCTCGCTCTGACTCTTTTGGGAGCAGAGGTGGATGGTTCCGGAGTCGATGTCTCCGTAACCATGGTCGTACCCGCTGTGGTGATCAACTCGGGTTTTATTTCGGCCTTGACTTCTTCCGGAGAGAAGAAGCGGATATACCCACTTCCCGACATGTGGGCTACCCGGCGGTCTCTGTCCAAAATGGACTGGCGTTGGTCTTCAGGTATGCCGAGGATAAGGTGGACCACCTTTCCTTGGAATCCTGCTCCTGGGGTTTGTCGTCTACCGTCATCTCATAACACTGCCACGAGTTTACTTTGTACCATGGGTTTTGGGCACAAAGAACTCGGTGCAGTGTGGTGACTTCAGTTATGCGGGTATGAATGAGAAGCCCCGCTTTGAGCTTCCTCTTCATCTCCGACTGTCGGATAACCTCCAGGGTGGTATTTGGGATCGGTGATGTGATGGTTTTGACCGCCCTTCCAGCCAACTTAGCGCACTTGCATTCTCACACCACATCGCTAACGCCCCGTCCATTAGGAAGGGTCGACCGCGGAAAGATGGGGCTAGTGCGCTTGGAGAAGATGGTGATAGAACGGCTTGAAGGATGCTGTCATCAACAGCCTCCCTAACCAGTTCCGCCTGGGTCTGCGAGAGGTCCCTCGGCGGGACGGTGATAATCGCCACCTTCAGGTGCGATTGAGCCGCGTCTGCGTAACTCCCCGTCCGTGTTGGTTTACGGTCGGTTTTCGCGCGTTTGCTTCGCCCCTGGGAGAATGGGTCTCGTCCAGACGAGCGCGCTTCGTAGAAGCTCTTTCATCCGGTACGTTCCCGCTCCCAGATTGTTCCTTTTCAGGCGCAATAGAAGCCACCGCTGCGATCCGTCCGCCTCGAGCACCTCTCGTTTTCCGTTTCTTCTTCTGTCGGCCGGATGGTGGTGGTGGTGGTGGTGGTGGTGGTAGTGGTGTTGGTAGTGGTAGTAGTGGTGTTTGTGGTGGTGGTGGTATCTCCTCTTTCGAGGTGGACGGTGTGGTCCCGCGCTGCGTTTCCGCTGCTGCGACGTCCGTACCAGTGTTTACTTTGGTTTTAGGCTGAAGTGCCTCCCTTCTCACACGCCTGCTAGGGCGACTGTGGTCTGGGTTGCCTTTCGGACCCTTTTTCGTTTTACTTGAGTTTTTGTGGGTGGACCCCCTTTTGCAAGGGCGCTTTGCAGCAATTACGGTCCACTGTGACTCGAAGGTGGTTGTGTTGGTCGTCGTGTTTGGTATGGCCTCCATGAGGCCGGACAAATCTAGGCTGGAGCCTGATTTGGAGCACAAGTTGCCCTCCCCAGAGTACGAGGGGCAGACCGGGCTAGGCCCGGTGAGGGATTCTCCACTAGCGGTGCTAGTGGTACCCTCCTGGGGTAGTCTTTTTTCATTTTGTGCTTGCATTTCGAAAGGGGTTTGAGCTGATGGAGAAAACTCACACACTATCTGCCCTTGATAGGTGTGGTACAAACTTTTTGGGGGTATTTAGTGCCCCATGGCCTTGTGAGCCTGATGTGTGGTTTTGCGCCGCCACGGTTCGGCTCTACGGCATCTGGATGGGGATTGATTTCGGAGAGGAAATTCGGATGGGATTTGGGAAGTTAGGTGGTGGATTATGGCCTTGACTCTAAAAGACACCGAGTCCCAGCAGTGGGAACATGTAGAGGGCTGCTTAAGTTATTTTTCCATAGCATACCAAAAAAATTTTGGAACAAAACCACTCACCCATCCCCCAGTCGATGCCCTGCTCCTCTCGTTTCTTCTCCTCCTCGATCTTGCTCCTCTGCCTCTGTTCCATGGCTTCCTGTATCATTCTGTCCCTCTCTGCTCGCATCACTTCAGCTTTCTGCTTTATCTCGGAGACGGTGAGCTCTGATTCTCCTTCGCAGTCGAAATCAGGACCCTGAAATTAAAAAAAAAAGTTAAGTTAGGTCTGGTCTAGTTGGGAGAACGGCGACTGCCGATCCGGAGCCCCCTGGATCAAATCACTACCACCACTGTCTTTTTGAAGTTATGTGCGTAATGCCTTAACTGCGTAACTTGGTAGAGAATAAAAAGATCAAGACAACCTTTTACAAAATATCCGCAGGAGTACCACTGGGCTCTGTACTAGGTCCTATTTTGTACATACTTTTACAAATTACCATCTCACACACCCGAAGTTAATGCGACCTTCGGATACGACACAGCCATACTGACCATAGACACATATGCAAGGCAAGCCTACAAAGCGTTCTAAAAGAAATCGAAGAATGAAACACAAGACGTTGGCGAAATTGTGCTCACCAAGCATTTATCTCACACATATATATATCACAACCAAATAGAAGCCACAAATAGATGACATAAATAAAAACCAGAAACGAATAGAAGATGAGGAAGAAGAAGACTTTAATCAGCTGACTATTTTTTTTTTTCGTTTATAAATTAAGACTACAACAAATTATCTTGCCAGACATATTGCATGCCTCTCGCAGAGGCCAGTTTGTATGGGGCAACTTTTAAAATGTTTTGTATCATCTTATCTTACCTCCAAACAGCAATAAAGATATTTGTATGGAGAATCGTCGCGAGTGTATCCAAATCAATAACAGTGCCAATTCAGATTAGGAACACGCCACTCAACCAGTATTATAAAAGACCAAAAAGAGCATTATGTGACTCACCAAGACCAAGTAAGTCCAGGTGTTGTTACCGAATTTGATCTGATGCCCGATACGGACCCTGGTATAGTGCGCCGCCTGAGGAAACCGCCGTAAGCTGTACGAAGGTTGTTAAAACCGCAGTGATAACTCACCAACACATCAGCCTTTTACGACATTACGACATATCCGCAGGAGTACCGCAGGGCTCAATACTTGGTCCTATTCACATGTATATCACTGTGGATATTCCCAAAATCCGTACTAAATTGTTTGAATCCACTTTTCTCGTACGTACAGCTTTGGAGTGGAATAAGTTGCCGGCCTCCTTGTTCCATGAGCGATACAACCTAGAACTTTTCAAGGTCGCAGAGTGAATAGGTACCTTCTAGGTCAACGTGCGTCATTTTCGACCACACCGTCGCTTACCATCAGGCGAGTTAGTGATCGACCTATACACGATAAAAAAAAATTTTTTTACTCTAACTCAGAACCCCAAAGCTACAGTTGCAACCTTCGCATACGACACGGCCATTCTGTCCATAGACACATATGCAACGCAAACCTCTCTAATTTAGCAAAAAAATGTGAAAGAAATCAAAGAATGGTTGATGAAGTGGAGAATTTTCGTCAGTGTCAAAAAGGGTACCTACTCACCAAGACCACGTAAGTTCGGGTGCTGTTCCCAAACTTGATCTGATGGCCGACGCGAACCCTGGTGTAGTGGGCCGCCTTCAGGGGCTGCCTGTTGAGGAAGGTGCCGTGCGTGGAGCCCAGCTCGAACAGGTACCACCCCGGGGGCTGCTCGCCCTCCGAGACTGCTTTGTATTGAAGGACTGCGTGGTGTCTGCAAAATTATAGGTAGCCTTTTTAGAGTATTAAAGCATACATTTATTCTATATGGATGGATATTATCCGTTTATGTATCCTACAAAATTCTTGCTGGGATCGCTGGGTTATAACTCATTAGAAGTTAGACGATCTTATGACCAGCTGACAACAATGTGCAAAATACTTCGAGGGAGAATTGATGGACCGGAGCTCTGTAGCCAGCTGGCATCCTTATTTGTTCCCGGTAAGTATCTCCGGGGTAGAGGGCACCAGCTGTTTGCTCTCCCTAGGTCAGAACATGCTGCGTCACCGGTGCCGCGATCTCTTGGTGCGCTCAACGCCATGCTAGACGCACAGCCAAAGTGCGATGTATTTGACGACGACTGGAGGGAATTGATGTCTGAGTGCTTATACTTTTGTGAGAAAATCGAATGAGAATATGTATAATGAATAATAACTACTCATTCCCTCCTCTAATACTCTAATATTTTTACTTACATATTTTGACGTACATATTGACTTTCGTGTTTTCTTTATTTATGTTTCGCTATTTGTTATTTTTGTTTAGTTTTACGTTTACATCATTATTTAATCTTTGACATCTTATGGAATTTTTATCAATTTAATTTAATTAACATTTGAATTGTTTTCTATTTTCCTAATATATGAATGTGCGCAATTATCATAACATAACATAATTATTGTATCGTGACATACATTGATTACATTTTTTGTTCACAATATTTTGTTAGTAAATGAATGTATCTATTATTAGTATTATTGGCGTATTGCCGTTCTAATTGATTAAATAAATAAATATACTTTAAGTTAAAACTTCTTTTGGCGCACCACAAACAGATTTTCCATTGACTGTATGGACATATTGATCAAACTCAAAAACACAAGACAATATCCTGATGAAACACAAGACGTTGGCGTAATTGTGCTCACCAAACATTTATCAAACAAATATATATCACAACCAAATAGAAGCCAGAAATGAATCTAAGATGAAGAATCAGATGACATAAATAAAAACCAGAAATTAATAGAAGATGACGAAGAAGAAGACTTTAATCAGCTGACTATTATTTAATTTTTTTTATTTATAAATTAAGACTAACAAATTGTCTTGCCAGACATATTGCATGCCTCTCGCAGAGGCCAGTTTGTATGGGGCAACTTTTAAAATGTTTTGTATCATCTTATCTTACCTACAAACAGCAATAACGATTTTCGTATTTGTATTTGTAAATAGAGTTCAAGCGTCACGTCCGTAAATGGTCATCTCACCATCGTCACTTAACAGCAGGCGAGATGGTGGTCAAGCGTAAACCTATAAAAGATTTGTTCAAAAAATAAAGAAATCTGCGGACAAACTCGGATAATCTAGATGGCTATAGTTATCGCCACGCCCTCCGGTTTAACCCGCGTAGTTTCCAAAGTGAGCTATCAAATTTTTAGTTTTCACTTTATGACAGCCAAATTTTTTTGCTTCTAAACTTTCGGGATTTGAACACATAATGTAAACACTTAACAGGACTTATTCCGAATCAAAACTACGAGTGGTCACAAGATGACCCTTGTCGTGGAGTCTCCTCGTGACCACGGCGGCTGTAACGCTGCCGAAACGTCGAGGTAACAGGGCAGCGGACTAGATCAAAAAAGAAGTGTGTCACTCGGAGACTGCCGCGGTAAAGCTATTGCATGTTGCATGCATTTTTATCAACATAAGCAATAGGGATATTAACAATTTTAAGGAATTATTTTTATTTTGAAGAGTGACATATTTGTTTACCATAATAAATATCACGGGAAATCCGTTAAGCTGGCAACACTGCTAAGAGCATTTAGTCTGTAAAGCTAATACAAATAAGATTCAAAGTCGAGTGGGGAGGACGACGTTACGGTCTTCCATCTCTCTTTCTTGTGAACATAAGAAAGAGATGCACGATCACTAAAATTCGGTCCCCAA
The DNA here is from genome assembly GCA_017562165.1 of Ectropis grisescens. Lineage (NCBI taxonomy): Eukaryota > Metazoa > Arthropoda > Insecta > Lepidoptera > Geometridae > Ectropis > Ectropis grisescens. The sequence goes on from CM029796.1 coordinate 1,982,432, forward strand.
GCCCGCGATAAATGCTATACAATAGCTTAAAAATAAACCATTCTAATTCGTCCGCCGGCTAGATCATAGAAATATATGTGAAACGTATAACGCGGTCACATTAACTAGACGCTTAACCACGTGACGTCATTATGGCGCTCAAGTACGGTGTGCAAAAAAAAACGGCCAAGTGCGAGTCGGACTCCCGCTCGAAAGGTTCCAAACCATCATCTATAAAAGATAAGTTTCTGTTTATTAAGATCGAGTAAAAATTGCTTAAAAACAGCTGGAATGCAGGGCAGCATTCCAGTTAAAGTAACGGCGAGTTAATGTTTTTTTTTAGGATTATAACCTAATACTATAAAACTATAATTTAATAGATATTAAATGATAGTTTTAACCGTGATTAAGTCCCGTAAAGTGTCTAATATGACATTTATTTTAACTTTATAGTTTACTCCTAGTTTGTCTTTCAACATAGACCAACAATTTTTTCCTCTCTGTCAGGAAGGAACTAAACCAGAAATAGAGAGGAACAGAAAACTAAGTAAAGAGTTAAATATTGAATATTACTCGTCGCGTCTGGAATATTGCTATTCAAACCGGAACACAGTAATCTTTGCACATTACTGCTTCGCTGTAGATTAATTAGCAAAGGTGTGGTACTTTCCCAGCCACACTCAGTAAATATACTTACCACAAAAAAATTACTTACTTAAATTACCTACTTTACATAAAAATATTTCACCTGGATACAGTAGGATGAGCCATTACAACATCACAGTTGGCGAGTCTGCCAAACACGTAGAATGGCTTGGTGGTGAGGTCGATTCTCTCCAGTATGCAGCCTGATTTCAGCACTTCTAGACCATAGCCTGACCCTAGAACAAGGTAGTTAAACTTACATGAAGCTAATATAATAGACGTGTGTAGCTCTTTACTTAGTTTTATTTATTATATGTACAATAAATAAATATTGGTGGACAAACAGTTTTATCCATTGGCTGTAAGTGATGCTGAACCGTCACTCAATGAGGTAAAAGGCTTAATCAGGGAACTTGGGACTGCCAAGTGTTCGTGCTCGGTCGAGCACAAAAGATACAATCAGCTGCTTTTTACTGCTGTGTTTACTACTTTAATTTTGTAGAGAATTAAAATATATAATTAACAAATGTCATTTATACTATACAATCCAAAATAATACTACATAATACAAATTTCTCATAATAAAGGTTTCGTTTTAGTCATGTGTTATTAATCACACTTTTTTTCATACATTTTAGGTGCATACCCATTATTTTAAAATGTTTATGCTTTCCTATTTATAGAAATCTTAAAAATGATTAACATTATAAATAACCAAACAAAAGTTAAACATTTTAATACTTACTTTTATCATAGATTGCAACCAAATCTATGATTATTATTTATTACCATTATAGCCTTGTAATTCTATTGTTAAGGGTACAAAGACGCCCTAAACGCACCATTACCTTCATTACCAATGACGATGGTCATCCTCTCTACCATATCCACCACTACCAAGCCGAAACGGGAGTCATCCTCTGTCATAAACCACTTACCATCCGGACATATTCCCGACCATTTCGGTTCCTTATACGGTATAGGCGTAGATAGCTCCTTCAATAACATAGCTGGAGGTAGCGAGCTCTTAGATCCCGACTCTTTGGGCGCCAGAATATTAATCTGAATTTCTTTAGGCTTCTCATCTTTTACTTCTTCTGTAGCCTTGTCGGTGGTGCTTTTGGCCTTTTTGGGCAACTTCCCTACCCTTCCAACAAGGACAGGCTTCTTAAATTCCGGCGGGGAATCTTTTTTATTGTCTTGAGTTGGATCTTCGGCCATTTTAGGTTATATAAAATAACAACCCAAATAGACACGTAAGTATTAATTAACGTCTAAAAAGATAATTAACTTAGATTACAATGATAATGCGCTAGTATAAATTATTATTTTTCCTGATTCCGACGAAAAGTGATTCACAATAAACAAAACAAACTGGTTTAGTTTATTTTACGATAATAAATAATAACGATATTGACATTGAGATATTATAAATCCGTTTTTTTATTGCTCTATACTCTATAGCGTGAGCCACAGCAAACATAAAAGACAAGTCAAACTGCCATTGAAAAATAAAGAAATGTCAAAAACTTCTCGTGGCGCTTCGCTATTTTTGTACACACACTATACAAGTACACAATATATTATTTGAGCTAAGGAAATGAACTAACTATAAGTTCATTTCTCTAACTTCTGTAGTTGTTACAGTTCTACAACAAAATATTTTACTTAGCCTAAACAATGAAACATTTTCTTTTTACGTGTGGCAGCACAGACTTTAGTTTTCTAGTGACTTACTACCACAAGTAGAGAGATACACTCTTACTAGCTTACTACTGCAATCATAATCGAATGAACAGGTTTTTTACCTGTGGTTCAATCAAACAACAATCTTATTTGGCTTGCCAGAACTGTATGGAAGAAATAAATAAAGGATTTTTTGAAATATAAAGAAACTATTTAAAAAATATGTGTATGCTTAAGATCACACGGCAGAAGTGAAAAATAAAATAAGAAATATGTAACTATCACATACTATTTACTAATTCTAATAATAAAAAATAATTACATATTGGTTTATGGCTTTTATTGTGGCTTAGCCTCACAATTTCGCCAAAACAATTACATATTATAAATTGAATAGTTAACACAGCGACAAGACACACGACACGCCAGTGACAGATACGGCTGAAGGAGAATACATGGTCAAGAATAAAGAACAAAAAAAAATAAAAGACACCATACACCACCACCATAGGCACCATAAAAAGTTTTCACTTCAGTAAAAATTCATTTGTTTTACTCTAATTTCAGGAACTATCGGAACGATTTCAAAAATTCTTTCACCGTTGGGCGTTGGCTATGTTCTTGATTCTTGAGTGCTATATGCGTATAGACTATCACATGTCACTCTGTTATCCCGAGTTCACCCATACAGTTTTCACTTCAAAAAGAGCTAAGTTAGTGCGAATGCAGTACAAATACAGTACCCATGCCACCATCTAGAGCGCTTTATGGAACTATTTGTATATTAATCTAAATACATCTCAGTAAAGAATCCATTACTGTTGTATTGAAACCGTTAATCAAAAAATATTTCTGTTTGTATTATAAAGAAAGCAATTTATTTAATGCTATCTAAGCGCAAATTTAGAAATGTTTTTCAAAAGCAATTATACTCGTATAAACTCATTTTCTACCCACAACGGCGTTAACATAGAATTAAGAAATTGCATATTTCCTTGAGTTTTGTTTTTGGGTTAAAATGTAGCCACCAATATTTATATTTAAGTTACAATTTTCACTTTAATCCTTATTGATCTTACAATGTGATTGAGCAACAAATATCAACCATAATATGTCAGTGATGTGCCGGATCATTAGAAATGTATATCTGTGGATACGGATCTGAAACGGATATTTGGTCTCAAGATCCCACGCACGCGGTACGCTGTAATAAATATTGCACACCGACCTTTGAAAATAGACAGGTTGTTTACAAAAGTGATCTAATAACTTTCTATAACGCTCAACGCAAAGATTTAACCAATTTTTTTGTCATAATAGATATCTTTTTGTTCTATAAAACTTCATCATTTAGATAAGTCCAATACAAAGTAAAGGTTTTGATTGGAGAAGATTCAAATTATTTAATATGAAGATGATGAATATCAGTTATGAATTAAAAATTAATAAATTCCACCGAAAACTAACGGCCACGAATATGGATCTTCCTTCTCCTTCGGATATCTACGGATACGGACTCGATCTCGTAATATCTTATTACGTGATATGTATTTGTATATGAGGTACCTCACTGGAAGGAACATTGTTATTATTGCGTTGTTAATAGTGTGTGTTTGCTGATGTACTCATTGCTTTAATTTCAAAAAGTACTAGGAGTATCTTTATAAACCATTCAATATTGGGTACTTACATTTCTTCTAAGCTTGATGGATACAAATAGAATTTTATTTATTTTATTTGCAATTGCATAAAAAAAAGCATTAGCAAAGAATGGCAGTCATAGGGTTCTCCGATAGAACGATAGAAGTGAAAACTTACAACTTAGAATGTTGATAGCTTGCTTTGGCAACTACATGGGTGAAACCGGAGGGCGTGGCCTAGGTCCTGAGTTTACCTCCTCAGTGACCGGCAATACGGATTTCGCCGAAACCGGTCCACCGGGGATATTCTAGCGTACGTCACTCACATCTGGAGTGAAGCTATCGAGAAGCAGGGGGAAGCACTTGCAGTCTCCCTGGATATCTCGAGGGCTTTCGACAGGGTTTGGCACGACGGCCTTTTAAGCAAGCTTTCAGCTTATGGTTTGTCTCCAGGTTTTATAACGATATCGGACTTTTTGAGGGATCGATCCATACTATCGTAGTTGTCATTGATGGCTGCTCGTCGACTCAAATGGCTATTAATGCCGGAGTCCCTCAAGGGTCGGTGCTCTCTGCGACACTCTTTCTGCTACATATCAACGATCTGTTGAAGCCCGGTATCTTTGGGTACGCAGATGATAGCACTGTTGTAGAGAGCTACATATCGAGCGCGAGAGCCAATAGGCAGCAAACTTAGGTACTGAGAGAGAGTTTGATCGAGCGTTTAAACTTGACCCTTGAGGCAGTTTCTAAATGGGGCGATGCCAATCTGGTCAGGTTTAACGAAGGAAAGACGCAGGCGTGTCTGTTCTCCGCAAAAGGAGTCCTTTCCAACTGACTCCTACCTTTCGCAGTGTGTCCGTGCCGTTATCCGACCATCTCCAGCTGTTGGGCGTTACTTTGTCATCTACTCTCAACTTTGGCTCGTATATCGAATCTAAGGCTAAATTAGCTGCCAAAAAACTAGGTGTCCTCTCAAAGGTGCGAAGGTACTTCAAGTCTGAACAGTTGCTCACGTTATACCAAGCACAAATTCGCTCCTGTATGGAGTACTGCTCGCACCTTTGGGATGGATCGGCTAAGTATCAGCTGGAGGCTCTGGAATCGATCGAGAGACGTGCCAAAAGGCTCATAGGCAATGACATTCTCGTGCGAAAAAGACTGCAAAGTCTCGAACATCGCTGGAAAATTGCTAGCTTATCGGTCTTTTATCGGATACACTTCGGAGAGTGTGCGACTGATTTGTACGATCTAATACCACCTTGCCCTTTTTTCTATCGGAATGCTCGTAGCTCGAAAAAGCGACATCGTTTCATGGTTGATGTTCCAAAGACACGAACGAAGAGATTTGACTCTACTTTCGTGATAAGAACGTCTAGGCTGTGGAATACGTTGCCTGAGAGGGTTTTCCCGATAGTTACAATCTTTGTGTCTTCAAATCGAGAGTGAATCGGTTTCTTCTAGGTAATTACACTTTATCGTAGACCGCATCATCGTTTAACATCAGGCGAGATGGCGGTCAAGTGTAAACCTATAAAAGTTAAAAAAAAAACACGAAGATTTCTTCCATTTACGAACGTGACCCATGAGCTCATTCGCAGCGCGCCAAAAATCTGTGTGTGGTCCGCCAAAATAAGTTTTTAGTTCAAAAATCTACCACGACGAGTTACATAAAGTCGTAACTTTCAAAAGTTACAATCTGGCAATGCAAATCAAATCAATCAATCAATCACTCAGTTTTGAAAAGGTCGTCGATTGCCAACAGTTCGACCTGAGATAGTTTTTGAAACGTTAGCTTTCGTTGTAAATCACGGAAATAATACATCGCGCGCGAGTTAATTTGTTCTAGTTTTACACGACAGAGGTTAATATTATGTGAACAACAGTGCCGTAGTGACCATATTGTTGCAACGATACGCAAATTTGTAACAAAGATTGTGGAAGATATTTACCTTTTCTATATGTTCTTATCAGATTTTACCTGTGTATAGTGTTTTTACTGCAATGCTGACGCCCGTGGCTACGTAATTTAGTTCAGGTGAGTGGAATTATGTGTTAGAAAACGGAAATGTTTCTATAGTAAATACCTTTATTTTTGGTAATTGTTCGCGGAGTCAATTCACAAGATCACAATCTTTCTCGACCAATTGGTGAAAGTGTGATTCTCGGAATCGTAACTGTCTATTGTTTTGGCAATTTTAATTTTATGGTTATAAAATTGCTTTCCTGCTTTTGTTCTATGAGGATACATTATAATGAAATAATTGAAGTTTGCAATATCTTTATCCTCGTAAATTAATACTAATAAAAGTATTAATACATGTCATTATTTACATGCCAAAGTTTGTTTGCATCTTTGCCTGACTAATATGAGTAAATTAGCACATTTTAGAAGCACAGAAAGTCATAGACCACTTAAAATCCTGTGGAAATGAGGAACCATGACGTTCATTCATTCCTAAATAGATTTCTCAAAATAAATAGTTTTAGATCTAAAAAAGAACTTCACTAAACTAAGCAAACACTTAGTCATAAAATAACCAAAGACTCACAAAAAATACTATGCAAACTCAAAAGTCAAACATAGGTTTAAAGAAAAAACCAAATAGCATAAAGAAGAAAAAATGTTGGTAGTTGCAATATTTCTAAAAGTTACTAAATTTATGAAAATAATCTTAATAATATCATCATCATAATCAGCCCACATTCGTCCACTTCTGGACATAGGCCTCTTCAATAATATGCCACTCAGCCCGATCCACGGCTTTACATTTCCAACTGCCACCAGTTTTTAATAATAATATATCAATCAATCATCAACACTTAAAGGCTTATAATACTTAGCTAAGTTTAGCCACTGAATTCAGAAGCTAATTTATTTATTTATTTATTCATTCAATGAGCACACAAAACAGAATGTAATAAACACATATAACATAATGGTATGCTGTACAGAACTGTATTACGTTCCAAACTATGTGGGCCTAGAAACAGTTTTTGTTAAAATACAGTGGTTTGATAATAAAATTATTAAACTAGAGATAATACTTATTTAGAAGCAAGATTAGTCGTCTGAATTTAGAAGTAAGTTGGAAACAAGCAATCATCGCTTCTGCATTTAGAATGCTCTCTTACTGAATATTAGTATGCTCACTGAATTCAGTAGCAACTAAATTTAGCCAAGTGTAAACAAAATGCTAGCTAAGCATTGAACTCTTAAAAACGGCAGAAGCGGCAAATGCGCTTCTACTATGGCGATGCAAAATCAGGTGACGTCTCCTGATTTAGTCTCAGTCGCAACAAGCAGTTGTGTACGTTCGCTGACAATTGTGTACGTTCGCTGACAATTCAATTTTCAAATTTTTCAAACAAATTTTCGTCACGTTATGTTGTCTTTAGATTATAGCATACCTCATCTTCGTTTCTTTAATTATATCGATGTAGCTAAGTGTTGACTAAATTAAGCCTGTTAGTCAAAGAACAATGTAGAGCCATTCTTAAGTTATAATTTGTGTAAATAACACTACTTTCTTTGATTATACCTATTACTAGCTACCTGTTCCGACTTTGATCATATATTGTCATTTATCAAAACTTAACATTAACATTAACAACTTAAAATTAACTGTCCTATATTTCAAGTTGAATCAAAATACACACGCTGTGCAAATTTGATTAAAATCGGTTCAGCAGTTTAGGGAGTACATTGTGTACACACAATGTGATGCCTGAAATAATATATTAGTTAGTTTGATGGGACCTTTTCCACACCTAGCCGCTTTATTGGGCCATTGTACCTAAATTATATTATGCACATAATTGTACATAAGTTACTTACATACATAACGTAGTGTGCATCCAGTGCAACTCTTACAAGTAGCACCCATCGATCATTCTTCCAAGACATGGAAATTATGTTTATGTTTCAGTTCAAGAATGTTCCCTATTGTTTGAGAATTGTAAACAATAAACAGTATCAATTTATCATTCCATAGCAACTAATTTATATTCTACCCTGTTATTCACCAGCCAGGTCTTCTTTATTTCTGGCTTCCATTGCCAGTATGATCATAATTTCGCCAATGTCTTTTATGTCAGCAGAATATTTTCTTGTCACAAGATAAACCTCACCTGGACACACTTACATCTCCAATGACGTATAAATTAAAAATACGTGTTACCCAAGCTAGACTTTAGCTACACAAATACTAGGTAATTGCCCTCTGCCTGCTCAGACATGCACTATCCAGTGTGGAGGGCAGTCCGTATCGCTTTTAGGTATTTTGGTTATTATTGTGATGTGAACAGAAGGAAAAATGTGTTTTAGGTGTTGTGAAAAGTATAATGCAACTGTCAGAGTGAAAAATATTTCATTTCATGCATAAGTAACACTATAATCCTTTTTTAAATGAATTATTGTTTAGTTTGGTTGTATATTCCTATGAATTAATAGAGTGAGATGCATGTAGTCAGATTAGGATGAGAGTGTAAGAGAGATCCAATTAGACGCTAAACATATATATATATATCTTTTCATTTCCAACAACCAATATTCTGAACATGTTGTCTCATTTTTCCGTGATATTTATTACTTAATAGATATAGAAGTGTAAGTAAATGTGTATTTGTGCAGATTGCACTGAGATATATTGCATAATTTTTTAGTCTATTATGATTCTATTTGTAATACTTTGTTGACCAACTCTCAAATTATGGATACTCACGCTTTTGCAAGTTATAAAAAAAAACAATTCAGATATACGTCACAAATGCAAACCTTGACAGATAAAATATAAATTATTCAAAGATTTCTGTTATCTCGATAAGATAAGAATGCAGCGAGTGGTATCGGTTATCAAATCAGAACATTTTATCTCCAAAATTATATAGTTTGATAAAGGAAATGCTATAAATTTTGCGTCACAGGTTTGAGTATAACCTGGTGAAGATTTTTTTTTTGGTGTTTTCTAGGTATAATGAGTCTGTATTTAAAATTGTTTTATTTTTTTAGTTTAGAGTGACGGGACAAGCAGGACATATGCCTGATCGTAAGCAACATGCCTGCCACATAATAGCACAGTGACACGCAGCTATGGAAACATGAGGAGTCCAAATCATTACCTAGCACTGCGCTCGTCACCCAGAGATATACTTAAGATGTTTTACTTCTATGCCTTGTACTTCACTAGAAACATATCCCCTTTTTAACATCAACTCAGTAATTAAAATTGAAAGGAAGCAAAATTGGGTGTTGGCAGAGTAGTAGAAAGATTTTTTTTTTTAAATAAGGAGTGACGAGACGATCAGGACATGTGCCTGATGGTAAGCAACATGCCTGACACATAACAGCACAGTGACACGCAGCTGTTGGAACACGAAGAGTCCAAATCATTACCTAGCACTGCACTGCGCTCGTCACCCAGAGATCTAAGATCTTATATCTCTAAGCCCTGTAATTTCTCTGGAAACATTGCCCTTCAAACCGGAACACAGTAATGTTTGCACATTACTGCTTGGCGGTAGAATAACTGGCAAAGGTGTGGTACTTCCCCAGGCGGACTCTAGCAAGAGTACCACTACAAAAAAAAACTGAGAGTTGAATTTATTTCTGCAGCTGACATGGCAGAAGCAAAAAAAATGTTGATAAAGTGCATCACAGTCTATGGCATAAGATGTGAAATTAGAAATCGATTTGCCTGTTCCCATTGATTGGTGAAATTTCCAGACTTTTGCAGGATGTTTGTCATGTACAGAGGACAGAGGTATATGATGAACATCCATGGAATATGATGGCGTATTGCATCCCTACTCTTAACACCCTTAACTTCTTATTGCAGCTAAAATAAGATAAGGAAATTCTGTTCATTAAGGAGCCCCTTTCCGACGTACATCAACACTCACCTTCACTACTCGTGTTTCTCTCCCTGCCCAGCCAAATCTGTTATGAGCCTACTAGTGCAGCTTTAGATACTCGTTCTAGTATAGTTCTTACTGTACTTCTGGACTTCGTAGAAAATACCAGAACAAAAAATCTTACAACATGTAATTAGGCCAAGACTGAAAGTGTAATTGAAGCAAAGGAAATGGAGCATGTAAGTTACAGTTGGTCTAGTCGGGAGAAACGGCGAGCTTCCGATCCAGAGCCCTGGGTTCAACTCCCACGCACCACTGTCTTATCGAAGTCATGTGCGTAATGCCGCTAACTTAAAACGCTGAAAGAATACATCGTGAGGAAACTGATATTTACTGATATGAACTTCGAATTTTTCGGGGTCATAATATTTTATGTCCTTATCCTTACCAAGCCGCTCTGGACCAGCGTGGTGAACTATGGCCTTGACTCTCTCTTTGCGAGAGACGGCCAGAGTCCCAGCAGTGGGTACATTTAGTAGGCTGGTTACGTTGCCTACAAAGTGCTGCGCAGTTTGGCAGAGTTGTAAGCAAATGTATGTGTGATTTAATTAAAAAAAAACTTCACACTTCATTAGCCGAACCTCGCGTTACGCCGATTCACGAGGAATGTATAGAATTTACGTAAATCTTGCGTAACGTACAGAAAATGATTTATACAGAGACCAAACTTTGATCTTAGTCGGAGAAAGGAGAGTTGTACCTTCAGAGCTTTTCCTGACGAACTTCTTCTTCAAGGAAAAGTTTAAAATGGGTATAGTTTGCTACCGCGAGGCAGTAATGTGCAAACATCATTGTGTTGCAGTTTGAAGTGCAATGTTTCCAGAGAAATTACAGATTAATCAACATCTACCAAGTCTACCAAGACGGCCATTTGTAATTTTATAATCTGTGTAGTAGTGAATCCTGCGAAGGTCGTCCTGTTGTTTTAGTACTAAGCTGAATAAATTATAGTTAAAAACCACGAAATCCCATATTGTTTATACCACGGTACATACGCGAATACGTCAAATTCATTTTATTTATATAATTATGTCGTAGTAAGATTTGATAAAACGCGTTTTAGTAAAAACCGTATAGAATAAGATCCCAGGGCCGCCAGACGTCACGTATTTTCTGATGAACGAAATGTATACCATTGAGTAGAGTTAGGACGTACTAAGAACACATGCTTACCCGCTAACCTGCTTAGACGGCCTATTTTGAAATATGGGGTCCCAGTGCAAATATTTGTGTGATAAATAGAAATATTGGGAAATACTGGGAATCGAACCCACGATCCTCGGCTTCGTAGTCGAATTTTCAACCAATCAGAGAAGATTTATTTACGTAGCTAAATAATAGAACTTTTGCATAGCTAATACCTAATTCTCCGTGTTTTCGCGGAATCTCTAGGGTTTTTGCAAAAACGTGGGTCATCGAATCTTCCTACGACTTGTATAAGTAGCGGATAGAAGCCAGAAATGAATAGACGATGAATCAGATGACATATAATATGATACAACCGATTAAAAGCTAAAAATGAAAAAAGAAGAAGACTTTATCAGCGGACGATTATTATCATTGTATAAATTCAGACCAATGGAAACTGTGTTGCCAGACATATTGCATGCCCCTAGAAGAAGAGGCCAGTTTGTATGGGTCAACTTTTTAAAATGTTTTGTATCACCTTATCTTACCTGCAAACAGCAATAAAGATTTTTGTGTTTGTATTTCATCATCATCAGCCGCAAGACGTCCACTGCTGAACATGGGTCTCCCCCCCCTAGATTTCCACAACCAACGGTCCTGCGCAACCTGCAACCAGCGGTTTCCAGCGACCTTTGTGAGGTCATCTGTCCATCTAGTGGGAGGCCGTCCAACACTGCGTCTTCCGGTTCGTGGTCGCCACTCGACAACCTTTCTTCCCCATCGGTTGTCAGTTCTGCGAGCGATGTGGCCTGCCCATTGCCACTTCAGCTTGCTTACTCTTTGAGCTATGTCGGCCACTTTCGTTCTTTTGCGAATATCCTCATTACGGATTCTGTCGCGCAAAGAGACTCCGAGCATAGCTCTCTCCATAGCTCGCTGTGTGACTTTGAGCTTCGTTATGAGGCCTACAGTGAAGGACCACGTCTCAGTTCCATAAGATTGTAATTGTATTGTTGTGTTTGTATTTATTTGTAGCGTATTCCATCGCTCGATCGCCCACTATGACAGTGGCACGGTATCTACTGTGTATGCCCAGTTAGCCAACTCCCACACTAGGCGTGTGTCAGTGTGTTTATTTATGGTGCGACCTCTGAGAACCAGAGGTCCGTTATGACGCGACAAGAAAAAAATGTGCCTCGTATATTATCGATGCAGTGAATCATGACATTTATTTTCAAATTTTAATCGACTTCAATAAAGGACCAGATTCTGAATTCGGTTGTGTTTTTTAACACGCTTTTATTACCTTCACTTGTAACTAACTATGTATGTAAGAAAATCATGGAATCTTAATTTGACCCACTTCCCGGTCTTCGATTAGGATGAAATTTTGCACACGCTCTGAGTTCTGTTGACAATCCATGACTAGCTAAGAAACGTCATTACAAATCCAATATGGCGGCCTCCCCAAGATGGCGGACTGGCTGTTTGAAATCCACCCCCATGATGGATATCAAATAACAGGGTTTGCTGTCGGGAATACGAAAAAAATAGTCACATACTCAAATCCAACATGGCGGACATCCAAGATGGCGGATTGGCTATTTGAAATGCCTCATGATATGGGTATTAAATGAAAGGGTTTGCTGAACGGGATACTCTTGTAATTTTTTGTCCGTGCTAAAAGCGTGTTTTTTAGTTTTTTTAACTATTGAATTTATTTTTGTATGTTACGCGATACAGGCGCGGTCCGCGGGGTTACAGAATCGTAATTTTACTCGACATATCTGTTGGGGATTTTGCTGCTATTACTTTTGTGTTTTTTAAAATAATAAGTGACGAGACGAGCAGTACATGTGCCTGATGGTAAGCAACATGCCTGCCACATAACAGCATAGTGACACGCAGCTATTGGAACACGAAGAGTCCAAATCATTACCTAGCACTGCACTGCGCCCATCACCCAGAGATCTAAGATGGTATATCTCTAAGCCCTGTAATTTCTCTGGAAACATTGCCCTTCAAACCGGAACAGTATTGTTATCACATTACTGTTTGGCGGTAGAATAACTGGCAAAGGTGTGGTACTTCCCCAGGCGGACTCTGCTAGGAGTCCTACCACTACAATAAGAACTACCCACTGCCTGAGTGTGTTTTACCGATCGTTACAATCTTGGTGTCTTCAAATCGAGAGTGAATCGGTTTCTTCTAGGTTAACACGCTCCATCGTAGACCGCATCGTCGCTTAACATCAGGCGAGATGGCGAGATTTTGCCCTCAAATGGCATCTACTGCCAGGTCTTTAGGCTAGCGTGGTGGAATAATAGCCTAGTTAAGGCTATTTTGCCGCCATTTAATCCCCCATTTCGGCCTAGTGCGTGTTGGCAGATGACGCATGACCTCGATAGATTCTTGGAACATTCTTCGTTCATTTGGTTTCTTCACGATGTTTTCACTGTGATTTTTAGATCGGTCGGGAAGATCAACAAGTGTGCATAATACACAATGGTTCATGTGCCGTTTGCAATCCTATTGTGGATTCCATCCGGCAGGATTGAATGCCTAGTTCTTTCGTAGCAACGCTATTGTATTGAAAACAGCTCAAATGTGGGTTTTATAACATCGGTATAAGATTGATTTTGGATATACATATGGAGATAAGATAAGAGATTTTAAACCAACATAAATTATGTTGGTTTGTCTGGGTGACGAGCGCAGAGTAGTGCTAGGTGATTTGGACTCTTCAAGATCAAATAAGTAAGTCGCCTGGTCTAGTCGGGAGAAAGATTGGTGATCCAGAGCCTCGGGTTCAAATCCCACGCGCACCACTGTGTTTTCCAAGTCATATCCGTAATAGCGCCAACTTAGAAACGACGGAGAAAACATCATGAGGAATCCGACGTGTACATAGAATCTTTCGAGGTCATGTGTCATCCACCAATGTACGCACTGGGCCACTGTTGTGGATTATGGTCTTGACTCTCTCTTTTCGACAGAAGGGCCCGAGTCCCAGCGCTGGGAACATTTAGTGGGCTGCTTATGTTTATAAATAGCTGTGTGTTACTGTGCTGTTATAGCAGACATGTTGCTTACCATCAGGAGCATGTCTTACTCGTCCCGTTAAACGTTTTCCGGAACACAGTAATGTTTGCACACTACTGCGTGGCGGTAGAATACCTAGCAAAGGTGTGGTACTTCCCCAGGCGGACTATGCAAAGAGTCCTACCACTACTAAAATTTTGTTTAAAAGTTGTGGATATCATAAGCTTTAAAATGTATTGTTATTTTTTACTGAACGAGTTTCATGAAATTATGTACATATACAGGGGGTTTCGGGGACGATAAATCGATCTAGCTAGGTTTTATTTTCTTAAAACATAATTTTATGCATGTTTTTAGACAATGAAAAACTCCTACAATGTCATTAGAATACGATAACTTATTTCGCCACTGTTCTTAAAGTCTAAATGGCTCAGACGGAATATGCTCACCCTCGGAGACAACAGGCCCCGGTTCGAATCTGGGTGATTACTTTTCTTTTTGTTCTTTTTTTTTACTTAGCGCCTTTTAGTAGGTCTAAGTAAGTCATCACTTCGTAATTCGTACCTGCCTAAATATCATTTAAAAAACCGAGCAAAGCTCGGTCAACCAGGTACTCTATCTATTTATATCAGGTAGTGGTTCCAATATTTCAGACTGAGCTAATATCAGAATACTGAATTCTTTAATCGTTCGGTGCGGATCAATTGGATACGCGCAATTTGTGTCGTCCATTGTGTTGGTCTTGCTCCATTTAGCTCTGCTGTAGCACAAACTTATCCGATACGATGTATGGCGTCGCCACACCCTGGACACTCGGTCAGATCTCCATACAAACGGCGCTGTCCCTTAAACCTCGTTTTCTGCTAACATTATAGCAGGGATGTAACGGAAGTGACTTTATCGGAACCGAAGGCGGAGTCGGTTTTTAAATTTGATTTATCGGAGTCGGAGGCATATCCATGGTCAGAAGTGGTGCACGAGACAGATTTTTACTGGGGGTAATTAAAACATTATTAAGACAAACTTTTTTCATTTTGATTTTAAAATAAAAACAAACAATGAAACAATAATAGCATGTTTCCAACTAAACAAGAAATTAAAGCAGACGACTCGAATCCCATCCCAATCCCAAAGTATCATATGGGTATAGAAGAACAAATGCAGTCTTATCTGAGTCTAAGAAGTCAGCTTGTTACAGTCAAAGGTTATTTATCCAAACCAGTCACGGTAACATCCGGAGTACCACAAGGCAGTCATTTAGGACCTTTACTTTTCGTAATTTTTATTAATGATCTCATTGGCTCACTCTCTTGTCCATGTCTTCTTTACGCTGATGATCTAAAAATTTTTAATATAAACAAAGATCGTACAGATGCCTCCAGGCTGCAAAATGATCTTAATATAATCTTAGACTGGTGCGAACGGAACTATATGCAACTAAATATCAATAAATGTCAAGTTATCACTTTTACCAGGAAAATAAATAAGATTGTCGTAGACTATATGCTTAACGAATCGATCCTTACAAGAAAATCTATTGTGAAAGACTTGGGTGTTATGTTTGATGACAAACTTACGTTCCATAACCACTATGAATACATTGTGGAACGAAGTTCACGGTTGCTTGGCTTTATTTCGAGAACCACTAAGAAGTTTCGTCAAACAAAGAGTTTCCTGTATCTTTACTACACTCTCATCCGTAGTATACTGGAGTACAACTCATCAGTCTGGTTTTTTCTACAATGTACACAGTGATAGGATAGAGCGCATTCAAAAACGATGCCTAAAAATTATGAGTTACAGATGTGGCATGGGTCGCAAGCTCCCATCGTACAATGATCGTCTACAATATTTTCACGTTACCTCCCTTAATATTCGTCGTAATTATATTGATCTTGTACACTGTTGCATAAGATCGTACATTCTTCGATTGACTCCCCAACCCTGCTTTCTCTTTTAAATTTTAATACACGTTTCCGGTTTCGTAATCGTAATTATAATACCTTCAGTTTGCAAGTTTTACCAATAATACATCTTATTATAATCCCATAGTCAGAATGAGTCGCCAATACAACGAAGTCCTTGTCTCCTATAGGGACATTGATATTTTCCACTTAAAGTTATTCCAATTTCAGAGGATAATCAAAGAAATTTTACACTTTAATCTAAAAGAATAATAACCCTGTTGTGCTTACTGGAAATATTATTATGAGTTTTTTTTTATTTTGTTTATACATTAATTGTTTCACACTGTTAATATATTTATCTGTTGTGTTTTAATATTCTATGTTTATATCTTATTTATCTACTGTTTTAACGCATGTTAGTTTTTAGTTTTAAGTTCAGATATGTTGGCCTAAGTTTCTTTATGTATTATCACTAATGTAATGTTATTATTATCAAACCACTGAATTTAAATAATTGTTGTTTCTAGGCCCACATAGTTTGGAATGTAATACAGTTCTGTACAGTACACTCTTATGTTATAGTTTATATTTATTACATTCTGTTTTGTGTGCTCATTGAATTAATAAATAAATAAATAAATAAATGCATATTAAATGAACAAAAGCTGTGAAACAAAATGAATCAAATGAGTTGACTGCAAAAGTAGTTTATTAGTTAATGTGTTATATACTTTACGAAGCTTTGAAGCTTCATCTCCGTCCAATCTATTTATAAACGAGTCGTAGATTAAGCTACCGTCACTAAAAAAAGTTGTTCGCTGCCGAGCCAAGTGGGCACGATAAATATTGGCGGGCAATTTATTTCAGGGGTTGGTATTTTGTTTCTTGATTTACTGTCCACCAACATAAGGGATTATCTGCTCCGTAACATCCCTGCATTATAGATAAATTTATTTCCTCCTCGTAAAAAAAAATCTACATGATTTGCACATGTACTAAATGCAGAATAACTCATCAGGCCTAGTACGGCGGTCGTGATAACATCAACTGACAATTGTGATTACGAGAATTGTATTGCGCTCTGTCGCCCGCACAAACACAGGACGCGAGCTCTGTGCATAATAATGCAGTGGATTATAACCGCTGCGTGACACTGCGCGTGTTTCGTTGTCAACTTATAAATAAATATTGGCGGACAATTCACACACGACACCATCTGTCCCCAAACTAAGCAAAGCTTGTACTGTCCGTCTACCGACACCACTAAAAGTGGTGCCCCTACCGAATAAATCCCCCACAGGGTTCTCCGGCATGGTAGTGAGTCAAAGTCGCGGGGTCACTCTTCGCACTCACCCACTCTCCGACGACTCTGACCCAACGCCGGCACCCTTGCGGGCCCGCCTCGTGGGGGCATGGGACCGCCACATTTGGCTCCAGTAACGCACCGGAAACCACCGGTGGAGTGCCGGCGGCCCTAAACGCCCGACGCCCCAGGCCTTCCACGTGGAGGCGGGGTGTGAGCCCGAGAGGCTCGACCCCGTGTCCTCTACCTTCTCCGCGGAGGAGCAAGAGGATCCATCTCGCTCCTCGGTCTCCCTCCGCGACATGACTGTCTCGCAGAAGAAGACCACCGCCTACCACGACCTCTCACTTTCGAGCATCTTTGCTAAGGTCGGCAGTGAGAGGTCCGCCCCCATTGAAGTATTTATAATAGCATTTTTCTATAGAACAACCGTAACTTGAATGTTGATGTTGGAGTGTCATATATATTATAGCAGCATAATTAATAATTATTTATTTATAGATCGTATTATATGGATAAGGCAAACCAGGTAAAACAATTCTTGTTCTAATGAATCACTAATGTTGTTAGGTTACCTACGCACAAGCAATTTTTTTTTCAATAATGTAGAGTGACGAGACGAGCTGATCACGTGCCTGATGGTAAGCAACATGCCGGCCACATAACACACAGTGATACGCAGCTGTTGGAACATGAAGAGTCCCAATCACTACCTAGCACCGCACTGCACTCGTCACCCAGAGATCTAAGATATCATATCTCTAAGCTCTGTAATTTCTCTGGAAACATTGCCCTTCAAGTAGAACAAAAATAATGAATAGAAAATATAAAATATTGAAACTAATCTCCGAATAACAATTTATTTGTAAATACTTAGATAAAAAAATCGTTAGATCGATACAATGCAACATCGTACGCTACAGTCGTAACTCGGCAACGGAATCCTCGTTCACGCTCCACTTACCATCAGGTGACATTGCAGTACATCTGCGGATCAAGTTCACGGACCTCCTCGTCCACTCAGTACGAACTAACTATTCAGTACGACCAACTTATTTGTAGAATTTAGTGATGGCGCCACGATCGAAAAGTGTTGCCACATATAACAAAATTAGACAACTTCTGTGTTCTGTTTTCTTTTTAGTTTTGATGCGGACTATGATGGAGCGTGGTTACCTAGAAGAAACCGATTCACTCTCTAGTTGAAGACACAAAGATTGTAACCATCGGGTAAACCCACTCGGGCTACGTATTCTACAGCCTGGACGTTCTGATCACAAAAGTACAGTCAAGTCTCTTAGGTACCCGTAATTAATTTGTATTCCTCCTTGAGGTGTTTGTGCTATATGCATAGTTAGTATTTAGTATAATAACCTTTTTTTAACCCCCGACCAAAAAAAGGGGTGTTATAATATAAGTTTGACGTCGATGTCTGTCTGTCTGTCTGATGTTCTTAGCTATGCTTGGTTAATATCGATTCAAGATGGCCGCCTCCACAAAATGGCGGACAAAATATTTCTTCACAACCTACCTCAATATGGGTATCAAATGAAAGGGCTTGACTAGTAAAATACAACACATAATAACAAATTTCAAATCCAAGTTGGCCGCCACCATAAAACGGCAAATTATATTATTTTTTCACTGCTACCACAATATGGGTATCAAATGAAAGGGTTTGACTAGTAGAATACTTTGCACTATGACAAATTTCAAATCCAAGATGGCCGCTACCACAAAATGGCGAAATACATTTCTTTTTTCACAACTCCCTTAATATGGGTATCAAATGAAAGGGCTTGACTAGTAGAATGTTGTACAGATAACAAATCCGAGGTAGTCGGGGGTTAATCAAAATTATTAAATTTTGTTCTTGTAATTAGCGGTCTACCTAGCTTTTGGACTCAGCTCAGCTCTACATGCACAAAACTAATTGTTTTACCAGGCATAATGCATGCCTCTCGAAGAGGCTAGTTTGTATGAGTCAACTTTTAAAATGTTTTTTATAATCTTATCTCACCTGCAAACAGCAATAAAAATATTTCTATTAGACTGTAGGAATAACTCTACACTGCACGAAATAATCGCTGTCAAGTGAACATGTACGTGCCTTACTATAAATAATTAATGAGTTTAATAATATATACTTAGATTAAAAAACACGTGTCTGGAATTATGATTTGCTACCTCGTGACGGCGAGGTGACATGCAATTCGCATGCGCCGGCCGTGACGATACACACAGGGGTACGCAGAAATGAATACCAATGCGAAAGGGAGTCGAAATCAGCACCGACAAAGCTTAGTCATGGCTAAGTCAAGTTTACGTTACGTTAGTGAGTTTTAAACGACATCAAAAAAGCAAGAGTGTCTATATTCGGTTGTATGTTAAAGTGAAACTTTTATTCATCATCATCAGCCCGTGTTCGCCTACTGCTGGACGTGGGTCTCTCCTATAATACGCCACTCGTACTTCTCGTAACTCGAAGAAGCGGCACCGTTTCACGGTGGATATTCCAAAGACACGGACAAAGAGGTTTGACTCTACGTATGTGATAAGAACGTCTAGGCTGTGGAATGAGTTGCCTGAGTGGGGTTTTCCCGATAGGTGTCTTCTAATCGAGAGTGAATCGGTTTCTTCTAGGTAAACACGCTCCATCGTAGACAGGCGAGATGGCGGTCAAGTGTAAACCTATTAAAGTTCAAAAAAAAAATACTCAGCCTGATCCTCGGTCTTCCGTCTCCAACCGCCACCAGCTACCTTTCGTATATCGTCACTCCATCTAGTCTCTGGACGTCCTACACTTCGTTTACCGATTCACGGTCTCCACTCCAAAACCACAAAAATTGGACTCTCGTTCCACAATAGGGCGACATCGTTTCATGGTTGATGTTCCAAAGATACGAACGAAAAGATTTGACTCCATGTTTGGGATAAGAACGTCTAGCTTGTGGAATGCGTTGCCTGAGTGGGTTTTCCCAGATGGTTACAATATTGGTGTCTTTAAATTGAGAGTGAATCGATTTCTTCTAGGTAAATAGGCCCAATCGTAGATCGCATCGTCGCTTAACATCAGGTGAGTTGGTGGTCAAGTGCGAACCTATTATTGTTTTAAAAAAAACCGCCTACCCCAACGGTTATCGGGCCTGTGACCTGGCTTTTGCCGCTTCTTTTTGCTAATACGATGAGCTATGTCACTTTAGTTGATCGGAAACTTTCATTACATCGCCCTCAAACTTTTTCAACCATTTATAAGCATGTCGCGTGACGGTCGGCCGTGGAATAGGGGTAAAGTGACAGGCGCTCGACAGAGCAGCCGAGACCAATATGGCGGCGTTACTCGTTAAATTACTTAATTTACTTAAATCGAATATTTGTCGAAACATTTTTAGTTCAATGTCTACAATGCGAATAAAAAATTCACTTTTTTGATGGGTTTTGTATTTTAAGAGAAAATAAAATATTTCTAAATTATTTCTTTACTGGCGACCTGCCCTAGCTTCGCACGGCTGCAATGCTGATACTAAATATAAGTACCTACTAATAAAATTCCGGTCCGGCGGCAAGACGTTTCGTTTTACGTAGTCACATAAGTCACAGTTTTTTGTGATGGATATCTTTTTTGGCGCGACGGACGCATGCAATGTGTTGATTGATGGAACGAAACGTGTTTCACACCAAAGATGCTGACAGCGGTTTGTTTATCTTAAATTCTCCATAATCCGAATTTTGTGGACATATGTGGTCGACTCAAAATCAATATTTTTAAATTATATGTTTAGTTAGACGAAACCATTCAATCTCGACTTTTTCTAAAATGAATCAACTCCATAAATTCGAACCCCGTTCGTGAGATTTGTAATTTGAGTTTTTTTTAACCGATTTCCAAAAAGGAGGTTCTCTATTTCTTGTATTGGAAGAAGAAAAAGAAAATAGGGATGAGTAGGGGACATTTTCAACCTAATTCTTGCGATTCCGATTTTTCTAAGCTACCACCTCCCGGCCCAAAGCCTCCACCATAGCATTTATGTCCATCACTCTTGACTTGAAAACATTAAGATTGTACCCATTAGATAAACACACTCTGGAAACGCATAGCACACCCTAGATGTTTTTATCACAAAAGTAGAGTTAAGCCTCGTTTGAGTCCTCCAGGAACGTCACCCATGAAACGATGTCTCTTTCAATGGTGTTCAGCTGTTATTATTAAAGTTTACCCTTGCGTAGCAGGAGCGGGCCGGTAGTCGTTTAATATGATTATAGCTCATCTCTTTCGGCTTAGGACATACGTTTTGCGTAACCTCGAATACATTGTCATCTTAATTGTTAATTTATTATTTATTAATAATAATTGCATTAAGTCACGTAATGTTACAGGTTGATTGATCCAGTCATCATTATCCATAGCCATTTTACATTGTTACAAAGAGGCTCTAGACTCTACTTTTGTGAATAAGAATGTCTAGGCTGGAATGCGCTACCTGAGTGGGGTTTTCCCGATGGTTATAATCTTGGTGTCTTCAAATCGAGAGTGAGTCGTTTGCTTCTAAAAAGCACGCTCTATCGTAGACCGCATCGTCAATTAACATCAGGCGAGATGGCGGGCCAGCATTAACCTATACAAGAACAAAATTAAAAAATTTTGATTAACCCCCTACTACCTCGGATTTGTTATCTGTACAACATTCTACTAGTCAAGCCCTTTCATTTGATACCCATATTGTGGTAGAAGTGAAAAAAAAAAAATTCGCCATTTTGTGGTGGCGGCCATCTTGGATTTGAAATTTGTTATTATGTATTGTATTTTACTGATCAAGCCCTTTCATTTGATACCCATATTGAGGTAGGTTGTGAAGAAATATTTTGTCCGCTATTTTGTGGAGGCGGCCATCTTGAATCGATATTAACCAAACATAACTAAGAACATCCGCACGGATGTCAACCTTTGAATAAAAAAAACCGCATTGAAATCGGTCCATCCGTTTGAGCTCTACGGTGCCACAGACAGACACACACACAGACAGACAGACAGACATCGACGTCAAACTTATAACACCCCTTTTTTTGGTCGGGGGTTAAAAAGTTAAAAAAAGATATAAACTTGTACACATGTATTGTTAACTATTAACTTAAATAATTAACATCTTATTAAAGGGTGCATCCATAATTTACGTGAAGTACCTAATTTTGAGGATTTTTCGATTTGGGTCCCCTCTTGGTGAGGTTTTGCCCACTTGTTTGTTTTGGTTATGTTACTTGTTGCTACGGACCCCTTCATGGGCGAGCCCGACTCGCACTTGGCCGCTTTTGTGATTTAATTTGACAAAATATTTTTAACATTACCATTATTAGGGTTCCGTAGCCAAAGAGCAAAATACGGGACCCTTATAGATTCGTCATGTCTGTCTGTCTGTCCGTCCGTATGTCACAGCCACTTTTCTCCGAAACTATAAAAGCTATACTATTGTAACTTGGAAAGTAGATGTAATCTTTGAACCGCATTAAGATTTTGATACAAAAAATAAAAAAACAAAAATTTTTAGGGGTGTCCCATGCTTAGAAATTAAACTCAAAAAATTTTTTTTGACCAAACCCATACGTGTGTGTTATTATGGATAGGTCATCAAAAATGATATTGAGGTGTC
This sequence comes from Ectropis grisescens, assembly GCA_017562165.1. Lineage (NCBI taxonomy): Eukaryota > Metazoa > Arthropoda > Insecta > Lepidoptera > Geometridae > Ectropis > Ectropis grisescens. The sequence goes on from CM029796.1 coordinate 2,005,320, forward strand.
TAACATATTTTTTTTTGTAAACTGAATAGTTTGCGCGAGGGACTCTTCCAAAGTGGTAAAAAGTGTCCCCCTCCCTGTAACTTCTAAAATAAGAGAACGACAAGAAAAAATGTATGATATACATTACCATGTAAACTATCAACGAAAATTGGTTTGAATGAGATCTAGTAAGTAGTTTTATTTTAATACGTCATAAATTGACTATTCTTAAAACACTGATTAAAGTAACAACGAACTACAAGAACTTTTATATTATGTTACTTGCTGCTACGGAAGCCTTCATGGGCGAGTCTGACTCGCACTTGACCACTTTTTTTTAAAACATTCTCATTTATAGATTTGTCAAGCATGCGGGCGTGTAATCGATCGAACGAGTCAATAATCGAGTCGTGTTTACTCGATTCTAATCGATTCTTACCGACGCTGTCGTCATGGTTTCCATTTCTAATACTACTACTCAGTTTCCGGTCCAGATATCGCAAAAGTAGTTTATTCGGCTCGTAATTTGGAATGGTATGTTACTATCCGAATCTGATGCCCTAGGATGAATATTTTCGGTACGTCTGTCCGTTTGTTAACCCCAATTTACTTGTAATCGAAAAATACCTCAGTCCTGAAAATCACTGCAAAATTACTACCTCATCGGATACATTTCGGAGAATGTGAGCTGATCTCCGTGATCTATATGGCTTTCATGGTTGACGTTGCAAGGACAAAGATATTTGACTCCACATTTGTGATAATAACATCTAGGCTGTGGAATGCCTGAGTGGGTTTTCCCCGGTGGTTACAATTTTGGAGTCTTCAAATCGAGAGTGATTCTGTTTTATTCTAGGTAAGCACGCTCCATCGTAGACCGGGTCGTCTCATAGAATCAGGCGTATCCATCATTTTGGTGTTTCTAACCCGCGAACCTTGGGCATCAAGCTTCGGTAACGCATCATCATAATCAGCCCACATTCTTCCACTGCTGGACATATGCCTATCCAATAATCCTCGCCTTCACGTTTCCAACCGCCACCAGCTGCCTTCCGTCGTCCATTGTGCACAGCCAGGGTCAGTTTGGATTCGCGGCTTACCGCAGCCCGGGGATTCTTCGCACCCCCTGCCCTGCCGTTACCATAGCCGCCGCCTTGGCCAGGAATAGCAGGGCGGCCGGGAACTAAGGGTCTTTGATTCTGTGTAGTACCTATCAGAAGAGGGTTTTGCCCATAGTCGCCACGCTGGGCATGCGGGTTGGCGACCGCAGGGGCGGAACTTCTTGTACCGGTGTTGTTGCCCGTCACTGGCTGAGATTTTTTTACCCACTCCACAGACTCCGGGGTCCGTGACCTTTGTCATTACAATAACAATTTTTTTACATATTTCTTGGATTAGGAGAAGAAGGGAAAAACAGGTGAGTGTTGTGAACATTTTAGTCGGATTTCGTCTGTTGAGCCGATCACTACCGGTTGGGATTCCGATAGTAATCGACTCAACATCGTCTTTTGCGTAAGCCGCCTCCTCCCGGCCCAGAGCCTCCAGCACGGCCGCATTTCTGTCCTTGATAGCCATCTGCAAGTTGAATTCTCGGATGGTCTTCAGTGATGCAGCTACCGCTCGCCATACAAACCGACCAATGGCGTCATCAGTGTCGTCAGCCTAGTATATGAAGGTCCCCGTGTGCCGTGAGATTGCGACGACCGCATGGGGCACGCTCTCGTGCAGCTTCATGTTTGCCTTAGTATTAATTACGATGACCAACTCGTATGTCAATTCCTGAGCTTCATGGATGGTAAGGATGCGTGTCTACGCCTGCCCTTCTACCGCCTAACTAAGTTGGCCTTCGTTTTGCTAGTGCGGTCTTTATCATTTCAAGCGGAAAGAAAGGAGATTATTATATCAAAGCTAAGACAGTTCTTGGTAGGCGGTAAACCCTCTGGGCACCAGTGCTAACTGCATAGGCCGAATTTACTGAATGTTTTTTTTAACCCCCGACCAAAAAAAGGGGTGTTATAAGTTTGACGTCGATGTCTGTCTGTCTGTATGTCTGTATGTCTTGTCTGTCTGTCTGTCTGTCTATCTGTCTGTCTGTCTGTCTGTCTTATTTTATTTTAAAGTTAATATCCGTGCGGATGTTCTTAGCTATGTTTGGTTAATATAGATTCAAGATGGCCGCCGCCAAAAAATGGCGGACAAAATATTTCTTCACAACCTACCTCAATATGGGTATCAAATGAAAGGGCTTGACTAGTAGAATACTATACACTACAAAAAAATCAAATCCAAGATGGCCGCCACCACAAAATGGCGAATTCTATTATTTTTTTCACTACTACCTCAATATGGGTATCAAACGAAAGGGTTTGACTAGTAGAATACATTGCACTATGACAAATTTCAAATCCAAGATGGCCACTTCCACAAAATGGCGAAATACATTTATTTTTTCACAACTCCCTTAATATGGGTATCATATGAAAGGGCTTGACTAGTAGAATGTTGTACGGATAACAAATCTGAGGTAGTCGGGGGTTAGTCAAAATTTTAATTTTGTTCTTGTAATTGAGTTCACTCATGATCGAGATGGTAAGCGTCGTTGTGTACATTTTCCCGATGTCGGCAATAGATAGAGCTCCGTTAACTAATTACCCATTATGCATGCTGTGTAAATGCTATGCAAAGCAGATGGTAATGTGGTTTTGTCGCTGCGTGTTACTTGTTGGCTTAGAATGTGACAGCAGGCCGGGCTGATGTTGGGTTTTAATGCTGCTACTGGTATGATGGGGGGTCTCCAAACGTCTGGGAATGCCTGGTCGGAATCGGGTTGCAGACAGGGTAATACCTAATATACCATTCTAATTAGTTCGGCAGGTAGATTAAAAAACATGGGACAAGTATTTTTTGTTTTATCGAAAATTCACAAAGATATAGACCATCAGACTTCCGGAGCGGAGTTGTGACGTCACTACATCGAAAAAATCGTACTATAACGTGACGTCATCGAAGCACCTAAGCACTGTGTCCCCGTATTTTTTTTGTTTGTGAAACGTAAGAAAAGTACGTCTACAACAATATTGTTTTATATTATAACTTACGGACTAATAAATTTAGGTTGCGTTCCCAAAGGGTAAAAACGGGACCCTATTATTGAGACTTCGCTGTCCGTCCGTCCGTCCGTCCGTCTGCCACCAGGCTGTATCTTAAGAACTGTGATAGCTAGACAGTTGACATTTTCACAGATGATGTATTTCTATTGCCGCTGTAACGACAAATACTAAAAATAAAATAATTATTTAAGGGCATGTCCAAATGGCTGCGTAGCACCGTGCTGTTATCATCGATATAAATCTAAAGATGTGCCCTGAGCACCTTGAAATCGTTAACAAACTGCGTCTCCGTGTGTAGCGTGAGTAATTTACAACTGCCAATCTACTTGTCCCCTAAAATCGGTAGCGGTGAGGTATGTTGCGGTTCTACTTATTTTGGTTGTTGGCAACGAATAGCGATAGGTATAAACTATCGACACAATCGACTAAAACGAAAAGAGTGAGCTCGCTCTTTCCAACGATAACAAAATATCGTGGGCCTGAAGTTTGGGAGGGCACATCCATTGATTTATATCGATGGCTGTTATGGTCAAGGTTATTGCTCACCATCAGTCCTATGACATGCTTGTTCCGACGTTTAACATTTGTTTTAATGTTAAATGTTAAATTGTGTTTTCGTCAAAGGTTAAGGTTTTACTATCTAAATAGATAATACAAAAATGTTAGGCGCCGAATTTTTAGATAACGAGTATTAAAGTATTTAGAACAGGGATTACAATATCTGAAAAGGTAAACAGAATACGATAATATAGTAAAATGTGAAAATGCTACTTTTAACGATAAATGGAGCTACTAATTTTTATCGGTAATAGATAGTACAGATAAACAATTTAATGGGAATGCAATTAAAAATAAAATACTTCAGAAACGCCTTCAAATAAAATAGCCATAGACAATCTTATCGCTAAGAGAGATTTCTTCCAGGCAACAAAATTTGAAACGTTTAACGATGTTGCTCACGTTATCACGAGAGTGTACCAATTGCAATTTGCATGTTCTAATACGAACTTGCCTTTTTTTTTCTTCAAATCGAGAGCTTGTCAAAACGTATAATAAAAGTCGGACGTAGTCTCGCTAAAACAAAAACTGTGTCACTAGAGTCGACCACATTTGCACGTGTGCGTTGTCAGGTTGTCACTGATAGGCTGACACGCACACGTTACATATATAGCGCGTAATGACCCACTGATGTTTGCGTGTCAGTCTGTATGTGACAGCGCACACGTGCATATCATGTGGCCGACTCTATGGACACAGTTTTTGTTTTAGCGAGACTACGTCCGACTTTTTTTATATGTCCATGATCGAGTAAATCGATTTCTGCTAGGTAATCACGCTCCATCGTAGACCGCAGCATCGTCACATAACATCAGGCGAGATGGCGGTCAAATGTAAACCTATTAAAGTTTAAAAAAACGTGTCGCTTTACATGTAAACAAGTTACAAGATGTAACGTAATAATACCCATTTAAATATTGCCCTTGCGTAAAACAATTCCGCTAATAATTATCATTCTACGACCTTGGTAGGTATATAACACAGGCATGACAAGTTTGTTCACGCATTTGATAAAATCAATGAACCATTAATTGAATAACTTTTCTTCGGAATAATACGATAGTAATTCCCTCATTATATTTCACAGGTATGACAAAGTTATCAGCCCATTTGAGCAAATCAGCGAACTATTAATTGAATAACTCTTCTAAGAGATTCTTCGTCATAATACGATAGTGGTTCCCTCATTCGTTGGTTCTGATAAGTTGGTCGTAATGATAAAATTAGTATCAATATGATTATTGAAGGAAACCGGCCCCCCATTCATGACGTATTCACTTACCTTATTCCTCTCTCTTTCACAGGTGCCCGCGATGAGCGAGACAGAACGTGCGACTCAACCGTCCTTCCCGCCAAATAGTTTTTAAATGCTTGAAATTCCGTTCCAATATGCTCAATTTTTAAACACAAATAATAGTTCCTTTTTTAAAATGCTCGGTGAACGACGTCCATAGTATATAAATAAATTTAAAATAAAGAACGTGGAATTGAAATAGATTTTAGTTACACGGAATTGAAGTCAATTTAGAAGTGAAATGTGAGGAATTGGAAAACGGGAAGATTAGTGTGAAGTGATGCGGTGGTAGCGCCATCTGTGTGTGATGTTTAGTGGAATTGAGTGTAGTGACATCTGTTGAAGCGTGGTTATAATGTGCTGAGATGGAGGCTGGTTTCATACCGGTGACGGGGTCGGGCGGTGCCGGCGCGCCGCCGCCGGCGACGATGGTGGCGCCACCAGCGAATGTTATCCGCGCGCCGGGATTAAAGCGCGGGAAAATGGAGGAGGCCATATCGGACCGGGTAAGTTTTTTTTTTTCACTGAGGAGTTTTCAATACTTAACACTCAATCGTTTATTGCTCCATTTTGTTACAGATAGAAAGAATTACATAGACTTATATTTACATTACGTAGAATTGTAGTGGTAGGACTCTTGCCAGAGTCCGCCTGCGGAAGTAGGTACCGCACCTTGCAAACATTACTGTGTTCCGGTTTGAAGGGCAATGTTTCCAGAGAAATTAGAAATGATGTGGAATCTTCATGTTCCAATAGCTGCGTGTCGCTGTGCTGTTATGTGGCAGGCATTTTGCTTACCATCAGGCACATGTCCTGCTCGTCCCGTCACTCTTTCTTTATTTAGAAAAGATAGATTTGGTACACACTTAAGTCGTAACATATCTTACCCCAATCGCAATTTCAGGATGCAAATTGCAATTCAAGAAAAAATAACATAAACTTTGTTTAATTGTTGCATAAAATGTACACACGTCTAATCATCTAAAAATGTTATTTTCTACAATTATAAAGTTGTCAAAATTACATCACAATTCATACAAAAAGTATACGTCATTTATCTATTACAATAACCCATCCCGAACAGCACCCGGTGCAAAAGTGCCCATTATACTGGCCGCATTGCCTCGTTGGATTGCTATGGCCAGCCTTTGCACCAGGTACGAGCCGGCGCGGGAGTCCCCCGATTTGTCGCGTAATTTACGCCCCAACTCGCTTCATCTAAAATACAAAATACCAAGTTACTATACCGCTAAGCAGTAATATGCTGGAGTTGCTGTTTCCGGTATGAAGGGCGAAGTTTGAGGAGAAATTACCGGATGTAGGGATAAATCATCGTATATCTCTGGGTGACGAGCGCAGTGTAGTACTAGGCAATGATGTGGACTCTTCATGTTCCAATAGCTGCGTGCGGCGCTCCGGCCTCGTAGGTTTGCCTAATATCCGGCATCCGGCGAGTTTCATTATCCATTCCATCTCTAGTGAAAACCACCTTCATGTGGGTGTTAAAGAACATCAAAAGAATTTCCTTTGAAAGAGACGGCCTTTTGACGAAACTAAGAGGGCTTTATACGCCGAGAAATACGTTTTAGTAAGTGGCCTGTTCTATTTATACAATAACCCCCGACTACCTCAGATTTGTTATCTTTACAACATTCTACTAGTCAAGCCCTTTCATTTGATACCCATATTGAGGCAGTTGTGAAAAAAGAAATGCATTTCACCATTTTGTAGTAGCAGCCATCTTGGATTTGAAATTTGTCACAGTGCAAAGTTTTCTACTAGTTACACCCTTTCGTTTGATACCCATATCGAGGTAGTAGTGAAAAAAATAATGTAATGCGCCATTTTGTGGTGGCGGCCATCTTGGATTTGAAATTTGTTATAGTGTATAGTATTCTACTAGTCAAGCCCTTTCATTTGACACCCATATTGAGGTAGGTTGTGAAGAAATATTTTGTCCGCCATTTTGTGGAGGCGGCCATTTTGAATCGATATTAACCAAACATAGCTAAGAACATCCGCACGGATATTAACCTTCAAATAAAAAATACCGCATCGAAATCGGCCCATCCGTTTGAGCTCTACGGTGCCACAGACAGACACACACACAGACAGACAGACAGACAGACATCGACGTCAAACTTATAACACCCCTTTTTTTGGTCGGGGGTTAAAAATATAACATAACGAATAGGTATATGCTACAAGAACATAATAAACATTTTTGATTTACCCCCGACACGTCACGACACGTGGACACGTATGTCGTATGCCACACCAGCTATGGGCAAAAACCACCACTGATGTGGCCCACCATGTCGGCCCAGAAAGAGGAGCGTAAGCGTAACGCCTACAGCAAGGATTGCCCATAATAGCTCTCGATGGAGAATGCTCTCCCAATGGAGGGAGGTAAGAGAGGCCTTTTCTTAACGTTGGGACAATATAGGCTAATATTAATAAACATATAACGAATAGTTAAAGACAATTGCATTTCGAGTAGACTGGCTTCGTGGTTTTAGTTGATAGGAACTCTGACTGCGAAGCCGAGAGTCGTAGGTTCGATTACCACCCAGTGTAAATCTGGCTTGTTTCTCATTTATTTTGCTAATACGATCCATAATACATAATCCTATTAATATCATAAATGTCAATATTTGGATCTTTGTTGCTAAACGTTGTGATGTCTGAAAGGATCGGGCTAAAATTTGGAACATAGATAGATTATAGTCTGGAAAACACATAGGCTAATTTTTAACCCCCGACCAAAAAAAACATATATACGATCGAATTGAGAAAACTCCTTTTTTGAAGTCGGTTAAAAAGGGGTGTTATAAGTTTGACGTCGATGTCTGTCTGTCTGTGTGTGTGTCTGTCTGTGGCACCGTAGAGCTCAAACGGATGGGCCGATTTCGATGCGTTTTTTTTTATTCGAAGGTGACATCCGTGCGGATGTTCTTAGCTATGTTTGGTTAATATCGTTTCAAGATGGCCGCCTCCGCAAAATGGCGGACAAAATATTTCTTCACAACCTACCTCAATATGGGTATCAAATGAAAGGGCTTGACCAGTAAAATACAATACATAATAACAAATTTCAAATCCAAGATGGCCGCTACCACAAAATGACGAAATACATTTCTTTTTTCACAAATCCCTTAATGGGTATCAAATGAAAGGGCTTGACTAGTAGAATGTTGTATAGATAACAAATCCGAGGTAGTCGGGGGTTAATCAAAAGTTTTAATTTTGTTCTTGTTATCCCGGGAACAACGCGAGTAAAACCGCGGGCGCTGCTAGTAATATATAATTCAGTTAAATAAATGTTCACTCGTGCCGTACGGTCTTTATATTAAAGATAGGATTGCTCTTGACCGCCATTTTCCCATAGTGAGTGACAATGACGCGATCTAAGAACGAAAGGGCAGCTTCTCAGTGTGATTGAAATCTCTCCAAACAGTAAACAGAGGTGCGAATTATCTGTCGACGCCCACCCATCACTTTCATATTGAGTCTTATGTCAAGGTTGCTCAAGCCGGCCCATATATGGCCCGCTTACGTATTTCAAATGGCCCGTTTAAATCTATACCTATACATATGTACATAAATAAACCATGCACTGCCCCGCGGTTTTAGCCGCGTTTTTACTTATTTATTTTGTTTTCGCTGAAATTTATTTACCAAAGTAAAAGTTGTCCAACTTACGCCTTGTGACATCAGCTGTCTGCGAAATAAAGTCTCGTTAAAATCGGTTCAGCCGTTACAGCCATTAGCCGCACCGAACAGACACATTTTGACGTGACAACGTCTTATAAATTGGTTTGCCGGGTGACACTTCAAGAAACTGCGTTACGCTCCGCTCACGTTATGCGCTCACAACGAGAGCGAGTGAGAGGCACGCGTCCCTTCCACTCGGGCATGGTTAGCCCGCCTAAGAGCGAGAGACAGACATAAAAAAAGTGAAAGGCACGCGTCCCTTCCGTAAAATTATTTTACCACTCAAAGTCGTTGTCACGTAAAACTTTCGCCCGTATACCGACTTTACAGGCAACCAATTTTTTTTTTTTAATGTAAAAGTACGGCTCTTTACTGCTCAATCATTTCGAAACGCATAAAAACTCGGATCGCAATTTGAAACACAGTTAGAATAATACACGGGCTACTTTGTATCACGCGAAAATAACGAAAACTAGGTGCGGTAAAGCCGTAGGGCGCTAGTGTCAATATTTATAGCGCAGTGGGGCTAGCATTTTGGGCACGATTCCTGCTGACACCGGTTTTCTAGACTAAATTCATGTACATTTTGTAAATAAATATATATAACTAGCTGCACCCTGCCACGCTTCGCTGTGGCACATTGTAATTCAAAAAATTAGATAAAAACAATCCTTGATGCGGATTATATATCATTGTAAAATTTCAGCTAGATCGGTGCAGAACGTTTTGAGTTTTTGAAGCGTACACAAACCAACATAACATTTTTATAAATATAATTAAATATATTTATATATAGATTGATATTTTTAAATCTTATGTGTAATATTTTTTTTAATTCTTCTAGCGCAATCTAATTTATTTGACCCGATTGGTAAAACGGTTGACCATCCTTAGTTTACTTAGATGTGACCAATTCACACCTACGTGTCTAAGAAGATGCAGTAAGTACAAGAGACTTTTCACTGGCAGGTAGTTGATGTTATAAGGAATAAATTAAAACATCACTGTGTTCTGGTTTGAAGGGATATGTCTCCAGTGAAATTACAGGGCACAGAGATAAAATATCTTAAATCTATAAAATATCAAATTTCTTTTTTCTATCGGAATGCTCATAGCTCGAAAAAGCGACATCGTTTCATGGTTGATGTCCCAAAGACACGAACGAAGAAATTTGACTCTACTTTTGTGATAAGAACGTCTAGGCTGTGGAATTCGTTGCCTGAGTGGGTTCTCCCCGATAGTTACAATCTTTGTGTTTTCAAATCGAGAGTGAATCGGTTTTTTCTAGATAAACACGCTCCATCGTAGACCGCATCGTCACTTAACATCAGGCGAGATGGCGGTTAGCGTAAACCTATAAAAGTTAAAAAAAATCTCTGGGTGACGAGCACAGTGCTGCACAAATTTCTGCTTAATGGTAGATCAACTGACAAAGGTGTGGTACTTCCCCAGGCGGACTCTGACTCAAGGGTCCTTCCACTACAAAACTCTACCATAATAAACTATTTTCCTACAAAAAATTATACTGACTTCAAAACTACAAATAGGCACTCAAAAGCAAAACTAAATTAATGTAATTATTATAAGCGCTACTTATTTAAATCTATTTGAAGTCGGTGCTGCATCAGCAAGCTGAAGTGGCAGTGGGCTGGTCATATCTGTCGCAGAACCGATAACCGTTGGGGTAGACGAGTTCTGGAGTGGAGACCACGAATCGGCAAACGTAGTGTAGGACGCCCTGAGACTAGGTGGAGTGACGATATACGTAAGGTAGCTGGTAGCGGTTGGAAACGTAAAGCCGAGGATCGGGCTGAGTGGCGTATTATTGGAGAGGCCTATGTCCAGCAGTGGACGAATGTGGGCTGATTATGATGATGATGATGATGAAGTCGGTGCTAGTCAGGTCAAAAAGCTAGTAGGTAGATTGATACTATGTAGGCATGTGGTAAGTAGGCATAGGTAAGTAGTATCTATCCACTACCTGTTAGACTTGGCTGGCACCGACTTCAAATACATAGAGTAGCGCTTATAATAATTATATTAATTTATTTTTCGCTTTTGAATGCCTATTTGTAGTTTTGATGTCGGTATAATTTTTTGTACGAAAATAGTTTATACCCTTTTTAGTGCAAAACAAATTTTTATTAATGCGTATTTACACAATTTCGTATTGACAGGGTCGAGTTTCATAACATTTGCGAAATCTACAACTACGTCATCCAGAAAATTGTAGGCAAATTTTAGGTTATTTCATATTTCAACAAGAACAAAATTAAAAATTTTGATTAACCCCGACTACCTCGGATCTCGGATTTGTAATCTGTACAACATTCTGCTAGTCAAGCCCTTTCATTTGATACCCATATTGTGGTAGTAGTGAAAAAAATAATGTAATTCGCCATTTTGTGGTGGCGGCCATCTTGGATTTGAGATTTGTTATTATGTATTGTATTCTACTAGTCAAGCCCTTTCATTTGATACCCATATTGAGATAAGTTGTGAAGAAATATTTTGTCCGCCATTTTGTGTAGGCGGCCATCTTGAATCGATATTAACCAAACATAGCTAAGAACATCCGCACGGATATCAACCTTCGAATAAAAAAAACCGCATTGAAATCGGTCCATCCGTTTGAGCTCTACGGTGCCACAGACAGACACACACACAGACAGACAGACAGACAGACAGACAGACAGACAGACAGACAGACAGACAGACCGACAGACAGACAGACAGACAGACATCGACGTCAAACTTATAACACCCCTTTTTTTGGTCGGGGGTTAAAAATCACCCGACCGATTTCGAAAAGATTTATATGGGACCATTCGGGAAGCCTAGCCATCCGAACACAAAAATAAATAAAAAAATCGGCGCGGGGGTTCTCTAGAAATCAGGAATACATAAAAAAAAACATACTTGTCGAATTGATAACCTCCTCCTTTTTGGAAGTCGGTTAAAAAGGTACCTTCATGCGCGTGGCTACCACATTATCAGATCTATGCAAGAACAACATTCCTTCGTGTTAATATTATTGACAGAACACGCTATTTTGTATAATTATGTAGTCTGTTTTGTGGAGCGATAAATTGACCAATTAAGTTACATAATCAATTAAAAATACTAGTTCAATCATTACAATACTAACAGTGGGTTAACTTGAGCGGATATTACATTATCGTTAAACGTAATGGTAATGGACGCAGTGGCGTAGCGTGCCTTGGCGAGGCCTCGTATATAAATTTGTTTAGGGGCCCTCGTGAAGGATAAAGATTACACACAAAAGAAAAAAAATGTTTCCACAAAATTAATGGAATACTCATATACATATCTACACTCCGCAAGGCATAAGCTGAGCTTTGCATTTGTGTGAGTGTACATGGATAGTGTAGGTGTGACAACCGGCCTTAGGCGCGGCGCCATTCTGTCTCGCCGCGCTCCTGCCTGATTGGTGATCACTCACACTAATGCAAAGCTCAGCCTATACCTCGCGGACAAAATTTCAAGCTCCTGCCTGATTGGTGATCACTCACACTAATGCAAAGCTCAGCCTATACCTCGCGGACAAAATTTCAAGCTCCTGCCTGATTGGTGATCACTCACACTAATGCAAAGCTCAGCTTATACCTCGCGGAGTGTATCTGTCTATTTTTCCAAAAAATTTGCAAACAATTCATATTAAATGTTGTACTAAGTATGTATCCTTGTCTTTTTTTTTGGCAAACTGCTGTATTAAATCATTTATTTAAAGCTGATGATGAATTTAGTTATTCTTAAATTTTTACCGTACAATGAGCGTAACGGGACATAACGGGACACTTTTTCGTGCACGCAGCCGGCGTTCACCGATTTATTACCGATTTATATTACCGTGCTTTCGGTTTCGAATACCCAGCCACTGTTAAGCTACTGTTAATCCCAGGTAATCGGATACCTTCAAGCGGTCCACGATCCTACACGGATCACTGATCCAATCAACGACCGGACTATTCATTATTTGTTTTTGACGTGACAACGTCTAATAAATCGGTGAACGCCGGCTGCATGCACGAAAAAGTGCCCCGTTATGTCCCGTTACGCTCATTGTACGCTTGCGCCGTATCTATCAATGTTTTGTTGTAACGTTGTTACGTTATACTATCGTGACAACGTCTACGTCAAAAATTGGTTGTTTTTTTTTTTTTTACTTTAATAGGTTTACACTTGACCGCCATCTCGCCTGATGTTAAGCGACGATGCGGTCTACGATGGAGCGTGTTTACCTAGAAGTAACCGATTCACTCTCGATTTGAAGACACCAAGATTATAACTATCGGGAAAAACCCACTCAGGCAACTAATTCCACAGCCTAGACGTTCTTATCACAAACGTAGAGTCAAACCTCTTTGTCCGTGTCTTTGGAATACCCACCATGAAACGGTGCCGCTTCTTCGAGTTACGAGAAGTACGATAGTAAAAAGGGCAAGGTGGTATAAGATCGTGCAGATCAGTTGCACACTATCCGAAGTGTATCCGATAAAAAACCGATAAGCTAGCAATTTTGCGGCGATGTTCAAGACTTTGAAGTCTTTTTCGCGCTAGAATGTCTTTGCCTATGAGCCTTTTGACACGCCTCTCGATCGATTCCAGAGCCTCAAGCTGATACTTAGCCGATCCATCCCAAAGGTGCGAACAGTAAAGTGTCTGTAAAGTCGGGTGGTTTACAGACGATCTTAATTACTTAAATTTGGAACACTTAAATTATAGTCTGGATGTCTGGAATGTAAATAGGCTACGTAGATACTTTTCATCCCTGAAAAGAGAACTACTCGGATGAAACCGCTAGTTTTTAATAAACGTCCGCCTGGGAAGTAGTACCATACCGTTGCCAGTTATTCTACCGCCAAACAGTAATATGTTCCGGTTTGAATGGCAATGTTTCCAGATAAATTACAGGGCTTAGAGATATAATATCTTAGATCTCCGGGTGACGAGCGCAGTACAGTGCTAGGTAATGATTTGGACTCTTCTTGTTCCAATAGCTGCGTGTCACTGTACTGTTATGTGGCAGGCATGTTGCTTACCATCAGGCACATGGCCTGCTCGTCTCGTCACTCTTTATATAAAAAAACGCATCTCTTTCGGATCGATACACACTGTGAGTAACCCTGTATACTGAGGACGCGAAAGAAGATGTGATTTTCTCAAGGTGCGTAATACCTACGGGAGGCTCCCAGGTTTGTTGCCTACGTTTAGTAAACCATCGTAACTGAACTATAAACTATCCCATCGCTGGGCTTAGGTATCTATGTAATAAGACTAGCAGCACCCCGCGGCTTTACTCGTGTAATTCCCGGACTCGTTATTATTCCGCAGTGAATTAATATTAGACTACCCCGTCTACAAAATTTATGGGTCATTTGAACCACCAGGAGACCTATGTAGAAAGATTGAAGGGCAATGTTTCCAGAGAAATTACAGGGCTTAGAGATAACATCTTAGATCTCTGGGTGATTAGCGCAGTGCAGTGCAGTGCTATGTAATGATTTGGACTCTTCATGTTCCAATAGCTGCGTGTCACCGTGCTGTTATGCGGCAGGCATGTTGCTTACCATCAGGTACATGTCATGCTCGTCTCGTCACTCTTTATTTAAAGTAATAAACTATTTTCGTACAAAAAATTAAACCGACTTCGAAACCACAAATAGGCACTCAAAAGCGAAAAATAAACTAAAATCATTATTATAAGCGCTACTCACTCATATATTTGAAGTTGGAATAGTAATGAAAAATATAATATAATTCGCCCTTTTTTGGTGGCGGCCATTTTGGATTTGAAATGTGTGTGTGTGTGTGTATAGTATTTTACTAGTCAAGCCCTTTCATTTGATACCTATATTGAGGTAGGTTGTGAAGAAATGTTTTGTCCGCCATTTTATGGACGCGGCCTTCTTGAATCGACATTATTAACCAAACATAGCTAAGAACATCCGCACGGGTATTAACCTTGAAATAAAAATAAAATTATTATACCATACAATAAAAATAATCAAATTTACAAATTAAACACGCCGTCGAGATCACTACTGCGCGGCATACCCAGAATGCTGGCAGCGTTGCCTCTTTGAATAGCTAAACTCAGCTTTTGGGCAAAGTAGGCGCCAGCTCTGGGATCTCCTGAAGCGAGGACCAAACGTTTCATCCTACATAGGTATCCTGGTGGTTCAAATTACCCATCAATTTTGTTCACAGGCCTGTAGTCTATACTTTTCTACTTCCTATCAAATACTGTAGGTCCTCAATATGACTCCGTAATATGGGTTCGATTCCCACCCAGTCCAAATATTTGTGTGATGAATTCAAATGTTTGCACTGTGTCTGGGTGTTTCTATGTATAATAAGTACTATGTATTTAGAACTATATAAGTGTTGTATCAGCTATCTGGCCGCCATAGTACAAGCTTTGCTTAGTTTGGGGTCAGATGGTGTTGTGTGTGAATTGTCCACAAATACTTATTTATTTATTTATCAAATACTGTAGCTCCTCAATTTGACTCATAATCTCATCGAACTCTTAAAAACGCAGAAGCGGCAAACGCGCTTCTACTATGGCGATGCAAAATCAGGTGACGTCTCCTGATTTAGTCTCAGTTGCAACAAGGAGTTGTGTACGTTCGATGACAATTGTGTACGTTCGCTGACAATTCAATTTTCAAATTTTTCAAACAAATGTTCGCCACGTTATGTTGTCTTTAGATTATGGCATACCTCATCTTCGTTTCTTTAATTATATCGATGCATAATCTTCAAAGATTTTGGTGTCAAAAAGTCCACTGTAAATTGATCTCTGATTATTGAAGTATCATATTGACTCCTAGATCAAATTATATTGGAGACTAGTCAATCCTATGAATTGTTTTTTCATATTCCACGAGATGTTCAGAAGAGCTCGAAAACAACAGTTATTGGACATATCCGCTGTTACCAGTCGCAAATACTGCATATGTAGTCGGTGCTGTGGTAAAATGAAATAATAAGGATTTCTGGGCGAAAACAATAACAAATATGTATCTTACCAATATTATACACACAGATTCTATCAATAAGTTTTTTTTAAATAAAGAGTGACGAGACCTGATGGTAAGCAACATGCCTGCCATATAACAGCACAGCAACACGCAGCTATTGGAACATGAAGAGTCCAAATCATTACCTAGCACTGCACTGCGCTCGTCATCCTGAGATCTAAGATGTTATATCTCTAAGCCCTGTAATTTATCTAGAAACATTGCCCTTCAAACCGGAACACAGTAATGTTTGCACATTACTGCTTGGCGGTAGAATAACTGGCAAAGGTGTGGTACTTCCCCAGGCGGACTCTGCTTGAAGTCCTACCACTACAAAACCTACTACTCAATATACTAATATAATAAAGCTGAAAAGGTTTTTTGTTTGAACGGCGCTAATCTCAAGAACTACTGGATCGATAAAAAAAAATATTCGTTTTACCGTTGGATATGTACGTGATCCTTAAATGGTATAAGGGTATATTGTATTATGTACTACGGGCGAAGCCGGGGCGAACCGCTAGTATAAATAATTTTGGAGTCTTCAAATTGAGAGAGAATCGATTTCTTCTAGGTAAGTGCGCTCCACCGTAGACTGCATTGTCGCTTAGACGAGATTAGCGGTGAAGGGTAAACCTAGTAAAAAAGGTTTTTTTTGTTCAAATAGAAGTAATTTTCTTAAGTATCATAAAAATGATTTTGTATTTATTTCAATACTAGAATAGACCCGCGCTTTTACCCGCAAAAATTCCGTTTCCGTAATTTTTCTCGAAGAAAAAAGTAGCCTATGTGCTATTTCACACTATAATCTGTTCTAAATTTCAACTTATTCCGTTGACCGTTCCGACGTGTTTGAGCAACAAACATCTAAAGTCTTGCATTTATAATGTTAGTAGGATAACGTTAGTATTGTGATTCCTTCAAAGCACCAAGTCGCAGCATAATTCCAAGCATCCGTTTAATTCGAATCACATTCTTAGTTCCCACCCACACCTAGCTCGGTCCGACTGTTGCCAGATTGGAGGGATAACCCCTAGATTTGGGGGGTTTTAATAGCAATGGGGGAAATCTGAGGGCACAAAATTTTGACGTGACAACGTCTTAAATTAGGTTGCGGCTGGGAGTCACTTATGAAAAGTGTAACGCTCGGTAACGTTACGATGAGTCACCGAACGAGAGAGGCCCGCCGAATGCCTTGCGTCTCTCCCACTCAACTATGATCGGTCTGCCGCGCGCAGCACTAGAGAATTAGGCGCATTGAATCGGCGCATGCTTGTGTCTCTGTCTTTGTCTTTCTCGAACGTTCTTGGCGTTGGAAAAACAAGAAAGCGTCATAATACAAGTTCACACGTGTGGTTAAAGTATCGTCAGCTGTGTCTGTAGTGAAAATGTGGAGTGCTTAGATTCGTCATTTACAACAACTACAACAATAAAGGTAAATAATTGTACACTGATATTTCATTATCGTAAACTATGATTGATTGATTAATTTCTTAATTTCATGAAAAATACGTATAATCTTGATTGCGTATCAAACGTTTCTAAGTCAACTACGTTAAAAGGAACAACTATCGACTTGACTTTCGCAAGACACATTACAGCAGAAACACTTCCTTTCATTTCATATTTCTCCTATCATCGTCCTATCCTCAACAAAATCACTCAAATAGGAATTAGTTAAGTTTAAGTTTACATGTACAATGTTTTAGTAAACAAAATATATTTCTATAGTTAAAATTTGTGCAATTCTTATTTTCATTCAATTCCTTGTTCCTATTGTGCAATTTAATTATATTCATATCAATAAATATTCTACCGAGAAAAAGACGTTGTCACGTAAAATCTTCGCCCGTAAAACCGACTTTACAGGCAACCAGATTTTTTTAGGGTGATTTTCCCGGGAAATCCGGGGGGAAATTGGGGAATTTAATTTCCGAGTTTTGGAGTTTTTTCCGCACTTTTACTGAATACGGCACATAACTAAGTGAACTTTGCATATAACACTGAATTTGAGCAGTCGCTTCATTATGTAATGTTTTCGATATGTGCATTGTGCATTTGTGCACTGACTTAGTATAATGGGAGCTATTTCTGAAAATGAGTTAAATTGTGTTTGTGACGTAAACTTTAATATATTAAGGCAATGGGGTTTTTGGTTTTCTTGAAAATCTGTTTTGTTTAGGGGATTTCGTAATAAATCGTGATTAAGTCCTGTACATTATAAACGTAAAGAACATTTTGTGGCGAATCTGACATGATTATCTGGCAGCACTGCCGGTCCGACTAACGCTAACGACTAATCAGTTGCGTGTGGAACGCCGCACGGCCCGCGTGTATGCGCCGCGTTCTCAATTTGAAATAACATCGCGTGATTGGATCTCTCGCGAGGGGTAGTTCTTTAAAAGTTCCCTCCCAAAAACAGTGTTCGTGCTGTCAAAAGTTTGAATTTGGAATGTGTTGCTAGCCAGTGCTGTGAAAAGTGTATTGTTTTTTTTTTTTCTAAATGGAATGGCTCAGGTACGGAGGTGTTGTTACGAGGTTGAAAATATTACGTTATTTTGCATAAATCTTATTGTTTGTCGGATTCCTTGAGAGCGATTTACTTGGACGTCGTCTGAATATTTAATTGGAGTTCTTAACTTTTTTGACGTTTGGAACAGTTTGGGACGTAAACCAATGGAAATATGATTCGTGGATAAAATCAATGAAAATCGTGAAATATTGTTTCCTACTACTTAATGATAGAAATGCGAAACTTTGAATGTTTATTGCTCAATCACGTCTGCACGGATCGGGTTGAAGTTTGGAACGCAGATTATAGTCTGGAATATCGTTATGTGGCAGTCATGTTGCTTGCCATCAGGCACATGTACTGCTCGTCTCGTCACTCCGTACTATAAAAAAAATACAATGAATAGATAATATCTTCAACGCAAGCAAGTATTATTTACCTGAAGTAAGTCACGATGCTTACAAAAATGCTCTCATAAAAATCTAGCTTACTGTTGACTAACTTCTTCAGCTTCAATATCACGCTGTTGATTTTTTGTGACGGTGTGCGCGCGATACGTAAACGTTTACTCGTAATTTTTCCCTAACGCGCCAAAATTCATAAAAATTAAAAAATTGTGTTGACATATATCTGTGTTACGTCATTAGACGAGTATGATGACATACATTGATATTATAGAACTGTCAAAGTAATGCTGTTTACGAATAACAACGATTTTCATAAAATTATGTATACAGAGGATTTCGGATAAATCGATCTAGCCAGGTTTTTTTTAAAACGCCGTTTTATGCGCGTTTTTAGACAATGAAAAACTGTTACATAAAGATTAGAATGCGACGGTAAATTTCGCGCAGTACGAGTATATTAGCTCAGTCGGGAAGATGGGCGGTCATAATATGGTAGGTCCGGGTTCGAATCCAGCCGGCCGCCTTTCTTTTTCAAGTTTTTTTTTTTTGAGAAAATCAGTATGTATCTAAGTAACCGAGCAATGCTCGGTCGCCCAGGTACTATAATTATAAATGCGTAAGTTTGTATGTTTGTTGCTCGATCACGTCGCAACATCTGAACGGATCGGGTTGAAATTTCGAACAGTTAGATTATATACTAGAAAAAAATACATGTGGTACTTTTTATCTCGGTAAAATAACGGGAACGGCTACTACGCGGGTAAAACCGCGAGGCACTGCTAGTTTTCAATTTTAGTAGGATATTTACTGACTCGTAATGACATCATTGCTCATCTCGAGCGAAACGAACGAACCGCACCGTCTTATCAGTTAATTTTACACTTGTGAATTATTCAGATGTGCTCATAGTGTCGTGGTGTTTATCTTGTGTGTACCGAGTTCTATCTAGGCTACGGGGAATTATGATAAATTGTTTAGTTAGCGGCTGCGGTGGCTTAGTGGCGAGAAAGCGCGACTTAAACCCTCTACACACGAGCCCTAAAATTAGAGGAAATAACGTAAAACTAGTGGGGAGGACTACATCGCACCATAAATCACCAATCACATGGTGCGATGTAGGCTCCATAGGCGATAGGCTACAGAACATAACGCTACCATCAATAGAAGCGAAGCATGAATTAAGAATGTAACAAAAAACGGTTTTTTTTCCTTTTTGAGAGTTTTCGAACCGTGGTTTGACATGACAGCATGTGTCTAATCAAATTTGTTTCTAAATCTGGGTTGGTACGACCGATTTCCGACAGGTGGCGTAGCAGGTAGTTGAAGAGGTTTTTTTGTTTGAAAGCGATATTCTCAGGAATGGCTGAACCGATTTCAGTCATTCTTTCACCGTTGGATATGTACGGGATCCCGATGAGTGCTATATAATGTACCACGGGCGAAGCCGGGGCGGACATCTAGTCTCTTACAAAATATCACCCATCTCTTTACGTGAAAAGTGTGATTTTACTATTAAAATGTGAAACTATGAAGATTTTGTAAATGTAAAAAAGGGTTTAAAAGCGAAAATACAATATTTTCAGAAATCATATTTGAAAAAATGCCAATGTAGTACAAAGTACTTTCGTTCAAGGCATTTCAATTTAGTCAATAAGGTGTAAAATAGCTGTAATTGGTAGTACACAAAAAGTGACTAAAGAGTTTACATATACTACGTATAGAGTTGGCACAAACGCTTTACACGGAAAGCACGGGTAACATCTTTCTTGCCTTGTCGCCCCTGTGGAAGCGTCATACGTATGTCGCGGCACATCACTCTGTTGCCATAGAAAGTATGCACGTCATCTGCTTACGATTGACACAAGGGAACCGTGCGGAAAATCTAACTCTATACGTAGTAATATGTAAACTCTTTGCTTGGGCCCTTTTAGCAGACCCCAGTTATAATTTTCCACTTGAAAACGAACTTACAAGCCTGTCTCATTTACATTTTGCCACACTTTACCTTTAACTAAACCTATTCTTCATCTAATTTCTAAATCCGTTCCGCGTTACGTGTGAAAAACCGCACGGAAACCGAATACCGATCGGAGAGAAAATCGCTCTCTGTGCGGTCTTACTCACGATCGATACTATACGGAACTGACATTCCAGAAATAACTGGAAAAATGTTAATTTTCGACGCTGAAAATAAGTTTCTTTTTTAAAATAAGGAGTGACGAGACGAGCAGGTCATGTGCCTGATGGTAAGCGACATGCCTCTCAAGTAAAAGCACAGTGACACGCAGCTATTGGAACATGAAGAGTCCTAATCATTACCTACTACTGCGCTGCGCGCAGTGCAGTGTTCAAGTATATGCGTTAATACTAACAGTGCCTCGTAGATTCACCTGCGTAGTTCTCGATTACGTTATATTCTTGGGATAAAAGTATAAGATAAGATTTTTGTAGTGATACGACTCTTGGCAGAGTCCGCCTGGGGAAGTACCACACCAGTCATTCTGCCGCCAAGCAATTACTGTGTTCCGTTTTGAAGGGCAACAATTCCAGAGAAATTACAGGGCTTAGGGATATAACATCTTAGATTTCTGGCTGGCGAGCGCAGTGCTGTGCTAGGTAATGATTTTGACTCTTCATGTTCCAATAGCCGCGTGTCACTGTGCTGTGGCAGGCATGTTGCTTACCATTAGGTACATGTCCTGCTCGTCTTGTCACTCTTTATTAAATAAATAAAAAATAGCATATTTGTTATTCCAGACCATTGTCTACGTCATCTGTCATCTATGTACCAAATTTCGTCTAAAAACCCTTCAGTAGTTTAAGTAAGTAAGAGTAATAAATAATAAACATACGTTCTTACAAACGTTTGCGTATATAATGCTAGTAGGGACGTGAAGCAAAAAAAAGGCTAAAAGAGTTTCCACTCAAAAAAAAAATTTTGCATTCGTCATATTAATATCGATAAAAAAGAATACTAAAATGGTAGTTAGTAGGTAGTTAAGGCCAAAGCGGTCATAAGCCAGCCTAAATCTCACAAGGAAGCCGAGTTGCCACACACCGCGACCTCCCGTCCCAAACGTCGGCCTACATGTTTCGCGAAACCGCATCGCGGGCGGCGCGGCCGCAGCCGTGAACTCGATACGTCCAACCGACTACGTATTTCATAGACTGCGCTTAGACGGTCGTGTGCTAGAACGTATGTTTAGTCCAAGATCTAAGCATTAAAATTAGAGGTTTCCTACAGAGGAAACCTCTAATTTTAATGCTTCTCATTCTTTATTTGATACTTCTGCATGATTTAATGCTTAGCGTTAGGCGAGATAGCAGCCATTCCTAATGTCAGATTGAGAAACCATTACTTAAATTTTATTAAAACTTTTTTGTATATTTTTTCGGTTTTTTAACTATCACGATAGTAATAACACCTAAACTGCTGAATGCGTTGTCAGAATGTGTATTCTGTGATAGAAATTATTTGGATGGCATTGAATCGAGAGCGTATCGATATATTCTAGATAATTTATAGATGTAGTAGACTAGTATAAATGGACACTTATTATCGAATAAGATGGCAGTCGTGCATAAGCATGTTAATGATTAAAATACCTAATCATCGGGGTCTCTTTTTAACCCCCGACCAAAAAAAGGGGTGTTATAAGTTTGACGTCGATTTCTGTCTGTCTGTGTGTGTGTCTGTCTGTGGCACCGTAGAGCTCAAACGGATGGGCCGATATCGATGTGTTTTTTTTTATTTTCAATGTTAATTACCGTGCGGATGTTCTTAGCTATGTTTGGCTAATATCGATTCAAGAGGGCCGCCTCCATAAAATGGCGGATAAAATATTTCTTCACAACCTACCTCAATATGGATATCAAATGAAAGGGCTTGACTAGTAGAATACTATACAGTATAACAAATTTCAAATCCAAGATGGCCGCCACCACAAAATGGCGAATTACATTATTTTTTTCACTACTACCTCAACATGGATATGAAATGAAAGGGATTAACTGGTAGAATACTATGCACTATGACGATTTTCAAATCCAAGATGGCCGCCACCACAAAATGGCGAAGTAAATTTCTTTTTTCACTACTCCTTCAATATGGGTATGAAATGAAAGGGCTTGTAGAATGTTGTACAAATTACAAATCCGAGGTAGTCGGGGGTTAGTCAAAACTTTTAATTTTGTTCTTGTAACCAACAGGCAACGCGACAAGGTCATAGATGAATGCTTAGTTTATGCCACTTATAGATCGATGTGTCATATAAATCACGCCTTAAAACAGAATGAGTACTGGTAGTGCTAATGCGTTGCCTGAAGTTAATTATTTTCGTCTGTCCATAACTTGGGTGATCGTCGCGTATTATTGAATATTAGACAATGATATTCGATTTCAAGGTGTTTATTACTATGAATGATCGTTTCGTCGTAAGTATGTGATATACGATACGTCCATTCAACTGTTCGTTCAAACATTAGCTGTGGGAACGTGTCGGACCGGTAGTGGAAGTACCACACCTTTGCCAGTTATTCTACCGCCAAGCAGTAATGTGCAAACATTACTGTGTTCCGATTTGAAGAGCAATGTTTCCAGAGAAATTACAGGGCTTAGAGGGATATAACATCTTAGATATCTGGGTGACGAGCGCAGTGCAGTGCTAGGTAATGATTTGTACTCTTCATGTTCCAATAGCTGCGTGTCACTGTGCTGTTATGTGTCAGGCATGTTGCTTACCATCAGGCACATGTCCTGATCGTCTCGTCACTCGTTATAAAAAAAAAAAAGAAATCTGTGTAATAATCGGTTTGATCGTATAAGAATAGTCAATAATTAATAAAAAAAAAACTTGTCAAGTGCCGCGTCAGGTCATCAAGTCATCATAACATTGACACGAATACCGTTCAAATAATGATGTAAGGTAGCGTAGTAATCCTTATTTTAAACGAACCGGTTTCTCGGAGACGACCACTCGCGAACCATTGTGCTTTGCTGGACTTACGAATTTAGGAGATGCTGTGTTTTTGATGTGACAACGTCTAATAATAAATCGATGAACGAAAATCTGTCCCGTTACGCTCATTGTACGCTTGCGCCGCATCTATTAATGTTTTGTTATAACGTAATCACGTTAAACTGGCCTTGTGGGTAAGTGGGTAGTAACACTGCCTGCGAAGCCGAGGGTCGTGGGTTCGATCCCCACCCAGTACAAATATTTGTGTGATGAATTCAAATGTTTGTACTGTGTCTGGGTGTTTCTATGTATGATAAGTATGTATTTACAACTATATAAGTTTTTTTTTTTAAATATACAGCGTGTGGCGGAAAGGTCCAACAATATTTATTGTAGTTCATCTATACTACGTATCGAATCACATATGTGAATATTAGACACGAAAGCCAATATTTTTTTTCCATACAAAGTTAAAATGCGTTGTTTATCATTTTATTTGACAACCCTAACCGGCCGGCGGCGCGGCGCGATCACTGACCGCCGCCGCCGGCCGTCGCGCGCCGCGCCGGTGGCGACGCACTGATACCTATCTGTCGTTTCAAAAATCTCCCTAAATACCATAGAAATCGAACAAGAAAGAAAGATAAGGTGTGGAAGCTATTGAACTGCCGTATTCGATTGAGCCAGATAGAATAAAAATAGATGATTTTTATTAGCGCTAACCAAAAGCCTTATTACCCTTGGCTAAATTTGGTTGCTACTGAATTTAGTGAAGTGTAATAATAGCATTTCATTCAGTAAGCTAAGAGTAGCATACTAAATTCAGAAGCGAGAATTGCTTCTTTCTAACTTGGTTCTGAATTCAGTCGACAAAAATTTGTCAAGTGTAAGTACCTAATAAGCCTTCAAACAATATTAGACAGGAAGGAATATCAAATAAATAACTAAGTAGGTACCTACATGTTTGAATCAAAGTCAAATAAAGAGTTAGGATACATCATTAATTTAATTATTTAAACTCTGTAATAAGTATGGAAGATATCTACACTAGCTAATTATTTTGGCTAAATTAACTAACCTTTAATAATCTCCTTATTATTCAACGATAGTCGCATTGTAACACCAACATTTCACTGCACAACAACACTATGTACACATAAACATATTTATCCATTTCACACTGCAATACAAGGTGCTTGCGGCGCGGCGCACCTTCCTCCGACGCGTTCCGGTGGTGGCGTTAGAAGTCTGAGTCCAGGGAGCTGGAGCAGCACCAGCAATGCTGGTAGTACTAATACCGGGCCTGATTGGGACGTTTTCGTTTTGTGGCAAGTCAACGCTTCCCTTGCTGTTCAGACGTTGGCGGAAAATTTCACGTTCTTCATGACGACTACCTCCTACCATGTCTAAGTACAGTGATAACATCGTAGATATCAATTTTGCGATAAAACAAACAACACACCACCAATGATGCTAGAGAGCGACTGAACTTTCAACTCAAAAATTAAATATTCAAAAAAAAATTTTTTGACAATTAGGGTTCCGTACTTTAAAAACCCCAAGCCACGTAAAAGGTCGCGTAAAATCACGCATGCTTTTATTACAATGATGAGTGACGAGACGAGTAAGACATGTACCTGATGGTAAGCAACATGCCTGTTCATAACAGCTACGTGCTGTATGTGCGCAGCTATTAAACACGAGTTCAAATCCTTACCCAGGACTGCACCGCGCTCGTACCGCATATAAGATCTTATATTTCTATGCTCTGTAATTGATCTGGAAAATTTGCCCTTCAAACCGGAACACGGTAAAGCACAAAACTGCTTGGCGGTAGAATAACTGGCAAAGGTACTTCCCAGACGGAGTCTTCGACCACTAGTACTATTACTACTTGTATCGGTGTGTAGTTAGATATCCTAGGTAGGCAGGTATCCTATGTGCTATTTCCAGGCTATAATCTACCTTTGTGCCAAATAAAACTCTTCACAATCGTAGCTCTCCACTAGGTCGTTCTGTGTTGGAGAACCTGTAGGTAGTTCACACAGACAAGGACAACGAAATCTTAAACCCATGGAAAATAATCGAATTTATCATTCAAATATCGACCAAGCCAAGAACCGAACTCACGATTTCCCGTGCTCAGCCGTAAGTATGTTTTCTTCGTCAAGATAAAACAAAACATAAAAAAAATTGACGGAACCCCAACTTTTAAAAATCCATTTTGACGATTTCTAGCTTGGCTTTTCGGTAAAGTACCGCCGCGACGTTTCGCCTTTCGGCACGGCTGGCGAGCGAGCTTCTGTTCTACTATTGGTCGGCGCTGCGGCGGCGATGCACGGCGTCAATACGTTTGACAAAGCCGACATGCCGACAATTCCGTCAAAGAAAGTCCGTCGGGGAATTTCACAACTTCGCAAAGAATAAATATCTACGATATGAAGTGAAATTTAGTAAGGAATTTTATGAAAAGCGTTAAAAGACGGATAGTTGGCTTCTTACATCTTGTTGAATTTAACCCTACTATCACAATCAATTAAAAACACATTACCAAAAGTATTTTAACCCCCGGCCAAAATAAAGGGTATAAGAATGTGGCGAAATACATTTATTTTTAACCCCGACCAAAAAAGGGGTGTTATAAGTTTGACGTCGATGTCTGTCTGTGTGTGTGTCTGTCTGTGGCACCGTAGAGCTCAAACGGATGAGCCGATTTCGATGCGGTTTTTTTTATTTGAAGGTTAATATCCGTGCGGATGTTCTTAGCTATGTTTGGTTAATATCGATTCAAGATGGCCGCCTCCACAAAATGGCGGACAAAATATTTCTTCACAACCTACCTCAATATGGGTATCAAATGAAAGGACTTTACTAGTAGAATACTATACACTATAAAAAAATCAATTCCAAGATGGCCGCCACCACAGAATGGCGGATTACATTATTTTTTCACCACTACCTCAATATGGGTATCAAACGAAAGGTCTTAACTAGTAGAATACTTTGCACTATGACCAATTTCAAATTCAAGATGGCTGCTGCTACAAAATGGCGAAATACATTTTCCACAACTACCTCGATATGGGTATCAAATGAAAGGGCTTGACTAGTAGAATGTTGTTAAGATAACAAATCTGAGGTAGTCGGGGTTAGTCAAAATTTTAATTTTATCTTGTTTTACTACTCCCTCAGTATGGGTACCAAAGGAAAGGGCGTGACTAGTAGAAAGTTGTACAGTTTACAAATCCGAGGTAGATAAGGTATAGGTAGTCGAGCTTGCATGGAACTTCTAATTAAGCGTTTGTTTCATTATTCGTAAACCCTGATTTATTTTTATTTTATTCGTATGAACTAGGTATCATAGTTGTAGACCGCCCGAATAGACTCCAAACGTCAAACAGTTCTAGTCATTACCTATTGTATTTAAGGATTAAATTCACAGTTAATAATTTAACCAAGTTATGTTTATTCCATTCACAGCTTCGAAGTAGGCAAAAAAAATTCTTTTCTGCACAAAATTTAGTCTTTGACAGGCAAGGTCGTTTGTCAGCTGTACATGCATTAGGGTTGCAGCTGGTCAATTTTACATCAAACTTTGACTCGTATTATCTCGCGATCTAAAGTGCTGAGGGGAAAGAGACCTTCGGAGATGAAGTCTATATCAGTGTTGGAATGACCTGTTAAAATATTGTTGGACCTTTCCGCCACACGCTGTAGAGTGACGAGACGATCAGGTCATGTGCCTGATGGTAAGCAACATGCCTGACACATAACAGCACAGTGACACGCAGCTATTGGAACATGAAGAGTCCAAATCATTACCTAGCACTGCACTGCGCTCGTCACCCAGAGATCTAAGTTCTTATATCTCTACGCCCTGTAATTTCTCTGGAAACATTGCCCTTCAAACCGGAACACAGTAATGTTTGCACATTACTGCTTGGCGGTAGAATAACTGGCAAAGGTGTGGTACTTCCCCAGGCGGACTCTGCCAAGAGTCCTACCACTACTAAATCAGCTAATTATATCAGCTATCTGGCCGCCATGTTACAAGCTTTGCTTAGTTTGGGGTCAGATGGTGTTGTGTGTGAATTGTCCACCAATATTTATATTTATTTATTTATATTTAACTATCGTCCGTAAACCAGCCGAATTTACAGACACCCATTTTTTTGTAGGAATAGAGCTCTTAACCCCTTAAATATCATCGATATAAATCAATGAATGTGCCCGCCCTCCCAAACTTCAGGCGCACGGAATTATGATATCGTTGGGAAGAGTGAGCTCACTCTTTCCGTTTTAGTCGATTGTAGAAAGCGGTGAACGCTGGACGGTTATACCTATCGCTATCACTATTCGTTGTCAACAATGTGTTGATTCGTTGTGACAGTGGTCTGTAGTGGTACGAACCACAGTGCAAAACACGTGTTAATTTAATATACGATTCCCTATATCATTGATGGTGATATTTCTAACTTATAGCACAAAAAGGGCGTGTTATAAATTTGAGTTGTCATTTTTTTTATTAATATAGAGCAGCCTTTCCCTAAGTGGGTGATAACGCCCCCTTGTGGGCACTGCAGGCCTAAAGGGCAGCGGTAAGACACCCAGAAAAAAAAAATGGTTGTCTGTTAAGTCGGTTGGTATACGGACGATGTTTAACCTGACAACGTCATAACAAAACAGCGATAGATGCGGCGCAAACGTACAATGAGCGTAACGGGACGTAACGGGACACTTTATCGTACATGCAGCCAGCGTTCATCGATTTATTAGACGTTATCACGTCAAAATTGGGGCATTGTGTAGAGGCTTGGAGTCCGTTGTGTATTCTACCTACTGGGCTCAGGTCTCAAGTTAACTCTTGCGGGTTATAGTAAAAGTCTCGTTTAGAATGAGTCTCTCAAAGTCCTGTAATTTCTCTAGCAACATTGTCCTTCAAGCCGGAACACAGTAATGTTTGCACATTAAAATAGGGCGGTGGAATAACTGGCAAAGTTGTGGTACTTCCCCAGGCGGACTCTGCGAAGAGCCCTACCACTACTAATATCGATAAACGAACAGTATTACCTTGCTCAAGTTAGACTACAATGGTTAATTTATCTAAATGTTTTTAAATCAGCTCTTAATGAGCTTTACGTAGCCATGGCTTCCTTCTTGCAGTACTGTACTGGGTACACCTATGAATTCATCTGGCGAAATCGTTGAACTAGGCTGCTTAGTACAATGATTTTCGTTTAATTTGGATGACGACTGGAGCAAAAATACATATACCATTCCGAGTTTGTGAGGTAGATCTTGTAAAAATTTGGGACACGTATTTTTTATTTTATCATATTACAAATACAAAAATCTTTATTGCTGTTAGCAGGTAAGATAAGATGATACAAAACATTTAAATAATTGACCCATACAAACTGGCCTCTTCTTCTAGAGGCATGCAATATGTCTGGCAACGCAGTTTCCATTGGTCTGAATTTATACAATGATAATAATAGTCAGCTGATAAAGTCTTCTTCTTTTTTCATTTTTGACTTTTAATCGGTTGTATCATATATGTCATCTGATTCATCGTCTATTAATTTCTGGCTTCTATCCCGTTGTGTTATGTTAGTGTGATATGTTTGGTGAGCACAATTACGCCAACGTCTTGTGCTTCAGCATGATGCTGTAATAGACTTTGACAAGTTTTGTTATTGTTAATAATCGACAAAGAAATAGATTACTAAACTTCCTGGGTTGTTGTTGCTCTGGTTGTGACTTACGTTACGATATCGTACAATGAAATGACGTCACTTGAAACTTCTAATCACTGTACGAGGGGTGATCCAAAAGTAATGATAATCAATAATAAACACAATGAATAAAATCAAAAACTAAATTTATTTCTCAACATAGTCTCCTAGCAAGTCTATACATTTAGTCCATCTCTTTCTAAACCTAAAATTCCCTTAGAAAAAAAAAATCTTTATCTTGACTCTCAAAAGTCCTCAACCGCGGCCATCACGTCGCTATCATCGTCAAATTTCTTGCCCCGGAGGTGTTCCTTGAGTCGTGGAAAGAGATAGAAGTCACTGGGGCTAGATCTGGTGAATAGGGGGTGTTCCACCAGCTCAAAGCCCGCTTCCTGAATGGCAGCCATGGCAATTGCAGCTTTGTGAACCGGTGCGTTGTCTTGATGGAACAGCACTCCAGCCCGCAGTTTGCCTCGCCTTTTCTCCTTAATAGCCTCCCGCAATCTTCTTATTTGTTCTGCATAGTAGGAGCCTGTAATAGTGGCCCCTTTTCCAAGTAGTCCACCATGATTATTCCTTCAGCGTCCCAAAAAACAGACGCCATAACCTTCCCTGCTGAGCTTGACACTTTGAATTTCTTCGGCGTCGGTTCATCGGATCGTTTCCATGTCATCGATTGTTGTTTTGTTTCAGGATCAAAATGGTGGATCCAGGTTTCGTCCATGGTCACAAAACGTGACAAAAATTATCCTTGTCTGCCTGGAACTTTTCGAGATTTGCTCTTGACATGTCGACTCGTTTCTTCTTTTGCTCGTCGTTTAACATTTTCGGTACCCAACGCGCGGAGACCTTTCTCATATGCAATTCGTTCACAAGGATTCTTTGAATGCTGCCATATGAGATCCCTGTGACCTCAGCTACATGCCTGATAGTCACTCTTCGATCTTCCAATACAACTTCTTCAACTTTTTTCACATTTTCTCCAGTGAGGGACGTCGATGGGCGCCCTTCGCGGTGTTCGTCTTCCGTCGATGTTCTTCCCAGCTTAAACTCCTTAGCCCAGCGTGCAACTGTGGAATATGGAGGAGAACAGTCCCCAATGTTTCCACCAAGTCGCCGTGTATGTCTTTGGTAGACATTTTTTTCAAGCAGAGGTATTTAATGACAGCTCTGATTTCGTGTTTTTCCATTTTGAGGTTCACTTCTTGACAGTCCGTATTCAAATGAATGTAGCTCCCGGGAATCGTGGCCTATTTATATGATTTTTTTTCCTGAACTAGTGGGTAATTGAGCAAGTGACTGTAATTTTTTGTATTTTTGTGTGCACTAAAAATAACTGATTATCATTACTTTTGGATCACCCCTCGTATTTTCGATGTTTTTTGTTTCAAAACCAAAAGAAAAAATACGTGTACAATATTTTTTTGCGACGGACTGATTAGTTTTTTTAGTCGTCTTGGATATTGTAGTTTCCGAAAGTGTCTCCGTTCATCAGCCGTCATGAGCGACACGTAGGCTATGTCGGCCCCGTGCCAAGTCTAGTTAGGCATGTATGAGAATGACTAACTAACTAGCCATTTAAGGAATTGGCTACCTGTTTCCTGAGTAGTTTGCAAAGTGGATTGCTTCCATGTGATGTTAATTTATTATGTACATATATACTTATGTGTGTATTCAAATCTGGAGTAAACAAGTACGAGACTAAATCGGTTTCTTCTAGATGTAAGCATGCTTAATCGTACGACCGCATCGTCGCCTAACATCAGGCGAGATGCCGGTCAATTGTGAATCTATGAAGGCTAAAAAAACTATCTATCTATTAACATTACAAATATAGGTGCATTTTGTTAAAGTTACGCTATTGTAGCTCCAAATGAGTGATTTATAATGTTAGCAGGGTAAAAATGAAAACATAAAATTTTAAACGGCCTTTACCGTTGCACAATGATTATGTCACATACTAGCTGTACCCCGCCTCGCTTCGCTGTGGCACATTGTGATGCAAAAAATAGATAAAAACAATCCTTGATGCGGAATATATATCATTGTAAAATTTCAGCTCGATCGGAGCAGAACTTTTTGAGTTTTTGAAGCGTACACAAACCAACATAACATTTTTATGTATACAGATGTTATGTATACTTTTATTTATGCATATCAGTAACGCGAACTCACGAAATATTTCTCCAACCCAAAAGTACAGAATAAAAAAAAAATATACATATTGGTGGATAATTCACACACAACACCATCTGACCCCAAACTAAGCAAAGCTTGTAATGTCGCTAAAGAACTTCTTTCTCCCTTCAAAGACTTTAACGCCAATTACAAAATCAGCTGTTTCATATTTTATCTTGAGTCGCTCAATGAGGTAACCTTCTGACCCGGCGCGTAACACGACAAGGTTAAAGATAACCAGCAGACATTGACTTAACTAAAACAGATAATATGATACATGTGTCAATATCTGTAAAATTAAACTAATCTTTATGTATATAATGTGCGTGACGACAGGTCCTGCAATTATATTCAAATACTAGATACAATGCCAGTATTTAAATAGAATAAAATATGTACCAATTTTAATTTTGATATTTTTTAGTTTAACTTACTTTATGATCATTCAAAGCTGATGGACAAGTCCATTTTATAAGTACGAAATTATTGGAATGTAATGAACGACAGTGTGACGTCACGTTTCTGTAGTGATTTGTATTGAAGCGTTTTTGGGAGAGTCCAAACTTGTGATTTTAAAAATCGTGATATCACGGGAAGTTTTTAAGGTAACAAAGCAATTCTTTCACTTATGTCTCAGTTATTGAGTAGCCTTTTGATGGCGCATTAAATCAAAAATTTGTCGACATGCCTATTCTTCTGTACGTGTGTTGACAGTGAACTCCTCCTAAACTAACTCCTCCTTTCGTAGTGGTAGGACTCTCGGCAGAGTCCGCCTGCGGAAGCACCACACCTTTGCCAATTATTCTACCGCCAAGCAGTAATGTGCAACAATTACTGTGTTCCGGTTTGAAGGGCAATGTTCCCAGTTAAATTACAGAGCATAGAAATAAAACCTCTTACATCTTGTACTGTTGTTTGGCAGGCATGTTGTTTACCACCAAGCACATGCCCTGCTCGTCTCGTCACTCTATATGATAAAAAAAATGTATTGTACTCGTATTTAATACTAGATGCCCGCCCCGGCTTCGCCCGTGGTATATTATATAGCACTCATCGGGATCCCGTACAAATCCAACGGTGAAAGAATGACTGAAATCGGTTCACTCATTCCTGAGAATATCGATTTCAAACAAAAAACCTCTTCAGCAACCTGCTACGCCACCTGTCGGAAATTGGTCGTACCAACTCAGATTTAGAAAAAAAATTTAGCAAAGGTTTATATTCGAGGCACAGATTACTGAAATTCAATGACGCAATCTTTGACACATGCTGTCATGTGTCATGTCAAAGCACGAAACGTACGAAAACTCTCAAAGGGGAATATTTTTCCCGATTTTGTTACATTCTTGTTTCATGCTCCGCTTCAATTAATAGTAGAGTTATTTTCTATAGCCTAAAGCCTTCCTCGATAAATGGACTATCCAATAAAGAATCTTTCAATTCGGACCAGTACTTCCCGAGATCCTAGCGTTCAAACAAACAAACAAACTCTTCAGCTTTATAATATTTATTTAATATTGATACTCGTAGCTAACGATTATAGAACAGTAACATTCTTACACAAGGATTACGCATATCATTACTTTCCGTCACGGTCTCGCGCGCATGCGTGTCGTCGGCGACGCTTGCGCACGTCTCGACACCTCAGTACATACATACCAATGTAGCGTCGGAACGGTGGCGGAGCAAAGCAGCGTTAGACGCTTAAAATATATTGGTGGACAATTCACACACAACATGTATGTAGATGGGTAAAATCTTGAGAGGTCACGTCACTGACATGCGGCAATAGCAGTAAATCCGTAACTAATGCAGTGATGTGCAAACATGACTGTGTTCCGGCTTGAAGGGAAACGTTTCCAGAGAAATTACAGGGCTTAGTGATATACCTAATATCTCAAATATCTGGGTGGCGAGCGCAGTGCAGTGCTAGGTAATGATGTGGATTCGTCATGTTCCAATAGCTGCGTGTCACTGTGCTGATATGTGGCAGGCATGTTGTTTACCATCAGACACAATGTCCTGCTCGTCTCGTCAGCCTATATAAAAACAAAACCCCAAAAACAAAGTTTATACTGGTGACGTATGGTACAACATTAGTGATGTCAACTCTTCACCAAGTCATCCGATATTCATGAATGGCATTTTATTTTATAACCTACTAGATGTCAGCCCCGGCTTCGCCCGTGGTACATTATATAGCACTCATCGGAATCCCGTACATATACAACGGTGAAAGAATGACTGAAATCGGTTCACTCATTCCTGAGAATTTCGATTTCAAACAAAAAACCTCTTCAGCAACCTGCTACGCCACCTGTCGGAAATTGGTCGTACCAACTCAGATTTAGAAAAAAAAAAATAGCAAAGGTTTATATTCAATGCACAGATTACTAAAATTCAATGACGCAAACTTAGACACATGCTGTCATGTGTCATGTCAAAGCACGAAACGTACGAAAACTCTCAAAAAACAATATTTATTCCCGATTTTGTTACATTCTTGATTCATGATCCGCTTCTATTAATAGTAGCGTTATTTTCTATAGCCTTCCTCGATAAATGGACTACCCAATAGAAAAATAATCTTTCAATTCGGACCAGTACTTCCCGAGATCCTAGCGTTTAAACAAACAAACTTTTCAGCTTTATAATATTAGTATAGATAGCCTTCCTCGATAAATGGACTATCTAACAGAAAACTGATCTTTCAATTCGGACCAGCAGGTCTACTACGAAGTCCGATAAACGATATGTCGGCCGAAGCTATGGACGTTTTATACCACGAAACACAATCGGTCGGTTGATCTGATCGGGCGTTTCGTTCATCCCGACCGACACTGATTTGACAGTTTTTGTGTCGTCAACCGACCGATTGTGTTTCGTGGTATAAAACGTCCATAACTTCGGCCGATATATCGTTTATCGGACTTCGTAGTAGACCTGCAGTTTTTATTTTATTTTATTTATTTAATTTGGCTTTGTGTTGATAAATTACAATATTACATTGCTTATTAAACGAATTGTTCTTAATCTGTTATTGTTAAAAGTATTTATCGTTGAGACAAAGCACAGCATGCAATTAGCATTTAGATAATTCGTTAAACTATGTGTAGGGGAATTAATAATTAATTATAATTGAATTGGATATGAGTTTCAGTAACGCTGGGTACTTTTATATTATTATTTTTTAACTTAACTAACTAACTAACAGTTCCCGAGATCCTAGCGTTCAAACAAACAAACTCTACAGCTTTATACTTAATATGTATTAGTACAGCCTTGGTCCAACTTGAGAAATCTTAGGATAGTTTTTGTTTCGATCAAAGGTCTTTATAAAATTACAATATCCGAGCGAAGCCTTGAAAGGGCCGCTAGAATGTTATTATACATGCTATGCCTACATACCAACGTATGTTTATAGAAGTTATTGTATAGGCATTTTCCATTGGAACCGTTAAAGCTAACAAACAATTTATTGTTGTTCAACCTTGGGGTGAAGCCGTAAAGTTGGCTTTGTGCTTGCGAAACTTTTTAGGACATAATCTTTGTTTAATAATTCATTATTATCATCAGTATCATTAATAAACGTCGATTGTGTTCTTGTAAATCAATAAAAAAATTGGTTGCCTGTAAAGTCGGTATACGGGCGAAAGTTTTACGTGACAACGACTTTGATTGGTAAAATAATTTTACGGAAGGGACGCGTGCCTTTCACTTTTTATGTCTGTCTCTCTCGCTCTTAGGCGGGCTAACCATGCCCGAGTGGAAGGGACGCGTGCCTCTCACTCGCTCTCGTTGTGAGCGCATAACGTGAGCGGAGCGTAACGCAGTTTCTTGAAGTGTCACCCGGCAAACCAATTTATAAGACGTTGTCACGTCAAAAGCGACATCGGTTCATGGTTCACATTTCAAAGATTAGTACGAGCAAAGAGTTTACATACCTATACTATGTGTAGAGTTAGAACAAACGCTTTACACCGAAAGCACGGGGTTCTACTGACTAACGAAAACTGTCTCAGCTTTGATGTCGTCGTTTTCTTTTCGCTTGATTAGATAGAGACAGCCATCGATATAAACCAATGGATGTGCCCTGAGTAACTTGAAATTGGTAATATAATAAATAATAATAATAAAGTTTATTTCCTCTTAACAATTTGGCCTTAATGTAAATTAATGTATTTACTTAAAGAAACTAGCATGCAGATTATATTTAATTAAGTGGCGACCAAATTGTTCAACAATCTCATGTAATTATGAGCCCTAAGTCTCACACTAATAAACGGCGTCTCTATGTGTGTCGTAAGTAGTTTACACATAACCAATCTACTTGACTCCTAGAATCGACAGCGGTGCGATATGCTGTGGTTCTACTTATTTTGGTTGTTGACAACGAATAGTGATAAGTAAAAAGGTCCGGCGTTCACCGCTTCCTGCAACCGATTGCAGCGTAAAGAGTGAGCTCACTCTTCCCAATAATGACATGATTCCGTGCGCCCTGAAGTTTGGGACCTTTGTAGACAGAAATAGCAAAGCTAAAGCTGATTTACTTAGGCGATAGAAGGGCGGGCCTGATCGCTCTTGTCTTGTCGCTCTTGTGGAAATGTCATAGTTCTGTCGCAGCACATCACTACATCGCCATAGCTAACATACACCTCATCTGCTTACGATTGGTACAAAGGAACCGTGCGGAAAAACCTGGATCTATTTACTTAATCTATATCTAAGAGTACGAGGAAGCTTGACTCTACTTTTTAACCGACGTTATTTTTTGTTTTTTACGCCATCTACTTCTTATGTTTGGTAGACCATACGAGAGGTGGTCCCTTAAATTTTTTTTATCGAAATTGGAGTGGTGGTTTTTGAAATATGAACAAAAAACTAAAATTTACTCAATCTTAGACACATGCTGTCATGTCCAAGCACGGTAAGAAAACTCTAAAAAGGAATACTTATTCCCGTTTTTGTCACATTCTTGATTCATGCTCGGCTTCTATTAATAGTAGCGTTATGTTCTATAGCCTATAGCCTTCCTCGATAAATGGACTATCCAATAGAAAAATAATCTTTCAATTCGGACCACTACTTCCCGAAATCCTAGCGTTCAAACAAACAAACTCTTCAGCTTTATAATATTAGTATAGATTCTAGCTATGAACAGCCCCTTGTGTCTTGTGTCCCTTGCACCGCGATACTCGACAATTAGTAATGGTAAGCGCGGTCATAAAACGATTTAAGCTAAGTACGTAGAATGGAGAATAATACTGCGTTAGATTACTAGAGTGATGTCATGTGCCTAGGTCGTTACATTACTCGCTGAGGCGTACAGATAACTAGATACATATTTACATTGCATTACACATCACGTTCGTAACTTTTAACGTAAAATTACGGCTTGTCTAGTCGAGAGAACGGCGACTGCTGATCTGGAGCCCCGGGTTCAAATCTACGCACCACTGTCTTTTCGAAGTTATGTGCGTAATGCCGCTAACTTAAAAACGGTAAATGAAAACATCGTGAGGATACCGTCATGTATGTAGAATCTTTCGGGGTCTTGCATCATCCAACCAGCAAGACCAGCGTGGTTGATCATGGGCTTGACTCTCTCTCCTTGGGAGTGAAGGGCCCGAGTCCCAGCAGTGGGAACATTAAGTGGGCTGCTTATGCAGCTGAATCCGAATTGTTTGAAATATGAAAAAAAAACTAAAAATTGCTTTCATGTATTCAGACAATATAGTGATAGTTTTTGAACCTGAATCTCGGAAACGGCTCGAACGATTTTCATGAAATTATGTATACAGGGGGTTTCGGGGATGATAAATCGATCTAGCCAGGTTTTATTTTTTTAAAACGCCGTTTTATGCGCGTTTTTAGACAATGAAAAACTGTTACATAAAGATTAGAATGGGACGGTAAATCTCGCGACAGTATATTAGCTCAGTCGGGAAGATGGGCGGTCATAATATGGTAGGTCCGGGTTCGAATCCAACCGGCCGCCTTTTTTTTTAACAAGTTCATATTTTTTGGAGAAAATCAGTAATTATGTATCTAAGTAGGTCACCCAGGTAAGTACTTATTGTTATATATCATACAATTGATTATGCCTGACTTGTTAAACGAATATTTGTCAATAAAATACTTTGACTTTAATTAGAGGTCTAATAATGGAGAATAATACTGCGTTGAATAACTAGAGTGATTGGCTTTGGTGATGTCATGTGCCTGGGTCGTTGTAATGCTCGCTGAGGCGTACAGACAACTACAAACATTTAAACACTGCATTGCACATCACGTTCATATTATAATGGAGATAGTCTGATTTTAAGTGTGTATATGTGACTACGTATCTCAGTAGCGCCTGAACTGCTTTGCAT
The DNA here is from genome assembly GCA_017562165.1 of Ectropis grisescens. Lineage (NCBI taxonomy): Eukaryota > Metazoa > Arthropoda > Insecta > Lepidoptera > Geometridae > Ectropis > Ectropis grisescens. The sequence continues at coordinate 2,043,185 of CM029796.1, forward strand.
AAACAGCGTGCTAAATGTTCCCACTGTTTTTTTTTTCGTCTCTTTCACGGTAATAGGTGTATAAGTACTGTCAACAGCTTTTCTGTCAAATCTTTAATACATTTAACATTTAAAACAAGCAATAATGTGCAAACATTACTGTGTTCCGGTTTGAAGGGCAATGTTTCCAGAGAAATTACAGGGCTTAGAGATATAACATCTTAGATTGCTTTTGAACAATTGCTTTTGTTATACAAAGCACAGATTCGCTCTTGTATGGAGTACTGTTCGCACCTTTGGGATGGATCGGCTAAGTATCAGCTGGAGGCTCTGGAATCGATCGAGAGGCGTGCCAAAAGGCTCATAGGCAAAGACATTCTAGTGCGAAAAAGACTTCAAAGTCTGTTCTGCGGTGTTCAACACCGCCGCAAAATTGCTAGCTTATCGGTTTTTTATCGGATACACTTCGGAGAGTGTGCAACTGATCTGCATGATCTTATACCACCTTGCCCTTTTTACTATCGTACTTCTCGTAACTCCAAGAAGCGGCACCGTTTCATGGTGGATATTCCAAAGACACGGACAAAGAGGTTTGACTCTACGTTTGTGATAAGAACGTCTAGGCTGTGGAATGAGTTGCCTGAGTGGGTTTTTCCCGATAGTTATAATCTTGGTGTCTTCAAATCGAGAGTGAATCGGTTTCTTCTTGGTAAACACGCTCCATCGTAGACCGCATCGTCGCTTAACATCAGGCGAGATGGCGGTCAAGTGTAAACCTATTAAAGTTAAAAAAAAAAAAACGAGCGCAGCCCAGTACTAGGTAATGATTTGGACTCTTCATGTTCCAATGGCTGGGTGTCACTGTGCTGTTATTTAGCAGGCATGTTGCTTACCATCAGGCACATACATCATCTACATAAATCTGCTCGTCTCGACAATCTTTATATAAAAAAAAAAATCGGAAAATTAATAGGGCGCTCAAGATACAGGCGTAGTCTAGTATAGGGCCCAAAGGTACGGCTAGTAGATTTATAGAAATTCCGCAATTGCAGCATGATGTTAAATGCTAGGACTTGAGGCTTTCTCTCTTAAGAAGTCAAGTGAGGAAGAAGTAAGGCCATAATCCACCACGCTGGCTCAGTGCGGGTTGGTGAATGACACATGACCTCGAAAGATTCTAGGTACATGTCGGATTCCACAATGTTTTCCTTCGCCGTTTTAAGTCAGCGGCATTACGCACATGACTTCGAAAAGACAGTGGTGCGCGTGGGGTTTGAACCCGGGGCTCCAGATCGGCAGTCGCCGTTCTCCCGACTAGACCAGCCGTAACTTTACTCAAATTACAAACAATATAAAAATACAGAAAAACCTTAAAATAAATTAACAATAGGCTACCTTATCGCTAAAAGGCGTACCGTAGGATGGTAAAGAAAAAATACTAGTATAGTCGTATGCGTTCAACCATCTAGTTTTAAAACCCTCTACACACGAACCCTAAAATCAGAGGAAATGACGTAAAACTAGTGGGGAGGACCCTACATCGCACTATAAATCATATGGTGCGATGTAGGCTCCTCCCCGCTAGTTTTACGTCATTTCCTCTGATTTTAGGACTCGTGTGTGCAGCGTTTAAGACGGGTCACCGCTAACTGTGTTGCCATCTCAGCGTTGACTAAAAATGCTAAAATCCACCGTATCTACATACAATAGACAGTGGGCAGACCTATCGTCGCCTGTCACCTTTCCTTGCAGTCATTACCAACTATTTGCACAATAAATTGCGTAAGTGTCGTATTTTTCCATACGCCCACTCTGTGATTGTGTTTATTTATTTAGTAATCTGCATAATTTGACAATATTCGTCGTTTATGGTTGTTAGGACAAGGACAAAATGTACCTATAATTTGCGTGTCACTCCATCAACCAATGACATGATGTCATTGACAACCTTGGAAAGATTTTTGAAAATTAGATGAGGTCCCTGTAAATCGAGCCCAATATCTCAACACCAAATGACTGAAATAAATATTGGTGGACAATTCACACACAACACTATCTGACCCCAAACTAAGCAAAGCTTGTAATATGTAACCACTTCCGAAGGTTGCATATTTCCGCACTTTGAGACGCTCAGCTGAATTAGCCGCTGCACCGGCCCTACTGTGTGTCTCTGGAAGATGTGATGGGGCCTGGGCACAGATAAGAAAATATTAGCCTGGGTCATAGAATAGATAATATAGATAGAACGGACACTCCCAACCCCCCGCCAATTTCAAGCTTCCTCACCCCTCAGGCCGTTTCGGATACGCTAGGAACACTCAACGAAGGGCTGGTATCGAACATCTAATTCCTAACGAAATATCATCATGGGGGGGTTGTTGTGGTGTTTACGGCTGTCCGTCAACTAAACGGGACAAGATTAAAAGCTTTATTTAATTTCCTAAGGATAAAATAACGTAAGATTAGAAACTGTTAAATAACGTTGCTTTATAATAACGTAGTAATTTTTAACTCAAAGTTCGTAACTTAGCCAGTTTTGGGAACGGATTGTTAATGCCTGGAGGAATAATTATAGTGACAGAATAAAGTTTCCTTCTTTCTAACAAAAATAGATATACCTAGGTACCTATCGATCATCGCTTTCTTGATTTTACGCGGCAATACATACACCCTTTTAATTAGAATAGTATAATTTGGCTCCATTTATGTAACTATATTTATGTAACTCAACATTATAGCAAGTTTATAGACTACGTCACCAGGTGAACTCAAGGGGCACAACTATTCAATAAAACAATTCAGTAGCCCTAGCTCTAACGCACACATTCACGCGTGTGTACGAACGACTGCGTAGTTGTGTGAAGAGTAGGTAGCTCCACAGCGGCGTTTGTATGGAGTTTTAGTGGAGTGTCCGGGGCGTGCCTGGGTATCAACGCAAGTCGTGTGCATCCATCGTAACTTGAAGTTTTAGGGCACTTTGTAGCTACGGGTCGTTACGCGTTCTGGCTATCACGAAACTATTAATTGCTATTGCTGGTAATAGCGGTTTCTGAAACTATTTATTCTAATAAATTGTTTTAGGTCGGTTTTTAGTTATAGCCGGTAGCCACCAAGCTACTGCTTGGTGTCAGTTAGTTATGTTACTGTGTGCACGCATTACTTTTCGAAAGACAATGTTTCCAGATAAATTACAGGGCTAAGAGATAAAACACCTTATATGTCTTGGTGACGAGCGCAGTGCGCCGGTGATAGGTAATTAAAATATTATACTATACTATACTATTAAAAAAATCAAGACGAACATAAGAATTGCCAAATAGTCCATAAACACCTAGAGACAGTTAAATGGAATAATGCACGTGAAGTCACGTCCTCATTACCGGCGATACACGGCCAGACATGATCTTTTGTCATTGTGGCCCACGCGAGGCCTTGCCGCATGAGCTATACCTACAAACCTACCTACATACATCATATGCAATACTAGATGTCCGCCCCGGCTTCGCCCGTGGAACATTATATAGCACTCATCGAGACGCACATATCCAACGGTGAAAAAAATTTAGAAATCGGTTCAGTCATTCCTGAGAATTTCGCTTTCAAACAAAACACCTCTTCAGCTACCTGCTACGCCACCTGTCGGAAATTGGTCGTACCAACTCAGAAATTAGCAAAAAGGTTTTATATTCAAGTGGTATGTAATCTGTGATATTCAATGACGCAATCTTAGACATGCTGTCATGTGTCATGTCAAAGCACGAAACGTACGAAAACTCTCAAAAAGGAATATTTTTTCCCGATTTTGTTACATTATTGATTCATGCTCCGCTTCTGTTAATAGTAACTTTATTTTCTATAGCCTATAGCCTTCCTCGATAAATGGACTATCCAATAGAAAAAGAATCTTTCAATTCGGACCAGCACTTCCCGAGATCCTAGCGTTCAAACAAACAAACAAACTCTTCAGCTTTATAATATTAGTATAGATATATATATACTACAACCCAGTTGTTGGAATGTGTCGCCAATACAATGAAATATCAGACAAGCACCACAATTCTATTGATATATTTAATTGTCAAAAACTGTATAAATTCAAAAATTAATGTCAAAAATATTGTGTTCACAAATTATAAAACTCAAATCAAACTTAATAATTTGAATTTAGATATACATATCATATACATGTGTATATGTTTTCATATATATATTTGATTTGACTTAATTTTATTTAGTCTATTTCCTGATGCCATTTAATTACTCATGATACATACTTAGTTAATTTACGTCGAATCTGTAAATTGTTATGTATTATTTAAGTTCATTGTTAACTGTGTACTGTTTTGTATACCTAAATAAATAAATATACTTTGAAATCAAAATCGTCTGTATAGAATTTGAATGAATCAGTTTCTTCCAGGTACGCTCCATCGTACACCGCATCGTCGCTTAACATCAGGCGAGATGGCGGTCAAGTGTAAACCTATAAAAAGTAAAAATGAAAAGCTAGCCTTGCGGCGTAGTGGTTAGACGAAAATCGGAGGTTCGAGTCCCGAGCGTAACCGTGTGAGATGCTCCCGTTTTAATTTTATCGAAATCGGTGTAGTTATTTTTTAAGAGAACAAAATTTTTATTTGTTTACCTCGAAGAAAAATGAAAGTTACGGCCGGTCTAGTCGGGAGAACGGCGACTTCCGATCCGTAGACCCCGGGTTCAAAACCACGCGCACCACTGCGTTCTCGAAGACATGTGCGTAATGCCGCTAACTTAAATAGGTTACGGAAAACATCGTGTGGAAACCGACATGTACTTACTTAAAATCAATACTATCGCTTCATTTACCTCGCCTCGGTCAGATTTTTGCGCATACAAAACAAGCGAGGGATGTGTGCGAGGAATATGTTGCGAGGGATGTGTTGCGCGGTTTGCGACATACTGTACCAGCCAGTCCATAGACGCATCTTCGCACTACGCATTATTCATAGCTCCGCTACACATCCTCGTACGGCGCAATTTCCTCGCACAGCTTTGGTGGAAAACTCCACACACTTTTACAGCACAGCTAAACATCCTCGCACGACACATTTCCCTCGCACATCTGTGGTGGAAACGCAGCCTAAAGCGGTGCCGGTAACGATTGGCGTGATAGCCCCCATTTTTTAACCCCCGACCAAAAAAGGGGTATTATAAGTTTGACGTCGATGTCTGTCTGTCTATCTGTCTGTGTGTGTGTCTGTCTGTGTGTGTGTCTGTCTGTGGCACCGTAGAGCTCAAACGGATGGGCCGATTTCAATGCGGTTTTTTTTATTTGATGGCCGCCTCCACAAAATGGCGAATTATATTATTTTTTTCATTACTACCTCAATATGGGTATCAAACGAAAGGGCTTGACTAGTAGAATGTTGTCCAGATAACAAATCCGAGACAGTCGGGGGTTAGTCAAAATTTTTAATTTTGTTCTTGTCGTAGCCTTACCCGTTGTGTCGTTAATGTGCGATTACTTTTATAAATGTAACGGGAGACGGCCATAAAGTTACGCAATTTTATAGCTTTTGTTTTGACCCAGTCGAGGTCGCGTCGATGGCGAGGCTATAAATAGTTATTATGTGTTTATTTCTGTTAATCTTTTGATACTTCTCAAGGTTAGGTATTTTATTAAACGACTTCAAAAACGGTTCTAAATTCGGTTGTATCTTTTTGAAGTGAAAACTGTGTTGGCGCACCACACACAGATTTTTTTGTGGGCTGCGAATTGGGCTCCAGCGTCACGATCGTGAATGAAAGAAATCTTCGGGTGAACTCGGGACCGTAGCCATCTAGAAATGCATTAGAATTTCTAGATGGCGGTGTTACCATGGTTACCATAACACATCTAGTCTAGATGGTTATGGTTAAAAGACTTATATTGTACTAGCGACCAACCCCGGCTTCGCACGGGTGCAATGCTGATACTAAATATATTATAATAAGTTTATATAAGTAAGTTAAATATTATTCCTAAGAGATACATACAAGAGAGACATAATTATATTATTGCAGGCTTTTTTGTAGACTTTTTGAAGGGGTACAATGGTCCGACTCGCACTTGCCCGTTTTTATTTTTTAAAAGCCCTCATCCCACGTTACAATATACACATATAATATTTCGTAGTGACGCGCCTATTTTATATTTCCTCTTCAAAAGAATGTAAAAAGCCGATTATGGGAGTTAGTTACCGGAAGCGGCCATATTGGACGCGGAAGTTTAGCGGGAAATCAAGCTGCCATATTGTTTAGCGGGAAATGCAGCCGCCATCTTAAAGTTTTATACTGCCGTAGTCGTTAAACTCACTTTTATGGAAACTTGACGTTGATACGTGCTGAATCAATGTATTGTAATTATATGAACAGTTAGACTGTGCTCTTCAAATCAGAAATCAACAAGTCCAACTAGAGCAAAGTCGGCAAGAGAGAACAATATCATTGCTTTTCTAATTGCAGAGTTGACTTTCAAGCAGTGTGCGACCACTAGTCCTGTTAGTTCAAGATTATGTAATTGTCGCTTAATATCAGGCGAGATGGCGGTCAAATATACCTACGCCAATAAAATTTAAAATAAAAAATATTCCGAGAGATTGCAGCAAATTTTGTGTGGGTATTTGAGTCAAACTGAAAATTTGTCACGTCATACTATCATACCTCCAACACGGAGCTGCAGACCTGGTTGGTGGTAGCAGGGCGAGTTGAATACGTTGTGATAAGAACATCTAGGCTGTGGAATGAGTAAAATGGTAAAAACTCTCGCCACATTCGGTGCCAGCTCTCGGAACGTCAGTTTGAGATCACACGATACACATAAGTTTATCACACCACTCCCAACGAATATAGCGCAAAATCGATTAAAATTTCCTACGTCGATAAATCGATTAACAATTAATCGATTAGACGTAGGCGGATATGTCCCCGGGCGGACGGGGAGAAAGCGAACGAGATGGCAATCTTTATAAAGTACCGCACGATTTGAGACAATGAGTTGTTAAAAAGAGACAAAAAAACGTCAGTCATAGGGATGCTGATACGAGTAGAAGTGAAAACTTGTAAATTAGAATTTGAAGCTCACTTTGGAAACTACGCGGGTGAACTGAGGGTGCTGCAAGTCTGGAATAAATCTTCAAAGCTTTGTCGTCTAAATACCCTCTAAGTCTTCTAAGCAATCTAAGCATCATGGACATCTAGACTACACTTTGGCTGACGACCGCAGTGCGATACTCTGTAATGATTTGGACTATTTACTTATGTTATTTTTTTTATATTGAGTGACGAGACGAGCAGGACATGTGCCTGATGGTAAGCAACATGCCTGCCACGTAACAGCACAGTGGCACGCAGATTTTGGAACTAGCACTGCACTGCACTCGTCACCCAGAGATCTAAGAGATTATATCTCTAAGCCCTGTCATTTCTCGAGAAACATTGCCCTTCAAACCGGAAGACAATAATGTTTGCACAATGTTTTGCGGTAGAATAACTGGCAAAGGTGTGGTACTTCCCCAGGCGGACTCTGCCAAGAGTCCTACCACTACTAAACCGCTGTTCCATTAGCTGCGTGTCACACTAAAGTCGGTATACGGGCGAAAGTTTTACGTGACAACGACTTTGAGTGGTAAAATAATTTTACGGAAGGGACGCGTGCCTTCTCTCTCGTCTCTCTCGCTCTTAGGCGGGCTAACCATGCCCGAGTGGAAGGGACGCGTGCCTCTCACTCGCTCTCGTTGTGAGCGCATAACGTGAGCGGAGCGTAACGCAGTTTCTTGAAGTGTCACCCGGCAAACCAATTTATAAGACGTTGTCACGTCAATAAGTATGACTATTTCTTTAAGCCCAGAACCACTAGGTTATGTAACATAAGTCGGTATCAAGGGAAGATAAAATAGCATTACAATATCCCACCTCAGTGATGTCGTTCCGGTTGAAGCAAGATCTTCTGAAGCTGTCATTCCGTGCACATTCCATCAACATGTGCATGACATCCTGATTTACCCCGCACTCATCACAGTTGGGAGATGAAACCTTCTTCGTGAGACGAGAGTTGTAACTTATAACGTTACTAGCTGTTCCCTGCTACGCTTCGCTGTGGCACATGAGTTAAATTAGATAAGAACAATCCTTGATGCGGTTTATATATCATCCTAAAATTTCAGCTCCACCGGTGCAGAACTTTTTGAGTTTTTGAAGCGTACACAAACCAACATAACATTTTTTATAAATAAAGATTTGTCAGTTGACATTCAACCGGTCAATTTCTACGCCGTCGGCTAGCCACACTACCCGGCCGAGGCGGGATCGCTTTCACCGGTCGTCGCTGCTCGCAGTGAACACCTCACTTGTATCTTGTATGCCTCCTACTACCTACTTATATATTTTTAGAGAGTGATGGCAAAGTTCCCATCAAAATGTAAATAAATAAATTTGACATAGGTTAGTACAATTGCAATAAATACATTATACTCGTATAATGCTTGACAGTTTTCTGTACAATAATTATTGTAATACAGTAAAGCAGTAGTTTCAAACTTTGAAAATGTATACAATTTGTATGCTCTTTCTTTTGTTTTTATTTTTTATTAATTGACGTGTAAATTGTACATTTATGAATAAAGTACTTTGACTTTGACCCCATACCGTCTCAGGTTCCGATACTTGTAAAGTTAAAGTAAAAATCCAGTCTCATGATACTTGTTAGTGAACTCTTTAGCAAGTCAATCGATTTTCTCGAAATTTCTGGCATCTACTTGTACTTATATGTATGACTAGATGCCCGCCCCGGCTTCGCCCGTGGTACATTATATAGCGCTCATCGGGATCCCGTACATATCCAACGGTGAAAGAATGACTGAACCGATTTCAGTCATTCCTGATAATATCGCTTTCAAACAAAAAACCTCTTCAGCTACCTGCTACGCCACCTGTCTGAAATTGGTCGTACCAACTCAGATTTAGAAACAAATTTGATTAGCAAAGGTTTATATTCAATAACGTAATCTTGGACATTGGCGAAATTACGGTGACATTACCGAATGGAAGCCAAAATAAAAAAATTTAAGTAGAAGTTGACGTAATCTTAGACACATGCTGTTATGTCAAAGCACGCTACGAAACTCTCAAAAAGGAATATTATTTTCCCGTTTTTGTTACATTCTTGATTATATAGCGTTCCTCGATAAATGGACTATCTAATAGAAAAAGAATCATTCAATTCAGACCAGTACTTCCCGAGATCCTAGCGTTCAAACAAACAAACTCTTCAGCTTTATAATATTAGTATAGATGTAGTCTAACTTGAGAGATATGATAGTTTGTAGCTTAATTTAGGATCACAATGTTTTTTCTTGCGTTTTTGAAATATTGAGTGACGAGACGAGCAGTACATGTGCTTGATGGTGAGCAACATGCCTGCCACATAACAGCACAGTGACACGCAGCTATTGGAACATGAAGAGTCCAAATCATTACCTAGCATTGCACTGCGCTCGTCACCCAGAGATCTAAGATGTTATACCTCTAAGCCCTGTAATTTCTATGGAAACATTGCCCTTCAAACCGGAATTACAGTAATGTTTTATTTGATTAATATATATGTCGTTTCGCAAACGAAGCCAGAACGGGCCGCTAGTATCTACAGGTATTATACTAGCAACGCCCTGTGGTGTTACCCGCGTAGTTCTCATTATTTTCTGGGGATAAAAAGCCCCTGTGTTCTTCCAGACCATTACCTGCCTTCCAAATTCCAACCTGATCCGTTCATGTTACGACGTAAAATTGAGCAACAAACATCCAAACATTGATATCTTTAATATTAGTAGGATGTCACCGTAAAATTCTAAAAACTGTCGGATCGTAATATAACGACGTCAGATTACAAAACTAACCTAACCTACCGTTGGATTATAATCTGATAGTGTTGACAATTGTACGGTGACATGTAGTTTTATAATAAGACTTGTGCTAAGGCACCCGGTGTCTGCGGAAACGCGCGGAAATGGCGCCATTGTTCCGGAAACGATACACAAAGGAAAGTCGTGCAAGAACACATCTCGATGCGGTTACGAGGCGCGCGGTATGCGAGAAATAGGGTTGCCAAAACTTTAATCTATACTTCTATACTAATATTATAAAGCTGAAGAGTTTGTTTGTTTGAACGCTAGGATCTCGGGAAGTACTGGTCCGAATTGAAAGATTATTTTTCTATTGGATAGTCCATTTATCGAGGAAGGCTTTAGGCTATAGAAAATAACGCTACTATTAATTGAAGCGGTGCATGAATCAAGAATGTAACAAATCGGGAATAAATATTATTAATTATTAGATATATTATGGAGAGTTTTCGTACGTTTCGTGCTTTGACATGACACATGACAGCATGTGTCAAAGATTGCGTCATTGAGTTTCAGTAATCTGTGCATTGAATATAAACCTTTGCTATTTTTTTTTCTAAATCTGAGTTGGTACGACCAATTTCCGACAGGTGGCGTAGCAGGTTGCTGAAGAAGTTTTTTTGTTTGAAAGCGATATTCTCAGGAATGAGTGAACCGATTTCAGTCATTCTTTCACCGTTGGATATGTACGGGATCCCGATGAGTGATATATACTAAACCACGGGCAAAGCCGGGGCGGGCATCTAGTAAATAAATATTAGTGGACATTTCACAAACAACACCATTTGACCCCAAACTGATAAGCTTGTACTCGAACAAACAGTGCAGTACAGTGCACTGTTTGTTCGAGTACAGTACAGTACAGTGCTAAACGAGCTGCGAACCCGCGCGCGCACTCTCCTTGAAAAAGATCGCCGGACGCGATCGAAACTTGAGTCGGACTGGACTGACTACATTATACGTGAGTTACCCGTGTATTTATGTAAAAAGCTTGTACTCATAGCATAGTTTATATTAGTTTAAGGTAATATGACGCGGAAAAGGTGAAACGCCATTTTGATCATTTGATAGGCTGGCTTAGAACGAAACAGAGGGAAACAAAATAATGAGGATCAATCCAAAATAAAATTTGAAACAAACAAATAAGTATGTATTTAAACTATATATGTATTATATCAGCTATCTGGCACCATAGTACAAGCTTTGCTTAGTTTGGGGTCAGATGGTGTTGTGTGTGAATTGTCCACCAATATTTATTTATTTATTTAATTTGAAATCTGAACACAATTTGATACAGATAGTAGTTATTAATGTTATTATTAGCTTAGATTATAGAGAGAGAGGCGATCTTCTTAGCATTCCATGGATTCACCGTGCGGGTGCCGGGTCCATCGTGTGGCAGAGAGAGAGAAATACCGAGTAGATCCCGAGACTTGTGACTCGGGCGTAGGTTTAAGGGGCCGCTTTCTGACGTACATCAACACTCACCTTCACTATTCGTATTTCTCTCCCACCTACTACCTAGACCAACTAGTAGGTAGCCTACTTTTTATCCCGAAAAAAAAAAACAGGAACTATACGGTTTAAAACCGCGGAGCTAGCGTGCAATACCTCAGGGACAAATTCAAAAACTTGTGTTGAAAATTTCCTGGCGCGGTATCAACTTCATTGTTCGACACCATCGCCGCTTGGCTTCGAGCCGACTGCACAAGGGCCGCTTGAAACTGTTTAATGTATACTGAACACTGAAATATAACCGCTGTATCGCCTTTTTAAATCGCCATTGTTCCTTCGTTGTTGTTGTGGTAGGCTGATAGGACTCTTTGCAAAGTCCACTTGAGGAAGTTCCACACTTCTCTAGTTATTCTACCGCCAAGCGGTATTGCGCTAATATTATTGTGTTCCGGTTTGAAGGGCAATGTTTGTGAAAAACATCACATTATCTAATATACCATAATGTCACTGTTTGGATGTTCGTTGCTCAATCACGTCGCAGTGTATGAACGGATCGAGTTTAAATTTGGAACACAGTTAGATTATATAGTCTGGAAGAACACATAGGCTATTTTTATCCCAGGAAACTATAAAAGCAATGATAATCAAAGAATATAATAAGCTATTAATATAGAAAGTTCAATTAAAGTGTACGACTGTCTGTCGGTCGGGTGAAAGCCCAGAGCGCGGCGAGGGCCGCGATATACCTTGTCCGGTTACATGCATTTATCATTTCTCGATAGCATAACCAGCCCACTAAATATTCCCACTGCTGGGACTCGGGGCCTTCTCTCGCAAGGAGAGAGTCAAGGCCATAAGCCACCAGCGCTGGCACAGTGCGGGTTGGTGGATGACCCATGGCTTTGAAAGATTCTAGGTACATGTCGGTTTCCTCACGATGTTTTCCTTCACCGTTTTAAGTTACCGGCATAGTTACGTGTAGTTAGCTACATTCAACAACCTAAATATTATAAGTGTCAAAGTTTGGATGTTTATTGATCAATCACGTCGGACCGGATCCAACTCAAAAAAAAAAAACAACAAAAGCGCCAAAAAAATCACACTTCAAAAAAAATTGCCCATAGAAGTGAATACTTATGACTCCGAATTTAATAAGTTTCTTTGAGAACTACGCGGGTGAAACCGAAGGGCGCTGCTGGTCTGGAATAAATCTTCAATATATTCTAAGCATGGCCATCTAGCTAGATGGTCATGCTTCTAACCATGACCATTTAGAAATGCTGAGACATTTATAGATGGTCATGGTCCCGAGGTTATCCGAAGATTTCTTTCATTTGGCCTCGTGGCTTAGTGGGTAGTAACTCTGCCTGCGAAGCCGAAGGTCGTGGATTCGATTCCCACCCAGTCCAAATATTTGTGTGATGAATTCAAATATTTGTACTGTTTCTGGGTGTTTCTATGTATAATAAGTATGTATTTAATTGGATAACGGGACACTCACGTATATACGGTCGGTCAATCCGACTCGAGTTTCGGCTGTGGCTGCGCCACCGCGCGTGTGCACGCTCCTTGAAAAAGGCCGCCGGACGCGGCCGAAACTCGAGTCGGATTGACCGACCGTAAATAAAACAGAAGTTTTCACTTCAAAAAAAAAACATCAACGGCCTAAACCTTGAGGTACAGCTAGCAAAATATTCAGGTAAAACATTACGTACACGAAAATACTAGCACGTTATTAGCATTTCAAATAACGTTGGGGCGGGCGCTAATCACGACCTTGCGTTATGGTTATTTAACAGTAGGAAGCGTTAGGGATCAGTATAACGTTACTGTGATGCACAGATGTTTTCTGTAGCGTCCGTATTTGTCTACAACCATCTAAGGACATATTTTATAAAGGTACTTATTGAAGTGAAAACATTTTTTTTTAAACATATTTTTCGTGGTCTGTGTTTTGAATTTTAGTGTTACGCTCGGGAGTGATAAAAAATCTTTGGATAAACTCGGGACCATTGCCATTGGCGATGTAGAAATGCGTCAGCATTTCCCATTGGCCGTCTAGAAATTTGTCAGCATGGCCGTTTGGAAATTACGTGGGAATAAAGAAATTGACAAACATATAAGATACGCGCGAAAAACATAAACCTTCTTTCAGTCGGGTAAAAAAGTGTAAATATTTTCTAATGGATTTATATATCTGCGTAGCAACACTTTCGCAATCTTATATATTCCTTCTCAGACAGATTATAAATAAAACTAAAACTTGTACCAAAAAGAACCAAAGTTTAGTGCCAAGCCGAATTCCACCAAAAATCGATCCAATGGCATTGTGTGTGAAGTGACAGTGACATATAATAGTCAAAGTTGCCAGCTATAAAAAAACAGATCGTTACAATAATAGCAGTGACATGTTATGAGTGTTATGACCGAAGTTGCTAAACTTTTTTTTCTTTTTTTTGTTTCCACGATTCGGTCATTTAGCGTAACGCTATGAAAAATGTTTGTGTTTGAAATACCTTGTGTTCAGTGCTATGTTGTGAATATTTATTAGTTTGAAGTTCTGTGTGTGATTTAAAATGAGAACATGGCGTTTATTGGACCTAGGAATAGTGCGCCAATCATCAAGGATAGTCTCCATACGCCAGCGTATGAGGTAAGTGCAAGACTAAACTGTTAATCTTATACATAAATATGTAAGTATACTCGTATAAAAAAAAATGAATCTTCGAAATTTATGTATGTACGCTCATAACTTTTAAATGACTAACTTGAATAACTTTAACATTTCACCAAATTGGATGATTCTTGTTTTATGTATTCGTTATTATCGGGACAATGTTTTTATGGCAGAAAATTTTGACGAAAACATATGGTGCCACGAAGTTCGCCGGGTCAGCCAGTAATAGTATAATTATAACTCGTTTTCAAAATGTAAATAAACATCACCTGCCAAAAGTGACGCGTAAAACTGCCCGCGACCAAGTGTTGCCAACCTTATTTTTCATATGATCATAACAAAACATTGCATAACAAAATTAAGCTTTTTTTTGCAAATTGTGTGCCTCTATGTAATCCGAAGATACTTTGTTCCCAATGTGAACTGTGTTTGTTGTGGTTTTTTTTCGGAGTGATTTTAAACTCTGTAATGGTCAGTCATGCTTGGGCCACACACTAACGGAAATACCATTAATTAACGCGTTAACGGACGTTAATCGTATTTGTAAAATAAACCTTCGGTACATGTTCATTGGGTGTATTTTACACCTACGGTTAACGTTCGTTAACGTGATAATGGCATTTCCCGTTAGTGTGGCCCCAGCATCACGCGAACATTGCCTATTAGAGCGGGCGCTGGGTGGAGTTGAGTGTGCAAAATTTGAGGACCACACTCGCGTACGGTTTTGTTTTGGTACGACTCCGAAAAGTATACAAATTATGATTCTGGATGTGGCCAGGAGGTGTATCGGTCTATTTTTGAAATGAAAACTTCTTTTGGCGCGCCACAAAGATTTTTCGTGGGCTGTGAATTGAATTCTATCGTCACGCTCGGGAATGATAAGACATTCTCGGGTTGACTCGGTACCATGGTCATTGGTCATGACGACGCGCTCCGGTTTCACCCGCGTAGTTTCCAAAGTAAGCTATAAAATTCTGAGTTATAATTTTACTTCTATCGGTAGCACCTGTAACTGCCTATTTATTTTTTACACCCTACCCCAAAACTTGTATAAACGTTGTATATATTAGTTGTTGAATGTGTGAGTGATGCTGCAATGATAATAAAGATGTTGTTGTTGTTACCCCATTAGCCATTCAGTAAATTGACTGAACACACGAATAAAAATGGTTATTGTGGGTTATCCCTCTAACTCAACTTACTTGAGTACCTCCACCCAGCGCAGCGCCCAGTCTATATTTACAATTCATCGTTTCGTGAATGTCTAATGTCATAATGACAGTTAGTGTTTTGACAGTCAGATCACGTACGTGTTGGACGTGTCCGCCGCTGTTCGTACGGTGAATCTAAAAATGAATGTTAGTCTGTATGTCCTTTTTTAGAATCGTACACTATGCATTTGATCATGTTTGTGATGATATTTAGCAAAGTTGTTGTGCGTGACCCAAAGAAGGGTTATCAGCTCTTTATTTGACATTATCTGAGCGAAGTCGGAACGGGCTGATAGTTGTAAATAAATGTTGGCACGAATTTAGATTTGGGCAGTTTGAGTTTAAGCTTTTGTGCAGGTTTGCTCGGAAGGTTTTCCATCATTTGCCTTTCTTGCGGTTTGAAAATCGATTCGGGCGTTCTCGAGAAAACGGGGAACATAAATTATATAATACCTGTCTATAATTTGGGTACATATATCAAACATACATCATGTAAAAAAAATATGATTGTCTTACCTTTTTTGAAGTAGGTTAAAAACTAAATTAATTCTTATGCACATCATGTATCAAAATCCTACAAAACTACTCTTCCCGTCGTCCCAACTACAATCATTGACAAAATTGTCAAACTAAAAATCTTGATCTAACTTACCTTAGAAATATGATTGTGTCGCCTGTTTTGACTGGTAGATACAATGAATCGCGAATTTAGTTTAATTATTCAGTCGGTGTTGCCAACCGCAAAAAAAAAAACATGGATTCTATCACGTAACGCCGCGCCGGTTCACTCACCCGGCGTTAGGTGTGTGGTCAGTTTAATTAACGCCCCCCGAACGAGGTCGCCACTAACGAGTTTTCAAATTGAATTCGTTGATGTTTGTAGGCCAATTATTTAACCTTGTTTGTTGGGAAGTGGTGGTTGCATGTTAAGGATTAGTGCTTCCAAGTTGGTGTTGTATGCCAGAGTTTTTGGAGTTAGTTTTTTTTTTGTTGTAAACTTCTTTGGTGACTTTGAATATTTTTGAAGCGAAAACTTCTTTTGGCAAGCCACAGACAGGTTTTTCAAGGGCTGTGAATTTAATTCTAGCTTAGATAAGAAATTTTCGAGTATACTCGGGACCATGGCCATGCTATGCTCATGACCACGCCCTCCGGTTTCACCCTTCGTAGTTTCCAAAGTAAGCTATCAAATACTGACTTATTTCACTTCTATGGGCAGTTCTTACGACTCAATATTTTTATATTATTTAAAAAAAAATGGTTGAAAACGTAAAGATGCGGATCGGGGTGAGTGGCGAGCCATGGCTAGGCTTATGTTCAGCAGTAGACTAAGATAGGCTGATTATGATGATGGTGATATTGAAATCTAAACTACAGACAAATATGAACCATTTTTATAACTTCCTCTACGATCGCGCCAAAAAAACCAGAGATCTTTTTCAACAGAAATAGCATCGTTCCGGGTTTAACGTATAAATCTTACGTTCTTTTTGCTGTTCACTTTTTGTGTTATTTCATTTGTTCGGATTTTGATAGCGGGGCTACGCAGGTAGGGTCTCGTTTACGGCTAGTGTAGTCGGGAGAACGGCGACTGCCGATCAGAATCTGGAGGCTGGAGGCCCTGGAATCGATCGAGAGACGTGCCAAAAGGCTCATAGGCAACGACTCTCTTATGCGAAAAAGACTACAAAGTCTTGATAATCGCCGAAAAATTTCCAGCGTATTGGTTTTTTATCGGATACACTTTGGAGAGAGAGGACCTTGCCCTTTTTTCTATCGGAATGCTCGTAGCTCGAAAAAGCGACATCGTTTCATGGTTGATGTTCCAAAGACACGAACGAAGAGATTTGACTCTACTTTTGTGATAAGAACGTCTAGGCTGTGGTATACGTTGCCTGAGTGGGTTTTCCCCGATGGTTACAATCTTTGTGTCTTCAAATCGAGAGTGAATCGGTTTATTCTAGGTACACACGATCCATCGTAGACCGCATCGTCGCTTAACATCAGGCGAGATGGCGGTCAAGTGTAAACTTATAGAAGTTTAAAAAAATCGGGCTCAAATCCCACGCGCACCACTGTCTTTTCGAAGTCATGTGCGTAAACTGTACGAACGGTGGTCATGTGCCATCTACCAATCTGCACTGGGCCAGCGTGGTGGATTATTTATTGCCTTTACTTTATTTGTGAGAGAAGTCGCCCAATTCCCAGCCGTGGGGGGAACTTTTAGAGGGCTGGTTATGCTATTGTTGTGGTATTCATTAAATTAGTGCCATAGCACGCTGCTGTCAGTTATCATGTCTTTTTTGCGTTACCCTAAATTTTGATTCGCAAAAAAACAATTCTAAAACGATTTAATTCAAATGTGTATTTATCTTATTGTTTTAGTATGATAATAATTGTAATTTTAACTATTAAGTAGGTAAATAATTATAGTTACTTATTATATTTAAAGTTGATTGTATCATCTTTATGAAGCGCCTAAATGTATAGGTTACAAAGTATGTTTTTTTTTAATTGTCTTTGTGAATAATTTATTAGCTTAGCATTTTTTTTTTTTTTAACTTTTATAGATTTACACTTGACCGCCATCTCGCCTGATGTTAAACGACGATGCGGTCTACGATGGAGCGTGTTTACCTAGAAAAAACCGATT
This sequence comes from Ectropis grisescens, assembly GCA_017562165.1. Lineage (NCBI taxonomy): Eukaryota > Metazoa > Arthropoda > Insecta > Lepidoptera > Geometridae > Ectropis > Ectropis grisescens. Next base: position 2,061,074 of record CM029796.1, read on the forward strand.
CACTCTCGATTTGAAGACACCAAGATTATAACTATCGGGGAAAACCCACTCAGGCAACTCATTCCACAGCCTAGATGTTCTTATCACAAACGTAGAGTCAAACCTCTTCGTCCGTGTCTTTGGAATATCCACCATGAAACGGTGCCGCTTCTTTGAGTTACGAGAAGTACGATAGAAAAAAGGGCAAGGAGGTATTAGATCATGCAGATCAGTTGCACACTCTCCGAAGTGTATCCGATAAAAAACCGATAAGCTAGCTATCTTGCGGCGATGTTCAAGACTATGAAGCCTTTTTCGCGCTAGAGTGTCTTTGCCTATGAGCCTTTTGGCACGCCTCTCAATCGATTCCAGAGCCTCAAGCTGATACTTAGCCGATCCATCCCAAAGGTGCGAACAGTACTCCATACAAGAGCGAATCTGTGCTTTGTATAACAAAAGTAATTGTTCAGATTTGAAGTACTTTCGCACCTTTGAGAGGATACCTAGCATGACATAAGCAGCCCATTAAATGTTCCCACTGCTGGGACTCGGGGCTCTCTCGCAAGGAGAGAGCCAAAGCCATAATCCACCACGCTTGGTGACCTCGAAAGATTCTATGAACATGTCATTTTCCTCACGAAGCATTTACATCACCGTTTTTTAATTTACCGCCAATACAGACATGGCTTTGAAAAGACAGATGACTTCGATCGAAAGCATTACACAGCATTTAAATGTAAACTATTTGTGGCTTTACAACAGCCCTGACTCTAGTCGACAGTAAGGCTAGGAAAGCTTAGTCAAAAGAGCTTTTTACCCAGTCGAAAGAGGATTTTACCTAGTCGAAAGTGGGTTTTACCCAGTCGAAAGAGGTTTTTTTGCCTAGTCGAACGTGGTTTTTACCTAGTCGAAAGTGGTTTTTACCTAGTCGAAAGTGGTTTTTACCCAGTTGAAAGTGGTTTTTACCTAGTCGAAAGTGGTTTTTACCTAGTCCAAAGTGGTTTTTACCCAGTCGAAAGAGGGTTTTATCCCGTCAAAAGAACTTTTTACCTAATCAAAAAATGTTTCATTTGAAATAGGTTTATTATTACTCAGTCGAAAGAGGTTTTTACTTTTTCTATCAGCAGTCCTTATGACATTTTTTAGTATATAAACTAACGTGGTTATTACAAATTTTACATAAATACACGGGTAACTCACGTCTTATATACTTAGTCAGTCCAGTTCGACTCAAGTTTCGATCGCGTCCGGCGATCTTTTTCAAGGAGAGTGCGCGCGCGTGTTCGCAGCTCGTTTAGCACTATATAAAACGTGAGTTACCCGTGTATTTATTTAAAAAGTCCTTATGACCGTTTGTTTTTTACTTCTTCTGCTTAGTATGCCATTTCTGCCGAGCCTGGTAGGTAAATACAACTTTTAAAGTATATAAGTGTACTCGCCATTAATCTCCGAAATTCCAATTAAAAGTTTAACGAGACCCTCGCGGGACTTTTTTCATAATAAAGCATTTTTTCATAAATAAATTTAAGGGTATGTTCACAAAGTTTCTTTATAAAGACTATGTATATAGATTTCGGCCGTTTTAGGATGGGTGTATAATGTATATCTGTATATTACCTGTATATTCCAGTTTGGTTGGCAATATTTTTATTTGTTCATATATTTGGTGTGCTTGGTTGTGACCCCGAGGTTTTTTTAACTGATTCGTTGCGGATGGCACGTATCAGTGTCATCATTTTCTTTCGCGTGTGGCGTTAGGCACGGATATGTGTCATTTTAAAATCGACAATAACTCCTTCAATTCAGTTTAAGAAAAAAATTAGCCAGAACCAAACTATTTCAATTTTTCACGTATTTTAAGCTCGTAGACTTCGTTTCTGGATTTAGTAAGATTTTTATAAAAAAGGAGTCACCAACCTTTTATTAAATTTGCAGAATTTGATAATATAAATAATATATTTATTACAGCGTAAACGACCAACTCCCTAAAGCGGGAAAATCACACTGCTTCTGTTGGTTTTCTTTGTCTCCTATGAAATGCTACATTTTTAAAAACGCACGATAACATTTTCTTTTCCCATTGTAACGACAACTTTATCTATAACGTTGAAATAACACAGTCCCTGAAGTGTTGATAAAAATGTAAAATGTCTCGAAATATTGCAGGTCACTGTCATACAATTTTGGCGGTATACAAAATATAGTCCTCATATTTATAATCGTCTATGTTAAGAATAATAAGAAAATACAAATACTAAATCAAAAAAAATATGTAGTAAGACATCATACCTAAATATTTCTGGCGTCTAGAATCTATTTACATTCTTCGTTATTTTAAAACAAAAAGGATTTAGAATTAAACTTTATATAAAGCTAAATTATAGATATACAAATAAATCAGACATTTATGCATCATATGTATGTACCTACTTGATATAGAAAAATACCACGCTGCTTCAAACTGCGCGGGTCAACATGGTTAATATGAGTCATAACGCTAGGACAGAGAGTTGCATTTGCTAAAAGTGCTGTCACTCCTTAGAAAAGAGCTGTTTTGTTGATATTGTTTACCGTTGGCCCGCAAGGACTGTAATCACTCTGCGATAAGGTTCATTTTGCATGAAATTTTAAGTTCTTGCAAAAAAAGGGTTTGAAAAATACCACGAGTTGTTGTAAACAATGGACGGCCCCGGCCGGAGGGATGCAAGTTGCGTGACCCTACGAATTACAATTTACAATATTCGGTCTTATGCCTTGCGTGTATGTTTTATTTTGCACGGAAGGATACAACCTATTTATCTTGTAAGCGCATCTTGTTTTTTGAATTACTTTTACTTCTGGTTTGCTATCCTTAGTAACCAGACGTGCGTGCTCTACTTGTTCCTATTTACCTTACCGACTTTCGCTAAGTGTTTTGTGACGACCGTGGCTTGTGTTACTGGACTCTACTGATTTTGCCTTGCGACGATTTCGGCTTTGAACAGGACTCCGTAATTTGCAATTGTGACGATTTTGGCTTGTGTTACTGGATCGTGATTTTGCCTTGCGACGATTTTGGCTTTGAACTGGACTCCGTGATCTACCATCGTGACGACTTCAGCCTGTGCACGCGAATCTCTGTTTGCCGTGAAATTCAAGTAAGTAAGATTATTTTCATACTTGGGGAAATTTTCCTGTTCGCGTCCATTTAGTGCAGGCAAAGAGCAGTCAACTTCACTTGTCGCTATAAATAAAAAAATAGAATCGGGAAAGATGCGCTCTCGTTTCATACTCACTGGCTTGCTCTTTAATCCGCGCTCTCGTGGAGAACCTTACTCACTCAAGAGTGTATCCGCTGCTAAATATTATGTAAAAAATACATTATCTTCAAAATAGAGTAGCTAAATCCCAAATATGATATCTACTTACTTACTAGCTCTTTTTTAATACACCTAATTTACATCACTACCTACATAGTACATATTTTTAGACCAATTAGGATTTATAGACTAATAAAATGCCCTTTAAAGCGTCTCGCCTTTTTACTGTCGAAATAAAACTATATACGGGAGTTTCATTCGAATATTTCTTTTGTAGGTATGGAATACCCTTCTTCGAGTTCTTCGGAACCTGGACCATCGTGTGACATAGATCCTTTGGATTGGCCAATTCCTGGACCATCATCTGGCATAGATCCATATATGGCTCTTCTCCCAAGTTCACCCATACCTAGACCATCATCCACCATAGATCCCATAAGCGTGGAATTGGAACAAATTATGTCTCCACAAGAAAGTGATCCGTTATACGACATACCAGGCTTAGATTTATATGGAGACGAAGAATTGTATGGGATTTTAAGCGGCAATAACGAAGAAGTATTAAATGAATTAAGCAGTGCAAGTCCTAACGTGGAAGCAAATGCTGAAGATTATCACGCCGATAACAATGATGAAGAGGAATATTCTGTAGAAGAAACGACTGGTTGGGTTCCAGGTAACCCCAGTGATATGCCAAAAATATCATTTACGGGAACAAGTGGTATATTGGAGCCACATAACGCAGACATCAATAGTTATTTAGACTATTTTTTTTTATTTTTAAATTCCCATTTTTTAACATTAATAATGGAATGTACAAATAAGTACGGAAACAAATTAAAAGCTGAAGCGACTACTGCACGTGCTCGCTTTAGTAACTGGACCGATTTAAGTGTCCCCGAATCAAAAACTTTTCTCGGCATACTATTGCTAATGGGTACTATAAAACTTAATAGAATGGTAGATTATTGGTCAACGCATTATTTTTTCCGCTTAAGTCCACGCCTATTTATGACCAGGGATAGGTTTTTTTTAATTTTAAGAGCTTTGAATGTGCAAACCATCGAAAGGGCAGAGAGTATTTATAAAATAAAATCTTTAATTGATTTATTCAACGACACCGTTAATGCAGTGTATTACCCAGTGAAAGAGTTGACAATTGACGAATCTCTTATACTGTGGAAAGGGAGACTATTTTTTCGCCAATACATCAAAAGTAAAGCTCATAGATACGGCATTAAATTGTACATTTTAGCCGACGCCAACGGCATAATTTTAAAAATCATGTATACGCAGGGTCACAAGACGTACTAGTAGGAGGTAGAAATCACACAAAAAAGTAGTACATTTGCTAATGCAAAATATTTAGAAAAAGGGCATGCTTTATATTTGGATAATTTTATACCAGCGTGGGATTAGCTGAGGAGCTAATAGGAAAAAGACGTACGTGACTGGTACCTTAAGAGCAAACCGCATCGGAAATCCATCGGAATTAAAAACTACCAAATTAAAAACTGGCGAATCGTATATAGTACATAATAATAAAAAAATTATAATCACCAAATGGCAAGATAAAAGGGAGGTGATATTTATAAGTACTGAACATAAAAGTCTCTATCGAGGGACTACTAGTCGCCGTGTACGCACAATAAAATATAAACCGGCAGTACAAATAAAATATAATCAATATATGCGGGCAATAGACCGTCACGATCAGATGCTAAGTTATTATTGCTGTGAGCACAAGACCCTGCGCTGGTATAAAAAGTCATCGTACATATTATACAAATATGTTTGGTGAATGGGTATTTACTTTATAATGCTAACAATGCAACTAATAAAACCACATTATATCAATTTAGAAGAAGTGTCATGGAGGAATTGTTACCAATGCCCAACACCTTTGAACTTTCTCGGCCTCTATCAGAGGGGAAAATACATTTACCGACCAACTTGCCAAAGAGAGGTAATAATACCTTAAGAAAAAGATGCAAGGTCTGTTACGCCAAAACTAAAAAAGGTTGCTGTAATAACTGGCTGTCCTGATTGCCCTGGATTCCCAGGCCTATGCCTTAAAGATTGTTTCAGAGAATTTCATAAATATTGAAATTCTCTGTAACCTTGTGATCATGCATGCGTCTGTTGTAAATTAGCACCGTTTGTGTCTTCGACCGTACGAATATTTACATATAAATCACTAAATCATCTACACAGTTATATCCCTTCATTTTTGTATCGTCTGATTGTACTATGTATAGGTACAACGTGTTAATGAAAAAGCGCTAAACCTGAAATTTGTTTGTTCAGTTTCATATTTAAATTAAGCAGTGTCCGTTCATTTCATATTATCAGAGCCTTTAACCTATCAGCGGCGGCCATTTTAGATAACAATAGAATTTAATTGTGTCTAGGGGGCTTCCGCTTGGGGTCGAACTGTTAATATTAATGAACCTACTCAAACACAAGAAAAAAAAGGCAAACTTTTGGAAATAGTCCGCGAAATTATTTTTAATAATTAAGTATAATATGCATGTACTTCTTTTATATTAAAAATAAGTTGAGATGTCTGAGGTTCAGCATTTTTGATTAACTCGTTTGGTTTTTTTTGCATAATCGAGCTAATTTGTATGTTGTCAATAATGAGAAATGTAGGTACTACGTAAGGGATAAAAATGTTCACTGTTAAAAAGGAAGTACTACTTTTATTATACAGGATAACCCTACCTACTAATAAAATACTTCCTTTTATTATGTTTATTTATGTAAGTTACGAGCTAATGGTCTACAAATAAATTGTTTGTAAATTTAAATATTTTTATTAGAATCAGGTACATATTTATTGTTTGATCAAAGCGTCATTCACCAAAGACTATTATTGCCAATTTCAACAAGATTAATTAACCTCTTAACATAATCATAAAAATCTAGCTTATACATTATTTAAAAAATCAGTCCTAACTTACATAAATATAAAACAAGTCATACAAAATTATAAAACGCATCCTTATTTACCTACATACTGATATCAATGTCATTAGAATAGACCTTAGCTTCGCAGTGAGCGAGATTAACAAATTATTAAAACCCTCGGAAGAGTCATTGTCTTATGTTTTATGTTACTGCTGCGAAAATGTAAATGCTGTAAAATGTATATTTAGGTTGATTGGATCCACTTATGTCATGTTTTTCAATAAATATTAATATCTAAATTCAAACTCTGGTTTCATTTAACTCTTGGTATTCATTTGATTATTTTAATAAATCTAATATTTGCTGCATCTTCATAATTCGCTCGTATGGTTTGAATCGCAATAATTCGTTGAAACCAACTGGCCAAAATATTTACAGCTATGTATGTCCAGTACGGTAGGGACATCACATTCCTTAGTTTCTACGCTATTTACACTGTCCATTACTAAAGTTTCTGTGCATGGTTCACTTTCAACCATTTTTTTTTTCTGTGGTAGTCGCACTGTCCATCATATTTTCTTCTTTATTTGTTGCAGTATCCCTAGTTGTTTTTTTGTCCGGTATTAAATCCCGTTCCCAGCTTGGTGGTAGGTCCCAGTCTTGTGAATTTGGTATTGTCTCTTCGTCACTGTCACATTGTGTCTCGATTTCTGTTTCGGGAATGTACTTCCTTTTTCGCCTTAGTTCTTAAACAATAAATCCACTATTAATAACAAATATATGGCAGTATGTACTTTTCAAAATGCTTTTTTTACTGACAGTTACAAAAAATTCGGAAAAAAGTAATGTGATTGTTGATCGATCACCAACAGTTTTCATAGCATAGTTTCTTAGAGTAGTAATTCTAATTTCTGTTAACGCCATAAATTCAAATTTAATTTATAATTAAATAAAAACTACCTATTAAATGTTGTGCTCACTTGTAAGTGACATACATATCAGAATTAATATGTTTTTGTAATTTATCTAGCGTATTCATATGTATTGCTGTTAGTGAGACTTTATAAGTAAAACAATATTTTAGGCCTAATTTAATATTGTATATTCAATAATATCATTAGGAAATGCGAAATAAGCTGAAAAGGTTTAGCACAACTGTATTAAAAAGTCACTTACCTTCCATTTCCAAAATTACACTTATTTTGCCACTTCTAATCACTTAAAACAACGCGCCTGTCCGTTCACGTCAAATTTCGAATGTAAACTAACAGTATTCAAGCTTTGAACGTGTAAAAAATGGTCAAAATACTGTTTTCTTTTCCGCATGGCGGAAAACACAGATGCGTGTCATCTAATCGTATGGCGCTAGGCACTGATCAGTGTCACGTTATTTTTGCTCGACGCCACAGTTAAAAGTTAGCGAAATTAGCCATCGCAACGAATCAGTTAATTTAAATCTTAGCTACCACAAACATTGGTGTCCATGTTTTTTAGAATTTAAGTTATATGATCGACATTAAACATTTTGAAAACCTTAGACATAAGAACATACCGACACAGAAAAAATAGTTTGTATTCACAAAAATATTTAGATTAAAATATCGAACCCACGGCTCCGCAGGCTAACTACCGACTAAGCCACTACGCCAGATAAACCACGTTTTAGCTCATTCGGTTTAAGATTACTTGTACGAATGATGCGTTGAGTAAGGTGCAATTTGATGGGGACAAATGAATACTCCCACGCGGTGTTGCCAACTATAGTATAAATTTTACCGGTAGACTTACTTTTTTATTATTATGAATAGAGTAATGGGATTTTTTTTTGACTAAGGCTTTAGTGCAGCGCGATCTATTTAACTGTCCGATCTATTTAGGGTTTTAATCTCCAAGCACTTAAGTTGATTTTTACATAATTTGATTCCCTTAAAAAAAGACTACCAAAACCTTCTTCAAAATGAAATTAAACTCAGACATACGACAAAATTAAATCGCGTAACCCACATACAAAAAAGTAGTATAACCGAATTGAGAACTTTCTCCCTTTTTGAGGTCGGTTAAAATAGAGTGCATTTTTCTAAATTGTACGCGGGCAAATCGCGTAGATTGGCGTCGCTTGGATCCAATCCTAACCGTACACAGATTTGATAGGGTCTAAAATTCAAAGAACCCCTCTAGTTGGCAGAGTGTTTTCCTTATAGATTAACGAGGTTTACCGTATCAATCACAAATTAGACACTAATTAAAATAAAAAAGAAGTGTGTCACTCGGGGACTGCCGCGGTAAAGCTATTGCACGTTGCATGCATTTTTATCAACATAAGCAATAGTGATGTTAACAATTTTTCGGAATTGCTTTTATTTTGAAGAGTGACATTTGTTTACCATAAAAAAAATGCAGAGAAGTATACAATCTAGTCAGTCTTCGACAGCTAAGAGCATTTAGTCTGTAAAGCTAATACAAATAAGATTCAAAGTCGAATGACTGAGTGGAGAGGACGGCGTTACGGTCTTCCATCCCTCTTTCTTGTGAACATAAGAAAGAGATGCACGATCACTAAAATTCGGTCCCCAGGCCCGCGATAAAAGCTATGCAATAGCTTAATAACGTTGCACTGGGAAATCGAAGTAACAAACCGATAGAGTGAGAGTCAGACTCTCGTACTGACGGTTCCGTAAATTTTGACGTGACCACGTCTAATAAATCGATTAACGCCGGCTGCTTGAACGAAAAAGTGTCCCGCTATGTCCCGTTATGCTCATTGTACGCTTGCGCTGCATCCATCAATGGTTTGTTGTGACGTTGTGTCACAACAGTTTGACACTGTTAGTTTCACATGAAAAATACTAGCAGTGTCCCGCGGTTTCACTAGCTTCCAATCTCGTTATTTTCCTGGGTTCAAAGATTAGCCTAATATGCCGTATTACTGACTTTATTATTATCCATGTTTCCAGAGAAATAACACAGAGAATAGATCTCTGGGACACAAGCTCACAAGCGCACCCCAGTGTTAGTAAATGATTTGGGCTCTGCATGTTCCAATAGCTGTGTGTCACTGTGATGATATGGGTAGGCATGTTGCTTACCATCACGAACGGTTCCCTCATCTTGTCACTATGTATACTATAAAAAAAAATTGGTTGTCTCTAAACTCGGTTGGTTTACGGACGATAGTTTAACGTGACAACGTCATAACAAAACATTAATAGATGCGGCACAAGCATAAAATGAGCGTAACGGGACAATGAGCGTACCGGGACATAACGGGACACTTTTTCGTGCATGCAGCCGGCGTACATCGATTTATTAGACGTTTTCACATCAAATTTAGTCCCAAAGTATTTTGGATTTACAATTTGAGTAAATTGTTTATTTTTGTTGGTAATGATATTATGGACTCTTTATGTTGCTGCGTGTTACTATCCAATTATGAGCAGGCGTGGTGTTGCTTACCTTCAGGCATGTGTCATGCTCGTCTCATCACTCCATACGGTAAACAAATACTTAACCCTGTAATTAAAAAAAAACCATGAATTCTAAATTAGACTTGAATTTATACCAACATTATTGACGTCTCAGATAGTATTAATATCGTGTAGCAGGTTTTGTTTCTTTTTTAGTTTCGTACTGTTGGCAACACTGCTCCTTCACGCTCCGTCGTCCATTGCAATTGGGTACATCTCCTTATGTTATAGGGGACAGTTTAATTTAACGCGGCAATGGGTTTGATGAAGTCATTGTACGTTATGTACTCGTATAACGTGAATATATCACCGTTCACCCACACTCATCACATTTTGTGTGGGGTTGGTGTGATAATTTTGACTATTTTGTTGTGATCACGAAATTTTAGTCCCAATTTGTTTTGGGACTTTGTTGATCAGACCTACCGTATATTTTTTTCATTATAGTGACGAGACGAGCAGTGCGTCGGCCTGATGGTAAGCAACATGCCTGTCACATAACAGCACATTACCTAGCACTGAACTGACTCTTCATATTTCAATGGCTGCATGTCACTGCGCTGTTATATATTTATGCAGGCTTGCTGCTTACCAGGCATCGATATAAACCAATGGATGTGCCCTGAGCACATTGAAATTGGTAATAAACTGCGTCTCTGTGTGTAGCGTAAGTGGTTTACGCACAACCAATCTACTTGACCCCTAGAATCGCTAACGGCGAGATATGCTGTGGTTCTACTTATTTTGGTTGTTGACAAAGAATGGTGATAGGTAAAAAACGTTCGGCGTTTTCCACTCCCTGCAACCGACTAGGACGGAGTGAGCTCACTCTTTCCTTTACTTCACTCTATGGTTGCCTTGAAGAGATCGCTTTTAGTGATAAGGTCGCCAATTGCTACTTTATTTTGTTTTGTTATAAGTAACTTTTGTTTGTTTTTAAAATTAAGTGCAATAAAGAGTTAATCTATCTTCCCAACATGATGACATAATTCCGTGAGCTGAAGTTTGGGAGGGCACATCTAGTGGTTGTGCTCGTCCTATCACTCCTTCCTATAAAGAAGGTATTTGTCGATAATTGAATTTCTTGGAGCCAAAACGTCTCGTGCACACCGATAATAGGTTATTCATAAAATAAACCAACAAAAACTGGGTCTACGGACAGAATAAATACTGGCTTTTTGTGAGGGTCGTCGGTGCTCGGGCAAACTGACGACTTTTGGCGCTGGTCGTTTTGTGCGGTGCTCACTGGGGAGTTAGTATTTTTTTTGGTAGTTTTTGGTTTGAGTGACGAGATGAGCAGGACATGTGCCTGGTGGTAACCAACACGCCTGCCCGTAACAGCACAGTGACACGCAACTTATTGGACTTTAAGAGAAATAATGACCGGCAGAGATTGAACCTCTTATATATTATCTGAGAGACGAGCGCAGTGCAGTGTTAGGTAATGATTGGGACTCTTAATGTTCCAATAGCTGCGTGTCACTGTGCTGTTATGGGCAGGCATGTTGCTTACCATCAGGCACATGTCCTGCTCGTCTCGTCACTCTTTACTATAAAAAAAAGGCCAGTATCCGTACAGGAGCAAATATTTATTTATTTATTTGTTTGTTTCATATAAAAGTAACATTACAGGTTTCGCCAATGCGTTGCAATTATTACTGTTATTTACACATGCTCATACATAATATACATACAAGATAATTTTATCACAATAATAAATAGGACGACGACACAATTATATAGTATTTTTAGGTACAAAAACATTTAAAGAGTTAGATACCTTTAAAAATATAAAAAACTAGCTGTACCCTGCCACGCTTCGCTGTGGCACATTGTGATGCAAAAATTAGATAAAAAACAATCCTTGATGCGGATCATATATCATTGTAAAATTTCAGCTCGATCGGTGCAGAACTTTTTGAGTTTTTGAAGCGTACACGAACCAACATAATATTTTTATATACAGAGATTACAAAGTACCAATTCTGAGAATTCCGTGTCCAGTTTGCGGTAGCCCTAACCATCATAGCTATTACCTGATCTTCGCCATTACGTCACGTAATGGAACGACCTGTTCGATTCAATAAAAAACGTATTAACACTAATAACTAAATAATAACATTATTACGTCTCGAATTCTGAATAGCAATTATTGTCTATTGAACATCGAAATGACCGCGCAATTTATTTGGGTTTTTGGGGTTCTCTACACTAAGTAAAGTAAGTGAACAGAATCATATGTTTTTGAACCAAAAGCTTATTTCATCGCTTTGTGAAATTTTTGTGATTTCGCGCTACTAACATGCAATAAAAAACGTAAATAAAAAAATGTTAAATGTTTTTTGAAAGGCTAAAAAAGGGTTCCTCTCAGAATTTGGGCGCAGGCTCAGGGAGAATACGGGTGACTCCCGCTCCGGCGCGTTCCTGAACCAAAGGTCGGCCATTGCCATTTAGCGTGGGAACGTGGCGAGCGTCATGGGCACTTTTGCGCCGGGAGCAGTTAGGGGTAGGTCATTCGGAGATTAGATTTTTTTTAAAAAAATTATAATTTATGCTATAGAGTACGTTTTTTTGTGTTTTCGTGTTTGTTATAATTATAATGTTTTTGGCGTAGTGTAGAATTGGCGACGGAGCAGCGGACTACGATGGGTGAAAAATGCGCACACGACGCGTACAGAGGCTACTCGGTTACATAAGATAACGCTATTAAATACGTAAATTCGTAAGATTTTACCCTAATAAAAAGTACTATTCGACGTGGCTACTGAAATTTTTAGTTCTACTGTGGATGTGCAACTTCTACTGTGGAGTTAAGCCTGAAATCGCAAAAAATATCAAAAATCCCACTTTAGCAATAAAAAGAAGTGAATACTTCTTTTTATTCCCCGAGCTAAGAAGTGTAACACTTCAACTGTAAAATAAATTATATCTTCAACGCAGTAGGAGCAATGCAAGAGATATTAACCTAAAGTTACTAATTACTTTACTAAAATCACAGTCTATTAAATCATACGGTCGTTCGACGAAGCCGTCTAGACGGGGTAATCGTGCGGGGCGTGCGGGGTGAGACGCGGGAAGCGCGCTCCTGCATTGCCTACATTACAATGTTAGTATTGCAGGAGCGCGGCTCAGGGCTGACGTCTTCCGTATGCTTTAATTTTATTTTGGTAATACGCATTTTTGTTTGCGATAACCCTGCCCGTGTCTACAACATTATCGGCGTATCTCCCAAGATCAAAGGCGATGAACTACTGGCAGTATTTCTTTATACTGTGCTAAAATCTTGACTAGCCAACAACAGTGAGTGTGTGTGTGTCAGTGACGTCCCCATATGACATATAGGCGCCATATAACATATAAGTGTTAACATATAGGCGTCGTAAAAAATTACTCCATATTTTTTTCCAAACGCGCCAGAAGAAGTATTACTTCAAAAACCCTTTATACTTTGATCCGCCTCGCCTTTGCCATGTCAAATCGCTACGATTTGCATCGCCATGTAACATGTAACCTATCATGTGTAGTGTTATTTTAACTCATGATTCGATTTCCATAGTTAAGGTACCTGTTGTGTACGGTTATGTAAGACCATCCACTGGTACCGCTGATCTGAGGAGTATGTGTATAGAATTGTCAGTCTCGAAGGTTTTGGTAGTTATAGACAAACTGGCGTAGGCCGTTGCTTGTTTTGTGTGGGGGAAATGTTTTTACACACTGTCCGCCGTTCAGGGACAAAGTGGTTGGTGTTAACTCTAGGAAAAGTGGTGCCCCGACTAAAACCCCAACATCTACAGGTTTCTTCGACATGGCTTGGGGTCAGAGTCTCGGGATCGCTGTCCCAGTCGACCAACGACCCCGACACCGCTGGCACCACCGTTTCGGGCTCGCCACCCGGGGGAAGGTCGTGCTCTGACCAAATACCTTCAGTATTTCTTCTTTCTTCGTCAGCGCAACATAAACAATAGCAAAATACGTTCAGAATAAAATCAGTTTCATTGTCATATTACAATAAAATCTGTTTGCGAATTTTAGTATTACTTACTTACTAAAATTCTAAATAAAGTATTACGCTTGGCTAAATTTAGTGCACTGATTTCAAAAGCAAATTTAGAAGCAAGGTTAGTCGACTTAATTCAGAAGCAAATTTAGAAACAAGTCAGAAACAAGCAATCGTTTCTAAATTTAGTATGCTAGGCGTTAAATTTAGTCGACTTAATTTAGCCAAGTGTAATAAACCGTTAAGCCGCAAGAAAGCACAGTACGAGTAATCGAGATCGTGCGTGTAACATCAGAGCACCAGACAAATATCCACTTTCGATTTCATCCCACACTTTCGTTGTTTGAGAACCTGTTTTCGTTCCGTGTCTGCGGTTCGGTTGTGAAGACACGCCCTGTGGTGGCAGTGGTGTCTCGCCGCGCCGGTCGGGGCTAATGGGCCCTGACCCGTTACCAAAAATATCCATGGAAATTGAAAGGGACATCGTTTCATGGTTGACGTTCCAAAGACTCGCTGCTGCTATCTCGGGGGGTCATGCCCCTCTTGATCACCCTGGATTCGCCCTTGTTCAAGATACCAAAGTAGGACTTGCATTCGAGTATCAAAAACTTGACATTCGAATATTCGAGTGTCAATTTAAGTATTTGGCGGGCGCTTGTTGGCTTAGTTGGTCTGCCTGCGCAGCCTTGGGTCGTGGGTTCGTTCCCCATCCAATGCAAATATTTGTATGATGAATACAAATATTTGGACTGTGCCTTAGTGTTTCCTATTTATAATAAGTATGCATTTAAAAAATGTGTGAGTATTATATCAGCTACCTGGCTTCCATAGTATAAGCTTTGCTTAGTTTGGGGTCAGATGGTGTTGTGTGTGAGATGTTCACCAATATTTATTTATTAACTAGCAACCCGCCCCGGCTTCGCACGGGTGCAATACTAATACTAAATACAAGTACCTACTAATAAAATTCCGGTCCGGCGCAAGACGTTTCGTTTTACGTAGTCACATAAGTCACAGTTTTTTGTGATGGATACTTTTTTGGCGCAACGGACGCACGCAATGTGTTGATTGATGGAACGAAACGTGCTTCACACCAAAGATGGCGACAGCGGTTTGTTTGTCAGTGACATCAGAATTTTAACGAAATTCTCCATAATCCGAACTTTGTGGACATATGTTGTCGACTCAAAATGAATATTTTTTATGTTTTGTTATTCATATAAGGTTTCGATCAAGTCTACCGTACCCCTTGAAGAAATTATTAATATAGATGGATCGCGGACTAGAAGTAGCATCAGACGGTTGTCACCAAGGTTGTAATGATTGTTAATCTCCAACACGTAAGGTTCTAGTGACGACGTATCGCCTCCAAAATAAAGTTGGAATAACAAGCCAAGGACACGGGTGACAATACAATCTACGTCTCAGCGGACAAACTAATTAGTATGCAACACACATCCCGCACTAACAACATTCCGTGGGTTTGCGCGCATCTGACATGACGTAACTTGAACCTCTAATAATTCTAATAAATAGTAAAAATATACCATAATGTATGGGGTATTTTTATCCGACTGAAACAAGCGCGTATCTTGTTTCATTCAATCATAATTTAAGAGCGACGCTCTTGTCGGTGGAGTTCCTTCTATGTACTTCTACACTCCGCCTTCTCCTTGACTTCCTGATACGACACAACATTTATCTTCTCCTTCACTTGGTTCATGTAACTTCTCCTAGGTCTACCTCTCTTTCCTCCTCCCTTCTAATTTACCTTCCATTATTGTTCTAATGAAGTTGTCGTGTCGTATCAGAGATGTTCGGACATCTGATACGCGTATCTTGTATGTTTGTTAATTTCTTTATTCCCACGTATCTTCCAAACAGCTGGATGGATCTTACAATTAAGATATCGTTGAATTGGTGTCAAGCACCCAAGTGTCCTTAGATAGTAAATTGTTTTTTTATCTGTTGATTTTTGCAGTCGGGGTTTTTTAACCCTTAAATTGGCAAAACTTTTTTTTTGTGAAATTTGTTTGTATAAGGTTTTATTCTGTTTAATTGTAGTCCTAAGAGCACATAAAAAATATAAGAAAAAATCCAACTTTCATAGTTTTCGCGAAATCCTATGTGCTACAGGTATGACGTTGCCAACTACTTAACAAAGTGCTAATGTTTTTGTTTGTACTACAGGTATGACATTGCCGTGTTGTGAATAAAATCCCATGTTCCAAAATATATTTTATTAGTTACATAAAATCAATTTATTTGGTATGAAATTCACGGAAACAGTTCCTTTTATTATCATCAGTTGTGAAACACAGATGCATATTGCAATTTATGCAATATATCTTAATTTTTCCTGCTTTGCAAAATCGACAGCGAGATTGCTTGACAGTAGAATCAGGGGGAAATGTCCAAATGCATCATATCTTACACTATCCCCTGGTCTTGAGGTAGTAGGATTTTGAATCTTCCTTTCATTTTCTATCTTGTCCATACTATCTTGAGACTTTGGAGTCTTGTTGGAACGACACAGTGCTTCAAACAATTCTAGTCGAAACTCCTTCAAAGATATTTTCTGTCTCCCATCTCGTTTGTACAATACAATAGTTTGTACAATATCCATCCGTTGTTGATGCACATATCCAATAGTTGCGCAAAATAATATTCGATTAATATCCGAGTACAAATTTGTGTTGTGAACAGTGTCTTCAACTATATCTGGTGTAAAGAAGGTATAAAAATAATCCAACACTGTTTCATTCTGTGTTTTATGGAGTTTGTGCAAAGACTCATCCACGGTGGCTTTATGATTAAATTGTGTTTTTTTTCCAGTTATATTTGAGTGAAAACTTTGATGTCTTTATTACTTTTGTAAGCACTGTAGTTTTCTTGCGTTTAGATCTAGTTATTGGTGTAGATGTACCCTTCGATGTACTGGGGACCGGGGAAGAGAGTGGTTCCACCGACGCTGGAGGCAAACTTTGAATAGAGATCATTTTCTACAGGGACTAAAGCCAAGATCTTATGTGAACGGGTCAGATTCAAGCACTGTAACAAACGAAAAAAAGACATGCTATACAAACACCAAAAAAACAACAGGTAGGTACCTAAAATGAAAAAAAAGATAAGGCAAAATGTTATAAGACTCTTGGCAATGTACTACGGGTATGACAAAGCTTATTTGTAGTGTTTGACTCAATTATTGGCAATGTGATACCCGTAGTACATACAAAAAATCAAGCTCATAAAATTACTGCTATGCAATATAGTTACACAAAAACAGCTCATTGTTATTATTTATGATATTTCTGACCCATATAAAGCCAATCAACCACCAATTTCACACAGCAATATCCCAAAAATAATAAATAAACTTACCCGTGGCGCAAACGCAGCGGGCCGCTTCGGAGCGATCTTGGCAAATAGCACAGCTGGTAAAGATGTTGTCTTACGAAAAATTTATTCTACCAAAAATAATGTTACCGACATATTTACACAGGAAAATGGTAGAATTTCTTAAAAATAAAGTCACTGGAATTTTTCAAAGTCAACGTCTTACCCGTATCACGTTATCAATTTAAGGGTTAAATTAAAGTTATTGCTATGTACGTTTTGTATTGTTATTTCAGCCTACTTTGTAAACATTTTGGGAAAAAGCCTTTCTTTTTAACCGGCTTCGAAAAAAGGAGGAGATTTCAATTCAGTTCTGTTTTTTTTCTGTATGTATGTCATGCGATAGCTCTGCCAATGAGGCATTTTCCAGACGCAAAAAGACTTGTCAAAGACAGTTCTAAATATTGGCAAGTGTGGCACCACTGTTGGCTTTTGTGAAATTTCTCTAACAAAATAAAACAGTGGCGCCGCCTACGGTGAAATTGGGAACTGTATTTGACAGGTCGTTTTACGTCTTGAAAACTGATGAATCGATTTTGATGATTCTTTTTTTTGTTTGGTAGATCATAGTTCAGAAGTGTATATGGGACCACCATTTACATTTTATCGAAATCGGTGTAGCTGTTTTTTAATTGTCAACAAAAAACTTAAGTTTCCTTTCGTTTGACTTGACGACATAGTACATAGCTTCCTATGAAGAGAGTCGAAGGTCTGAATTTAAGATCTCGTAAGTTTTTTTTAAGCTTTTGCACGAAATGGTGCGAAAACGTTGAAGACCATCATAGCGATCATCACTAAAATACTTACAAGAGTTTTCTCTCCCATCAAAACTGCCTGATGATTAGTGATGATGAACAAACACACAAGATACAGACAAATCGAATAAGTCAAATCGGCAAACGTAGTGTAGGACACCCTGAGATTAGATGGAGTGACGATATACGCAAGACAGCAGGCAGTGGATGGAGACGTATAGCCGAGGATAGGGCTGAGTGGCGAGCCATGGGAGAGGCCTATGTCCAGCAGTGGACTAGGATAGGCTGCTGATGATGATGAACAAAAATATGGGTATCTTCACTGTATGGGGAAATCCACAAGAAACTCCTACTTAAGTCCACAGATTTTGTAACGACGTAACAACAAACAAACACATTTAACTACGATATGTAAAGATATTTGTGTACGTCAGTTTAGATCCTACGCACATGCCATTGCCTTATACGTGGAGTGATCATTTGAAGTAGTCATGTGGTAATTGATTTTTGTGGTCGCTCGCCCGAGGCTTGGCCTGGTTAGGATGATGGGTGGTCGTTGGTCAAGTAGGGCAGGCGTTTGGAACAAGATTAGGGAAGGAATCCTACGATATGCCCGAGCGACACGAGGCTAGTTTTTCAAGCTAGGATACTTAGCTAGCAAGCTAAGTACTTCTAACTTCGTGTAGACAGCATCCTGCTGAAGCACAAGACGTTGGCGTAATTGTGCTCACCAAACATATCACACTTACATAGCACAACAGGATAGAAGCCAGAAATTAATAGACGATGAATCAGATGACATACAATGATACAACCGATTAAAAGCTAAAAAAGAAGAAGACTTTATCAGCTGACTATTATTATCATTGTATAAATTCAGACCAATGGAAACTGTGTTGCCAGATATATTGCATGGCTCTAGAAGAAGAGGCCAGTTTGTTTGGGTCAACTATTAAAATGTTTTGTATCACCTTATCTTGCCTGCAAACAGCAATAAAGATATTTGTATTTGTAGACAAAACTGGCGTTGCGTAGCACCTACACGAATCCCTAAGGGCTAGCTCACTAGCTTGTTATCCTAGCTTGAAATACTAGCCTCGTATCGCTCGGTCATTAGTACTAAAAAATTAAAAAAGTCCGTTTTGACTTTTTTTTAAATACCTTAGAATGTATTAATACTATCTCTGGGTGAGGATTGTTCTGTGGTGATAGGATTCTTTACAGAGTTCGGCCACTACTAAACCAATTTCTTCCCTGTTTCATCGTTTCATCCATGCTCCGTCGCTCCAACCGACCAAGGTTCCGAAATACCGGGAAAGCTTTAGTATTGTTATACCCGGCATTTCCTAGTGTTTTCCCCTTACCTTTCCCTTATTTTCTTAGGTCATCGTTTTCCTACATGTACGCCGTGTATGCGCCACTCCTCGCACCCCGCCAGTCTCTATCCATCATCCGCCGCGATCACTCGCCCCAACAAACTTATACTAATTCTTCACCAATTAAACTCATACTAATTATTTGCCAATCAATTAGTGAAATATATATTTGCTTGTTTTTAATCTTGGTTCCCGGTTACCCGGATAACAGTATGATATCGTGGCACCGAATTCTTAAACATGCTATTTTACAATTAGACTGATTTAATTGCAATTTAAGGCGAAGGTAACGAAATATTTGGTCACAATTATAAATAGGTTTTGGCCAGGTTTTAGCGATTTTTCGTTTTTTTTTTGCCTGTGTGCGCGGGTGGATTTCTCAACTTCCTGGCCCAACGTGGTAGCCTGAAACTGGAAAAATTGCCCTTCAAACCTGTGACGTTCGCACATTACTGCTTGGCGGTAGAATAACTGGCGAAGTTGTGGTACTTCCCCCCGGCGGACTGGTTATGATTATGGTTTGCTGCAATAGAGCGTACAGGATAAGGTGGTATTTAGCAACACCAATTCCTAAATGACTGTACCAGATATATCCACATACATATCTGTGGGCGAACCAGTCCGTCTGACCGCCGGCTGAATGCGGTGTCGAAACCGTACCGTTTGTTGAGAGAATGCATAGAATGCCCAGACAGGTCTAGACCAGAGGGTCTGCTGCCTGACTGGAGCTGTCTTAGCTTTGATAAGACAGCTCCAGTCTTGCTTTTTCTTTCTTTCTGCTTGAAATGATAGAGACCGCAATAGCAAAGCGAAAGCCGATTTAGTTAGGCGGTAGAGGGGCGGGGGTGTCTAACACAATTTTGTAGAGGTTTAATGTTATTTAAGTGAACACTTCTTTGGGCGCACCACACACAGATTTTTCGCAGGCTGTGAGACTACAGGCCCGTGTATGGGTCGTATGAACCACCAGGAGACCCATGTAGGATGATAGAAGGGTATAAAGTAATAAGATTCATCACTATGCCGTCACTTGTAAGCTGTCCAATTGAGTGCAGGTGAGAATAGGCGTGACGACAGGTCCTGGAATAATATTAAATTATTTGATATAATGACAGTATTTAGATACAATAAAATATGTACCAATTTTGATTTAGATATTTTTTAGTTTAACTTACTTTATGGTCATTCAAAGCTGGATGGGCAAGTCCATTTTAAAAGTAACGAAATTATTACAGAATAGATTTACCATTGGATAACCCATTCAATTTCAAGTGACTTTTGTTATGAAACCAGTTTCCTAAACGCAATATTAAATATAGCTACCATACAAAGTTTACGCGCGACGCATAGAAAATGAAAATACGACACAGTGACGTCACGCTTCTTTAGTGTTTTTGTATGAAGCGTTTTTGGGAGAGTCCAAAATTGTGATTTCAAAATCGTGATATCTGACGAAGTTTTTTAAAACAACGAAGTAATTCTTTCACCTATGTTTCAGTTATTGAGTAGTCTTTTGATGGCACATTAAATATAAAATGAGTCGGCACGCCTATTCAAGGTGAGGTGGCGCTCAAGTGTAAACCTATAAAAGTTATAAAAAAAACTGTTTGATAAAATAATTGAAGTATTATCGACTCTATTAAAGTATCGAATGTAACTCTCACTTTCACTATGTCCGATGAGATTCCATTGCCGAGAGTATTATCTAAGTAATTTACTAACTTTAAAAGTTATTGTGTTTCGATCGATCGAAAACTAATTTTAATTTCGATTAATCAGTTTTGCGTTGTTTATTTTTTGTCAATGCTGCAGTTCTTTGTACTGTCGCGGGTAAAACCGTCGAGCGCTGTTAGTTCTAATAATATTATTAATGCGAAAGTTGCAATGTTCGTTGCTCAATCACGTTGGTACGCCTGAATGGATCTGGTTGATGACCGAGCGACCGACGACTGATCCTGGTTGACAAGATTATAGTCTGGAAGAATATATAGGCTACTTTTTAACCGACTTCCAAAAAGGAGGTTATTTTTTGTAGTGGTAGAACTCCTAGCAGACTCCGTCTGGGGAAGTACCACACCTTTGCCAGGTATTCTACCGCCAAACAGTAATGTGAAAATGTCTTCACATTACTGTGTTCCGGTTTGAAGGGCTATGTTTCCAGAGAGATTACAGGGCTTAGAGATATAACATCTTAGGTCTCTGGGTGATGAGCGCAGTGCAGTGCTAGGTAATGTTTTGGAGTCTTCATGTTCCAATAGCTGCGTGTCACTGTGCTGTGACAGGCATGTTGCTTACCATCAGGCACGTGTCGTCACTTCTTATTTAAAAAAAAAATCTATTCGACCACAAAGTTTCAGTACGATGTGAACCTTTGGATGTTTGGAAGTTTGGTACTCAATCGCATTAGAAGAACTAAACGGGTCAGACTGAAATTTCGATGTCATCATTTGTATCCTGAAATCAATCCAGGTGAAGAGCACCCAAATTCTACTAAAATAATACATGTCAAAGTTTGGATGTATGTTGCTCAATTGCGACGGAATACCTAAACGGATTGTGTTGAAATATGGACCAGGTTATAGAATAGAAAGAAGAAAGAATAGAAAATATTTATTATCAAGTAAGTCACATTCACAAACATTTACTTAAAACCTAAACATTTGGATTGATTCTGTACAGACTCGTCAATAATTATAAAAATATGATTACATTTTATTATGTCATAGATCGTCTGGAATAGCACATAGGCTTACTTACTTTGTATCAAATTCAATTCAATTCAATTTATTTATTCGAACCATAAATTCATAAGAACACTTGGTAACGTCATTTACAAAAAGGCAAAGAGTCTGTGTGCATAATATGATAAAATAACGTCAAAAAGAATAAAGCAGCTGTAAAGGGCCCTAGTCAATTACATGCAGCTGTAAAAAGGCTTTGTCGAAGACAAAATAACAAATAATCAATACACACAGTATACAGATACTACATTAGTACAAACAATGTAACATCAAAAGTCTGATCAATCAATTTTTTTTTTTTTAAATAAAGTGTGACGAGACTATCAGGACATGTGCCTGATGGTAAGCAACATGCCTGACACATAACAGCACAGTGACACGCAGCTATTGGAACATGAAGAGTTCGAATCATTTTACCTTATTACAAGATTCTAATTTCGACACATTTCTCTTCCATACGTTACTATCTTTTACAAAGTCGTATAATATATTATAAAAAAGAAAATTATGCGAACATGAACTAGGCGGGAAGCACCGTAGGGCGTTACTAGTCAATGCACATCTAAACAGTACCATGTCCACATCAAGGTCGTTTGAAATCCGACCCGGGAACGCGTCCTTGCGGCGAGGGTGCGTGCTAGGAAACCGGTACGGGCAGGGGGCAGGGAACCGGTTATACGGCCCTTGACTGCTGGGACAAGGATTACGCGCAATACAACACAATATTTTTTTCTGTCGGAATGCTCGTAGCTCGAAAAAACGACATCGTTTCATGGTTGATGTTCCAAAGACACGAACGAAGAGATTATTACTCTACTTTTGTGATAAGAACGTCTAGGCTATGGAATATGTTGCCTGAGTGGGTTTTCCCCGATGGTTGGATGGTTGGAAGACCGTTGAATCGAGAGTGAATCGGTTTTTTCTAGGTAAACACGCTTCGTCGTAGACCGCATCATCGCTTAACATCAGGCGAGATAGCGGTCAAGTGTAAACCTATAAAAGTAAAAAAAAATAAGTACCTACCACTTTATTACACCACAAAACAAAACAGTAGTGGTAGGACTCTTGGCAGAGTCCGCCTGGGGAAGTACCACACCATCGCCAGTTATTCTGTCGCCAAGCAGTAATGTGCAAACATCACTGTTTTCCAGTTTGAAGGGCAATTTTTCCAGAGAAATTACAGACCTTAGAGATATAACATCTTAGATCTGTGGGTGACGAGTGCAGTGCAGTGCTAGGCAATGATTAGGACTCGTTCATGTTCCAACAGCTGTGTGTCACTGTGCTGTTATGTGGCAGGCATGTTGCTTACCATCAGGCAAATGTTCTGCTCGTCTCGTCACTCTACAATGTAAAAAAGCCGAGGTCATGCGTCATTTTTCCATTTATAGCCTTCACTCTCTCCTCGCGAGAGAAGGCCCCATGTCTCAGCACTGGGAACATTTAGTGGGCCGTGTAAATGCAATCTAGTTTACTTTTTAACCCCCGACCAAAAAAAGGGGTGTTATAAGTTTGACGTCGATGTCTGTCTGTCTGTCTGTCTGTCTGTCTGTCTGTCTGTCTGTCTGTCTGTCTGTCTGTGTGTGTGTGTGTCTGTCTGTGGCACCGTAGAGCTCAAACGGATGGGCCGATTTCAATGCGGTTTTTTTTATTTGAAGGTAAATATCCGTGCGGATGTTCTTAGCTATGTTTGGTTAATATCGATTCAAAATGGCCGCCTCCACAAAATGGCGGCCAAAATATTTCTTCACAACCTACCTCAATATGGGTATCAAATGAAAGGGCTTGACTAGTAGAATACAATACGCTATTACAAATTTCAAATCCAAGATGGCCGCCACCACAAAATGGCGAATTATATATTTTTTTCACAACTCCCTTAATATGGGTATCAAATGAAAGAGCTTGACTAGTAGAATGTTTGTACAACATTAATATAGATAATATTAATGATAACAAATCTTGGGTAGTCGGGGGTTAATCAAAATTTTGAATTTTGTTCTTGTTAATATGCGTGTAAGTCGAAACTGCGCGTAATCCTTGCGTTTCAACCCACAAGGCCCGCGTAACCGGTTCCCCGCTCGCACCGGTTCGGAGGCTACGCGCTCTCGCCGCAAGGACGCGGTCTAGTATCGGATGTCGGACGGCCTTGACACAGCGCCGCCGTAACGGATTAACGCCCGTGTATCCTGGCTTTATATCAGTTTGTGTCTGATTATTTTAGTTTTAATTGGACAAACAGTCCAAAAATAGGGGTTTTTTTACTGGCCTCGTGTCTCGATATGTACTTGTAGTACCTATAGTAACGTTTTATTTCATAAAGTTAATTTATCAAACGTTATTTCAGTTCTGGCTTCGGTTGGATATTGTCATATAAATATAATTAATAGAAATCAAAACTATCTTATCTCTAAGGTTCTATACGATCCGAAAACTATCCTATCCCATCTCCAGAAGAACAATATTGCATGCCTCTTGAAGAGGCCAGTTTGTAGGGGTCAGGTTGTTTGTTTGTTTTAAAATGTTTTGTATCAAATTATTTTACCTGCAAACATCAATGAAGATTTTTGAGTTTGTATTTGTCTTCAGTTGGACCAAATTAACCACAAATGTCGAGTTTAGTGAATTTAATTAAAAGTTTACCTGAGAACAAACATCATGACACTGGATTTTTAACCCCCGACCAAAAAAGGGGTATTATAAGTTTGACTTCGATGTCTGTCTGTCTGTCTGTGTGTGAGTCTGTCTGTGTCACCGTAGAGCTCAAACGGATGGGCCGATTTCGATGCTGTTTTTTTTATTTGAAAGTTAATATCCGTGCGGATGTCCTTAGCTATGTTTGGTTAACATCGATTTAAAATGGCCACCTCCATAAAAAGGCGGATAAAATATTTCTTTACAACCTACCTCAATATGGGTATCAAATGAAAGAGCTTGACTAGTAGAATACTATACACTATAAAATAATTCAAAACCAAGATGGCCGCTTCCACAAAATGACGAAATGCCTTTCTGTTTCACAACTCCCTTAATATGGGTATCAAATGAAAGGGCTGGACTAGTAGAATGTTGTACTGAATGTTGTAATAACAAATCTAAGGTAGTCGGGGGGTTAATCAAAAAGATGTGTCAATTAATCTGTAAAATTACGACTTAAATACAATATCCTTAGTGAAATTAGAGCTTAGAAAAAAGTCTTGAAGCATGTACTCTTTGTAACATGAAAAGATAATATGAAAGTCGTATATTCTTAAAATTTTAACACGTGCACTTGAAATTTGAGATTTTTAGATGCAGGTTCATGCACAAAAATGTATTTACGTACCACTACTGTTAAAACATCAATAACCAACCCGAGATACCAATCGATTCGTTATTTAATTATATTTTGTCGTTTTTACCATCTGTACAAAAACACTACGACGTAAAACCGGTTAGAGCGCTGGGTATATCGCTTCAATCAAAGATCGTACCGTACATGCATCCTTGCGGTGAGACGCGTCCTTGCCGCCATCTTGGATGAACTGTCAAACGACCTTGACACTGCGGACTGCGGGGAATTCGAACTTGGAATTTCCGGTTTGTTTTGTTCCGGCTCGGGTGCCGTCTCTATATGTTCAGCTAATAATATAACTAAATTTAAATATTGTAATTTGATTTTTAATGTTAAAAAAATATTCTTTATTGCCTATGTATAATTTACAACTAGCATATAATCTATTCTATAACAATTACTGTTATTTCATATGCCAGAGTTCTTGGCAAAATAGAATCGTCGCTTATTTTATGAACATCTTAATATTGTTCTCTATTTTGTAGGGAATAAATTCCAATTAATTATCTATTTAATTTCTGTATTGCCTGACTGTTTATCTGGGTGCTCTATGGTGCCCCTACCGACTACAACCTTCATGGGTTCCATCTTTTCTGTCTACGGCGGAAAGACGGCGGATCGTTCACGCATTCGTCCCCGGACACGCCGTCGCTTGCCCGTCTCCGGGCCTTTCTATGGGGCACGCCCCCATAACCGGTGCACCTGAACCCAGGATACCCCGTGGGGACCAACCAATATGTAGATGCTCTCGCGTCTGGACACTCTTGGTCCCCCGCGACGGGTCAGGTCTGTGGTCCTGTCATCCTTCCTGTTTACCTTACTTCAAAAAAGAAGGTTTCTCAATTTGGTTGTATGTATGTTACTCGATAGCTCCGCCAATTGTGAATCGATTTTGATGGCTATTTTTTGTTTGGTAGATGATAGTTCAGAGGTGGTCCCATATGAATTTTATCGTAATCGGTATGGCGGTTTTTGAAATATGAACTAAAAACTGAAATTTGCTTTCGTGAATTTAGATGATATACACGCATCGAGCAACTCGATCTTCCGCTCAAGCACGGAACAGTAAGTAGCCGTAGCTAAAAAATATAATCTTTCTGTCATTTCTTGCGGGAGGGGAAGTTGCACACTAGCGCGAAGCCGCACTATTACATACAAAACATACCTGTACCGATCCATTGCCGATCATATTCACACAGCCAAATCACTGACACATAAAAAATTAAGCACCATTCACAAATCTAGCCCCGCCCTCGCGCCACTGTATATCATCAAACTCCATGGTCCACGCGGACTTGTACTTTGACAGAGGGGAAGCACTGTGTATGCCTACTCCCTTTCGTGTTGCTCGCTGCATACACGTAGTGATAGATTCTTATGAAATTCGGTCGAGTGTCTGATATTTAATTGAAGACGGTTTTTTGATTTTTTTCGTAGAAAATAAATTATTAGCTGCAGAGGACCTGATGAGGGAGATTCGCGCACCGCAATACCGGCTCTCCTCTTCCTCTGCACCCACCATGTCTGCCGTCATCAGCGAGCAACACGGAAGGGGAGTAGGCATACACAGCGTTTCCCCTCTGTCAAAGTACAAGTCCGCGTGGACCATGGAGTTTGATAATATACTGTGGCTTAGGGCGGGGCTAGATTTGTGAATGGTGCTTTGTTTTTTATGTGTTAGTGATTTGGCTGTGTGAGTATGATCGGCAATGGATCGGTACAGGTATGTTTGTATGTAATAGTGCGCCTTTGCGCTAGTGTGCAACTTTCCCCTCCCGCAAGAAATGACAGAAAAAATTTAACAATATTTTTTAGCTAAGGCTACTACTCCCTTCCATGCTTGCGCGGAAGATCGAGTTGCTCGGATGGCCGTCATACGTCAGCGCGAGGCCTCAGCCAAAACTCGGCCCAGCCTAGTTCGTAGGCTCTTCGCAAACACCTCCGTACTTCCTCTAAAACTTCTAATCGTAGAACAAACATTGTAAACTAAACCGACTGACTAAACAACGCAAGGCTGCGCTAGATCTTAGCAAATACGGTGCTAGTGGCGTTCCGTGGTTTTATTCGCTATTTTAGAGAAAAAATATTTTTAGGGTTCCGTAAAATGTGAAAACGGAACCCTTATGGAATCGTCATGTTTGTCTGTCGGTCCGCCCGTATGTCTCAGCCCCTTTTTCCGAAACTGTAAGAACTACACTGCTGAAAAT
Source organism: Ectropis grisescens (assembly GCA_017562165.1). NCBI lineage: Eukaryota > Metazoa > Arthropoda > Insecta > Lepidoptera > Geometridae > Ectropis > Ectropis grisescens. The sequence goes on from CM029796.1 coordinate 2,088,532, forward strand.
TGATAAGAATACATTTATGTATTCTGTAAAGCCCATTAAGAGTTTTACACAAAAATAAAATACAAATAAATTTTGGTGGAGCCCCATAAGTACTTAGAACTAAAACACAAAATATTTTTTTCATCAAACCCATATGAGTGTGATGTGTGTATGAATAGGTCTTCAAAAATGAAATTGAGGTTTCTAATATCATTTTTTTCTGTATTGAATAATTTGCGCGAGAGACACTTCCAAAGTGGAAAATTTATGTCTAAAATAAGGGAATGATAAAACTAAAAAAAATGTATATGATGTATATTATCATGCAAACTTCCACCGAAAATTGGTTTGAACTCGATCTAGTAAGTAGTTTAGTAGTAGTACGTCATAAATAAATACACCATTATTAAAACATCGATCAAAGATACAACGAACTACAATAACTTATGTTTATAATGTACAGGACTTAATCACGATTTAATTCATTGTTTAAATACCTCGACGTTTCGGCAGCGTTACAACCGCCGTGGACACGAGAAGGCTCAAGTAAGTTAAGTCCTGTACATTATAAACATTATGTGTTCAAATAGCGAAAGCTTAAAAACAATAATAACTTATGTATTATGTTACTTGCTGCTACGGAACCCTTCATGGGCGAGTCCGACTCGCACTTGCTCGCTTTTTTGTTTATTTCCTTGCGTTTCGTTACGACTTTGGTTGGGTTGAACATTGAAATTCTAAGGCTATAATATTATAAACTAGCATTGCCCCGCGGTCTAGCCTGCGGCCTGCATGGTTCAGGTTCCCGTCTTTGCAATGAAACGCAGTGCGGATGGACAAGACAACGACTGACTTTATTGTTCTAGAAAGAAGAAACACTAAAGAGTTCATAGATAGCGCCACTGGTTACTTTTTGTTACTCATTCAACAACATATGATGCTACTAGCCTACTATTCATTCTAACAACAGATGACGCTACTAGTCTATTAAAGACTTCATAGATAGCGCCACTGGTTACATTTTGTTACTCATTCTAACAACAGATGACGCGACTAGTCTACTAGCTACATTTTGTTATACATTCTATTCAATCTTCACTGTTTTGTTTTTTCTCATTGTTTTTCATAAGCTTCTATAAAATGTTGTTGTGTAATTGTTATGCCTGGTACCCACGACACAGGTTGCCCTAGTCACCCTAGTGTGAGTACCAGTGTACATTTGTTTAAATATCTTTGTGTTTATGAATAAGTAGATATTACCTGTTTTTTAAGTAATAGTGCTCTTGAACCCAAAAAAAATCATTTTTTCTAACAGTCTTTTTCTCGGTATAAACAGTAGACTATAATCTGTGTTCCGAATTGCAGTCCGATCTGTCCATACGGTACTAGGTGCCATTGAACGACAAACATCCAAACATTGACATTTATATTATTAGTAGGATAGGCGACTAGAACCTTGTGATAAGGAGTGTTTGTCTTGCAAGAAGGGCCTCGTACATTCGTTACATAAACATTGTTCGTCCGTATGTCACAGCCACTTTTCTCCGAAATAATAAAAGCTAAACTATTGAAACTTGGTAGGTAGATGTAATCTGAGAACCGTATTAAGATTTTGATACAAAAAATAGAAAAATACAAATATTTTTAGGGGTGTCCCATACGTACAACTGAAACTCAAAACAATTTTTTGATAAGATAATGATAAAAAAAAGTGTATGATGTACGTTACCATGTAAACTATCAACGAAAATTAGTTTGAATGATATCTAGTAAGTAGTTTTATTTTAATACGTCATAAATAGACTTTTTTTTTTTTTTTTTTTTAACTAGAATAGGTTCGCACTTGACCACCATCTCGCCTGATGTTAAGCGATGATGCGATCTACGATAGAGCGTGCTTACCTAGAAGAAACCGATTCACTCTCGATTTGAAGACACCAAGATTGTAACCATCGGGGAAAACCCACTCAGGCAACGCATTCCACAACCTAGACGTTCTTATCACAAACGTGGAGTCAAATCGCTTCGTTCGTGTTTTGGAACATCAACCATGAAACGATGTCGCCTTTTTGTGGAACGAGAAGTCCGATAGAAGAAAGGGCAAGGTGGAATTAGATCATGCAGATCAGTTGCACACTCTCCGAAGTGTATCCGATAAAATACCGATAAGCTAGCAATTTTGCGGCGATGATCAAGACTTTGAAGTCTTTTACGCACAAGAGTGTCATTGCCTATGAGTCTTTTGGCGCGTCTCTCAATCGATTCCAGAGTCTCCAGCTGATACTTAGCCGATCCATCCCAAAGGTGCGAACAGTACTCCATACATGAGCGAATCTGTGCTTTGTATAACGTTAGCAACTGTTCAGAATTGAAGTATCTTCGCACCTTTGAGAGGACACCAAGTTTTTTTGCGGCTAATTTAGCCTTAGACTCAATATACGTGCCAAAATTGAGCGTCGATGACAAAGAAACGCCCAAAACCTCAAGATGGTCAGTGACCGGCACGGATACGCCTCGAAAAGTAGGAGCCAGTTGGAACGGACTCCTTTTAGCGGAGAACAAACACGCCTGTGTCTTTCCTTCGTTGAACCTGGCTAAATTGGCATCGCCCCATTTAGAGACTGCCTGAAGGGCCAAGTTCAAACGCTCGATCATATTCTCTCTCAGTAGCTGAGTTTGTTGCCCACTGGCTCTTGCGCTAGATATATAACTCTCTACGACGGTGCTATCATCTGCGTACCCAAAATACCGGGCTTCAACAGATCGTTGATATGCAGCAGGAAGAGCGTCGCAGAGAGTACCGACCCCTGAGGAACCCCGGCATTGATAGCCATTTGATCCGACGAACAGCCATCAATGACGACTCGTATGGATCGATCCCTCAAGAAGTCCGATATCCACGCAATAAACCCAGGAGACAAACTATAACCAGAAAGCTTGCTTATAAGGCCATCGTGCCAAACCCTGTCGAAAGCCTTCGAGATATCCAGGGAGACTGCAAGTGCTTCCCCGTGTTTCTCGATGGCTTCACTCCAGATGTGGGTGACATACGCTAGAATATCCCCGGTGGACCGGTTCCGGCGAAACCCGTATTGCCGGTCACTGAGGAGGTCGTTCGATTCTAGGTATGTCAGGAGCCTGTGGTTTAAGACACGTTCCATAGTCTTGCAGAGTATGGACGTGACTGAGATGGGCCTGTAGTTGACAGGGTCAGCACGACTACCTTTTTTGGGCAAAGGTTGCACGTTAGCAAGCTTCCATGACTTCGGCACTTTCCCAGTTTGGAGAGAAAGTCTAAACAGGCGCGTTAGTACTGGAGACAATTCGGGTGCACAAACCCTCAGTACTATGGCAGGAATTCCGTCCGGGCCATTGGCTTTATTCACATCCAGATTGCGTAGCACTTTGATAACCTCCTTTTGGCGAATATGTATTTCAGACATTACAGTCGAACTGCCAGGTGGAGAAGGAGGTATCGCACTACCAGCATCTAGACGCAAAGATTCCGCAAACTGAGATGCAAACAAGTTTGCCTTCTCTGTTGCGGTGTGAGCCAACGTACCATCAGGTTTTAGCATTGGAGGTAGTGAGGGGCGACAGAAGTTCGATTCGGCCGCTTTAGCTAGGGACCAAAACGCTTTGCTACCCGCAAGGTATGAAGCTAGTTTGTTCCCTATTCGACTAATATGGTCAAAACGAGCCCTCTGTAAAACCTTTTTGCATGCCTTAGCAGCCTTGTTAAACGCTTTCTTCTTCTGGTGTGTGTCCTTTGCCTTACGTTGTCGAGCATCAACCCAAGCCAGGTAAGCCCCATGCTTAAATGCTTCAGCATTTTTACACTGAGGCCCAAACCAAGGGCGAGCTTTGCTGGATACTGGGACGTCAGAGTACGGTATAAAATATTCCAGAGCCGTTTGTATCACTTCAGTCACAGCATCCGCGCAAGTTGAAGGATCACCAGAAGAGAAGCACAATGACTGCCATGGGTAAGACGCAAAAAGAACGCATCTCATCCCAATCTGCTAACTTGTATCGCCACAACCGCCGGTTGCCTCTAGGGCTGGGATCGGGCGGATGGTACATTGATACTGACTTCACCAGACAGTGGTCGGAGCTGCCTAAGGGCGAAGATACCGCCACAGAATATCGGTCTGGGTCAGTAGTTAGCAGAAGGTCTAAACAATAAGTAGTATGCGACTCAACGTCAGGTACCCGTGTGGCCTCTTGGACCAGCTGGGTCAGGTCTAACGATAAAGCTAGCTTTCTCGTTTCCAGCCCAGCGTGGTCAGTGTCCCGGTATGGGAACAGCCAATCCTTGTGATGGCCGTTAAAATCCCCCAGCAACACAAGTTGGGCTGATGGGTACTTCTGCTGAGCCGCATCCGCCGCCTCACTTAAATATTCCATGAGCCTAGTCGTCTCCAGATCTCCACTGTGCGACCGATAGACACAGGCATATACAATTTTGTCTATGCCTGTGTCCATCAGCGCCCAAACAACAGAGAATCTGGTGTCCTCAAGATTACGGAGACGCCGACAGCAGATATCGTCACGGGCGTACAGGCACACTCCAGCACGTGGCTTAAAGTTGTGCTCCAACGTGTACCCAGGATATGTTAGGTACGCCACGTCTGACGGACGTCCTATCTGCGTCTCCGTAAGAAACAACAGTGATGGCTGCTCAGTCTCCAGGTGGTGGTGGACTGCTGTGATATTTGAGTGCAGACCTCGGATGTTCTCGAGGTGCACTTTAAGAATCAAGGAGTGCAGCCGCATATTAACGTTGTTTCTATTTTTGACTTTGTTCATGATACTTGAGGGTGAATTACGGTGGGAAAACGGAAGTAGAACGAGGCTACATACTGCTGACTAACGGCCACAACACACAACACAAATACATCTATGGGAAACTAGCCTGGAGACTGCGGGGACGCCCGAGCCCCCCCGGGGATGTCTATCTGGCCTTGTCATCCGGTCGCCAACCGGCAGGATAGCGCATCCCGGGATTTTTCGCTAGATGGCGGGGCAGCCTTTCATGAGGGGCTAGCTCACTACTTGGGCCCCCTACTGTCTGCGGTCGGCCGCGGCAACCGTGCCTCGGATCCCGCTACCCTCCACGACTAGCTTTCCGATGCAAAATATCGGTGTGCGGCATTCCAGTCGTGCAGTTATGCAGCAACTGTTCTGACCCGTTTTCCCTAATGGCGTCACCAAACTACATGCCGGAACACGGCAAGGCCGCTTGGCGGCATGACTTAGTCAGGTGGGTGGTCACCAGCCACGGCCGAGGCCTACCACCGGTATTTTTGTCAGCTGTTTAGCACCACCCAGGGACCACGTGTGGGGTTTCTATTTACAGGTGTTTTCCCACGGACGAAGCTGACACAGTCCCCTAAATTTGTTTGTGTAATGTGTTTTAACACTATTGTTAAAACACTGATTAAAGTAACAACGAAGTACAAGAATTTTTGTATTATGTTACTTGCTGCTACGGAAGCCTTCATGGGCGAGCCCGACTCGCACTTGACCACTTTTATTTGTACTAGGTGCGCCCCGCGGCTGCTCCTAGAACAAATAAAGAACGTGCCTAACATCGATATAATTAAAAAAACGAAGATGAGGTATGCCATAATCTAAAGACAACATAACGTGGCGAGAATTTGTTTGGAAAATTTGAAAATTGAATTGTCAGCGAACGTACGACAATTGTCATCGAACGTACACAACTCTTTGTTGCGACTGAGACTAAATCAGGAGACGTCACCTGATTTTGCATCGACATAGTAGAAACGCGTTTGCCGCTTCTGTGTTTTTAAAAGTTCGATGGTGCCTAAAGAAGTTTCACTTTAAAGAAATACGTATGCGAGTGTTAATGTGTTTGTCTGTTTGTCCGCAGATCAAGTTGGAGAGTGTGCTCGGACTGACGGTGGGCAGCAATGCGGCCCTCGACTGCAGCCCCAACACCGAGCTGGTGGCGTACCCGGCCGGGTGAGTCCGCCAATCATGGTTATTATCAACTAGCGACCCGCCCTGGCTTCGCACGGGTGCAATGCTGATACTAACAAGAACAAAATTAAAAAATTTGGTCAACTCCCGACTACCTCGGATTTGTTATCTGTACAACATTCTACTAGTCAAGCCCTTTCATTTGATACCCATATTAAGGGAGTTGTGAAAAAAGAAATGTATTTCCCATTTTGTGATAGCGGCCATCTTGAATTTGAAATTTGTCATAGTGCAAAGTATTCTACTAGTTAATAGCCATTCGTTTGATACCCATATTGAGGTAGTAGTGAAAAAAATAATATAATCGTCATTTTGTGGTGGTGGCCATCTTGGATTTGAAATTTGTTATAGTGTATTACTAGTATTCTACTAGTCAAGCCCTTTCATTTGATACCCACCCGTATTGAGGTAGGTTGTGAAGAAATATTTTGACCGCCATTTTGTGGAGGCGGCCATCTTGAATCGATATTAACCAAACATAGCTAAGAACATCCGCACGGATATTAACATTCAAATAATAAAGAACAAAATTAAAAATTTTGATTAACCCCCGACTACCTCGGATCTCGGATTTGTAATCTGTACAACATTCTGCTAGTCAAGCCCTTTCATTTGATACCCATATTGTGGTAGTAGTGAAAAAAATAATGTAATTCGCCATTTTGTGGTGGCGGCCATCTTGGATTTGAGATTTGTTATTATGTATTGTATTCTACTAGTCAAGCCCTTTCATTTGATACCCATATTGAGATAAGTTGTGAAGAAATATTTTGTCCGCCATTTTGTGGAGGCGGCCATCTTGAATCGATATTAACCAAACATAGCTAAGAACATCCGCACGGATATCAACCTTCGAATAAAAAAACCGCATTGAAATCGGTCCATCCGTTTGAGCTCTACGGTGCCACAGACAGACACACACACAGACAGACAGACAGACAGACAGACAGACAGACAGACAGACAGACAGACAGACAGACAGACAGACAGACAGACAGACAGACAGACAGACAGATAGACAGACAGACATCGACGTCAAACTTATAACACCCCTTTTTTTGGTCGGGGGTTAAAAAAGACCGCATCGAAATCGGCCCATCCGTTTGAGCTCTACGGTGGCACAGACAGTCACACAGGCAGACAGATATCGACGTAACGTAACTTATAACACCCCTTGTTTTGGTCGGGGGTTAAAAACCGTGAGTCATCCTCGTATTCTTTACAATAGCAACCCTTAATCGATATAAGGCGCGGCCACACCGCGCCCGGGGGAGTTAGGGCGCGGCTACACCACACCGTTCATATTTAATCTAATTTTAAAGTTGGCTTTGTTTCCCTACCGAGGGTTGAATTGCTCGCAGACATGATAGTGAATTGATGAAGGAACAAATGACTTGATCGATTATTTGTTTATTTATAGTGTGAGCAGGACTTTCGCCTAAAGTTACTTAAACATTACATAGAACATTTTAATTCTGCGTTTTATTTTAAGATTTTTAAAGAGTATAGATAATTTTGTTTTTTTTTATGTACCTACCCCCTACTGTTCTTTTTCTATTTACCTATAGAGTTTCCTTATTGTATAGAAGCTACGACAATATAATTAAATGCAGTACCCCCTAGTGAGCCTACTATCGTAACACCAATTAAAGAACCCTCATTAATCAACTACGAACTCATTACTGAAGACTATGTCAAAATCGGAATAGTAGATTTGGAGAAAAATGGCAACATTGATTTTCACAAACAGTCTTTACTGCAGCGCCTCCTGGTGAGATGTCACTGTAATATCTATCAAAGAACTTGCACCAATCAAACCTTGACAAAAAAAATCATTAAATCGAATTTAGTAGCTTTGGAGAAAAATTACAACATTGATTTGCATAAAAATGTTTACTACAGCGCCCCCTGGTGAGATGTCGCCGTAATAACTATCTCAAAACATGCACCAATCAAACCTAAACCTATTACTGAAAACTGCACCAAAATCGGTCTAGCAGTTTTCGAGATAAATGGCAATATGTGTTTGCACGAACATTATCTCATCCCAAACGCATATACTGTCTTCGGGTAAAAAGGAATATTTTTTCCGTTTTTGCTACAATCTTCATTCGTGTTTCGCTCCTATTGATAGTAGCGTAACTTTATGTAGCCTGTTGGTTTTTTTGATAAATGGAATATCCAACAAAAACATTCCTTCCATTCGAACCAGTAGTTACTGAGATAAGCGCGTTCAATCAAACAAACTCCTCATCCCTCATCCTTTCATTTGAGCTCAGTGTATATCATACAATCGTTCGACGAAGCCATCTAGACGGGGCAATCGTGCGGGGCGAGACGCGGAAAGCGCGCTCCCAAAGTTCCGAACACGACCATGCTAGCAATTTGGGAGCGCGGTTTAGGGTTGACATAAGCCGTATGTTCTAATTTTGTTTTGGCAGTTACTTATTTAAAAATGGTGCATACGACTTGTGCTGTCGTCATCCTACTAATATTACAAATGTCAATGTTTAGATGATCGTTGCTCAATCACGTCGTAACGTGAACGGATCAGGTTGGACTTTGGAACACAGCTAAATTATAGTCTAAAATTGCACATACTCAAAGAGTTTACATACACTACGTATAGAGTTGGCACAAACGCTTTACACCGAAAGAACGGGTAACATCTTTCTTGCCTTGTCGCTCTTGTGGAAGTGTCATACTTTTGTCGCGGCACATGTTGCCATAGAAAGTATGCACGTCGTCTGCTTACGATTCTCACAAAGGAACCGTGCGGTAAATCTAACTCTATACAGTTGTATATATGTAAACTCTTTGCACATATTTTTTCTTCGCGGGAAAGTTACGGGAACGACATCTGCGCGTGTAAAACCGTCGAGCGCTGGTAGTGCAAATATTATATACTAGTGACCCGCCCCGGCTTCGCACGGGTGCAATGCTGATACTAAATATAAGTACCTACTAATAAAATTCCGGTCTGGCGGCAAGACGTTTCGTTTTACGTAGTCACATAAGTCACAGTTTTTTGTGATGGATGATGTGATGTCTCTTTTGGCGCGACGGACGCACGCAATGTGTTAATTGATGGAACGAAACGTGCTTCACACCAAAGATGGCGACAGCGGTTTGTTTGTCAGTGCCATCAGAATTTAACGAAATTCTCCATAATCCGAATTTTATTAATAAATATTGTTTTACTATGTTTTGTTATTCATATAAGGTTTCGATCAAGTCTACCGTACCCCTTGACGAAATTATTAATATAGATATACATCTAGTACATGGAAATGTTACTTCAATTTGCTAGAATGTTCCATGGGAAGTGATGCGGCAAAATTGCGACTACTTAGACGTAGGGGAGCCTCGAGGCGATTAGCCAAATTGAGTTTGCCGTTTGACCCAAAATCGACGTACTGTGAATCATTCGCTTATAATGAGACCTGTATGTTTTACTGACTGCAAAAAGGGTCTTTTTTTTAAATAAAGAGTGACGAGACGATCAGGACATGTGCCTGATGGTAAGCAACATGCCTGACACATAACAGCACAGTGACACGCAGCTATTGGAACATGAAGAGCCCAAATCATTACCTAGCACTGTTGCACAGCGCTCGTCATTCACCCAGAGATCTAAGATCTTATATCTCTAAGCCCTGTAATTTCTCTGGAAACATTGCCCTTCAAACCGGAACACAGTAATGTTTACTCATTACTGCTTGGCGGTAGAATAACTAACCGATATTATATATATATATATCGGTTAGTATATGGAAGTTTTCAATCTCGATACAAGATCTTAAAATACTTTCGCCTCGCGACTCGCGAGTTAACTTGGGTCGGTTGACCGTTGACCTTTGCTATGACGGCACGGAACTGCGCAAAACGGTTTTAAAGTGGATCACACACGAAAATAGAAAATGGTTTGAATTAAATAATATCATTTTGGAAAACATTTTCAGAATAAAGGGAAATGGGTATGCTTTGCATTTTTGACGTGACAACGTCTTATAAATTGGTTTGCCGGTTTGGTTTCTTCAAGAAACTGCGTTACGCTCCGCTCACGTTATGCGCTCACAACGAGAGCGAGTGAGAGGCACGCGTCCCTTCCACTCGGGCATGGTTAGCCCGCCTAAGAGCGAGAGAGACAGACATAAAAAGTGAAAGGCACGCGTCCCTTCCGTAAAATTATTTTACCACTCAAAGTCGTTGTCACGTAAAACTTTCGCCCGTATACCGACTTTACAGGCAGCCAATTTTTTTTTTTGGTATCAATGTTTATGGAAGCATTAAAGGTTACGTTAAATAAAATCAAAGCTCTTACCCCTTATCCCCCGTTAGACCTTTGCTTACTTTTGATGACAAGGGGAAGGGGGTCAATAATTGTAATAAATCTGCTTACAGGCTGCTTTTTTGCCTTTGCACGGAAGAAATCGCAATAAGAGATAAGGCCGCCATTTGTGGCACTAGTTATAAATTATTTTTGTTTTTTCATTGTATAAGTCTTCTGGTGTGTATAATGAAGAGTCTGTCTGTCTGTTTTACGTAACACTCGAACGGCCCCAAAGGCATTTTTAAGCGTAGAAATGAATTTTGAAATTAAAGTAAAGAAATGATGGATTTATGTGAGGATTTGTCAAGACCTCTCCACCTGACCTGGTCAAGAGCGTGCTTAGCCTCAGTCGTCGCTCAACTCGAGTGCTTACTTAGATGCGGCGGTCGATTCTGTAACAGCGAACACGAAGGTGAGATCGACACCGGTCGCGCTTTTTAAAACTTTTTTTTATACTTTTATAGGTTTACACTTGACCGCCATCTCCCCTGATGTTAAATGATGATGCGGTCTACGATTCATACTCGATTTGAAGACACAAAGATTGTAGCTATCGGGAAAAACCCACTCAGGCAACGTATTCCACAGTTCTTATCACAAAGGTAGAGTCAAATCTCTTCGTTCGTGTCTTTGGAACATCAACCACGAAACGATGTCGCTTTTTCGAGCTACGATACAGTCATGATTCACAGCATAATTATTTCAAATAATACAGCTCTTTTAAAATCTGCAAAATAAATCGCGCTTATGATATAAGTACCTAGTATAACAAGCCACGTGTCGGGCGCTCCGTGCAGCGTCGCGTCGCCTGATGAGCCTCCTCCGGCGGCTCTGTGACCGGAAAATTGCAGCAACCCGGCCGTGACGCGCGCCGGAATTCAACGAGATTTTATAATGTATTTCACTAGCGAATTCCCGCGGTTTTACCCGCGTAGTTCCCGTTAATTTACCGGTATAAAATATAGCCTACATACATGCTCTTTCAGACTATGATCTATCTAATACTGTAGATTTTTTTACCGTTACTTTTACGTGTTAAATAATAACAATAACAAAATTAAAAATTTTGATTTACCCCCGACTACCTCAGATTTGTTATCTGTACAACATTCTACTAGTCAAGCCCTTTCATTTGATACCCATATTAAGGGAGTTGTGAAAAAACAAATGTATTTCGCCATTTTGTGGTAGCGGCCATCTTGGATTTGAATTTTGTCATAGTGCAAAGTATTTTACTAGTAAAGCCCTTTCATTTGATACCCATATTGAGGTAGGTTGTGTAGAAATATTTTGTCCGCCATTTTGTGGAGGCGGCCATCTTGAATCGATATTAACCAAACATAGCTAAGAACATCCGCACGGATATTAACCTTCAAATGAAAAAATCCGCACCAATATCGGCCCATCCGTTTAAGCTCTACGGTGCCACAGACATCGACGTCAAACTTATAACACCCCTATTTTGGTCGGGGGATAAAAAGTAGCCTAGCAGTCCAGACTATATAATCTAACTCTGTCCTAAATTTCAACCCGAGCCGTCCAGAACTTAATTATCCTACTAATATTACAAATTTGAAACTCTGCATGTTTAGATGTGTGTATGTTTGTTGCAGTTCCGCCGTTACGGGATTTGGTTGAAATTTGGATTACAGTAGTTAGAAGATTGCAGATAAACTAGCAACCACTACTACTCTCATTTAATAATATTATTATCTAACCACAGTATTTAAACAAATGTCGTTTCTAGGCCCACATAGTTTGGAATGTAATACAGTTCTGTATAGTATACTCTTATGTTATAGTTTGCGTTTATTACATTCTGTTTTGTGCGTCATTGAATGAATAAATGATTAAAACTAGCAACGCCCCGCGTTTTCCAAATTGCGCCCGCGCTGGCAAAACCGCTGCTAGTTTTATTTTTTAACCCCCGACCAAAAAAGGGGTGTTATAAGTTTGACGTCGATGTCTGTCTGTGTGTGTGTCTGTCTGTGGCACCGTAGAGCTCAAACGGATGGGCCGATTTCGATGCGTTTTTTTTATTTGAAGGTTAATATCTGTGCGGATGTTCTTAGCTATGTTTGGTTAATATCGATTCAAAATGGCCGCCTCCACAAAATGGCGGACAGGATATTTTTTCACAACCTACCTCAATATGGGTATCAAATGAAAGGGCTTGACTAGTAAAACACTATACACTATAACAAATTCAAATCCAAGATGGCCGCCACCACAAAATGGCGAATTATATTTTTTTTACTACCACAATATGGGTATCAAACGAAAGGGCTTGTCTAGTAGAATACTTTGCACTATGACAAATTTCAAATCCAAGATGGCCGCTCCCACAAAATGGCGAAATACATTTCTTTTTTCAAAACTCCCTTAATATGGGTATCAAATGAAAGGCATTGGCTAGTAGAATGTTGTACAGATAACAAATCCGAAGTAGTCGGTGGTTAATCAAAATTTTTAATTTAGGCCTTGTATATTACGTCATCTGTCTTCTAAAAGGCATCGCTGCGTCGGTCGCGCGTGCGCACCGGAACCGGAAGAGAGTACAGTTGACCGGGGTCGGCGACCGGCGCGCCCGGCGACATTGCCTCTTGACATTCGACGGTCGGCCGCTGAACGGCGAATGGAGATTCAAATGTCAACTAAAATATGAGGAGAGGATAAAAAACTGGAAATCATAGGGACTGCCGTGAAAACTTAATAAATTGGAATTTGATAGCTCACTTCGGAAACTACGCGGGTGAACCTGGGGACGTGGCCATGACCATGCCCATCTATATCAGGGCAGTCCAAGTTGGATATCTTCGCGGGCTAATTAAATTTACTGCAACAGCTGGAGGGCCGCAAAAATTAATATGTTCAGTTTTCAAGGAAAAAATACAGGTTAATAATAATTACTTTACATGTTTATTAGTTCAAGTTTTATTTAACAATCATATTAACTTAACAGACGCATTGCGTGTAGATGGGAAAGTTGCACACTAGCGCAAAGCCGCACATTACATACACAAGAACAAAATTAATAATTTTGATTAACCCCCGACTACCTCAGATTTGTTATCTGTACAACATTCTACTAGTCAAGCCCTTTCATTTGATACCCATATTAAGCGAGTACAGCGAGTTGTGAAAACATACATGTATTTCGCCATTTTGTGGAGGCGGCCATCTTGGATTTCAAATTTGTCATAGTGCAATGTATTCTACTAATCAAGCCCTTTCGTTTGATAGCCATATTAAGGTAGTAGTGAAAAAAGTAATATAATTCGCCATTTTGTGGTAGCGGCCATCTTGGATTTGATTTTTTTTATAGTGCATAGTATTCTACTGGTCAAGCCCTTTCATTTGATACCCATTGTGGCGGTGGCTATCTTGAATCGATATTAACCAAACGTAGCTAAGAACATCCGCACGGATATCAACTTTCAAATAAAAAAAACCGCATCGAAATCGGCCCATCCGTTTGAGCTCTACGGTGCCACAGACAGACACACAGACAGACAGAGATCGACGTCAAACTTATAACACCCTGTTTTTGGTGGAGGGTTAAAACATACCTGTACCGTTCCATTGCCGATCGTACTCATACAGCCAAATTACTATCACATAAAAAATAAAGCACCATTCACAAATCTAGCCCCGTCCTCACGCCACAGTATATTATCAAACTCTATGGTCCACGTGGACTTGTACTATGCCAGAGGGGAAACGCTGTGTATGCCTAGTCCCTTCCGTGTTGCTCGCTGGCAAGTGTAATAGGTACAACAGACAAAATCGGGCTGGCACTAGAATTAGGTTGGAAATGTTGAAATATTTTAAATTTCGTGGTAACTGTGATATTAAATATAATGAGACTAAATATAGTGTCGATCTAGTATACCTACAATCTTTGTTTAGTTTGGGGTCAGATGGTGTTGTGTTTGAATTGTCCACCAACATTTATCTATTTGTCGTCATCAACGCGGAACGCAAGCGCCATCAATCTGTATTACCCATAAAATATATATTCTAACCATAAATTCTCCTCATTTCCAGATGCACCGTGGTCCTGTACAATGTGCGCAAGAACAGACAGACGCACGTACTCAACGTATCGCGCAAGAGCATCACGTGCGTCGCGTTCTCGCCGGACGGCCGGTACCTGGCCACGGGCGAGTGCGGCCACGCGCCCGCCGTCAGGATATGGGACCTGCAGGTACATTGGAATATATGAAACTAACTACCCACATATGAAAAAAAACTGTAAAAAAAATATGTACCTACATGTGCTGCCATCTATTGGTAGATTAGCGCATTAGTACAATAAAAACTACCCACGTACAAAAAACTCCTCTAAATATGTACCTACTGCATGTCCTGCCATCTATTGGTAGATTGGTGCATTGGTACATTGGAAAACAAAAACTACACACACACCAAAGACTGTTTAAAAATATTTACCTTCATGTGCTGCCATCTATTTGTGCTTTGACGGAGCTATTTGGCGTTCGCGACGCAAAAATAAATCTGGGGTTTCAAATGTCGCAAATCCTACTTTGATTTGCGCTGGTTGTCTGGATATGAGATCTACAGGTACATTGGAATACGAGACACTACCCACATACGAAAAAAATACTTCAAAATAAGTAATGTGCTGTCATCTATTGGTATATTGACGAGAATATTTGTGCATTGCATTTGTTATTCTCGTTCTATATTATAATATAGTGATGGATGATATCTAGAAATGCGTTGTCCGTTAGGATATTGGCCGTACAGGTACATTGGAAATGAAACTACCAATACACAAAATACTGTGCTGCCATCTATTGGTCGATTTGCGGAATTGTTTGGCGTTTGGAAAAATGAATTTAGGGTGTCAAATGTCGCAAATCCTAATCCTCACAAAGGTGCAGCATTGGACTAAGATAGGCTGATGATACAGAATGTCGACTATGCTTGCGTTTGACTACAAGGATATTGTTGAACGTTTCAGGATCCGACGGCGTCGGGTGCGGTGCAGATAGCAGAGTTTCCCGGACACACGCACGGAGTCAGCTGTGTGGTGAGTTCTTACTTCGTATGGAATTAATATACGTATTTTTAACCCCCGACCAAATAAAGGGGTGTTATAAGTTTGACGTCGATGTCTGTCTGTCTGCCTGTCTGTCTGTCTGTCTGTGTGTGTGTCTGTCTGTGGCACCGTAGAGCTCAAACGGATGGGCCGATTTCGATGCGTTTTTTTTTATTTGAAGGTTAATATCCGTGCGGATGTTCTTAGCTATGTTTGGTTAATATCGATTCAAGATGGCCGCCTCCACAAAATGGCGGACAAAATATTTCTTCACAACCTACCTCAATATGGGTATCAAATGAAAGGACTTGACTAGTAGAATACTATACACTATAAAAAATTCAAATCCAAGATGACCGCCACCACAAAATGGCGAATTATATTATTTTTTTCACTACTACCTCAATATGGGTATCAAATGAATATCAAATGAAAGGGCTTGACTGGTACCTAGAATGTTGTACAAATAACAAATCTGAGGTAGTCGGGGGTTAGTCAAAATTTTTAATTTTGTTCTTGTTGAAAAGTGTAGAACTCAAGTTTACGTATGTAATGTACTTAACATCCCCCTTAAAAGGATTCAGGCTGATTACCAATAAAGTCAAAGTACTTTATTCATAAGTCAATTAATCTCTATATATATAAAAATGTTATGTTGGTTTGTGTACGCTTCAAAAACTCAAAAACTTCTGCACCGATCGAGCTGAAATTTTACAATAATATATAATCCGCATCAAGGATTGTTTTTATCTATTTTTTGCATCACAATGTGCCACAGCGAAGCGTGGCAGGGTACAGCTAGTAAAAAATAAAAACAAAAAAAAGAGCATACAAATTGTATACATTTTCAAAGTTTCAAATGACTACTTTACTTGTGGCCTACTTTAAAATGTGGCCGACTCGATGGACACAGTTTTTTGTTTTAGCGAGTCTACGTCCAACTTTTTTTATACGTCCATGTTTACTGTATTATAATAATTATTGTACAGAAAACTGTCAAGCATTATACGAGTATAATGTCATTATTACAATTGTACTGACCCATGTCAAATTTATTTCTTTACATTTTTATGGGAACTTTGCAATCGCTCTCTAAAAATTCGCTGTAACTATAAATAGCTTGATCGATAACCCGTATAATGTGAAAATGAATTTGACTGATAGTGTTGTTGTGTGTGTTTCCAGGCATTCTCGACGTCGTCGAAGTACCTCGTGTCGGTGGGATCGCAGCACGACATGATCGTGAACGTGTGGGACTGGCGAGCCAACCTGAAGCTGGCCAGCAATAAGGTATATTCATCATTAAAGAATAGAATGGAATGGAACCTAAGATAAAGAATAAGTAAATAGTATCTGTAGTTGTAGGACTCTTGGCAGAGTCCGCCTGGGGAAGTACTACACCTTTGCCAGTTATTCTGCCACCAAGCAGTAATGTGCAAACATTACTGTGTTCCGGTTTGAACGGCAATGTTTCCAGAGAAATTACAGGATTGTTCGTCTCGTCACTCTGTATTTAAAAATAAAATAAAATAGAACAGGTTTTTCACCACGGTTCCTTTGTACCAATCGTAAGCAGATGAGGTGTATGTTAGCTATGGCGACATAGTGATGAGCCGCGAGAAAATTATGACACTTCTACAAGAGCGACAAGGCAAGAGCGATCAGACCCGTGCTTTCGGTGTAAAGCGTTTGTTCTAACTCTATACGTAGTATATGTAAACTCTTTGAATGGTATAGAATTAAATAAATTTATAGTCATTGCTCGTGAGACTTGCAAATATCTTTTTAAATTTTTTGGGTGTATTTTTGTATTTTTGACCCAGTCCGATACCCTATTGATCTACATGACCTAATACCATTTTCTCTATGGGACTGCTTGTAGCTCCAAAAAGCGACTTCGTTTCATGATTGACTTGTCAAAGATAAATGAACAGACACACTTCAAACCTAATTTGAATTTCCTAGAAAGCACTTTCGTTATACCAAATCTATTTTTTAAACTTTACCATAACTCCAGAAAAACATAACATAGCTAAGTACAATGGTTGTCAGTTACCAAAGACAATGTTCGTTGACAGCGAGCCCTTTCGCTTGTCCATCTGCTATGTTAATATCCTTTCTCTTGTCCACTTTTTATCATGTAAATTGACTAACTGTAAGTACATCAATTATGTAGTTTTTTCTATCCGACTGCTTGTACTCGAGAAAGCGACATCGTCAAAGTCAAAGTCAAAGTCAAAGTTCTTTATTGATAAATGTACAATTTACACGTCAATTTTATAAAAAAACAAAATAAGAGTATACAAAGAGTATACATTTTTAAAGTTTAA
Source organism: Ectropis grisescens (assembly GCA_017562165.1). Classification (NCBI taxonomy): domain Eukaryota; kingdom Metazoa; phylum Arthropoda; class Insecta; order Lepidoptera; family Geometridae; genus Ectropis; species Ectropis grisescens. Next base: position 2,106,245 of record CM029796.1, read on the forward strand.
ATTGAACTTTATATTGTACGATAATAGGTATCGTACAAATAAGTGTCAAATATTAAAATATATGTACTTATTACAATTGTAATGAACAATGTCAATTTTTTACAATTTTATTGTGAGTTTGCCATCACTATATAAAAACTCGCTGTAACTATAAAAAGTTTGATCGATAAGCCAGCTTTTTAATCGGTTTTGAAGCTACCCGAACTCGGTGCTAATTTAACTGTTTTAGGAAGAGTGTTATAAACTTCCGGTCCCATAATGTGAGTCAGTTTTCCGATCTCGCGAGAGAGTGAGGTATACTATCCAGCTTGTCCGCGTTACGTATATTGCGCGAATGTCTCTCTCCTCGCGTGTCGTATGAGTCTAAGTTGTTTCTGACATACACAGCTACTTGGTAGATCAAGATTGCAGGCAACGTAAGTATGCCAAGCTCTTTGAAATATGGTCTGACGGATGTGCATTGCGACACGCCCACGATGGCGCGTATGGCACGTTTTTGGGCGCGGAAAGCACGCTCCCAGTCGGCAGCGCGTGCGTATAGTTCGGCTCCGTACTGTAACCGGGAATGCACCGTGGCGAAGTAACACGAACGAGATACATCTGCAGACACCACTCGGGATACCCGTCTTAGTGCAAAGCACGCACTGCTTACTTTAGCACACATCTTGTCGATGTGGTGTTCCCATGTCATGCAGCGGTCAATCTCGAACCCCAGAAATGTTGTGCTTTGTACCTGCTCAATCCGGACCCCGTCAAGTAAGACTTTTAGCGATTTTGTACAGTAACCCGATAGACAAAAGTGAATAAAATGAGTCTTTTTGGAGTTTCATGGTAGACATACTAAAAACTCTAATGGTCTCTCCATTAGAGTTTTTAGTACTTGACTCTACTTTGGTGATACTAACGTCTAGGCTTTGGAATGTGTTGCCTGAGTGAGTTTTTTCTAAGGGCTACAATGTAAGTGTCTTTAAACCGAGAGTGAACATCTAGGCTTTGGAATGTGTTGCCTGAGTAGGTTTTTTCTAATGGCTGCAATAGTAGTGTCTTCAAATAGAGAGTTAATCGGTTTCTTCTATATATGTATCAAAGCACGCTCCATCGTGGACCGCATCGTCGCCCAATGACGAGATGGCGGTCCTTTGTAAACTAAAAATAAAAATTAAAATGAAATTGAACAGAGGAGTCAACAGCACTAACTGATGAACTTACATCTACTCTTACCCTTTACTTATATCTACTTTGCGAGATGCAAAGGAGTGGTAATGTGTTTATCAGTCTATGTATGTATGTTCCTTTGAAGCATCGTACAGACCAAACGCCTGGGTCGATTTTTATGATTCACAGGTCAATTGATTTCTCTTAGTCCGGCGAGTGACACTAAAAACATGACGTTAGTGAAATTTCAATATGGCGACTACTGGACGCCATATTGTAACATTGAAAAAATTTAAGTCAACAAACTGTTTCAAGTGGGGATCATTGAATAGGGTTTTAAAAATCATTGACCGGGTTGACCGAGCTTGGCTCGGCTTAAATGCGTTTATAAAAGGCTCTAAGTAAAAGATTTTCTGAGAAGAAAAGATCCGAGCGTAACCATCAGGATTCGAACCGGGGCCTGTTGACTCCGAGGGCGAGCATATTCCGTCTGAGACATTCAGACTTTAAAGAACAGTGGCGAAATAAGTTATCGTATTCTAATGATATTGTAGGAGTTTTTCATTGTCTAAAAGCGCATAAAATGATGTTTAAAAAAAAAACCTAGCTAGATTGATTTATCGTCCCCGAAACCCTCCTCCCCGAAACCCTCTGTATACATAATTTCATGAAAATCGTTCGAGCCGTTTCCGAGATTCAGATTCTATATACATATACCTACAAGAATTGCTCGTTTAAAGGTATAAGATTTTTACGTTTTCATACTAGCGGCCGTTCCGTCTTCGCTCGGAAATTTACATACAAAGATAATTAACCAAATTAAAAACTATTCTGACTGTCGAGGTGGATCAAACTATAGGTTTAGAAGCCCATTGCGGACAAACAACATGACAATTTATGAATATAAAGATAATACTTAGTAGAATTACATATTTATGTACCTACTCTTGTACTCTTTCTTAAAATTTTCAAAACCAATGTACAACAATATAAACATACATTCCAAGTCTTTTTTGTCATCTTTTTACTACACGATTTTATCTATATTTCAAAATGTAAATTCTGTCCCCAGGTGTCGTCCCGAGTGAAAGCCGTGTGTTTCTCCGAGAACGGGAATTACTTCGTGACGGTCGGCTTCAGGCACGTCAAGTTCTGGTATTTGGAGTACTCCAGGAATGCCAAGGTGAGGGGATAGAGACACTAGCTGACCAGTACCTCTACGCAAGTTCTTAGGCATCACAAACTCTTTGCCGCACTTAGAGCCACATTTGCCGATAGTAGGGCGTGGTTTTGTGACTATCGGCCCATATAGACATTTTACTGAAGTGTCATTCAGATACGGAGCGGCCGATTGGCGATGCTAAAAGTAATTAGCTTTTAGCCAAAACGCGGCGATTGAGCAGCTTCTTCGAAGCGCGATACAGCGGCTGCATGCTACATTCCGCACACATTCATACACCAGTCCCATTATTTGACGTCTAACGAACAGTGTACTGTTATGAAAATTTTAAAGTTTTTAATTCATTACTGCACTGCAATGTGTATTAGACTACAGGCCCCTGTTGCAACCCCAACCACTTTTTTTGTAAACCTTGTTCTATTGTAAAGAAAATTTGTCGGTTTCCTCCCGATGGTTTCCTCTGTGCAGTGCGCTGTGTCGCAGGTGGATTCAAACATACGACCTCGTCAAATTTTATCGTCATTAGGTCACCACAGCTTGTTTTGTATGAAACTATCGGTTTTTTATCGGGTACACTTCGGAGAGTGTGCGACTGATTTACATGATCTAATACCACCTTGCCCTTTTTTCTATCGGAATGCTCGTAGCTCGAAAAAGCGACATCGTTTCATGGTTGATGTTCCAAAGACACGAACGAAGAGATTTGACTCTACTTTTGTGATAAGAACGTCTAGGCTGTGGAATACGTTGCCTGAATGGGTTTTCCCTATTGGTTACAATCTTTGTGTCTTCAAATCGAGAGTGAATCGGTTTTTTCTAGGTAAATACGCTCCATCGTAGACCGCATCTTCGTTTAACATCAGGCGAGATGGCGGCCAAGTGTAAACCTATAAAAGTAAAAAAAAAAACTTTTTGACGTCTTATAAATCGATGAACGGCATCTCCAAGCACAAAAAGGGGGAATAAATTCTTTAAAAAAATGCAGTACTTAATATTTGAAGGAGTTCTCTACCTTCTAAATTTTGAGTATGTGTCGTCGTACATACATCTTCTCTTTGCATACCGAAAGGTTGACTATGGAGCGTTTTAATACTGGTTTTAAGATCCTTTTGTACCCATTTTCGCAAATAAAGATATCATGATTATGATCTTTTTCAAACAAAAATAATTAACATACAAGATATTATGGTATTTTTTCTCTAAATATCTTAGTTTTAGGTCAAAATTGTATTTTTTCCTGCAAATATTTCAGTTCAAAGAGCCAGTCCCGCTGATGGGCCGCTCGGCGATCCTCGGCGAGCAGAAAGACAACGAGTTCTGCGACGTGGTCTGCGGACGCGGCGAGGCCGCCGACAGCGCGTACGCCATCACGCGCGGCGGCCTGCTCTGCGAGTTCAACGGGCGGCGGCTGCTCGACAAGTGGGTGGAGTTGAGGGTACGTTGAAGATGTAAATACCTCGGTACAGTAACTGAGAATGCACTCTGGCAAAATAACACGTACGAGACACTACTCGGGAGAGGCTAGGGGCAGATTTAACTAATTAGAAATACTTTTGACAAATTTTCGGTCCCATAATGCGAGTAAACTCCGATCTCGTGAGAGAGTGTGATATAACACCCACTTTGTCAACGTTTCGTATGTTGCAAGAATATATCTCTTCTCGCGTGTTGTACGAGTTTAGGTTATTTCTGAGATACACAGTTAGTTGGTAGATCAAGATTGCAGATTACGTAAGTATGCCAAGGCTCATTGAGATATGGTCTGATGGATGTGCATTGCAACTTGACAACGGCAGTGCGTACGCCATCACGCGCTGCGGCCTATTCTGCTTTTAGGAGGCTGCTCGACAAGTGGATGCAGCTACGGGTACGTCGGAGACATATAATTAAACATTTACAGTCAACAGCGCACGCGTAAAGTTCAGCACAGTATTATAACCGAGAATGCACTCTGGCAAAGTAACAAGTACGAGACACTTCCGTTGACACCACTCGGGATACGCGTCTATGCACGCACAAATACCTGCTGTTTGTAGATTAGATAAGATGATGTTTTAAAAGTTGACCCATACAAACTGGCAAGAATGTTGCATGAATGTCTCTCTTGTCGCGTGTTGTACGATTCTAGATTAAATTCACAGCCACTTGGTAAAATTGTAGGTAACGTAAGTGTGCCAAGCTCTTTGAAATATGGTTTGATGGATGTGCATTGCAACATATCTAAGAAGGTATGTACGGCACGTTTTTGGGTGCGGAACGCACGTTCGCAGTCGGTACGGTAACACGTGCGTATAGCTCGGCATCTTACTGTAACCTAGAATGCACTGTGGCAAAGTAACACGTACGAAACGCTCCTATACTAATACAAAAATCTTTATTGCAGTTTGTAGGTAAGATATGATAATACAGAACAAAACGTTTTAAAAGTTAAATCAGACAAATTGGATCTTTGAGAGGCATGCAATTTGTTTGGCAATAGCAGCCATCTAGCATGGATGGTGCTAAAGTTCATGAAGTTTTTAACTTCAGAAATTAATCACCTTATTCACAATCAACATATTTTTTTGTAATTACATAGTTATAATCCCATAGTTTAGTCCATTCTAGTAATATATTTTAGAATTTTGCACTGAATATATATTTGTAATAATTATTATCCCATAGTTTAGTCCATTTATAGTAATTTATTTGAGAATTGTGTTTTTTTAAATATGTATTTAAATTAATTATAATGCCATTGTTTAATCCATTACAGTGATTTATTTTGAAATATTATACTGAACATAGTTCTAGTGATTATAATTTAATTAGTTAAATGTAGTGATTTACCTTAGAATTCTGTTCCGAACATGTTTATAATAATTAAAATTCCATATGCCAGTTTCTTGGCAAAATAGATTGATCATTTGCATTTATGAATATGTCGGCGAACACATAGTCTCGCCATCATCATTATTCTTCGCATCCTTCTGCTGTGGGCGTAGCAGCGGGTAGTGTTGGATGAAAACTCGCTAACACAATCGAATTTATGAAGCACAGGTAACAAAGTTCGGTTTATAGCGAAGTACGTATCGTAGAACGAGCGATGGTTCAGCGCCGACCGCACGCGTCGAAAGCAAAGAGAGAACTGACTCAAACGATCCGTCCATTCGATAGCGCGCGCGCCACTAACTCCATCGAGCGCCACCAGGTGGCACTAGCGTTCCAGACACTACTACATTGCAAGTCTATTGAGATTCGATTGCGACTCGATTACGACAAATATATCTAACATTTTGCATGGAAAAAAAATGTCATGTTCTCGTGTTTTCAGACGACGTCTGCGAATTGTATGGCGATAGGGTCGCAGTACATATTCGTGGGCTGCGCGGAGGGCATCGTGCGGTGCTTCGCGCCCGCCTCGCTGCGCTACGTCACCACGCTGCCGCGCACGCACTACCTCGGCGTCGACGTGGCGCAGGGCGCGACCATCGAGTGAGTGTGCACTACTACTTCAACTCGCTTTTTTTAACCCCCGACCAAAAAAAGGGGTGTTATAAGTTTGACGTCGATGTCTGTCTGTCTGTCTGTCTGTCTGTCTGTCTGTCTGTCTGTCTGTCTGTCTGTCTGTCTGTCTGTCTGTCTGTGTGTCTGTCTGTCTATCTGTCTGTCTGTGGCACCGTAGAGCTCAAACGGATGGGTCGATTTCAAAATGGCGGACAAAATATTTCTTCACAACCTACCGCAATATGGGTATCAAATGAAAGGGCTTCACTAGTAGAATACTATACACCATAACAAATTTCAAATCCAAGATGGCCGCCACCACAAAATGGCGAATTATATAATTTTTTTCACTACTACCTCAATATGGGTATCAAACGAAAGGTCTTGACTATTAGAATACTTTGCACTATGACAAATTTCAAATCCAAGATGGCCGCTACCACAAAATGGCGAATTACATTTCTTTTTTCACAACTCCCTCAATATGGGTATCAAATGAAAGGGCTTGGCTAGTATAATGTTGTACAGATAACAAATCCAAGGTAGTCGGGGGTTAATCAAAATTTTTAATTTTGTTCTTGTCCATATTTTTGAAGAGAACACTTCTTTTTGCTCCGCACAGACAGATTTTTACGTAATAATGTTACATAAATACACACATACTATATAACTCAAGTATTACCGGAAAAATATGATAATAAGTATTTTATAATATTCAATATAATTTCCGATATATCCTTGTATAAAAACGTTATGTTGGTTTGTGTACGCTTCAAAAACTCAAAAAGTTCTGCACCGATCGAGCTGAAATTTTACAATGATATATAATCCGCATCAAGGATTGTTTTTATCTAATTTTTGCATCACAATGTGCCATAGCGAAGCGTGGCAGGGTACAGCTAGTTTATTTACCAAAATGCTGGCGTTTATTTGGCTCAACGCATAAGCATTGCCATTCAGCGTGGTAATGCCGCTAGCATGCTGGATACGCTTCCGATTGGTAATGGTCTTGTACATCTTGATTATCTGTAGATCTACAGTGGTCTATAGATAATTCAGGTATGTTTAGTGTAAGTAGTTAGTTAGGTAGGCTTGTAGTGTAGTGTAGTTCTCATTGTATTTTAGTTTTGTTAATAAAGGCTCGGCCCAGTAAAAAAAAAAAGCTAGTTTATTATATAATAAACTAGCTGACCCGGCGAACTTCGTACCGCCTAACAGTCAATGAATGTCGTGTTACTTTTTAGCTGAACTAATTTAGGCTTTGATGAACGTAAAACAATGATACAAAATAATATATTTATATAGATAGAAACAAAAAAGTATTTTATTATGATGAATGATGATGAAATAAAAACATACATTCAGAATGAGAATAAAAAAAAATTAAGTACTTCAAACTCATGTCAGATTTTTTTTTGTGCAGATTGGGAAAAAAACTCGGATTAATTCATTAATAGGATTCATTTCATTCAAGGATTCATGGATTCATTCAAGCACTTTGTGGTAAACGAAATTCTTTGTTTTTTGGCCAGGCGCAAGAACAAATAAAGCGGATGGTTTGCCACTAAGGCAGCACAAACCAGGCGTTTCACCAGCAAACTTCAATGCTCCACAATGCTGGCAAACAACGTCCATTGGACCAACGCAAACTAAACGATGCAAGCTGTAGTCGATGGTGCAATCATACAGAATCGCTGCTCGATTCAAATCAATACTTGAACCATTTCTTCTTGCACTTCGAAGATTATTCCTCTGTTCATCTGTACGATAAGCTCGACGATTTCTCGTTTCTAACCTAGCCGTTTCACGGGCTGCCTCTCTTTGCTCTTGTGTTTGAGAAGCACGAATTAAGGCCTTTCTTTGCTCCATACTAACGCGGCGCTGTAATTGACTCGCGATATTCCGTTGCCTAATTGCATTCGCTGGGAAATATTAGATCTTCTAGGACGCGGCATTGTTATTAAAATGTGCACTCGCATAAAACCACCAAATATAATAACAGTGCCTGAACTTTCGAGACATAGACAATAGCTCAAAGAGTATATAACCACTACCTATGAATAGCTTATCAAGAAAAATTATAGACAACCTATAAAAAGACATTTACTCTATTGTTAACCTGTAGATTTTTTTTCCTTAATCTCATAACCTTACCAACTGATTTTGTATTCCCTAAATTCCGTTCCTTTCCGATGATTTGATATTTTTACTGTATAATAAATCTTAGGTATTATTTTCGGGAATTAAAAATTAAATAATTAATACATAATTTTCGAAAATTAATGTCTAAAACAAACAAATATAACAGTACCTGAACTTTGTAGACATTTTACAAAAAATAAATTTCTGAACGCACACATGATGTCTTCAGAAAATAATAAAGTTGTGGCTTAAAGGTATCAGCAACCAGACCATAAGCTCCAAAAAAAAATAATTTTTGTTACGCTATTTGACAGGATTGGACAACAAATGTTTGACATGTAATAAACAAATCAGCATCTATTGAAATGATTAAGCATTCATTACACATATCGAGTTTTCATTGTTTTTAAGATGTATTCTGTTATTCGGGACGGAAACAAATCCAACAAATCAAAAACCATGGCAATCGGTCCAGCCGTTCTCGAGTTATAAGTGTTGTAACAAACACGACTTTCTTTTATATATATAGATATCGGAATACTCGTAGCTCGCAAAACGACATCGAACGAAGAGATTTGACTCTACTTTTGTGATAATAACGTCTAGGCTAGAATGTGTTGCCTGAGTGGGTTTTGCCTGATGATTACAATCTTTGTGTCTTCAAATCGAGAGTGAATCGGTTTTCTCTAGGTAAACACGCTTCATCGTAGACCGCATCATCGCTTTACATCAGACGAGATGGCGGTCAAGTGTTAACCTATAAAAGGTAAAAAAAAAATACATAGAAACACCCAGACAAAGTACAAATTTGGAATTAATCACACAACTATTTGCACTGGGTGGGAATCGAACCTACGATCCTCGGCTTCGCAGGCCGAGTTACTACCCACGAGGCCAATTGGTTTTTGTTAACTTTTTTGCACTGTGCGTGTTCCCAGTCACATGTTCAGCCAGCCGGCGGGCGCTCGGTACCCGGACGCGGTGGCTCTGACCTATGACGAACGGAACCACAAGCTTTCCGTCGTGTATAACGATCACAGCTTCTACGTGTGGGACGTACGGGACATCAAGCGGGTGAGTCTGGACGATGACGTCCTACGTCTAGACGTCTAGGATGGTATTTTTTTTCAGCTGAAAACTTCTTTTGGCGATTTTAATTTTTTTAAGCTAGGTATGGTAGTTTCTTTGCGTATTTTTGGTTAATAGATCAAGATGGCTGCCTCCACAAAATGGCGGACAAAATATTTTTTCTCCCTCCTCCCTCAATATGGGTATCAAATGAAAGGGTTTGACTAGTAAATTAACAAACACAATTACAAATTTCAAATCCAAGATGGCCGCCAAACACAAAATGGCGAAATTACATATTTTTTTTCACTACTAGGTACTCAATATGGGTATCAAATGAAAGGGCTTTACTAGTAGAATGTTGTACAGATTACAAATCAGAGGTAGTTGGGGGTATATACATTTTTTTAACCCCCGACAAAAAAAAGGGGTGTTATAAGTTTGACGTCGATGTCTGTCTGTCTGTCTGTCTGTCGGTCTGTCTGTCTGTCTGTCTGTCTGTCTGTCTGTCTGTCTGTCTGTGTGTGTGTCTGTCTGTGGCACCGTAGAGCTCAAACGGAAGGGCCGATTTCGATGCGGTTTTTTTTATTTGAAAGTTAATATCCGTGCGGGTGTTCTTAGCTATGTTTGGTTAATATCGATTCAAAATGGCCGCCTCCACAAAATGGCGGACAAAATATTTCTTCACAACCTACCTCAATATGGGTATCAAATGAAAGGGCTTGACTAGTAGAGTACTAAACGCTATAACAAATTTCAAATTCAAGATGGCCGCCACCACAAAATGGCGAATTATATAATATTTTTCACTACTACCTCAATATGGGTATCAAATGAAAGGGCTTGATTAGTAGAATACATTGCACTATGACAAATTTCAAATCCAAGATGGCCGCGACCACAAAATGGCGAATTACATTTCCTTTTTCACAATTCCCTTAATATGGGTATCAAATGAAAGGGCTTGACTAGTAGAATGTTGTACAGATAACAAATCTAAGGTAGTCGGGGGTTAATCAAAATTTTTAATTTTGTTCTTGTCTTGTTATTTATATAGATTTTGTGGTTTCGTCAGGTGGGTAAGTGCCACTCGGCGCTGTACCACTCGGCGTGTATCTGGGGCGTGGACATGTCTCCCGGAGACACGTTCCTGACGTGCTCCAGCGACGACACCGTGCGGCTGTGGGGGCTGCACTCGCCGCCCAACAACATCTACAGCAATGTGAGTATATGTGTACAAGTTACGGCTGGTCTAGTAAGTTACGGCTGGTCTAGTAAGCTACGGCTGGTCTAGTAAGTTACGGCTGGTCTAGTAAGTTACGGCTGGTCTAGTAAGTTACGGCTGGTCTAGTAAGTTACGGCTGGTCTAGTAAGTTACGGCTGGTCTAGTAAGTTACGGCTGGTCTAGTAAGTTACGGCTGGTCTAGTTTACGGCTGGTCTAGTAAGTTACGGCTGGTCTAGTAAGTTACGGCTGGTCTAGTAAGTTACGGCTGGTCTAGTAAGTTACGGCTGGTCTAGTAAGTTACGGCTGGTCTAGTAAGTTACGGCTGGTCTAGTAAGTTACGGCTGGTCTAGTAAGTTACGGCTGGTCTAGTAAGTTACGGCTGGTCTAGTAAGTTACGGCTGGTCTAGTAAGTTACGGCTGGTCTAGTAAGCTACGGCTGGTCTAGTAAGTTACGGCTGGTCTAGTAAGTTACGGCTGGTCTAGTAAGTTACGGCTGGTCTAGTAAGTTACGGCTGGTCTAGTCGGGAGAACGGCGACTGCCGATCCGGAAACCCCGGGTTCAAATGCCACGCGCAACACTGTTTTTTGGAAATCATCTGCGTAATGCCGCTAACTAAAAACGGTGAAGGGAAACATCGTGAGGTACTTTGCAACCCTAACCGGTGATCTAAGTTTTCTTTTTTGTAATGTTCTTGTGTATCAATATTCTTAAAAAAAATCTCAGGAATATAAATAAATAATTTAATCACTACTCAAAATGTCAAATAAATACGACAAATACATGTTTGTAGTAATTAATTAATGACTACAAACTCTCCGCGTTCCTCAGGTCGCTGTCCAAAAGTGCCCATTAGACGGGCGGGTTTTCCACGCTGTATGGCCAGGGAAATGTGTTGATGTCAGATAGAGACCTGAGCGGGGATCACGCCCCCTCGCCCTAAAAAGACGACCCAAGACTGCAACAAAAACCTTCGCCTACAAACCTCAAGGTCCAAGGTCTGTTTCCACGGGGAACGCGACGAACTCTTAAGGAAGATTCCGGGCCGGAATATTTTAGGTGTTTTCTTGTAGCTTTTTGCGCAGCCGGTATCTGTACTTCTATACTAATATTATAAAGCTGAAGAGTTTGTTTGAACGCTAGGATCTCGGGAAGTACTGATCCGAATTGAAAGATTCTTTTTTTATTATATAGTCCATTTATCGAGGAAGGCTATAGGCTATAGAACATAACGTTACTATCAATAGAAGCGGAGCATGAATCAAGAATGTAACAAAAATGGGGAAAAATATTCCTTTTAGAGAGTTTTCGTAGGGTGCTTTGACATGACAGCATGTGTCTAAGATTGCGTCAACTTCAACTTCAAATTTTTATTTTGGCTTCCATTCGGTAATGTCACCATAATTTCGCCAATGTCCAAGATTGCGTCATTGATTATAAACATTTGCTAATCAAATTTGTTTCTAAATCTGAGTTGGTACGACCAATTTCCGACAGGTGGCGTAGCAGGTAGCTGAAGAGGTTTTTTGTTTGAAAGCGATATTCTCAGGAATGAGTGAACCGATTTCAGTCATTCTTTCACCGTTGAATATGTACGGGATCCTGATGAGTGCTATTTAATGTACTTGTTCTTGTGTTTAAGATAAATTCTATTCAGTCATTACACAGTTACAGTGTATATATTAGCTTTTATATTTTTTCTGTTGCTGCGAAATTTTTAGTAGATAAATGTTCACTTATGATTTGTTTTGTCAAAACTACCCTCAAAATTTTTGAGGGTAGATTCCAATTGTTTTATGTAATTTTTTTTCATATGATAAGTCGTAAAATTGTTATCTAATTATATTTTCTATCATAAGTACTAGGTGAAGGCAATGTAATATTAGGAGTCTGGATGTCCAGTGCACACTATCGCACTTTGAATCCGCACTACCTACTTTATTTTCTTGCATATATTTTTTCATGTACAAAATATTCAATATTGTAAATTTCAATTATTAATTCTCAAATAACTTGTGTACTAAGTATATCTGTTTCTAGTATTGATTATTCCTGTATCCATGACGTACCTTGTATAACTAACATGTTGTAATGGTGAATAAATGATCTGAATCTGAATCATGTGTTTTTATCTTATGTATGTTTTGTCACAATAAACATTTTTTAATAAGTGGACTTTTTTTCATTAGATTCTGCGATAACTTAGAAGTAAAATTTAATACAAATGTTTCAGGAATTAATGAAAACCCTGTACATTGACCCCGAGCTCAAGTTCCTGAAGGACGTCGACCTCACGGCCACCAGCGACAAGGACAAGTCCAAGAGTTACGACGAGAGGACAGGGGTCAGGTCAGTGTACAGATCAAAACAATAATATAAAAAATTCTAATTTAAAAATTCTTTTTTTATAGCATACAGTGACGAGACGAGCAGGGCACGTGCCTGATGGTAAGCTACATGCCTGCCACATAACGGTGACACGTAGCTATTGGAACATGAAGAGTCCAAATCATTAGGTACTCATCACTACACTGCGCTCAGAAGATCTAAGACGTTTTCTCTAACCCTTGTAATTTTTCTGGAAACATTGCCCGTCAAACTGGAACACAGTAATGTTTGCACATTACTGATTGGCTGTAGAATAACAGGCAAAGGTGTGGTACTTCCCCACGCGGACTATTCCAAGAGTCCATCCGCTACCGGGAGGCAAGTCCAAGGGGGCGCCAAAATGAAATCTATACTAATATTATAAAGCTGAAGAGTTTGTTTGTTTGAACGCTAGGATCTCGGGAAGTACTGGTCCGAATTGAAAGAGTCTTTTTCTATTGGATAGTCCATTTATCGGGGAAGGCTATAGGCTATAGAACATAACGCTACTATCAATAGAAGCGGAGCATGAATCAAGAATGTAAGCGGAGCAGGAATCAAATTTGTTTCTAAATCTGAGTTGGTACGACCAATTTCCGACAGGTGGCGTAGCAGGTAGCTGAAGAAGTTTTTTGTTTGAAAGCGATATTCTCAGAAATGACTGAACCAATTTCAGTCATTATTTCACCGTTGGATATGTACGGGATCCTGATGAGTGCTATGTATGTGCCACGGGCGAAGCCGGGGCGGACATCTAGTCAAATCATATAATACAACTACTTTAAATACTTTGCCCACAGAATACGTTGTAATAATAATTATAATGGTACTACATTTTCTTTAGTTTGACGTTTTGTATACCACAGATGCGTTCGTTTATCGCCGGACGGCGCGCACATCGCGTCCGGCGACCGGGCCGGCAACATCTGGATCCACGCGTCATCGGGCACTCTGCTTCACACGCTGGAGGCTCACGACGCAGAGGTGCTCTGCCTGGAGTACTCGTCTGCGCCGCGCCTACTGGCCTCCGCGTCGCGGGACCGGCTCATACACGTGTTCCTCGTGGACAGGGTGAGTGGGCACTCTGCTGCCTGTGGCAGTGGACACTCTGCTGCCTGTGGCAGTGGACACTCTGCTGCCTGTGGCAGTGGACACTCTGCTGCCTGTGTCAGTGGGCACTCTGCTGCCTGTGGCAGTGGACACTCTGCTGCCTGTGGCAGTGGACACTCTGCTGCCTGTGGCAGTGGGCACTCTGCTGCCTCTGTCAGTGGACACTGCTATCTGTGTCAGTGGACACTCTGCTGTCTGTCTCAGTGGGCACTCTGCTGCCTGTGTCAGTGGGCACTCTGCTGTCTGTGTCAGTGGCCACTCTGCTGTCTGTGTCAGTGGACACTCTGCTGTCTGTCTCAGTGGGCACTCTGCTGTCTGTGTCAGTGGACACTCTGCTGTCTGTGTCAGTGGACACTCTGCTGTCTGTCTCAGTGGGCACTCTGCTGTCTGTGTCAGTGGACACTCTGCTGTCTGTGTCAGTGGACACTCTGCTGTCTGTCTCAGTGGGCACTCTGCTGTCTGTGTCAGTGGGCACTCTGCTGTCTGTGTCAGTGGGCACTCTGCTGTCTGTGTCAGTGGACACTCTGCTGTCTGTGTCAGTGGACACTCTGCTGTCTGTCTCAGTGGGCACTCTGCTGTCTGTGTCAGTGGACACTCTGCTGCCTGTGTCAGTGGGCACTCTGCTGTCTGTGTCAGTGGGCACTCTGCTGCCTGTGTCAGTGGGCACTCTGCTGTCTGTGTCAGTGGGCACTCTGCTGTCTGTGTCAGTGGGCGCTCTGCTGTCTGTGTCAGTGGGCACTCTGCTGTCTGTGCTCTCAGTGGGCACTCTGCTGTCTGTGTCAGTGGGCACTCTGCTGTCTGTGTCAGTGGCCACTCTGCTGTCTGTGTCAGTGGGCACTCTGCTGTCTGTGTCAGTGGGCACTCTGCTGTCTGTGTCAGTGGGCACTCTGCTGTCTGTGTCAGTGGGCACTCTGCTGTCTGTGTCAGTGGGCGCTCTGCTGTCTGTGTCAGTGGGCACTCTGCTGTCTGTGTCAGTGGGCACTCTGCTGTCTGTGTCAGTGGGCGCTCTGCTGTCTGTGTCAGTGGGCACTCTGCTGTCTGTGTCAGTGGGCGCTCTGCTGTCTGTGTCAGTGGGCACTCTGCTGTCTGTGTCAGTGGGCGCTCTGCTGTCTGCTCTGTGCAGTGTCTGTGTCAGTGGGCACTCTGCTGTCTGTGTCAGTGGGCGCTCTGCTGTCTGTGTCAGTGGGCACTCTGCTGTCTGTGTCAGTGGGCGCTCTGCTGCCTGTGTCAGTGGGCTCCTATCACATTCCAAGGTTACCGTGTATAATAGAGCTGGGTCCCGTGGCATTCCAGGGCTACCAGATCCTGCAGACGCTGGACGAGCACTCGTCGTCCATCACGGCGGTGCGGTTCCTCAGCGCCGGAGCTGCGCTTCAGCTGGTGTCGTGCGGCGCGGACAAGACCATACTGTTCCGGACGCTCAAGACGGTAGCCACACTTATTTTATTTTTTTGTCGTGAATACGTCTTTAAAATTACTGCCATAGGGACGCAATCCAAAAAAACAAATGATAACAAATTCGGGGGATACAGTTTAGTGTTGTAGCTACATATCTATCATCTCCATCCAAATTTCAGTTAAATTTATTACGCTAAGTACACAGGGGAATAGTACATAGACTATTTTTTAACGCGGGAAAACAACTAGTACGGGAACTACGCTGGTAAAATCTTGGGCGCTACTAGTAAAGTATTTTTTGCTCGATTTATTGTATTTCTACTTGTGACCCCCAAAACCTGAGGCTGCGTACTGGTGACCCCCTCCAAAATTCGACGCTGGGACCGCGCCTGCTATTGGAACACGAAGAGTCCAAATAATGACCTACCTAGCGCACTACGATGCGATATACACTGCAATGCGCTCGTCACCCATACATATACGATGTTTTGTCTCTCTGACCTGTAATTTCACTGGATATATTACCCTGCATCTTGAAAATGCCCCATTAGGCAAACACTCGATGTCGAGTCGATTACTAGCGGAATCCCAACCGGTAGTGATCGGCTCTACAGACGAGCACTAGAATTAGATTTTACGAACGAACGACGGTGCCGCTATTGTGTAGTTTAATAGTTTATTGATAGTAAACTTACATTCCTATCTAATTACACCAGGACGTCATAACTAAAGACAGAAGAAAAATACAATTTCAGCTTCAAGGTGTTCACTGAAACCCACACTAGGTTACCCTGTGTCGTGGGTTTCAGGCTCTCCACTAAACAGAGTAACTTTGAGGAAGTTACAGATAAAATTTCAAGTGAGATTAGAATTAAAGAACAACTAAATCTAAATCTAAAAAAAAGGCTTATATCTAGAGTAAATATGTCTCAAGAAAATCATCATAATATGACCACTACAAGTAAAAACTAAATAAATACTTTGTATGCTTTATTGTAGTACAACTTCTTATGATTATGACATACAAAAATGATAATATTTTATATAGAAACTGTTATCCGTTACGAGACGTATTGACGCGTTTATCACGTACAGCAAACGGCAGTGTCCATAACACAGCCACACCCCATCTTTTATTATTTGAGTTAGCCACTCCACAGACTCCGAGGTCCGTGATCTTTGTCATTACAATTATCTTTTATTATTTGAGTTAGCCACTCCACAGACTCCGGGGTCCGTGATCTTTGTCATTACAATTATCTTTTATTATTTGAGTTAGCCACTCCACAGGCTCCGGGGTCCGTGATCTTTGTCATTACAATTATCTTTTATTATTTGAGTTAGCCACTCCACAGACTCCGGGGTCCGTGATCTTTGTCATTACAATTATCTTTATTATTATTTTTAGCCACTCCACAGACTCCGGGGTCCGTGATCTTTGTCATTACAATTATCTTTTATTATTTGAGTTAGCCACTCCACAGACTCCGGGGTCCGTGATCTTTGTCATTACAATTATCTTTTATTGTTTGGATTAGCCACTCCACAGACTCCGGGTCCGTGATCTTTGTCATTACAATTATCTTTTATTGTTTGATTAGCCACTCCACAGACTCCGGGGTCCGTGATCTTTGTCATTACAATTATCTTTTATTGTTTGATTAGCCACTCCACAGACTCCGGGGTCCGTGATCTTTGTCATTACAATTATCTTTTATTGTTTGATTAGCCTCCACAGACTCCGGGGTCCGTGATCTTTGTCATTACAATTATCTTTTATTGTTTGATTAGCCACTCCACAGACTCCGGGGTCCGTGATCTTTGTCATTACAATTATCTTTTATTGTTTGAATTAGCCACTCCACAGACTCCGGGGTCCGTGATCTTTGTCATTACAATTATCTTTTATTGTTTGAATTAGCCACTCCACAGACTCCGGGGTCCGTGATCTTTGTCATTACAATTATCTTTTATTGTTTGAATTAGCCACTCCACAGACTCCGGGGTCCGTGATCTTTGTCATTACAATTATCTTTTATTATTTGAGTTAGCCACTCCACAGACTCCGGGGTCCGTGATCTTTGTCATTACAATTATCTTTTATTGTTTGAATTAGCCACTCCACAGACTCCGGGGTCCGTGATCTTTGTTATTACAATTATCTTTTATTGTTTGGATTAGCCACTCCACAGACTCCGGGGTCCGGGATCTTTGTCATTACAATTATCTTTTATTGTTTGAATTAGCCACTCCACAGACTCCGGGGTCCGTGATCTTTGTCATTACAATTATCTTTTATTATTTGAGTTAGCCACTCCACAGACTCCGGGGTCCGTGATCTTTGTCATTACAATTATCTTTTATTGTTTGAATTAGCCACTCCACAGACTCCGGGGTCCGGGATTTACACATTTCTTGGATGAGGAGAAGAAGAGGAAAATAGGGGGAGTTGGGTACATTTAAAATCTAATTCTAGTGCTCGTCTGTAGAGCCGATCAATACCCGTTGGGATTCCGCTAGTAATCGTAGTGGTAAGACTCTTGGCAGAGTCCGCCTGGGGAAGTACCACACCTTTGCCAGTTATTCTACCGCCAAGCAGTAATGAGCAAACATCTCTGTGTTCCGGTTTGAAGGGCAATGTTTCCAGAGAAATTACAGATCTTAGAGGTATAAGATCGTAGATCTCTGGGTGACGAGCGCAGTGCAGTGCTAGGTAATTATTTGGATTCATGTTCCAATAGCTGCGTGTCACTGTGCTGTTATGTGTCAGGCATGTTGCTTACCATCAGGCACATGACCTGACCGTCTCGTCAATCTTTATTAATTGTAAAATAAATAAATAAAATTCATTTATTTCGAGTTTCAAATGTCAATTATGGACTATGCAATAGAAAAATTATCTTTCAATTCGAACCAGTACTTCCCGAGATCCTAGCGTTCTGTTTCAGCTTTATAATATTAGTATAGCTTTTATCCAAATGTATTTCAGGCACAAGATGGCAGCTACCAGTTCGCTCGCGGCCAAAACGTGTCCGGTCGGACCACGCTCTACGACATGGAGGTGGACGCGGGCGGCCGACACATCCTCACCGCGTGCCAGGTCAGTTACACTTGTCCACCCTAATAGTTTACTATTTTACACTTGCCCACCTTAATAGTTTACTATTTTACACTTGCCCACCCTAATAGTTTACTATTTTACACTTGCCCACCCTGATAATTACACTTGCCCACCTTAATAGTTTACTATTTCACACTTGCCCATCCTAATAGCTTACTATTTTACACTTGCCCACCCTAATAGTTTACTATTTTACACTTGCCCACCCTGATAATTACACTTGCCCACCTTAATAGTTTACTATTTCACACTTGCCCATCCTAATAGCTTACTATTTTACACTTGCCCACCCTAATAGTTTACTATTTTACACTTGCCCACCCTGATAATTACACTTGCCCACCTTAATAGTTTACTATTTCACACTTGCCCATCCTAATAGCTTACTATTTTACACTTGCCCACCTTAATAGTTTACTATTTTACACTTGCCCACCCTAATAGTTTACTATTTTACACTTGCCCACCCTAATAGTTTATTATTTTACACTTGCCCACCCTAATAGTTTACTATTTTACACTTGCCCACCCTGATAATTACACTTGCCCACCTTAATAGTTTACTATTTCACACTTGCCCATCCTAATAGCTTACTATTTTACACTTGCCCACCCTAATAGTTTACTATTTTACACTTGCCCACCCTGATAATTACACTTGCCCACCTTAATAGTTTACTATTTCACACTTGCCCATCCTAATAGCTTACTATTTTACACTTGCCCACCCTAATAGTTTACTATTTTACACTTGCCCACCCTGATAATTACACTTGCCCACCTTAATAGTTTACTATTTCACACTTGCCCATCCTAATAGCTTACTATTTTACACTTGCCCACCCTAATAGTTTACTATTTTACACTTGCCCACCCTGATAATTACACTTGCCCACCTTAATAGTTTACTATTTCACACTTGCCCATCCTAATAGCTTACTATTTTACACTTGCCCACCCTAATAGTTTACTATTTTACACTTGCCCACCCTGATAATTACACTTGCCCACCTTAATAGTTTACTATTTCACACTTGCCCATCCTAATAGCTTACTATTTTACACTTGCCCACCTTAATAGTTTACTATTTTACACTTGCCCACCTTAATAGTTTACTATTTTACACTTTCCCACCTTAATAGTTTACTATTTTACACTTGCCCACCCTGATAATTACACTTGCCCATCCTAATAGTTTACTATTTTACACTTGCCCACCTTAATAGTTTACTATTTTACACTTGCCCACCCTGATAATTACACTTGCCCATCCTAATAGTTTACTATTTTACACTTGCCCACCTTAATAGTTTACTATTTTACACTTGCCCACCTTAATAGTTTACTATTTTACACTTGCCCACCTTAATAGTTTACTATTTTACACTTGCCCACCTTAATAGTTTACTATTTTACACTTGCCCACCCTGATAATTACACTTGCCCATCCTAATAGTTTACTATTTTACACTTGCCCACCTTAATAGTTTACTATTTTACACTTGCCCATCTTAATAGTTTACTATTTTACACTTGCCCACCTTAATAGTTTACTATTTTACACTTGCCCACCCTGATAATTACACTTGCCCATCCTAATAGTTTACTATTTTACACTTGCCCACCTTAATAGTTTACTATTTTACACTTGCCCACCTTAATAGTTTACTATTTTACACTTGCCCACCCTGATAATTACACTTGCCCATCCCAATAGTTTACTATTTTACACTTGCCCACCTTAATAGTTTACTATTTTACACTTGCCCACCTTAATAGTTTACTATTTTACACTTGCCCACCTTAATAGTTTACTATTTTACACTTGCCCACCCTGATAATTACACTTGCCCATCCTAATAGTTTACTATTTTACACTTGCCCACCTTAATAGTTTACTATTTTACACTTGCCCACCTTAATAGTTTACTATTTTACACTTGCCCACCCTGATAATTACACTTGCCCATCTTAATAGTTTACTATTTCACATTTTCCCACCCTAATAGTTTACTATTTTACACTTGCCCTCCCTGATAATTACACTTGTCCACCCTAAAACACCAATACAAAAATCTTTATTGCTGTCTGCGGGTAAAACAAGATGTTACAAATAAATACAAAACGTTTTAAAAGTTTACCCATGTAAACTGACCTCTTCGAGAAGCAGGCAGTATGTCTAGCAAAACAATTTGTAAAAATAAGCACGGTTTAAAAAAAATCTAATGGTACAGTGTAATAAAAAACTACCAGCAGAATGACTGCTTTGAACTTGTACGCTCGCGGTCAAAACTTGTCCGGTCGCACCACGCTCTACGACATGGAGGTGGACGACTTATCCTCACCGCCTGCCAGGTCGGTTATACCCCTGTTTACACTTGCCCACCCTAACATCTTTATGCCCACCCTAACACTTACCACTTAAAATTTGGCCACCCTAATAGTTTATACTTGGCCGCCCTAATACTTAAACCGGTTTCTTCTAGGTAAACACGCTCCATCGTAGACCGCATCATCGTTTAACATCAGGCGAGAAGGCGGTCAAGTGTAAACCTATAAAAGTTAAAAAAACATGTTTTATTAACTATTGTAGGAGGCTAAGTCGTAATAATTTACAAATTGCCCACCCTGTTATTTTACACTAAAACTCCCTAACATTGTATGTGCACATGCCACTGTCTTGGTGTCTTCAAATTGAAAGTGAATCAGATTCTTCTTGGTAAGAACGCTCCATCGTAGACCGCATCGTCGCTTAACATCAGGCGAGACGGCCTACGATAAACGTGTAAACCTAAGACGTTAACAGCGCTGTCCGTTGAACAGTTTTGTGAAATATCAGCCGTAGACTTACTTGAGTATAACGTTACCATTACGTGTATATATAGGACAAATTTGATAAATAAAATATGTTTTTATTGACAATTTAGAACGTCTGCTCGATAAAATCAGCGAACTGGGTATAGACTGTGTCATAGTCGGTGACATGAATATTAACACATTAGACGTAACAAATAGATACTTAGTGCCCGACTGCCCTAGTGGCTTAGTTGGTAGTAGCTCTGCCTGCGAAGCCGAGGGTCGTGGGTTCGATCCCCCCACCCAGTGCAAATATTTGTGTGATGAATTCAAATGTTTGCACTGTGTCTGGGTGTTTCTATGTATAATAAGTATGTATTTAAAACTATATAAGTATTGTATCAGCTATCTGGCTGCCATCACACAAGCTTTGCTTAGTTTGGGGTCAGATGGTGTTGTGTGTGAATTGTCCACCAATATTTATTTATTTAATATTTACTTAAGAAGACTGCGTAGGCTGTTGTCGGATCCCAATATGACGAACGTGGTGGATTTCCCCACCCGTACGACTGATAGTTCGTCTGCAAGCTTGGACCATGCCTATTCAAACCTTAGCATGGGCTCAGTGAGCGCCCGCCCCGTGATTACCAACCTTAGTGATCACGTCGCCGTGAGGTGCTATTTTATAATGTGCCAGGCGTAGTAAACCACTGTGTCCGCGTTATGGGCGTAGATTCACGAATAGGAATCAAAGTAATTTCGCGTTGGCAATGGAGTCTGTTGAGTGGGGAAAGGTTCTGGATCTATGTAGGAAGGCTGACGAATTGACTACATCCATCATAAATATAATTAGAAATAAACATGACATTTGCTTCCCTTTTTTAAAACTTTTTTTAAAGCTTCCCGTTAAACGTGACTCATCGTGGGTAACACCCGATGTTAAAAATTATAAATTGCTATTATTCGACATAATTAAAATTGCAAACTTGACCCCGGCCAACATCCATGTAAATAAATTAGTATGTGATATGAATTCTATGTATGATAAGTTAATTAAAAGTAGCAAAGCTAGTCATTATGCTCACTCACTGGGAAGCAGCTGTAACACATCCAAAACTATGTGGAATATCGTTAATAAGGAGAGGGGCAAAGATAATGCTCCTATCCTCGATTTTAAAGTTTTTGTCCGCGTCAAACAAACAAGGTTTGTCGTTTATTATCTTTCCAGAGGTTAGTTATCGTTAGAATTTGACAAACGCATCATGTATTGATAAGATGTGTGCATGATATCTTCTAATCACCGTAAATATTTTTGTCCAGTAGTTTCGTCTATAGTCCGTTCCATGGAGAGGTGTAGAAAATGTAAACAAATCAATGTCACTCTCAATATGACAGACCAGCATTTCTCAACCTTTGTTTTAGAAGATAGTTCGTTGAAAGCGTCTCTGTTTGCCCTTTTAGATTTTTTCAATTCAATTCAATTCATTTACGAACCATTATTTCAAAAGAACACTTGGTAACGTCACTTACAATAAAATTTTACATAAATAATCTGTGTATGTAATAAAATAATACTAAAGAATAATGTCAAATAAAAAAATAATCAGCTGTAAAGGGGCCTTGTCATTTAGGTGCAGCTGTAAAAAGGCTTTGTCATGGTGAAAAAAAACAAATTATCCAAACAATGAATACATACAGTAGGTACTTAAACAAATTTACATTAATGTTTAGTATTATTCCACTTTACTCGATAGTTCTGATTTTGACATATTCCTTTTCCAAATATTGCTGTCCTTTACAAAATCATCTACAGTGTAATATGCTTTGCTCATTAGGTAGTTTTTTATTTCGGTTTTAAACCTAGTTTCATTGAGACCTTCCACTTGTGCAGGTATTAAATTATAGAAGCGAATACCATTACATTTGAAAGAGTTAATGGTTTTCTGTAGTCTGCATTTAGGAAATACAATTTTATGTTTATGATGTGCTTTTGGATTCAAATCAGACATTTTCTGCAGTCGAGTACGGTTTTTTCTCACATACATTATACTTTCATAAATGTATAACGACGGGACTGTTAGTATATTTATAGTTTTAAACATCTCCCGTAATGATTTTCTAGCAGACAGATTGTACAGAGCACGGATTGCTCTCTTTTGTAATATAAAAATTGAATTTCTTTCCGCGGCCGATCCCCATAATAAAATCCCATAGGACATAATACTATGAAAGTATCCAAAATAAACAAGTCTAGCTGTTTCCACGTCAGATATTTTCTTAATTTGACGAACTGCATGGGCAGCTGAACTGAGTCTATCAGCTAGTCTCTATGTGAGGACCCCACTGCAGCTTTGAATCCACTGAAATGCCCAGAAAAAGAGTAGATTGTACGGGTTCGATCACTTTATCTTTCAGTCTAATTTCAAGTTTACAGCCCAGTACATTGCATAGCGTAAACTTTATACATTTAGTTTTATTTGGATTTAGAACTAGATTATTTGCATCGAACCATTTGTATGTGATGTCCAAAATTGCGTTTACTTCTGTGAAATCATTTATTCCTCTTTTAACCTTAAAAAGAAGTGATGTATCATCAGCGAACATAACTATTTCTACGTTTTTATGGTTTTTATCATAAAAGGTAGATCATTAACGTATATAAGAAACAATAAGGGTCCAAGGATGGAACCTTGAGGTACACCCATTTTTAAAAGGGACTCATTTGATTGCACACCGTCAATTTCAACTATCTGTACACGATCTTTAAGATAAGAAGAAATAAAATTTAGAGCTGGCTTCGATAGCCCATAGAACTGTAGTTTCTTCAAAAGAGTATCATGATGAACGCAGTCGAAAGCTTTAGACAAGTCACAAAACACACCCAGAACATCGTGATGATCTTCCCAGGCACTTAAAATATAATTATTTAGTTCAACGCCTGCATCAATAGTGGAACGTCCCTTTGTGAATCCAAATTGGTTGCTATGTAATAGGTTCTTAACATTAAAGTAAGATAGAAGTTGATTGCATATAAGTTTCTCAAATATTTTACTAAGGCAGGGTAATACAGAGATGGGTCTGTAATTGCCAGGTTCGTTTTTATCTCCAGATTTGAACAGTGGTATAACTTTGCTATATTTCATCATGTCAGGAATGTGCCACCTCTAATGCACTCGTTGAACAATTCCGCTAAGTAAGGAGCAATGCTATTTATAATTCCATCAAGTACTCTTACTGATAATCCCCATAAGTCCTCCGTACTCTTTACTTTAATGTCTTTGAATGTTTTTAGTATTGTAATAGCAGTCACTTGGTGAAATTCAAATGTAAATGAAGGGCACTTAACGTTTTCTTTTAACATTTCTTCAGCAAGTAAGGGGGACGATGTTAAGTGCTTAGTTGTTTCCAAGGGGATATCAGCAAAATAAGTCCTGAAAGCATCTACTATTTCCGATTTTCTTGTAGTTACTCCTTCACCAACCCGAAGTGCGTTTATCTTTTCACGACTTTTAGATCTCCCAGTCTCTTTGTTTATAATCTTCCACGTGTTTTTTATCATGTTATTAGAGTTTTTAATTTGATTTTTTCGTCACATAACAAGGTTAAATATATTCCAATAAGTCCGTTTCCAACCTTTTGTCTTATTTTTATTTTTTTATAATTATACGTTTATTAAATATGTGGTGCACATTAGTTTAAAACATTAACACAAAAATAACTTGGGTGGTTGGTTCGTGGAACACAATAGTAACATATAAACAGTTTTTATTAATATTAATTATTAAGTACAGCTTTGTTTTGTTATGTAGCACTTAAATTTCTTTTTTATTATGTATATGAAATGACTGACTTTTTAGTAAACTTACATTTAATGAGCTATATATATATATATATATATATGAGATGATCTTCTTAGCATTCCATGGATTCACCGTGCGGGTGAGAGAAATCCTGAGTAAAAATGTCGGGTCCATCGTGTGGCAGAGAGAGAGAAATCCCGAGTAGATCCCGAGACTTGTGACTCGGGCGTAGGTTTAAGGTTTAAGTTTTCTGACGTACATCAACACTCACTTTCACTATTCGTTTTTCTCTCCCTGCCCAGCCAAATCTGATATGAGCCTACTAGCGCAGCTTTAGATACTCGTATATATATCCACATTCAGATCCGTATCCGTGGATGTACTTTTTGCAACGTACATCTAAACTTTTGCACTTATAATAAGGATTAGTAGATTTTCTTGCGAATAAATAGACATTACTTGGTGGTTCATTAGGTAAACGTCTCATAATTTACGTGCAAAAAGTAATGGTATCCCATAAGAAACATGCGTATACTTAAGTGAAGTGAGATCAAAGTTCAGTATTATGATATTATATGCCTTGTTTGTTGATTTCAACGACTAAAGAATAATAATAATTAATCACTCCTTTTTGTACTTCCCCTCCTCCTTATTCTCAAATCTCTCTTTCCATCCTATGGTTGCCTGGAAGAGATCGCTTTTAGTGATAAGGTCGCCAATTGCTACTTTATTTTGTTTGTTGTAAGTAACTTTTGTTTGTTTTTATATTAAGTGCAATAAAGAGTTAATCTATCTATCTATCTAAAGAATAGAGATCTAAATGGTCTTAAATGGTCAGTTCTAAAATTTATTTATAATAACATACACTAGTTTTAAACACTTAAAATGTGATTTGTTTTTATAATTAATGATGATTATTAAAAGCAGTCTGACTTGGCTGGTTTTAATATCATAATATTGAACTTGTCTTTCACTTCACATTTATGTTTTGATGGGATTCGCAGTTTGAGAAACATAGATCAAATTGCCACTGTTTAAAACCGTATCTACCACATTCTACTATTACTATTTATAACTTTCAAGATAAGTTAATAAATCATTATTTGATCAATACAAATCCAAGTATGTTGTATTTAAGATCACAGTAAAGTCGTATCATATTTGTGAAAAATATTTTAATACAGTTTTAGAAAAATACTAAGGTTAAACGATTTTTATATTATGGTAGCACCTTTGTTTACATTTTCTACACCTCTCCGTGGAACGGACTATAGTTCGCCTATTATTGAAATGATTATTAGTCTTATTAAAATACTCTTATTATTAGTTAGTTTACTGAACTAGAAATGAAATGTATGGCTGTGATTACTATGATTAAAATTTGTTGAGGCAATTATAGTTAGGGACACGGTATCGAACACGGAAAGTATCGATACTGTACGCATGAGTAGTATCGAAAAAAAAAAGTATCGAATACTCTGAGTACTTTTCTTAGGGAACCCTCTGTCTCTGTACATTGAGATCACACCCCTTCCCCCCCCCCCGCATGGTATCAAGCGATTTTTGAAAACTAGAAAACTTATCTTGCTTACTCAATTCTTATCGTCGTAATCGTCCAACTTTCACAAATATTATCAAGAAATATTGTGACTTGTAAGGTCACCTTCCAAATAGAAAATTTACACGATATGATACCTGTCATAAATACTCATTGGGTAAAAAAGAATATTTAGTTTGAGAAATTGTATTAATCAATTTTATTTCATAATTTAAAGTATCGGTTTCGAAAGAATGTACTTGATACCATAAAGTATTGATACTTTTTTCGTGTCCCTATCAGTAAGTAACTTCACCATTGCTTTAGTAAAACAAAAGGTATGGGTGCTTTAATTTAATACAATAGGTAAACAATTGGTTGTCTGTAAAGTTGGTTTACGGACAATAGTTTAACGTGACAACCTGACAACATCATTACAAAATATTAATGAAATGATTGCATACAATAGAATCGAGTGGAAAAACAAGAACAAACTTAAAAACTTTGATTTACCCCTGACTACTAGGATTTGTAACCTGTACGACATTCTACTAGAAGCTATTTCATTTGAAACCCATATTGAGGGAGTAGGGACGGTTGCTAATACTGACTTTACTACAAAGTACAATCAGCCATTAGGTAATAATTGTAGGCGGTTCTGCAAAGAAATTGTTGATTATTTATTTCTTAAATTATTTAAATAAAGATAATGTACTTCTTAAGACAAACCGGCAAACGGCTGAATGATTGATTAGTGAACAGAGTGAAAGAACGGGTCATTTCGGAATTCTAATCTTACGTTCAGTAGGTTCAGTACAACTGCACTAGATGGCACAGCCATCTATCTATACGAGCTGTAAGTAGGTATGTATTTTTAAACGGCTTTATATACTATTTATTCGATACGATACCAGTCAAAAAGTACTCAATGAGTAAAAGTATCGGAAACAAAATATCGAGTACTAAAGTATCGGTATCGAAAGGAAAAGTATCGATATCGCAAAGTATCGATACTGTTTTCGTGTCCCTAATTATAGTTGAAAATTTAGCTTTTATTGAAATGTAACAATGCAAAATTCTTGGTTTTAACCGACTTCCAAAAAGGAGGAGGTTATCAATTCCACCCCTATGTTTTTTTTATGTATGTGACGATCTTCTTAGTATTCCATGGAATCACCGTGCGGGTGCCGGGTCCATCGTGTGGCAGAGAGAGAAAACCTGTGTAGATCCCGAGACTTGTGACTCGGGCGTAGGTTTAAGGGGCCCCTTTCCGACGTACATCAACACTCACCTTCACTACTCGTTTTTCCTGCCAAATCTGATATGAGCCTACTAGTGCAGCTTTAGATACTCGTTCTAGTATAGAACTTACTGCACTTCTGGATAAGACAAGGTCTTTCAGCAGGTCATATAGAGATTTTGCTGGTATACCTCTCGCTTCCACTTCTACAGCGTATAAACTAACTACATAGCCGTTTATTGTTAATTCGTTTAGGAGGTCGTAATACTTATGTTGTTTCATCGCGTGGTCTTTAGGTGCAGGTGCTTTTTTTGCAATGGAAAACCTTTCTGCAGTAGCTTTCGGCATCGTCGGTTGGGTCAAGCTTATACTTAGCGAAATCCAGCATAACGTGAGTTCGTCTCGTCATTCATCGTCCAAATTTTGAGCTGAAACTACTCTTTCCAATATTGGAAATCCTTTTAATACGGATGCCAAAAATTTTACAGCAAATTTCTGGGCTTCTGTTGGATCCACGATATGTATTATTTTGAATAGGGAGTATGTGAAATCAAACCTCTTAACTATATCTTAGGGCTGGGACCGCGCCTGTATGAGGCAAGTCCATCTTAAGAAAGGCAAAAACCGAGTAGAGATTTACTATGATAACATGACCCGCCCCTCCAGAATTCAAAACGTTTGAAAGTATTTGTGAAAGAATATACAACGCACCACCACGCATGTGTGCGTACTGCTACTGCAGACGAATAATTACACCTACATACAAACTCTTTCGTAAGGATGCGACTACACACATTAAAACAGTAATTTGGAGGGGCGGGACATGTTATCGTAGTAAATCTATAGTATTCACCAACCACGACTTTCGTTGTGTCTGAAGAGGATCCAATCATATTTTCAAGAGGCATATTCTTGTTTTAGAGCATTTCTTTTGAACATTGATACAATGCTGATGCCGTCCCTGACGATATCTCTACCATATATAGTAATAAATGCTCTACTTTGTTTGTACCTTGATCGTATACGATTACAGTGAAACAACATTGTTTCTTGGAGCTCTGGTCCATCGATTCATCCTCTTAATTAATTAATTTAATAAAAAAAGAAGTGTGGCACTCGGGGACTGCCGCAGTAAAGCTAAAGCTATTGCATGTTGCATGCACAGATTTCTAAAACAAAAGGCAGATGGAACGTGCGGAACACAGATCCTTAGGTCCGGAAAGCAAATATCAAATGCCAAAGCAAATACAAACTCCAGTCAGTACGAAACTGACTTCCGTCTCGTACGCGAGTCCCGTGTGATTTTATGTTTTGTTTAAGATTATGCCGTCTTGTGTCATCAAACATTGCAAACATTGTTCCCAAAAATAAAAAAAGGAAATTTCATAGGAAAGTTAGAATATTTTTACTGGTATTTATATAATTTAGACGATTTTATTTCGATTGATGAATAGAAACACAACACCTCAACGAAAATAGGTCAGTGTTGCTATACTAAATTGAAATTATTTTCCCTGAAGTTAAGGTAAAATATATATTCTAATTTTGTTTTGAAGATACTCGTAGACCAAATTAATGATGAACATTGTATAATTCAATTTTAAGCCCTATTTTTATAATCGTTATTTTTTTTATTTAATGTGAATCGATGGCAAGAACAAATCCTCGCCGTTACTAGGGTTAATAAAAATACTAATAGTGTTGATGAAAACTATAGTTATGAAACGAATAGATAAAAACAAATCCTCGCCGTTATAAAACGTCTCGTCTATGACCTGTGGATTCTAACTTGAGCTGTGCAGTGCTGTTAGCATATATATTTTTAATAATACGAACATATTTCTTTCTTACTCCTTGTTGAATTAGAGCCTCCCAGAGCAGATTGTGTTTGATTGAGTCGAAAGCTTTATTGTAGTCGACAAATGCAATGTATAGGTCTTTCCCATACTCATGAGATTTTTCTATTAACTGTTTTAATACATGCATATGATCAATAGTTGAAAACCCTGCTCTAAAACCAGCTTGTTCAATGGGCTGTTCTTCATCTATAGTCCTTGATATTCTATTTAGGATCAGCTTTGAAAAAAATTTGTAAATGTTTGACATGAGGCTAATAGGTCTATAATTTTCAATTACGTTTCTGTCTCCTTTTTTGTGGAGCAAGTTATTAACAAGAAATCCTTGCATTATATATTATCGGTGTAATAATAAATTATTTTAAAATAATGTTTTATGCGTTTATTATACGTGAAAATTTCCAAAGCTTAAGACAACAATAGTGGGACTTTTTTCTTAAGACTGGGAACATTACACGCACACCAACGTGAGTAATTTGACAACGTCGGTGAGAGCTGTCACGCATACATAACTAATGACTGGCCTCACAGTGTCGTTCACGAAGGTTTCATCTGTTTAGAAATCTGTGGTTGCATGCATTTTTATCAACACAAGCAATAAGGAAGTTAACAATTTTTCGGAATTGATTTTAGTTTGAAAAGTGACATTTGTTGAGCATAAAAAATATCACGGGAAATCCGTTAAGTTGGCAACACTGCTAAGAGCATTTAGTCTGTAAAGCTAATACAAATAAGATTCAAAGTCTAATGACCGAGTGGGGAGGACGGCGTTACGGTCTTCCATCCCTCTTTCTTGTGAACATAAGAAAGAGATGCACGATCACTAAAATTCGGTTCCCAGGCCCGCGATAAAAGCTATGCAATAGCTTAAAATTAAATTAATTTTTCTCACAAACGTCTTCTAAAAATGCCCTTCTTAATACATTTTTCAGGATTGATGTCGCTTTAGTTCGGCGAATGTTTATATCTTTAGCTATGGTCGAATCCGTAAAAATGTTCTTGCAAAGGGGACCTAAGGTGTCTATAAATGAAATAGGTAAATTCTGTTCAGCTAGAGCTCCTCTGCATCGAAACCTGTCACTGATAAATATGTATAACTATACTAATATTATAAAGCTGAAGAGTTTGTTTGAACGCTAGGATCTCGGGAAGTGCTGGTCTGAATTGAAAGATTCTTTTTCTATTGGATAGTCCATTTATCGAGGAAGGCTATAGAAAATAACGCTACTATTAACAGAAGCGGAGCATGAATCAAGAATGTAACAAAATCTTTTTTTTTTTTTTTACTTTTTGAGGGTTTTCGTACGTTTCGTGCTTTGACATGTGTCATGTGTCTAAGATTGCGTCATTGAATATCACAGATTACATACCACTTGAATATAAAATCTTTGCTAATCTCTGAGTTGGTACGACCAATTTCCGACAGGTGGCGTAGCAGGTAGCTGAAGAGGTGTTTTGTTTGAAAGCGATATTCTCAGGAATTACTGAACCGATTTCTAAAATTGTTTCACCATTGGATATGTGCGGGATCTCGATGAGTGCTATATATGTTCCACGGGCGAAGCTGGGGCGGACATCTAGTGTTTATGTAATATGTTTAATATCTATGTACTTAACTATAGTTTTTATTTAGATTCTGTAAAATTGTTTCGCGGTAATTTTTAACCCCCGATCAAAAAAAGGGAGTGTTATAAGTTTGACGTCGATGTCCGTCCGTCCGTCCGTCCGTCTGTCCGTCTGTCCGTCCGCTTGAAAAATAAATGTATTTCGCCATTTTGTGGTAGCTGCCATGTTGGATTTAAATTTGTCATAGTGCCAAGTACTCTACTAGTCAAGCCCTTTCATTTTATACCCATATTAAGGTAGTAGTGGAAAAAATAATATAAATTGGCATTTTGTGGTTGCGGCCATCTTGGATTTGAAATTTGTTATAATGTATAGTATTCTGCTAGTCAAGCTCTTTCATTTGATACCCATATTGAGGAAGGTTGTGAAGAAATATTTTGTTCGCCATTTTGTGGAGGCGGCCATTTTGAATCGATATTTCGGTCGGGGGTTAAAAAATTAAGTTGGCAACACTGGTCGTGGACAGTTTCATGTGTCACTTCCGTTAGATATTTTCCTTGTTGTATTAGTCTCCCTTTTTTTTTCAGTTCGGTTGCGCAGTAAAACCTATCTCCTCCAAGCATGCCTTTGGGACCTTCGTTCCAAAAAGATCTGCTAGGTTATATCTTCAGTTGCGGTCAAGTGTAAACCTGTAAAGGTTTAAAAAAATCAGTATTCGATAATTGCGAGAGTTTTCTGAGGTATGATCAATGATCAGCTCGTTTCAGATGATAGCCGCTCGAAGCACTCGGTCTGCGCACGATGAAACTAGATGGAGCTAGTTGTTATTTAAAACTCGCATAATGAATCCGATCCAATACATCTGGGCCAGACGTCTCTATGCACGGAAATGTACTTTACAATTGTTATCTTTATGCAAATCATAAAGCCTGTTTTTGTAAATGTTAAACTCTTGTCGTTTGACGTTTTTAAACGTTTAGCCTTTGCGAGATCTTGCCCTTTCAGCCGCCTTTGTAACTGTGTTGTGTAACCAGTTACAAAAGAAGATTTTTTTTCCGATTTCGTAACCCGGTTACGAACTAATATATTTTCGCCGAAAGGGATCTTGCACAGGCTTGTTAGTTGTTAGCAGGTTTTATAATATAAAATTTATACATAAATTTGTTTTGTTTAATGTGTATGTGATAGCTGAGTGCGAGATGCCTCAGCTACCGATCGGATTGATTGGTTTAGGGTAGAGGGAGCAGGACCCAAAGAAGACCTAATCTAGCTATACCTAATATACTACAGGCCCGTGTACAAAAGGTATGGGTCATCTGAACAATCAGGAGTTCAGGAGTCCTGTGTAGAAAGATAGAAAGAAGGGTATAAAATAATAACGTACAGCACTGTGCCGTCATTTGTAAGCTATTAAGCTGCCCAACGTCCAATCCAGTATAGATGGTAATTCTCATGGCCACGCCCTCCGGTTTTGCCCGCGTAGTTTCCATAGTGAGCTATCAAATTCTGAGTTTCACTTCTATCGGCAGTTCATATGACTGCCAATTATTATTTTATTACTTCTTTTACTCGTTTCTTATAGTCTATACGTGCAAGCAATTCGAATTTGGAAACAAAAAAATGGGTTTCTTTAGAAAGTTCGGTCGGTGTGTATGAAGCCGACTGTTAGTTTATGGCGTAATAATATTAGGATTATAAAATAGCAAAATAACGTATGTTTACGGCAACTTAAAAAGTACGTTTTGTTTTATTTTCGACATTTTCGTCGTTTTGGGTGTAACGCTATGTAGAGTAAGTCATTGTATGGAATACAAGCAAAACCAACCTAGTAATATTTTGACGCTTTAGGGGGTTTGTCGTTCAGTTAATATTCATTTATGACAGACTTCAAAAAGGAGGCTGTAGCCTCGGCAATAGGCATGTCGATAAATTTTTAATTTAATGTGCCATCAAAAGGGTACTATAAATAACTGAAACATAGGTGAAACAATTACTTTGTTATCTTAAAAACTTCCCGTGATATCACGATTTTAAAATCACAATTTTGGACTCCCAAAAATGCTTCATACAAATCACTACAGAAACGTGACATCACACTAGTATTTTCTATGCGTCGCGCGTAAAGTTTGTATGGTAGCTATATTAAATATTGCGTTTACGAAACTGGTTTATAACAAAAGTAACTTGAAACTGAATGGGTTATCCAATGGTAAATACTAAACAAACTTTCTAATAATTTCGTACTTTTAAAATGGACTTGCCCTTCCATCGTTGAATGATCATAAAGTAAGTTGAACTAAAAAAAAAATGGTACATATTTCTCTATTTAAATGCTGTCATTATACCAATTAATTTGTAATTTTCATTGTCATTACACGCGGTACTTGTGTATATTTTATGTGTGGTGTGTCAACCTTAAAACTATTTATTAGAATAAATAGTTTCTTCATTTCATTTCTCAATAGCGGTTTCTGAAACTATTTATTAGAATAAATAGTTTCAGAAACCGCTATTACCAGCAATAGCAATCAACAGTTTCGTGATAGCCAGAACGCGTAACGACCCGTAGCTAAATAATATTAATTATCGTACCCATGGCAAATTTTTAGGGACAAGTCTCGAAGAAGTAAGGGACAATTTAATGTTGTGTGGAATCAGGAATCACTAATCTCAGAAGTCATGAATGAATCTTAAGTTGAACGACGTGTAAAGGAATCAGTTTAACATATAAAAAAAATGGAATGTAACTAATATCTGATGGACTTTAGTTATACGAGTACGGTAGCAAAAATTATGCGAAAACTGTTATGCGTTAGTTGTTATGGTATATTATCATTAGTCCTAAAAACTTTAGGCGTGTCTGGCGTCGTTGTTATTCCCCTTTTACTTTTACGCATCAAATCAAAAATTAAATCAGTAAATATTTAATTGTTGTAATTTAGTGTTAAAAATCTGCTAATGCCACCTACGACGTAGTTTATGGTTGTGCAATGTTTTATGTAGGTACTAAAGTCTATTAGTTCTAAATACGTACTAAATAGTTACGACTGGTCTAGTCGGGAGAACGGCGGCGGCCGATCTGGAGCCCCGGTTTTAAATCCCACGTGCACCAGGCACCACTGTCTTTTCGGAGTAATATGCGTAATAACGCTAACTTAAAACGGTGAAGAAAAACATCGTGAAGAAATCGCCATGTACTTAAAATCTTTTGAGGTCATGTGTCATCCACCAACCCGCACTGGGCCAGCGTGGTGGATTATGGACTTGACTCTCTCCTTGCGAGAGAGAGGGCCCCGAGTCCCAGTAGTAGGAATATTTAGTGGGCTGCTTATTGAATCTATTGACACAGCTAGATTTCTGATCGTCTCATCATCGTAGTCCTTACTTTATTGAACACACCAAATAAATATAATTTACAAGGACATAACATTTTATACTTTTAAAACTAGTGCCACAATCGGCGGCCTTATCGCTAAGAGCGATCTCTTCCAGGCAACCGTAGGGTGGAAAAATAAGTCTATTTAATTAGTTAGGCGGTAAAGGGTTTACCTAAAGCCAGAATCCTGTGCCTTCACTGATCAAACTCGAGAGAAGGTTCTCGTAACGATCGCACACTGGACACCAGCATAATAATCATAACTGAAAAAAACAACGAATTGGTCCGTCAGATTATAAGATATGTACACGATTTTTTATTTTGTTTCACAAACAGTTGACGAGGATACAGTGCTTACAAGCTTCGAGTGACGTCACTTCATTGTACGATTCCTACGAAGACATGGCGTTACAACCCCGTCCGAGACTCCATATATTTGTCGATTATGAATTATTATTATTATTGATCAAATAAAAAAATACCTATTCCACGTTTTTAGGGTTCTATAGCCAAATGGACTCTTACTGCACGTCCGTATGTCACAGCCACTTTTATCTGAAACTGTAAGAGCTATATTATTGAAACTTGGTCAGTAGATGTATTCTGTGAACCGCATTAAGATTTTCATACAAAAAAATAGAAAAAAAAACAATACATTTTGGAGTACACACGTGTTTTCTTTAGTACTTTTTTGTAACAAAAGCTACTATTAAACAACTTGTCTTGTTTTTCCAGTCTACAAATTTGAACCCGATCCGTTCAGATGTTTCGACGCGATTGAGCAACAAACATCCAAATATACAAACATCGTTTTGTAGGTAGCGGTAGGACTCTTGGCAGAGTCCGCCTGGGGAAGTACCACATCTTTGCCAGTCATTCTACCGCCAAGCAGTAATGTGCAAACATTGCTGTGCTCCGGTTTGAAGGGAAACGTTTCCAGAGAAAATTACAGGGCTTAGAGATATATCATCTTAGATCTCTGGGTGACGAGCGCAGTGCAGTGCTAGGTAATGATTTGGACTCTTCATGTTCCAATAGTCGCGTGTCACTGTGCTGTTATGTGGCAGATATGTTGCTTACCATCAGGCACATGTACTGCCCGTGTCGTCAATCTTTATTAAAAAAACCAACCAAACATTGACATTTATAATATTAAATAGGTTTACTATTATACATTTTATTTCGTTCGTTTTATTTTATCGTGTATTAACATATTTTTTTACGTTATTCCAGGACCGTAATGTGCGCGTATACAGCGCAGCGCACGGCAGGCACACCAAGACCTTTCGCGGCACCACGGCCGAAGACGGGACTCTCATCAAGGTACGAGGCTTCTTCACACCCTGGACAATCGGTCATATCTCATTTACAAACGTCACACCCCGGACAATCGGTCATACCTATCTCCATTGCAAACGTCACACCCCGGACAATCGGTCATATCTCCATTGCAAACTTCACACCCCGTACAATCGGTCATATCTCCGTTGCAAACGTCACACCCCTGGCAATCGGTCATATCTCCATTGCAAACGTCACACCCCGGACAATCGGTCATATCTCCATTGCAAACGTCACACCCCGGACAATCGGTCATATCTCCATTGCAAACGTCACACCCCGGACAATCGGTCATATTTCCATTGCAAACGTCACACCCCGGACAATCGGTCATATCTCCGTTGCAAACGTCACACCCCGGACAATCGGTCATATCTCCGTTGCAAACGTCACACCCCGGACAATCGGTCATATCTCCATTGCAAACGTCACACCCCGGACAATCGGTCATATCTCCGTTGCAAACGTCACACCCCGGGCAATCGGTCATATCTCTATTGCAAACGTCACACCCCGGACAATCGGTCATATCTCCGTTGCAAACGTCACACCCCGGGCAATCGGTCATATCTCCATTGCAAACGTCACACTCCGGACAATCGGCCATAGCTCCATGCAAATGTCACAACCCAAGTATTCGGTCACACCTCCATACAAAAAACAATATCTGGACCATTGGTTCCCTGGGAGATACAATCTAGAACTTTCAAGGTCAGAGCAAATATGTACGTCGTGTCTGTGAAAATCTGTCAGATCACTATAAAGTCCTGTCATCCTGGACACTCGATCAGATCTCCATACAATCGTGTTAACTAAGGATGCTCGGGCAGGTCACCATGCAGACGTCACACCCGGACATTCGGTCAGATCTCCATACTACCATTGTATCCTGGACACTCAGTGAGATCTCCAAATCTTTATACCCTTGAACACTTGATCAGATCTCCATATAATCGTGTCACCCGGGACATTCGGTCAGGGCTCCATACAATCGTTATACTCTGGACACTCGGTAAAATGTCCATGCAATCTTTACACCATGGACACTCGGTCAAATCTCTATGAAATCTTTATACTCAGCACTCTCGAATCCATACAAACGTCACTCCTGTGAAACTCTGTCAAATCTCCAGGCATAAGTATGGAGCGTTAAAAAAAAACATGGTGATTAATTTGGTGTTTGTTAAACAGGTGGCGTTAGACAACAGCGGCATCTACCTGGCGACGTCGAGCACCGACAAGATACTGAGCGTGTATGACTACTACTCGGGAGAGTGTATGGCCACCATGTATGGACACTCTGAGATCGTCACGGGACTCAGGTGATTACTTTTTAAAAGGTTTTATTTTTAAATTATTATCATAGGTACCAAATGAAGTAAAAATTAAATACTTTATTTGGTGCCTATGATACTAATTTGATAATAAATGTAAAAAAAAATAACGTTGTCATTTAAATGTCACATCAAATGCTATCAAATAATCCGTCCTGCGCGGCCGCAGTTCAAAGAAAGCCAAAATTCTGGCAGCGTTACCCCGCTGAATGCCAATAGATATCCTTCGCACAGAAACGAGCCAGACCGCGAGTCACCATCGTTATCGCGAATTCGGAGACCAATAAGTAGTAACCTCCTATCGCAAGATGTATCGTTTTACGTAGTCACATAAGTCACAGTTTTTTGTGATGGATACTTTTTTGGCGCGACGGACGCACGCAATGTGTTGATTGATGGAACGAAACGGGCTTCATACCAAAGAATGCGACATTGGTTTGTTTGTCAGTGCCATCAGATTATAACGAAATTTTCCATAATCCGAATTTTGTGGACATATGTTGTCGACTCAAAATCAATATTTTTTTATTCATATAAGGTTTCGATCAAGTCTACCGTACCCCTTGACGAAATTATTAATATATGTAGATGATAGTTTCAAGTTAGATTTAGGTTCTTTTGATCCTGCGCTAACCCAGTAACCCCCGGTAAGTAGTAGAGGACACTTTATGCCAACTATTGTAGGTCCCTCTTCCCCCAACCCTGTGACGCTTCCAATGGCCAGTTCATACGACTTGTGGTATTTCTAGGTTCACGTCTGACTGCCAGCACCTGGTCTCCGCGAGCGGCGACGGCTGCGTGTTCGTGTGGCGCGTTCCTCACGACATGGTGGTGACCATGCGCGCGCGGCTGGCGCAACAGGCCATCAGGACCGGCAAGTGAGTCTAATACGCTGTATAACTGTTCTATAACTGTTGTAAACATAGATTAAGCACCCTGTTGCAATTATACAATAATATAACGTACAAGCTTTGCTTAGTTTGGGGTCTTTTTTTTTTAATTTAAATTAGCCACTCCACAGACTCCGGGGTCCGTGATCTTTGTCATTACAATTATCTTTTTTTTTACACATATCTTGGATCCTTATCCAAGAAGAGGAAAATAGGAGGGAGTTGGGAGTTGGGTAAATCTAATTCTAGTGCTCGTCTGTAGAGCCGATCACTACCGGTTGGGATTCCGCTAGTAATCGACTCGACATCGAGTGTTTGCCTAATTGCCTTTTGTCATTTGCCTAAACTGCCTCCTCCCGGCCCAGAGCCTCCACAGCGGCCGCATTTCTGTCCCTGATGGCCATCTGTAGGTTGAAATCTCGGATGGTCTTCAGTGATGCAGGCAACGCTCGCCGCACGAACCTACCGATGGCGTCGTCGGTGTCGTCAGCGTAGTATGTAAAGGTCCCCGTGAGCCGTGAGATTGCACTTAGTTTGGGGTCAGATGGTGTTGCGTGTGAATTGTCCACCAATATTAATATTTTATCTATACAAGATCTCTCGTCGAGGATAGCTAACATTTGCGGGCTTTTGGCCAAGCGAATGTTAGAAAGTAGAAATGTTTATAATTGTTGTGACAACTTATAAAAAATGTATATCCCTGACTACGGGGATTATTAACCCTTTGAAATCGTTAATCGGAAAATTGCGAAAATTCGCGATGACGCGCGAATCGGCGATAGTAAGCGCGAGCGCACGGCCTTCGCTCCTTGCGGATTATTTTATATCTTGTGATAGATTAGTTATATTTAGGCTGGTTTGAGTTACTTTATCTTAAAGCTATTGAAGTAAGCTATAAGACGATGTAAACTTGTTTTGTATTGTATTTTTATTTCAATTTACACGGACCTTTCGTTGTACCCAAAGTTGAAAAATAGTTATAATTTTGAAAAAGTGAGTATTTGTATTGAAAATGAATTGTTTTATGTATTCGTTTTTTATGTTTTTATACAAAGCTTTATATGTTTCTTATAAAATAAATCTAAAATGTATATGCTTTCATACAAATATTTTGATATTTTGTACTCTGAATCATACTCCAGAAATTGGCGATGAACAGAAATTGCATGCGTTAGGGCCGTTCTTTCAAAACTCTTGTGTGTAAGATTTTAGTATGTAGGCTTTATATTTATATACTGGTCGATAGAAAATATATTCAGGAATTTTATAAAATAATATTAGAACCGATAATTAAAAAATCTATACCCAATGAGGCAAAATGTCAGGAATCACAGAATTTTCGTGATAAAATCCGACGATTTTGATTCTACAATTATTGACATGATAAACAATGTTTTCTGGCATAAAATATATCTTTCAAAATGACAAAACAATATGCTTTTCGGTAATCTAAAAACGTGGATACCATAAAACAAAAACTCGGAAAATACTCTGACAAAATACCTAAAAATACCTAAAAAACACTTCGCGGCGATAAAATTCCGTGACGTCATAGAATGTTTACATAGCCGTATGCAGCTTGTAGTTGGCTAGATACCCTAGACACGCACACATTCGAGCGCTCCCGGCGTGTCTGTGTGTGTGAGTTCTGGACGGTCCCGTACTTTTCATGAATTTTAGACAAAAATAAGGAATATCGGGCCAAGGTAACGAATAAAATGGATTTTACGATATTTTTTACAACTAAAACACAGATATTCTAAGACGTCCCAAACAAAAAAAACAGTAAAACGATAAGCAAAACCAAACGATCGGTCAATTTGCCCGCGAACCAGAAAGTACCAGATATTTTTACTCGATGTTGTATCAAAATATATAACACATTATACGATTGTGATTATGAAAAAGGGTTGGAAAAATACTTCTAAAGCGTATAATAAATAGCCACTTACCACTTATTTATTTGAAATCACTTAAATTCACAAAACAAATACACCCTCACTCGCGAGAACCGGGACGCGCACTGACGGCGCGAAATGGCGGGAAACTAACCGACTTCTTCGATCTGTACCGAAAAATTTCGTTCCGACTGATACTACGCTATTGGTCTGATTATGAAGCGGCATTCAATAGGTCTTATATGCATTAAAAAGTTATGGGGAATATCCACCTTCGCTTATACAATATTAGGTTTAAAAGCGGCTGGGACCGCAACTGACATCGGACGGTGACGATTGTCACTAGCCGATGCCAACGGTACTTTCGCCTTCAGTGACGATTGTCACTAGCCGATGCCAACGGGTTAATCTAGCGACAAGAACTTTCTGACTATTCTGCAGGTGTTCAAAATAACGGCTTTTTTTAGTAAAACAGAGGTTAATGGATGTATGTTAAGATTCTGCAGGTTGCTGTGAAGTGTGTAGGGAATTACACCGTTGTTGGAGGAAAGAATGATTGGTATCGTTTTCACGGTTTGCACTCTCCATTGCGTTTTTAATTCTATTGCAAGGTCAGTGTATTTAGTGAGTTTTTCAGTGTAAGTTATTATTTGTTGATTGGGCATGAAACGAATCTCCTTTAATTTATAAGTCACCAGCGGGGGCGCAGGACGAGGTAAAAAATCGCGCTGTGATAAGCCGAATATCCGTGTCACGTGACACTGCTTTCCACCAATGATTGGACAAAACGAGATAGAGTTAAGCAAACTTCTAAGGACAGAGCAGGATGCAAAGAAAGACATCAACGGGTTCAACGGTAGGTTAGATGTGCAATTATGCTTATAAAACGCTACGGAGGGGGAGTCGTATAGATGGTCATGCTTAGAAGGCTTATTATACGACAATTATTGGAAGATTTACTCCAGACTAGCGAACTCCGGTGGTTTCACCCGCGGAGTTTCTAAAGTGAGCTGTCAAATTCTGAGTTATGAGTTTTCACTTCTAGCGGCAGTTCCTATGACTGAAATGACAATTTTTTTTAACTCCCGACCAAAAAAAGGGGTGTTATAAGTTTGACTTCGATGTCTGTCTGTCTGTCTGTCTGTGGCACCGTAGAGCTCAAACGGATGGGCCGATTTCAATGCGGTTTTTTTTATTTGAAAGTTAATATCCGTGCGGATGTTCTTAGCTATGTTTGGTTAATATCGATTCAAGATGGCCGCCACCACAAAATGGCGGACAAAATATTTCTGCACAACCTGCCTCAATATGGGTGTCAAATGAAAGGGCTTGACTAGTAGAATACATTGCACTATGACAAATTTCAAATCCAAGATGGCCGCTTCCACAAAATGGCG
Organism: Ectropis grisescens; assembly: GCA_017562165.1. Classification (NCBI taxonomy): domain Eukaryota; kingdom Metazoa; phylum Arthropoda; class Insecta; order Lepidoptera; family Geometridae; genus Ectropis; species Ectropis grisescens. Next base: position 2,147,528 of record CM029796.1, read on the forward strand.
AAATACATGTCTATTTTCACAACTCCCTCAATATGGGTATCAAATGAAAGGGCTTAACTAGTAGAATGTTGTAAAGATAACAAATCTGAGGCAGTCGGGGGTTAATAATTTTTTTTAACTTTGTTCTTGTTATTCATTTATTTGGTTTGATTCAAAGAAGACTCGAATAGTTTCGAGAGAGTTCTTTTCTCTAGTCCCTCAGAGTAAACACGTGTGTTTCAGGAAAGTCCCGGCGACGAACGGCGTGTCGGGGCTGGACAGCGAGAGCGACTCGCACTTCGGGTCCCCGCCGAGAGACGGTGCCGAGGGAAGGGGGGACTTCGGCGCGCCAGTCGTGCCGGACTATACGTGAGTACCCAGGGCTTAACTGTTGGATATTTGATTTAATTTATATCAAGCTGAAGTGGCAATGGGCAGGCCACATCGCTCGCAGAACTGACAACCGATGGGGAAGAAAGGTTCTCGAGTGGCGACCACGAACCGGAAGACGCAGTGTTGGACGGCCTCCGACTAGATGGACAGATGACCGCACAAAGGTCGCTAGAAACCGCTGGTAGCAGGTTGCGCAGGACCGTTCGTCGTGGATCGTAAGAGGAGGTCTATGTTCAGCAATGGATCGTCTGGCGGCTGATGATGATGATGATGAATTAAAGGTCTGAAGGGGGCGTTTTTTTTTTTTTTTTTAAATATAGAGTGACGAGACGATCAGGTCATGTGCCTGATGGTAAGCAACATGCCTGACACATAACAGCACAGTGACAAGCAGCTATTGGAACATGAAGAGTCCAAATCATTACCTAGCACTGCACTGCGCTCGTCACCCAGAGATCTAAGATCTTATATATCTCTAAGCCCTGTAATTTCTCTGGAAACATTGCCCTTCAAACCGGAACACAGTAATGTTTGCACATTACTGCTTGGCGGTAGAATAACTGGCAAAGATGTGGTACTTCCCCAGGCGGACTCTGCCAAGAGTCCTACCACTACTAAAAAGGGCGTGGCTTGCGCAAGCCGCAGTACCCGTGTTCGGGTGTATTTTCAATCCTCTGGGAAAATTATAAATATTGGTCCTGCAGTTCCGGGAGTCGAAATTTTTTTAGGAAATTTCGTCCTCGTTTTGAATCTTTTTTTAAATTGGAATCATGTCAAATACTTTTTGCAATATTGGCAAATTACGAAACCCCTTTTTTCACTTAATTGTTTGAAACTAAAGCAATTTTTGCGATCGGGCATTTTCTCAAAAACTGTCACGATTCCATTCCAAATTTTATGATACCTCACCCGTAATTTTATAATTTGACCTGAAAAGCACTTTTTGATTAAACATCATTAGTCATCGTCAAGTTTTGCCTTGTTTTTTTGTCAAATTTCTTCGGAATGCCACCACACTTAGAGCAGTGTAGTAAATCATACAGTCTATTAAATCATACAGTCGTTCGACGAAGCCGTCTAGACGGGGCAATCGTGCGGGGCGTGCGGGGTGAGACGCGGGAAGCGCGCTCCTGCATTGCCTACATTACAATGTTAGTATTGCAGGAGCGCAGCTCAGGGCTGATATCTTTTGTGTATTTTTTAACTTTTATAGGTTGTACACACTTGACCGCCATCTCGCCTGATGTTAAACGATGATGCGGTCTACGATGGAGCGTGTTTACCTAGAAGAAACCGATTCACTCTCGATTTGAAAACACAAAGATTGTAACTATCGGGAAAAACCCTCTCAGGCAACGTATTCCACAGCCTAGACGTTCTTATGACGAAAGTAGAGTCAAATCTCTTCGTTCGTGTCTTTGGAACATCAACCATGAAACGATGTCGCTTTTTCGAGTTACGAGCATTCCGATAGAAAAAAGGGCGAGGTGGTATTAGATCGTACAAATCAGTCGCACACTCTCCGAAGTGTATCCGATAAAAAACCGGTAACCGATTTTATATTGGTAATAAGCATTTTTTTTGCGACAACGCGTGTCTAGACATTATCGTCCTTTCTCCCGAGATCAAAGGCGATGAACTGCTGGTAGTATTGCTTTATAGTGTGGTAGTATCATCGGTGTCACGTTGTTTCCAGTCTCCGCATCGGCAAGCTGCCGTCGTGGGCGGCGCGCGGGCTGGGCGGCGCGGCGGCGGCGCCCGCGCCCACGCCCGAGCCGCCGGCGCGGGGCAAGTGGGCCGCGAGGATACACCCCGCAGGTATGCACACAAAAAACACACTTCTGTTCGATCTGGCACAAAAACTCGACATACCTATCACAAACAAACTCATTTTGGTTCTGTCTTAAAACCAGCCGAAAATTATACACACATTCACACTCATACTGGTCTAGAAACCCGCTGGTTATTACTCACACATTCATACTCGTAAGGGTCTAACACACGAGGGTAATTACACACACATTCACACTGGTACTGGTCTAAAAACCCGCTGGTAATTAATTACTCACACACTCGCACTCGTACGGGTCTAAAACCCGCTGTTAATTACTCACACTCACACTCGTACGGGTCTAAACCCTGCTGATAATTACTCACACACACACTCGTATTGGTCTAAAACCAGCTGGTAATTACTCGCACAATCACACTCGTAAAGGTCTAAAAACCCGCTGGTAATTACTCACACACACCCTCGTACGGGTCTAAAACACGATGGTAATTACACACACATTCACACTCGTACAGGTCTAAAACCAGCTGGTAATTACTCACGGATTCGCACTCATCAGGGTCTAAAACACACCGGTAATTACTCATACATTCACACCCGTACGGGGTACCGGTCTAAAACACGAAAGTATTTACACACTAGCATTCGTACGGGTTTAAATCCCGCTGTTAATTACTCACACAATCACTCTCTCAAACACGAGGGTGATTACACACACGTTCACACCTGTACGGGTCTAAACACACACATGGATTCTGCCAAAAACTTTGAGGGTGATTACACACACATTCACACCCTGGTCCTGTCCACAAACTCCGCCGGTAACTACACAAAAAGTCTCAATAAAAAGTCAACACTTGTTTATTTAAAAAAAAATGCTACCGAAGGAAGGCAAAGAACTTTCATAAAAAAACTAAATACTTGTATAAAGAATATGTAGTTTTTTTTGTAAAATTACAATTGAAATCGTAATACGGTCAATAATTTACTTTAAAAAATGTTATTTTTCAGAGAAACGCGTGGATTCGGACGGGTCCAAGGATAGTTCCATAGACAGCGGCACCGATACGCGGTATTTCGACAAGCGGAGAGACAACGCCGCAAAGCAGGTATGTGTGTGGGTGTTTTTGTGTGTGTGTGAGAGTGTGTGGGTGTGTGTTGTAATATCTAACATTTTTTCAAGAGATTGTAAACAGAGGACGCATCGCTATTTAAAATAGTGAAAGGGAGTCCAAAACTACTTGTCTAATAAAATTAATAATCAGTATTGAGGTAAAATAGACGTTATTATTCTGAGCCATGGTACTTTGTCAAGAGCGTGTTGTTTTTTTTCAAATGTATTAAAACTAGCTGTGCTAGCGCGTTTTAAGGATTTTTGGTTTATTTCAAGTAAGAGTAGCCTAAGTTATGCATCAAACATATGCTATCTATTAGTGAAAACGGCTTCAAAATCAGTCCAGTCGTTTCCGAGATAAGCCGGAACAAACAGATAAAAAATGTTTAAAAACATATTTTATATACGGTATATGTACCGTCTACACATTCGTATACATGTAGTAAAAAGTGGTTGTATTAATATTATAAACATACAATTCAATTTTAATGTATTTGTATAGATAAAAATTTACGATTGCCGCCAATGAAGTTTTCATTGTCGCCGTGCGGTCTTAAGCACAAACATTTTTTATTCTAGACACGTGTAATAATGCTTTGAATGCGTCCCCTTTAGCTCAATACTGTTTTAACCGACTTCCAAAAAGGAGGAGGTTATCAATTCGACCAGTATGTCTTTTTTTCTACCCTAATATTAACGTGACTCACATCGGTGGCGGTACCTACCCGGTGCTGGTAGTATTGTGCTTACATGAACGCTGTTTCTTTTTTATATTCAAATTGTGGTCAATATTTTGTCTATGGATTATGATATTTATTTTTGGTTTTTTCAAGACAAAACATTTTTTTATTTTGTAAAAGTTGTTAATTTAAGTTTAATTAAAAATAATTAAGTGTAATTATTTTATGGTATCAAAAAGCATTTTGTACTATATCATGTACATAAGTTCTAAGGTTAAGTATATTATGTACTGTAAAAAAAAGTAATAGTTATAATTTTATAGTTGACGAAATAATTACCACAGTTTTTTGTATCTTCTTTATGTTTTTTTTGCATTTTTATTAATGTTTATTTTTTGCATTTTTATTTTCTACTTTATTTTGTGACATCTTTAAACTAAAGTTCTTTGCATAATATTTGTGCCATGACTAAGAAGAGCGGGACTTTAAACTGACTCAATGTACAATGAATCAAATAAATTTGCATTTTAGCAGTCAGTGTCGTAACTATACTATGTTACTCTTCATGTTCCAACAATTGCGTGTCACTGTGCTGTTATGGGCAAGCATGTCGTTTGCCATCAGGCAAATGTCCTGCTCGTCACTTTTTATGACAAAAAAAGTCTTATTCGGTGTAAAAAAATATCTCTTGTGGAGTAAAACTGTAAATGACGTGTTATATCGCTCATTTGGATCGACAGTGTCACAAGTGCATATATGTCAATATAACAAACACAACAGTTTTTTTTTACAAAAGACTACTGACGTTTATTTATTTACTCTCTTCACAACTAATGACTTATTTTATTTATATGAGATTCATTTTGTATTTTGAATTAACTAATGCTACATTATCACTCATAACGTAGATATAATAAAAATATTTTTTGTGAAATTTTAGGTTAGTATAATTTTTTTTTACAGTTATGTCACTGTTGCTCCGAGTAAGCGTCATATAACTAACGACGTTAAATTGCAAACTATCCCAACTCACCGTTAGGTTTATAATCTAACGCGTTTTGTTATAATCAGACGGTAGTCACAATATTAACGTGACATATAGGCACAAGTCACGGCTGTTAATTTTATGCAAAGAACTTTAAGGCGTCGGTGTAAGGGTGTGTTTTGACTGGCAGCGTCCGAAATCACTCAACCTATCGCAACTGACGCGAGTCGAGGCGATGTTTCGACACTTCGACGCGTCGATGAGGAAAACATACGACATACTGACCATATCTCCGCGAGTCGAGAAGGTTCTATGTGTTTTCTTTTTTTTTGTTGTTATCGCCTGTGTTTTGTTTTGTAAGCATTTTTTGTTTCGTTTTTCATTGTTTCGTATAAGTTTGCGTCTGGCATGAACGGTAAAAAGAAATTGAAGTCACCAAATGTCTCACCCTCACCCACTCATACAAATGCAAAAATCTGTATTGCTGTATGCAGGCAAGATAAGGTGATACAAAACATTTTAAAAGTTCCATACAAACAACATATGTGTCTGGCAACACAGTTTCTATTTTTTATTTGACGGGCAGTGCCTTTATTAACAAAACTAAAATACAATGAGAACTACACTACAAGCATGCACACACAACTTAACTACAATATTGAGGCCGTCTCCAAATTAAATACATCTATACTAATATTATAAATCTGAAGAGTTTGTTTGTTTGTTTGTTTGAACGCTAGGATCTCGGGAAGTTCTGGTCCGAATTGAAAGATTATTTTTCTGTTGGATAGTCCATTTATCGAAGAAGGCTTATAGGCTATAGAAAATAACGCTACTATTAACAGAAGCGGAGCATGAATCAAGAATGTAACAAAATCGGGAAAAAATATTAGTCTTTGAGAGTTTTCGTACGTTTCGTGCTTTGACATGACACATGACAGCATGTGTCTAAGATTGCGTCATTGAATATCACAGATAACATACTTCTTGAATATAAAACCTTTGCTAATCTCTGAGTTGGTACGTAGCAGGTAGCTGAAGAGGTGTTTTGTTTGAAAGCGATATTCACAGGAATGACTGAACCGATTACAGTCATTCTTTCACCGTTGTATATGTACGGGATCCTGATGAGTGTATTAATGTACCACGGGCGACGCCGGGGCGGGCATCTAGTATAATATAAAGCAATAAGATGAACTTAACACATACCTATATGCAACTATTCTATATAAAAGCGAAAGGTCACTCATGGTATGTACTTAAAAGCAACCAAGAAATATTGAATAATTTACTGAACAAACTAATTAAAGATAATGTAAATCAATTTCCGCGGACAAATGACGTAAACACTATCTTCCTAACTTCATTTTTAAATTTCGACATTTAGAAAGACATCAATTGTGTCGTAGTGTTTTTTATGAATTTCCAAATAATATCTGGATTACCTTCTTTTATTGATCACACATATTTCTTCATTGAAATGATTCGTTTAATCATTAATTTATTTTATTGCGTTAATGGTATTCATGTTACAAAACGCTACCAACTTGTAAACTGTACTAAAGCAAGGTGCGAAATATTTTTGTATAGTAGCGAGAATTTTTGCTACTAAATGCCTCACTATTATTAGTACGTTGTTCACCGAGAGGAGAAAGTGACCGATTACCGTCGAGGGTGTCGTTTGAAGCCCGAGCCGTAGGCGAGGTCTTTAAAACACCCGAGATCGGGAATTACACTTTTTCTCGAGTGATACATACATAGTGCTTTATACTACACTTACGAGGAAAATAAAAAACTAAATCTTTACTAATTGAAATTTATATTGAAAACACACAAATTGAAAATGGCGCCAATGGCGTCTGCAATTTTCACATGTTCTTTTTTCAAATTGTTTGACACCATCTGACACACAGCTAGTGGCCAGTGTCATTTTGCGAACTTGGAGATAAAAACTCACTGTAAAAACTTTTTGGCTTTTGATATTTAGGTTACCAGCGCATAGTCTTACCCAAAATTAAAAAATAAAAACCACGTAAGAAATGGATTTTCATACACTTTTCTCTCCCGCTCAGATGCGTTTTCTCGCCGCAAATTTGTTCGATATGCAATGACGTTCTTTCTACCGTAAATTTGATAAAGTATCAAGGTACTTTCCGAGCATGTGTAGTATAAACTAATTTACTAGCCTAAGACGAACAAGCATTTAGCTTTGGTGAACTGGCAACCCTGGTTGCGTGCCCTTCTATGCCAGACGTGAATAATTCGCATACCTATATTACACTTGGTGCATTTTTTTTGTACATTTCGTGAGCATTTTGTTTCGTTTTTTCATTTATTTCGTTCTTGCATTCATTTGTTTGTTTTTCATACGTTTGTTTAGATAATTTTTCACAAAGTTTTGATGGATTTTGTATATGCTTGAAAAAACATGAAACTCGTTCGTAAAGTTTTGACTCTACATTACTTATCACACAAGAACGTCTAGGCGGTTGAATGCGTTGCCAGAGTGGGGGTTTCTCTATTGTTACAATATTGGTGTCTTCAAATAGTTAAGAAAAATAGTTTTTTTCTAGGCAAGTACGCTCCGTCGTAGACCACGTCGTCACTTATGTAAGTAAAATAACTAAAAAAAAGTTGATTACAATTTAGTACTTTTCAAGGCCAAAGTGGATAAGTATTGTCTAGGGTAGCGTGACCATACCGTCGCTTACCAGCAAGCAAGTTGGTAGTCAAACGTGGACCTATGTGTGACTAAAAATATTTGATGACGACCTTTTGGTATTAATTTCAATGAACGGGGTTACACAACTTAGGTATTATATAGGTGCTCTGTATTCGCCACCAATGGTGAGTATAGCGTGCCCAAAGAGTCTGCATATACTACGTATAGAGTTGGCACAAACGCTTTACACCGAAATCACGGGTAGCATATTTCTTGCCTTGTCGCTCTTGTGGAAGTGTCATACTTTTGTCGCGGCACATCGCTCTGTTGCCATAGAAAGTGAGCACGTCATCGGCTTACGATTGACACAAAGGAACCGTGAGGAAAATCTAACTCTATACGTAGTAAATGTAAACTCTTTGAGCGTGCCTTCTTGGGTTTACTATCATTATTTTGGGTAAACACATTTTCTTTCTTGCTACGTTATTTTGACTCGTATTTCATCTATGTTTACGTTGCATTTTTGTTCGTTGTTTTGCATGCTTGTGTGTCTTTTGCTTGATTGTATGTTTTGTGCTTGCTTGTATGTTTTCATTTACACTACTGGCTACGTAGAAAAATTGTGCTAAGTTGTAACGGTCGGTTCGAACAACGTTTTGCGTAAACTTTGATAATTTTTGAAAATATTAAAAAATTAATTCGTTTTCCAATGATCTCAAATAGTTATTAAAATTTCGCAATTGGAACTAATATTCAAAAACAGGTAAAAGTGCTGCCTTATCGATCAAACTTTATATGGTTTCAGTGAATTTTTAGAGAGTGATGGCAAAGTTCCTTTAAGAAAGTTAAAAAAAAAATTACATGTCTCAGGTACAATTTTTATAAAAACATATTAATACTCGTATAATGCTTGACAGTTTTCTGTACGATAATTATTATAATACGGTAAAGTGGTAATTTAAAACTTTGAAAATGTATACACAATTTGTATGGTCTTTCTTCTATTTTTATTTTTTTATTAATTGACGTGTAAATTGTACATTTATGAATAAAGAACTTTGACTTTATTAAGAACTTTACACGATCTAAAAAAACATCTTATATTATCTGGGTGACGAGCGCAGTGCAGTGCTAGGTAATGATTCGGACTTTTTTATGTTTCAATAGCTGCGTGTCACTGTGCTGTCATCTGTCATGGCCGAGCATGTTGCTCATCATGAGGCAAATATCCTGTTCATTTCGTCACTCTTATATTTTTATTTCATTTTTATACACTCTACAATTTAAGTTATTGCAATTTAGAATCGTTATTAAATCCGGTGTAATGATTTTCGAAATGAGTTTAAAATGCGAAATTTTAATAAACATCGTAAAAATTGTTCGTAGTAATGATTAGAACATGATCCTATCATCTTAGTGCAGTTTTTTCTGCTAGACCTTACATTGCATTGTGTTGTTGTATGCTTATGTTTTTATTGTTACGTTTTAATTAGTATTAATTTAATTTTAATATAATTTTCGGAGTTTATTTGTTTTGATTAATTGTTTTAAAGTTGAAATGAAATTGTAGTTGATCTTTCAAGAAGTGATAGCTTAATTTTTTAATGCGTAGGAAAGTGATACAAATGTGGATTTTATCCCAAATCTAAGTAGTTATGGGTATCAAATGCGGGGATTGACCTGGGAAGTTTCATATCTATGGGTATTAAATGACAGGGATTTTTGTTAGATGTTCAAAAAGTGCAAATATTTTATAAACACAACAATTGAAAGTGTTTTACTGAAATGTGTCAAATCTATGAACATTAAATGAAAATGATTTTTCTGAAGAGTACCAAAATTATGGTTATTAGATAAAAATGTTTGATGACAAGTATTAAATGTATGGGTATCAAATAAAAGGGTTTTACTGAGAGGTATCAAATATTTGGGTATCAATTGTAAGGGGTTTGTACATAGGTATCAAATCTATGGTAATCAAAAGAAATGGGTTTTATTGAATAGTGTGCGATCTTATTAATATAATTGATACCCATAAGGTATTAAATAGGGGGATCAAATGAAATAACTATGCTGAGAATTGCCGCATCTATGATAAAAAATTAAGAGAATTATAGGTTTTTGCTGAGTAAATGTTTGTTTTTCGTTTATTATTTTACTGTTAATTTATTCTTTTTATTTTATTATGTTGCGTAGGTAACAATAGCTCCTAAATCCCGGCCCGACGCCCGGACCCGGCACCACACTGACGACTCTTCCCTCGGGAGCTTGCGATATGAGGTCTGCTTGTTATTTATGTTTTTTTGTACTAACTACCTTCATTCATAGTGTTTCTAAGCTCCAATAATACAAAACAAATTTACCCATAAAATGAATTACCTACTTTAAATATGGAATAGAAAACAAAAGGCCAGTATCTCCTAGACTGCGGGCACGTGAACAAAATTTATGGGTCAAGTGACCCAGGAGACCATCAGGAGACCTATGTAGGACGATAGAAGGGTATAAAATAATAAGATTCACCACTATGCCGTCACTTGTAAGTGGTCCAACTGAGTGCAGGTGAAGATAGGGGATTGCAAATCTGGATCATTTCTCCTTGTTACATGATTTTTGTACGGCGTTGCGGAATAATGGATTAGGAGAGGTATTTCTACACACACGACACACTCAGTTGGACAGCTTACAAGTTACGGCATAGTGCTCAATCTTTTTACTTTATACCCTTCTATCATCCTACATAGGTCTCCTGCTGTATCATATGACCCATAAATTTTGTTCACGGGCCTGCAGTCTATAATTAATATGTCTGTTGAACTGTGAGAGGTTAATTAACTTGACAGAACCAGTCTTGTTAGAAAATCAGTATTATAAAATATTACATGTACGAGTATAAATGACAAGTTCAGAATTTTCGACGTATGTCTCAACTGGTTCCGTGGTGTAGTGGTTATCACATCTGCTTTACACGCAGAAGGCCGCCAGTTCGATCCTGGCCGGAATCACATCTTTTTGCAGTCTCAAATTTTGTATTTGTACATGGGAGAGGTACGAAATGTAGTTTATGACTAGCTGTAAGCTGCGGTTGCACTCGTCCAGATTAAATTTTACAGTTTTATGGGTTTTAAAGAACTTTTAGACATTGATTCTAAAAATAAATAACAAATACATAAATGGAATAAAATAAAAGTCTAATTTATTTATGTTAAAATGCCCCGCGGTTTTATCCGCGTATTTTCCGTTCTCGTTATGTTCGTGTGATATTTTTTTTTATTTCAGATTTTTTTTAAAATAATTATGTACTGATATGTAATCAAAATTAAATAAAAACACACAATTAATCCTACTTACTAATATTATAAATATCGATGTTTGGATGTTTGTTGCTCAAACGTCGAAACGTATGAACGGATCGAACTGAAATTCGTAACATGTATTATATAGATTAAAGTCTGAAATAACACATAGGTTACTATTTATCCCGGGAACAATAATACAAAAATAACACCAATAAAAAAAAATCAAGAGAATGGGAACTTCGCGGGTAAAACCGCGGGGCGTTGCTAGTTTCATTTTAATTATACTACTAATATTATTAATGTGAATGTTTGAATGTTTGTAGATCAATCACGTTCAAATGAAGTTCAAATTTGGAACACAAATTATAGTCTGGAATATTAGATAGGACCTTTTATCATAGTATAATAACGGGAACGGTAACTGCGCGCATAAACATACCGAGTTCCAGTTTGAAGGTCAATGTTTCCAGAGAAATCACAGGGCTTAGAGATATGACATCTTAGATCTATGGGCTACGAGTGCAGTGCTAGGTAATGATTTGGACTCTTCGTGTTCCAATAGATGCGTGGCACTGTGATGTTATGCGGCAGGCTTGTTGCTTACGATCAGGCACATGTCCTGCTCGTCTCGTCACTCTTTATTAAAGGAGGCGTGTTTAGTGTCGAAATAAGAAGAGATAGAAATGCAAATTGTGTTGATGTATAATTGTTTTTTTTTGTTTTTTTCCAGGATGTAGAATCAACGGAACATGATGGCGATATCGAGGATATATCAGACGGGGAGAGGACCTCCTCGTCGGAGAGCAGGAACCGGCCGACGTACTACCCTGGGAACAACGACGACGACACGCCTGGGTGAGGGGGAGAGCGAGTGTTTGCGGTGGTAGCACCCTTTGCTGCCGTCACTGCGACACTGTCCTTTCTGTTGCAGTAGCGATTTGATAACGAATCAGTTTGCAGTGGTAGGACCCTTTGTAGATCCTATTGCGAAAGGTTCTTCTACTATAAATACCAATCAGTTCAGCGAATCAGTTTAAAATGGTAGGATCCTTTCTAGACCCTTCTGCAAAGGATGTTTTAGTAACCAGTTTAGACCCGTTTCATAAAATTAGTTTGCGGTGGTTGGGCCCTTTGCAAACCCTTCTGTGTTGGATCCTTCCAGTATTAGTACCGATGCATTTCATGAAACAGCAGTGGTAGGATCTTTCTCAGACCCTTCTGCAAGGGGTATTTCCGCTAGCAGTAGCAATCTATTCCAGAAATCTGTATGCGGTGGTAAAGCTTCTCCAGACCCTTTTGCAAAGGATCTTTTCGCTGGAAATTAATTTGCAGTCGTAGAAGACTCTTATCTAGACTCTGCCGTGATGGTATCTTACATTACCAGTATTGATACTGGTACATGATAGCGATATAGAGGATATATCAGACGGGGAGAGGACGTCATCGTCGGAGAGCAGGAACCGGCCGATGTACTACCCCGGGAACAACGACGACGACACGCCTGGGTGAGGGGAGAGCGAGTGTTTGCGGTGGTAGCACCCTTTGCGGACGTCACTGCGACACTGTCCTTTCTGTTGCAGTAGCGATTTGATTCACGAATCAATTTGCAGTGGTAGGGCTCTTTGTAGACTCTTCTACAAAGGATCCTTCCAATACAAATGCCGATCAGTTTAACGTCTCAGTTCTTCGTGGTAGGCTCCTTTCTAGACCGTTTTGCAAAAGGTCTTGAAATTTGCTATAGTGTATAGTATTCTACTAGTCAATCCCTGTTGAGATAGGTTGTGAAGAAATATTTTGTCCGCCATTTTGTGGAGGCGGCCATCTTGAATCGACATTTACCAAACACAGCTAAGAACATCCGCATGGAAATTAATCTTCAAATAAAAAAAAAACCGCATTGAATTCGGTTAAGGCTAAGTTACGGCTGGTCTAGTCGGGAGAACGGCGCCTGCCGATCCGGAGACCCCGGGTTCAAACCCCACACGCACCACTGTCTTTACGAAGTCATGTGCGTAATGCCGTTAACTTAAAACGGTGAAGGAAAACATCGTGAGGAACCCGACATGTACCTAGAATCTTTCGAAGTCATGTGTCATCCACCAACCCGCACTGGGTCAGCGTGGTGGATTATGGCCTTAACTCTCTCCTTACGAGAGGAGGCCCGAGTCCCAGCAGTGGGAACATTTAGTGAGCTGTTGTTGATGATTGAAATCGGCCCATCGTTTGAGCTCTACGGTGGCACAGACAGACATACTGACATCGACGTCAAACTTATAACACCCCTTTTTTTTTGATCGAGGGTTAGTAAAATATCCATTGATGGCGTTTCAGTGAGTTCATGGTGAACGCCATGGACGCCGAGGAGTTGCGACAGTCGGTGCGGCGGTCGAAGCGGTGGGTGCCCGACTCGGTGCGGCTCGACATCCCGCCCGCGGCGTCGCTCAGCGGCTCCGGCCACGACAGCGACGATGACGAGGTGAGTGCGCTGCCGAGACCGCATTGGGGCACGGAGACTAGGGGTTTTGTCACCTGTGCTATAGGGGACTATACTTGCGCAATCTATACTAATGTTATAAAGCTGAAGAGTTTGTTTGTTTGTTTGAACGCTAGGATCTCGGGAAGTACTGGTCCGAATTGAAAGATTATGTGTCCATTGGATAGTCCATTTATCGAGGAAAGCTATAGGCTATAGAACATAACGCTACTATTAATAGAAGCGGAGCATGAATCAAGAATGTTACAAAAACGGGGAAAAATATTCCTTTTTTGACAGTTTCGTACCGTGTCTGACATGACAGCATGTGTCTAAGATTACGTCATTGAATGTAAACCTTTGCTAATCAAATTTGTTTCTAAATCTGAGTTGGTACGACCAATTTCCGACAGGTGGCGTAGCAGGTAGCTGAAGAGGTATTTTGTTTGGAAAGCGACATTCTCAGGAATGACTGAATCGATTTCAGTCATTCTTTCACGTTGGATATGTACGGGATTCCTGCTATATATATACCACGGGCGAAGCCGGGGCGGACATCTAGTGGTTTATAATAACAGTGATAACAGAGTTATAATTTAGAGATTTGATATCGGTTTGTAAATGATGCATCGAAAACGTGGACAGAGCCGAAATCGATTGATATACTTGATAATATTTTGATTGGTTCATGATGTCGCAGGTGTCGACCCCGTCTGGCGACAACACGGAACGGAACCCGCTGTCGGGGTCGTGCGAGAGCCTCGACTCGCCGGCGCGCCGGGAGCAGTACCTCAAGTCGGCCTTCGACAGCCTCACGGCCGACGCGCACAACCCTGCAGGTGAGTGCGCTGCTCGAGTGGACGTTTTGAACGGATTTTTTTTTAGTGAAACCTCGTTTTGGCGCACCACATATAGATTTTTCGTGGGCTGTGAATGGAGCTCGAGCGTTAAGTTTGTAAATGAAAAAAATTGGCAGTCATAGGAAATGCCGATAGAAGTGAAAACTTGTAAAGTCAGAATATGATAGCTTATATTATGTGATTTTGTGCCTGATGGTTGTAACACGCCTGCCACATAACAGCACAGTGACACGCAGCCATTGGAACATGAAGAGTCCAAATCATTCATTACCTAGCACCGCACTGCGCTTGTCGCCCAGAAATGTAAGATATTATATCTCTAATCCCTGTAATTTCTCGGGAAACTTTGCCTTTCTAACCGGAAAGAACTTATGAACGAATGATAATTCTTAGTTGTTCACACCTTGAAATATATTAAAAAAACATATATTTCAGGCCATTATACCCATAAATATACAATTAACAAATAAAATAGTATTCAATTGTCACATAAAAATAAAATTGAAATGTCAAAATAAATGCAATCAATGTATATATATATAACCTTCTCTTAAAAAAATAATAATATAGGAGAATAAATTTGTATTTATGTGTTTGTATTTATGTGTTTGTATTTATGTTTATGTATTTATGTGTTTGTATTTATGTGTTTGTATTTATGTGTTTGTATTTATGTTTATGTATTTATGTGTTTGTATTTATGTGTTTGTATTTATGTGTTTGTATTTATGTGTTTGTATTTATGTTTATGTATTTGTATTTATGTGTTTGTATTTATGTTTATGTATTTATGTGTTTGTATTTATGTGTTTGTATTTGTGTGTTTTCAGGGAACACGTCGTCGATATCCTCCCAGCACCTGTCCCGGGCTCCGCCCCCGCGGCCGGCGCCGGCGCCGCGCACCCCCGGCAAGGTGGTGGACTCGGACGCGGCCAGGAAGAGGGACGAGCTCAACAGGAGGATCCTGGAGACGAGGAAGCAGCTCGAGAGTGTGAGCATCAAATACAAATATGATATCAGGATCACGGTCCTATGCTGCAGTTACTTGTTCCTATTAGTTCCTGTGCTACCTTAGATTCCTTACTTGTTCCTACTAGTTCCTGTGCTACCTTAGATTCCTTACTTGTTCCTACTAGTTCCTGTGCTACCTTAGATTCCTTACTTGTTCCTACTAGTTCCTATGCTACCTTAGATTCCTTACTTGTTCCTACTAGTTCCTGTGCTACCTTAGATTCCTTACTTGTCCCTACTAGTTACTAGTTACTAGTTCCTATGCTACCTTAGATTCCTTACTTGATCCCACTAGTTCCTGTGCTACCTTAGATTCCTTACTTGTTCCTACTAGTTACTAGTTCCTATGCTACCTTAGATTCCTTACTTGTTCCCACTAGTTCCTGTGCTACCTTAGATTCCTTACTTGTTCCTACTAGTTCCTGTGCTACCTTAGATTCCTTACTTGTTCCTACTAGTTCCTGTGCTACCTTAGATTCCTTACTTGTTCCTACTAGTTCCTGTGCTACCTTAGATTCCTTACTTGTTCCTACTAGTTCCTGTGCTACCTTAGATTCCTTACTTGTACCTACTAGTTCCTATGCTACCTTAGATTCCTTACTTGTTCCTACTAGTTCCTGTGCTACCTTAGATTCCTTACTTGTCCCTACTAGTTACTAGTTACTAGTTCCTATGCTACCTTAGATTCCTTACTTGTTCCCACTAGTTCCTGTGCTACCTTAGATTCCTTACTTGTTCCTACTAGTTACTAGTTCCTATGCTACCTTAGATTCCTTACTTGTTCCCACTAGTTCCTGTGCTACCTTAGATTCCTTACTTGTTCCTACTAGTTCCTGTGCTACCTTAGATTCCTTACTTGTTCCTACTAGTTCCTGTGCTACCTTAGATTCCTTACTTGTTCCTACTAGTTCCTATGCTACCTTAGATTCCTTACTTGTTCCCACTAGTTCCTGTGCTACCTTAGATTCCTTACTTGTTCCTACTAGTTCCTATGCTACCTTAGATTCCTTACTTGTTCCCACTAGTTCCTATGCTACCTTAGATTCCTTCCTTGTTCCCACTAGGTCCTATGCTACCTTAGATTCTTTACTTGTTCCCACTAGTTCCTATGCTACCTTAGATTCCTTACTTGTTCCCACTAGTTCCTATGCTACCTTAGATTCCTTACTTGTTCCCACTAGTTCCTATGCTACCTTAGATTCCTTACTTGTTCCCACTAGTTCCTATGCTACCTTAGATATATTTAAACCATAGGGAATAATTAAATAAATCCAGGTTTTTCCGCACGGTTCCTTTGTACCAATCGTAAGCAGATGACGTGTGTGTTAGCTATGGCGACATAGTGATGTGCCGCGACAAAAGTATGACACTTCCACAAGAGAGATCAGACCCGTGCTTTCGGTGTAAAGCGTTTGTTCTTACTCTACGTAGGTAGTATATGTAAACTCTTTGACTCCGCCTGCGGAAGTACCTAGCCTTACCTACAGCCAAGCAGTGATGTGCAACCATACCACTGCAAAAAAAAGGTGGATTTAACACTTTATTTAAATTTTATAACGAAACGCAGCTATTG
Organism: Ectropis grisescens; assembly: GCA_017562165.1. Classification (NCBI taxonomy): domain Eukaryota; kingdom Metazoa; phylum Arthropoda; class Insecta; order Lepidoptera; family Geometridae; genus Ectropis; species Ectropis grisescens. The sequence goes on from CM029796.1 coordinate 2,164,349, forward strand.
GAACTTAAAGAGTCCAAACTATTACTTAGCACTGCACTGCGCTCGTCACCCAGATATCTAAGATGCTATAATATCTGTAATTTCGCTGGAAACATTGCCTTTCAAACCGGAACACAGTAATGTTTTCTCATTACTGCTTGGCGGTAGAATAACTGGCAAATGTGTGGTACTTCCCCAGGCGGACTCTGCTTAGAGTCCTACCATTACTGAAATTATCTCTATTGATATTTTTTTTTTCTGTCAGGTCGCGTTCCGATCGAACCTGAAATCGAGCCAGTCGACGAGCGACCTGTCGTATATACCGGAGAAGGACGGGTCTCGGCGCGCCCGGCCCGTGTCTATGGCGGTGCCGGCCAATAGGACCAGCTATGGTATATCTACTACTATGTATTACTATTTGTTTTATTGCGCTCAATATATAATACGACCAACTTATCTGTAGAATTTAGTGATGGCGCCACGATCGGAAAATGTTGGACACTTATTACAAAATGTGGATCAGTACTAGCAATTCCATTTTCGGACTTTTTACAGATAAGTGGGTTCCTATATCTGTGAACGTCATTGTTTTAAAAAAAAGTTGATGATTGAATAGGCCGATAGGATTGAGTAGGCCGTGAAAATTTGAATGTTAAACTTATTTTTAAAAGTCGTATATTCAAGAAAAAATATAATATGGAGAGACGGTCTACACCGTAGAGATACGGTCTACACCGTAGAGAGACGGTCTACACCGTAGAGAGACGGTCTACACAGTAGAGAGACGGTCTACACAGTAGAGAGACGATCTACATGTATGGAGACGATCTACACCATAGAGAGACCTCGTAGCCGGACCCTTTACGTGGTATAGAGACGTTCTACACCGTAGAGAGACGATCTACACAGCAGAGAGAGGATCTACACCGTAGAGAGACGATCTACACCGTAGAGAGACCTCGTAGCCGGACCCTTTACGTGGTAGAGAGACGTTCTACACCGTAGAGAGACGATCTACCCTCTTAATCTATAAATTCATAAATTGACCACGGTCCTTGTCAAGTCCTTGGCCAAGTCCTTGATCGGCCGGTCGGTCCGTGTTCTAATTTGAATATTGTGTGATTTGTCGACAAGTCGACAATAATATCGTGTAAGATTTCATGGACGTTGGACTTTATTTCGTCAATAAAACTTATTAACGAGCGCAGTGTAAAGTTTCAGTAAAAAGTTTCAATATCATTTAATTTTAATATGACGTCCATCTATCCGTTATCAATAAAATAAGATTAGTATGGAAATGAAAAAGTGTCTAAATTAATTTAATTCAATAGAATTTCAATTGGCTTCATAAATCTCTTCACCTCACAATAGAACCTTAAATCGATACCAATAAAGTCAAACGTCAATAAATCTACCATAATACCCTACTAACCTACCCATTACCCTTCATGCTAACCAGGACAAACGATCGAAGAGACGCTAGACAGTCTCAATTCCAACTACTTCGACAGTTTAAACGCCTATCAGAACTGCCAGCTCGACTATAGGAACAAAAACCCTTATGCCATCCCCGCGAATTTAAATAAACTCATCCCCGAATACGATAATCCACCCCCTTACATACCCCCTAGAGGTAACATAGCAAATACTCAAAATGAAAAGCGTGCTATGAATTTTGCGCCATACGGAACTAAGCCTGTCGTTTTTAAGGAAATGAATCAGAAGCCGGTGGCGTTTACGATCGATGCTAAACCTGTGTCGAAGGTTTTCGATAGATTGTTTCCAATGGAAGAGAAAGAGCCACCGAGACCGAGGAACTTTCAGCTGAATTTAAGCGAAAAACCTCAACCAAAGACACCAAAACCGAACGCTAGAAGTATTTTTAAGAACTACAAATCGTGTCCCGTTTCACCTGTATCTGAAGAATGTAAATGGGCTGACAAAGTGGTTCAAAATATGAAACACGAAACAGAAAACGTTAAAACTCAAACTCAGAGTCTAGATCCTAAGAAACGTAATTCGCTAAGTTTCTTCGTCGGTCTCGATAACAGTATTAAAGATAGCGGTAAAAGTATCGTAGATACGATAAAAAGTGACACTGAAAAGATGATAGCAGAAATAACTAAAAAGTACGGTGATTTAGATGAATATGTGCCGCAACATGATCTTGACATCGAACCTACGAAAGAGGTGGAAGAGAAACACGATGGGAATTTCTCGTCTGATTCTTTAGAAGATTGCAGTCTCAGCCAAGACGCTAGCTGCAAGAACAAGCTATATTCTAAAAAAGTTTGCAAGAAACATAATAAAACTCTACCGCGCAGATCTGTGTCGAATTATGAAATCTGTGGCAGTGTCGATAAGCCTGCAGTTCCGGCTAAGCCAGCTTATATAGCTAATCAGAAGAGTTCCACGCTACCTAGAAATATGCCATCGAATTTAGACGATATTTTAGATGAGGATTCGATTAATTACAACTACGCTAATATGTATAGATGCCAAAGTGTTTTGACCAAAAGATGTATTACAAGATCGAACGAATCGGTTTTGAGTGAGAATTCAAATTGTTCCAGTGTTTCGAATGAAATATTTTTAAGGTACGGCAATGAAGTGGCTTTCCAACAAGCCAAATTTGACAGTAGATATAATTTGAACGATTCTCATAATTGTTCGTTTGAAAATTTAAACGAACCTGACGAAGCTTATTTAGAGAAGCATAGACATTCGAGTGCTAGTTTCTTCCTAAATCAGAAAAAGTATATGAAAAGTAGTTGCAGCCAAGAATCGGTGTTATCTGACGAATATCTTGATAATGATAATAATCAGTTGTGTAGAACGAATTGCAATTCTCTAGAAAGTGTCTTGTCTGATGACTCTGAATGCACTAAAAGCGCTCCATTGGAGATGCTGTTCGAAGGAGCTAGACCTAAGAAACCGCCTAAAAATACTGTCAATATACCGCGAAACAGTAAAAGCTGCTATGAGTTTGATAATGGATCGAAAAGCTACGGTTCTAGTCCGAACAACGTTCCATCTTACTTCGGTGGTTATATGTACAATAACTATTTAGACGCTTCCAGTCCTAAATATGATACTGCCAGTACGATGCCAAAGCCTGTCACTTCCGCGCCTAAGCCTGTTAGTAAAGTTTGTGGATTTGAAATCCCGCCTGACCTCTCGGGGCATAAAACTGTTACTAGATCCAAAAGCCTTTACGATTCTACGTCGAAACAAGCGCCACCGCCAGCGAAGAATATAGCTTACTATTTCGATGGGAACAACGTCCAACAGTATACAAAAGATAAAAAATTAACAGACGAAATACCAAGACTGAATACTAGTGATTATATGGCGAATAAAACTAAATCCCTCCAACCGAAGTTTGCTGATAAACACAAATATAAAAGCGAAATGGAAGGATGCGAACGGAGTTCTAAAACCATGGTGAAATCAAGGAGCTGTAGCTTTGAAGTAGTTCTAGAACCGGCTTCGAAACCGAATCCTTTGAAAAATCTGATGGAAAAACGAAATTCTCACGTCCAGAAGAATTTAGAGAAATTCGAAGAACAGATTCGAAAGAGCTCTCAAACTAAAACTAGTAAAAATCATTCAAATAAAGACAAAGCTAATGGATCTAAAAATAACAATGTGACTAAGAGTCTTGAGAGAGGATCGGGCCAAAAGAACAACAATACGAAGATAACTATGGAGTTTGTTCCGCACAAACCTCCTAAACCCATGAAGCGGACGTCTTCCGTTAAAATAAATAATAGATTGAAAGCTGGACTAGACAAATCAACTTTAAGCTCTTCCATTTCATCTCAATACAAAGCCAAGTTAGATGGATTACAGAATAAAAACTATTTGAACAATAAGAAACAAGAAGATTCCAATTCTAACATAGATTCTTCTGACACCACTGAAAGAAGTTTTGATATATTCGTCAAGGAAAAAGACGTAAACGAAAATAAGTCTGAAATCCAAATGGACAGCCTCGAAGTATATGCTATGCAGAAAATGGAACGAATGAAAGAAGTCAGCATGGATTCCTTGGATGTTTTAGACAACAGCGATTTTGCCAAAGATTCATTGGATTATTACGCTGAACAAGAAAACAAATTTTGTTTTGGCAAAACAATCAAAGACCAAATCAATCTTAAAATAGCTAAAAACGATCGAGATTTCAATAATCCGAGTCACAGTCAAAGTAATGATGCCAAAGAAAACATAGAACCCGTCAACAGCGATGACATAAAAAAATACAAGTACATAGAGAGGAAACTTGAGATCATAAACAAATTAGTGGAGATGGAAGAGAGGAAGATATTGCAAGAAAAGATATTTAAAGAATGGAGAATGAGACCTTTGAAGGCCAATATCAATGACGGGAAAGGTGTGGTCAAAGTTTTATCAAGAAAATTCGAAAAATTGGCGACGAAACAAAACACAACACCAAACTTCGCATCACTAACGCTAGAAGAAGCCGATACTGACACTGAAACTGGTGCAGAAGCTAAAGAAATCAAACGTAACTTGAGCCTACCAGACATACTCGATTCAGAACAAATCGGAGGTCTAGTTACTGTGGACACTGACGCTAACAACGAATCGGGAAATATGGAACAAGTAGTACTAAACAATTCTGTGCAAACGGATAACGCACCTAAAAGTCTAAAGCAGAGAGTTTACAATGAAATGGTGATACCGAAAACAGACGTACACATAGATAGTGAAAATTACGAATCTTCAACTACAAGCTCCAGTTGTACAAATTCGCCTAAAAGATTGTCTTTCTACGGTTTTAGTCGACCTAAAACCCCGTTCAGAAAGATGATTAGGGTTCCTACGCCTAGACTTTGTATGGAGCATCGGTTCCCGACTAATATCAAAATCAGACCAGCTTTAAATTCCGGGGGTGTCATAAGAGGTTATCTAGCAAAGAGGGTACCAATAACTCCGGTGTTGCCATCAAAATTGACACCAAACCAAGGTCGGGTGCATGATCAGTTAAACGAAATCAATAGATGTCATTCAGTCTTAAGTTGCGATAGTCTTTAAGTTGATTTTAGGTTGTAAAAACGGTGTACTGTGAAGAATGTTCTAATGGTTCGGCCGTTTTAAAATGAACTCCCTGAAATTGGTTGTCGCATCAACGCATGTATGAAAATAGATAGAATATACGATTATAGCGCACATCCAGAAAGGTTCTTTCTTAAATGGCCGTACCCTAATACAACTTTTGACTTTGAAAAACTCAAATAAAATTTTAAACATAAATAATTTCGTGTTAAAAATGACAGCATCATTTGCACAATTATTCTTCACAGCACATCATAAAAGCTTATTATGTATTACTTTTTCAGAGTTGAAATAGCATGTTCGTTTTTTTTTATGTTTTTTGCAGCATGTTATTTCATATTATATTTAATATTGATGTTGATTGATAATATTGTCGTATTTATATATGTGTAGATTTGTTTTTGATGTTTAGTTTGTTGAAATCAGCGGTCTGAACTATTTGATGGTACTAATAGACACGTTTTGTGTCTACGTTCTATAAATCAGACTTGTCTGTAGCCGACAGTCAAACGCAATCCTTATCGCGTTAAAAAGATGATAGGTTAGATGATTATGACAATTTTTATTTTTATTTCCGAGCTGACAAAACGTAAGTGTTTCTGATGTTGCGGATATTCATAGCGATACCGCTTACTAAACGTAAAGCTTATTGGATTAATATAGTTATTTTTTATCGTAATTTTGGCAAAAATTAAAAAATCCGTCAGTTTCATTATTAAAAAACATTGTACACATATTTGTTCTTTTGTTTCACAATCAAAAAACGACGAAGATACAACGCTTAGAAGTTTCGTGTGACGTCATTTCATTGTACGATGTTTACGTCTTGACGTCACAAACTCCCTAAATTTGATGATCTATTTCCATGTTGATTTCTAGTAATTTGGTAAAACAAAAAATACGTGCCCCATATTTTTTCCATATCTACCTTGACGGAGTAATTGGAATGGTATATTTTTGACCCACCATCCTCCCAATAGGCGTGACGACAGGTCCTACAATTATATCAAATTATTTGATATAATGACAGTATTTCAATAGAAAAAAATATGTACCAATTTTAATTTGATTATTTTTAATTTAAATTACTTTTAATGATCTTTCAAAGCTGGATGGGCAAGTCCATTTTAATAGTACGAAATCATTAGAAAATGTATTTAGCATTGGATAGCCAACTTCGACTTTTGTTATGAAACCAGTTTCCAAAACGCAATATTTAATATAGCTACCATACAAACTTTACGCGCGACGCATAGAAAATACGGCACTGTGACGTCACGCTTCTGTAGTGTTTTTGTATGAAGCGTTTTTGGGAGAGGCCAAAATTGTGATTTTAAAATCGTGATATCACGGGAAGTTTTAAGATAACAAAGTAATTATTTGCACCTATGTTTCAGTTATTGAGTAGCCTTTTGATGGCTCATTAAATAAAAATGAGTCGTCATGTCTATTATATTGTAGTCATAAAGTTCACACCGCTGTTCGCATGAGTTTTCCCTAAACGTATAAATGGTGACCAGCAGCGAACCGCCTCCATTCTGCGTCTGACCGCGAGGACGAATCTTCGGGCATGCGCCGCGCCATTTCGCTCTCCGATCTGGCGGTCAAACCGATGCCGGCGCCAAGGACGCCGCAAGGTGGGTTCCGTGTACTGATGCCAACCCTAACGATGATAAAAAGTAATATACTAAAAATAAAATCAGAAATTAAATAAAATATTAAATTAGCAAATTTTTTAAATTACTTACTAAAAAATTTAACAATTTTTTTAAATTAATTGAACATTTTAATTAGTTAAAAATGAAATTTACTAAAAAGTAATATCAGACGTGTCAAAAACAGCCAAATTGATCTCGAACAGCTCATCTAAATAAAATAAAAACAATATCAAAATTAGTCCGTCAAATTCAATGCGTTTAAAATGCAACTCTGTTAAAAAAACATTTCGATTTTTTAACAAGTAAAAATAAAAAAACAATACACAGTACAGTACAATTTTTTACGTAGATATTTAAATATTATTTATATATACTGTTTTCGGAAAGCGTCAGGTATTGATGACGCGAGTTTCTTGATTATTTTTTACTCCTAAAGAGCTGAACTCGGCTAAAAAAGTTTTCTATTCAAAAAATATTTAAATTTAGAAAATGGTAGATCTACGTTTTAACGTAGGGTTGGCAACGGTAGTCCTATGTGCCTCAGTGGCACGTAGTGTGGTATTTGGTTGAGGGACATCTCCGTTGGTGGCAGTCTGGGCACTTTTTGTGTGGATTTGGTGGTGGTGGGATTCGGTGGCGGCACGCTAATATTATCGAACTATTGAGGGAATTATTTAAGGTTGAGTCTGGTATTTGTATCTTGGCTTTTGACATTATTACGTTTGACTAAGGTAACTTGAATGAACTTGGCTGGCCACACTGCTGTGTGTCTAGATAAAAGAGTAAAAGTAAAATTTACCAACACTTATTGTTTTTAAACTTTCGAGATTTGAACACATAATGTTAATAATGGACAGGACGCTCAGTGCAAATATTTGTGTGATGAATTCAAATGTTTGTACTGTGTCTGGATGTTTCTATGTATAATAAGTATGTATTTAGAACTATATAAGTATTATATCAGCTATCTGGCCCCATAGTACAAGCTTTGCTTGGTTCGGGGTCAGATGGTGTTGCGTTTGAAGTGTCCAACAATAAACTTCGCTATCTATTGAGACTACATCAAACCGCAAATTTTCACAATTTTTTTCTCTACGTAATTTGATCGTCGAAAGCCAACTACAGCCGGACTCGGTGTAACGTGATTGTTTTGAGTTATTTTATTATAAGGTGGTGTGGTGCTACAATCTGTTTTAAGGCTCAAGGTAGGTTTGGACACTGATTAGCAGGCTAAAGATTTACCGAATTTTTAAACTATGCAAAATTCTTTATGAAGTTCACTGGTACCAGGAGACTGTTAAGTGATATCCTGTGCCAATAAATTTAAATTTTAGATTGGTTTTTTAATATACTTTTTTTTTCTTAAGTATTTGCAAATTGATGTAATACAGCAAGGTGACACAAAAAGCCTGGACTACGACGTAAGGATCGGATTTTGCTTAGCGTTACGAAAAAGTTTGCATTAGGATTTGTAATCGTCGAAAAAATATGGTTCTTATTCATTTTGTGGATCAGATTTGTGTTTTGTACGGATTGGCTATGTTTTTGTACGATTTTAGTGTTTATCGTAGAGTGACACTCTACGATAAAATCGATTTAAAAATGTAAAAAAAATGTGATCCTTTCGCCATATGTGCGTACAGGTAAATTGTGTAACCCTGTGTAAAAGTTGTAGTTTTTGGGAGAGATATGTGTATTTTACAATTTATATTTGAAATCTGCACAATTTACTCGATAATTATGTAGTGTATTGTATATATATTTTATATTGCTTCGCACTGCATGTTTTAGTATTTGTTAACATTCATTGTATCTTAGAATTAGAATAGATTTATAATAACTTTGATTATATAAGAATCTTATTGCGAAAACGTTTATTAAAGTGTTATTCCGAGAGCTGGTAGCAAATATCGGGTAGGTGTTTGAGGCAAGCTGAAACTTGTCTCATGGTCCTCCTATTATACCCCAACTCGGAGGAGCGGCCCTGGCTGATGAGTAGCGGGGGAAAATGAATCCCGCCATTTAGATCACCTGGTAGGCAGAAAATCCCACCAAATTGCTCTGTCTTTTTGAACTTCAGTAGTGGTAGGGCTCTTGGCAGAGTCCGCCTGGGGAACTACCACACCATTGCCAGTTATTCTACCGCCAAGGAGGAATGTGTTCCGGTTTGAAGGGCAATGTTTCCAGAGAAATTACAGGGCTTAGAGATATAACGTCTTAGATCTCTGGGTGACGAGTGCTGGGTAATGATTTTGACTCTTCATGTTCCAATAGCTGCATGTCACTTGGCTGTTATGTGGCAGGCGTGTTGCTTACCAACAGGCACAGGTCCTGCTGGACTCGTCACTCTTTGTTAAAAAAAAAAACTATTCAAAATATATTTTATGCAGTATAATTTTTCACGCGTCTTTCAATGTTACGACCCCGACTGAGTCGCCTGGCTTTTTTATTCTTTAAACGTTAAACAGAAACTTAAATATTGCCTCAAACATATATTATTTATTGAATACAATTTTTTAAATGTATGTATTCATTTTCCCCGTATATGGGGTATAATGGGAGAGCAGTATGACAAGTTTTCGCCTTGCCTCAAATACCTACCAGAGATTTGGTGCTAGCGGAATATAGCTGTATAATGAAGCAATAAATTAGTATAATACAAAAAAAAAAACTAATTAGTCCGTCATTAATTTTACAAAAAAATATTGTACACGTATTTTTTCTTTTGTTTGACAAACAAAACATGACGAAAACACAGTGCTTGGAAATTTCGAATGACGTCACTTCTGGGTACGATATTTACCCACGTCATGACTCGAGAAATTTGATGATCGCTAATGTATTTGTATTACCTGCGCACAAAAATGCAATAGTGGAACTGTTGCGTTATAGACTACAGGGCCCGTGAACAAAATGTACGGGTCAAATGAACCACCAGGAGACCTATGTAGGATGATAGAAGGGTATAGTGACGGCATAGTGCTCAATCTTATTAATTTATACCTTTCTATTATCCTACATAGGTCTCCTGGTGGTTCATTTGACCCATACATTTTGTTCACGGGTCTGCGGTCTATTACTTTCGGGTTGATTTATGTATATGCCATAATAAATATTTTTCATTTTCATAATTTTAACAATGTGATAAGATAAAAAAATATGTGTGTTCCATATTTTTCTACGATCTAACTGACGGATCAATTAGAATGGCTTATTTTTTGAGCCAGTCTTCGTACCTATTGTAAGAATACCAAATTACAGCGGCTCCCAAAGCGTCTCCGCCGTCGAACGGCGCTGCGAACAAGTCCCCCGGCGGCTTCGCCCGGCCGGCGCCCCGGTACGGTGGGAAGAGTAACATGACGAGGAGTTCGAGCGTTGGCGTACTCAACCAGGTACCTATCTTATCTAAAAGCGTCCACACGTCCACACACGAGACCTGCAGGTCTACTACGAAGTCCGATAAACGATATATCGGCTGAAGTTATGGACGTTTTATACCACGAAACACAGTCGGTCGGTTGATGACACAAAAACTGTCAAATCAGCGTCGGTCGGGATGAATGAAACGCCCGATCAGATCAACCGACCGATTGTGTTTCGTGGTATACAACGTCCATAACTTCGGCCGATATATCGTTTATCGGACTTCGTAGTGGACCTGCTAAAATCAGAGGAAATGACGTAAAATCTGAGGAAATGACGTAAAAGTAGCGGGGCGGAGCCTACATCGCAACACCAATCATATGGTGCGATGTAGGATATGATTGGTGATTTATGGTTCGATGTAGGCTCCGCCCCACTACTTTTACGTCATTTCCTCTGATTTTAGGACTCGTGTGGACGCTTTAAGTCCTATTATTTTATCTAAGTCCCGGCACAGATTTATAACGATCGATGATCTTTTAAACAAACGCTTCATTATAAGTGGTAGTTTTTAATAGTGGTAGGACTCTAGACAGAGTCCGCCTGGGGAACTACCACGCATTACTGTGTTCCGGTTTGAAGGGCGGTGTTTACATAGAATTTTCAGGGCTTAGTGATATAACAGGGCAGTGCTATGTAATGAGACGATCTTCTTAGCATTCCATGGATTCACCGTGCGGGTGCCGGGTCCATCGTGTGGCAGAGAGAGAAAAACTCGAGTAGTTCCCGAGACTTGTGACTCGGGCGTAGGTTTAAGGGGCCCCTTTCTGACGTACATCAACACTCACCTTCACCACTCGTTTTTCTCTCCCTGCCCAGCCAAATCTGATATGAGCCTACTAGTGCAGCTTTAGATACACGTTCTAGTATAGAACTTACAGCACTTCTGGATAAGCCAAGGTCTTTCAGTAGGTTATAGAGAGATTTTGCTGGTATACCTCTCGCTCCCACTTCTACAGCGTATAAACTAACTACATAGCCGTTTTTTGTTAATTCGTTTAGGAGGTCGTAATACTTATTTTGTTTCATCGCATGGTCTTTAGGTATATTAGTTTCCCACGGTACGGTAAGTTCTACAAGGACTATGCGTTTCGTAGCTCTAGAAAAAGGAAAATGTCCGGTCTGGATGACGAAACACCCACATCCTCTGGGATTTTGTAGTGCTTTTCATACGTGTCCATTAAAATAGTCCAATCAGGTGCTGTACCCAGGATTGAGTAAGGCTTGTTCCTGGAGTTTGAAGTTGAGCCTTCTTTTACAAAGTTAATTTGTCTGTTGTTTGTCGTCAATCCCTTTTGGGCTCTAGCTACCGAAAGGCTCATGGCTTCACGTATGATTTCAAGTACTCTGTCATGACGCCGTGAGTAATGACCCCATTAAGGAGCACCTTGCATCCCACCAATATGTGCCTTGCTGTACATATCGCCTCTCCACAAGTATAGCAACATTTTCAGAGGCTTTTCCCCACCTTACCAAGTTACTCTGGTCAGGGAGGGTCATTTGGAATGCATTTAGATAAAATTTTAATAAGGCAGGGGACCAGTCATAGATCAAGGTGCGCCATTTTAAAACTAATGGGATACAGAACTCACCTATGGTTAACCACTCACTTTGCATTTCTAAATTCATAGCGTGCACTTTGTAACCGTCATTTTCGTCTTGTTGTAGAAAGGTTTTTACCATGTCTCGGTCTTCCCTTTTTTCTCTCACCCAACCCAGCAGTATTTACTTGTGCACCTGCCATAAATTGTTTATGGAATTGAAGTCTAGATTCCAGGTCTGAAGCAATTTTGTCTTTTGGGAGAGATGTAATTAATTCGTCTTGCGACTTTCCCAAAACATGCGTTTTTGTAACTCTTAGGTGTTTGTAAAGTTCAGACGGTTTCTTTAGTTTCAGCCCAAAACTATTGTGATCCCTAAAAGAGTAGAGGATCAGCCGGATGTGCCAATCCGAACCATGACTTCAATATCTTTATGACATTGGCATCTAGCTTTGCCAGGAGAGTTTTACCGATGTCATATACTAGGAAAGGCCAAGTGAGACGTGATGTGAGGTGGTTGTCATATATCCATGCTTTTTGATATTGCTGATAGGCTGCTGGTCTACCTTATTGAGGTTGTTCATGAAATTTTCAACAACCACCTCTAATGATGGTGTACGTCCTTTGTGATCTATCTTTCTACCAAGAAATTTGAAAGGCACTGCCTCTGCAATTGTGGCAACTCCTTGGCCACTTATGGAGAGTCCCGGATCGTAAGACGTATATTTGGTATTTCTTCTACCCAGACAAAGACAATGACATTTAGATGGTTTTGTCCTCATTCCCTCCGTCCATGTACAGAACTCATCGACTTCGTTCAACAATTCTTGACACTGTTTGGGATTACGTGTAAGTATTGCAAGGTCGTCCGCAAAGGCCAAGATTGACTCAGTGTACTTATTGTTGATTTTAAACCGGTAGCCCCATTTCTTTTCACGGGATATTAATTTGTCTACTAAAATATTTATAACTATATTAAATGCTATTGGTGATAAGCAGCACCCTTGGAATAGTCCTACATTGTATTCAAGTGGTTTTGTGTATTCCTTGTTTACTGCTATGACGAATTTTAAGTGGCAATAATAAGAATTAATTATGTCAATAATTTCAGCAGGAAAGTTATACCATTTTAGGGCAAATATCATAAGTTCATGCTGGACAGAACCAAACGCGTTCTCTAGGTCTATCCAGCAGACTGTAATTTGCCTCTCATGTGTTCTGGCATCTTTCAAACTTTCTGCTAGTAATGTATTGTGTTCCAGGCATCCAGAAATACCAGGCAAGAACCCTTTCTGGTGATTGGGCCTGAAATACCTATTGCTGGTCATAAATGTGGTCATTTTGTTTGCAAAATACTGAAAAAGATTTTAGAAATTGTATTGGTTAGGGCTATCGGTCTGGTGTCTTTGGGATGAGTTACTTCCTGCTTTTTAGGGATGAGGACAAAAATTGCTCTTCCAAATGCTACTGGGACTTGCTTTCTTGACCAGATCTTAATGAATATATTCAAGATATGTTTACGAACTGATGGACACTTTTTATACACTATGTAAGGAATGCCATCTGGGCCAGGAGCTGATTTAGTAGTTTTCTTTTTTAATTTGATAGTTTACTTCCTCTTCACTAGGTGGGGTGCCTTGAAAGCCTGTCAGAGGATCATTAGGTCTTTGGATGTTTGGTTCTACGTACGAGCTCCCGCGTTTAGGCACTTCGTATGTGCTTTTAAAGTGATCGATTCGATTCTAAATCATATTTAAACACGTATTTGGTGTAAAATATAAGCAGAATTTATTAAGCACAAGACATCATAAAAACATTTTTTATTAACAAAAAAAACACTGAACACAAATGTCAGTCATTTCAATAAATTGGAGTCGGCCAGGATTAGCAATAAGGTTTTAACCCTCCAACACGCCCTCTTAATCCTGAAGGACTTCAAGCATATCTCGTACAAACGACAAGTGCTTACAGCTAGGCAGTGCCTTCGTGAGCACATCAGCAGTCATCTGCTCTGTTGGCATGTACATCAGTTCTAGCACCCTATTCTCAACAGCTTCACGAATATAGTGATATCTAATGTCCACATGTTTTGTTCGCTTATGGAACACTGGGTTACTAGCCAGCTTCGCCGCAGACTGATTATCACTATACAGGGTTACAGTGTGACATTGACCTATCAACTCAGCAAGAACCACACGGACGTATACCGCCTCTTTGGCAGCTTCAGACAAAGCTACATACTCCGCCTCGGTAGACGAAAGTGCGATACACGATTGCTTATAACAACCCCAGGAAATAACATTCCTACCTAGCTTATAAATATACCCCGTGTAAGATTTACGATCCGCCCCGTTAGCCCAATCAGCGTCAGTAAATCCATAAACATGAAATTTATCATGTTCATCACTTTTTCTGTACACAAGACCTAAATTCATTGTGCCTTTTAAATATCGCAATACACGTTTGGCCGCTGCAAAGTGTTCCGCTGTGTAGCAAGTATTAAACTGACTTAAGAAACATGCAGCAAATGAAATGTCAGGTCTTGAGGTCACAGCTATATACAATAAACATCCTATCAGCTCCTGATACGGTAGTCTACTCTCGTGGGTGGCGCTATCAGAAAACTTCAGACCTAATTCAACCGCAAGAGACAACAGCATTCTCAACGAACTATGTCGCACAACCGGAGAAAAAGTATCCATGTAGTCAATTCCGAACTTTTGGGTAAAACCCTTTGCAACCAATCGCGCTCTATAACACGCCACTTTGCCATTGGCGTCACGTTTGATTTTAAACAACCATCGATTCTTGACAATATTCTTGTCTGCCGGTCTGTCAACTAGCTCCCAAGCCTCATGCTTATTGAACGAATCAATCTCATCTTGCATAGCTTGCCGCCAAAGCTTACTATCACTCGATTGCAAAGCTTCCTTGACATTCGTGGGCTCACTCAACTCTGTCTCGAGCGCAGACATCGTCCTCGGTACTCTCGGCCGTAAATTATAGGCTGGTCCGTCAGATGGTGGCTTCCGTGGCATTCTGGTTGTATCAGTAGATGAACTCGGCACCTGCTCGACAGCCTCAAACCACACTTCAGGCGCTACCGGTCTCTCCGCCTCAACCTCAGCCTCTACAGTTGGTAGTGATGGCATCTCCACCTCAAGCTCAGTCCCAGACTGATCACGAACATCCGCATCTTCAACGGTATCTCCGTCATCACTAGTCGGAAAGAAGATCTCCACGGGCCGTTTACTCTTGACACCTGGAAAAATTGTTTCGTTAAAACAACATCATCACGACTACGAAAAACTATATTTTCGCCGAATCGTAGAGCCTATATCCATTACCGTCATAGCCAAGAAATATACAACGCTTGCTTTTTGGTTCAAGCTTATTCCGCTTCACTTTATCAACGTGAGCATAAGCTTCGCAGCCAAATACACGTAAGTGTTTCAAGCTAACCTTCTTACCTGTCCAGGCTTCCTCAGGAGTTTGCCCTGAGAGCCTTTTCGAAGGTGACACATTTATTAAATGTGCAGCAGTACAGGCAGCTTCTGCCCAAAACTTGTGGTCTAGGTTCGAAGTATACAAGAGGCACCTTACTTTTTCTAGGAGGGTCCTGTTTAGCCTTTCCGCACAACCGTTCTGTTGAGGGCTATAAGGCACAGTTACCTGATGGACTATCCCCTTACCTTTCAAAAAACCTTCAAGGTCTCTGTTCACATACTCGGTCCCATTGTCCGACCTCAAAACTTTGACTTTGTCACCAGTCTGAGTTTCGACTAGCTTAATAAAGTTTTTCGTGTATTCACTCACCTCGCTTTTACGCTTCAGAAAATACACGAACACCTTCCTCGAATGATCATCCAAGAATGCCAGGATATACCTCTTGCCTCCAAGCGAATTCACCGGCAACGGACCACACAAATCGGTATGGATTAAATCCAACCGCTTTACAGCCACAGACTTCTCAGGATTGCTGGGAAAAGGAAACCGAGCTTGCTTTCCTTTAAACAAACTTCACAGGCAACGTCTTTACAAGGGTCGTCCTGAAAACTAATATCATTAGCAAGTCCCTGCCTCAAAAGCTTCATATTGTTGGCGCTTAAATGGCCAAGTCTTTGATGCCAAGTTGTAGTGCTAATAGTAAGATTCGCCCGTAGACTGCAGGTCTGAAGTCTGTAAGCCCCTCCAACGTCATTTGCCTTACTCAAAACATCGCCCAGCTTAGAAATTGTACAACCAGTAGTATCAAAATTAACAATACAACCATTCTTAATCAATTGCGAAACAGATATGAGATTTACACGCAGCTTAGGTATATACAACACATCAGTTAACGTCGCGCTATCCGACAACTTAACAGTACCTATACCTGTACACCGCAGTTTATCTCCACTAGCAATGGTGACGTGACCATCTCGCGATTTGAAGTCTGTCATCAAATCACGCCTGCCAGTCATGTTATTTGTAGCCCCGAGTCTATGTACCACGAAGATTCCGAGTCAGTTCCAGTACTATATGCTGATAAGACACAGTTTCCTGAAGAATCCTTCGCGTTCCGGCAGTCTTTCTTCAGATGTCCTTTCTGTCTGCACTTCCAGCACCACGGTTCTCTCTTTCTAGCGGAATTATCCTTCGCTTTTGACTCATCCTTGTGCTGCTGCGCTTTTCTCGTCCAGGAGTCATTCGTACTAGCGCCTTTTCTTGTAGAATACAAGCACTCACTCGAATCTCCACGAGTAGTCCAACGTTGATCCTGTAGCAGTTTCGATTTGACTAGATCAGCAGTAATGACAGCTCCCGAATGCTCTAGTGCCATGATCATGGGCTCGTACTCTGTCGGTAAACCTTTGAGCATCAACGCACCAAGAAACTCGTCATCAACAGGTTTGTTCATATTCGCCAATTGCAGCGCTAATGACAATACTTCATTGACGTAAGCTTCCATGCTAGAATAGTTCTCCAGTTTGACAGCGCACAAGTTCTGAAGAGTTCTCACTCTTGAACCGAGTCCTTTATCATCATATGCACGTTCCAGTGCATTCCAGGCGTCTTTCGCCGTATCCGCTGACATCAAATGTGAAAAACATGACTTTTCAACGCTCAAGCAAATTTTAGATTTTGCAATTTCGTCACGTCGATTTTTCACTTCGGACGTTGTTTTGTCATCCTTACCGTAACCGCTTATACAGATCCATAAATTGTCGTGAATCAATGCATTTTCATAACAAATTTCCACTCGACGTAATTTTCACGTCCGCGTAATTTTCATGTGAAAACTATGATTTTTCGTTTCCGACATATTTACAATAACGTTGCACTATTTTTGCTGAACCATAACCTATTCTAAATCATATTTAAACACGTATTTGGTGTAAAATATAAGCAGAATTTATTAAGCACAAGACATCATAAAAACATTTTTTATTAACAAAAAAAACACTGAACACAAATGTCAGTCATTTCAATAAATTGGAGTCGGCCAGGATTAGCAATAAGGTTTTAACCCTCCAACAAATGATTTGGACTCTTCATGTTCCAATAGCTGCGTGTCACTGTGCTGTTATGTGGCAGGCATGTTGCTTACACATTACAGACGAGCAGGCACATGGCCTGCTCGTCTCGTCGCTCATTATTTAAAAACAAAAGTGAGGTCAAAAGCAGATTGATGTCGGCGTCAGCAGTGTGTACTGAAGTTCGCCAAACAAAACTTTAATGAGTATGTACAGTGGGGGACCACACAAACCATCATAATGTTTTAATTGTCGGAGACGCATGCGCTAGCGCTGGACCTCGACAACTGATGGTAGTTTCGAACGGACTGAGCCAATATGGCTCAATATGATTTGCCTCACTTTTTTGCCGGGACCCGGTTTCTAGGCGTTATTATTCTATGAGTACTGGGTAGTCTACGATCGAAACTGTTGACGAATACGTCTACCTAAGACCAACGGTCCAGTTAGCTGAATCCAACTTCAAGAAAGAGGTAACTTCAAGACACTTCAGTACACTTTAGAACAATCCAGTACAGTTTAAGACAATTCATTACACTTTAAGACAATTCAGTACACTTCAGTACACTTTAAGACAATTCTGTACACGTCACCACAGTTCAATATACTTCAGTACACTTCACCACAGTTCAATACACTTCAGTACACTTCACCACAGTTCAATACACTTCAGTACACTTCACCACAGTTCAATACACTTCAGTAAACGTCACCACAGTTCAATACACTTCAGTACACTTTACCACAGTTCAATACACTTCAGTACACTTCACCACAGTTCAATACACTTCAGTACACTTCACCACAGTTCAATACACTTCAGTACACTTCACCACAGTTCAATACACTTCAGTACACTTCACCACAGTTCAATACACTTCAGTAAACGTCACCACAGTTTAATACACTTCAGTAAACGTCAGCACACTTCAATAACTTCAATATACGAGAGTTAGGCCCTTAATCCGCCAGGCTGGCCCAGTGCGATGGATGACACATGACCTCGAAAGATTCTACGTACATGTCGGTTTCCTCATAATGTTTTCCTTTACCATTATTAAGTTCCTATGAAAGTAAAAAAAACTGCTGTTGGACTTGACTTGTTGGACACACGTGAATACCTCTTAAATTAGTTTTAGTATCATAAGCGTTTGTTTGTTTGTCTTGCAGAGTGACTCGGAGTCCGACGGGCAGCCGTCGCGGCAGCCCCAAACGCGCGCGCAAGGTCTGATGCGGCCCACCATCAGCTCTATGAACAAGATGGCGTCCAACGCGACCAGGCGGCGAGGACCCGCGCACGCGTACAGCGCTGGTGAGTGCGCGGGTCTGGATATACTGGTTACATTCTAATAGGGCTCTTATGTAGTATGGAGATTAGAGGCTAAGAAGTTTCATCTGTGTACATGGAGACGTAGCCGTCCAAATGAATTAAATTAGGGCGGTGCTAAATTAGCATTAAGTCACGTAAGTCAAGCAAGTTACGGCTGGTCTAGTAAGTTACGGCTGGTTTAGTAAGTTACGGCTGGTTTAGTAAGTTACGGCTGGCCTAGTAAGTTACGGCTGGTCTAGTAAGTTACGGCTGGTTTAGTAAGTTACGGCTGGTTTAGTAAGTTACGGCTGGTCTAGTAAGTTACGGCTGGTCTAGTAAGTTACGGCTGGTCTAGTAAGTTAGTGGTCTAGTAAGTTACGGCTGGTCTAGTAAGTTACTAGTAAGTTACGGCTGGTCTAGTGTCTACGTTTAGTAAGTTAAGTTACGGCTGGTCTAGTAAGTTACGGCTGGTCTAGTAAGTTACGGCTGGTCTAGTAAGTTACGGCTGGTCTAGTAAGTTTACGGCTGGTCTAGTGGTCTAAAGTTACGGCTGGTCTAGTAAGTTACGGCTGGTCTAGTAAGTTACGGGTCTAGTAAGTTACTGGTCTAGTAAGTTACGGCTCTAGGTTACTAGTAAGTTACAGCTGGTCTAGTAAGTTGGTCTAGTAGCTGGTCTAGTAAGTTACAGCTGGTCTAGTAAGTTACAGCTGGTCTAGTAAGTTACAGCTGGTCTAGTAAGTTACGGCTGGTCTAGTAAGTTACGGCTGGTCTAGTAAGTTACAGCTGGTCTAGTAAGTTACAGCTGGTCTAGTAAGTTACGGCTGGTAAGTTACGGCTGGTCTAGTAAGTTACGGCTGGTCTAGTGTTACACAGCTGGTCTAGTAAGTTACGGCTGGTCTAGTAAGTTACGGCTGGTCTAGTGTTACGGCTGGTCTAGTAAGTTACGGCTGGTCTAGTAAGTTACGGCTGGTCTAGTAAGTTACGGCTGGTCTAGTAAGTTACGGCTGGTCTAGTAAGTTACGGCTGGTCTAGTAAGTTACGGCTGGTCTGGTCTAGTAAGTTACGGCTGGTCTAGTAAGTTACGGCTGGTCTAGTAAGTTACGGCTGGTCTAGTGGTTACGGCTGGTCTAGTAAGTTACGGCTGGTCTAGTAAGCTTCTAGTAAGTTACGCTGGTCTAGTTAAGGCTGGGTCTAGTCTTGCGGCTGGTCTAGTTTACGGCTGGTCTAGTTGGTCTAGTTACGGCTGGTCTAGTCTAGTTACGGCTGGTCTAGTAAGTTACGGCTGGTCTAGTAAGTTACGGCTGGTCTAGTAAGTTACGGCTGGTCTAGTAAGTTACAGCTGGTCTAGTAAGTTACGGCTGGTCTAGTAAGTTACGGCTGGTCTAGTAAGTTACGGCTGGTCTAGTAAGTTACGGCTGGTCTAGTAAGTTAAGGCTGGTTTAGTAAGTTACGGCTGGTCTAGTAAGTTACGGCTGGTCTAGTAAGTTACGGCTGGTCTAGTAAGTTACGGCTGGTCTAGTAAGTTAAGGCTGGTCTAGTAAGTTACGGCTGGTCTAGTAAGTTACGGCTGGTCTAGTAAGTTACTGGTTTAGTAAGTTACGGCTGGTCTGGTCTAGTAAGGTCTAAAGTTACGCTGGTTTAGTTAAGTGGGTCTAGTGTTAAGGCTGGTCTAGTAAGTTACGGCTGGTCTAGTAAGTTGCGGCTGGTCTAGTAAGTTACGGCTGGTCTAGTAAGTTGCGGCTGGTCTAGTAAGTTACGGCTGGTCTAGTAAGTTACGGCTGGTCTAGTGTTACGCTGGTCTAGTAAGTGTTACTAAGTTACTGGTCTAGTTTAGTTAACGGCTGGTTTAGTAAGTTACGGCTGGTCTAGTAATTTACGGCTGGTCTAGTAAGTTACGGCTGGTCTAGTAAGTTACGGCTTTTCTAGTAAGTTACGGCTGGTCTAGTAATTTACGGCTGGTCTAGTAAGTTACGGCTGGTCTAGTAAGTTACGGCTTTTCTAGTAAGTTACGGCTGGTCTAGTAAGTTACGGCTGGTCTAGTAAGTTACGGCTGGTGTAGTCGGTAGAATGGCGGCTTCCGACCCGGAACCTGGGGTTCAAAAAGAGTTCTCTGCGACAGAAGGCCCTGAGTCCCAACCTTGGGAACATTTAGTGGGCTGAATATGCATGAATAAAACACCTTGTAGAAAAATTACTTTTTGAGTTTATTCGTGAATTGCGCTTGAAAGCATAGATATTCACAAATATAATCTATTTCCGTATAACAAATTTATCGTAGGTAGAGCTTTATAATAAGAAAACACGCTCCTCTCGACTTAGTACACAACTTTTGCGTAACCCTGAATAGATATTGTAATATTTTTGCTGACCAAAGAAAAATTTGCACAGAACACTGAAACTAATGAAATATATTTTGAAATAGCGGCGCGCCGCGGTTTTACCTTCGTCGTTCCTGTCCTAGTGATTTTCCCGCGGTGAAAAGTAGCCTATGTGCTATTCCGAACTATAACCTATCTGTATTCGGAATTTTATTACAATCTGTTCGACAGTTCCGACGCTATTGAGCAACAGATATCACAAATGTCAAGTGTATAATATTAATCATATTATCTCAGTGTAATTAGCCAGCTCAAAAGCAATTATCTGGAGACAATACCGTGTTCCGGTTTAGATGGCAATGTTCACCGATAAATTATGGGGCAAAGATATCTTCAGGATATGTCTTATCGGTTTGTGTAATTTACTTTGGCTATAAATAATTAAATTTAAACAACAAACATGTTTTTTTTTCATAATAGGGACGAACAGACGCGGGAAGTGACTTTGTTTTTAACCGACTTCAAAAAAAGGAGGTTTCTCAATTCGACCGTATGCATGTTTTTTTTTTTTTTTATGTGTTCGCGGATAACTTCGTTGTTTATGAACCGGTTTTGATCATTCTTTTTTTGTTGTAAAGAAGATATTTCAAGGGTGGTACCATGATAAGGAAACCAGGATCTGATGATGACATCCTAGAGAAATCGAGGAAAACTTTTTTACTTTATAAGTTTTCCGTTGAAAGTCGGTTCTTTTTTGTTAAAATTGTATACTATGTAGTGATTGGTAGGATTATGTACGTAGATGCCTGTAATAATAATAATTCACATGAGCACTGAATAACGGAACTAACGTCACCACGCAGTTTCCCTCTCGACGGGCGCGCAGGAGGAGTCAAGCTCGGAGGCCGAGGGCGGCGAGCAGAGGCCCAGGGCGGCCTCCATCGACAACAGGAGGCCTGGTACGTATTCACCGCTACACGGGTGCGAGAGAGTGAGCCAGATAGAGAAGATGAGTTTGCTGAGCTAGATAAAGTGTATGACAAAGGAGATGTCATGATGGACTAGATATTGGTGGACAATTCACACACAACACCATCTGACCACAAACTAAGCAAAGCTTGTCTGATGGCAGCCAGATAGCTGATATAATACTTGTATAGTTTTAAATACATACTTATTATAGATAGAAACACCCAGACACAGTGCAAACATTTGAATTCATCACACAAATATTTGCACTGGGTGGGGATCGAACCCACGACCCTCGGCTTCGCAGGCAGAGCTGTTACCAACTAAGCCACTAGGGCAGTCAGCACTAGGGCACTAGGGCAGATGGACCACTAGATGGTCAGATGACATCACAAAGGTCGCTGGAAACCGCTGGTTGCAGGTTGCGCAGGACCGTTCGTTGTGGAAATCTAGGGGGAGGCCTATGTTCAGCAGTGGACGTCTTGCGGCTGATGATGATGATGATCATGATATGCTGAGATACACAAAGAGAGTAAGGGAGAGGCAGAATGAATGAGTTAGTGTGCCAAGAGAGAGTAGAAGAAAGAAAGAGTAAGAGAGAAATGGAATTGATGTGCGAGTGTGTTGAGCGAGACAATATAATTGGGAATAGAATAGGAGACAGAAGGTGAGTAAGTTAAAATTGAAGTCTGAGAATGCTAAGAGAGACAAAAAGAGTGGTAGTAGAGAGAGAGGTATAATGAATGTGAGTCGACTGAGCGTGATAAAGATAGTTAGTATAACCGAACTACGACTAACTTCACCACGCAGTTTCACTCGACGGGCACACAGGAAGAGTCGAGTTCAGGAGGTCTGGAACGTATTCATTTTTTGATGGGTGCGAGAGAGTGAGTAAGAGAAATGTGATGAGTGTACGAGTGAGACAAATAAAGTAGGAGAGAAGGTGTCAAAGGTAGAGATAGAATAAATAAGTGAGTGTGTTGGGTAAGACAAAGAGATCAGGGAGAGAGGGTGAGTAACGGAATAATAGAATTGATGAGTGAGTGTGCTGAGATAGACAAAGAGAGTGACTAAGAAATAAATAGAATGAATGAGCCACATGCTGTGTTGAGCGACAAAAAGAGAGCAGTAGGGTTGTTTATGCCTGTAATAATGTGTATGTGAGACAGACGCATTGGCTTCATTAAATAAATAAATAAATATTGGTGAATAATTCACACACAACACCATCTGACCCCAAACTAAGCAAAGCTGGTACTATGGCGGCCAGATAGCTGATATAACAGTTATAAATACGTACTTATTGTACACAGAAACACCCAGACACAGTGCAAACATTTGAATTCAATTACTTTATCTGTAGTGGTAGGACTCTTTGCAGAGTCCGCCTGGGAAAGTACCACACCTTTGCCAGTTATTCTACCGCCAAGCAGTAATGTGCAGACATTACTGTGTTCCGGTTTGAAGGGCAATGTTTCCAGAGAAATTACAGGGCTTAGAGATATAAGATCTTAGATCTCTGGGTGACGAGCGCAGTGCAGTGCTACGTAATGATTTGGACTCTTCAAGTTCCAATAGCTGCGTGTCACTGTGCTGTTATGTGTCAGGCATGTTGCTTACCATCAGGCACATGTCCTGATCGTCTCGTCACTCTTTAATAAAAAAAAAAAACTAAGAATTACTAAAATACCTTGCAGGACAAACAGACAATAGTAGATTATGCTACAAGTGTGTATAGTTGGTGATTACCGCTGAGGTGCCATTAAAGACTGAGCCGAAGGCGAGGGCATCAAGAGAGCCGAAGACGAATGCTGATCAACAGATGTATTGTTTTGTCACTCCTGATTTTCAATCCTGTTAAACGTTAAAGTGTTTAACCATGTGCTGGAAATGAATTTCTCATGACATTTTACATTTCCTATTCTGTTATATGCAAACACTTTTATTTTTATTGTAGGTACCAATCTTTGATAAACCCCTTTTACAGCTGCAAAATCTTGACAAGGCCTCTTTATAGCCGCTTATTTTAAATGTGGACATTATTGATTAATTTTGTATGCAAACTGTTTTATTATGTGATTTTTAACCCCCGACCAAAAAAAGGGGTGTTATAAGTTTGACGTCGATGTCTGTCTGTCTGTGTGTGTGTCTGTCTGTGCTGATTGCGATGCGGTTTTTTTATTTGAACGTTAATTACCGTCCGGATGTTCTTAGCTATGTTTGGTAAATATCGATTCAAGATGGTCGCCTCAGAGCTTAACTAGTAGAATACTATGCACTAATCCAAAATGGCCGCTACCACAGAATGGCGAAATACATTTCTTTTTTACTCAATATGGGTGTCAAATGAAAGGGCTTGACTAGTAGAATGTTATACAAATAACAAATCCGAGGTAGTCGGGGGTTAATCAAAATTTTTAATTTTGTTCTTGTTTTTTGTCATTGAAGTTACCAAGTTTTTACTGTAAAATAATGGTTCGAAGAAATACATTGGATTGAATTGAATTATTATGATTGTTAATCTGTGGTAGGTCGCAGCGGCAGCGAGCGAGACCTCTCGGCGAAGGCCCGCGAGGTGACCGCGCGCCTCACGGCCAACACGCGTCCGAGGACCAAGCCGGACGCTCCTCCCGAACCCAACCGTGAGTCAACAGAGTCGATATTCTATCGGGTGCTCGTCGGATGCATTTCGGAAAGTTTGCCGCTGAGCTGTATGATCTAATTAGATCAATAAATTTCAAATCCAAGATGGCTGAATTGAACTCAATTTTAACCGACTTTAAAAAAGGAGGAGGTTTTCATTTCGGTTGAATGTTTTTTTACGTAAAAATTTCTTCGACCACCACAGACAAAAATTGAATTGGACTGTGAATTGAACACTAGCTTCACGCTCGGAAATAATAAGAAATCTTCGGGTAAACTCGGGATCATGGCTATTGGCCATCTAGAAATGCTTGAGCATTTTCCATTGGCTATCTAAAAATGCTGACACATTTCTAGATGGCCTGATGGCCATGCTCATGACCACGCCCTCCGGTTTCACCCGCGTAGTTTCCAAAGTAAGCTATCAAATTTTAAGTTTTAAGTTTTCACTTCTATAGGCAGTTCCTATGACTGACAATTATTTTTTGTATTTGAAAAAAAAAATGAAAAAAAAACATATTTATATAAAGACTATTTGTGTTTTTATTTGCAGTGTCGTCATCGCAACTATGCTCCGCCTTGACTGAGCAGTTGACGAAAACAGCATCGAAAGTGGTCCAGCTTTACGCCAGCCTGCAGAGGGAACCCAACGCCGCGGCAGACATCAGCGGTAACATGCTTCGATTTAAAACTCTCTAAAAAAACTTGACATGAAAAGACCACATGATATTTTTGAAGGGATAACTTATTTTGGCGCATCACACAACGATTTTCCGTGGGCTGTGAATGAAGCTCAGCGTCACGCACGTAAATTAAAGATATGTTCGGGTGAACTTAGACCATCTAGGAATGTTAATGCGCATTTCTAGATGGGGTTTGATAGCATTCTTACCCTGGCCATGGAAGATAGGTTTCTTTTACATGTCTTTTATTATTAAGATATTATTTCTTTCACATTAACATTTCAGAAGAGATTTAGCTTAAAAAAACTTATTTAGACGACAATGCTTTGAAGATTTATTCCAGACTAGCACCGCCCTCCGGTTTCGCCCGCGTAGTTTCCAATGTGATCTATCAAATTCTGAGTTTATAAGTTTTCATTTCTATAGGCAGTTCCTATGACTGACAATTTTTTTTATTCCGTGGTTTATTTTCCGTTTAATTTTTTTCTGTTTATTTTCGACGACACTGTACTTGAATTATCTGCGAATTATTTTAAATTGTGTTTTAAACCCCCGACCGATTTGTTATAAGTGTGACGTCGCTGTCTGTCTGTCTGTCTGTGGTACCGCAGAGCTCAAACGGATAGGCCGATTTCAATGCGATTTTTTTATTTGAATGTTAATATCCGTGCTTATGTTCTTAGCTATGTTTGGTTAATTTCGATTCAAGATGGCCGTTTCCACAAAATGGCGGACAAAATATTTCTTCACAGCTTACCTCAACATGGGTATCAAATGAAAAGGCTTGAATAGTAGAATTCTTTGGACTATAACAAATTTCAAATCCGGCTATCTTGGATTGGCCACTACAAAATAGCGAATTACATTATTTTTTTCACTACTACCTCAATATGGGTATCAAACGAAAGGGCTTGAATAGTAGAATACTTTGCACTATGACAAATTTAAATCCAAGATGGCCGCTACCACAAAATAGCGAAATAAATTTCTTTTTTCACAACTCCCTTAATATGGGTATTAAATGAAAGGGATTGACTTGTAGAATGTTGTACAATATTAAATACAACACAATAACAAATCCGAGGTAGTCGGGGGTTAATCAAAATGTTTAATTTTGTTCTTGTCCGTGTCAGGTTTGGAGGCCGCGATCCTCGAGACGCAGAAGGTGCTCCGCGCGGCCGTGGCGCGCTCGGCGGGCGGGGGCGAAGCGCCCAGCTCTCTCTCGTCCACGGACGGGGAGACGCCGCGGGGCGCGCGCGACGCCCGCCAGAAACTCGAGACCATGCTCGCTACTGGTACGTGCCGCGTGTCGCGGGGCTGTCGGCCGCTGTGCTCATTGTGATACGGGGACGATAAACGCTCATTATGTTTTTTATACTACTTCCCCCATCGATATAATTAAAGAAACGAAGATGAGGTATGCTTATAATCTATAGAAAACAAAACGTGGTGAAAATTTGTTTGAAAATTTTGAAAATTGAATTGTCAGCGAACGTACACAACTCCTTGTTGCGACTGAGACTAAATCAGGAGACGTCACCTGATTTTGCATCGCCATAGTAGAAGCGCGTTTGCCGCTTCTGCCGTTTTTAAGAGTTCGATGACTTCACCACTTCACTACTGCACTACTTCACTACGGAACTACTTCACCACTGCACTACTCACTACTGCATTATTTCATCACTTCCCCTCTGCCCTACTTCATTACTGAACTACTTCACTACTTCACCGCTTCACCACTGCACTACTTCATCACTTTACTATTTCACTACTCCACTACTTTATGACTTCACTACTGCACTATTTTACTACTTCATCACTTCACTACTGCACTACTCTCACTGCACTACTTCACCACTGCACTACTTCACCACTTTACTACTGCACTACTTCACCGCTTCAACATTGCACTACTTCATTACTGCACTACTTCACCACTTCACTACTGCACTACTTCACTACTGCGTTACTTCACCACTTTACTACTGCACTACTTCACCGCTTCAACATTGCACTACTTCATTACTGCACTACTTCACCACTTCACTACTGCACTACTTCACTACTGCGTTACTTCACCACTTTACTACTGCACTACTCCACTATTTCACTACTGCACTACTTCACTCCACTCTACTCCACTCAATTTCACTTTACAATATATACATTTTTTAAATGTAACTGACGGACGCATTCATTATTTAAGTCACAATCCCTAATGGTAGTTTAAGGTTTTAGATAGATTTGATTGTTTCATGTATGTGTTGCAGAGGGCGCGACGAGCAACCCCGCCATGTCGCTCATCGAACAGTACTCGGACATCCTCCTCAACATGATGCAGAACAAGATGGTGAACCACGGGCCGCGGAGCCTGCCGCCCGGCGCCGGGCCCGCCGGCGGCAGCTAGTACAGGCCGCGCGGGGACAGGCGCACGGCGGCTCCGGCTATATGTACGAGAAGAACGCCTCTGAGAAACCCGAAGAGTCGGTATTAACTTTCATTATGGATGACGTTTGTGTATAATTGTTATTAATTCAAAAAAAGGGAAATGTCAGCTCTGAACATAACTAAACCTGTTTTTTTTTCTGTGCAAAACAAGACTGACTTGTACGAAACCCAATGAGTCGGCATTAACTTTAGTTATGGACGCCTTTTGTGTAAGAATGCCTTGAATTTAGAAAAAAAAGTGGCGGTTATTAACGTGCCTAGTTAAAGTTGTTGCGTTTTTTGTGGGAGCGTTTAAAATAACTGAATTTCTTCTTTTTGTATCAGCGTTCAAAATAAAATTGATCTTCTTTTTGTTTCAACGTTCAAAACTGAATTTATTCTTTTCTTGTCAGCGTTCAAAACAAAACTGGTCTTATTTTCGTGTGAACGTTTAAAAGAACTGTTTCTGCTTGTAATAGTGTTCAAAATAAATCTGTATTCCTTCTTTTTATTTCAGCGTTCATAATAAAAAAAATTGTTCATAATAATAACTAAAATAGTTTTTCATCCCACCAGCTCGGAAAGAGTACTTTTGCTCCTCGATATCAGGGCGCAAAAGTCGTTTTTACCCTCTAGAGGTTAAAGTAAATTTGAATTTAGAACATCGCGTGTACTGAGGTTTTGAATTCAAAACATAATTCAACCTATTTATTTTTACCTCCTTGGTGCCGAATGCGTCATACCTTTTTTTTATATGTTAAAAACTTAGACTCGGAACCTCTTTGGTGTACATACTTTTTTTAATTTGCTTAGCGCGAAAACATTAAAAAATTTGCATTTAGTCATTTCCTTGCTGAGGTGGAATGAAAAGTTACGTGTTGCACTCGAGTGCAAAGATTTTTCACCTTGTGCTCTTTTGATTCCCTTGCTACGCTCAGGATTCTAATTTTGAATCACTCGCTGCGCTCGTGTTTCAATTTTAGAATCCTTCGCTTGCTCGGTCATCAAAATTGAGCACGCGGTTAAAAATCAACTTTGCACTCTTGTATAACCAATAACTATTTTGTGTCAGCGATAAAAAAACTGAAATTATTCTTTTTGTGTCCAGCCTTAGAAATAAAATTAATCTTCTTTTTGTTTCAAATTTTAAAACTGAATTTAATTTCTTCTTTTCTTGTCAACGTTCAAAATAAAACTGATATTATTTTCGTGACTGCAAAATGAAACTTATATTTTTTTCGCGCCACAGCTCAAAATAAAACTGATATTCTTTTTTGGCCAACCATGTTTCATGTTTTCGTTAAAAAGGCTGATGATAGCGTTCAAAATCAAAATCCGCTATGATTTTTGTCAGCTTTAAAAAGAAAGTTAATTTCTACTATTGGTCTTTTTTTTCTAAAAAACTGATTTTCCTCTTTTTGTATTAGCGTTCAAAACAAAACTGTATTCCTTCTTTTTATATCCAGCTAAAAACTGAATTTCTTCTTTTTGTATCAACCTTGTGTTAGGAAAATTTTGTTGTGTCCTACTTAACATTAGATCGATTGGTCAGTCCATTGATAAAATCTACACAGTCATGTTAAAAGTTCTAAAAGTGTCGTGTTAATATCAGAAAGTTAGTAACGGATTTTGATTTTATTTATATTAACAGATAGAGGGTTGTATAGGGGAGGGTTGTGTATATAATTTATATAATTTTTTTGAGGGTAGTCCGAGGTATGGTTGGGTTTTGTCGGCGTCGGAAAATGGCGGCGTAAAATAGGGCTTTAAGTATTGTTACATCAGCAGAGCTAGCACGGGCAGTGGACAATTACTCCACCGGGAAAGGAAATAATCTCTTTCCCCCCTTGTCAATTTTGTCCACTTTCAGAGCACGGACTCACCGGTGGATAGTTATTCCACGGTGGATATACGGCGGGAGTAGCGTTATCGCTTCGGTATTGCCGTTATAAGAAAATTAAATAAAAATGAAGTATTAATCATCAGATTTTTTGTCAACTCATCAAACCTTCAAATGTGTTCGTTCATTTTACTTTTATTTTTTTCTGTGCTGCGTTTTGACGTTATATTTTTTTTTAAACAACTATAAAATAATTTGTCGTCTAAATCCAAAGAAGTTGAAACATACCTTAGTAAAGAGAACGCATTTAGATATTTATAAAAATGAGCGGAAGAAACTAAATTATTCTTTTATTCATATGTAAGATATTAGTAACATGTATGTGAATAAAAATAATTTCATTTCTGTTCTTTAGAATAAGAAGCAACAAAACCCAAATTCGGGTGTTGGTCGACTTTATGTCGAAATACAATGCCATATTTTTATGCATCCGAAATAATCGCCTAAATTCATTGTCGGGAAACTCAAAGGGATTACTAGCATCCCTGATCTCCGATGCAATTTTCGGGCCATTGTTTCCATTTGTTCCGTAAAAATATAATTATAATATGCTCGCGACATTATGTTTGAGAGAGATTTACTTATATCCCCACCTCCAAATCAGACGATAGTTTGTCCCTTGTCATATGTCAATTGAAGAGTATTTATCTTCGTTTTCCCGAGTCCGTGCTATACAGCGGGGAGTAGCGGGATATAATGTCCACGACAAACGTCAAGTGGAAACATTTTATCCCTTTCCCCCTGTTGCCATGCTATGCAAGGTGGAAATGATTATTATATCCACTGACAGGTGGATAAAAATGGTGGAAAGACTATTGGTCCACTGTCCGTGCTAGCCCCGCAGGATGATATCAGGGATGGCCACTAGGTAAAATTACTACTATTATAATTACTCTTCAAACCCGCCAAATGCGTTTTCCTTGAAGCGGTCCAAAACACGGTGGGGTGTCTCACACGAGTTTTATTTCATGTTTGTTCAAAACTCGAATCATCCTCGTGGCAACCCTACGTCGCACACAGGCGCGCGTGTACGGGAGCGACGTACGTGTGATGTCTGTGTAAGTAGTCAGAACAAGCAGTTTGTATGGAGATCTGACCTGAGGGGGTCCAAGGTGTGTTTAGGGTCTATAAGGTTCAGTCACGCGAATCCTTTTATGCTCGTCCTACGCTTAGAATGTCTACCATTAAAGGTTGAATTGTATTATATTACTAGGTTCATACAATAAAGTTATTGCTTAAAATGCAGGAATTCGTTGCTAAAAAAATCTTTTGTTAAACCGATTTGCGAACAAATCTTAAGTTAACTATCAATCTCCGATTGTACATATTAGGGATAATAAGATTCAAATGGTAATGTAGTATGTGTTATTAAGTACGATATATTTACAACATGTTTATGAGTAAACTCGTACCAACATTTGCAGGGGCGCATGAAACTGCGTCGAAATACCGGGAAGCCACTCAATCATATAACTACGTTAAATGAATACTAGTTTGCTGAACAGTCGTGATAGATTAAAATGTTTGGCTAAATGGTATACATTCCAAACGTAGGGCGAAAAATTCGGGTAAATTGTGGCCCTATCATATACCTTTAAACCAGTTAGGTGTCTTAACGGGTTATTTGTAAAAAAAGCTACCGTCAAAGTGGTTAATTATTAATTATAATATAAATAATTATTGTGAAGTATTATAATAATAAATATGTAAGTAAACGTGTATTTTGTTATTCAAATTAATTTTGAAAACTAGCAGTCTGTGAAATATATTAATTAATGTGTGAGTGAAATCATGTGTGCATGCTGAACAATTTTTTTTTAAGTCTTAAAGTGAAAAGTTCTTAGAATTTTTTAAAGTGAAAATTTATGAGTATTTTTTAAAGTGAACATTTCTTAGCAATTTTTTTAAAGTGAAATTTTTTATAGCCGCTTTTAATACTTTTGTGCTTTGAAAATCTATACGGATACGCATTTACGACAAGTTAATGTAGACTCGGTACGTGCGCGTTAGATGTGTTTACCCGAGTGAAATCTGTTGGTTTATGCAAATAAATATGGATAATATATACAAGATTTCATTTAAAATAAAAAAAAAATATTTGTGTTTGTGATATTCGGTTTTGGTTTGGGCTGAATCTGAGGGCCTGACCGAAATTTCGGTTTCGGCCGTAACTGAGAATTGGGCCTCAAATTTGGTTTCGGTTTCGGCCGAAACTCTAGCCAAAAGTTCAGTTTTGGTCTCGGCTGAAACTGAGAACCTGGCCAAAAGCATGGTTTTGATTCATAATTGAGAGTCTGGCCTCAAATTTGGTTTCGGTTTCGGCCGTAACTGAGTTCCTGGCCAAAAGCTTGGTTTCACTTCGGCCGAAACTGTGGGCCTTACTGAAACTGAGGGATTGACCGAAACTTCGGTTTCGGGCAAAAACTTATTTTGATCGGGCATTAAAAAAACGTCAATGGGTATAACCCTGAAATTACTAACTTGATACGTCCTAACATACAATGATACTATTCTTATGCATTGGATTTATTATTATTTTTATTAGAATTTTACAATTAAAAGTAGGGAAGTCGACTTCCTAACGACTATCATGTGGGTAAATCTCGCTGCCTTCTACATAAGTTGTTGTATCTTCAAAGCGTGATTTTACAGGACAGCGTTCCAAAGATAAACATAGCATTTATATAATTTCTTGTTATTTTTT
Source organism: Ectropis grisescens (assembly GCA_017562165.1). Lineage (NCBI taxonomy): Eukaryota > Metazoa > Arthropoda > Insecta > Lepidoptera > Geometridae > Ectropis > Ectropis grisescens. The sequence goes on from CM029796.1 coordinate 2,196,498, forward strand.
TTTGTAAAAATTGTTTATGGATATTTTTTTACCCAAATTTTACAAAAAAATATGATATTGTGTGGTTTTATGAAACCACGGTGAAAGTGAAACTTTTATTCGCACTGGAGAAATTTAACTAAAAAAATATTTAACGATTTACTAAGTAAGTAATTTAAGTAACTTAATGAGCAACGTCGCCATATTGGCCTCGGCTGCTCTGTCGAGCGCCTTTCACTTTACTCCGCTGCCGACCGTCACGCGACATGCGATACATGGACGAAAAGTTTGAGGTGATGATATTAAAGTTTCACTTTAAAGAGAAATGACGATTTAAATGCAATGGTTATCTTTGGAACCTCTTCTCGTAAAATCACAATTTTCTAGATCCAACAACTTGGAAGACATCGACCTGTCTAGGAAGAGAGCGAGAAAGAGAACGAGAGAGTGAAAGAGAGAATATAATGTTTGCACAATTTTTGAAAGTAAGAAAGACGTTATTGCATTTAGAATGTAAAATTGTCCATTCCATTTGCTGTGAGTTTCGATTGTTGAAATTAAAAAAGATATTTGATTGAATTTTACACAAGTTCCCGGATTTCGTAAGCCAATGACTTAATTAATCTTTCAATTCGGTAATAATAATTGGTATAAATTCCGCCAATGTTCAGCGTTTGAACATTGCGAGGGTGGGCCCATTTCATTTGAGCCAATGACCTATATAAATATAAATAACCAAAAAAATTTTTCTGCATAAGGTGTAAAAAAATGTAAGGCCACTTTTGACATCTGTCAAACAAATAACATTTGTCCGTTTTTGACATTGACGTATTGATCTAACCATATGACGTCAAATAGAAATGCAGGCTGGATTCGACCCTATACCGCCACTAAATTATCTATAGATTGGCTAAGTAACGGAACTACTAACGCGAACGCAACATAGACATAGCAGTTGTCTAATTTTGTAATGGATGGCAACGCTTTTCGATAGTGGCGCCATCTTTATATTCTTCAGATGAATTGGTCGCGCTATAACATCCTCACGATTGCGAAATTGAACCTTTCAGCCACTAGGATACAATTCAAATTTACATTGTGACAGATGTCAAAACGGTACTTGAATTTTTTGAAGAATATTTTTTTTTTAACTTAGTTGATCCACTTCTGGTTAATTCTCTCAAGGATCTAAGAAGATGGAAAGAAGTTATCGTTTTTATTGCCGTATGCCAAATATAATTAAGGTTTATGCGAGCGAAAAATGTATCTTCTTTTAAGTATAAATCCTTAGCAAAAGAAGGCGTATGATTCGTTTTTACTTGAAGTTTAATCGGTAAACAGGCGTAGCTACGAGTGAAAGAGCTAAAAGAAATGGTTCCTTCTTTATCTTACAAAAAATTCGATGTGGGTACTTGGATTTTTTTAAGCTCAAATTGTACGAATACCCCCAAAATAAACTCCTATTCCGCCAATACCGAAACTTTTAATGATCCGTTTTCCTGACACAAAAAGACTTGTCAAAGATAGTTCAAAATATTGCCAAGTGTGGCACCACTGTTGGTTTTTTGTGAAATTTCTCTAACAAAATAAAACAGTGGTGCCACCTACGGTGAAATTGGGAACTGTCTTTGACAGATCTTTTCGCATCTTGAAAACGTCATTGATAGTACGACCAACTTATCTGTGGAATTTGACGATAACACCACGATCGAAAAGTGCTGCCTCCTCTTAGAAAATTACGTGCCTGCGTCCTGCGGGCGTCAGTTAGTTCCACTTTTGCCCGTTCTAAAGATAAGTTGGTACTACTAGTATCGTTGCGAAAATTTCGCAATGGAATTTGACGTGATGAACGCATTTGAAGACAGGCCCGTGGTGAGCTAGAAATGTGCGACCTGAATTTCTGTGTTTTTGAGTCTCCTCACGTACTGCACTGTAGTGGACTGTCGATTTGATAATATTGGCGGTTGTGATTTTAGTTATTATTGTTTGTCATTTATTTATTACGTGTTAAAATTATGTTTTTTACCATATTAGTGTAAAGATTGAATATATTTAAATTAAATTAGACGGATTGGCAACGCAATCGGATTGACCTCGACACGGAATCTAATCCCGCGTACTTTGTCTTATAATAACGGAGACGAGGATTGCCATTCCGAATTTGAATGGTTCGGATTGCGTTGTGAATCCTTACCCTGGATTGTCATTGCCAGGCTCCATGGTAACGGTAGTCGATGCTTTAGCTCCACAATTCTGGGTTAAAGTTGATTGACATCTGAATTTGACCCGGGAACTACAAGTTTTGTTTAATGTTGATTAATATTTGAACCGAAGTTGCTTGTCGCGCGTTCCAGGATCTGATCGAATGAGAGCTAGAAAAAAATGTGTTACAAGACTTGTTACCGACAGTTCTATCTATATTTACAGCAGTTTATGAACTACGTTCTAACCGGGTTTCTATAGACCCCTCAATCCCTTGTTTGCTATTGAAATATTTTGAAGTTCTATAACCAAATCAGTATTAAATAGTATGGAATGTTTTAGGAGTATGTAGCTTCTCTCATTCTTGGGGCCATCTTTCATTGTTTCAATTCAAGAGCTCTTTCCAAAAGGTCGAACTTACTTGACATTTCTAAAATATAGTGAATGGCTATTATTGTATATTAGCTTCACCACTCCGCTATTTGCTTACTTTTATTTATTTAATGCAGTGACATTTTGTCCAAATGTCATTGTCAACTTATTTTACGGATGTTCCCGAGAACCGTTTATATAATTATTAGTAATGTCATAAAAATGGGAAATACGATGACTAAATGTCAATGTTAATAATTTGACATATTTTCACCCAAACGTTGTTGTGATAACGCCTTATTGGAATTTCTGTTATTCGACTAAGTTATTTTGTTTATTTGTAAAATTAAATTATACGATCAGCTGCTTTCTAGCTCACGAACGGTCCCGTAGTGAAACTATATTATTAACCTGTAAACAAAATTTTGTAATTAACCTAATTAAGTACTAATATTAATTGTGTATTTACCTTAGTCTACTTATTACGTCACAAGTATGTTAAAAAAAGTTAGTAGCAAGTGTATGCATGCGCGAACGAATGTATATTTGATCCTTTTTTTTTAAACTGACTTGTAAATAATAATTATGTTAACTAATATTTTAGAATTAAGATGTATGTGAATTTAAGCTAAGATCTTTCAACAGTAAAAAAACATGAGTGTAGTGACAGTAGAAAGCGCGGCAAATAAACGTCAAAAGTTCGTCGACCTCTCACGCTTACGTAGTGTTTTTAATGTTCAAAATTGTATTGCCATTTTTAAAAAAGACTAATGTTATTATTATGATATTACAATATAATTATCAAATATTTTTTGTGTTTTTCTTATCCTTTTTTGAACGTTTTCGGCAAAGAGTTGAGCAGATCATTATGTTTATGTCATTATGGTCTAGTAAGTTACGGCTGGTCTATTCGGGAGAACGACGACTGCCGATCCGGAGCCCCGGGTTCCCACTACGCATACCATTGTCTTTTCGAAGTTATGTGCGTAATGCTGCTAACTTAAAAACGGTGACGGTGAAAAACATCGTGAGGAAACCGACATAAAAAAATTTATAGCAATCGATCAACAGCCAACTATTCAATTCTCAAATATTATTTCAATGACGCTCTTGTGCGTAAAAGACTTCAAAGTCTTGATCATCGCCGCCGCTTATTGGTTTTTTTATCGGATACACTTCGGAGAGTATGCAACTGATCTGCATGATCTAATACCACCTTGCCCTTTCTTCTATCGGACTTCTCGTTCCACAAAAGGGCGGCATCGTTTCATGGTTGATGTTCCAAAGACACGAACAAAGAGATTTGACTCCACGTTTGTGATAAGAACGTCTAGGTTGTGGAATGCGTTGCCTGAGTGGGTTTTCCCTGATGGTTACAATCTTGGTGTCTTCAAATCGAGAGTGAATCGGTTTTTTCTAGGTAAGCACGCTCCATCGTAGATCTCATCATCGCTTAACATCAGGCGAGATGGTGGTCAAGTGCGAAACTATTATAGTTAAAAAAACACTAAATGTTCTCACTGCTGGGACTCGGGTCTTCTCTCGCAAGGAGAGAGAGAGAAAATACATGGAAAAGTAAAAAAAAATATTGGCAGTCACATGAACTGCCGATAGAAGTGAAAACTTATAACTCAGAATTTGATAGCTCACTTTGGAAACTACGGACACCGGAACGTGAAACCGGAGGGCGTGGCTATGAGCAGCATCTATAAATGCTGACACATTTCTAGATGGCCAATAGCCATGGTCCCGAGTTTACCCGAAAATTTCTTATCATTGTCGAATGACGCTAGAATTTCAATTCACAGCCCACTAAAACTTTGTCTGCGCCGCGCCAAAACTTTTCACTTTAAAAACGTGGAAAAATATATAAATATCTAACGTATAAAGTATCCAAACCTGCCGTAGATTTGTTCCCATGAATTGTGTTATAAACTGACTTAGCACAATTTTGCGGAGACATATTAGTACTAACGGCGCCCTGCGACCTTACTCGCGTAGTTCACGTTTATGTAAATTTCGCGTCACAGAAAGTAGCCTATGATCCAGATTATATCTGTCTTTTTTATATTATTAACCTTTGTTCGAAATATTAACCCGATTGAACAGCAAACAACAAAACTTTTGCGTTTAAAATACGAGTGGGATTGATTGTAGCAAATAAGTAGGTACACTCCGCGAGGCATAAGCTGAGCTTTGCATCTGTGCGAGTGTACATGGATAGTGTAGGTGTGACAACTGGCCTTAGGCGCGGCGCCATTCTGTCTCGCCGCGCTCCTGCCTGATTGGTGATCACTCACACTAATGCAAAGCTCAGCCTATACCTCGTGGACAAAATTTCAAGCTCCTGCCTGATTGGTGATCACTCACACTAATGCAAAGCTCAGCCTATACCTCGTGGACAAAATTTCAAGCTCCTGCCTGATTGGTGATCACTCACACTAATGCAAAGCTCAGCTTATACCTCGCGGAGTGTATACGACCTATCAGTGTATAATTTTTATACACTGATAGGTCGAGAAAAACTCGTGCTTTATGGTACGCAATACGAATGCCCTTAACGTATCGGGATGAAATTGGGATCACAGATTAAAGTTAAAATTGTTTATTGATAAATATACATTTACAAGTCCGGATTATAATCTGGAATAGGACATAGGCATAGAGCATAGAATAATAACGCCTAAAAACCGGGCTTATGCAAGAAAGGTGAGACAAGTCATAGTGAGCCATATTGGCCGTTCGAAACTACCACCAGTTGTCAGGGTTCGGCGCTAGCGCATGCGTCTCCGATAATTAAAAACTCTGTGATGGTTTGTGTGGTCCTTCACTGTACATAGTCCACGACATGAAAGTTTTGTTTGGCGAACTTCAGAACACACTGCTTACGCCGACATCAATCTGCGTTTTGCCTCACTTAAGATGAAGCGTTTGTTTGAAGATTATCGATCTAGACGTTGATCTATGATAGGCTACTTTTTTCCCGGGTTAATAACTAGAACGGCAATTACGCGTACACAACCACGGGGCACCGCTAGTTATTTAAAAAGATTTAAATAAAACATATGGTAAGAATGTACAAACGTTTATTTCATAACCACTGGCTTCTACGAACTTCTGTAAGGTTCTGCTGTAACCGCCACCTCTAATCTAGGTCTACGTTTGATAAGTCATCTGTGATTTTCTTCACTTCTTCAGCCGTCCTCTTGTTTCCTGTTGGTGTTGGTCTGAAATAGTGAATTGGTAATTCTGATTTGTAGTTTATTACAAGTTGAGAATGGAAAAAAGTAATTGTTAAGAATAAAAATAACGAATCTTCGAATAATCCACCTATAGCTGTTCCCGGCGCGGCGCAAAGTTGCCCATGATGCACTTTTCTACCGGCCTTTGCTCGATCGTTGCTCCAGCAACGATGCGGAGCGGGAGTCACCCGTATTCTCCCTGAGCCTGCGCCCTAAGTCTGAGAGGAACCCTTTAGCCTCTGCTCCCCAACAACCCAAGGTCTCACCGGCAAATTCAGTATAGATTAATATTGCTTAAGGCTGAGATTCCATTAAAGCGGAGATGTTTGAAGCGGAGACCAGAAGAGACGTCTCCACTGGAGCTGAGGGGAGACGAGTGTGAATAACGAAATTTTATTCCTTGTTAAAAAAACATCTCGTCTCCGCTTTGGTGGAGTCTCAGCCTTATGCTTGAATTTCGACTACGGTACGACGAACAGAACCGAAGAATAGTGCGACGGCGCCACGATCAAAAAGTGTGTAACAAAAGTACACAACTTCTGTGTCTTTAAAACTCGTTACTCAATAGTTCCGCTTTTGGTCGTTCTACAGAAAAGTTGGTGGCACTATGGTGCCGGCGAAGCCGAGGGTCGAGTCCCGCCCAGTGCAAATCTTTGTAAAATAAATTCAAATATTTGTACTATGTCTGGGTATTTCTATGTATAATAACTATGTCTGGACTGACTATATCAAACGTGAGTTACCCGTGTATTTATTTAAAATGTGTAATAACCACGTTCGTTTTCATACTATATAAGTATTAGCTATTTGTGCGCCATATTACAAGCTTCGCTTAGTTTGGCGTCAGATGGTGTTATGTGTGACATGTCCACAGTCCACATGTTCTAAGCACAGCTAAGTTACCTGACGGCTTCTTCCCGTTTCTGTCCGTAAAGCCTCTTCAGGTCTAACAGCACGTCATGGGGAACGTTGTCGGGACGAGGTTGGTGGATTTCGTACTCGCCCTTGTCATTCTTCACTAGTTCTACCTACAGAAAAAAAATACAAGATTCATTCATTTCAGACATTGATAAAAAAAGTAGAGTATGTAACGAACTGGGTATTGTATTTACTAGACTCTGGCTAACGAAAGTTGATACTGACAAAGCGCGGCAAATTTAAAATATATCAGCATGACATCCCTAAACTGAAAATATCGCCAAAAATAAACACAAGCCAGCTACTACGAAACTTCAAAAACACGCCATTTTGTTGCGTCAGATATAGGGATACCACACCATTCTGATTCTACCAAATCTTTCGGATTATCACCGAAAATTAATTTCTTAAAAATGGAATTGCACAAGCTCTTCTCTATTAAATAGCGTAATTTATGAATCTATTTGTTAGGCCAACTTAAGGCTTAGTATTGTTCTGGAAATAATCGCCAACACGTACATACGTTGTACTTATTTTTGATGAAAACAATTTTAGATCACGTATACATTTTTAAAACTTATTTCATATGATGCTTAAATCAGTTTGTTTTGAAAATGTCTTTTTGGAATCAAGTGTCCCTAAGTATTTTCTGTTTAAAATACCCCAATTCGTAGGGTAAATTCCCGATGGTAGGAACTCTGAAGTGTTGTCATGTAAAAAGTTTTCCAAAAAATCCAGTATCTACCTTCGTTGGCCAGACTACTTATTTGATTCAAAGCAGTTCCACAGTTACAGAACAGAGATTAAACATACGCACTTACAAGCACACAAACTTTCACTTCTATTGTATAATCTGTGAATAAGTATTTTGTTATAGGTAGATACATTATGTAGTGTGAGAGAGATATAATGTAGATATGTGCGTAGTAATAATATGTAGTTATTATATACCTATTATATTATAGAGGTCAGCGTAGTCTCCTACTAAGTACACACATGCTTAAAAGGAGACTCCATAATATTATACTTGTTTCATAAGAGTCGTTTTTTTTAGAAGAAGCTATATTTAGATTTTTGATATTATTGTTATCTCTAGCAATACATATTTATTATTATTTATATTTGAAAAAACTGATACGGTTTTCAAAACACAAAAGTATGTGAGTAAATCGGTATACATTTGAAATTTTAATTCCTTGCCAAAGAGGAGATATTTGAGATCAAAGCGGCCAGTACGACATAACACTAATTTCGTATGTAAGGACCCATACATAGATTAAGCACCCTGTTGATCGGGCATGAAACGACTCTGCTTAAATTCATAAGTCACCAGCGGGGGCGCAGGACGAGGTAAAAAATCGCGCTGTGATAAGCCGAATATCCATGTCACGTGACACTGCTTTCCACCAATGATTGAACAAAACGAGATAGAGTAATGCAAACTTCTAAGGACAGAGCAGGATGCAAAGAAAGACATCAACGGGTTCAACGGTAGATTAGATTTGGAATTATGCTTATAAAACGCAACGGAGGGGGGAGTCGTACGATCAGTCAAATTGGTAGTAGTCTTTGTAAGGACCTAATATTTGTGAGAGTTATTTCTCATTCTCCTCGCACTTCTCACCAAAAGAATACTAATATGGACTTTCCTTGTTGTCCGACAAATTTTATTATTAGTGAGAGAATTGTACACACCAACGCATAAGCAGCCCGCAAATGTTCTCACTACTGGGACTGGCTTTCTCTCACAAGGCAAGTCAAGGTCATTATCCACTACACTGAAATAAAATTGATTCTAAATGCATGTCAGTTTCCTCACGATGTCCTTCACCGTTTTTAAGTTAGCTGCATTACGTACCTACATGACTTCGAAAAGACCACTGGAACGTGGGTTTTGAACCCGGGGGCTCCGAATCGGCAGACGCCGTTCTCCCGACTAGACCAGCCGTAACTTACAATGCATACATACCATAGAGTCCTCCAAGTTAGGTACTTCCCCAGGCACGGGGGCCGGCGTGGGAGGGGGGGATTTGTATGGTTTCCCTTGCTTCATCTTCTGGGCCCACTGCTGAAGGTACTTCCCCGCGTCGGACTGCAGATACTGGGGGGATCACATCATCAGTTTTGATCATCACCAACATGCCATTAAATTCGGATTCGGCCATGTTTTCATGGTCAGATGTTCATTGTTCACTTTATTATCATTCAAGGAATATTAACGTGGATAAGATCGACTCAGGACAGATATCAACGACACAGGACGTCTACTCTCTTTCTACGAAACACGTAATTTCGAATTACTCCCGACTTTCCTACCCCGGTTCTACTTCGATCGGTCGTTTAAATGTTCTAAGCCTATTCTAACTAGAGATAATCTAATAGCTACCTACTCAGGCGCGGTCCCAGCCTTGAATTTTGGAGGGGGTCACCAGTACGCAGTCTCAAATTTGGGGGGGAGGGGTCACCAGTAGGAAAACAATAAATCGTTAATTTTGTTTTATATTTTTAGTTTAACTATTACGATTTTGGGGGGGGCGGGTCATGTTCCCTGTGACACGGACCGCCCATATACCTACTCTAATTAGAGTAAGCTTCAGGCGCGGTCCCAGCCTCGAATTTTGAAGGGGGTCACCAGTACGCAGCCTCAGGTTTTGGGGGTCACAAGTAGAAATACAATACATCGAGCAAAAAATACTTTACTAGTAGTCCCCCAAGATTTTACCTGCGTAGTTCCCGTTCTAGTTGTTTTCCCGCGTTAAAAATAGTCTATGTACTATTAGATATTTTTAATTTTTTAGATTTTTGTTTAACTTATACGATTTTGGGGGTCATGTCCCCAGACTCCCCCCCTCGGACCGCGCATGGTAAGCTTAGAACATTTAAACGGACGAGCCTACTCTAATTAGAGTATGCTTAGAACATTTAAACGTCAAACAATGTTCGCTCGGACGAAACGAAGCAGAACCGGAGTATGAACGTCGCGAGTTTATTTCGAAATTACGTTTTTCCTAGATACAGACAGACGTCTAGGAGAGCTCGACACACTACTGGCTCGACACAGGCTGTGAATGGTATAAATGCTATAAATAAAATGAAATGAAATCATTTATTGACGTGAAAACCTTATTTTGGCGCGCCACAGAAGATTTTTCGTGGGCTGTGAATTGAATTGTAGCGTCACGCTCGGGAATGATAAGAAATCTTCTAGTAAAATCGGGACCATGGTCATTGGCCATCTAGGAATGCGTAAGTATTTTCCTATTGGATATCTAGAAATGCGTCAGTATTTGCCATTGGCCTTTTAAAAATGCGTCAGCACGCCCAGCCACGCGATCCGGTTTCCCCCGCGTAGTTTCCAAAGTGAGCTATTAAATTCTGAGTTATAAGTTTTCACTACTATCGGCAGTTCCTATGACTGACAATATTGTTCGTTGTGGGTCTAGGTTACACAGATTTTACTTAGGGTTAGTAACATTCTCCAACGTACAAGTCATTGTTCATATACCTATTAGTTCATTAAATACCTTTTCTCTGTTCTTGTTGAGCTTAGCCGGCGGCGGCGAGGGCGCCTGGCGCTTCGAGTTGCTCGCTGATGAAGGGAACGGTTGTCCCGCTGGAATTGTAATGACATCCATCAGAGTACGTTTTGTATATTTAACACAAGAACAAAATAAAAAAATTTTGATTAGCCCCCGACTACCTCAGATTTGTTATCTGTACCTACAACATTCTACTAGTCAAGCCCTTTCATTTGATACCCATATTAAGGGAGTTGTGAAAAAAGAAATGTATTTCGCCATTTTGTGGTAGCGGCCATTTTGGATTTGAAATTAGTAATAGTGCAAAATACTCTACTAGTTAAGCCCTTTCGTTTGATACCCATATTGAGGCAGTAGTGAAAAAAATAATGTAATTCGCCATTTTGTGGTGGCGGCCATCTTGGATTTGAAATTTGTCATAGTGCAAAGTATTCTACTAGTCAAGTCCTTTCATTTGATACCCATATTGAGGTAGGTTGTGAAGAAATATTTTGTCCGCCATTTTGTGGAGGCGGCTATCTTGAATCGATATTAACCAAACATAGCTAAGAACATCCGCACGGATATTTACCTTCAAATAAAAAAAACCGCATCGAAATTGGCCCATCCGTTTGAGCTCTACGGTGCCACAGACAGACACACAGATAGACAGACATCGACGTCAAACTTATAACACCCCTTTTTTGGTAGGGGGTTAAAAAATTGCAGTCACAGGGATTGTCGATAGAAGTTAAAACTTGTTACTCAGATTTTGATATAGCTCATTTTAGAAATAACGCAGATGAAACCGCAGGTCATTGCTGATCTGGACTAAATCTTCAAGCATTGTCGTCTAAAAATTGCCCTCCTGTTTCACCCGCGTAGTTTCCAAAGTAAGCTATCAAATTCTGAGTTATAAGTTCTCACTTCTATCGGCAGTCAATATGACTGCCAATTTTTGTAATGGCCCGACTTTCTTTATGGAATAATGTCCTATTTCCCACAAGTGGGAACATACTATAGTGGGCTGCTTATGTGTTGTGCTTATATGTTAATACTCACTGAGGTTCATGGTATTGGTCTGTGGTCCCAGTTCCAGCAATACTTGGAAGTCTGCGTGATTACCGAAAGCGAAGCCGAAGCCGATGCGGTGGTCGTTGCCTGGAGACAAAATATGTTTTCCGAATCATTACCCTACAAATCTGTCTTCCGGTTTGAAGGGCAATGTCATATAAATTAACAGGAGATAAACGATAAATTACAAGAGATTATTAAAATTATTTAATTAGAGATTTATACGCTGTAGAAGTGGGAGCGCGAGGTATACCAGCAAAATCTCTCTATAACCTGCTGAAAGACCTTGGCTTATCCAGAAGTGCAGTAAGTTCTATACTAGAACGAGTATCTAAAGCTGCACTAGTTGACTCATATCAGATTTGGCTGGGCAGGGAGAGAAACACGAGTAGTGAAGGTGAGTGTTGATGTACTTCAGAAAGGGGCCCCTTAAACCTACGCCCGAGTCACAAGTCTCGGAGTCTCGGTGGACCGGGCACCTGCACGGTGAATCCATGGAATGCTAAGAAGATCGTCTCTTATATCTCTGAGTGACAAGTGCTAGTAAATGCTTTGGACTCTTCATGTTCCAATAGCTACGTGACACTGTGCTGTTATGAGCAGGCGTGCTGTTTGTTTATCATCACGTACATGTCCAGCTCGACGAAACACTAGTGTTGCCTGGAAGACAATGCAAAATAAACGGTACGTCCAACACACAGGTATCTATTAATTTTACCAGCAGTAACTTTCTAACTTAAAACGGCGAAGGCAAACACCGTGAGGAAATCCTAGATGTACGTAGAATCTTTCGAGGTCATCCATCCGCACTGGACCAGCGTGGTGGATTATGACCTTGACTCTCTCCTTGCGAGAGAAGGCCCCGAATCCCAGCAGTGGGAACATTTAGTAGGCTGATTATGTTTGTAAAATTGAGATAAAATATATTATAATAAGAAAATGAAAATATGAAATATTAAGAATATTAAAACTGAGGTGTTCGCGTAAACAACTGTCGCAACAATCCTGACAGTGCGATATTCTAAATCCAGGTTACACGCGCGCCCTACATTACGTGTTGCTGAGCTTAAGTTAGCTTTAGAATACGTTTAGTTATAAGATGCATTGAATAAACGGAGCTGAACCCGACAACATGTTTTATTCTTTCACCATCAACACCAAACATTACAAAACTATTTAATTGAACAACGGGACATCAGTGCCAAACGGGCAGCCACCGCGCGTGTGCACTCGCCTTGAAAAAGGCCGCCGGACGCGGCCGAAACTCGAGTCGGATTGACCGACCGTATATACGTGAGTGTCCCGTTATCCAATTAAATATGTGTAACAACCACGTTAATTTTAATACTAAAATTACAAAACTAATCCCCGAATAACCGACCCCTAATTGCTCCTGGCGCATAATTCCCCATGACGCTCGCCGCGTTCCCACGTTCAATGGCGAATTGAGATTACCTTTCTTGATAGGTGGGATGTTGGAGTAAGCCACCGACAGCAGAGAAGGCAGCTCTTCCGGTATTATCACCGAACATGACGCTGAAAACACACAACAAGGACATTTCAATAACCAGCGCAAGAACAAGAGGTAAAAAAACCGAAAAAGTCCGTCAGTTGCATAGTAAAAAAATATTGTATACGTGTTTATTCTTTTGCTTCACAAACAAAAAATGAGGAAGATATTATAGTGCTTCGATGTTTCGAGTGACGTCACGTCTATATACGAATTTATGTACCTACGTAGCGGTGAAGTCACAAGCCCCCACTTTGATGAAGTTTGATAGTATATACTGCTGGGGCCACACTAACGGGAAATGCCATTAATTATCACGTTAACGAACGTTAACCGTAGGTGTAAAATACACCTAATATTCATGTGCCGAAGGTTTATTTTACAAATACGATTAACGTCCGTTAACGCGATAATTAATGGCATTTCCCGTTAGTGTGGCCCAGGCATAACTATATCTTTATCGATTTTTTATGATTTGATGAAACAAAATAATCGTGACTTTTTTTTCCATAATCCAAGTTGACGGACTCATTAGAGTTGTATGTTTTTGACTGAGTCACCATGCTACTAATATCTACGAATGCGAAAGTTTCAGTCTGTCTGTCAATCACATAGGGACGCCTGAACGGAGCGGGGTGAAATTTACTGTTCATTCCTTCGACCTATATATAATTATACCTATATACATATATATATACCGGTATATTTGATCGAAGGTTCATTCATTCATTCATCTATTTCTTGGTAACTTACAATAAATATTACATGTCAAAGGTTATAATTACATTACGTTATGGTAAATCGATTTTATACCACAATTATTGTCGATACGCATTTATAAATAAACAAATAAGTAAAATAAGTACAATTAAAATGTCATTCGAAATTTGGAACGAATTCCTCGACGGTGTATGGCGCCATGTCTATCAAAAATATCTTTACTTTAGACTATAGCCTAAAATAGCACATATAGACCACTTTTTGCACATAAGCGGAGCGGGCTAAAAATAACACAGTTAGAAGAGTCTGGAGCACAAAGGATACTTTTCATCACGGGAAAATTACGAACGACGAAGAACAAGAACAATACGAGCAAAACCGTGGGGTGCTGCTAGTGTTGTTACGATTTCGAATATGGATTAAAATAAAGTGAACGGCGTAATGCTAAGGTTACTTATTACGTGCGTATTAATTGTTAAGAGGAGGAAACTACATTTAGAGCTCGCGATTTTCAGTCAAACACGAAATTCTGTCTTTTGGAACCCAAGATCTTTTGAGATATACTGTGTAGTGTTTTATTTACATTTTGATTTGAAGAAGTTGCGTTTTTTTATACGTATTTTTGTTTAGATTAGTCACACTTAGGTACCATAGATTTTAGACTCAAGGCCATCACAGCATACGTAGTTATAATCAAGAATAAAATTGTTAATTGACTTTAAAAAAAGTCAATGAACAGACTTAAACTACACATTTACATTAGTCATTGAAATTTTAAAATTGTAGTTTTGATTCCACAATTATTGCATATCCAACCCTCTAAATGTTCTACTGTTAGGATTTGGGGCATTTTCACGCAAAAAGAGATTCACGGTTCTAATTCTCCAGGCTGTCCCATTGCGGGTAGGCGGGGAGAGATTGTTGGAAGATGCATGTTGTTTTCTCTCGATGTTTTCCTTCAAAGACAAACTTGTTGGAAAAAACTCAACAGCGTAGACAGAATTCGAACCGACAACCTCACGATTATGAATTTTCCGTTCTAGTCACCGGGCCACTATGTCATATGCATTTATAATCAAGAAAATCGTTCAAAAAGGAAAAAAATTAAACGACTTCGAAAGCTATACAAACAGTACATATCACATTTGCAGATGTCGAATCATAAAATTATGCAAAAAACAGTTTGTAACATTATTTTGTGGCTCCATATACCGCACTAGTAGCATTCTTCGGTTTTACCTGCGCAGTTGACGTTCCCGTTATTTTCCCTTAGTAACGATGCCATTCTACGTAACTCCATTACAGTAAACAAATACACTTGTTTTACGAGAAGAGCACCGAGAGAATCGTAAGAACGCTCTTAAATTCAGTCCTTGGTAGACAAGAATTGTGTTAAAAATTAAAAAGTCAGTTGTAAATCAACTCAACTGAGGTTGCCCTTTCGTGCGAATGGAAATATTAAATCCAGGAAACAGCCAGACTTTCCAGTGCGATGGTAGTAGGTTTCAAGTTACGGCTGGTCTAGTAAGTTACGGCTGGTCTAGTAAGTTGCGGCTGGTCTAGTAAGTTACGGCTGGTCTAGTAAGTTACGGCTGGTCTAGTAAGTTACGGCTGGTCTAGTAAGTTACGGCTGGTCTAGTTACGGCTGGTCTAAGTTACGGCTGGTCTAGTAAGTTACGGCTGGTCTAGTAAGTTACGGCTGGTCTAGTAAGTTACGGCTGGTCTAGTAAGTTACGGCTGGTCTAGTAAGTTACGGCTGGTCTAGTAAGTTACGGCTGGTCTAGTAAGTTACGGCTGGTCTAGTAAGTTACGGCTGGTCTAGTAAGTTACAGCTGGTCTAGTAAGTTACTAGACAGTTACAGCTGGTCTAGTAAGTTACAGCTGGTCTAGTAAGTTACAGCTGGTCTAGTAAGTTACAGCTGGTCTAGTAAGTTACAGCTGGTCTAGTAAGTTACAGCTGGTCTAGTAAGTTTACAGCTGGTCTAGTAAGTTACAGCTGGTCTAGTAAGTTACAGCTGGTCTAGTAAGTTACGGCTGGTCTAGTAAGTTACAGCTGGTCTAGTAAGTTACAGCTGGTCTAGTAAGTTACGGCTGGTCTAGTAAGTTACGGCTGGTCTAGTGTTACGTTACTAGTAAGTTGGTCTGGTCTAAGTTACGGCTGGTCTAGTAAGTTACGGCTGGTCTAGTAAGTTACGGCTGGTCTAGTAAGTTACGGCTGGTCTAGTAAGTTACGTGGTCTAGTAAGTTACAGGCTGGTCTAGTAAGTTAGTAAGTTGCTGTCTAGTAAGTTACGGCTGGTCTAGTAAGTTACGGCTGGTCTAGTAAGTTACGGCTGGTCTAGTAAGTTACAGCTGGTCTAGTAAGTTACAGCTGGTCTAGTAAGTTACAGTTGGTCTAGTAAGTTACAGCTGGTCTAGTAAGTTACGGCTGGTCTAGTAAGATACAGCTAGTCTAGTAAGTTACAGCTGGTCTAGTAAGTTACGCTGGTCTAGTAAGTTACGGTTGGTCTAGTAAGTTACGGCTGGTCTAGTCGGGAGAACGGCGACTGCCGATCCGAAGCCGAAGATTCAAATCGCACCTCTGTATTTTCGAAGCCATGTGCGTAACGCTGCTAACTTGAAATGGAGAAGGAAAATATCGCGAGAAAACCTACATGTACCTACCTAGAATCTTTCGAGGTCATTTGTCATCCACCAACCCGCATTGGGCGAGCGTGGTGCAGTATGACCCTGACTCACTCCTTCCAAGAGAAGAACCGTGGGTTTTTGCTGATGGTTACAATCTGAATCCTCAATCAAATCGAGAGTGAATCGGTTTCTTCTAGGTAAACACCGTCCATCGTAGACCGCATCATCGCTTAACATCAGGCGAGATGGCGGTCAAGTGTATACCTATAAAAGTTGTAAAAAATGGTAAGTAAGTAGTCATTAGTGTCTGGGTGTTTCTATGTATAATAAGTAGTTTGTATTTAGAATTGTTTAGAACATATAAGTAATATCAGCTATCTGGTCGCCATATTACAAGCTTTGCTTAGTTTGGGGTCAGATGGTGTTGTGTGTGAATTGTCCACCAATATTTATTTATTTATTTGTTTTCTCCGAAAAAACAAAAACTTCAATTTAAAATTAAATTCTGACATTTGACCAAAATACATAAGAAAGTATCACTAATACACTATCTACTTAGACTGTGCACTAATATTTATTAGTCATCCGGATTAATGAAAGTAAATTTTAGTTTTTTGTTCGTATTTCAAAAACCACTACACCGTTTTCGATAAAATTTATACGGGATCACCTCTGAACTATGATCTACCAAACAAAAAAGAACCGTCAAAATTGATTCACAATTGGCGGAGCTATCGAGTAATTATAACATACATATAATTGTCAGTCATAGGAACTGCCGATAGAAGTGAAAACTTATAACTCAGAATTTGATAGCTCACTTTGGAAACTACGCGCGTCAAACCGGGAGTGGCCATGACCATGTAGTAGTAGCATGTTGTAGCTAGCCAATGGCCATGGTCCCGAGCTTACCCGAAGATTTCTCATCATTCCCGAGCGTGGCGCTAGAATTCAATTCACAGCCCACGAAAATCTGTCTGTGGCGCGTAAGAATTTTTCACTTCAAAACTGAAACTTTTAACCGAATCGAGAACCTCCTCCTTTTTCGATGTCTGTTAAAAATACATTACGGTTTCGGTAAATGTTTCGAAAACTAATATATTTAGTAAAACGTTAGAATCGTTACATAAGTGTGACCCCTGAGTTAGCAAACCGTTCGTAAAAACATGGCGGGATCGCGGCGCGTTGCAACATCTTACATAGTTGCACAGTTCTGGCGACGCTGGTTAGTCACATGTGACGTATTCTTGATTTGATTGTAGCCTGGTGATGCCACTTTGCGGGAAATCTACTAATATTAGGACCTTAGATAAAGTATAAATGGTATAATAACCAACTATACATGAAACCTCTTTGGCCCTTACATATTTATGAAATTGGTGTTTTGACGTACTGGCCACTTTGATCTCAAATATCCCCTCTTTGGTTAGTATTTAATTATGCTTTTGTGTTTTTAAAACCGTAATGCCAAAGTTTATAAACTGTACACTGTATAATATGGGTCAAATGAACCACTAGGAGCCCTATGTAGGATGATAGAAGGGTATAAAGTAATAAGATTCAGCATTATGCCGTTACTTGTAAGCTGTCCAATTGAGTGCAGTTGAAGAGGGGGGGGGGGTTCTAACCCTCGATCATTTCTTCTTGTCGCATGATTTTTGTACGGCATTGCGAAATAATAGATTAGAAGAGATGTTGAAACTATAAAAATTTCAAATTTCAAAATTTAAACTTGAAGAGTCCAAATCATAACCTAGCACTGCACTGCGCAGGTCACCCATATTTATAAAATGTGTTACCTCTATGCCCTGTAATTTCATAAAACACATTGCCGTTGAAACCGTAACACAGTAATGCACATTACTGCTTGGCGGTAGAATATAAAAAGTTATCATTTAAAAGCAATAAAAAGTTTGTCATTTGTCAATAACTGGCAAATTTGTGGTATTTTCCTTGGCGAACTCTGCAAAGAGTCTTTCGAGAACTAGAATTTCGAGGTCATGGGACTGGAACTGGGCCAGCGTGGTGGATTATGCCTTGGCTGTCTCCTTGCGCGAGAAGGCCCCGAGTCCCAGCAGTGGGAACACTTAGTGAGTGGCTTTTGCTAAATACGGCTCTAACATCGTCTCATGGCAACACTACCGCACAGAGAGCGATGATAACATGCGTGTAACCTTGGCTTGGATGCTTACACTTAGCGCGGATTTCGCTATTCTATGCACAACCTTAACTGGTAACCCTTAAAATGACATGACCCCAAGGTCGGGTCAGGTAACGGGTACTTTACAAAACAAGTTCAAAAATAACTTAACAGACAGACAGAAGCACTTTTTTTTTTTAATAAAGAGTGACGAGACGATCAGGACATGTGCCTGATGGTAACCAACATGCCTGACACATAACAGCAGTGACACGCAGCTATTGGAACATGAAGAGTCCAAATCATTACCTAGCACTACACTGCGCTCGTCACCCAGAGATCTAAGATCTTATATCTCTAAGCCCTGTAATTTCTCTGGAAAAAAAATAATTATGCAGACCAAGAGACATACATAGTCAGAACACAATAGCAAAGAAAATAAACTATTTATAACTAGTGCCATAAATGGCGGCCTTATCACTTATAGCGATTTCTTCCAGTCCAAACATAACATGACAACATGAGCGCAAACGTCCTAATCCTACTAATATTAAAAATGCGAAAGTTCTGATGTTAAGATATTTATATGTTTGTTGCTCAATCACGTCGGAACGCCTGAACGGATCGGATTGAAATTTGGAACACAGATAGATTATAGTCTGGAATAATACAGGCTACTTTTCAATCCGAAAAAATAGCGGATATTACGCGGGTAAATCCGTGGGTCAGTTCTAGCAAACTTTAATATATGACCCAGCAGATATGAGATATATAAAAAAAAACATAATTATAATGACAAAGGTAATAAAAAAACCCCAGCAGATATGCTACTAATATTATAAATGGCAATGTATGATAGTTTGAATATTTAGATGTTTTTACGTATGAACAGATCGAGTTGAAATTTGGAAAGTTTGTAAGATCACAGTCTGGAAGAACACATAGGCCACTTTTCATCCCGAGGGAAGAACAGGAACGGGAACTACGAGGGTAAACCCGCGGGGGTCTGCTAGTAGCACATATATAGGCACATATAAACACATGCAAATAAAAATAAATAAATATTGGTGGACAATTCACACACAACACCATCTGACCCCAAACTAAGCAAAGCTTGTACTATAGCGGCCAGATAGCTGTTATAATACTTATATTGTTGTAAATACATACTTATTATACATAGAAACACCCAGACACAATGCAAATATTTGAATTCATCACACAAATATTTGCCTATATGTAAACACTTAAATAGGCTATTTTTATTGTGGGAAAAATACGAAAACTGGAACTATGCAGGTAAGACCGGGAGGCGTCGCTAGTGCCTCTAGATAATATTATTTACTAAAAAAAATAAGATTTTTGACTAGCGTAAGCTTAGTGAAATATATAATATATTGTTTCTATGTATAATAAGTATGTATTTAGAACTATATAAGTATTATAATCAGCTATCTGGCCGCCATATCACAAGCTTAGCTTAGTTTGGGGTCAGATGGTGTTGTGTGTGAATTGTCCACCAATATTTTTATTTATTTATAGATTAACAAATTCTTTGTAAAATTGTTCCGGTTTGAACGGCAATGTTTCCAGAGAAATTACAGGGCTTAGAGATATAACATCATAGATCTCTGGGTGACGAGCGCAGTGCAGTGCTAGGTAATGATTTGGACTCTTCATGATCCAATAGCTGCGTGTTACTGTGCTGTTATGTGTCAGGCGTGTTGATTACCATCAGGCACATGTCCTGCTCGTCTCGTCATTTTTTATTTAAAAAAAAAGATTATCGCACTTAACAAAAGTTACTTAAAATATAGTAGCAAATGGTGACCTTATCACTTAAAGTTATCTCTTCTAGATAACCATAGGATGGATTCAGAGATTTGAGAATAAACAAACGGGCAAATATAAAAAAATAGTGGTAGATGCTCGGTTGGAGATTCGGAACGCAGATTGGTTAAGTAAAGTCTGGAATAACAAATAGGCTACCTTTCATCCCTGGAAAATAAAGGGATGAAAATGCTAGACTTGTGATAGGTATTTTACAAAATATTACACTAAATTTTTTAACAAATACTTATAGATTTTGTTGATTTTTTAAAATTCCTTGACAGATTTCGATAAAATTGAAATGAGGCCACCTTAGAAGTTAAATCCCGAAATCCTAATTGGTCCAGGCGTCTTCTAAAAATCGGCAAACATAAAAGAAAGATTTCGAATGAAAACATCGTCTTATGAAGTCGGTTATGAAATAGGTACCTATGCGCAGCAAAATATATAGATACCATCGTAAGTGATACCACTTATATTTAAGTGACAGACATGTAGGGTACGTACAGGAAGAAAAACAGCTAAATTCAATTTTTCTAAGTTGATATTACATTCATAACAAAACCGGACACAATATTAAGTCAACATCATAATACGTAATAGGAACTCACCAAAAGAAAGCAGGAAAAGAAACGCAAAAGATTTCACATCCATTTTTAATGAATAAACACTCAGAAAATGACAAATCCTCAAACACTTAAATCAAAAAACCTTCATGGCACTATATCCTTAGCCTCAATTAAAAAGTTAAATTAAAAAGTGAACTGTCACTGTTGAGTTTTACCGCCAAACTGAGTGCAAAACCCAACACGATCAATGTCGACACTTTCACTCGGCAGGCTAGGGCCTAAGTGGATACAATAATAGACAAATTAGTTCCTTATTGTAACGTGTTTAAGTTCTAATTACATTGAGATACACCATTAGTTATTACTTTTTGAATGGCACTTATTAAATACGCAAGTTTGAAAATCGAAAACTTTTTGTTAACTCTAGAACATATTGAAATTTTTATCGACTTTATTCGTCTTGAAATAAGATACAAAATTCACTACTACCTAAAAGACTCATATTTACAATCACGTTTGTGTGAGTTTCCATTCACTAATACAACGAGTGAAAGTATAAAGTCGTAAGAAAATGTGTTAATGCAATCAATAACTGTCCTTAAACTGATGGAATAAAATCCAGTTTTGATGACTTGCTAACAGCGCGTATTACTTTTTGACATACATTTTATAACCACCACTTTCTTATGTTACGTGTGAAGAGTAGACTTGGAGGACGTAAGGTGGTTCTGGTTATTAGGAAATTCTACCCGAGAGCAAGCATGGCAGTGCGTCGAAGTATCGGGACTTTCCTCCAATAATATACCAAATAGGCATGTCGACTCATTTTTGATTTAATGCGCCATCAAAAGGCTACTCAATAACTGTAACATAGGTGAAAGAATTATTTTGTTATCTTAAAAACTTCCCGTGATATCACGATTTTAAAATCACAATTTTAGACTCTCCCAAAAATGCTTCATACAAATCACTACAGAAACGTGACGTCACACTGTCGTATACTCTATGCGGCACGCGTAAAGTTTGTATGGTATATTAAATATTGGGTTTAGGAAACTGGTTTCACAACAAAAGTAACTTGAAATTGAATGGGTTATCCAATGGTAAAGACATTTTCTAATAATTTCGTACTTTTAACATGGACAAATGGACCATCCAGCTTTGAATGATCGTAAAGTAAGTGAAACTAAAAAATATCAAAATTAAAATATATTTGATTCTATTTAGATACTGTCATTATATCAAATAATTAAATATAATTGCAGGACCTATCGTCACGCCTATTCTACTAATATTATAAATGTAAATATTTAGATGTCTGTTCCTGAATCTTGTAGGAACGCTCGAACCGAACGGGTCGAATTGAAATTTCGAGCACAGGTACATTAGAGACTGGAATAACTAACAAGAACACAAGTGCTTGCACATTACTGCTTGGCGGTACAATAACTACCCGCCAATCAACTGAGTGGTGACTTAGTGGGTATGCGATTCACGATCACGAGGTTGTAGGTTTGAAACCCGATCGAAATATCCCACTAATATTTAAAATTATGCGAAAATGTTTGATATGCGAAAAATATTTGTTGCTCTAATACAGGGGTTCCCAAACTTATTTTGTCTGCTCCCCACTTTGAGAGTAAATTATTCTTTAGCGCCCCCCTGTTTTCACATAGGTACTTAAAAACCACTATAACTTCAAAATACATTAGTTAATTATTGTGAGCTATATTAGCGAACATTGGTTTTTGTTTTGTTATTAATAAAAAGTGACGAGACGAGCAGGACATGTGCCTTATGGTAAGATACATATGTACCTGCCACATAACAGCACAATGACACGGAGCTGTTGGAACATGAAGAGTCCAAATCATTACCTAGCACTTCGTTGCGCTCGTCACCCAGACAGAGATCTAAGATGTTATGTCTCTAAGCCCTGCAATTTATCTGAAAACATTGCCCTTCAAACTGGAACACAGTAATGTAAAAGTAAGATTTAACATTCATCCTAAACGAGACTTTTACTGTAGTAAAAGTTAACCGCAAGAGTTAACTTTTTTTTTTTTTTTTTTACCTTTTATAGGCTCACACTTGACCGCCATCTCGCCTGATGTTAAGCGACGATGCGGTCTACGATGGAGCGTGTTTACCTAGAAGAAACCGATTCACTCTCGATTTGAACTTGAGCCCAATGTACACAAGGAACTCCAAGCCTCTACACAACGCCCCTTTTAGACCTCCAGCGCTCACAAAGGGGCGTTAGCGTCCACTTTGGGAATCACGGCTCTAATACATCGGAACTCTGAGCCGACGCGACGGCGACGAAATTTAGAAAACAGATTATAATCTGATATAAAACCCTCTACACACAAGCCCTAAAATCAGAGGAAATTACGTAAAGGTAGTGGGGAGGACATCGCACCATAAATCACCTATCATATGGTGCGATGTAGGGTCCTCCCAACTACTTATATGTCATTTCCTCTGATTTTAGGGCTCGTGTGTAGAGGGTTTAACATTAAGTTACCTCAGTCCGGCACTTTTCAATTGGTAGTAAGTCTTTGGCGCGGTAAGTTCATGGGTTCGTTTCCCATCTAGATATCCAATCTAATACCTATTTGTATGATAAGTTCAGATATTTATTAAGGACATGTCTTGGTTTTTCTATGTACTCGTATCATAAGCATATACCTATAAACATATACAACATGCCACATAACAGCACAGTGACACGCAGCTATTGGAACATGAAGAGTCCAAATCATTACCTAGCACTGCACTGCGCTCTTCACCCAGAGATCTAAGACGTTAACCTCTAAGCCCTGTAATTTCTCTAGAAAGATTGCCTTATTTGTCTATCTGTCTGTTTATCAAGTTTTGTCCAAATCTCTTCAGTTATTTTTACGTGAGAGAGTAACAAACATACAGACTGTCGCGTTTATAATATTAAGGATTTGGTCCAAATTAGAGAGAGAGATAGGATAGTTTTTGTTTCTATTAGAGGTATTTTTTAATTTATTTACTAATACGAACGTACATACCAATTACATGAGCCTTTCAGTAGCTAGATACAAATACAAATACAAAAATCTTTATTGCTGTTTGCAGGTAAGATAAGATGATACAAAACATTTAAATAATTGACCCATACAAACTGGCCTCTTCTTCTAGAGGCATGCAATATGTCTGGCAACGCAGTTTCCATTGGTCTGAATTTATACAATGATAATAATAGTCAGCTGATAGTCTTCTTCTTCTTTTTTCATTTTTAACTTTTAATCGGTTGTATCATATATGACATCTGATTCATCATGTATTAATTTCTGGCTTCTATCCTGGTGTGTTATGTTAGTGTGATATGTTTGATGAGTACAATTACGCCAACGTCTTGTGCTTCAGCAGGATGATGTTATGGACTTTGACAAGTGTGTGGTTTCTTGTAGAATCCAAGGTCTTGCAGTAGTAGCTCTTGCAGTTTAGCCGTGTGAGCAATTTTAAAGAATGTCATTATGTATAGAAAAATCAAAAAATAATAATCAAAAATAATGATAATAATAATTCAATTTGTATAAAATAAAACAATGTCAATGTGTGTAAAAGAATGTTAACATGTATAAAATTTAATATTTGTATACCTACTCAAAGAACTCTCACAATATATTATAGAGTAATCTGATTCAACCTGTCCGTTACAATATATTATCTGATCTAACATTAGTTAAATCTAAAGTTTCATAAATGCTAGAGCCCAAAAGGGATTGACAACAAACAAAAGATCAATTAACTTTGTAAAAGAAGGCTCAACTTCAGACTCCAGGAACAAGCCTTACTCAATCCTGGGTACAGCACCTGATTGGACTATTTTAATGGACACGTATGAAAAGCACTACAAAATCCCAGAGGATGTGGGTGTTTCATCATCCAGACAGGACATTTTCCTTTTTTCTAGAGCTACGAAACGCATAGTCCTTGTAGAACTTACCGTGGGAAACTAATATACCTAAAGATTACGCGATGAAACAAAATAAGTATTACGACTTCCTAAACGAATTAACAAAAAACGGCTATGTAGTTAGTTTACATGCTGTAGACGTGGGAGCGAGAGGTATACCAGCAAAATCTCTCTATAACCTGCTGAAAGACCTTGGCTCATCCGGAAGTGCAGTAAGTTCTATACTAGAACGAGTACCTAAAGCTGCACTAGTAGGCTCATATCAGATTTGGCTGGGCGAAAAACGAGTAGTGAAGGTGAGTATTGATGTACGTCAGAAAGGGGCCCCTTAAACCTACGCCCGAGTCACAAGTCTCGGGATCTACTCGGAATTTCTCTCTCTGCCACACGATGGACCCGGCACCCGCACGGGGAATCCATGGAATGCTAAGAGGATCGTCTCTCGTCTTTATATGACAGTACCTGGTTGACCGAGCTTTGCTCGGTTTTTTTTAAATTATATTTAGGCAGGTACGAATTACGTAGTGATGACTTACTTAGACCTACATAGATACGAATTAAATGCGTTTAAAAAAGGATCTAAGTATAAGATTATCTCAGAAAAAAAAGACCAAAAAGATAAGTCCAGAGTGTAACCATCAGGATTCGAACCAGGGCCTGTTGACTCCGAGGGCGAGCATATTCCGTCTGAGCCATTTAGACTTAAAGAATAATGGCGAAAAAAGTTATTGTATTCTAATGACATTGTAGGAGTTTTTCATTGCCTAAAAACGCGCATAAACTGGTGTTTAAAAAAATAAAACCTAGTTAGATCGATTTATCGTCCCTGAAACCCCCTGTATACATAATTTCATGAAAATCGTTCGAGCCGTTTTCGAGACTCAGATTATATATATATATATAATACCTACAAGAATTGGTCGTTTAAAGGTATAAGATATTCGAGCGAAGCTGAAACAGGCTAGTTATTTTGTTTCATCCAACTGCGGGACAGGTAAAATAAATAACTGCCTCCTGATTAAATAAGATCGAATATCGCATGCGTTATCACGGTTGCTAACTGAATATTGTCAGGTTCTTATTACTCAAACAGCAAGTGGTAGACCCAGGCGCGATCGGACGGGGGACATGCCCCCGCAAAATATCAAAAAAATGTACATAAGATCGAATAGTAGCTAATTTTTACAACGGGTAAACAGTAGGAATGGTTAGTACGACGGGTACGCATATGCGCTGAGGGAAATATACTCCGGTATGTACTCCTCAGCGCCCCGTATAAAGTCCCTAGAGCAGAGAAGATATAAGGGAGCGCAAATACCCAACACCCTACCAAACACCCTCTTTTTAGTTCACACTCAAGAGGAGAAGGAGACCCTGACAAACCAGGGTTATGGGTCAGGCACCGGGTCACGCATCCTTACCATCCATGAAGCTTAGGGACTAGGCAAACACTCGATGTCGAGTCGATTACTAGCGGAATCCCAACCGGTAGTCATCGGCTCTACAGACGAGCACTAGAATTAGATTTTGAATGTACCCAACTCCCTCCTATTTTCCTCTTCTTCTCCTTATCCAAGAAATGTGTAAAAAAATAAATATATTATTGTAATGACAAAGATCACGGACCCCGGAGTCTGCGGAGAGGCTAATTTAAAAAAAATAAAAAAAATCACAGGGGACATGACCCCCCCCTCCCCCAAATCGTATACGTTACATTAAAAATCTAAAAAAAAATCTATTAATACATAGACTCTTTTTTAACGCGGGAAAACAACTAGTATGGGAACTACGCTGGTAAAATCTTGGGGCGCTACTAGTAAAGTATTTTTTTGCTCGATTTATTGTATTTCTACTTGTGACCCAAATCTGAGGCTGCGTACTTGTGACCCCCTGCAAAATACGAGGCTGGGACCGCGCCTGGCCCTGGGCAAGATTTATTTTTAATCTTTATAGAGTTTATAGGTTTACACTGGACCGCCATCTCACCTCATGTTCAGACACGACAATGTAGTCTACGATGGAGCGTGCATTAACATAAATTGCTAGCAAGTTTTTCATCGGATACAATTCGGAGAGTTTGCACTGATCTGCATGATTTAAAACTACCTTGCCCTTTCTTCTATCGGATTTCTCGTATCTAAAAAAAAAAAGTGATATCGTTTAATGGTTGATGTTCCAAAACACGAACGAAGAGATTTGACTCCACATTTGTGATAAGAATGTCTAGGTTGTAGAATGCGTTGCCTGAGTGGGTTTTCCCCGATGGTTACAATATCTGTGTCTTCTCGCGACCACGGCGGTTGTAACGCTGCCGAAACGTCGAGGTATTTAAACAATGAATTAAATCGTGATTAAGCCCTTTACATTATAAACATTATGTGTTCAAATCGCGAAAGCTTAAAAACAATACAATATCTGTGTCTTCAAATCGAGAGTGAATCGGTTTCTTCTAGGTAAGCACGCTCCATCGTAGACCGCATCGGCGCTTAGCATCAGGCGAGACAGTGGTCAAGTGCGAACCTATAATTAAATTTGAATAAATTTTAAGACACCAAGATTGTAACCATCGGAAATAACCACACAGGTAACTAATTCCCTAGACTAGACGTTCTTATCTTGATTATTAAGTTAGGAATGTTACTTGGCCGATACGTCAGTCGAGTAACCTTCCCCAGTCTTCCAGTCCCTTTCCCCAGCCTCTACACGCACTGCTCAAGGGGGTGAGGAGCGCCTGTAGAAGTTTCCCAGCCCCGGCCGGGATTCGCCATCACACAACAAGATGCCACCGAGGCAAGTTGTTTAGTTATACCCAGAGTGCAGCAAATGAAGGTTCCCAAGCCTCTCATCCCATCTTCTGCAACCCTGCCGTAAAGAACTTCGTTTTAAATACAAGAACAAAATTAAAAATATTGATTTACCCCCCCCCCCCCCACCTCACATTTGTTATCTTTACAACATTCTACTTGTCAAGCCCTTTCATTTGATACCTAGATTGAGGTAGTTGTGAAAAAAGAAATGTATTTCGCCATTTTGTGGTAGCGGCCATCTTGGATTTGAAATTTGTCTTAGTGCAAAGTATTCTACTAGTTAAGCCTTTTCATTTTGTGGTGGCGGCCATCTTGGATTTGAATTTTTTTTATTGTGTATAGTATTCTACTAGTCAAGCCCTTTCATTTGATATCCATATTAAGGTAGGTTGTGAAGAAATATTTTGTCCGCCATTTTGTGGAGGCGGCTATCTTGAATCGATATTAACCATACATAGCTAAGAACATCCGCACGGATATTAACCTTCAAATAAAAAAACCGCATCGAAATCGGCTCATCCGTTTGAGCTCTACGTTGCCACAGACAGACACACACACAGACAGACAGACCTTTTTTTGGTCGGGGGTTAAAAATAACCAACCAATAAGTTTATAAGCAACCGTTCAGATTTGAAGGTTTTTTCAGCAAAACGATATTACTATTAGGTACTTACTCTAGCCGTACGTTCGCGACACACGTTCATTACCACAGGTCAAGCGTTGGTTAAACGAAATGTATTATTAACATATGGCTTCAGTAATTTAAATAATAGTATACATTAGTACTGAAATACGGCATTCAATGGTAATATTGTAACGAAATCCATTTAAATGTAATTATTGTCTACGCTATTGATTTTGAACGATCGAAGAAGCCATGACAGTCGAAAGAATCAAACAACCGAACTGAATTTACTACGTCCTTACTGAACATGTTTATGATGATACTTACTAACATAATCCCAACCTGTAGTGGTCGGCTTAACTTATGAAACCGCACTTTACTCTCCCGTATTTACTTTTCAAATCCCTAATCCAAAATATGTGTTAACAAGAACAAAATTAAAAAAAATGTTTAACCCCCGACTACCTTAGATTTGTTATCTGTACAACATTCTACTAGTCAAGCCCTTTCATTTGATACCCATATTAAGGGAGTTGTGATAAAACAAATGTAATTCACCATTTTGTGGTAGCGGCCATCTTGAATTTTAAATTTGTCAAAGTGCAAAGTATTCTACTAGTCAAGCCTTTTCGTTTGATACCCATATTGAGGTAGTAGTGAAAAAAAAAATATAATTCGGCATTTTGTGGTGGCGGCCATCTTAGATTTTAAATTTGTTATAGTGTACAGCATTCTTACTAGTCATGCCCTTTCATTTGATACCCATATTGAGGTAGGTTGTGAAGAAATATTTTGTCCGCCATCTTGTAGAGGCGGTCATCTCGAATCGATATTAACCAAACATAGCTAAGAACACCCGCACGGATATTAACTTTCAAATAAAAAAAACGCATCAAAATCGGCCCATCCGTTTGAGCTCTACGATGCCACAGTCAGACACACACACAGACAGACAGACAGACATCGACGTCAAACTTATAACCCCCTTTTTTTGGTCGGGGGTTAAAAAAAGAACCAAATTACAAAAATCATGGACTCCGGATTCTGTGGTATAACTAAATAAAGAAAAAACACTACACGATTTTTGTATGACGATATTGACTACACAGATTAGATACCCTGTTGATCGGCGATGACACAAATCTCACTTACATTCACAACTCACCAGCGTGGGCGCAGGACGAGGTAAAAAACCACGCTGTGATTAGCCGAATATCCGTGTGACGTGCACTGTTTTCCACGAATGATCGGAAAACGAGATAGAGTTATACAAACTTTAAAGGAGAGAGCAGGATGCAAAGAAAGACATCAATGGCTTCCCATTCTTTTAATGTTTGTTTTCGTTTTGTATATTGATGATGTTATGTTTCTTCTAATTATTGCATTAAATTACTTACTTGTGATATAATGTCCTTTGTAAAGCTGGATTCTGCTATTCTTTCTACTCCATTTCACTGAGCAGAAACCCATATTTTTTATTTTTACGGGATTTTTTGCCAGCACTCTTTCGTCGTCAATAGCCTGACTGACCGAACTCGCAACAGGTTTAGTGCAATAATGCTAATAAAACGCTAAGGAGGGGCAGTCGTACGATCGGTCTATCGGGTATATTGTCTTTGGTTGACTACATAGTAAAGGAACATTCTGTTGCCATCTTTGGTATGCCCTTACATTATATTATGTAAAACCCTCTACACACGAGCCCTAAATCAGCGAAAATTACGTAAAACTAGTGGGGAGGACCCTACACCGCACCAAAAATCATATGGTGCGATGTAGGCTCCTCCCCGCTATTTTTACGACATTTCCTCTGATTTTAAGACTCATGTGTGGAGCGTTAAATAACCACAAATACCTTAAAACAACACATGTTTGGGTTAAATACAGTGATGTTACCCGCGCAGTCCCTGTTCAAGTTATTTTCCCGTGATAAAAAGTACTCTATGTGCATTTCCCTACTATAATAATGTAACTTCCCAATTTCTACTCGATCCGTTCTGATGTTCCGATGTGGTCGAGCAACAACATCAAAAAAGTCAGAGCTTTGCATTACAAATAAATACAAATACAAAAAATACAAATACAAAAATCTTTATTGCTGTTTGCAGGTAAGATATGGTGATACAAAACATTTTAAAAATTGACCCATACAAACTGGCCTCTTCTTCTAGAGGCATGCAATATGTCTGGCAACGCAGTTTCCATTGGTCTGAATTTATACAATGATAATAATAGTCAGCTGATAAGGTCTTCTTTCATTTTTTTTTCATTTTGAACTTTTAATCGGTTGTATCATATTATATGTCATCTGATTCATCGTCTATTAATTTCTGGCTTCAATTTCTGGCATTAATAATATAACCTTATTTTAAATTTCTATAAGTATTAATTTTGCCCCGCTACTCAGCAGACAGTTTTCCACCTCCGTGTTGGAGTATAGTCGACGAGCTATGTAACAAGTTTTCTGCTTCCTTCAAGTACCTACCAAAATTTTAGTGCCAGCTCTCGGAATATTACGTGCGTTATCAGTTAACTGATTTTTAATTTCTTACTGATGTCAACTTGTCATCTAACTGAATTAGAAAAAAATCTGTAACACAAATATACTATAGACTCTAATACACGGTTATAGGTAATACTAATACGTCGTAAATAGTACGCTTCATTTTAAAAACTAGATTCTAGTACAAAATATTAGAACGAAAAAAGGCATTACGAAAGTTCCTATCTAGGATTACGCGTAAAGTGAATTTTACTCCATAAGATAAACTTAAGTAAGGTACTGTAGAGTTGTCGTGGTAGGACTCTTTATAGAGCCCGCTTGGGTAAGTACCACACCTTTGCCTGTTATCCTGCCGCCAAGCAGTAGTGTGCAAACATTACTGTGTTCTGTTTTGAAGGGCAATGTTTCCAGAGGTTTAACTGGGCTAAGATACAAAACACCTCATTTCTCCGAGTGATGAGCGCAGTGTGGTGCTAGGTAATGATTTGGACTCTTCGTGTTCCAATAGCTGCGTGTCACTGTGCTGTTATAGGCAGGCTTGTTGCTTATCATCAGGTAAATGTCCTGCTCGTCTTGTCACTCTATAAACTTTAAAAGTGTTCTATGTACCTAAGAGATGACTAGATAGCATTTATCGGAAAATACCATTGGGAAAAACGGTTAATTAATTCTTCAGTCTAGCTATTGTGTGCTTAGTAGAAGGCTTACATTAAAAAAATGTTGCCTAGATAATAGTTTGAGACAAGGACTTTCGGATCAATCGTTTAAAAACAATTTTAATTGCGTAAACTATTATGACGAAGTTGTATTATTCACTAATAATAATTTCAATCAAAATGTAATTTAAATGACTTATCATCAGATGTGAAGGAGTGAAACTCATAGACAACGACACTCTTTTTCGAAAATGATTTCAAACTCTTTGTTCCGAGACCTGCCAGCTTTTGAGTAGGTAAATGAGTATAGTAGGTATTTAAAACAAGCTGAAAACTTGGTACTATACCACTTCTGCCATACTGCCACTTCTGTTAGTTATACCCTAACCCGGAGGTGCAGAGTGCAGCCTTGGCTGGTGAGTATGAGTAGCGGAGCAAAATGAATATAAACATTTTAGAAAATTATCACTAAAAATAATAAAGTGGTCAAGTGCGAGTTAGACTCGCCCATGAAGGCTTCCGTAGCAGCAAGTAACATAATATAAACGTTCTTGTAGTTCGTTGTTACTTTAATCAGTGTTTTAACAATAGTCAATTTATGACGTATTAAAATAAAACTACTTACTAGATCTCATTCAAACCAATTATGATAGTTTATATGGTAACGTACACTTTACACATACACTTTTTTTAATTTTTGTCATTCTCTTATTTTAGAAGTTACAGGGGGGGCACACTTTTTACCACTTTGGAAGAGTGAATTCCCTCACGCAAACTATTCAGTTTAGAAAAAAAAAATGTTAGAAACCGCAGTATCATTTTTGATGACCTATCCATACATACCGCACACGTATGGTATAGATCAAAAAATTTTTTAGTGTCAGTTCTATGTATGGGACACCCCTAAACATTTTTGTTTTTTTCTATTTTTTGTATCAAAATCTTAATGCGGTTCACAGATTACATCTACTTACCAAGTTTCAATAGTATATAGCTCTTATAGTTTCGGAGAAAAGTGGCTGTGACATACGGACGGACATATTGCCATTGCATATTGCCATTTGGCTACGGAACCCTAAAAAATGGTAGTCATAGGGACTGCCGATAGAAGCGAAAACTTATAACTTACAATTTGATACCACCAAAGAGTTTACATATACAACGTATAGAGTTGGCACAAACGCTTTACACCGAAAGCACGGGTAACATCTTTCTTGCCTTGTCGCTCTTGTGGAAGTGTCATACTTTTGTCGCATCACTCTGTTGCCATAGAAAGTATGCACGTCATCTGCTTACGATTGACACAAAGGAACCGTGCGGAAAATCTAACTCTATACGTAGTACGGACTGGCCTCATGGCTTAGTGGGTAGTAACTCTGCCTGCGAAGCCAAGGGTAATGGGTTCGATTCCAACCCAGTGCAAATATTTGTGTGATGAATTCAAATATTTGCAATGTGTCTGGGTGTTTCTATGTATAATAAGTATGTATTTACAACTATATAAGTATTATGTCAGCTATCTGGCCGCCATATTACAAGCTTTGCTTAGTTTGGGGTCAGGTGGTGTTGTGTGTGAATTGTCCACCAATATTTATAATTTATTATTATTAGTACTTATATGTAAACTCTTTGGATAGCACATTTTGGAAACTACGAGGGTGAAACCGGAGATCGCTGCTAGTCTGAGATAAAAGCATTATCGTCTAAATAAGTTTTCTAAGCATGACCATCTAGCTATGGTTAGATGTGTAATGGACACATAACCACAGTAACACGCCATGGCCATCTAGAAATGCTGGCGCCTTTATTTTATTTATTTATTTTTTTATTTCTATTTTCACAACTAAAACGATTTACAAAAAACCAATTACATTAGTTGACAGGTTTTCATATGAAAATACATCTTAATATATATAAATCTCTTGTCACGATGTTTGTCCTCGATGGACTCCTAAACTACTTAACCGATTTTAATCAAATTTGCACACCGTGTGCTGTTTTATCCAACTTGAAAGATAGGATAGTTTTTATGTCGATTAATGGTCTTTATGTGACAATATCCGAGCGAAGTCGGAACGGGCCGCTAGTACATTATATTATCAAAGAAGGTACATAGCATTATATTTAACAATTTCGCCTTTCTAATTGGCCATGGCCATGACCCGAATTCACCCGAAGATTTCTTTCATTTATGAGCGTGACGCTTGAGCACAATACACAGCTCATGAAAAATTCAATGGGGGTGCGAAAGAAGTTTCACTTCAAAAAAAGTTTTTTTAAATGTTTTTTTTAATAAAGAGTGACGAGACGAGCAAGATGGTAAGCAACATGCCTTCCACATAACAGCACAGTGACACGCAGCTATTGGAACATGAAGAGCCCAAATCATTACCTAGCACTGCACTGCGCTCGTCACCCAGAGCTCAAAAATGTTATATCTCTAAGCCCTATAATATCTCTGGAAACATTGCCTTTCAAACCGGAACACAGTAATGTTTGCAAATTACTGCTTGGCGGTAGAATAACATGCAAAGGTGTGGTACTTCCCCAGGCGGACTCTGCTACCTGAATAGCCACTTCATCTGTATAGCCTACCTGTACACGTCATCAAGAGCCTTTCGACGTACCACAGTCGTTATGTCTGACCCTGTGTGTGTATAATTGACCTGCGTCGTATCAAACGTGCGACTAACACGGTGCCAGGCTTGCTCGAATAAACAAATTATCTGCAGGGGTACCCAACATTTCGTTCGGAACAGATTTCATCTATATTTTATACGATTTTAACTATAAAAAGATGGAGGTTCTTAGTACAGTTGTAGGTATGTTTTTTTGCACATATTTTTATAGTAAAACAAGCCAGATAACTATCGGAACATGAATAATCTACTCCATTATCTAATTTTGCACTGCGATCATCACCCAGGGATATAAGGTGATTTATCTCTACCCCTGTAATTTATCTATAAACATTGTCCTTTAAACCGGAACACAGTGAAATTTGCTCATTACTGCTAAAAGTTTAACCAAAACTAAATTATTATTTAAAGTTTTAATTTAATTTTCAATAAAGATTTCTTAATTAGTAAATAATTATTTATTGAAATATATATTTACTATCATATATTTATATATTTACTTGTAAACGTGTGTGCATTAACGTATTGTTACTATGACTAATAACTGCATACTTAGTACATATTGATTTGGACTCTTCATGTTTCAATAGCTGCGTGTCACTGTGCTGTTCTGCTGTTTTGGGCAGCCGTGTTGGTTACCATTAGGCACATGTCACGTCCTGTCACTTTATAGCTATACACACAACTAACGATGCTCCGAGGTTTTACCTGCGTATAGAATATAATAGAATATGCTATAGTGTATAAACTGTGTACAGAGTACAAGATATTACAATTTCTATGAGTTCCAACAGTTTTGTCCATTACGAACATACAATATTTTATTTGGCGTAGTTTATTACGTACCCGTTATTTTCCTATATTAAAAAGTAGCTTACGTGTCTAGTAAAAGTAGCTTATCCAGACTATAATAATTGTGTGTCCCAAATTTCAATCCGATCCGTTGAGGCGTTGTAGCATGATTGACCAACAAACATCCAAATTGTCGTATTTGTATAAAAAATACTATATACATTATATCTATGTACCTAATGTAAATTTCCAACAAATATAAGGTTGAGCATTCTAATAAAGAAGCACCTAACAGATTAATTAGGGGAGAGCACGGATCTCTGAAGTGCAAGCTTCAAGCTTAGTTCGGAGATTTGAAGCTCATCATCTTAATGTTAACAAACCACATATTTGTATCTACCTAAATTGGTGGATAATTCACACACAACACTATCTGACCCCAAACTAAGCAAAGCTTGTAATAGTGCGGCCAGATAGCTGATATAATACTTAGTACCTGGTTGACAGAGCTTTGCTCGGTTTTTTTAATGATATTTAGGCAGGTACCAATTACGTAGTGATGAAATATAATATAATAATAAAACAAAGTCGCATCAAGTACAACAGTTGTTAGTTTGTGCAGATGCATCGTATATAGAATTGTTTGTGTTTTTGTTAGAATATGTACTTATTTAGATACGAATTAAATGTGTTGATAAAGGGCTCCCAGTAAAAGATTTTCTCTGAAAAAAAGAACAAAAAGAAAATACCCGAGTGTAACCATCATCAGGATTCGAACCGGCTCATGTTGACTCCGAGGGTGAGCAAGTTCCGTCTGAGCCATTTAGACTTAACGAACAGTGGCTAAATAAGTTATCGTATTCTAATGACATTGTAGGAGTTTTTCATTGTCTAAAAACACGCATAAAATGATAATTTTAAAAAATAATACCTAGCTAGATCGATTTATCGTCCTCGAAATCTCCTGTATACATAATTTCATGAAAATTGTTCGAGCCGTTTCCGAGATTCAGATTATATATGTATATATGTACCCACAAGAATTGTTCGTTTAAAGGTATAAGATACATAGTTTTTTTTAATACATACTTATTATAAATAGAAATACCCAGACACAGTGTAAACATTTGAATTCATCACACAAATATTTGCACTGGGTGGGGAATCGAACCCACGACCTTCGGCGTCGCAGGCAGAGTTACTACCCACTAAGCCACGAGTATATAATATTCTACTTAACATTAAGTTCAGTTGTAATCTTCATAACTGGTGTAAATAAATTTATTTAATTTTAATATAGCTCATGGAAAGCCTTCGTTGACGATGACGACGTCAGTTCTATGATTTTTGTTCACCACCAAAAAAGGATCTACGCGCCTAAACACTAATTAGGCGTTTTTTTATTGTTAATTAAATCTATTACAAATTAAAAGAAAATTTTTACACAGCCCTTTTACAGCTGAAATTATTAATTATGTTATTGTTGTTATTTTAAATTATTATTAACTGTCAATGTAATTACCTACCTACAAATTTGTACCTACTTGACGAGTCTGCTGAGAAATACTCAGGATGTTTAGTTATAAATATTTTGTGGGTGTAACTAGTATTGATAATACATTTATTCTATTCTATTCTATTCTAAAAAAGTTTTCACTTCAAAACTACGAACCAAGAGTTGAGTACCCCTGCATTGTAAGAATATGGGTTTTCCTCAGAATGCTAAGTCAGTACTATTCTGAACGCTAAACCGAACTAACGCGCCAATTACATTTGATTAATAAAGTTATTATAAAATAATTATTAAATTCAGTGAAAGTTTCTAAGTGTTGAGAGAAATAATAACAAGGGTAAGTTATTATTATTATTATTTTTTAAATTGCGGTTTTTGTTGTCCTGTCAATAAATATCTAGGAAGTATCCCTAAAATGAAAAATATTTTCACCTTTTTTTAGTTATTATTGGTTAACACTTGACCGCTATCTCGACTGATGTTAAGCGACGATGCGGTCTACGATGGAGCGTGTTTACCTAGAAGAAACCGATTCACTCTCGATTTGAATATACCGAGATTGTAACTATAGAAAAAAACCCTCTCAGCTCTCAGGCAACTATATAAAAATATAGCCTAGACATTTCTTTAAAAAACTTTTTACTTTTTTCTTTTTCTTTAATTTTTACAGTAAAAAAATACAGTGAAAATATTACGCTAGCACAAACAATTCAATTTTTTTTAACTTTGTTTTCTTTTTAAAATAAAATTGGTTGTTATATTGCTATTTTGATCTGTTTGTGAGTTGTACTGATTCTAATGGGTATGTACATTATCTTACAAGAAAAATCCAAATTGCTGTATATATTGCTTCTTCATAATAACATTATAATTAATACTCGTACTATTATTTTAAAGTGGTTAAATTTTAGATGTAATACTTATTTTGTGGTGTTAAAGAAAAATAATGAGAGTAAGTATTTTCTATTTACTATTTTCTCTACTTCTTCTTTGCCCAACTGTAGTGAAACCGAAAATCGAATATCAATTTGTATGTCTGGATCTAATAATAGGAAATTATACCTCAATTAAAATATTGTTTAGTTTCATTTTGTATTATTCATTTTAAATTATAAATTTGTTCTAACAACTTTAAACCGATGTAGGGTGCCCAAAATACAGGCCTTGCCTAGTTTGGGGCCCGCTGTACCTCAATTTATCTGTATTCCTTGTCATGAAATGCAATTTGTAAATGTAACTGTACTTTATTTGGGAACAATACATTATTTTATTTTATTTATTTATTAAGTACATTGTTTCGATCCCCGCGCACACCATCATGAAAAACCGACACCATGAAGTTTGCTAATCAACATTTTAGTAAACTTTGTAACTAACTTCAAGCTAAATACTTCTTGTGTTGAAGATTCTATTCTCTGGCTGAAGTTAAACTTTGGCATGAGTAATAAAGAGCAGAATTATCAAAGAGTTTATATATACTACGTATAGAGTTAGATTTTCCGCACGGTTCCTTTGTGTCAATCGTAAGCAGATGACGTGTTCTATGGCAACAGAAATGCCGCGACAAAAGTATGACACTTCCACAAGAGCGACAAGGCAAGAAAGATGCTACCCGTGCTTTCGGTGTAAAGCGTTTGTGCCAACTCTATACACAGTAAATGTAAACTCTTTAAGAGTTATTAACTTCTTGCGTATGTAAGTAAGTACACTCCATTTTTTTGCCACATGATACACCTAGCATTAAATAAAAGTGGATTCAAATTACTTATACAATAATATATATATACTTATACTTATACAGTATTATAAATTACTGGATTCAAATTACTTATACAACAACAATACACTTAATTGAATGTTTTTGTCGGTTTGCATATTTATTTACCTATCATTTTTGCAAACTTCAAGAAGTTAAAACCTAATATATTTTTTGTCGATTCATGATATAATCAGCAATGAGCAATGCAATCAGCAAAGTAAACAATGGAATTCGCCGTCTAGTTATCATTGTGTGCGCCACTATCGGTTGTGCGTATACCTGAAGAACTTCGTAATGCTGTACTTTTTTCTTGTCAACATTTTCTAAATTTTCTGCTAAAAAAAAACCTTGTACCGTCAATAACGAATAAGTATATGAAACAAAGAATCATCCAATTTGGTGCAGTCATTCGAAAGTTATGAGTGGACGTACATTTGAAGACTAATCCATGCTTATTAATATTATATATGCGAAAGTAA
Source organism: Ectropis grisescens (assembly GCA_017562165.1). Lineage (NCBI taxonomy): Eukaryota > Metazoa > Arthropoda > Insecta > Lepidoptera > Geometridae > Ectropis > Ectropis grisescens. The sequence goes on from CM029796.1 coordinate 2,234,924, forward strand.
ATCTGTAGGTCTGTCTGTTTACCGTCGATACCACTAAACGGATTTTAATAAAAATTTGGTACATAGATAGAATAGATCCCGAGAAAGGAAAAACTGAGTGCAAATTGAAGAAATTCTTCTAATCCATTATTCCGCAACGCCATACAAAAATCATACGACAAGGAGAAATGATCAAGAGTTGGGATGCAACCCTTTCTCTTCAACTCACACTCAGTTGGACAGCTTACAAATGCATAGTCATAGAATAGATAATAAAGATAGAACGGACACTCCCAACCCCCCGTCAATTTCAAGCTTCCTCTCCCCTCAGGCCGTTTCGGATACGTTAGGAGCACTCAACGAAGGGCTGGTATCGAACATCTAATTCCTAACGAAATATCATCATGGTGGGTTGCTGTACTGTTTACGGCTGCCCGTCAAATAAACGGGACAAGAATAAAAGCTTTATTTAATTTCCTAAGGATAAAATAACGTAAGATTAGAAACTTTTAAATAACGTTGCTTTATAATAACGTAGTAATTTTTAACTCAAAGTTTGTAACTTACACACATTGAAATAATATTATTTACGTAGTAATAATTTCTCAAAGCTTACACAGCCAGTTTTGGGCACGGATTGATAATGCCTGGTGGAATAATTATAGTGACAGAATAAAGTTTCCTTCTTGGGTAAGTGTAAAATAATATGCGAATGTGTACCTACTAACAAAAATAGATATCTAGGTACCTATCGATCATCGGTTTCGTTTGATTTTACGCGGCAATACATACACACTTTTAATTAGAATAGTATAATTTGGCACCATTCTATTTATGTAACTCAACATTACAGCAAGTTTATAAACTACTTTACGTCACCAGGTGAACTCAAGGGACACAACTATTAAATAAAATAATTCAGTAGCCCTAGCGCTAACGCACACATTCACGCGTGTGTACGAACAACATCTGCGTAGTTGTGTGAAGAGTAGGTAGCTCCACAGCGGCGCTTGTATGGAGTTTTAGTGGAGTGTCCGGGGTGTGGCATAGTGCTGAATCTTATTATTTTATACCTTTCTATCATTCTATATAGGTCTCCTGGTGGCTCATATGATTCACTATAATATATATACATGATAATTTTGTTCACGGGCTGTAGACTGTAGTCTATAAGCTATGAGCCACCTCGACTAAGAATGGCAAAAACAATGTGGATTATAATCCTTTAAATGTAAACAACTAGAATACATGTATTTGACTTTGTATCAATAGAAATGTCACACCGTCCGTCATGGCAAATAAAAAATAGTAATTCAAAGTCTGTAAAGTAGGCTCACGAATGATACTTTGTACATAAATGTATAATGTTTTTGTTTACATATAGATAATTTATACAGGGTTATTGGTAATCAGTATGCATCGGTTTAAGGGCACGTTCTGTATGTTTCAACAAACTTTAGTTTAAACTCAATAGGTACATATCCCAAAAAAATAGTGTTTGCTGTCCTCTCTAAGACAGTTTACAATACAATACAAAACACTTTATTGGAACCACAAACAAAGTTGACAATAAGTAACATATACAATAACAAAAAACATAATGGACACAAAAAGCTATCTTATCGCTAAAAGCAATGTTTTTCAGATAACCTTTGATTTATAAGTAAACAAGATTTGTAATATATTGGGCAGTGGTGCGACTTTGAGTTCGACGCGATAAGACAAGCAAAATACAGTTTTTTTTATTTTGTGTGGAAAAATATATATGTTTTTTTTAAACTGTAGAACAAAAAAATCACTTATTTAATTCACTATACATCCCCTTAAAAGGTGTATCCTTTATGTGTGATTAAGTGTGATTCCCAATAACCCTGAACATACAAATTATCAATAGGAATTGACAATTGATAACATTCATAACTAGCGGTTCCGCCCGACTTCGCCCGTGGTACATAATATATAGTCGGTAGCAATCAGATATCAAATACAACGGTGAAAGAATTATTGAAATCGGTCCAGTAGTTCCTGAGATTAACTCGTTCAAACAAAAAAAACCTCTTCAGCTTCATTTTTGACTAGATGTCCGCTCCGGCTTCGCTCGTGGTAGGTACATTATATAGGATCGGGATCCCGTACATGTCCATCGGTGAAAGAATGACTGAAATCGGTTCAGTCATTCCTGCGAATATCGCTTTCAAACAAAAAACCTCTTCAGCTACCTGCTATGCCACCTGTCGGAAATTGGTCGTACCAACTCAGATTTAAAAAAACAAATTTGATTAGCAAAGGTTCAATGACGCAATCTTAGACACATGCTGTCATGTCAAAATACAGTTCGAAAACTCTCAAAACAGTTTTTGTTACATTCTTGATACATGCTCCGCTTCTATTGATAGTAGCGTTATGTTCTATAGCCTATAGCCTTCCTCGATAAATGGACTATCCAATAGAAAAATAATCTTTCAATTCGGACCAGTACTTCCCGAGATCCTAGCGTTCAAACAAACAAACTCTTCAGCTTTATAATATTAGTATAGATTACAAAAACCAATATTTATGTGTTGTATAAATAAGATTTGGAAAAACAAAAGAATTTCAACAATAATTAGATTTAAGTAATGCTAAAATAATATTAGTAGGTATAGATATTATGTAACTTAAGTTATTAAGCTACTAGCAAGGCCCCGCAGTTTGACCCACACTGTTCCCATCAGTTTTCCGTATTAAAAAGCCTAGTATATTCTAGGTTATAATAATCTATGTTCCAAATTTCATTCCTATCCGTTCACACGTTATGATGTGATTGAGCAATAAACATCCAAACATCTAAGCATCCTAACATTAAAATTAATTTTATTTAATTACAATGTTCCACAACAGGGCGACATCGTTTCATGGTTGATGTTCCAAAAACGCGAACGAAGAGATTTGACTCCACGTTTGTGATAAAAGAACGTCTAGGTTGTAGAATGCGTTGCCTGAGTGGGATTTTCCTGATGGTTTCAATCTTGGTGTCTTCAAATCGAGAGTGAATCGGATTTTCTAGGTAAGCACGCTCCATCGTAGACCGCATCGTCGCTTAACATCAGGCGAGATGGTGGTCAAGTACGAACCTATTATAGTAAAAAAAAAAAAAAAACTTACTCGTATTAATAGTAAGTATAATATAAAATTAACAGATTTTTTTTCTCATAAAACGACCGTGGGACTGAGAACTGGGATCGAGGATGTTATCGTCTGTTCATTAAATATAATAAAAATATACTATTAAATAAAGAATATAGTAGAATTTGCAGATATTTATGTAAATGTATTTTTCCTGCGCAAGATAATGTAAATATAAAACATTGTTTTTGAGCACCAACAAAAAACTTACGAAAATTACATTTTGAAATGGCATTTAATTTTAATTTAACGATTTACATGAATATTAATTATAGCAGGAATTATTATTTTTAAATTGAGAATTTTATAGCATAGAGTGATGAGAAGAGCAGGACATGTGCCTGATGGTAAGCAACATGCCTGCCACAAAACACTGACACGCAGCTGTTGGAACCGATTCAAAGTTAAAAATGAAAAAAGAAGAAGACTTTATCAACTGAGTATTATCACCTTATCTTACCTGCGAACAGCATTAAAAATTTTTGTATTTATATTTTGTATTTGAACATGAGGAGTCGATATCATGACTTAGCACCGCACTGCCCTCGTCACGCGTCAAGGTGCCTATCTCTAAGCCCAGAATGTATCTGGAAATATTGCCCTTCAAACCAGAACACAGTAATGTTTGCTCACTATTGCTTGGCGGTAGAATAACTGGCAAAGGTGTGGTACTTCCCCAGGCGGACTCTGCCAAGAGTTTAACCACTAGAAATTAAAGCCTTTTTAAGATTATACTATGTACAAAGGTATTTATGTATGATCAAGTTATACCTAATACATACATACCTCTATAATGAACATCTATTTAATAAAATCAATACAAAAAATTGAATTACATGCTTAGAAGCAAACTTGTTTTAAACCGGAAATGAGGGAGTTACTAGTTTTTAACTAAAAAAAACGGTCAAGTGTAAGTGGACCTCGAGTGGTAACGGTTCCGTATGATAACCGACAATGTATTTTTTGCATAATTAAAAAAATATTAACATAAACATATTAACTATTCTCTATGTAAACTATAAGCGTGCGAAATTTCAACTGTTCTATCCGTGCAATTTCCGTAATAATTATTTTTTACCGAAAAACACAAACCTGAAGTCGGTTTTTGTTTAATTTAAATATTTCTGATCCGAAATTTAATTTTAAAATTTTAAATTTCGACACTCGGCTAAATCTCATAAGACGCAATTTTTTAAGTATTAGGTAACTAAGCCGTAATCATTTCTACGAATACGATACGCCATAAATAAGAGGGTTTAACCCTCTACACACGAGCCCTAAAATCAGAGGAAATTACGTAAAACTAGTGGGGAGGACCCTTTATCACATTACAAATCACCAATCATATGGTTCGATGTAGGCGCCTCCCCACTACTTTTACGTCAAGTGGTCACATCGCTAAGTGGTCAAGAAAAATGTAAACAAATTTTAGTTTTTTGTTCATATTTCAATAATCACCACAACGATTTTGATAATATTTATTTGGGCCCTCTGAAGTATGTTCTAGCAATCAAAAAAAGAATCAACAAAATTGATTAGCATTTATTTATTATTTATATTAATTTATTATTATTCACAGCTATCGCGTAACATACACACAAAAAAAATACAACCTAATTGAGAACTTCCTCCTGTTTTGATGTTTATTGCTCAATCACGTCAACGTTTGAACGGTTCTGATTCAAATTTGGAACACAATTAGATTGTTATTCCGAGTATACATAGTCTGGAAAATGTTAAGGGTTGGCGTAGTCGGGAGAACGGTGGCTGCCGATCAGGGAATTCAAATTCCACACGCATTCCCTGTTTTTTTTCGAAGTCATGTGCTAACATAAAACGCTGAAGAAAAACATCGAGAGGCAACCGATACGTACCTAGAATCTTTCAACGGTATCCACCAACCCACACTGAGCCTTGACAGCGAGAGAAGGCCCGAGTCATTACAGTAACGCAGACGCAGTAACGCAGTTTCTTGAAGTGTCACCCGGCAAACCAATTTATAAGACGTTGTCACGTCAAAAATCAATTACTAAAAAAGTCGATCATGACATGAATTATATTACCACACCTAATCAGGGTCATTATGGAAAACTATCACATGTGTGTTTAAGTAAGACCAACAAATGTATACTATTATGTATGTTAGAAATAAAATTATTGAACATTGAAATGTAAATAACCGAAATTATAAAAGTCATCGACCCCGGAGTCCGTGAAGTTGCTAATTCAAATAAAAACAGGTATTTTATTATGAAAGACGATTTTAATATGAAAGTTACGGCTGGTCTAGTCGGGAGAACGGCAACTGCCGATCCGGAGCCCCGGGTTCAAATCTCACGCGCACCACTGTCTTTTCGAAGTCATGTGCATAATATACATAACTTAAAAAAGGTGAGAAACCAGAACAGAATCTTTCGAGGTCATGTGTCATCCGCTAAACCACAAGCATGGTGGTGTGGCTTTGACTCTCTCCTTGTGAGAGTCCTGAGTCCCAGCAGTGGGGACATTTAGTGGGCTGTTTGTGAGCTATATATTCAAATTCGCACTTCGGTTGTAAATCACACGAAAGTCAGTAGGCTACCACGGTTTCAATCAATGGCTAAAAAAATAATAATATAAACTTTACTTTCCTTAAAAAACGACTCTTCTTGAAAATAATAAAAAATATAATAAAATAGCAGATTTTAGCAAACAAGTTCCTAAACCAGCTTTATCTTGTCCTAAAGTATGATAGTTGCGAGTTTTAGGGTTCCGTACAAAATTTAAATGTAGTGGCTAAAACGCCGGAATCACCTTGGATTCGAGTAGATTCGAATCCGGCCTTTGCCCACTAAATGTTCCCACTGCTGGGACTCAGGGCTCTCACAAGGAGAGAGTCAAAGCCACACCACCATGCTTGTGGTTTAGCGGATGACACATGACCTCGAAAGATTCTGGGAGCATGTCGGTTTCCTCTCGATGTTTCTCACGTTTTTTAAGTTATCTATATTACGCACATGACTTCGAAAAGACAGTGGTGCGCGTGAGATTTGAACCCGGGGCTCCGGATAGGAAGTTGCCGTTCTCCCGGCTATACCAGCCGTAACTTTCATATTAAAATCGTCTTTCAAAATAAAATACCTGTTTTTATTTGAATTAGCCACTTCACGGACTCCGGGGCCGATGACTTTTATAATTTCGGTTATTTACATTTCAATGTTCAATAATTTTATTTCTAACATACATAATAATATACATTTGTTGGTCTTACTTAAACATACATGTGATAGTTTTCCATAATGACCCTGATTAGGTGTGGTAATATAATTCATGTCATGATCGACTTTTTTAGTAATTGATTTTTGACGTGACAACGTCTTATAAATTGGTTTGCCGGGTGACACTTCAAGAAACTGCGTTACGCTCCGCTCACGTTATGCGCTCACAACGAGAGCGAGTGAGAGGCACGCGTCCCTTCCACTCGGGCATGGTTAGCCCGCCTAAGAGCGAGAGAGACAGACATAAATAGTGAAAGGCACGCGTCCCTTCCGTAAAATTATTTTACCACTCAAAGTCGTTGCCACGTAAAACTTTTGCCCGTATACCGACTTTACAGGCAACCAATTTTTCTTCTAATGTGTAGTAAGCTTTTACAAGTAACTAATATGTTTGTAACGTTTTGATACCATCTTTGTCAGAATTTATTTCATTCAGTTTTTAGGGCAATTTGTTATATATTTTTACTGACATTGAATCTGCCATGTTAATTTTGAACACGGCAGATTTAGATTTTGTTTGTGATTTGCTTTAGTAGGGTAAATTCGTCTGTCTATCAGTTTTGTGAAAAATTGCGGATTTTTACGTACAAATTTACAGTGTTCCAAGATGTACACGGAAACAATCAACTTTTAACATTTCTCAAAATATTTTTTATTGAACTGCGCTATGTTAATATTTGGGAGTTTAATGTTTGCCAGGATCTGGAAATAAATATTCTTGATAGCAAAAATATCACTAGCAATGACACTGTTTCCCCACAGGTTATTCCAAAAAGAGCCAGGAGGAAGCATATAAATAGTAGCCTGAAGCAGTAGTTAAGTCAGTCGCCTTTCTCAGTTTCCTAAGGGCATAAGACTTGGATTAGGAGAAGAAATGAAAAATAGGTGGGAGCAGGAAACATTTACTTTTCAACGATGCTTACATACTAGTTGGGATTCGTCTGTTGAGATGACCACTAAAGGTCGGCACTCCGCTAGAAATTGTCTCGATATCGTCATTTGTTATTTCGTAAGCCACTTCCTCCTGACTCAGAACCTCTACCACGTCTGCGTTTCTATCCTTGATGGCCATCTGTAAGATGTAGGTACTCTATGATGGTCTCCGGTGGTGCAGCCAACACTTGCTATCCGAAGCGACCGAGGGCGCCGTTGGTAAGTAGCTCAGTAGTACGATATTATGAAAAGTAGATGCTTAATTTCCGAAATGTATCCCATAGAATTTTTTTTTGTGAAAAAACAAAAGCCGATTTCAATTTCAAATTAATATCACACATTGACTAATTTTCATAATTTTTATTACATCAACTAACTAGACTGTTCCTATGAAACAGCAAAGTAATTACCTAGTAATAATAGATTTATATTGCTCTTTTAGAAACTGCTACATCTATTTCGATAAAACTTATATGACAACCTCTCACCTATGATCTACCAAACCAAATAAAGAACCATCAAAATCGACTGACAATAACAGGCATGATGACTGATTTTTTATTTAATGTGCCATCAAAAGGCAACGCAATAACTGATACATAGGTGAAATAATTACTTTGTTATCTTAAAAACTTCCCGTGATATCACGATTTTAAAATCACAATTTTGGACTCTCCCAAAAACGCTTCATACAAAAACACTACAGAAGCGTGACGTCACACTGTCGTATTTTCTACGCGTCGCGCGTAAAGTTTGTATGGTAGCTATATTAAATATTGAGTTTAGGAAACTGATTTCATAACAAAAGTCACTTGATATTGAATGGGCTATCCAATGGTATACATTTTCTAATAATTTCGAACTTTTAAAATGGACTTGTCCATTCAGCCTTCAATCATCATAAAAAAGTTAAACTAAAAAATATCAAAATTAAAATCTGTACGTATTTTATTCTACCTAATTACTGTCATTATATCAAGTCATTTAATATAATTGCAGGACCTGTCGTCACGCCTATTGGCGCCTATTGAGCTATCTCGTAACATATATACATAAAACATACAATCAAATTTAGCCCCTAGTTTTTTACCCGACGGAAGAAGAAAGGTTCAAGAAGGTGCAAGAAGGGGTCTGTTTTTGTAGTCTGTTATAAAGACCTACTACAAAGAAACTAAGGGAAGTGTTCAAAACTGTTGTTCACAAGCGCAATTTATTTAAATTAACAAACATAATTTCTTTAAATAAAACTCATTTATTAAAAGTCTTTTTTTAGATTTATCCTCAACCCACTTCCTTGATACATATCTCGACATCTTGAGAATGCGCGCTCTTTTGTGCTTACCTTGTAAGTAAATATTTTATATAGTTACAGCTTCGCAAAAAAGACTAGAAAGATAATACACAAAAGAATCGCCACGATAAAAATACTTTTATTAATAAGAATTAATTCACTCAGAAAAACGAACCAAGACTACAATTTCAAAATAAAACTCACACATTTCAATTATTTTAGTAGAATTAATAATAAACTAAAATATCATTGATATAATTATGTGTAGTTATTATTGGTGTTACAAAACCGCTGCACTGTTTTCGATAAAATTTATATGGGACTATTCAGAGAGTGTGATCCTTTCGAACAAAAAAGTTTTATACGTTTTTAAACATCAGGGAACTCCCATTCAGGCAACGCATTCCACAGCCTAGATGTTCTTACAAAGTGTAGTTAAATAACCCCTGAATTTTTGCATTGTACGAGTAACTATATCAATTTGCTTGTCTTGTATAGTGGCCGGTAAACAAGTTGAGCCAATGAAGTTAGGTGCGCATGGCTGCGCAGAAACGTTTTTAAGGTCTCTTTGGTGGAAGTGCACATGCGCGAACTATCCCCTTGCTAACTTCATTTGGGTTATGTTTGTTTTTTTAATTTTAATAGGTTTGCACTTGACCGCCATCTCGCCTGATGTTAAGCGACGATGCGGTCTACGATGGAGCGTGTTTACCTAGAAGAAACCGATTCACTCTCGATTTGAAGACACCTAGATTATAACTATCGGGAAAAACCCACTCAGGCAACTCGTTCCACAGCCTAGACGTTCTTACCACAAACGTAGAGTCAAACCTCTTTGTCCGTGTCTTTGGAATATCCACCATGAAACGGTGCCGCTTCTTCGAGTTACGAGAAGTACGATAGTAAAAAGGGCAAGGTTGCCATCCGTCCGGGTTTCCCCGGGTTAGTCCTAGTTTGGACGGCGTCCGGGCAGTGTCCGGGCAGTGTCCGGGCCGGATTTCAACTTCATCTCAATGTAAGAAGAGATAATAACATTTTTTTACACATGTTGTGCAAAAAAAGTTGACATGTCCGGGTTTTGGGCTCTATAATCTGAAAAATCCGGGGTTTTCACGAATCTTGTCCTGGTTCCCAAACTTTAGAGATGTCAACCCTAATTTGGGTCAACTTGTTTGCCGGCAACTAGGTATACCCTGGGGGGATAAATTACAAATATTCTGTAGTCTACGTATCAAATAATATTCATATAGGCACCAATTGAATAATACTAAGATATTTAGTACTGTAATTTGTTTAATTGTGGAACATACTTACTATTTACTATGTTCACTAGCAGCGCCCCACGATTTTACTTACCATTTCCGTTATTTTCGTAGAATATAAAGTACCTATATGCTTTTCCAGCATCCATTTTTTTATTTATTACAACTAAAACGATTTACATAAAACCATTTACATTAGTTGACTTTTCATAAGAAAATACATTATATTATCAAAGAAGGTTTAACAATGTTGAAAATCCAACAAGTTAAATTATTATAAGTAAGCGTCAAGTCTTATAATTATTGGACCTCAAGGTCATGTCAAAAATGTCACAGCAAAAATTAAAATAAATTAAATTTACATGTCAGTTATACAAATGTGTAAAAAATAAACAATGTCACATTTATAAAACATTCAAATACATTCAAACTGTATTCTAAATTTGAATCCAATCCGTTATGGCGTTCGAAGGAGGAACAAAGATTCTTTCGGATTTCTTGAAAAAATCTTCTAAAAATCTTGAAAGTATGATTTGGAAGGTATTGTACAGCTTAAAATCTATAGAAAAACGTGTGTCATATTTTCGAGTGTCCACAGTCCACAACTACGTCATAGACATAGACGTAAAGACTCTAAGCAAATGTGAACTCTACACTCTATGGAAATATGTTTATCTTTCATCAAGGTTTGTCAACTTTTTGATCTCCTAAGTAGCCTATAAATTATTATTCTGTACTGGCAACTCTTCTTGGCTTTACCCACATTGTGTTCCCGGTATAAAAATTATACTATGTGCAATTGCATTGCTAGACAATTGTGTTTTGACTTTGACAAATCCTTTTTACAGCTGTATTGACGAGGCCCTTCTACAGGTGCTTTATTCATATTTGACATTGTTATTTTATCTTATTATGCACTCTTTGACTCTTTGCCCTTTTTGTAAATGACATTAGGTACTTGGACATTACCAAGTGTTCTAAAATTGATTTTTTAAATGTTAGAACCGTATAGGTATACCTAATTTCATCATGGACCACATCGCCACCTATCTAACATCACGCGAAGCGAGATGGCGTAGGGTAAGTGTACCAGTGAATGAAACCTTAAGAAATTTATCAACTTCAAAAATGGATAAAAAATACAATTTCAGTATTCTAATATTCTAACGTCTACCATGGTGACCTCAAATTATTCAAGATTTATTAAAACAATTGTTCTGAGCTGTAGTTACCACAATTGTTACAATATTTGATAAAATATCCGAAAATACCCTAAAACACCAGTGAATGAACGACATTTTCCAGTAAATGAACTCAATGAAACCCAGTAAATGAACACAAATATTGTATTTATTAAAGTTTAAAAAATACCTGTATCACAGACATTTAACAGTTTATAATACAAATTTTCCAATTTGTATTATTAAAACTACTAGTTTAAGATAAAAATAACTAGAAACAAACTTAAAGTACCTATGAAAACAGTCAGTTTGAGTCTTCAAAAATTTACAAAAAAAAAAAAAAAAAAAAAAAAAAAAAAAAAATTTTTCACTTACCACCTAGTTCCTACTCTATGTCTTTAAAACTTACATGGGTAAAAGAGATTGTTCCTCGTCTTAAGCAATTTGGTTTACCCAAAATACGTACAACGTCAGAAATATGTAATTCGGAAATATCTGGGACTTGGGGCTTTACGAAGCTAATAATATTTTCAACAACTTTCTTCTTTCTTAAAAACTCTATTTTATATTTTAGTTTTTCGTCGTCAATCATCAGATTTTTTTCAACAAAACAACGCATTGTCTTCTCAGTCATGAAATGCACATTAACATTTTTTGCTACAAATTATACATTTTTGTGATGGATGATTCTCGCTGGAGACAGATGTTGAAGAGTACATTTCCTTGTCGTTATTTTGCGATGTTTGAGCAGTCCTCCTTTTTTATCGTGATTGTAATGGTGTGATGTTTTTTCCTGCAAATGTTTCTTCTTCTGTTGAATTCCACGTCTAATTTAAATTTTTGCTTCTCGTTCCTTCTTCTTATTTTGAATGCTTTCTTTCTTCTTTTTCTTTTCTATATCTAGTTTTTCTAGGTAGTCTTTAAATTTCCGTCCTGTTATTCCGATTGGCATGGATTCTTTCTTTATTGATTTTTCTTTTTGGTTTGTATTTTAAGGTAGTCGTCAAGTTCGAGTCAAAAGAGCACTTAATGTATCTAAACTTTTATCGCCCAAGGCACTACCGACACCTTTTACCTGTTGAAAAATAGTTTTGGATGTTTCAGCAGCATCATGTATGAAGGGGGATCTATCGAAACCGATTTATCTTTGGAATTTATAATAGAGGTACTTTCAGAGGAAATCTCTTCGACATTCCGACATTGGGCTCATTTTTCGTTGCCATGGAACTTTATTGTTGATTTTGTTGTATAGTGTTGACTTTGGTATGTTATATACTTTGCTTGCCTTATCTAGTTTTACCTCCAGTGTCTCTTGGATTTGCAGAAATCTAGTATATGACATTTTTATGGGGTCCATCATACGGGTCTAAAAGAGTAGAAAACTAATTCTATAAATATAATATAAAGGTCCGTATGTCGACTCAGCATGATGGGCCATCGGCTCACTATGATGATAGGTACATAATACTATACATTTTTACCATATTAAAGTAAAATTAGAATCCGTTAATTCATTGATTCAATAAAAGTTAAAATACCAATAATTGAACAGTCAGTTTTTTCATAGTCCATTCACTGGGTTTTAAAAACCAATGAATGAACACCTATGTTCCAATACTAGCCAATAGATTTGATATCATTTTTGGAACGTAATATGTAAAAACGATTTTAAAACCATCAGCCGAAATGGGTTTACATTAAAAAAATTAAAATATGCAATGTCCCAGTGAATGAACGGCCGTTCATTCAGTAGAATTTTTGCAATTTCTTGAGCTAGTGCATGAACACGTGTTTTATTCAAAATTTAGTTACAAAACTGAATAAAATTGTATACAAGTGCAAGCATTGATTCATATATAACCTTTATTTTAGTAAAAATCACAGTAAAATCTTTAAATATGCCTACAAATCTACGATAAGAATAGCAAAGTCTTACCTGGCTCCTAAATTCTTGTTCATATAAAACATTTCTTCCTACCTCATGTGAACTTTACATAGACACTATTTTGCAAGTGAGCTATTAATTTCATCAGAATTAATATTTCCATTTTCGAAATAGTGTTACCAACGAAAAACATGAAAATATTTATGGTAGAAATGCTTAATTTTCTTATTTTTGGGGAAAAAATACATTTCTTTCATTCACTGGGGTGTGTTCATTCACTGGTACACTTACCCTACAAATCAAATTGTTTTAAAAAATGTGAGACCTTGGGAATGTGTATGTTTTGAATTGTTGTGAATGTAAATGTTTGGGATAGAATGGCTTAGTATTTGCAGACTAACAGCGCCCCGCGATTTCACCTGCGTAGTTCACGATTCCGTTATAATATCTAAATTAAAATTGCCTATGTGTTATTCCAGACCATTATCTATCTGTGTACCAAATTTCGTGGAAATCCCTTCAGTAGCTTTTGCGTGAAAGAGCAACAAACATCCATAAGTAGATTCTTTTTAGTAGGATAACCGTTTGACATGACTAATTCGGTGGCTCTTCTCACTGGCGTTACCGGTCCGGGCGCGACGTATGTATTCTCGGATACGTCGATAATCGTAACACGGGTACTCAACATGAGTTGCTAACCGCTAAACTGGAAAGCAGCCTGACCAGTTTAGATTTTATAAATTTTAACATTCTTTGACACTCGAAGGTTTTTATACCCATCGATTTAAATCGATGGATATTCCCTCCCAAGCTTCAGGCACACGGAATTATGTTATCGTTAGGAAAAGCTCACTCTTTCCGTTCTAGTCGGTTGCAGGAAGCGGTGAACGTCGGACGTTTTCACCTATCACTATCCGTTGTCAACGACCAAAATTACCATATTTTATATTTTTACGGTTTTTTTGCCAGCACTCTTTCGTCGGAATCAAAAGCCTGACTGACCGAACTCGCATCAGGTTTAGTGCAATTATGCTAATAAAACGCTAAGGAGGGGCAGTCGTACGATCAGTCAAATGGGTATATTGTCTTTGATAATACGGCACCTGTAACGCGAAATCACAAGATTACACCTGACCAAAAAGTGTTTAACGCGTATATGTCCCTCTCTGCAGCTCCGCCCCCGCTCCGACGGTACACCGTTACTTCGCTACATTAGCATGTTTATGACGCAACCTAAAAGAGTTAAATCTAAGAACCTAAAAATGACGTTATTACTTTAAAACAACCCGTCAATTGATTTTACTAAAATTCGAAAATATATCTGTAAAAATACTTTTAAAATAATTAAAGTTAGCTTGATTAGATTCGCGAAATTGAGGAAATGATGTACTAACTCAAATCGAGTTTTAACAAGGTCTTCTAATGCGTTTATATCATAAATTATAGAACAACTAGTGGTTTTTTATATAGTTGTTAAGAAGTTGATAATCTTCCGGCTTATGTAACGTAGAACCGCAGTGTAAACAAAACTAAATAAAACACTAAATTGTATAAAAATTATGATTGGCCTTTTTTTTTTTTTAAATAAACAGTGACGAGACGGTCAGGACATGTGCCTGATGGTAAGCAACATGCCTGACACATAACAGCACAGTGGCACGCAGCTATTGGAACATGAAGAGTCCAAATCATTACCTAGCACTGCACTGCGCTCGTCACCTAGAGATCTAAGATCTTATATCTCTAAGCCCTGTAATTTCTCTTCAAACCGGAACACAGTAACATTTGCACATTACTGCTTGGCGGTAATGTACAAATGTTAATGTACGGCCTTGTGGCTTATTTGGTAGTAAGTAGTACGTAAGCCTGCGTGCAAAGCCGAGGTTTTGATTTTCTCATCCAGTGCAAATATTTGTGTGATGAATACAAGTTCTAGCTCTGTCTCTGGATGTTTCTACTAGTATCTAGTATGTATAATACGTATACAATAGGCATGTCGACTCCTTTTTTTATTTAATGTGCCATCAAAAGGCTACTCTATAACTGAAACATAGGTGAAAGAATTACTTTGTTATCTTAAAAACTTCCCGTGATATCACGATTTTAAAATCACAATTTTGGACTCTCCCAAAAACGCTTCACACAAATCACTACAGAAACGTGACGTCACACTGTCGTATTTTCTATGCGTCGCGCGTAAAGTTTGTATGGTAGCTATATTAAATATTGCGTTTAGGAAACTGGTTTCATAACAAAAGTAACTTGAAATTGAATGGGTTATCCAATGGTAAATACATTTTCTAATAATTTCGTACTTTTAAAATGAACTTGCTCATCAAGCTTTGAATGATCATAAAGTAAATTAAACTAAAAATATCAAAATTTAAGTTTTTACATATTTTATTCCATTTCAATACTGTCATTATAGCAAATAATTGCAGGACCTGTCGTCACGCCTATTATTACATCAGCTATCTGCATCGCATAGTGCAAACTTTGCTTAGTTCGGGTTCAGATGGTGTTGTGTATGTTGTTGAAGTATCCCACAATATTTTTTTTATTAAAGAAAAACTACTTTATTGGACTCTGGCAAAACCTTGAACCTTCTTCGATCGACAACCTCAAGACACCATACAATCCAACTAAATCAAATATCTACAGACCGTTCATCATAAGTTGTCCCCTGCCTTTTCATTATAAGTTGGTAGCGTACAGTGTTGCCAACAATGTATGTAGCATTTACCTTCACTATGTGTACCTATATACCCATATTAGTGATTGCCAGGACCTTTATTTAAAAATATTTTTTATATTATTTTTCTCTGCACCCACCACAGATTACTAAGATTTACTTGCTCATTTTTAACACTACTGCAAGATTTGTACGGTTGTGAATGTTTTAATTATTATGTAATTTGTGTATGTTTGAGTTCTTGTTGCTCAATCACACACGCACTTTTTTCACACCTACTTTTGATCCCGCGAAAATAAAAGGAACGAAAACTACACGGGTAAAACCGCAGGGCATTCTGCTGGTAATTCGTATTAGTATTTTTAATTAAGGTGATGTTTGTTGGACAAAGGATTGAAAATGCCCTTGCCGTAACCCGTAACACGTAGTAACTAAGAAAATATTGTACCACCATGTTCTTTCATGTTCTTCATTTATATTGACCAGAAATGAAACTACACAAACATGGTCATACGAAATGTCAGTCGTTTTCGATAGTGGCGACGTGTTTGCTAGATTGATTTGTGCTTTAGTTGGTATTTCGTTTATTTGACCATAATTATCATTTACCATTGGCTAATAACACATGTTTACGTAAATTCAACATTCCAATCTGTTGTATGGAGTAGGTACTACTGTTCGCATCTTTGGGACGGATCGGGTAAGTATCAGCTGGAGGCTCTGGAATCTATTTATTTATTTATTCAATGAGCAAACAAAACAGGATGTAATAAACACAAACTATAACATAAGAGTATACTGTAAAGAACTGTATTACATTCAAAACTATGTGGGCCTAGAAACGATTTTTGTTAAAATGCAGTGGTTTGATAATTAAATTATTAAATTAGAGTAGATAGGTAATACATAAAGAAAATTAGGCGAACAGATTTGAACTTAAAACTAACATGCTTTAAAACAGTAGATAAAAATAAGATACCTAGTTCATAAACCTTGTGAAACAACTAACTAGACACATTTCAAATTTAGAAGAAAGAAAGAAAACTTTACAAAACACAATGAAGGTTAAAACACAATAAAAGACAAAATCTTAAACATCGCCCCAAAGTTGCAAGTTTATTCGTGTTTATCGGTTTTAGGATACATTTCGGAGAGTGTACTGCAGATCTGTATGATTTAATAACATTTGCTCGTTCTATCATGTTTCATGGTTGATGTTCCAAAGAATGGAGTGAACAGGAATCACAATTTTTTTAACCAATTTAAAAAAAGGATGAGGTTCTCAATTCGCTGGTGTTTAAAATTACGCGATAGCTCCGCCGATTGTGAATAGATTTTGACCGTTTTTCCTTTGTTTGGTAGATCACAGTTCAGAGCTGGTCCATGGTAAATTTTATCAAAATCGGTGGGGTGGTTTTTGAAATGTGAACAAAAAAACTAAATTTTGCTTTCATGGAGTCGCTTTCACGTTTCAGTGATAGAGCCTTTTGTGCCCAAAATGTTTTGATGTTATGTTTAATCATTGTTCTTGTAATATTTTTGTGGTATAATAAATCGTATCGTATCGTATTGTATTGTATTCTTATGAAATTTGGTCCAGTGTGTAGATTTAATTTTAAAGTCTGTTGTTTTTTTGGAGACTATAAATTATCGTAAAAACGATATTTAAACTGTGAAATTCGTTGCCAATGTGGGTATTTCTGGGTAACTATAATCTAGGTATTTTCAACTCCTGAGAGAATTAGTTTCTTCTGTACTTTAAACCTAACTTTACTTTAAACTCCTCCTTTTTTGAAGTCCGTTTAAAAGGTTTATGCTATCACTGCTTGAAATGATATCATGATTCTTTCGGCTTAAAACATATTTAATTTGTATCCTTGTACATGAAACACACCGACATCACTCGTTGCATTTTATATTAGGGGCTTTATTCACAAATACCTACATAATAACTCTGTTAGACATTAGTAACGCCGTCAACTTCGACATCTTACTAACTTTACTACGTTCGAACAACATAGATATCTCCACCAGTAATCGAGTGGTTTCATAGTTCCTTACAAGGACGCCGACAGCGTATTCGTCCGGAAGAAACCTTTTCTTCCTGGTGTAATGCAACAGCTGGTGTTCCACAAGGCGGTGTGCTATCTCCTCTCCTCTTTGCGATTTTCATTAATTCTTAATAGAATAAACGCTTTATAAAATAAGATTTAGATCAATATTTCTACCAAAATGTTCGTAATCAAATTGCCTATCCGTTGTAGGTACAAAATCTTAATAATGGGACATTTTCGAGAGTATTTTATGGTTTCGTTGTGAGGAGATTATTTAAACAATACATTAATTAACAAAAAAAGAAACTACCATTTTGAAGTCAAGAAATTGTGGAAATTTAATGTATTTTTTACTAGTTGATATTTGTTTTGGCTAATGAGGAGATAGCTCTGAAAATTGTTCAAAAATCTCGTATTGCTGGGGGACGCGCCTTAAGGGTCAGTTCACACCGAGACGCGACGCGACGCGACGCTGCGCGCACATTTTTCATAGAGCGACTCAGAATATACCTTATTCACTACACGAAAAGATACACATTACATTGTGAGAATTCAGATTACGTTGCACCACGCAGCACTGCGCCTCGAGGTGCCTCGCGGCGTAGCGCGACGTATCGTGACGCAGCGGTGCATCGCCGGTACGCGCGGCGTGCAAGAGCGGTGCTGCGTCTCACGGTGCCGCGCGACGCCGCGAGGCGCAGCCTGAGGCCGCTGTGGCGACTTCTCTACTATTTCCGTTCAGACTTCGTTTAGAATTGATGCAGTTCGGTCGAGTGCTCGATTGAAAATATAATGATAGACTGGGATCTTGTTATAATCGGACTTCTTGCAGAAGAGGAAGAGGAAGAAGTTTACAAAAATAAAATTAAAAAAGAAGACATCACACAGGCGCGGGCGGGGCCGCGCGGCGCCCGCGGCTAGTAGATACGTTCCGCTGCGCCTCGCGGCATCTCGCTGCGCAGCGAGGCGTCGTCCTACTACGATTTTAAGATGCGCCTCGCGACGTTGCGATGCGTCTCGCGACGACGCGCGACGTAGCGCGAAATCATTGGCCTCTTTGAGTATCGTCGCGTCGCGTCGCGTCTCGGTGTGAATTGACCCTAAGTCTGCGTTTTGGTTGGTATAAGATGGTGGTAGGTAATCAAGCCCAGCTCGCTGTCAGCGGCCGCGCCGTGTGTGGCTTCGTCGCTCGTTGGACATTATCAGGCGACCTCTCCATTGTTACATATTATGTTATTGCACGCATTGTTTCTTCTTCATCTTTATTGTTTCCTGGTGGATATTCCAAAGACACGGACAAAGAGGTTTGACTCTACGTTTGTGATACGTCTAGGCTGTGGAATGAGTTGCCTGAGTGGGGTTTTCCCGATAGTTATAACCTTGGTGTCTTCAAATCGAGAGTGAATCGGTTTCTTCTAGGTAAACATGCTCCATCGTAGACCGCATCGTCGCTTAACATCAGGCGAGATGGCGGTCAAGTGTAAACCTATAAAAGTAAAAAAGGATACTAGCTATGCCCGTGGTTTCGCTTGACTGGCCTCGTGGCTTAGTGGGTAGTACCTGCGAAGCTGACGGTCGTGGGTTCGATTCCCACCCAGTGCAAATAGTTGTGTGATGAATTCAAATATTTGCACTGTTTCTGGATGTTTCTATACATAATAAGTATGTATTTACAACGATATAAGTATTATATCAGCTATCTTGGCGCCATAGTACAAGCTTTGCTTAGTTTGGGGTCAGATTGTGTTGTGTGTGAAATGTTCGTCAATATTTATTTATTTACGTTTACGCGCGTTTTAAAGTCTTTTTTGTTTATTTCGCGAAACCCTGTTTATTTTCTTCAAGTAAGAGTAGCTAAAGGTTTTATTACATTTGGCTATATTTAGTCTAATGAATTCAGTGAAGTCTACTAGCATTAACTGGTCCCGACGCAAAAGTGCAAATGATGGTCGCCGCGTGCCTCGAATAGGCGTGACGACAGGTCCTGCAATTACATTAAATTATTTGATACAAGGACAGTATTTAGATAGAATAAAATATGTACCTACGAATTTTAAGTTTGATATAGTAGAACTTACTTTATGATCATTCAAAGCTAGATGGACAAGTCCATTTTAAAAGTACGAAATTATTAGAAAATGAATTTACCATTGGATGACCCATTCAATTTCAAGTGACTTTTGTTACGAAACCAGTTTCCTAAACGCAATATTTAATATAGCTACCATACAAACTTTACGCGCGACGCATAGAAAATACAGCACCGTGACGTCATGCTTCTGTAGTGTTTTTGTATGAAGCGTTTTTTAGGACAGTCCAAAATTGTGATTTTAAATGCTGAACATTTTAAGATAACAAAGTAATTGTTTCACCTATGTTCCAGTTATTGAGTAGCCTTTTGATGGCACATCAAATTAAAAATAAGTCGTGCCTATTGTAATGCTTGTGTCAAATTATAATAATACAAGCAGTGCGCCGCGGTTTTACCCGCGTAGTTTCCGTTATTCCCGTTTTTTTTCGGGATAAAAAGTAGCCAATGTGTTCTTTTAGACTATAATCTATCTATGTTCTAAATTTCAGCCCGATCAGTTTGATAGTTTTTACGTGAAAGAGTAACAAACATCCATCCGTACTTACAAACTTTCGAGTTTATAAATTCAGTTTTTTTTTTATAAAGCGTGACGAGATGAGCAGGACATGTGCCTGATGGTAAGCAATATATCTGCCACATAACAGCACAGCGACACGTAGCTATTAGAATATGAAGAGTCCAAATCGTCACCTAGCACCGCAATGCGCCCGTCACCCAGACATCTAATATTATTATATCTCTAAGCTCTGTAATTTCTCTGGAAACATTGCGCTGCAAACCGGAACACAGTAATGTTTGCACATTACTGCTTGGCGGTAGAGTAACTGGCAAAGGTGTGTTACTTCCCCAGGCGGACTCTGCCAAGAGTCCTACCACTACAAAAATTAAAAAAAAATTACCTAGGATAAAAATGATAGGATGAGCCCAGTGCAGTGCTAGGTAATGATTTGGGTATCACTGTGCTGTCATGTGGCAGGCATGTTGCTTACTATCAGGTACACGTCCTGCTCGTCTAGTCACTCTTTATTTAAAAAATAAATTACAATCTGAATACAAATACACAATAGACAATCCAAGATGGCTGCCGCCGCAAAATGTGGCGGGGTATTTTAACTAAATTAGCTTGTAATTATGAAAAATTGTAGTGATTTCGCAACACAATAAAATTAGTATCAATAAGTACACGAAAAGACCTTGATTTGTTATTTTATGGTCATTGCTGTTTCCTTGTCCGATCGTGCCGCCAATGTAAAGGTCTCGATCTTTTTTAATCACCGTTAGGTTTACGTTTAACTGTCGTGTCGCTTTTTACCCGACTGCGCGACGCAAAGGAGTGGTAATATGTTTATCAGTCTATGTATGTATGATTCTTTGAAGCACTAAACAGACCAAACGCCTGGGCCGATTTTTATCATTCACACGTCAATCGATTCCTCTTAGTCTCGCAAGTGACACAAAAGACATGACATATTAGTGTCAATTCAATATGGCGGTATATAAATTATTATTAATTATTAATCTACAGTCAATCTAATTGTTCAATGTTTATTTGTTATGTTCTTTACTACTTTACTAGAATACAATATATTTTGTTTTCTGCAATAGTATTAAACTTAACACCAGAAATCTAAGTGTTTGTTTTAGTCTTTTAAGTTTTTATAGTATGTAAGTAAGTCAAAGATTTTGAACTCAAATCTTTGAAGTAAGTACGTAGTTTGTTTTGTTTTTCACTTATTTTGCAGTCGGGTTTTTTTTTAATTATCTTTCGTATTATGCGTATTGTGAACGTCCAGGTTGTGGAATGCACTGTCTGAGTGGGTTTTTCTCGAATCAATCTTGGCGTCTTCAAGTCGAAAGTGAAGCGACTTCTACGTAAGTAGGTAATGCAATGGAACGTATTGCATCGCCGCGTATGGCAAGATGGCGTCCAAGTGCAAAGCTAAAAGAAAAAAATTGGCAGTCGTAGCGACTGCCGATAGAAGTGAAGAAAATATTTAAAAACTATTTATCAAGTGAATGCTAAGTAATCGAAGCTAGAGCTAACTATGCCGTAATATAGTAAGATCATCGTGAAACGATATTAACCAAACATAGCTAAGAACACCCATACATACGGATATTAACCTTCATATAAAAAAACCGCATCGAAATCGACATTCGTTTGAGCTCTACGGTGCCACAGACAGACACACACACAGACAGACAGACAGACAGACATCGACGTCAAACTTATAACACTCCTTTTTTGATCGAGGGTTAAAAAGAATTTAACCCAAGTGAAGTCATTGCATGAAGTTACGCAGTGCCGGATTAAGCCAGCGCAGAGCCTGAAGCAATTTCTATCAAGGGGCCCTTGGTTTGCTTACGTTGGTAGGTTAGAAAGAGCAGGGTCAAGTTATTGTTATTTTTTTTGTCCGGGCTCAGACGCCCGGCCCACTACGCTAGTTCTGAGCGCGGGCCCCAGTTCGCGCGGACAGCCAGCATTTGTTACACTTGCTATATGGCTAATCCGGCACTGAAGTTACACAGTCACTGTGTTCCGGTTTGAAGGGTATTTCCAGGTTATAGGTTATTTGGATAATAAATTGGTTTCATGGTTGATGTTCCAAAAACGCGAACGAAGAGATTTGACTCCACGTTTGTGATAAGAACGTCTAGGTTGTGGATTTTGCCTGAGTGGGTTTTCCCTGATGGTTACAATCTTGGTGTCTTCAAATCGAGAGTGAATCGGTTTTTTCTAGGTAAGCACGCTCCATCGTAGATCTCATCATCGCTTAGGCGAGATGGTGGTCAAGTGCGAACCTATTATAGTTAAAAAATATATATATATAGACCGTAGAGATAAATTATTTTGTATCTGTGGGAGACGAAAGCAGTGCATTACTGGGTAGGTAATAATTTGAACTCTTCATGTTCCAATAGCTGAATTTCACTGTGCTGTTACATACCTGCGCGTCCCATCACTCTATACTTCAAAAACCATAAATAATGGCAATCGACAACAACAAAATGCTGGCGTTTATTTGGCCCAACGCATAAGCATTGCCATTCAGCGTGGTAATGCCGCCAGCATGCTGGGTACGCTTCCGATTGGTAGTGGGCTTGAACATCTTGATTATCTGTAGACCTACAGTGGTCTATGGATAATTCAGGTGTGCTTAGTGTAAGTAGTTAGGTAGGTTTGTAGTGTAGTGTAGTTCTCATTGTATTTTAGTTTTGTTAATAAAGGCTCTGCCCAGTAAAAAACAACAACATCTGTCTTCAAAATTGTTTATTCTTTTAGTATTCCAGATGTATTTAAATCAAAAATATATATTGTGCATTTTTTTAATTATTAATACAATAATCAACGTTTGTTTTTTTAGCTGCTACCAATTTGTCACCATAAAAACAACTAGTTTTCTTTTAAATAAAGCATCTTACAAGTTATAATACAACCTGTGTCACACTGTACCAAGACTAACCATTAAGTAAATAGCGTTAACCTTCACTCAAGATCATGGCGACTGGATTAACTCCGGCATTTAATACGTATACTGTATTTAAGTAAAAGATAAGAGGATATATGAGCGGAGTTTTTGACGTGACAACGTCTTAAATTAGGTTGCGGCTGGGAGTCACTTATGAAAAAGTGTAACGCTCGGTAACGTTACGATGAGTCACCGAACGAGAGAGAGGCCCGCCGAATGCCTTGCGTCTCTCTCCCACTCAACTATGATCGGTCTGCCGCGCGCTCAGCACTAGAGAATTAGGCGCATTGAATCGGCGCATGCTTGTGTCTCTGTCTTTGTCTTTCTCGAACGTTCTTGGCGTTGGAAAAACAAGAAAGCGTCATAATACAAGTTCACACGTGTGGTTAAAGTATCGTCAGCTGTGTCTGTAGTGAAAATGTGGAGTGCTTAGATTCGTCATTTACAACAACTACAACAATAAAGGTAAATAATTGTACACTGATATTTCATTATCGTAAACTATGATTGATTGATTAATTTCTTAATTTCATGAAAAATACGTATAATCTTGATTGCGTATCAAACGTTTCTAAGTCAACTACGTTAAAAGGAACAACTATCGACTTGACTTTCGCAAGACACATTACAGCAGAAACACTTCCTTTCATTTCATATTTCTCCTATCATCGTCCTATCCTCAACAAAATCACTCAAATAGGAATTAGTTAAGTTTAAGTTTACATGTACAATGTTTTAGTAAACAAAATATATTTCTATAGTTAAAATTTGTGCAATTCTTATTTTCATTCAATTCCTTGTTCCTATTGTGCAATTTAATTATATTCATATCAATAAATATTCTACCGAGAAAAAGACGTTGTCACGTAAAATCTTCGCCCGTAAAACCGACTTTACAGGCAACCAGATTTTTTTTTTATATTATTAGAGTGACGAGCAGGACATGTGCCTGATGGTAAGCAACATCCCTGCCACATAACAGCACAGTGACACGCAGCTATGGGAACATGAAGAGTCCAAATCATTACCTAGCACTGCACTGCGCTCTGTTAAGACATGTTTTTAACCCCCGACCAAAAAAAGGGGTGTTATAAGTTTGACGTCGATGTCTGTCTGTCTGTCTGTGTGTGTCTGTCTGTGGCACCGTAGAGCTCAAACGGATAGGCCGATTTCGATACAGTTTTTTTATTTGAAGGTAATATCCGTGCGGATGTTCTTAGCTATGTTTGGTTAATATCGATTCAAGATGGCCGCCTCCACAAAATGGCGGACAAAATATTTCTTCACAACCTACCTCAATATGAAAGGGCTTGACTAGTAGAATACTATACACTATAACACATTTCAAATTCAAGATGGCCGCCATCACAAAATGGCGACTTACATTATTTTTTTCACTACTGCCTCAATATAGGTATCAAACGAAAGGGCTCAACTAGTAGAATACTTTGCACTATGACAAATTTCAAATCCAAGATGGCCGCCACCACAAAATGGCGAATTACATTATTTTTTCACTACTGCCTAAATATGGGTATCAAATGAAAGGGATTGACTAGTAGAATGTTGTACAGATAACAAATCTGAGGTAGTCGAGGGTTAAACAAAATTTTAAATTTTGTTCTTGTGTTTATATCTGTATGCTCTATAATTTCACTGCTATCAGAAAATCTAACTCTATACGTACTTAGTATATTCTCTCTCTCTCACTCTTTGATTGTAAGAGATTCTTTGGATATTGTATTTCACTAACCCACTGCGTACAATAAAGTTTATTTATGACGTGTGTTTGTTTGTTTTTGTACATATGTAGGTAGTTGGGATGTCTGTTCGATATTGCATACTTGCATGGCTATGAATAGGAATTATTCCATAATTTTATATTTATATTCTGTAGTGGTAGGACTCTATAAAGTTCGCTTAGATACCTACCACACCTTTGCCAGTTCTGACTGCCATTCTTGACTGAATTAAATTTGATTCGGGATTTTTGTTTATAATGTAGAATGAGCATGGCCTGTTTTTGTAGTGGTAGGACTCTTAGCAGAGTCCGCCTGGGGAAGTACCACACCTTTGCCAGTTATTCTACCGCCAAGCAGTAATGTGCAAACATTACTGTGTTCCGGTTTGAAGGGCAATGTTTCCAGAGAAATTACAGGGCTTAGAGATATAACATCTTAGATCTCTGGGTGACGAGCGCAGTGCAGTGCTAGCTAATGATTTGGACTCTTCATGTTCCAATAGCTGCGTGTCACTGTGCTGTTATGTGGCAGGCATGTTACTTACCATCATGCAAATGATCTACAATGTATTATACATGTAAACCTTCCTTTTGATTCACTCTATCTACTAAAAAGCCCGCATCAAAATCTGTTTAGTGGCTTTAAAGATCTAAGCATATATAGGGACAGACAAACGCTGGAAGTATGTTTGTTTTATACCATATAATATAGTATTTATTTATATATATTATAGTATTTATTTCAACATTCAATAGTTTGGGTAAGCCACGGATTAGGTATTATAACATTGAGATCATTCATTATGCTAAAATATCGGAAAAAATACCGATATAACCGGTTAATTGACGTACCGGTTTCTAGATACGATTTTAATTTGTTTGTTTACGTCATTACCGGATTCTTACGACGCGACGCCGACGGCTAAATAGGTGGAGCTGCATTTGGTTACATTTTAGTAATCTATATTACATATTATACTATAAACTATTATTACTATATTACTATCCATACTAATATTATAAAGCTGAATAGTTCTTTTTTGGTTGTTTGAACGCTAGGATACCGGGAAGTACTGGTCCGAATTGAAAGATTATTTTTCTATTAGATAGTCCACTTATCGAGGAAGGCTATAGGCTATAGAACATAACGCTACTATTAATAGAAGCGGAGCATGAATCAAGAACGTAAGAAAAATGGGAAAAAATATTCCTTT
This sequence comes from Ectropis grisescens, assembly GCA_017562165.1. Lineage (NCBI taxonomy): Eukaryota > Metazoa > Arthropoda > Insecta > Lepidoptera > Geometridae > Ectropis > Ectropis grisescens. The sequence continues at coordinate 2,261,140 of CM029796.1, forward strand.
TTGAGAGTTTTCGTAGCGTTCTTTGCCATGACCACAGATTTCTAAAACAAAAGGCAGATGGAACGTGCGGAACACAGATCCTTAGGTCCGGAAAGCAAATATCAAACGCCAAAGCAAATACAAACTCCAGTCAGTACGAAACTGACTTCCGTCTCGTACGGGGAGTCCCGTGTGATTTATGTTTTGTTTAAGATTATGCCGTCTTGTGTCATCAAACATTGCAAACATTGTTCCCAAAAATAAAAAAAGGAAATTTCACAGGAAAGTTAGAATATTTTTACTGGTATTTATATAATTTAGACGATTTTATTTCGATTGATGAATAGAAACACAACACCTCAACGAAAATAGGTCAGTGTTGCTATACCAAATTGAAATTATTTTCCCTGAAGTTGAGGTAAAATATCGATTCTAATTTTGTTTTGAAGATACTCGTAGACCAAATTATTGATGAACATTGTATTAATGTGAATCGATGCCAAGAACAAATCCTCGCCGTTACTAGGGTTAGTAAAAATACTAATAGTGTTGATGAAAACTATAGTTATGAAACAAATAGATAAGAACAAATCCTCGCCGTTATAAAACGTCTCGTCTATGTCCTGTGGATTCTAACTTGATCTGTGCAGTGCTGTTAGCATATATATTTTCAATAATATGAACATATTTCTTTCTTACTGCTTGTTGAATTAGAGCCTCCCAGAGCAGATTGTGTTTGATTGAGTCGAAAGCTTTATTGTAGTCGACAAATGCAATGTATAGGTCTTTCCCATACTCTTGAGATTTTTCTATTAACTGTTTTAATACATGCATATGATTAATAGTTGAAAACCCTGCTCTAAAACCAGCTTGGTCAATGGGCTGTTCTTCATCTATAGTCTAGATATTCTATTTAGGATCAGCTTCGAAAAAAATTTGTAAATGTTTGACATGAGGCTAATAGGTCTATAATTTTCAATTACGTTTCTGTCTCCTTTTTTTGTAGAGCAAGTTATTAACAAGAAATCCTTGCATTATATATTATCGGTGTAATAATAAATTATTTTAAAATAATGTTTTATGCGTTTATTATACGCGAAAATTTCCAAAGCTTAAGACAACAATAGTGGGACTTTTTCCTTAAGACTGGGAACATTACACGCACACCAACGTGAGTAATTTGACAACGTCGGTGAGAGCTGTCACGCATACATAACTAATGACTGGCCTCACAGTGTCGTTCACGAAGGTTTCATCTGTTTAGAAATCTGTGGCCATGACAGCATGTGTCTAAGATTACGTCATTAAATATAAATCTTTGCTAATCAAGTTTGTTTCTAAATCTGAGTTGGTACGACCAATTTCCGACAGGTGGCGTAGCAGGTAGCTGAAAAGGTTTTTTTGTTTGAAAGCGATATTCTCAAGAATGGCTGAACCGATTGCAGTCATTCTTTCACCGTTGGATATGTACGGGATCCCGATGAGTGCTATATAATGTATCGCGAAGCCGGGGCGGACAACTAGTAATTTTATAAAGCTGAAGAGTTAGTGCATACCATATATAGTTTCCGAGATCCAAGCGTGCAAGCATTTGCACGCTTGGATCTCGGAAACTACTGATCCGAATTGAAAGATTTATTTTTCTATTGGATAGTCCATTTATCGAGGAAGGCTATAGACTACCTGTATAACTTACTCTACCATTAATAGGAGCGGAGCATGAATGAAAAATGTAACAAATACGGAAAAAAGTATCCTTTTTCAGAGCTTTCCTTGCGTGTTGATGTGCGCTGAAGTCCGTAACAGTATGTGTATTTCTTTTAAAGTTGCGTCATTATAACCTAAACCAACCAGACTTGTTCTAAACCTGAGTTGGTACGCTCAATTTTCGATAGGTGGCGTAGGAACAGTTGCAGGATTTAGCCAGTCTAGAATACTAATATTTCAAAGCTGAAGTGGTATTGTTTGTACACGCAAATCTCAGGAAATAATGGACCGGTTTCAAAAATTATTTCATTGTTTGATTATGGCTGCTTGGCGATAGAATAGCTGGCGATGGTGTGGTACTTCCCCAGGCGGACTCTGCCAAGAGTCTTACCACTACAAAAACATGGATCAACTTAAATCAATTATTTATTTGTCAGAACATGGTTGTGTTACATACATTAACAGCAGTGTACAGATGTCATTCAAGTATAGTGCCTCATGTTCTTGCCTGTTTCGGCGTACAAATTTTATTACAGGAATTAATAATACTTAATCATGCTTATAAATAAATAAATAAAAGTAATAAGGATCATTTAAAATCTACTCCTAACAAATTACACTTTTAGGTCATATTATGCGCACTGTTTCGTGACTTGACCACGACTATGTGAACCCCCCTGGAGCCATGTGACCCCTGCAGCCATGTGACCCCCTGGAGCCATGTGACCCCCCCACTCTGGAGTCATGTGACCCCCCCCCCCCTGGAGCCAAAGCTGGACCTGCCCTTGTGTAAAATAAATGATAAAATACTTCTTTAAATATATCAAAATTTGGTCATTACGATCATGGACGTATAAAAAAAAACGGACGGAGTCTCGCCAAAACAAAAACTGTGTCCATAGAGTCGATCACATTTTATGCACGTGTGCGCTGTCACAGGCTGACACGCACACATCAGTGGGTCATTACACGCGCTACTTGTGTATATCAGCTTATCAGTGACAACCTGACATCGCACACGTGTAAATGTGGCCGACTCTAGTGACACAGTTTTTGTTTTAGCGAGACTACGTCCGACTTTTTTTATACGTTTATGATTACGATATAAACGTCATCTTAAATTTGTAAAACCGTCAGTTTATAATCAAACGTATAAAACCTCTTTTATTGTAAGGGAAATAACTATTTATTTAAATTTTAAGTAATTACATTTAAAGAGAAAATAAAACTAAAAATTCCGTGAATAGTTAAAGCGTCTACCTGTCACCATTATTAGTATCGAGCAAGAAAAGGTAAAAAAATGGTTCGTTGTATAGGTATTTGGTAGGGAGCCCTTGTTAAATATTTATTTTGAGTACTTGTTATTATAGCGCCAATAGAAATACATCATCTGTGAAAATGTCAACTGTCTAGCTATCACCGTTCTTGAGATACAGCCTGGTGACAGACGGAGGGACGGATGGACAGCGAAGTCTAGTAATAGGGTCCCGTTTTTACCGTTTGAGTACGGAACCCTAAAAACAAATGACAAAGCTAATTCCGTCGAGTGGCTAATTCAATTAAAAAAAACTTCCTTTTGGCATAATAGAAGTAATGTGTGTAGCCTTGTTTGTTGCAAAAAAATTACAAGGCAATTTTATTATGCGAACCTCAAAATAGTCAAAAAAAAATCTAATACCACGCTAATACGGATAAAAAACAATCATGTTTGCGTCATCAACCTATTACGTGGAACCATTGAGAACTATGGTTTCTTTGAGGATTTACCATAGGAGGACGCAAGACATTGGCTTGCTAAGAGACATTTTCACATTTTTTTTGCGGAGCGCGGGGTAACGTATGTTTCACACGTTTGTAAACTTGAACTCACACAAGAGTAACAAATCTCTGTTTGTATAACACACACTAAGACAAATGCTACACACATAAATGCACACATCTACGAAACGCTTTATAAAACGCGGTTGACCTTTTTTGACAATAAAACTATTTTGACATTTATATGGCCACGAGGGGTATGTTAGAAAAGAAGAATAGTTGGTCTGAGTATGGTTTATTTTTCAATAAAATTTCATCATCATCATCATCATCAGCCTATCTTAGTCCACTGCTGGACATAGGCCTCTCCCATGGCTCGCCACTCAGCCCTATCCTCAGCTATACATCTGCAATAAAATTTAAAGCTTTTTAAATGAGAATCTTTCGTAGAGTCCCAGGTTGTAGAATGCCTTGCCTAAGTGGGGGTTTCCCGATGGTTTCGATCATGGTGTCTTCAAATCGAGAGTGAATCGGTTACTTCTAGGTAAGTACGCTGCATCGTAGACCGCATCGTCGCTTATCATCAGGCGAGGTGGCGGTTATTTGAAAACTTGCCATTGCTAAAAATCAAAAACTAAAAACAACTTTTTGAGTTTACGGTACTAACTTCGCACCGCGAACGCCATTTCGATTAAAAAGCTGGCTTGTCGATTTATTTATAGTTACAGCGAGTTTTTAAAGAGTGATGGTAAACTCACAATAAAATTGTTAAAAATTGACATTGTTCTTTACAATTGCAATAAATACATATATTATAATGTTCGGCACTTATCTGTACGATAATTATTTTTGTATAATTCAATTTATACGTATTTTAAAAATGTAGGTAAACGCTATTGTCTGCTCTTTTTTTTCTTTTTAAAGTTGACGTGTAAATTGTACGTTTATGAATAAAAAAATTGGTTGCCTATACGGTAAAGTCGGTATACGGGCGAAAGTTTTACGTGACAACGACTTTGAGTGGTAAAATAATTTTACGGAAGGGACGCGTGCCTTTCACTTTTTATGTCTGTCTCTCTCGCTCTTAGGCGGGCTAACCATGCCCGAGTGGAAGGGACGCGTGCCTCTCACTCGCTCTCGTTGTGAGCGCATAACGTGAGCGGAGCGTAACGCAGTTTCTTGAAGTGTCACCCGGCAAACCAATTTATAAGACGTTGTCACGTCAAAACTTTGACTTGTCCGTGTTTACGTAAGATTCCGTTGTTTTTTTCTCTTCTCAAAACATAATATGAAAAAACATACATATATACGGTCGAATTGAGAAACCTCCTTTTTTGAAGTCGGTTAAAAATAAATAAAAACATGGTCGTGTATCGTGTATATATTAATGAGTGACTGATAAATTAGATTCAGATTTGTAAGCTTTTATTTATCCGTGGACATTGGTAGCTTAGCTAAATGTATTAATGTAAAGCTTTCATTGCCATAACTTTTGTTAAAAAAAAAAAAAAAAACCATTTACTTTATTATTTTGCTTCCATTAACATTGGAATTATTATGGAATTATTTAAATGCCTAATCAGTTTTTGTATACTTATGTAATGTAGATAATAATAGAGTAAAATATGTAATCTGTGAGCAAAATTCTTGAATAGGCAGCTTAGAGTGATGAATTCGTAATCAATGGATGAATTGTAAAGTTTTTTCGTCAAATTGTCATAGACAACCTAATATTTGCATGCCGTAAGGTTGATTATGGAGTTCTCAATGTAAACATTCAAGATCTTATTGTAATTACCCATTTTCGCAAATAAAGACATTTTATTTATTTATATGTATCCAGGTACGTAACAACGATAATGGTGTCGCAAGTTAAATAGTTTTAACCGACTTCAAAGAAAGAGGAGATCCTCAATACCGTTGTATATTTTTTGTATGTATATTACGTCATCGCTCCGGCAATTGTGAATCGATTTTAATTGAACTTGTTTTTATGATACTTCAGAGGTGGTCCCGTATATTTTTTTATTGAAATAGCAACATACACCTACAATTTGCTTATTTGGACGTCCTATTTGTACTAATTCGCTATTTCTTTGCAACAGCGTTAAGTTAATTTTAAATAAAAAAAGTTTGGTTAGGTATCTGAGTTTCATTTTCAATTTAAGTTGGTTTTTGTATTTTCTTAGAAAATGTAATTATTTTGAGTAGTTTCCATCACAAAAAATGCATGATATGTGTCTATGTACGTACCAACACGGAAACGGTGTCGCTATGTCAATGTTTATTCCCATCACAAAACATGCCTAACACACCAATATACTACTAATATTATACGAATGTTTGGATGTTTGTTACTCAAACACGACGGAACGTTTGAACGGAACACGTTGAAAATTGGAAGACAGATAAAATAGTCGGAAATGACACATATATAGGCCTTTTACACGGTAAAATAACGTCAACGGGGAGAACGGGAGCTGGAGTCTACCGCCTAAGGAAGACTGTCTTAGCTTCGAAATTGCTCTCTCTTTTTTGCCGCTTTAAATTATAGAGACAGCAACACCAGAGCCAAAGCACATTTACTTAGGCGGTAGAAGGGCGGGTGAAACCCATAGTAACTTTAGTAATTGATCACTTCAAAAAGTCTATTTATTCACCGGAAACTACCTAGTGTATCGCGTCAGACTTATGACCTTACAAATCAGGTCCCGTTGTCGCTAACATTTGACTTTTAGAATTAATTAATTCGTTTTACATACAATGGCCGAATTAGGAATTAATTTGACATTTAAAACTTCACGTAAAACGGGTTAGTCTTGTGTCGGTACAGGCAAATGTACACGTTTTACTGAACCGAAAAAAAAGTTATCTAATCCCGAAAAAAAGATATCTAATCATCAATTTTTAATACGGTAAGTTCGATTTTAATTTCATGCTTTTTTTTTAACGGCTAATATATCGATGAACGCCGGCTGTATGCACGAGAAAGTGTCCCGTTACGTCCCGTTACGCTCATTGTACGCTTGCGCCGCATATATCAATGTTTTGTTGACGTTGTCACGTTAAACTATCGTCTGTAAATCAAATAATTCGTTTTTACAGACACCCAATTTTTCTAATATGAAAACTAACGTGGTTATTAGTTATTACACATTTTACATGAATACACGGGTAACTCACGTATCCTTGAAAAAGATCGCCGGACGCGATCGAAACTTGAGTCGGACTGGACTGACTATATTAAACAACTTTTCTAGGTAAAGTTTAACTTCTTTCGTTAGCGAATAATTATGAGAGTTAATTTGTTAGATCCCCGCGCACACCGTTACGAAAAACCGACACATTATGTCGGCTAGTCAACATAGTAAATAACTTCAGGTTAATACTTCTTGCGTTGAAGAAATTATCTATTCTATGGCTGAAGTTGGTTTTCATAGAACAAGGAATAAACAGGAGGTACTAGCACTATATTACTTCTTCTTTATTGGGATCCGTTACCCTTGTCAAATAAATAAAAATTATTGGTGGACAATTCGCACACAATACCATCTGACCCCAAACAAAGCAAAGCTTGTACTATGGAAGCCAGATAGCTGATTTCAAATCAAATTAAATTTATTTATTTGGGGCCCCAAAAAACCTACGCCCAAGTCACAACTCACAAGTCTCGGGATCTACTCGGGATTTCTCTCTCTGTCACACGATGAACCCGGCACCCGCACGGTGAATACAGGGAATGCTGAGAAGATCGTTTCTTAAAAATAATAAGTCTATACAAAACCAGGAGTCCAATAAAACAATGTGTTCAAATACTCAAATGTTTATTGCGTCATATGTACAATAATAAATAATTACCTATTGGTGGACATTTCACACTACACCATCTGACCCCAAACTAAGCAAAGCTTGTACTATGGCGGCCAGATAGCTGATATAATACTTATATATTTTTAAATACATACTTATTACACATATACATTAAACATAAAATACGTGCATGTGTGGTTAAAGTTATTTGTGATTATTACATATGGCCCTATAAGGGCATGGCATAACTCTGTATATACTAGTATATATTCTGGCTTATATATCAATGATCTATGTTACCGATTCTATCTAAAACAGAATGAAAAGCAATTGACAGAAGAAAAGACAACAATAAAACGAGTCGAAAGTCGGTGGGGCTATTTCGTTTTTTTACTGAGTTCATATGGACATTTTCCAGATTCAGCATCATACTCATACTCATTTATTGCATACTATCCGTACATGTCATGTACAAGTAAATTAATAGTAATTGTATGGTGAAAACATAGGTACTAATTGAAGTTCAAATTACACACTTAATAACTCAAATTACAAAATGTCATACAACTTAAAAATTCATATTTCACACTCAATATATTAAATTAAATATAACAAAATGTCAAAAAATCAGATTGATGATGATTGATGAATCAGACGGACAAAAATGTTCCCAGCAGTGGGAACATTTAGTGAGCTATTTACGTTTATGCTAATAATTTTTATATTTAATGACGTTCAAATCAAAAAATTAATTTGAAAATAAAGCAGTTTTTATTTGCGACAACCCTATTCGCGTCTAGACACTGTCGATAATTCTTCTAAGATGAAAGGCGTTGGAACTGTTGGTAGTATTTCTCTGTACTGTGGCTATAGGCTTCATCAGACCCTGGTTACCATCAAGCGCCAAGGCACTAGTCAGGATGACTAAACCGAGCCAAAATTCTATAGGATTTCGTCGTATCATTACATTAATAAAAATAACATAAAATAAAATTTATTTCAATAACATAGATCCTAACTATACAATATTTTCTTACATCTATACACAGGTATATTAATTTTATCAGCCTGAACTAGGTAGAACCTCTGTTTCAGGCGCGAAATTTGCCTATTTTAACATTAATGAAGATAATAAAACTAAACAATAAAATCGGTAAATATATGAACTACTTTGCTAATATATTAATGTAATGATACGACATAAATACATCGTATATATGTCGTATCATACATATCTTCAGTGTTTAATTACACTACTTACTATTGAGGATGATTTGAGAATAATGTGAATTTTTCCTAATTATTGTTAATAATTGTTTCTAATAATTTTGCGGCATTACGCACATGACTTTGAAAAAACAGTGGTGCGCATAGTTTTGAACCCAGGTTCTCCGGATCGGCAGTCGCCGTTCTTGTAACTAGACCAGTCGTAATTTAAAACGGCGAAGGAAAACATCGTGAGGAAACCGACATGTACCTAAAATCTTTCAAAGTGATGTGTCATCCACCAACCCGCACTGGGTTAGTGTGGTGGATTATGGTCCCAGCAGTGGGAATATTTAGTGGGCTGTTTATGCTAAAAATTTTGATATTTAATGGTGTTGATCAAAAATTAATTTAAAAAAATAAGCAGTTTTATTTGCGACAACCCTATTCGCGTCTAGACACTGTCGATAATTCTTCCAAGATCAAAGGCGTTGGAACTATTCTCTATACTGTGGCTATAGGCTTCATATACCACGGGCGAAGCGGAGGCGGTCCCTAGTTTCATATAAATTATCATTATTTTTATTTACCCATCAAAACTGCCGTTCCTATATACCTGAACGTCTAATTATATTATTTCTTGTTTCAGAACATGAGCCAGGCGTCTCAGACCAGCATCACAAAAGAAAACATGAATAGGTACGTAGCATCAACTATGCTATTTTTTAAGTGAAATCTTTCTGCGCGCCACATACAGATTTTTCGTGGGCTGTTAATAGAATTCTAGAGTCACGTTCGGGAATGATAAGAAATCTTCGGGGTAAACTCGGGACCATGGCCATTGCCCATCTAGAAATACGTCAACATTTCTAGATGGCCATGCTCATGACCACTCCCTCCGGTACCACCCGCGTAGTTTCCAAAGTAAACTATCAAATGTCAAAGATATTTGATAACTTAGATAAGAAGAAAGAGTAAGATATCAAAGTTCTGTAATTAATCTCGGTGTCTTCAAATCGAGAGTGCATCGGTTTCTTCTAGGTGAGCACGCTCCATCGTAGACCGCATCGTCGCTTAACATCAGACGAGATGGTCAAGTGTAACCCTATAAATGTTAATAAAAACATTGTTTTGCAAGGTGGCTGGAAGCACAGAGACGAGGGGGAGAAGCTGGACATAGACGTGTATGGAAAGCCGACCGAGAAGCAGCTTCAGGAGTTGGAGAATGTCAGAAATCTGAGCAAGGAACTGCAAGACAATCTCCAGGTATGATTTGCGATTTCTTAGGGAACGAAGACCATCAGTTTATGGTTGAGAAAGTCACATTCCATTGATATCAAGAGGCTAAAGCTGATCCGAACATTGATTTACACAATCTATTAATAATCAATAGTGGTATTAAGCATAGTATCCGAGATGTACTCGATAAACTTTACGCCGATTTTTAAGTTTTTGAAATCTTCTAAGAACTATGAGCACATATTCATAGTTTTTAGCGTTTGAGTTGTTTGCCAATGACAACGAAATTACAATATCTGCTCTGCGTAAAATATACCTCCACATTGATTGTTTTGGTAGTAATTATTGATTACCTTGTGTTGGTGGGGTTGATGATAAAAATGGAGACGATTTTGATGATGATGCCGTTGACGATGATAATAATGTAAGTGGTGAAGTTGAGGAGGATTTTGTTGATGATGATAAAATAAATGGTGATGTTGTTTATGATGATGCTATTTGACATGTTAACAGTGCAAAATGGTGATGTTAGTTTTGATCCTGATAAAAATCGAGATTATGTTGATGATGCCGTTGACGACGGTAACAATGAAAATGGTGGTGAAGTTGATGATGATGATGCTGATGATCATTAAATAGTGATGATGTTGATAATTATGCCGTTGACAATGATAACAGTATACGGTGAACTTGATTATAATAATCTTTATAATGATAAATATGGTGATGATGTTAATGATGATGCTGTTCAAGACGTTAGCAGTGTAAACGGTGAAGTCGATGATAATGGTTTTGAAAATGGTGATGATGTCAATGATGATACTGTTGACTTAACAATGATGATGGTGTTGATATTTATGGATGTTGATATGTAACGGAATGATTAATTTTCAGTATCGTTGTACTAATTATGTAATCAAATCTTCCCCAGGAGCTAGAGAACTCCGTCCGCGTAGCAGAAGTAGAGAACCAAGCAATGAACCCCACAGCCCCAATGCTGGACTACTCAGAAGACCACGAATTTGTCTCCGCAAACGATCTAGACAACTGCTACGGAGATGAGGACAAAATCGACGCCAAGGAAGAGGAAAAACGACGCCTCACGAAGGGTATGGGATCTAAAACTGAGATCCAGAAGTTTTACAAGGATCAGTGTGTGTTTTTGACGGGAGGTACCGGGTTTTTGGGGAAAGGTGAGTGCTGCATGGTTTTTCTTTTACTTAAAACCTTATTAAACTTGACTAAGCCAGGAGATTTATGAGCAAAAAATCCACAAATCCCCTGGCAGGAGAAAATCAAATGGAATTTGTGGAAAGTCAGGTTTAGTTTACTGAATTTAGAAGCAAGGTTTGTCGACTGAATTCTGAAAGAAGTTATAAGCAAAAAAATATGTGGATTTTTTGTCCAGAAATCCTCTTACAAAATATCACAGGATTTTTGGACGAAAAATCCACAAAACCCCAAGCAGGGAGCAATCTGAGAGGATTTGTGGAATAAGCCAAATTTTGTCAACTAAATTAGGAAGCAAGTTTTGTCTACTGAATTCAGAAACAAGTTAGAAACAAGCAATCTTCGCTTCTGAATTTAGTATGCTAGCATTCCGAATGTTATTCCTCTTCACTGAATTCAGCCGAGTAAATTTAGCCAAGAGTAAGCCTTTTACCCTACACATTTAGTCATGGTAGTAACTAAGACACTCGAATACGGTTCGTGTTCACCTCAAATATGGTTCATCACGAACCTATTTGAGTGTCTGGACGGCGGTGCGATGAACATTGTTATTACCGGTCTCGCTGGTACGGTACGGCGACTCATCGAATATGGTGCGTACGCACTTGTCTCGATCAATTATTTAACAATTGTTTAGGTCTAAACCATAAATTGTTATATATTATTTAAGTTAATTGTTAACTGTGTACTGTTTTGTATACCTAAATAAACATAAACGATAAACATCGAGGATACGCCGAAGCGCGCCGATTTTTTATTTAGCTTAATTCAAATGTCACAGGAAGTAAAGAAAAATCTATTATACAATATGACAAGTGCAAAGTCACTAAAAGTTTATAATTATTATTTAACAAAACTGAACCTGCAACCATTGTTCTACTGTCTAAGTTAGCAAGTCAACGAAATGTTAAATTAAAAATATTAATGATGCGATATGTCATAGAAATTGCGTTACGCCAATGAACGACAGTTAATATGTATTTGGTTATAGGTAGTACATACAAAAGGAATTGGGGACAGCAGAATGAAAAATAATTTACGCCCGATTCGTATACCTACATTTACCTACACATATCGTTAAATTGGTCGTCCCGTTTCAGAGCAGCACAAACAAATATATATTGACACAGTTTTAAACATAAACAATCAGACAATACCAACTTCTTTTGTGTTGGACAACTAATCTATATAGCCCATTACCTGCGTTGTGTTGAAAAGTAGCCTATTCCAGACCATAATTTAACTGTTTTCCAAATTTCAGCCCGATCCGAGGCATCAAAACTTTTACTAAACCTAGAAAATCTAATATATAAAATTCTCGTGTCACAGTTTTCGTTGCCATACTCCTCCGAAGCGGCTTGACCGATTTTGATAAAAAAAATTGTGCTTATCCGGTATCTATGAGAATCGGCCAACATCTATTTTTCATCCCCCTAAATGTTAGGGGTAGTCCACAACTAAATTTTATTTTTAATTTTTTAGACCAAATTTTTAATTTCTATTTTTTTATGATACAACATACAAAAATACATACAATCCTCAATTTTCCTCCTTCTACGATCAACCCTTATTTTATTAGGAAATTATTTATATGACAAAACAACGTTTGCCGGGTCAGCTAGTAAGAAAATAAATTCGTGAACAATATTTTGTAACAAGCTTTGTTAATAAAAGCTAACTCGGAAAAAATCGAAAACTAAATGACTGAGGCATAAAAATAATTGAAATGACACATCATGGAAAGTTAAGGTAATATCGATAAACTCGTAGGTCGGTCGGTCTGTTTTTGTCAAAATTTATAGGCGTTGATTGTAAAAAAATATGGGCATTCAAAGTCAAGAGTTACAAGGTCTATCTTTAGAAAGATTTCATTGTGGGAATTCTTATCTTACGGTCGGCACAAGTAACTAATGTGAAAACATTACTGTGTTCCGCTTTGAAGGGCAATGTTTCCACAAAAACTACAAGGTATTGTTATGGCAGTGTTGCTTAAACCATTAAGCATAAAAAAGCATTTTAGTAGTTGTAGGACTCTTGGCAGCGTCTGCCTGGGGAAGTACCACACCTTTGTCAGTTATTCTACCGCCAAGCAGTAAAGTGCAAACATTACTGTGTTCCGGTTTGAATGGCAATATTTCCAGAGAAATTAAAGGCCATTGAAGAGCGACGAGGCGAGCAGGACATGTGCCTGATGGTAAGCAACATGTTTGCCACATAACAGCACCGTGACACGTAGCTATTGGAACATGTAGAGTCCAAACTATTACCTAGCACTGCACTGCGCTCGTCACCCAGAGATCTAAGATGTTATATCTCTAAGCCCTGTAATTCTCTGGAAACATTGCCCCTCAAACCGGAACACAGTAATGTTTGCACATTACTGCTTCGCGGTAAAATAAATAAAATAAATAAATAAATATTGGTGGACAATTCACACACAACACCATCTGACCCCAAACTAAGCAAAGCTTGTGATATGGCGGCCAGATAGCTGATATAATACTTATGTAGTTCTAAATACATAGGTACTTGTTATACATAGAAACACCCAGACATAGTGCAAACATTTGAATTCATCACACAAATATTTGCACTGGGTGGGAATCGAACCCACGACCCTTGGCGTCGCAGGCAGAGTTACTACCCACTAAGCCACGAGGCCAGTCAATAACTGGCAAACTGGCAATAACTGGCAAAGGTGTGGTACTTCCCCAGGCAGACTCTGCTAGGAGTCTTACCACTAAAAAATATATCTCCTTCAAGACTGTTGTGCTTCGTTCCGCAAAATAGGCAGTCCCCATCAAGTACTCTTATTTACAATACAAATAGTATGACGTCCACGATTCATGTAAATACTTGAAAGACCTTGACAAAATTTAAGCATTTTTACGTTTGATTTATCATTTACGTGCTTATATGTTTTAAATGTCAGCATGATGTTTAAAAACAAAGTCCAATTAAAGAGTAAATAAGCATTATACATGATGGATATTGGCAAGCTTCGTGGCTTAGTTGGTATTAAATATGCCTGCGAAGCCGTTTTCCGAAGTGGGTTTGATTCCCCCCCAGGGCAAATATTTGTACTAGCTACCCGCCCCGGCTTCGCACGGGTGCAATGCTGATACTAAATATAAGTACCTACTAATAAAATTCCGGTCTGGCGGCAAGACGTTTCGTTTTACGAAACATAAGTTTTTTGTGTTGGATACTTTTTTGGCGCGACGGACGCACGCAATGTTGATTGATGGAACGAAACGTGCTTCATACCAAAGATGGCGATAGCAGTTTGTTTGTCAGTGCCATCAGAATTTAACGAAATTCTCGATAATCCGAATTTTGTGGACATAATTATGTTGTCGACTCTAAATCATTTTTTTTATGTTTTAAGGTTTCGATCAAGTTTACTGTATTCCTTGATGTGTTACCGGAAAAATAAGAATTGTATACCATTCCTAGGAAATGTGTACAATTCTTACTACTCATATTTCTTACTACTTAACTAGAAATATGAGTGTAGAAAACTGATACTTATTGGTTTATTAAATGCATGAGTTTTGATTTTTTTTGTGTTATGGAGTTTTCGAAGCATGGTGTGATATTTAAGTGTGTGATTTTAAGCATATATAATTGTTTAATGAACACGTTGACATTATGTTATTTTTGTTAACATTTTGTCTTCGTTACTTTCGCATGTTATTTTCAGTGTTTTTTTAGCAACTAGTGGGATTTTTAGCGGCTAGAGTGAGTCATGGAGAGTTTAATAAAAACATGTAAACTGCGTACCTTGTTGTGGTAGGACTATTTGCAAAGTCCGCCTGGAGAAGTACCACATATTGGCTAGTTATTCCCGCCAAGCAGTAATTTACTACAATTGTTGCGTTTCTATTTGAAGAACAATATTTCTAGAGAAATGACGGGGCAAAGAGATAAATAACTTTATATATCTGGGAGACGAGCACAGTGCAGTGTAAAGAAGTAATTTGGCATCATCACGTTCAAATTGCAGTATTGCTTACCATCAGGATCATACCATGCTAAATAAATATTTATGACACAATTTGGCAAAGTTTTTTTACGAAATTGGCTAAATATTTTGACAAAATGAGTTTATTTGGATAGTAATAAATACATTTGCACACTCAGAAATTTGAACTAAAACATCTAAGTGTGGCACTGCTCTTGTCATTCGATTTAATATGCGATGATATATCTCTTTGCCTAGTAATATAGCTGGAAATTTTCCCTTCGAAACGGTAGCCGATTTGCATACATTTTGGCGGTGGAATAAGCCTTTTTCATAAATAATAAAGCAGTAAGTAGCACCACACCTTTGCCAGTTATTCCACCGCCAATCAGTGATGTGAAATCATTACTGTGATCCGCTTTGAAGGGCAATATTTCCAGTGTAATTACAGGGCATAGAGATAGAACATTTTATAACTAAGCCAAAGTTTTGACAATCTCAATGAGATCTTTTTAAAATACAAAAATACCTATTACTGATAGTTCTTAATTTCACCAACGATGGCGCCAATGTTTTATTTTGTTCAACAAATTTAACAAAATCAAACATTTTTTTAACTATATTTAACCGTTTTTGAACCAATTTTTGTCTCATCTAGAAATGTCTCATAGTCAACGTGTGGTACTTCTATAGGCAGACAAAACTAAGTAGTCCGTATTACAAAATAGTTTTACTGCATGTGTTTTTGGTGTTTGTGTGTGTTTGGACAATGTATCGCTACTACAGGTAATGTAAATTTCATTATTATATTTTAATATTAATCCTTCTATGTTTTACTTAAAATCAAAAAATAAGAAAATTCAAAAATAATTTTGCATTAGTTTAACCCTTTGATCGTCATGCCAAAAGATTTCAAACGAAAATAGCAGATTTTTTTTCTGTTATATATTTTAATATATTTCACGGATACACAAACAAATAATTCAACCTCTCGATACAATTTTCCATTAAGAAAGAACGTTCCTATTCATGAGGTCGTAGATTCCACGCCTGTCTGATGTTCCGAGTGTTTTTCCAAAAATGTACAAATTTGTCATCACCTTGGGCTTTACAAATGATATTGAAACATCTAAAAAAATGGCATGTTCAAAACAAGCATATATTCAAGGACATGTGCCATCCACCAACCAACACTTATACAGGCATAGTGGATTATGTATGATGGTCTTGACAATCTTTATGAAAGAAGGCCATGAGTCCCACCAGTGGGAACATAAAGTGGGCTGCTTTGCATACGGAATTTCCCATTTATTTGATTGGATTTTGTTTGGAGAGGTTGAATTTTTTTTTAGGGATTTTATAAATGTTATTAAGTAAAATTTTCATTTTGATACGTACAATCACTTGAGTATTAATGACGGTATCTTTAAACTCATCTACAGGTTGGCTAAGCGTTGACAGCATCTCTGATCTACCGCTTACTATCAGACGGACCTTATGCTTATTGCTACTCATTAATTATATAAAGTAATATTGAATCTTTTTTTAATTAAATGTATTGAATACTTTTGACATCTGGTTTACAACTGTTTGACCAGATTCTTTTATAATGTTTTTTTTTTAACTTTTTCAGATGGAAGAATAAGTCTGAAGGCCAGTCGTGTCGTGGAAAAGGTTATACTCTGATTGAAGCTCGCAGAAAAAGAAAGAGATGATTTCCTTTATTTAATGAGTTATTTATATTTGTTTTTGATTTGAATTTAAAAAAATATTAAAAAAGTTATGTCAACGGTGTCTAATTTATTAAATTACGTCATAGTGGTAAAATAAATTATATTCGATAAAATGGGTTAAGAGTAAACAAAAATGGAGGACCGGCAGCCAATCACAACTCTTTTACTTCAAATATCTGTCAAATAACGAGCTGTGTTTGGTAGTAGGGCGCCATCTTTGTTTTAATTCTGAGTTAGTTTCATTTATTTAAATTACCTACATTCTTAAAATTAGCAAGCAGGTTTGCCCGCGTAGTTTACGTTCCTGTTATTTTCCGGCAAGAAAAAGTAGTCTATATTCCAGACAGACAATAAGGTTGAGCAACAAACATCCAAATTTCGACATAATTATATGATATTAGTAGGAGTTACTGTTAAAAAAAATCAAGAATTTTTGAGATTGTGCATAATATCTAAAAATACGTTTCGAAAAGAAATGATATTAGGTTTTAAAATGAAGTAAATAAAATATAGCATTTTATCATAAAACAAGTCAAACAGAATTTATTTATTTATTTAATTTATATGCAAATAGCTGTGGAATGTGTCGCCTGACTCAGATTTCACGAATATTATAAAATTTTACAAAAATACATCAATTACAAAACTACTTCTTTTATTACAATATCAGGGAGTGTGTAGCTGATCTGTATGGTCAAATACCACGTTTCCCCTTTTTTCTAACATCCTGCTTGACATAACTATAGCTCGACAGAACAGCTCGAAAGACAAGATTAAGAGATTAGTCTATATTTCGATTAAACTATTATTGTCATGGACTATCATGATAATATCCGAGCGAAGCCGGAACGGACCGGTACTTATTAATCATCAACATCATCAGCCGCAAGACGTCCACTGCTGAACATAGGCCTCCCCCCTAGATTTCCACAACGAACGGTCCTGCGCAACCTGCAACCAGCGGTTTCCAGTGACCTTTGTGAGGTCATCTGTCCATCTAGTGGGAGGACGTTGAACACTTATGAATGAAAATTATTAACTAAATTCATAAAATTATGAAATTTAGTCAGGTGCCTCAGTTAAATTTTTAATTGAATTCGACCTTTATTTATTCCTGAAAAAAATCTTATTTTTTTCTTAGTTTTTATAAAAAAAATTATTTCTGTAGTAAAGTTGTTTAAACATACTTAAGTATTCTTTTACCGTGAAGAGAATTCGGTCATTACATATTTGTTCATATTTGAGTGTAAAACAAATATTTATTAATTGAAATTACTTAAATAAGGCGGTTTCAGACTATCATTTTTCGCGCGTGTAACATTTGGCTTACGTGGTTATAGACTACAGGCCCTAGAACAAATTGATGGGTCATATAAACCCCCAGGAGACCTATGTAGGATGATAGATAGGTAAAACAATAAGATTCAGCACTATGCCGACATTTTTAATTTGTAAGTTGTCCGTTGTGTGTTTTCTGTAACTGAGTGTAAGTTGAAGAGAGGAGTTTGCAACTCTCGATCATTTCTCCTTGTCGCATGATTTTTGTATGGCATTGCGAAATAATGGATTAGAAGAGGTATTGAAACTGTACGGAACCAATTCCGTACATAATCAAATGACCAAATTTGCCCTGAACAGATGAAGAATGATGATTTTTTCCGACAAAACTAATAATTAAAAAAATAAAATTTACATGTTTTAAAGTTAATATAAGCCTGTGTTCGTCTAGACTTTACCTAGCTGTGTTCCAAATGTCAGCCCAATCCGTTCATACGCTAAGATGGAATTGAGTAAATAAACATCTTTAAACATTGACATTTATCAAATTAGTAGTATCCTGTCTTTCAAGTTAGATTGAAAAGAAACTGCATTCAGCGTGTAAGATTAAATTAAAATTGGTAAACTAGTTTAGGAGCTTAACGCGGACAAACAAAATGATACGTTTTTTGATGTGAAACATCTATAGTCGCACGTCAAACCGATTTCTGGCGTGGAGACGCATGCCGTGGCGACGCATGCCGTGGCGACGCATGCCGTGGCGACGCATGCCGTGGCGACGCGTCGCCATACGATGGTATATATATATAAACAGTCTATATGCAGTAATGTATACGGTGTAGCGACGCGTCACCATGCGCAATCGACTGTGCGATTCTCTCCCGCTCGATGTATATCCAATAAATAGTCATCGTTATCTGGAAAAAAAATCGTAATATTTTATTTTATCATTATGAAATATTTAGTTCCTATCACAATATGTTATTTTCTACGAATTACTTTTTCATCCCACCAGATCGGAAAGAGTACTTTTGCTCCTCGATATCAGGGCGCAAAAGTCGTTTTTACCCTCTAGAGGTTAAAGTAAATTTGAATTTAGAACATCGTGTGTACCTACTGAGGTTTTGAATTCAAAACATTCCTAACCTAATTCAACCTATTTATTTCTACCTCCTTGGTGCCGAATGCTAAAACTCACACTCGGAACCTCCTTGGTGTACTTACTTTTTTTTTAATTTGCTTAGCGCGAAAACAAAAAAAATTGCATTTAGTCATTTCCTCGCTGAGGTGGAATGAAAAGTTACGTGTTGCACTCGAGTGCAAAGATTTTTCACCTTGTGCTCTTTTGATTCCCTTGCTACGCTCAGGATTCTAATTTTGAATCACGAGCGCAGCGAGTGATTAAATTTTAGAATCCTTCGCTTGCTCGGTCGGCTCGGTGAGCACGCGGTTAAAAATCAACTTTGCACTCTTGTATAACAAATAACTATTACAACATAATATCGATATTTCGCATCTGCCAGGCGTCCCGTGACGGCTCCCTTTTTTTTCATTATTTTATTATAGTTAAGCAAAATTATATGCATTTGAATCTTTCTCTCTCTGTTTTTCCCTTCTTCTTGTCCATCTTCCGGTTGACTGGAAGAGATCGCTCTTAGAGTAACGACTTATAACTATTTTTATTTTTAAAGTTTAGTATATTTTGTTTCCAAAAGTGCAATAACGAGCTAATATTATCTATTTACTACTACTCATACTCACGTTTAAAAAAACGCTAATATGCAGACATCCTTAGATTAAATAAAACTTGACTGACAGGATTATACAATTGTACATACCTAATTTCACATGTTCATTTTTAGGGTTCCATAAATCGAAAGGCAAAAGCCGAACCCTTATAGGATCACTTTGTTGGAACGCGTAGAGGTATTACGCTGAAATCTATATTAAATACTCAAGGTTTACTGTCCTTAGGAGTTGTGAAAGAAACAAACTTCTAAGCCTATTATACGTTCAAAATATACAGCCATGTATCATGTCGCAAATTACAGGGGGTTAAAGATATAACATCTAAGATCTCTGGTAACGAGTGCAGTGCAGTGCTTAGTAATGATTTGGACTCTTCATGTTCCAATAGCTGCATGTCACTGTGCTGTTATGTGGCAGGAATGTTGCTTACCATCAGGCACATGTCCTGATAGTCTTGGACTCTTTGTTAAAAAAAATCCGCAAATTTTCTACGCTCGAATGGGTATCAAAATCTACATCTAATCCCGTGAACTCAGAATTTTGAAATTTGGTACGAAGTCACGTCTTTACGTCTTATAGCACAGATAAAGGAAAAATTGTGAAAACTGATTTTTTTACATAAAATATTTTTAATAATTTGAAACCTAAAAAAAAATACCATAACTTTCACTTATATATCTACAAGTTTATACGGAACCCTCGATGTGCGAGTCGGACTAGCACTAAGCCGATTTGTTACATACAATCTCAGCGATGATTTAATATTACCGACATTAGTATTGAAATATTCGGAATTTATAATTTTAAATATTTATACAAATGGCTGTAAAATAACTTGATTTATTTACCTATTTTATTTTTATTTTTACTAGCATTGCCCTGCTATTTTATCTGCGCAGTTCCCGTTTCCCTGACTTTACCGCCTACCTAATTTTTTTTTAATTTTTTTATAAATCTATTTCAGACTATATGGTATTAGAAGACTATACTTATGATATAGTAAGTATTTCAGACTATAGATAGGTATTCTGTGTTCTAAGCTTCAACCGAATATGATCCAGAAAAATTACAGGGCTTAGAGATATAAGATCTCAGATCTCTGGGTGACGAGCGCAGTGCAATGCTAGGTAATGATTTGGTCTCTTCATGTTCCAATAGCTGCGTGTCACTGTGCTGTTATGTGTCAGGCATGTTGCTTACCATCAGGCACATGTCCGGATCGTCTCGTCACCATTTATTAAAAAAAAAAGTTCAGATCAAAAGTACCTAAGTATAGTATATATTGAATTACCTATCTCATATTAAGTACAAAGCTTGGCTTAGTCTGGGGTTAGATAGCGTTGTGTGTGCAATGTCCACCGGGTTGTTTTGGAATGAAAAGTTTTTGGGCTATTTAGAGCCCGATCTTTTTCGTATTCTCTATGCGAAAATCTAAATGCTATATTCAAAATTGGTAAAAAAACAATGGTCTTGCATTAATAAAAAAACGATGCTTATGGTGAGCATAGCACACCTTAGTAGCGTAATAAATTGAAGGATTCAGAATAACACTGAGTCGAAATACCTAATTTTTACATAAAAAACCTCAAAAAATTATACATTACGTACTTACCTTATTTCTGTTATAAATTTAAATATAGAGACAATTATGAATTTTTGAACCACGCTTCAACTGGTTCCGTGGTGTAGTGGTTATCACATCTGCTTTACACGCAGAAGGCCGCCAGTTCGATCCTGGCCGGAATCATATCTTTTTGTGTACTCTGAATTTTTGTATCACTTGTTTACTTGCCAAATCATGGATATTTTTATTGTGCCCTGCATCTGGGTGAAATACGAAACAAATTAACTACGATCTTCGTCTACGTCTCGCCTGACGTTGTGACGTGTGAGAGTGTGCTTACGTAGAAGAGACCGGTTCAGCCTCGATGTGAAGACACCACTATTGTAACCGGGAAAACCCACTCAGGCAACGCTAAACGTTCATATCACAACAGTAAAGTAACACCTCTAAACTCTTTGTGCGGATCTTACTTAGTCTCGTGTTGAGCATGCGTGGTCCGAAGGGGGGTTCACAGGGGACATGCCCCCCCCCCCAAATCGTATACTTACTTTAAACTAAAAATCTAAAAAAGTTAAGAATATCTAATAATACATAGACTATTTTTAACGCGGGAAAACAACTGGAACGGTACCTACGCGGGTGAAATCGTGGGGCGCTACTAGTAAAGTATTTTTTAGTCGATACATTGTAATTCTACTGGTAGCCGCGTACTGATGACCCCTTCCAAAATTCGAGGCTGGGACCGCGCTTGGTGAGAGAGATACTGTTAGAGTCGATTTTGCAATACCTATGCTATATATATATATATGTATGTAGGCTATATACTCGTATGTATGCTCTAAGTATGTAAGTATAGTTATTTAGTAAGGTAAGGCTACCAGGATCCTGCGCCTTCCTGCCTAAAGTTGGGTAGGCAGCAAATATCATATGGAGCCAACATAGGATCAAATAAAAAAATTGGCTGTCATAGGAACTGCCTGTAGAAGTGAAAACTTATTACTCTGAATTTGATAGCTCACTTTGGAAACTACGCGGGTGAAATCGGAAGGCGATGCTAGTCGGGAATAAATCTTCAAAGCATTGAAAAATAAGCCTTCTAAGCATGGCCATACTAGAGACCATACTTCCTAACCATAGCTATGTAGAAATGCGTTAGCATTGGCCATGGCCCCGAGTTAACCAGAAGATTTCTTTTATTTACGAGCGTGGCGTTACAGCTCAATTCACAGCCCACGAAAAATCTGTGTGTGGTGCCTGGTCCCCCAAAATTTTGTGTGTGGTGCCTGGTGCCCCAAAAATCTGTGTGTGGTGCCTGGTGCCCCAAAAATCTGTGTGTGGTGCATGGTGCCCCAAAATCTGTGTGTGGTGCATGGTGCCCCAAAATTCTGTGTGTGGTGCCTGGTGCCCCAAAAATCTGTGTGTGGTGCCTGGTGCCCCAAAAATCTGTGTGTGGTGCCTGGTGTCTCAAAAATCTGTGTGTGATGCCTGGTGCCCCAAAAATCTGTGTGTGGTGCCTGGTGCCCCAAAAATCTGTGTGTGATGCCTGGTGCCCCAAAAATCTGTGTGTGGTGCCTGGTGCCCCAAAAATCTGTGTGTGGTGCCTGGTGCCCCAAAAATCTGTGTGTGGTGCCTGGTGCCCCAAAATCTGTGTGTGGTGCCTGGTGCCCCAAAATCTGTGTGGTGCCTGGTGCCCCAAAATCTGTGTGGTGCCTGGTGCCCCAAAAATCTGTGTGTGGTGCCTGGTGCCCCAAAAATCTGTGTGTGGTGCCTGGTGCCTCAAAAATCTGTGTGTGGTGCCTGGTGCCCCAAAAATCTGTGTGTGGTGCCTGGTGCCCCAAAAGATTTCACTTAAAAAAGTGTGTACATATTATTATATACCTACTCGTAGACACGCAAGGAATTAATAAGTGCTTCTCCTCATTATTCCTCGTGGGAGGAAGTCAAACTTCAACCTTAGAATAGATATATAGTGGCCGGCAAACAAGTTGACCCAAAAGTGACGTGGAAGCGGAAAGTTCGCGCATGTGCACTTCCACCAAAGAGACCTTAAAAACATTTCTGCGCAGCCATGCGTAGCTAACTTCATTGGGTCAACTTGTTTGCCGGCAACTAAATAGATCAGTTTTTTCCGCTCGGTTCCTTTGCACCAATCGTAATCAGAATGAGGTGTATGTTAGCTATGGCGACATAGTGAGTGCGCGACAAAAGTATGACACTTCCACAAGAGCGACAAGACAAGAGCGATCAGACCCGTGCTTTCGGTGTAAAGCGTTTGTTCTAACTCAGTACGTAGTAAAAGTAAACTTTTTGGGTTTACCCGATCTTTATAATCCTGGTGTCTTCAAATCTTCAGAGTGTGAGTGTGGGAGAGAGTGAATCGGTTTCCGCATTAGACCGCATCGTCGCTGAACATCAAGCGAGATGGCGGTCAAGTGTAAACCTATAATAGTTTCGAAAAATTACAAGCCATCGAATCCACCATCTTACTATTTGTCTTCATTCCATTCCATTCCATTCAGTCCATTTGTACTCGATTTTCTAAGGCAGTATACGTGGGATAACATTTGCCCCATATATTTGGTTTATTCACAGAAATCGAAATAATCTTATTATTTAGATTTCTGTGGTTTTATACATACATACATAACCAGCTCACTAAAAAATGTTCCCACTGCTGGGACTCGGGGCCTTCTCTCGCAAAGAGAGAGTCTAGGCCATTATCCACGATGGCCCAGTGCGGGTTGGTGAATGACACATGACCTCGAAAGATTCTAGGTACATATCGCTTTCCTCACGATGTTTTCCTTTACCGTTTTAAGATTAATGACGTCACATTTCAAAATCTTATACATGTATTCTTCAATCACGCTCGTAATAATATGTGATTTGATATTAAAAACTTGATTAATCGGCCGATGGAGTGTAAGAGAGATAGATGCGTCACAAGCCGAGCGCTTTGGCCGATTTTGCATTTCTGTCGCTTGTTATGCGCTCTCACCCACACGCTCGGCTCAGGCGGAACGTGACAACTTTTTGTGCGTGCAACCGGCATCTATCGATTTATAAAACATCAAAAAAACTATAGTACCGCTACGGCTGTACCTTTTAAACTTTCACTCGGCCACGGACACTTTCCGTCGGCCGTTTTGCTTAACTTAAAACTCCCAAAATAATGACTTGACTTCACTTAATTATAAACCGTTTCGTTACGTAACGCGTGACGGCGTCTGTCTGTCTGGATTCCCTTTCTCTCGCGCATACGGTAGCAATAGGCAGGGTCCTCTTCTCTCACTCTAATCCACAGTGCTACCCGTATTTCGGACAGGCTTATCCCTCTCGTATACGTGACGTAACGTTCTCATTTCAAACTATTATTAAACTTTAGTAGGTAATAACCCCAGCTTTTTTCAAGTTAAATAACTACAATATTAAATAGTTTAACGTAGATTAGTTTCAGTTATCTTATCTCTCTTATCACACATAGCACACGCGTCCATGGTTGAAATTGAACTACCCTACTTAAGTAAAAACCAAAAGTTGTTTAAAGCGCCATCTGTTACCTAAATTCCGTCAACTTTCAGTTCTGATCGAGAAGTTGCTGCGTTCGTGCGGAGATGTCGACACTATCTACGTGCTCGTGAGGTGCAAAAAGGGGAAGGACCCGCGAGCCCGAGTGGATGAACTATTGGACGAATTTGTGAGTTGCTTTATCAAGGTTATTTTACATAAGATTGTTAAAGCCTGAAAGAGATCACTTTTATCGATAGCCATACTGATTTTAAAGTTTTTGGCAATACTTTTTGTGTATCCTATTCAAAAGCATTGGTTGTATCCTATCCGTCTGCGTCTGTTTTAAAATAAAATAAATTGGTGAGGATTTCTCAAACAGCACTCACCATTGTCTTTTTGACGTGACAACGTCTTATAAATTGGTTTGCCGGGTGACACTTCAAGAAACTGCGTTACGCTCCGCTCACGTTATGCGCTCACAACGAGAGCGAGTGAAAGGCACGCGTCCCTTCCACTCGGGCATGGTTAGCCCGCCTAAGAGCGAGAGAGACAGACATAAAAAGTGAAAGGCACGCGTCCCTTCCGTAAAATTATTTTACCACTCAAAGTCGTTGTCACGTAAAACTTTCGCCCGTATACCGACTTTACAGGCAACCAATTTTTTTTTATTACCGTAGAATAGGGTCACTACTAAACATTTTTATCTACTATACATTTTTTATAATCTAATCTTGCAAGTAACCTTAATCTCGCTTCCCTAGCTCCCAATGGTCTTTATCGAGATCTCTATATCGATATCTATGAGCCTAATGCTCATAATAGATCTCGATAGAGTGTAGCTCATTTGCCCACACTTTTCTGGGTCTGGTGGCTGATTCATATATTCCGGGATCCAGTCAGTGGTGGTTTTTGCCCATAATTGTTCTGACATACACAGACGTATCCTGCTCTTCTCCATTTCAACAAGGCAACCTTTTGTTCTGTGTCGTGTGTATATTTTTGGGTTTCAAAGTCCAGTTCCTAATACGAATATTTTAAGTATAATTATTTAAGTTTACCTTCACTTAACAGTCGTCAGTTTTTCGTCACATCATTGTAAAAATTTACTCACATCATTCTCTCCCAATGCGTCAAAAGATTAAGACTATAAATTCAATAACTAAGAAATTGAGATAAAATTTAAATATTTGAATAATAAATGAATGATTTTCTCAGTTATTTCACAGAGCACACGAAGAGAATCCTAAAGGAATCCACAAAGTGGTGCCCATCGTTGGAGATATGGAACTCCCGGGGCTGGGCATCGGCGAGGAGGACCGGAAGACACTCATCAGCAAGGTACCGATGAAACTAGCATGACAATCATGATGACTGAACTCATGAAATACCTAAATAAATATTATTTATTAGTCATTTCACACCCAACACCACCCCCAAACTAAGCTAAGATTGTGTGTTTAGTTTGATTAAGTATTAAAAATGTCAAAGTACTTTATAGATAAATTTACACGCCAATTAATAAAAAACAAAAACAAAAGAAAGTGCATACAAGTGAACACATTACATACAAAGTTTGAAATGACTATTATTACTTAAATTACAAATTCGTGTAAAATTAATAAAAGAATATTTAATTAGATATTATTACACATACGTATTTCTTCTGTTGATTCACAAACAAACAATGACGCACAGACAGTGCTTAGAAGTTAAAATTACGTCATTTCTTTGTACGACTTCTACGATATTTTGACGTTAGGACCGGAAGTTTAATATGTATCTTGTGTAATCTGTAAACGATTTTTAACAATTTGACAAAACGAAAGTGCGTGTCCCATATTCTTTCATAGACGATCAAGTGATAGAGAGGCGTTAGGCTTGAGACGCATCTATTCCTTCCTTCACTCTCTTCCACGCATAGATTAAGCACCCTGTTGATCGGGCATGAAACGAATCTGCTTAAATTCATAAGTCACCAGCGGGGGCGCAGGACGAGGTAAAAAATCGCGCTGTGATAAGCCGAATATCCATGTCACGTGGCATTGCTTTCCACCAATGATTTGACAAAACGAGATAGAGTTATGCAAACTTCTAAGGACAGAGCAGGATGCAAAGAAAGACATCAACAGGTTCAACGGTAGGTTAGATGTGCAATTATGCTTATAAAACGCTACGGAGGGGGAGTCGTACGATCAGTCAAATGGGTAATTGTCTTTGCTTCCACGCCATCGGCCGATGAATCCGAGTAAAAGAAAGACAGCAGCAGCATTGTACAAAATTATGAATTAATTGATTGAAAACAATTTCGTACTAATCTTATAAACGCGAAGTTTGTACGAATTGATGGATATTTGTTACTCTTTCACGTAAATACTACTGCACGGATTTAGATGAAATTTTGTACATAGATAGATAATGGTCTGGAATAACATATAGGCTACTTTTTCGGGAATTACGTGGGTGAAACCCGGGCACTGCTAGTAATTCATAAAGTGCAAATTGTTCCATTAATGTATTCTTATACACATTATTACTTAAATTATATAATGTAAACCGACTTTACAGATGACCAATTTTTTATCTCTTTACTCATACTCATACTCTTTTATTGATAACGAGTAGTTACATGTCATATTAAAGGATATTAAAATTCATTATAATTCCAATTCAATAGTAAATTCTAGCTAGGTACATGCAATACATACATGTCATTTCAATAAGATTAAATTAAATTCCAAAATTACATGTCAAATAAATTATGATACAATTAAAATTCAAAATTAATGTCAACAGGCAGTGGCGTAGCGTGGGGGGGGCAGGCAGGGGGGGCCATGGGCCCCGGGCGGCACACGAAAGGGGGCGGCGAATTAGCCACGTAACGAAAATATTACATTGTACGATTGAGAAAAAAATACTTTTTCCAAATCAAATCCGCAATGTTACGTGTGCACCAAAAACGAAATGAAACGCCAAAGGTGCGAAAGAGAAGACGATAACCGCCCGGCGCGGCGCGACGGCGCGCGAGTCTTCCCAAACGCGAACGAAGTAGATACTCACTCGTTCAATCAGAAAAACAATAACGTTACAATTCATTACGCGAAGACTTTGGATTGGAAGTTTTGATTGCACTAAAAACGCATACCTATTTCCATTTATTCAGAAACACCGTAGAACAAGTACATACGATTCAAGGATAGAGGTAATTAAATTTCTTTTTAATTCTCTTCAGGATTTCTTTGTTGATTTTCAATGTTTTTTTGATCGTGATAGATATCTAATACGATTGTACCTACATAATTCCATTAGCCTACCATATTTTTTAAACCTAGTCTAGTCAATAAAATGGCATTAGCTGGAATATTTTTTTGGAACAAAGTTCCTTACGGCAGGCTTGGAGGAGATAGTTACTTATATAGACAAAAGTAAGCTTTATTTTCATTGTTTTAGAAGTAAATTTTGCGTACTTAATTGAAATTTCAAACAGATTACTGCCAAGATTATAACGTGAAAAAATCGATACATGATACATGTCACAATTTGTCTTCCAATAATAGAGCTTCGTCTAAAGTAAAAACTATGCGTTGCGTAAAGCGCATATGGCCGCAAGTCCAGTGTGACCAGATTCAACATTTTATTATTTTTTTGGTTTATTGGTGGAAGTCTGTATTTATACGTTTATTTTGGATTAAAAGCTACGGCAGTACTGTAGAGGTGAAGAAACGTTAGAAAAAAACAACAGGTTTTTTATTACTTAATCATTTGAACTTCTATTTTTATGTACTTAAATAAAAACCAACCAGCAAAACTTTAAAAAACAACCAAGACAATTAAATTGCTATAGAGGTGCAATCTAAATAAAGAAGAGTAATTAAAAAGTAAAACACACTTTTAAAAAAATTATTACAAACAAAATTTAATATTTTATTATACATAGAATATTATTATTATTTACTAGCAGCACCCCCTGCTATACCCACATAGTTCCTGTTCTCGTTATTTTTTCGAGATAAAAATTAGCCTTTCTGCTCTTTCAGACTATAATCTGTTTTCCAAAAATATGTTCAAAATCGACATTGAATCGTTTGCAAATTGTTTAGAAAACGTCTTTTCTTATTATTATAATAACACGGCGCTGTGTTCATGCTATGTCTATATTATTATTTAAGCTGGAGCCGTTTTAATGACGTAAGCAAAACAATTATTTTTGCGGCTCAATTTCTGGATAATAATATTCCATGAAAATTAAATGTTTTGTTTTTTTATAAACCTTTCGGCGCGTCTCATCAATGGTATCTCCGGAAAATGACGATTTTCAATAGATGTCACTAGCGAAGCGTCGTGTCTCTATGGCTCTGTGAAAGCGGGCGGGAATTTTAAAAAGAAGGTAAATCGTGGAGACTTCGACCTTTATAACTACAAGTCCAGTAAACTAAACATATGTTTCTCTTCAACCAGGCTGAATAAATGGAAATCGTTTGCATAATGTGAAAATCTGTTTAATTACCTACGAAATAAAATTAATCATTGTGAGCCGACGATATTTTATCGGGGTCTAAAGCTCCTAAGAAAATTGACAACCTCTTTTCCGTTTCCGATCCGTTCAGACGTCATGACGTGATTGAGCAACAAACATCCAAACATTGACATTTATAATATTAATATGATAATAGGATTAGGATTGTGAAAATGTTAAATAGCCTAGCGTTACATAAGCTTTAGACCATTACCCATTAATACAGTGTCATGACTTCTCATAGATACGAGTATATTTTCCTTCTGGACCAATGCTTGGTAGTTTATCTTCAATTGCAATAATGTGTACGATATCCATTAAGTCTATCGAATGTAATACTTGAACTTTAAATTATTTATAATTAAAGAAGGGGGCGGCGAATTTTCGGGCGGCCCCGGGCGGCGAAAAGCTACGCTACGCCACAGTCAACAGGGTACAATTAATCAATACTTAAATATTACATAGGTACACATTTAAATTATCCGGTTATCATTTCGCCAATGCTGTAGAAACTCTTTTCCACAAGCCACTTTTTCATTCGAATTTTATAAGACTCTCGAGACGGGGCATCTTTTATCTCGTCCGGAATGCGGACTATATTTATACTTATATTGACCAATAGATGGCGTTTTTCAGGTATCAATCATAATCAACGCAGCGGCAACTGTCAAATTCGACGAAAAACTGTCAGTGTCAACCGCCATCAACGTCAAAGGCACCAAGGAGGTAGTCGCACTGGCTAAGGAGTGCAAGAACTTGCGAGCTATGACACACATCTCTACTGCGTTCTGTAACACACAGTTGAAGAAAATTGAAGAGAAGTTAGTATATTTTATTTTTTACATTGAATTTAGACGATTTTTAGAAAGGCGACTTCAAGAAAGGAGGATGTTATCAATTCGACAACCATTTTTTAAAAGTATGCTCTAAATTCTCGAAAACGCCAGAACTGAGTTCATTATACTTTTGACGTAACAATATCTAATAAATCGAAAAACGCCGGCTGCATGCACGAAAAAGTGTCCCGTTACGCGCATAGTACGCTTGCGCCGCATATATCAATGTTTTGTTATGACGTTGTCACGTTAAACTATCGTCCGTAAACCAACCGACTTTACAGATAACTAATTTTTAAGCTATCGCATAGCTTTTATCGCGGGCCTGGGGACCGAATTTTAGTGATCGTGCATCTCTTTCTTATGTTCACAAGAAAGTGGGATGGAAGACCGTAACGACGTCCTCCCCACTCGGTCATTCGACTTTGAACCTTATTTGTATTAGCTTTACAGACTAAATGCTCTTAGCAGTGTTGCCAACTTAACGGATTTCCCGTGATATTTTTTATGGTAAACAAATGTCACTCTACAAAATAAAAGCAATTTCGAAAAATTGTTAACATCCCTATTGCTTATGTTGATAAAAATGCATGCAACATGCAATAGCTTTACCGCGGCAGTCTCCGAGTGCCACACTTCTTTTTTTTATGTTCGAAAGAGTTAAGTAAGTGTACAAGTGTAAAGTACACCGCGAATGGTAACATTAATTTTTTGTTATGATTGTTAATACTTGCGATGTCACACAGAGAACAAACATATGGTGAACCAAAAGCGTCACGTTCCACATTTTACGCTGGCCCAGTGCGGGTTGGTCGATGACACATGACTTCGAAAGGTTCTAGATGCATGTCGGTTTCCTTACGATGTTTTCTTTCACCGTTTTAATTTAGCGGCATTCTGCATATGACTTCGAAAAGACAGTGGTGCGTGTGGGGTTTGAACCCGGGGTGTCCGGATCGGCAGGCACCGTTCTCCCGACTAGATCAGCCGTAGCTTTAGGCCTTTTATGCTATATCTACTCTTTATTATAACCGACTTCCAAAAAGGAGGAGGTTATCATTCCATTTTTTTAACACGCCTTTATTACCTTCACTTGTAACTATGTATGTAAGAAAATCGTGGAATCTTAATTTGACCCACTTCCCGGTCTTCCCACCCACTTCGATTAGGATGAAATTTTGCACACACTCTGAGCTCTGATGACAATACATGACTAGCTAAGAAACGTCATTACAAACCCAATATGGCGGACTACCCAAGATGGCGGACTGGCTGTTTGAAATCCACCCCCATGATATGACTATCAAATATGAAAGGGTTTGCTGTCAGGCATACGAAAAAAAATGCCACCTTAAGTCACCTTAAAACCAACATGGCGGCCATTCAAGATGGCGGATTGTAAGCGTGTTTTTTTAGTTTTTTAAACTATTATAAATTCTTATTGTTCTCCTCATCTTGATATTTTCATATCTATATATATATATTTTTTAATATATATTATGTTTTCAGGATCTATGAACCACCGATCTCAGTTGAGGCTTTAGAAGCAGTCTCGGAACTTGACAACAAACTTGTGGAGGGCATCTTACCCACGTAAGTTCTACTCATTTATCAACGGTAGTACTCAAAATTGGGATGGTGACTGGGTCAAAAAATATACCATTATAATAGGTCCGTTAGATAGTTTAAGGTGAAATGACGACACGAAAAACGAGACACGTATTTTTCGTTTTCACAAATTATTAAAAATTGACAAAGATATAAATCCTCAAACATCATCAAACTTCCAAAGTGGGGTTGTGACGTCATGTCGAATCGATCGGAAGCGAATCGGTAAACATAGACGCCCTCAGCAGGTCTACTACGAAGTCCGATAAACGATATATCGGCCGATGTTATGGACGTTTCATACCACGAAACACAATCGGTCGGTTGATCTGATCGGGTGTTTCGTTCATTCCGACCGACGCTGATTTGATAGTTTTTGTGTCATCAACCGACCGATTGTGTTTCGTGGTATAAAACGTCCATAACTTTGGTCGATATATCGTTTATCGGACTTCGTAGTAGACCTTCGGGTCTACTACGAAGTCCGATAAACGATGTATCGGCCGAAGTTATGGACGTTTTATACCACGAAACACAATCGGTCGGTTGATCTGATCGGGCGTTTCGTTCATCCCGACCGACGCTGATTTGACAGTTTTTGTGTCATCAACCGACGGATTGTGGTTCGTGGTATAAAACGTCCATAACTTCGGCCGATATATCGTTTATCGGACTTCGTAGTAGACCTGCTGCAGACTAGATGGATTGACGATATACGAAAGGCAGCTGGTGGCTATTAGAAACAGCGCAAGACCGAATAAGGCCTGGACGTGTACTCTCTTTCTACGAAAAACGTAATTTCGAAATAAACTCACGACTTTCCTACTCTTGCAGGTCTACTACGAAGTCCGATAAACGATATATCGGCCGAAGTTATGGACGTTTTATACCACGAAACATAATCGGTCGGTTGATGACATAAAAACTGTCAAATCAGTGTCGGTCGCGATGAACGGAACGCCCGATCAGATCAACCGACCGATTGTGTTCCGTGGTATAAAACGTCCATAACGTCGGCCGATATATCGTTTATCGGACTTCGTAGTAGACCTGCGCTGCTCTATTTCGTTTCGTCCGACCGTACATTGTTTGACGATTAAATATTCTAAGCCTACTCTAATTAGAGACGAAACGACGGACCGAAGTAGAACCGGAGTCGGAAAGTCGCAAGTTTATTTCGAAATTACGTTTTTCGTAGAAGGAGAGTAGGAGTTTTGAGTGGCGAGAGAGTTTTATGGGAGAGACCCATGAATTTTATTTAAGTATCCTGAACCTAGATTTCATCGAAAAATTACTTGTAATTGTGGGTGACCCCACTATATTTACTTATTTATGTATAATGTATATATTAATTTATTTAATTATTTAATTTACACTCCACACAACTATTTCAGTTTATTTATAATATTTATATCAGTATGATTAGTTTATATTTATACTTCATATTTACGTATATATCATATAGCATCGCCCTCCTATGCGCAGTCGGGCGAGCTATTTATAGAACAGTGGATGCGCGCGCGCCGGGCGATATTACCCCTCGCCGCGACCCGCGCGCTCCACCTTAAAAGTGAAAGGGACTTGCTACCTGCTGCCGGCCCGGCACCGCACCGCTGCCGCGCCGCAGTCGCTACTCCTTATTCCTTCGTGACACTTGTTTTAATCTTTTTATATGTTCCATTGATCTCAAAGTAATTTTTATGATAATTTGTACGTGTAACATTGTATCGTCCAATACAATTTAAATAGTGGTGGAATTTATGCTTTTCATTTATACTACCAACCACCCATTCCACTACAGTAATTATGTAATAGTTTTCATTTTGTTTCGTTAGAATAGAATAGAATAGAATATGCTTTATTGTATAAACTGTGTACAGGTAAATGATGTTACAATTTTTGAATACTTAGTTCCTACAGTTTTATCCATTACGAATATACAATGTTTTTGTGCATAAAACACAATAGTTTTCAATAATTGTACAATTTCACATTTTTGACATTATATACACAAATTTAAATAGAATGGCACAATACGAATATACAATGTTTTTGTGGATTAAAAACACAATAGTTCTCAATAATTGTACAATTTCACATTTTTGACATTATATACACAAATTTAAATAGAATGGCACAATACGAATATACAATGTTTTTGTGGATTAAAAACACAATAGTTCTCAATAATTGTACAATTTCACATTTTTGACATTATATACACAAATTTAAATAGAATGGCACAAAGAGTGGTGGATAATTACTATTATACATTTTCACTACTAAAATATTCTTTGAGATCATAATATCCTTTAGAGAATACAGGGTGACTATGATAGCCTTCTGGAAGTAGCTTAACGCATCTTCCTCGATGGCTTCAGTCCAAAAACTTTACATATACTATGTATAGAGTGGGAACAATGCTTTACACCGAAAGCACGGGCCTGATCGCTCTTGTCTTGTCGCTCTTGTGGAAGTGTCATACTTTTGTCGCGGCACATGACTCTGTTGGTCTGTTCCCATAGCTAACAATTACCTCATCTGCATACGATTGGTACAAAGGAACCATGCGGGAGAACCTGATCTATTTGCTATTCTTTATCTAAGCTTCGGTGTAATAGATGAGGGTCCTAGTGTACCGAAACAAAGCCACAACTGCATGTGGGACACTCTCATGTTCAACTAGCTTCAATGAAGCCTAGGTCTTGATTTTTCATAAACAACCCACTTAGTTTTTTTTTAGTAAAATGTACCTGATGGTAAGCAGCATGCCTGCCCATAACAGCACAGTGTCACGCAGCTATTGGAACATGAAGAGTAAAAATGATTACTAAGTGTTCCCACTGCTGGGACTCGGGGCTTTCTCGAACAAGAACAGAGTCAAGGCCATAATCCACCACGTTGGCACAGTGTGGGCTGGTGGATGACACATGACTTCGAAAGTATTTAGCTACATTTCGGTTTCCTGGAGTTTTCCTTCGTCATTTTAAGTGAGCCGGATAACGCACATGACTTCGAAAAGACAGTGGTGCGCGTGGTTTTGAACTCGGAGTCTCACGAGGCTATTTTTTCAAGCTAGCATACAAGCTAGTGTTAGCAAGCTTCTAGCTTCGTATAGACAACGTTACGCAACGTTAGTTTTGTCTACAGGAAGTACTAACTTGCTAGCTTACTAACAATAGGTATCCTAGCTTGAAAAACTAGCCTCGTGTCGCTCGGGCATTGCGTCTTCTTCTTCTTATCGTATTGTTTTGATTCCAGGCTTTTGGGGTCTCGACCAAATACTTACTGCTTCACGAAGGCTGTGTCAGAGGACGCCGTCAGACGCTACGGGGAAGGCATGCCCATTTGCATCGTACGGCCTTCTATTGGTAAAATCTTTTATTAATCATGACATGACGACTCATTTTTTATTTAATACTTACTTTGAAATAATTACTTTGTTATCTTAAAAACTTCCCGTGATATCACGATTTTAAAATCACAATTTTGGACTGTCCCAAAAACTCTACAGAAGCGTGACGTCACTGTGCCGTATTTTCTATGTGTCGCACGTAAAGTTTGTAGGTATGGTAGCCATGTTAAATATTACGTTTAGAAAACTGGTTTCATAACAAAAGTAACTTGAAATTGAATGGGTTATCGAATGGTAAATACATTTTCTAATAATTTCGTACTTTTAAAAAGGACTTGCCCATCCAGCTTTGAATATTCATAAAGTAAGTTAAACTAAAAAATATCAAAATAAAAATTGGTACATATTTTATTCTATTTAAGTACTGTCATTATATCAAATAATTTAATATGATTGCGGGACCGGTCGTCATGCCTATTCACACACAACACAACACATCCCAAAACCCAAACTAAGCAAACGTTGTACCTACTACTGCGGCCAGATAGCTGATATAATACTTACATAATTGTAAATACATACTTATTATACATAGAAACACCTAGACGCAGTGCTAATATTTGAATTCATCACACAAATATTTTCACTGGGTGGGAATCGAACCCACGACCCTCGGCTTCGCAAGCCGAGAGTTACTACCCACTGAGTTACGAGGCCAGTCTAAGTTCTAATGTAAGTCTAATTAGAGTAGGCTTAGAACATTTAAATGTCAAACAATGTTCGATCGGAGGAAACGAAGTAGAACCAGAGTAGGAAAGACGCGAGTTTTCGAAATTACGTTCTTCGTAGAACAAGAGCAGACGTCCTGATGGTAAGCAACATAAGCATGCCTAGTACACCGCAGTGGGTAGTGGCACGCAGGTATTGGGACATGAAAAGTCCAAATCAATATATATCTTTTTTATAATTTGACTGCCCTAGTGGCTTAGTTGGTAGTAGCTCTGCCTGCGAAGCCGAGGGTCGTGGGTTCAATTCCCACCCAGTGCAAATATTTGTGTGATGAATTCAAATGTTTGCACTGTGTCTGGGTGTTTCTATGTATAATAAGTATGTATTTAAAACTATATAAGTATTATATCAGCTATCTGGCTGCCATCACACAAGCTTTGCTTAGTTTGGGGTCAGATGGTGTTGTGTGTGAATTTGTCCACCAGTATTTATATTTATTTATTATTATATCTAGGTAATATATATAGCACTGCACTGCGCTCGTAAACTAGAGATATAAGATGTTTTTTTCTCTACGCCCTGTAATTTTACTGGAAACATTGCCCTTCTTCTTCATGATGCTTGTACATTATTACTGCTTGGCGGTAGATTAACTGGCAGAGGTGTGATATTTGACTGGCCTCGTGGTTTAGTGGGTAGTAACTCTGCCTGCGAAGTCGAGGGTCGTGGGTTCGATTCCCACTCAGTGCAATTATTTGTGTGATGAATTTAAATATTTGCCCTGTCTGGGTGTTCCTATGTATAATAAGTATGTATTTACAACTATATAAGTATTATATTAGCTATCTGGCCGCCATATTACAAGCTTTGCTTAGTTTGGGGTCAAATGGTGTTGTGTTTGAATTGTCCACCAATATTTATTTACATATTTATTTCCCCCTATGGACTCTGCAAAGAGTCCTACCACTACAAACGAGTATGTATATATTAGGATTGTGATTTTTCCAGTGATTTCGACATACGAAGAGCCGGTGCGCGGCTGGACCGACAGTGTGTACGGTCCTACTGGCCTGGTCATCGGCATCGGGACTGGAGTAAGCTGCATCTTTTATTTCTGAGTTTTTTTGAAGTGAAAACTTCTTTGGGCGCGCCTAGGACAAAATTTTCGTGGGCTGTGAATTGAAATGAACCATCACGCTCGGGTATGATAATAGCTTTTCGGGTAAACTCGGGATGCTAGAGCGATAAACAAAATACAGTGAACAAGCGTGTCAGAGCGAGAAAGATAAGATATTCCCTTTGTACCTGTATTTATTATATTTATATCTTTTAATACTGACATTAACTTCTAGGTACTTACCACATTAATGACATTAATTGAACTTGCTACGAAATATTAAATTTACATTTCACATCCAGTGCAAAAAAAGTTTTTGTTGTAATATAGGTACTCGTATTACTGTTTTATCACAGCACTTACACTACGTAAACACACAAAATGATACCTATTTTCATCACAGCACTTACACATACACTTTAAACACAACACATTTTATGCATTTTTAGCGAAATACCTATAAAATAAATAGATAGCAAATACTAAAAAATTTGCTAGTCAAACCCTATTTCCGAACCGCGTAATTTTTTTATTTATTTATCTTGGCCATAGATACCAATCATTTCGCCACATGTTATTCTCGTGTTGCTGTGCTTACTAGGTATAATATACTAATTTTCAATTTCAATTTTTTTTTATTATTAATTATTAAAATTATTTAGTGGTCTTTAAATACAAGTATTTCTTATTTTAGTTTTCACTTCTGCCGTGCGGTCTTAAGCGCACACATTTTTTTTTTATTACATCGTTTGGTAAGACTAAACTACTTACTTGCCTACGAATAAATAGTGAATTTTTTTTGAAGTGAAATTTCTTTTAGCGCGCAACAGACAGATGTTTCGTGGGCTTTGAATTGAATTCTAGAGTCACGCTCGGGAATGATAAGAAATCGTCGGGTAAACTCGGGACCACGGCTACTGTTAATCTAGAAATGCTGACGCATTTCTCATGCTCGTGGCCACGTCCGGTTTCACCCGCGTAGTTTCCAATGTGAGCTATCAAATTCTGAGTTATAAGTTTTCACTTCTATCGGCAGTTCCTATCTATGGCTACCATTTTTTTTTTAATTGGTTGATATTTCACTTACAACGCCATCTGACCAAACTAAGCAGTTCTTGTACTGCACAGTACTACTACCTAACGCCAGATAGCTGATATGATACTTATATAGGTAGGCATAGTCTAGCATAAGTTATTCTTAAGTTTCTTTTGTGATTTGTTTTATTTTTGTATTTATGTGGCTTTTATTAAAGAGTTTTCTTATCTTATCTTCTTATCTTATAGTTTTAAAAACATACTTAGGTAATAAACGTATTAATAAACACCCAGACACAAAACAAATATTTATATTCATCACACATATATTTGCACTGGGTGGGAAAAAACGATCCATGGCTTCGCAGCAGACTACCAACTACGCTAAGAAGCCATTTGAATATAAAGCTTTCAAATCGTCACATATAATTATATAATGTACCTACTCGTATTATCTTTTTGTAAAAGAAAGAAGGAAATTAATAGGATGATGCTTAATAAACGTATGTTGCAGGTGCTTCGAACCATGTACATGGATTTAGAGAAGAGAGCGGACATGGTGCCGGTAGACCTGGTCGTGAATATGATCCTGGCATCAGCGTGGCACACCGCCAACAACTTCAAGGAGAAGTAAGTGCAACTAACAAAAAAAATATTTTTTACGCATTCAAAAAGCGACTTACTGCGCATGTACCTACTTAAGATGCAAGTGTAGCTAAAATAGGTGCCTAACTAGTTGATGTTATTGTATAGGTTCTATTTTTAACCGACTTCAGAAAAGGAAAGGTCGAATTGAGAAACCGACCGTATATATGTTTTTTTATAAACTGTTTTTGTTTTTGTAAATTTATTGTTATTAAGGGCGTGTGGGCCGTAATTTTGAATTTTTAAAACAATTTTGAGACCTATAAAATAGTGTATTAAACTCTGAAAAATATATATGTATTAGTTAAGGATCTAATCTAGTGCAATTCGCAGTCAGTAACACGATTTAATGAATTTTACTTGATAGAAAAAAATCACAAAGTTACCCCTCTTCAAAAAGTTTTTTCAAGATTATGACTAAACGAATGAATTTTTAAACAAAATTTTTGTACTCAACGAAAGCCACTAAAAAGTTATAGATGCTTTCCCAGGGTTTGACTTGATAAAAAAGTATCAGTTCTTTCCTATGTTTAAATACCTACCACGTACAAAGTGCACCGTTCGCCAAGGCCGATCAGTCGCGTATCAGCGCTCGCGAACGACGGACCTGTTCTTGATTTTGTAATTTTGAAAACCGATAAATCTTTAATATTACGATCATAGTGCCACAGCATAACAATATCAGTAGGTATTACTAGTGAAGAACGCTATGATCTTGATTTTTGAAGAAGAAGAAGTAATAGTAATTTAGAAGCAAGGTTAGTCAACCTTGCTTCTAAATTGTCTTTTGAATCCAGTTACTGAATTTCTCCAACAAAGTTTAGTATACTTTTGAAACTGCAAGTTCCCGAATTGATGAACTATTCTATTCTTATTAGTAAGGATTAACCATCTGACCCTATATTAAGCCAAGCTTGTGGTGCGGCAGCCAGATGGCTGATATGATACTTAAATAGTCACAAATATTTACTTCTCATACATGTAGACATATAATAGTGTCGAAAGCCAATCTCATAGCAATTTTGTGAAAGCTGATTTAATGTTTTGATACAATGTCCGTCAATTTTCAGCCAAACATCCCACATCCCAGTATACAACTTCGTGTCTGGAGCTTCAAACCCGGTCAAGTGGGGGAGAGTTCATTGAAATGAACAGAAAATACGGCATCGACAAACCTACTACTAAGGCTGTGTGGTAAGTTTCTAGAACAAAGTTCCTTAGCGCGACATATCCGCTTGAGCTTTTACGCGCGCATTTAACAAAATTGGCGGGAAAATGGTTATCGGGTTACGTCATTGCGTTGTTTACGC
Source organism: Ectropis grisescens (assembly GCA_017562165.1). Classification (NCBI taxonomy): domain Eukaryota; kingdom Metazoa; phylum Arthropoda; class Insecta; order Lepidoptera; family Geometridae; genus Ectropis; species Ectropis grisescens. The sequence continues at coordinate 2,301,015 of CM029796.1, forward strand.
GTCGCCTTATCAAGTGTAGGTCACACAAGTGAATAATAAATTTATAAAGCCTCAAACTTGAACCCATTACTCTCAAGGGTGTTTCAAGACGATTTTAACGGTATCGTTTGTTAATATACAAATTGTACTTGAAATATAAACTAACATGTTTGATACTTGATTCGAAGTTTTGTAGAGTTCTCAAATTGTCTACGAGCTATTACATAATAAATCATGAGGACAACGTAGTGATTATATGTTTTATATTTATTATATACGATACCTATAACACACACGCAAAACCGAAAAAAAGAAAGAAATTAATGGTATGTATGGTATATATTGAAAAATACATACTTCGGAACCATCCAATTCTTGCATGCAATATTAACTTCTGTACATAAGTAGGTACAGACAATTTTTTTTGCATTTCAGGTACTACGGATTAAATCCTACAAGCAATTACTACCTGTTTCTTTTCTACAACTTCTTCCTCCACTACCTGCCGGCCCTGTTCGTCGATCTGTACTGCGCTCTCACCGGGAAACGACGGGCGTGAGTACTTTTTTGAACTGAATACCTCCTTTGGCGCACTACAGACAGATTTTTCGTCGGCTGTGAATTTAGCTCAAGCGTCACGGTCGTAAATGAATAAATGCTTATCTCTAAGCCCTGTATTTTTTTAAGCATTGTCCTGGAAACTTTTTCATTAATTTAGTACTTAGTATTTTAGTAGTTTCATATTTTCATTATTCATCTCTTTTGTATGATTTAATTTAAAAAATTGACACGTTTAATACTTCCATACTTTGATGCTGTTTTTACCTATTCTTATTTTTCATTAATAGACAATACAATTAACGGTCGCTTGTATTTTTAAAAGGCAAAAAAGTTACTTGTTTTTCTTCAGAACAAAAGAATAACAGACTATAAATTAAAATGATGGTCGGTCTTTGGAAAGACTGCCATTTTTATTGTTTTTATTTTATTTATGAGCAAAATGGGCGAGTTGCGAACCCTGATATGGGTGATGTTAGGGTTGCCAACTTTTATGAGAAAAAAAACGTATAAACTGGTTTGGATAGGAAAAAATAAAGTATTAGGAAGAAAAAAAGTATTTATCAAATTTTATGTTTTTATTGCCTTAAAAACGTACTTTTGCGTGCTTTTACGTAGCACATGCTAACATATTTCTTGTTTTCTTTAAATATTGCAATCAACATCTAAATTTATGTGTATAAATAATTAGTATTTTGTTAAATAATTAGTACCCATCACAGTAAAGGGTGAATTAAAGTATTTTTGCATACTTTATTTGTATGTACAAGTATAAAGTATTATTACCAAAAATAAAATAGAATACGTTATTATAAAGTATGGTTGGCAGCCCTAGGCGTTGTATCGATAAAATGCACTATTTTATTTTGCTTTTCAAATATTGCTGGTGTTATACCAGACTGTATCATTATCATCATCAGCCGCAAGACGTCCACTGCTGAACATAGGCCTCCCCCCCCTAGATTTCCACAACGAATGGTCCTGTGCAACCTGCAGCCAGTGGTTTCCAGCGACCTTTGTGAGGTCATCTGTCCATCAAAGAGGACTGTTTTTATTTTTTTTTAAATAAAGAGTTTCGAGACGAACAGGACATGTGCCTGATGTTAAGCAACACATAACAGCACAGTGACACGCAGCTATTGGAACATGAAGATATAAAGATTGTATAGTATAAAGATTTTTTTTTTGTATTCCAGAATGCTGAAACTCTACAACAGGGTGATGAAGCTGGCCAATATTCTCTTCTACTTCTCGATGCAAGACTGGGAGTTCAGTGACGACGGAGTGAAGGCTGTGTGGGGCTCGCTGTCTGAGGAGGACAAGACAGTCTTCCCGTTCAGCATCGCTGACATGGACTGGGAGTACTTATGCGAGATCTTCTTAGTTGGTAAGTCCAGTAAAAAAAAAAGAAAAAAAATTGGTTGCTTGTAAAGTCGGTATACGGGCGAAAGTTTTACGTGACAACGACTTTGAGTGGTAAAATAATTTTACGGAAGGGACGCGTGCCTTTCAATTTTTTATGTCTGTCTCTTTCGCTCTTAGGCGGGCTAACCATGCCCGAGTGGAAGGGACGCGTGCCTCTCACACGCTCTCGTTGTGAGCGCGTAACGTGAGCGGAGCGTAACGCAGTTTCTTGAAGTGTCACCCGGCAAACCAATTTATAAGACGTTGTCACGTCAAAAAAAAGTGAAAACTTCTTCTGGCGCAACACATACAGATTTTTCGTGGGCTGTGAATTGAATTCTAGCGTCACACTCGGGAATGATATTAAATCTTCGGGTAAACTCGGGACCATGGCCATTGCCAAATGCTGACGCATTTCTAAATGGTCACCATACTACTACTAGATGGTTTCACCCGCGTAGTTTCCAAAGTACCTTAGCTATAAAATTCTGAGTTATTAGTTTTTTACTTCTATCGGCAGTTCCTATGACTGCCAATTTTTTTATATATTATCATTCTCTGAAACATTGCCCTTCATACCGGTACTCAGTAAAGTTTAAACATGACTGCTTGGCGTGAGAATAAAAGGCGAAAGCCTGGTACTTGATGGAATGCAAAGAGTCACTATAACAAATTATATTATTTCTGTATATTTTTTTCAGGATTACGTGTATACCTCGTCAAAGACGATCTCTCAACTTTACCCGAAGCTAGAAAGAAATGGAACAGGTAAAACTACTATTCAACTTACTTATAAAAACACATAATTATGGCGGCGTGGGGACATGGCATTTTTTATAGGTTATATCAAGAAGAGCGGGACATGGGCTTGATGGTAAGCAACACGCCTGTCAATAACAGCACAGTGACACGCAGCTATTGGTACATGAAGAGTCCAAATCATTACCTGACACTGCACTGCGCTCGTCATCAACAACTTTTTTAATAAAGAATGACGAGACGAGCAGGACATGTGCCTGATGGTAAGCCACATGCCTGCCCATAACAGCACAGTGACACGCAGCTATTGGTACATGAAGAGTCCAAATCATTACATAGCACTGCACTGCGCTCGTCATCTGATGGTCTAAGATGTTTTAACTCTATGCCCTGTAATTTTACTGAAAACATTGTTCTTCAATTGCACATCACTACTTGATGGTAGAATAACTGGCAAATGTGTGGGGTACTTTTCCAGACGGACTCTCGTAAGAGTCCTACCACTACAGTAGAACCTCGATAACTCAAACCTCGGTAACTTAAAAACCTCTATAACTTCAAAAAATAATATGTTCCCTTCCCATCAGAGCCCAAAATCAAAACCCTTGATAACTTAAAACAAAACCTCTATGACTTAAAATAGTTTTTGTTTCCCTTGGACTTTAACTTATCGAGGTTTAACTGTACTTAATACCTACTACTCGTACTACATATCTACTACATACATTTTTTTTCTTTGTTTTCAGGTTGTACTACCTTCATCAGATCGTAAAACTAGTGACTTTAGTCTTAGTAGCAAACATCCTATACCTCGTACTTAGGCCAGTATTTGCTGTAATCTTTTAGACATATCATATATAAATAACTCCTCAATTTAAACTACATAATATAAAGACATATTGTAGGTACATGAAAAAAAAAAGATTCGACTATTAATTACCACTTCCAACGATATCAATTCCTCTTTTTTTTAATATTGGTGGACAATAATAATTCACACACAACACCATCTGACCCCAAACTAAGCAAAGCTTGTAATATGGCGGCCAGATAGCTGATATAATACTTATATACCTAATTATACATATATGTACTTATACAATTATATAGTTTTATAATGAACTATTGGTAAGTATTGATAAAATAGCAATAACTGTCACTTTACAACGTAAATCGTGAGATTATAATCTGACAACGTTAGATTATGACAATGTTAAATACTGCGTAATCTCCTGTTGGTCTATAAGTCCTGTTTTGCAGCTGTAGTTTGTAGATAATTGCCCAACAAAATTAATTGTGTCAATTTTGTAAATAAATAGTATTATAGATAATTATTATTAAGTGCATATGTAATATAAGCAATATGACGTGTTTTAAGTTAATATCATGTCCTCGTTAGCTTAGTAATATATCATAATGTCAGATAAAGACAACCTGTTAAAATAGTTCTCATTTTGAGGCATAGATGGTGTTTAAGTGTTATTTTTAACCCCCGACCAAAAAAAGGGGTGTTATAAGTTTGACGTCGATGTCTGTCTGTCTGCCTGTCTGTCTATCTGTCTGTCTGTCTGTGTGTGTGTCTGTCTGTGGCACCGTAGAGCTCAAACGGATGGGCCGATTTCAATGCGGTTTTTTTTATTCGAAGGTTGATATCCGTGCGGATGTTCTTAGCTATGTTTGGTTAATATCGATTCAAGATGGCCGCCTCCACAAAATGGCGGACAAAATATTTCTTCACAACCTACCTCAATATGGGTATCAAATGAAAGGGCTTGACTAGTAGAATACTTTGCACCATGACAAATTTCAAATCCAAGATGGCCGCTACCACAAAATGGCGAAATACATTTATTTTTTCACAACTCCCTTAATATGGGTATCAAATGAAAGGGCTTGACTAGTAGAATGTTGTATCTACAAATCCGAGGTAGTCGGGGGTTAATCAAAATTTTTAAAATTTGTTCTTGTATTTTGATAGAAAGAATTACACATCAATGTAAATAATTTGAAAAAAAAACACCTATTTCTTAGGCGACGTTTTCAGAATGACTGATATGAGTTTATCTGTCATTTTAAAAACGCATAATTATTTACAGTGAGTGTTTGAATTCAATAATTAGTTTTTAGTTTCAAACTTTCTTCATTGAACTCGTTAATTACCACATAGCACAGGACTTAATTAAATAATAATTTAAATCGTGTTTATTACACTTGGCTAAATTTAGATTTCAGAAGCATATTTACGTAAAAACTTTATAAGTAGTATTCTATCTTACTGAATGCTATTCACTACTCACTCATACACTTCACTAAATTTAGTAGCAACAAAATTTAGCCAAATGTACTCATCTACATAACTACCTACGTAAGTTTACATTAAAAAAATGTGATAAAGTAAAGGTTGAAATTCTTGTGAGATGATACTAGGTATAATTAAGTTATAAAATAAATTATATTAATACTGACAAGTGTTTTTTTTTTTATAAATTAAGCGTTTATATAAAACAAGAAAAATGTATAAGTTGATTTGAAACCAAATTAGACGGAACCTCACATGACTCAACTTTTGAGTCATAGATTGCGTTAATGTTTTATTTTGATAGAAAGAATTATACCTCAATGTTAATCATTTGAATGAATCACTTGTCAGAAACTGTTTAGTACTTAAAGTTTACTTTAATACCTACATCAACAAAAAGAAAAAAAAATTAAAAACAAAAGACAAAGTTAAAAAATGTATACAAAATAATAAAAAATATAGATGTAGTCCAAATTGAATTGCTGACACGACAAGAAGAAGAAGTGTAAAGTAAATATCTATTTGACATGACATATCTATACTATAATAGGAAGCTGAAGAGCTTTTTCGTTTCAAAGCGCTCGTCAATCAAATCTCAGGACTAGCTAGTCAATCAGATCTCAGCTACTGGGCCTATATCAAAAGTTCTTTCTCTGTTGGATATGTACGTGATCCATGTGACATAGGCCAAGTATCATGTACCCCGGGGCGGAGCCAGGACGGCGACATTATGCACATGAAAGTCAGCGGTCCGCGTGGTTTTGAATCCGCGGTCTCCGGTGCGGCAAATTGACAGAATTCTGGAAAGGTTTAAAATAAAAAAAAATCGCTGATCCCATACAAGTATTTATTTCCATATTTACATACAAATATTAACAATACCACAAGTACAACAAATATAGCTTTATATATTACAATCTTACGTACCTAGCTTACAATTATAAATTCATTTAAAATTACTATAAAGATGTGGCATGGAGTGAACATTGATTATTTCAAACCTACGTTTAAAATGCAGGAGGCGGGTATTAAAGTTCGTAACTTTACAAACAATAATTAGTTCGTCTCGGACAACACTAGATGGCGTTAGTAAGCCTTAAAACGCGGTGATGATTTGTTTCTGAAACGAATTAATCGTTTATCTATTTATTCAAACTTTGTTATTCTTTGCCCAAATATATGTTACACAAACTGATAAGTAATTGTGGATATAACTCGTTACTTTAAAAAGACTTGGGCATCGTGCGTCGGGTAATATTGCTAACATGGGCTTAGTGGGTTAGGATTTTTTTGTTTTAATACTTTATCTTCTCTTATTATCACTCTCATCAGCCCTCAATACAAACATATCGTCCACTTACGCACTTAGACCTAATTCGGCACATATTTTTCCCCCATTTGTTTTTTCGTTTCAAAGATTCGAACGAAGAGATTAGACTCTATTCTGTAGAATGCATTACCTGCCCGGTCTAGGAAGGAGCATAACACGTTTATGTAAAAAATTATATGTATATGGTATCATGGGAAGGAAGGTAGGAACGAAGTTCTTTCGCATAATACAAAAGCAACACAATTTGCAAAAATAATAATCGCGCGTCACTTCCGTTATAAATTTTTCTTACGGTTTTAATCTCGCATTATTTTTAGTTCGGTCACGAAACAAAATTCCTATCTCCTCCAAGAATGTCATGAGGAACTCTGTTTCAAAAAACCGATTCACTCCCAATTTGAGAACACCAAGAGTGTATCCTGAGAAAATCCATCCAGGCAGCGAATTCCAGTCTTATAATAGGTGGTATCAAAACTCTTCGCTCCAGTCTTAGGAACATCAACCATGACACAGTGTCGCCACTTCGAACGCCAAGGAGTCGAACATACATTTATAATTAACCCAGTTACCACCTCCTTTAATTTGCCACATTTAAAATTAACATTGTCCCGAGTTTGTTTAACTTATACATTAATTAACAGCTATTTAAGATGTCACAAAAAAAAGATAATTAATACTTGAGGGAACAATTCTATCCATCAAATGCTCAACTTTTTCAACTGACATCATTTAAATATGTCAGATGGATGTCAAAAACTCGTCTGGAACAATTCTCAATTACGCCACATATGCGATCTAGGATCTGTATTTATAAAATTAATGTTCTTCTGTATGTCCTTCTTTATTTATTTATTTCAATCAAGTAGTACCGACTTTTCGAATCACACTAATGAGAATAACAGTTTAAATACCTATATGAAAGTACAGTGATTAAACTTTGAATAATGACTAAAATCGAAGAACAAAAATCAGAATAAATGTCAAATATTATCTACAAAAGTCAAAAATAATAATAATAACCTTTGTAGAATCTTAAACTGTCCATTTGATCATGTGATGATATTTGGCAAAGTTGTTGTGCGTGAACCGAAGAAGTTTTCTGAGTTGGTACGACCAATTTCCGACAGATGGCGTGGCAACGCGCGCAGTGTACAGGTAGTATGGTAGTAAGTACCTACTACATAAAACGTTGTCCATTATATATCCTCTTCGAGAAAGGACAAGCATAGAGTATTCGTTTTTAATTGAAGCAACAAACATTTGCTACTGCTCTATCTTACACAAGCTTTACGTTAGATAGAAAGAGACGTAATCATACAGCAACTATCGTCTTGAACGGCGTGAAGCCACTTTCCACTTGTCAAAGTGACCAGCTGGTGACTCGTTGTGTTTTGGATTTTTTTTATTTATTTTGGTTTAGGAAGTGATTCTGTGAGAAATAATTTGTTATATAAAAACTTAAAATCGTTTTTGATTTTAAGTTTTTTTTTTGTTTTTGTTTTTGTGATGGCTTGTGTAGCTTATGACTGTGACAGCCACAGTTCAATGAAAACTGAAGAAAATAATAATAATAAACAATACATAACAATAGCGATTCTATAGCATACTTGGCTTCATTGGCACTTCAAGACCGGGCGGATTCTAGTACCTCTTTCTCTTTCTCTCTTGTGGCGTGGTAAATAAGAGGAACACGATCGGATATATAGTAAATGTTCAATTAAACACGAATACTCCATGTTTGTCCTTTCTCGAAGATTATACTACTAGATAGAATTATTTCCCAAATACAATTGAAAATTCTTGTAAATATATTTACTAAATAAAAATAGCATAAATCTCACTAAAAATATATTACTATTCTATATCAACTAGATTATGCATAAAATATAATTTACCATTTCAATCCGTTGGTTGGAATACTTGTTATGAAACTATTCACACTCTTATTATTAAATACGGAACATTTACTGTAGTTATTTCGTTCTTTACTCGTGGCATGGTGCAAGACACTGTATTGGAATATCGGGAATCGCTGCACGGTAGCCACGGTGCATACAACATTATAGTTACGCCAGGTCTAGTCGGGAGAACGGCGACTGCCGATCCGGAGCTCCGGGTTCAAATCCCACGCGCACCACTGTCTTTTCGAAGGAATGTGCGTAACGCCGCTAACTTAAAATAGTGAAGGTAAACATCGTGAGGAAACCGACATGTACCTAGAATCTTTCGCGGTCATGTGTCATCCACCAATCCGCACTGGGCCAGCGTGGTGGGTCACGCCTTGACTCTATCCTTGCGAGAGACAATGTATCTGTGTTCCAAATTTCAACCCAATCTAGTCTTATGTTCCGACGTGATTGAGCAACAAACATCCAACATTTGTACATTTATAACATTAATAGGAATAGTAGAATTATAAAATAAGGAGTTATTTGTCTTTTAACGTTAAGAGGGCTATGACAAAATATCGTTCTGTAAAATTAGGTACATTTACACATGGCGCAGCGACGCGAGCGACGGTGACGTTGCCACAGCTTAAAGAAGTTACCACTAGAGATGAGCCGAGTACTCGGTTTTTTTTAAGGAGATTGAAGTTGACATTATCAATTGTTTTCATGTATAAATTTACATTTAATTATATTTAGGTATAATTGTGTTTCAGAAAAAAAGAGGAAAACACTAAATTTGAATCATGATTTGATTTTATTGGAATTTCTTGTGTATTTTGCTGCTAAATGTGTTTAATTGTTAACTATGTTTTATTTAAGTTTTTGATTGTGTAAATTATCAACAATATGGATTGTAACATCTGAAATAAATGAAATGAATGAATAAATTCACCGTCCATTACAAATTCCATACCCTGAATCTCCTCGTTTGACGGTTTATCTTTATACGTGACATTAGCGAAGTTGTGAGGCTAAACCACAATAATAGCCATTAATCAAGAAATTTAAGTTGACATTCAATTATTTTATTGTGTGGATTTATAGATTATTTTTACCAACATACAATGTATGATAATTAAGTATTATTTTATTAGTAATACATACATTTGTATACATACAAATTAATGACGTGTAACAAATATTATAAATAAAATATTATGATTATGATACTCTGTACTCGGCGGGTTTTTCGATACTCGTACTCGGCCCGATAACTCGATTTGAATGCCGAGTACACTCGGTTTAAGAAAGGTAACTTAACTTACATAACACAACTGGATAAAAGCCAGAAATTAATAGACGATGAATCAGATGACATTTAATATGATACAACTGATTAAAAGCTAAAGATGAAAAAAGAAGAAGACTTTATCAGCTGACTATTATTATCATTACACAAATTCAGACCAATGAAAACTGTGTTGCCAGACATATTACACGCCTCTAGAAGAAGAGGCCAGTTTGTTTGGGTCAACTATTAAAATGTATTGTATCACCTTATTTTACCTGCAAACAGCAATAAATATATTTGTATTTTGTATTTATATTTGACTTTCGCAATATTTGTAGATATAATTTAAAATACAGTGTTAATCAAAAAGTATTATTACTATAATTTTGGGAAATCTTTCACAATCTCGATTAATAAAATCAAAATCGAAATTATACTAATGAATGAAATTATACTAATGAACTTGTTTACGCGCGCGAAATGGGAAATTGATTGAACCGAGTCACTCGGCCGAGTACTCGGTTGAAAAAAAATTGAACCGAGTAAAACTCGGTACTCGTTACTCGGCAAAAGTGTTACTCGGCGCATCTCTAGTTACTACGTACGGCGCTGCCGCCGTACAGTTGCCACAACGACTAAACAAACTTATTATTGATTTAGAAACAACATCCGCACGGATATTAACCTTCAAATAAAAAAAACCGCATCGAAATCGGCCCATCCGTTTGAGCTCTACGATGCCACAGACAGACACACACACAGACAGACAGACAGACAGACAGACAGACAAACAGGCAGACAGACACGACAGACAGACATCGATGTCTTACGTTTGGTACCCGTTCCCCCGAAAATGCGTTACGCTCGGGAATGATAAGAAATCTTCGGGTAAACTCGGGACCACGGCCATTGGCCATGCTCATAGCCACGCCCTCCGGTTTCACCCGCGTAGTTTCCAAAGTAAGCTATAAAATTCCGAGTTATAAGATTTCACTTCTATCGGCAGTTCCTATGACTGTCAATTTTTTGTTTCGTGTTGAAATGTATTTACTCCATAAAATATGTAAATAGGCTTTGATTATACATTTGTCAAAGGTAATAAATACCTAAAACATAAATCGAATATTTGCGGTTACACCTTCATTTTATTACACATACTAACTACATACATATACAGTACCTACAAACAGACAGCCATCAGAATATACATACAAAAAGTACAATCGGATCGACAAACATCCGTTTTTAATCAAATATAAGTAGAAAACATCCAAATTTGTCCTTTCACATTTGTGCAGTGGGGTAAAAAACTAAATTAGCATCAAATAGTAAGTCGAATTATCACAAATTTGTTCGACTACGCACAACCATCGATATAAGCCATTAGATGTGCCCCGAGCACCTTGAAATTGGAAATAAACTGCGCCTGTGTGTGTAGCGTAAGTGGTTTTGACACCACCAATCTATTTGACCTCTAGAACCGCTAGCGGCGAGGTATGATGTGGTTCTACTTAATTTGGTTGTTACAAACGAATAGTGATAGGTAAAAACGTTCGGCGTTCACCACTTCCTGCAACCGAATAGAACGGAAAGAGTGAGCTCACTCTCCCAACGACGAAGTAATTTCGTGCGCCTGCGATTTGGGAGGGCACATCTAAAGGTTTATATCGAAGCGCACAACTACAAAATGATCTAATATACAGGGTTATAATATACAGGGTTATTGGTGATCAGCCTGCATCCATTTAAGGGCATGTACTGGATATTTATACAAACAATACTTGTTCTACAATTTTTCTTAAAACTCAATACATATCCTAAAAAAATGTTTTGTTGTCCTCTCTAGCAGTATTTAGGTCTATGCGCCTCGGCAGGTCGGCACTTCATTTATCGAGCGTTAAGGTGACGCATTGATAAACTTGACCTGCCGTACCAGCGGCGGACGGCATGGCTGGTCTATCGTACGTGGCGCCACGGACGGCGCGCGGCGAAACCTGTCCGCGCCGCATTTATTTTAGATCTTAGCGGATCTGTTAAAAGTTGATAATCGCCTGGCACAGCGGATGACGTTGAAAGCAGAGAGCGTAATTTTTGACTGGGTTTTTATTAATGTAAACGTGACATAAAATAACTGCTCGGCCTATGAAATAGAATAGCAGTCTGGCTATTTTATTCTTAAAAAATAGTAAGGTGTTGTCGTTGATAATTTTAAGTATTTGAACTTTTTTTGGTGGAATGTTTGTACATATTTTTTTTAATAATTCATACTATTTTCAAAAATTTCAAAATTATACAGGGTTTCTCCTTAACTACGATATTTTTAAAATTTGAATTACATCATTCGTTGCTATCATACTATGCAATCAAAAGTACTCGTCTTCATGTTTCTTAGTTCAAGGTGTCGCGTCGTCTTAAGTGCTCGTGCTCTAGTTACGGAGATGTTTTTAGACCAGGCAAACCCACTGTTTTACTTTGAATGGAAAAAGAATACACGATTTTTTAGAAACTGTAGAACAAAAGACGACATATTTAATGTATTTAACGTGTAAAAGGAAGCAGGCTGATTATTATTTATCGGCAATATAACGCCTTCAAAGAGTTTACATAAACTACGTATAGAGTTAGAACAAACGCTTTACACCGAAAGCACGGGTCTGATCGCTCTTGTCTTGTCGCTCTTGTGGAAGTGTCATACTTCTGTCGCGCACACCACTATGCCGCCATAGCTAACTTACAGCTCATCTGCTTACGATTGGTACAAAGGAACCGTGCGGAAAAACTATATCAGCTTGTAAGTAGCTAACAACAATTACTAATTTAACATTATTATAAGTTTAAAAATTTGGCAAATTTTTGATACGATTTTTTTTACTAAATATTGGAATATTTATGCCATCTAAATACAATATGTATGTACAGAATTCCTGTACTGAACCCAAAGGGTCCATTTTTAATTTTAATTTTACTAAAACATATAATAGTCTGTATATGTTACAGGGAAATGGAAATATCAGGAATCGCACGAAATCCCTAGTGATATCACATTTTAAACAGATTTCTTTATTACAACGTCAATTTGTCCCTCGACTATACAAAAATAAACTAAAAGCTATCATGAATCGAGCGTAAATCGAGCGTTATCTTACAGAGGTTTAATGATGATGGCCGACGGTGAGCAGGACTGGTAGAAGCGCGCCGACGGTGAGAAGTCCGACCTCGCCTAGTTGCAGCCCCCGGCCTCGCTTGGCACCCCCCTCGCTGAGCGGGAGAGGGGAATGGGTGGCGTGCGAGTGAGTCAGTTCGGGTAAAACGTGGACTGTCGCGACGTAGAGAAATGTGCCCGCTGAGAATAACATGGCTATACCTGGAAAAAAAAAGAAATGTAATATATTATTTTCTTCGAAAAACCAAGGCATAAACAGCCCATTAAATGTTCCCACTGCTGGGACTCGGGTTTTCTTGCCAGGAGAGAGTCCAAAATCCAACATTGGCTCAGTGCGGGCTGGTGGATGACACATGAACTCTAAAGATTCTAGGTACGTGTCGGTTCCCCTCGGAATACAATACAAAAACACTTTATTACATTAACTAATACAGAATAAAACACTTTATTAATACAGAAAAACAGTGATTAACATAAAATTAAACATTTTGGGTACAAAAGGCGATCTTATCGCTAATAGCGATCTATGTTTGTTTGTTTTTTTTGTATTTTATGAGATATAAAAAGAGCTCAAACTATTATGTATTAATGTATAACATCTTATTTTATATATTAATTAACCAAATATCTATAATGTGAAAACATTACTGTGTTCCGGTTTGAAGGACAATGTTTCCAGAGAAATTACAGGGCTTAGAGATATAATATCTTAGATCTCTGGGTGATGAGCGCAGTGCAATGCTAGGTAATGATTTGGACTCTTCATGTTCCCGTGTCGCTGTGGTGTTATGTGGCAGGCATGCTGATTACCATCAGGCACATGACCTGCTCGTCTCGTCACTCTTTATTTAAAAAATATTAATTCAATATCTATCTTTTTTCCATCTATCCTTTCTTCTGACATCCCAGATCTGTCTCCCAAACTAATTCCCCATTTTATTTTAAACTAGATGCCCGCCCCGGCTTCGCCCGTGGTACATTATATAGCACTCATCGGGATCCCGTACAAATCCAACGGTGAAAGAATGACTGAAATCGGTTCACTCATTCCTGAGAATATCGATTTCAAACAAAAAAACCTCTTAAGCAACCTGCTACGCCACCTGTCGGAAATTGGTCGTACCAACTCAGATTTAGAAAAAAAAATTAGCAAAGGTTTATATTCAAGGCACAGATTAATGAAATTCAATGACGCAATCTTTGACACATGCTGTCATGTGTCATGTCAAAGCACGAAACGTACGAAAACTCTCAAAAGGGGAATATTTTTTCCCGATTTTGTTACATTCTTGTTTCATGCTCCGCTTCAATTAAGAGTAGAGTTATTTTCTATAGCCTAAAGCCTTCCTCGATAAATGGACTATCCAATAGAAAAAGAATCTTTCAATTCGGACCAGTACTTCCCGAGATCCTAGCGTTCAAGCAAACAAACAAACTCTTCAGCTTTATAATATTAGTATAGATTTTCAACCAGTAATCATATTTATTTTAGCAAGGAGTTTTGTACACGCCTATTTGAACCTTACAATTGCAATTTAGTTTTGATAAACACCCCTTAAAAAAAAATTTGTGTTATTTTAGACTCCCAAACATATTTTTCGCGATTGCTTCATTATTGTATTATATGAAAATAACAGAATTTTCATTAAATTCCAACAACCTATTCCGAAACAACAAACATTTGACCGTAGTTGAATTGTTTGCGTATTAACGCTGAATCATTTCCAGTAATATACGCAAAAGTTATATTTCAGTAAAATGCGCAAAAAATATATGTAAATAACGCAAATAAATATATCCACTCGATCCAGGATAAAAAATAAACAAAAAATATAGTGCAAAAAGATTCCACTGGCAGGCCCCGACGAGATTCGAACTCGTGATCTCCTGTTTACTAGACAGGCGCTTTAACCAACTAAGCCACGGCGCCGCATACGGAGGTGACGAAATTACGCAACATATGATATGAGCTACTCTTACGTGATGATTACCGGTTTTCGAAGTAGATAAGTATTTTTGAATAATTATAAATTTCCTTATGTAAGCTGATTAATAACGCAACTTAAATCGCTTGTATTATTAATTCAAATGCCGATAAGTTTACGGCATGACAACTCTTTAATTACCTCATTTTGACCGACTTCAAAAAAGGAGGAGGTTCTCAATTCAGGTTTTTTAAAAGTGATATGCGATATATATTAAGCGATGGCGCCAAGAGTTGTGAATTGATTTTGATGGTATTTTTTTGTTTGGCATATCGTATTCAGAGATGGTCCCATATAAATTTTACGGAAATGAGTGTGGCAAATTTGTAATACCTCTATGAATACAAACTAAAATTTGTTATCATGTATTTAGAGGACATAATGATGATAAATGTGATCGAGTTCTAAATTTAATTTTGAATTGAAATCGTTTTTTTTTTCAAGTTACGGCTGGTCTAGTCGGTAGACCGGCGACTGCCGATCCGGAGCCAAAGCGTCTGATTTGGATTTTCGGTCAAAAAAAATCATATATTTGATCTAGTCTTAGGGTTCTCAATTCAGTTGCACGTTTTTTTAAGTACCTGGTTGACCGAGCTTTGCTGGGTTCAAATGCGTTTATAAAGGGCTCTAAGTAGAAGATTTTCTCAGAAAAAAAAGAACAAACAGAAAAGACCCGAGTGTAACCATCAGGATTCGAACCGGGGCCTGTTGCCTCCGAGCGTATTCCGTCTGAGCCATATATCGAATGCCATGGCGAAATAAGTTATCGTATTCTAATGACATTGTAGGATTTTTTCATCGTCTAAGAACGCCCATAAAATGATGTTTTAAAAAAATAAAACCTAGCTAGATCGATTTTTCGTCCCCGAAACAACTTGTATCCATAATTTCATGAAAATCGTTTCCGTTCCAACCCGAACCCCCCCTCTTCAACAGCACTCAGTTGGACAGCTTACAAGTGACGGCATAGTGCTGAATCTTATTACTTTATACCCCTTCTATCATCCAACATAGGTCTCCTGCTGTATCAGATGACCCATACATTTTGTTCACGGGCCTGTAGTCTAAAAGCTTGACCCTGGTGTTCTGAGGCGAAGGCTTGTGTTGCAATCTTAGGCCGTCTTCTTAGGGAAAGGGTGGCCGTGATCCCCGCTCAGATCACTATCTGGCCCAAAACATTTCCCTAGCGTGCCAGCGTGGAAATGCCGCCAGTCTGATGGGCAATTTCGGTGGGCGATTTGACGAGCGCAGACACTAAAGTTTTTTTTAAATAAAGAGTGACGAGACGATCAGGACATGTGCCTGATGGTAAGCAACATGCCTGACACATAACAGCACAGTGACACGCAGCTATTGGAACATGAAGAGTCCAAATAATTACCTAGCACTGCACTGCGCTCGTCACCCAGAGATCTAAGATGTTATATCTCTACGCCCTGTAATTTCTCTGGAAACATTGCCCTTCAAACCGGAACACATTAATGTTTGCACATCACTGCTTGGCGGTAGAGTAACTGGCAAAGGTGTGGTACTTCCCCAAGCGGACTATGCCAAGAGTCCTACCACTACAAACAAGTAAAGACTCCAAACTTGTGTTTCTAGTGTTTTTTATTTAACTTTTATAGGTTTACACTTGACCGCCATCTCGCCTGATGTTAAGCGACGATGCGGTCTACGATGGAGCGTGTTTACCTAGAAGAAACCGATTCACTCTCGATTTGAAGACACAAAGATTGTAACCAGCGGGGAAAACCATGTTTAGGTATTTGACATTTTAAATTGTACTTTTTTTAAATAAACATTTTTTTTATGGACATATTGATCAAACTCAAAAACACAAGACAATATCCTGATGAAACACAAGACGTTGGCGAAATTGTGCTCACCAAACATTTATCTCACACAAATATATATCACAACCAAATAGAAGCCAGAAATTAATATAAGATGAAGAATCACATAAATAAAAACCAGAAATGAATAGAAGATGAGGAAGAAGAAGACTTTAATCAGCTGACTATTATTAATTTTTTTTTATTTATAAATTAAGACTAACAAATTGTCTTGCCAGACATATTGCATGCCTCTCGCAGAGGCCAGTTTGTATGGGGCAACTTTTAAAATGTTTTGTATCATGAAAACTAACGTGGTTATTACACATTTTACATAAATACACGGGTAACTCACGTTTGATATAGTCAGTCCAGTCCGACCCAAGTTTCGATCGCGTCCGGCGATCTTTTTCAAGGAGAGTGCGCGCGCGGGTTCGCTGATAAACGAGCTGCACTCTCCTTGAAAAAGATCGCCGGACGCGATCGAAACTTGAATCGGACTGGACTGACTACATTAAACGTGAGTTACCCGTGTATTTATGTAAAATGTTTTGTATCATCTTATCTTACCTACAACCAGCAATAAAGATTTTTGTATTTGTATTTATTTGTACAGATGAAAATAGTGCACTCACCGGTAGCGTTGAAGTCGCTGAGCGTCTGCTTGCTCTCATTCCCGATGCCGAAGTAGGTGACCAACGCCGCCAGTGGCGCCGCGCACGAGAATATCAGGAGATGCTTCCGTATCCGGTTCCTGGGGGGAGAGAGACGGATATACTAACACTACTCAGAGTTTAAAATAAACCAAGTCGGGAAGTAACACTAGTATTATTATTTACGGGACATTTAAATGCATAAGCAGGTCACTAAATGTTTTCACTGCTGGGACTCGGGAGCTTCTGTCGCAAAGAGAGAGTCAAGGTCATAATCCACCACGCTGGCCCAGTGCGGCTTGGTGGATGACACATGCATTCGAAAGATTTTAGGTACATGCCGGTTTCTTCACGAAGGAAACCCCTTCACCGTTTTTAAGTTAGCGGCATTACGCACATGACTCCGAAAAGGCAGTGGTGCGCGTGGTTTTGGACCCGGGGTCCAAAGAAGTCGCCGTTCTCCCGACCAGACCAGCCGTAACTAAACCGTAACAAAAGAAGCTTAAAACTAAGAAAAGACGATGTTAAAATATAGGAGCAAACGGAGAGCTTATCGCTACAAGTTACTCAATATATAATAGTAAACTATATCTACTATAATAAAAACTACTAGATGCCCGCCCCGGCTTCGCCCGTGGTATATTATACAGCACTCATCAGGATCCCGTACATATACAACGGTGAAAGAATGACTGAAATCGGTTCAGTCATTCCTGAGAATATCGCTTTCAAACAAAAAACCTCTTCAGCTACCTGCTACCCCACTTGTCGGAAATTGGTCGTACCAACTCAGATTTAGAAACAAATTTGATTAGCAAAGGTTTATATTCAATGACGCAATCTTAGACACATGTTGTCATGTCAAAGCATGATATGAAAACTCTCAAAAAGGAATATTTTTTCCCGTTTTTGTTACATTCTTGATTCATGCTCCGATTCTATTAATAGTAGCGTTATGTTCTATAGCTTATAGCCTTCCTCGATAAATGGACTACCCAATGGAAAAATAATCTTTCAATTCGGACCAGTACTTCCCGAGATCCTAGCGTTCAAACAAACAAACTCTTCAGCTTTATAATATTAGTATAGATAGATATCTGACGCGTAAATTGTACATTTATGACTAAAGAACATTGACTTTGAATGCGACGATAGAAAGTTACAGCAGTATCGCTAGAAACACTATCTCTGAACCGGCATGCATGACAGGAGCATGCAACAGGGAGGCTTACCTCTCCAGGCCGGCATGCAACAGGAATGTGACGAGGCCGAAAGCTGCCGGCGCCTTATGCAGCATGATCGCCAGAAACACGATGATCTCCACGTCGGCATGCGCTGTGGTCGCCGCCGCGCCCAGTGCGATGCCGTCAGCTAGAACAAAACGTAACAAATGTGGTGATACCTGGCTCAAAAAATCATCATCAGCCGCAAGACGTCCACTGCTGAACATATGCCTCCCCCCTACATTTCCACAACGAACGGTCCTGCGCAACCTGCAACCAGCGGTTTCCAGCGACCTTTATGAGGTCATCTGTCCATCTAGTCGGAGGCCGTCCAACACTGCGTCTTCCGGTTCGTGGTCGCCACTCGAGAACCTTTCTTCCCCATCGGTTGTCAGTTCTGCGAGCAATGTGGCCTGCCCATTGCCACTTCAGCTTGCTTACTCTTTGAGCTATGTCGGCCACTTTCGTTATTTTACGAATATCCTCATTACGGATTCTGTCGCGCAAAGAGACTCCGAGCATAGCCTTCTCCATAGCTCGCTGTGCGACTCTGAGCTTCGTTATGAGGCCCACAGCTAGGTTAGACCACGTCTCAAAAACATACCATTCTAATTAGTGCATCAGGTAGGTTTTGGAACAATACGGAACACGCATTTTTTGTATATATATCAAATTATTAAAAACCGACAAAGATATAGATTAGATTCATCATACGGGAAGGCGTCACGTCTACATAGAATCGTACAAAGACGTGACGTCACTCGAAACTTTTAAGCACTATATCTTCGTCATTCGTCATTTGTTGTTTGAGTAATTCCTGATGTTTTCATTGTTTTCCCGAGATGAATGTGATAATATGTGTGTTCTTCCAGACTATAATCTAACTGTGTTCCAAATTTCAACCAGACACGTTCAGCCGTTTCGACGCGATTGAGCGAAAAACATCGAAAAATAAATTATGCTAGCTTTTGCATTTATAATTTTAAACTTACGGCAAGCTGGTCTACTGCCGATCCGGAGCACCCGGGTTCAAATCCCACGCGCACCACTGTCTTTTCGAAGTCATGGGCGTAATGCCGCTAACTTAAAAGTTAAAACGGCGAAGGAAAACATCGTGAGGAAACCGACATGTACCTAGAATTTTTCGAGGTCACGTCTCATTGACCAACCCGCACTGAGCCAGCGTGGTGGATCTGGTCTTTACTCTCTGCTTGCGAGAGAAGGCCCCGAGTCCCAGCAGTGGGAACATTTAGTGGGCTGTCTATGATTATACATTTATAATTCTAGTAGGCTTTGAGTTACTTGGCACTAACTTTGATATGAATTACACATTACTCAATCGTTGCATAAAATCGAAATTATCACGTATTTTTAAACCGTAATATGTAGATAAAGCAGATACACAATTTCACATTAAATCTTTAGCGCTGATTAGATTATGAAATCACGTGTTATCTTCTAATGAAATTGATTTTATCTTTACAACATCTTATCAATAATCTACAATATAAATAACAAGAACAAAATTAAAAATTTTGATTAACCCCCGACTGATCTGTACAACATTCTACTTGTTTGCCCTTTCATTTGATACCCATATAAAGGGAGTTGTGAAAAAAGAAATGTATTTCGCCACTTTGTGGCAGCGGCCATCTTGGATTTGAAATCTGTCATAGTGTAAAGTATTCTACTAGTTAAGCCCTTTCGTTTGATACCCATATTGAGGCAGTAGTGAAAAAAATTATGTAATTCGCCATTTTGTGGTGGCGGCCATCTTGGATTTGAAATTTGTCATAGTGCAAAGTATTCTACTAGTCAAGCCCTTTCATTTGATACCCATATTGAGGTAAGTTGTGAAGAAATATTTTGTCCGCCATTTTGTGGAGGCGGCCGTCTTGAATCCACATTAACCAAACATAGCTAAGAACATCCGCACGGATATTTACCTTCAAATTAAAAAAAACGCATCGAAATCGGTCCATCCGTTTGAGCTCTACGGTGCCACAGACAGACACACACACACACAGACAGACAGACATCGACGTCAAACTTATAACACCCCTTTTTTTGGTCGGGGGTTAAAAACAGATCTTCGAAATGTAAAGGTAGCGGTTCGCCCGGAGACCGCGAAGCGAGACCACGACGCGAGACCGCGACGCGAGACCGCGACGCGAGACCGCGACGCGAGACCGCGACGCGAGACCGCGACGCGAGACCGCGACGCGAGACCGCGACGCGAGATCGCGACGCGAGACCGCGACGCGAGACCGCGACGCGAGACCGCGACCGGAGACCGCGACACGTGTCGCGAGATTTGTGTCGCGGTCTCGGCGTGAACTGGCGCCCATACAATTTTATAGAGTCAAGTGCCTGTCGCGGTCTCCGGTCGCGGTCTCAGCGCGAACTTGTACCTTCAGTAGGTACGCTAATAACTTTCAAATGATTACACCAAATTGGATATATACCTATTTCTTTTATGTATTAATTGCTGTTAGGACAATTTATATACTATATAATAAATTAAAATTAATAAATATTTATTATAAATTAATATAATTATTACAAATGCTACTCACTCTCCAATAGATGAGTGCCTTCCCGCTTTTGAGTGTCTATTTGTGGTTTTGAAGTCCGTTTAATTTTTTGTACGATAATAGTTTATTTTACCCTTTTTAGTGCAAAACAAGTTTTTAACCAATTTCGTAGTGGCAGGTTCGCGTTTCATAACTTTTGTGAAATCTACAATTACGTCATCCAGAAAATTGTATGCAAATTTTAGCTTTGGTTCATATTTCAAAAACCACTTCACCGATTTCGATAAGATTTATATGGGTGGTCCCATATAATCCTAGAAAAAGAATCTTTCAATTTGGATCAGTACTTCCCGAGATCCTAGCGTTCTAACAAACTTTTCAGCTTTATAATATTAGTATCTATACTAATACTGTTTGTTTGTTTGTTTGAACGCTAGGATCTCGAGAAGTACTGGTCCGAATTGAAAGATTCTTTTTCTATTGGATAGTCCATTTTTCGAGGAAGGCTATAGGCAGTACAGGCTATAGAACATAACGCTACTGTTAATAGCCGCGGAGCATGAATCAAGAATGTATACATTACATTACAATAGTAAAAAAACGGGAAAAATATTCCTTTTTGAGAGTTTTCGTACCGTGCTTTGACATGACAGCATGTGTTTAAGATTGCGTCACTGAACCTTTGCTAATCAAATTTGTTTCTAAATCTGAGTCGGTACGACCAATTTCCGACAGGTGGCGTAGCAGGTAGCTGAAGAGGGTTTGTGTTTGAAAGCGATATTCTCAGGAATTACAGAACCGATTTCAGTCATTGTTTCAGCGTTGGATATGTACGGGATCCCGATGAGTGCTATATATGTACCACGGGCGTAGCCGGGGCGGATATCTAGTTAGTATAGATATGTAGGTATTTCCCTGGCCATACAGCGGGGTAATGCGGTTTTTAATGGGCACGTTTGGACTAGAGGTTAACGTCTGCGATATTTATTGACTAATTAGCGTTTATCGTTAACTTTTACTGTTAGATTGTACGTTGATTTTAATTTGTTTCGGACTGCCATTAGCCGTATATACTTGTTTTGTTTTATGTACTATAATAGTTTGACCTAAATTAAATGGATTTGTTTCTTAGCTAAATAAATGCGAGTAAATATTGGTGGACATTTCACACACAACACCATATGACCCCAAACTAAGCAAAGTTTTTTTTTACTTTTATAGGTTTACACTTGACCGCCATCTCGCCTGATGTTAAGCGACTTTGCGGTCTACGATGGAGCATGTTTACCTAGGAAACCGAAGAAACTTGTACTATGGAAGCCAGATAGCTGATATAATACTTATGTAGTTAATAGATGTTTACTTATGTAGTTAATACTTATTATACATAGAAACACCCAGACACAGTACAAATATTTGAATTCATTACATAAATATTTACAATCGAACCCACGACCCTCGGCTTCGCAGGCAGAGTTACTACCCACTAAGCCAAGAGGCCAGTCACGGCCACTGACGGTCTAATTAGTTTTTTTTACTAATCACGTCCTTTATTGTGGCACTGAGATATATATAAATTACGCGTCACATTGTTTGTCCGCGATGGGCTCCTAAACTACGGAACCGATTTCAATAAAACTTGCACACCGTATGCAGTTTGATCCAACTTGAAAGATAGGATAGTTTTTATTCCGATTATTTGTCTTTATATGACATTATCCGAGCGAAGCCGGAACGGGCCGCTAGTTTTTATATAATGTTCTCATTTGTTTATTTATTTGTTTATTCTCTTAGTTTTGGACCGTGTCTTCGGAGTGGGGTCCAGCAATAATTTTATAGTAGATTTTTTTTGTCTCAATAAATATTTTGTCATTTCATTTCTTCAATATGTTAAACCTACACAATTAGGCGCACACAATGAGTTTACATATACTACGTATAGAGTTGGCACAACTGCTTTACACCGAAAGCACGGGTAGCATCTTTCTTGCCTTGTCGCACTTGTGGAAGTGTCATACTTTTGTAGCGGCACATCACTCTGTTGCCATAGAAAGTATGCGCGTCATCTGCTTACGATTGATACAAAGGAACCGTGCGGAAAATGTAACTCTATAGAGTTAGTATTACGTAGTATATGTAAACTCTTTGGGCGCACACAAAAAACTAATACAAATGTGGAGTAGAAAATACTTCATTGGTAGCGTTCCGTGATTTTCACCACGTAGTTGCCGTTGCAGATGTTTTCAGGGATAATAAACTATTTTCAAATATCATCATCATCATCATTATGGCCTCATGGTAGTCCAGTTTTGAACGTAGGCCTCTTCTCCTTTTCTCCACTCCTGGCGGTCTTGTGCCCGACTCATCCAGTCTTGACCTCCGTGTCGTCTGATGTCGTCCACCCAGCGTTGTGGTGGCCTCCCCTCTTCCTCTCGTGTCAGCCCTGGGTCTCCACTCAAGGACTCGTTTCGTCCATCGGTTAGCATCCATTCTGGCAATGTGCCCTGCCCAGGTCCATTTATTCTTCGCGACTATGGTCATCACGTCCCTCAGCTTGGTTTTGCTACGTATCCACTCATTTCGTTTCCGGTCCTTGAGTGTAATACCAAGCATTGCTCTTTCCATTCCTCTATGCGCGACTCGGAACTTCTCGGCAGATCTTTTAGTGAGTGACGTGGTTTCCATCCCGTATGTGAATACGGGCATGACACACTGCTCGAAGATTTTGGCTTTCAGGCGGAGTGGAAATTTGCTACGTAACGTGTCTTTGTTGGCTCCAAAAGCGGCCTAGGCCTTTGCAATTCTTCGGTCTACTTCGGCTGTTTGGTTTTCGTATCCAAGTGTAATTTTGTGACCCAGGTAAATATATTCAGATATACTCTCCACGGGTAGCCGGATATGTGTGGGAATATTGGTCATCATTTTAGTTTTGCCGAAATTCATTTTTAGGCCTGCCTTTAGAGACTCTCTCCTTAGATCTTCTACCATAGCGATCATATCCTCGGTGTTGTCGGATATAAGCACCAAATCGTCAAATATACAATATTTCAAATATATATACAAAAACTAAAACCAAATTCAATGTTTGCACTGTGTCTGGGTGTTTCTATTTATAATAAGTATGTATTTAAAACTATATATGTATTATATCAGCTATCTGCCCGCCATACCACAAGCTTTGCTTAGTTTGGGGTCAGCTGGTGTTGTGTGTGAATTGTCCACCAATATTTATTTATGTTTATTTATTTTTAAAACCACAATAACCACGCACTCGAAAGCGAAAAATAAATTAATATAAGTGCTACTCACTATCTATTTGAAGTCGGTGTCAGTCAGGCCAAAAATACTATGTAGCCACGTGGTAGGTAGGCATATCCACTACCTGTTAGACATAGCTAGCACCGACATATATAACATAACGCTACTATCAATAGAAGCGGAGCATGAAACAAGAATGTAACAAAAACGGGAACAAATATTCCTTTTCGGGAGTTTTCGTACAGTGCTTTGACATGACAGCATCTGTCTAAGATTGCGTCATTGAATATAAACCTTTGCTAATCAAATTTGTTTCTAAATCTGAGTTGGTACGACCAATTTCCGACAGGTGGCGTAGCAGGTAGCTGAAGAGGTGTTTTGTTTGAAAGCGACATTCTCAGGAATTAATGAACCGAATTCAGTAATTCTTTCAGCGTTGTATATGTACGGGATCCTGATGAGTGCTATATAATGTACCACGTTGGGAAACTACGCGGGTGAACCCGGAAGGCGTGGCCGATCCCGAGTTTACCCGAAGATTTCCTATCGTTCCCGAGTGTGACGCTAGAATTCAATTCACAGCCCGCGAAGAATCTGTCTGTGGCGCGCGTAAGTTTTTACTTATAAAACTTACCAGCGGCATGTACGACTAAGCCGATGGTAGCCGTGATGTTCTTCTCGCTCGGGTTCCCAGTATCCGTGTAGCGAGTCGACATCTGATCCACGAGAAGCATGAACACGAAACCTGAAACAATAAACACTGTAGAACAACCAGCCCACTGAATATTCCCACTGCTGGGACTCGGGGCCTTCTGGTAGGAGAGAGTCAAGAACATTATTGTGTAGTGGTAGTCCTCTTGGCAGAGTCCGCCTGGGGGAAGTACCACACCTTTGCCAGTTATTCTACCGCCAAACAGTAATGTGCAAACATTACTGTGTTCCGGTTTGAAGGGCAATGTTACCAGAGAAATTACAGGGCTTAGTGATATAATATATGGAACAGGTTGCCCGAGGATGTTTTTTCGGCAAAGTCGTTAAACTCTTTTAAGAACAAACTTGACAAATGGATAGTAAAAGACAAAATCGTTTTAACAGACAATTACCTATAATTTGTTATTTCAACACTGAGATATAGGCATATCAGCTAAAGCTGCTCGCCTATTATTCAATAAATAAATATATCTTAGATCTCTGGGTGTCGAGCGCAGTGCAGTGCTAGGTAATGATTTGGACCCTTGATGGTCCAATAGCTGCGTGTCACTGTGTTGGTATGTGGCTGGCATGTTGCTTACCATAAAAAAAGGACAATAAACACTGTAGAACCAGCAGCCCACTGAATATTCCCACCGCTGGGACTCAGGGCCTTCTGTCAAGAGTCAAGAACATAATCCAACATCCTGACTCATTGCTGTCTATCTTTACATCTTTATCTTTATTGCAGGGTGGTGGATGTCGCATAGCCTAGACAGATTCTAGGAATTCCTTGTAACTCGAAAAAGCGACTTCGTTTCGTCGTTGGTGTTCCAAAGACTCGAACGAAGAGGTTTGACTCCACTTTTGCGATAAGAACGTCTAGGTTGTGGAATGTGACGCCCGAGTTGGTTTTTCCCGATGGTTACAATCATGGTGTCTCCAAATCGAGAGTGAATTGTTTTTTTTTAGATAAACACGCTCCATCGTAGACCACATCGTCGCTTAGCATCAGGCGAGATGGCGGTCAAGTGTAAACCTGTTAGCGTAAAAATTGGTTGTATGTAAGTTACGGCTGGTCTAGTCGGGAGAACGGCGACTGCCTATCCGGATCTAATTCCACCACCCACACCACTGTCTTTTCGAAGTCATGTGCGTAATGCCGCTAACTTAAAAACGGTGAAGGAAAACATCGTGAGGAAACCGACATGTACCTGGAATCTTTCGAGGTCGTGTGTTATCCACCAACTCTGACTTGGCCAGCGTGGTGGATTATGGCCTTATTATCTCTCCTTGCGAGAGAAGGCCCCGAGTCCCAGCAGTGGGAACAGTTAGTGGGCAGCTTATGCAAAGTCGGTTGGTTTACGGACGATAGTTTAACGCGACAACGTCATAACAAAACATTGATAGATGCGGCGCAAGCGTACAATGAGCGTAACGGGACATAACGGGACACTTTTTCGTGCATGCAGCCGGCGTTCATCGATTTATTAGACGTTGTCATATCAAAAACTAAAAAAATGTCGGTCTCCTCACAATGTTTTCCTTCCCCGTTTTAAGTTAGCGGCATTACGCACATAGCTTCGAAAAGACAGTGGTGCGTGTGGTATTTGAACTCGGGGCTCTGGGTCGGCAGTTACCATTCTCCCGTCTAGACCAACTGTAACCTATTTGATCATGATGAGTTCAAATTACTAAGTAGATGTCAGTAATTTCAGAGTGTAGGTATTTCTTGAGTGTCCGCGCCCATCGTGTTTCTATATATAATAAGTATGTATTTACAACTATGTCGTTATATCAGCTATCTGGCCGCCATATTACAAGCTTTGCTTAGTTTGGGGTCAGATGGTGTTGTGTGTGTGAATTGTCCACCAATATTTATATTTATTTATTTATCGTAAATTACACTAAACCTTTTTCTAAAGGTAACAAAACAAGTTTAACTTAAAAATAACTTACCCAGCACCAGAGTGATTCCAATAACAGAATGCAGATCATTATCATGGTCTGGGGGGCTCCACTGTGATGTCTTTAGTGATCATGGTCGGCTGTGCTCGCTCGCTGAACAACGCTCGGACACCCTCGGGTATGATCACGGCTAGAGCGGTCCCCACGAGCAGGCCAGCTCCGAATACTGTCACTTTTTGCAGCTTATCCTGTTGGTGATGAAGAATAATATGACACTACTAAAATATACACATATATACTAGACATGGGCACTGGGCAGGACACATGTTAAAAGCTAAAAACTCATGGAGCGGTTTCCAACCGCTTCTGTAGATTGCAGATTTATTCGTAAAAATTGAAATCAAAACTCACGAGGCGGTTTACGCCCGCGGCGCGCGCGTCTGCCACGCAGCTCCCGCGCGGTCGTCGCCCGCCCTTCACCCGGCACGGTCGCGGGCGAAAATCTCACCCGCGGCGGCTGCGAAACCGCGAAAATCAGGGGTCTCGTGAATTTTGAAAAAAAAACCGTCGCCCGTCACGGCTCGCGCTCGCGCGCGGGCGCGGTTGGAAACCGCTCTATGAGTTCTTAGCCTTAGAGAAAGACAAGAGTAATAATGGTCCAGAAGATTTTGTTTTTTGTAGATTTGCAGTGACGAGCAGGAAATGTGCCCAATGGTAAGCAACATGCCTGCCACATAACAGCACAGTGACACGCAGCTATTGGAACATGAAGAGTACAAACCATTACCTAGCACTGCACTGTGCTCGTCACCCAGAGATCAAGATATTACATCTCTCATCATCAATCATCATCATCATGTCTGGAAACATTGCCCTTCAAACCGGAACACAGTAATGATTGCACATTACTGCTTGGCGGTAGAATAAATGGCAAAGGTGTGGTACTTCCCCCAGGCGGACTCTGCTAAGAGTCCTACCACTACTAAAAATAACTGAATTGTATGCAAGGGACGGAAATAGAAGCAAGGGCCGACAGTCTAAACTTTGGGAAGACAATTTAAAAAAAATTTTTGCTCCAGAGTGGATAAAAGGAAAAGAAAGATATAGAAACCTTTATTTAGAAGAGGCCTTTTTTTTAAAAGACAAGCTGTTTTGTAGGATTCAATACACCAAATGCCAATAGTTAAAAATTAAGTAATAGGTAATTAAGTTAAGGCATCCAAACAGTCATACAACATTATCTTATGGTATTTATAATACTTACTAGAGACATGAATAATCCTACCAATATAATAAATGATAAAAGTTTAGAAATTTGATAGGATAGAGTTTGAAATTTGTAATGTAATATCCGGAAGTG
This sequence comes from Ectropis grisescens, assembly GCA_017562165.1. Taxonomy (NCBI): domain Eukaryota; kingdom Metazoa; phylum Arthropoda; class Insecta; order Lepidoptera; family Geometridae; genus Ectropis; species Ectropis grisescens. The sequence goes on from CM029796.1 coordinate 2,329,130, forward strand.
GACCGGCATCAACTCTGTCGAGCAGCTTTTCCGGATGGCAATGGACAGAGAAAAAAATCAAGAAGCTGACGGCCAACCTACAACATTGAAGAGGCACTTGAAGAAGAAGAAGAAGAATGTAAATACAAACTATTATATCAGCTATCTGGCTCCACAGTCCAAGGTTTGTTAAGTTTGGGGCTAAACGGTGTTGTGCGGTGAAATGTTCACCAACTCTAAATGTGTGTGATATGTTCACAATTATTTTTTATTGTGTTGTAAAATATTGTATTGTGCTCAGAAAATTTTAATTTCTAAATGGAATTTTATTTTATAAATATTTTTTAAATTCACAAAACTAGAGAATTTGGGAATCAACAATCTTTCAGATTGGCAATTTTTGTGGTGATTCTAAGTAATGGTTAATTGGATTTACCATTACCTTTAGGAAGAGGGAGGGGTGCATAAAAATGTTACAGCGTGTTACAAGGGGGAGTAAGGTTTTCTAAAATATTCAGAATTGCACTAAATATTTCAATGACTACTTAAACCTTTTTTAAAACTGAGTGTTTTTATAGTATCAGTTAATAGGGCAGTGAAGTACTAAGCAATTACTTATACATTCTTTGAAAAAAATAGAATTTATAATTATCTGGGCATAATATATAATTTAACAAACAAGAACTAAACAGGGAAATCAGGATTTTAAATATTATTTATATAAGTACATCTTGTTAGTGGAACGATACCTAATTAAATAAAAAATTAAACAAAATTGTAAACTTATATTATATTTATATAAAATTAAGATAGATGTTGATTTTAACTACTTAATTTTACATCTCATATTTCAGACAGACACAGTAATATTAAAGTCAAAACAGTCAGGAACTTTAGAGGCCTTATTGTTAGAGCAATATCTACCAGGCAACCAGCATTAACGAAAGTCGCCTGCGTAGAATAGGCAATGCCAACGTCCGGCATACTTACTTATTTTTACGAAAGTTTGTGGTAATTTTTTATTTTTTATGTAAAGTATCCACAACCAGATAACTCTCTAGTGATGACCCAAAATAGTAAAAAACTTGTCTAAGCCACTCAGCCGCAGTAAATTACCAGCGACTTTCGAATTAATCAGCAAATTTTAATACAACAGATGGCGATGTTTTTTACTAGTGTTTTGTTGTGTTTTCTGACTAATTATGTGGATATATTTAAAGGTACCGTACCTCAGACATGCTGACATTCAGGGGTATACTTCCAGCCACATAGGAACCCACTAACATCACCAAAACTAGCAAAATTAGTACCCAAGTCCCTTCCATCCTGAACTGTAACTTTTTGTTGAATTTAAAACAAGTGGAGCGGCACTGCACTATGTGGAAGTTTCAGTTGAACTACTTTGTTATTAGACGTTCGAGTTTCATGCTTCGCACTATTAATTCTGTTGTAAACTAAGTTATTTCATCAAAAAGAAATTTCAACAATTTTACACGGATACAAGGATTTTGACATCAACATCGTTTTGTAAACTGTTGACACATGACAACACAGCAATGGTATTGCCAGCTTGTAGTAAACATCGATAAATACCGATGGAAAAAGGAACTATCTCTATTTTTTCGTTCGAAAATATTTTCGTTCATTCATTTCAGATTTCAGACCGTCCAAAGGAATCAAAGGATTTAAATTATTTTCGAACGAAAATTTATATATGGCGTCTGTTGGTCCGGTGTTATTTTGTTTCTTTTCTTGTTTTCATAAAAAATATAGTATTAAAATACGTTAATTGCCGTTGTGTCAGTAAATGTAAATTAAAACGTAGTTTAGTCTAGCGACAAAGTGATACAATACCAGCAGTAGCCGTATAACCTAAATAATACTAAAGTAAAAATGTCCACGACTGAAGAACCGCAAGAAAATGCTGAAATCGTAAGTTTGTGAAACGTCCTTGATATAATACTCACTCATAAAATAACAAATCTTCGTTTATTAACCCCAGAACTGTCATAGTTTTCATGTTATCGATCACTTAAAGGTACCTTGTTCATAACCTCGATATCTTACGTAGCCAACAAAAAAAAAGAAATTTCCTGAGCTAGTTCTTCAAATTTTGATACGTAATTAATTGAAAACCTACTGTTACATATGTAACAGTCCGATGTTGAAGGGTGGTGGACAATTCACACAACACCATCTGACCCCAAACTAAGCAAAGGTTGTACTATGGCGGCCAGATAGCTGATACAATACTTATATAGTTTTTAATACAGACTTATTATAAATAGAAACACCCAGACATTATTTGTCTATTTATAACATATTTATATGCATATGGCTTACCATCAACTTAACCATCACTTGCTTATATTTTATAAACAATGCCACTTGACAAAATTTCTAAATAGTGTCATACAGCTGGATTCACTCATCTTGATAATAAATGGCTTTCTTATTTAAAATGAACACTAGTTATTTGTGTAAAATAGGATTAGAAGTCTGTTCCAAATAGTCTTGCAGCTTTAAAATCTGTGTACCGAAATTCAGCCCAATACATTCATGTTATGATGTGACTGAGCAAAAAAATATTTCAATAATTTAATACAATTTATGTCAGCTATCTGCTGTAAGTACAAGCTTTATCTACTTTAGGGCTAGATGCTGGATTAAATTGCAATGTTTACAGTGAAATTACAAGGCATAGAGATAAAAAATCTTGTATCTCTGGGTGACGAGCGCAGTGAAGTGCTTGGTAATGATCTGGACTCTTCATGTTCCAATAGCTACGTGCCACTGTGCTGTTGTGTGGCAGATGTGGCAGGCATGTTGCTTACCATCAGGCACATGTCATGCTTGTTTTGTCACTCTTTATTTTTATTTAATTTAGCCCTTCCATAGACTCCAGGGTTCGTGACCTTTGTCATTACAATCATCTTTTTTTTTACATGTTTCTTGGATTAGGAAAAAATGGGGGGTCTCGTCACTCCATACTATAAATGTGAAACAAATAATGTCCACCAATATTTATTTATTTTATTTTGAAACAATGTGTTTTGTTTATTTCAGGACTGGGGCAATGAGAGGTTGATGCGAGCTCAGCGAGCTGTCGAAGCAAATGTATACGATGTTGACTCTTGGTCTCTCCTCATCCGAGAAGCACAGACGAGACCCATCAATGACGTGCGCTCCGTGTATGAAAAGCTTATCACTGCTTTCCCGACCACGGGACGGTATTGGAAGATTTATATTGAGCAAGAGGTGAGGAATTATATCTTGCTTAAAAATAGGATATGTTTATTCATGTTGTAATAACAAATTTTGCTTCAGGTGAATTTTTCTGACTGTAAATTTGCCAAAATTGTTAATCTAGTACCAATTTTCATCAAATATAGCTTAAAATAGTTCCACAATATATACACTAAGTTGCCTTTATTCATCTGAAAAAAAAAATTTGCATCTCCGTTTTGGGAGCTTTGATGCCTCAAACAGATACAAACACAGACACCACTAACTTATAACACCCTGTTGTTTTGCTTTGGGATTAATGTTTGTTGGAGTATTTGTTACTTCAAACAATGTTAAAATAATAGTGAAATGTCTGTATACCAAACTGGTTGAAACTACCAAACAATTCTATATTCGCTGATACTACAACACAACTTTGTAATTTTGTAGTGGTAGGACATAGCAGAGTCTGCCTGCGGAAGTACTACACCTTTGCCAGTTATTCTACCGCCAAGCAGTAAAGTACAAACATAACTGTGTTCTGGTGTGAAGTGTAGTGTTTCCAGAAAAAATACAGGGCTTTAGAGATATTATGTCTTAGATCTCTGTGTGACGAGCGCAATGCAGTGCTAGGTAATGATTTGGATTCTTCATGTTCCAATAGCTGTGTGTGTCACTGTGTTGTTATGTGGCAGGTATGTTGCTTACCATCAGGCACATGTCCTGCTCGTCTTGTCACTCTATACCAAGGGTCAGCAACTAGTTTAGCTTGGGGCCTGGATACTGCAGGTTTTTAATGAGATCCAGAAAATAACAACTAATCGTAATTAAAATTTCGGTCCGAGGTTTGTCCTCTCGCGGTCCACAAACAAACTGCGGTCTGCCTGTTGCTGACCGCTGCTCTACTATAAATGACAAAAACCTACCTAGTTTCACAGACAAATTAAAGAATGGATATGAGTGTAGTATAAAAGTTCTCAATAAAATTTTTTGGGGGCTGATCAAATGCTTGATATTTTATCCTTATTACATAAATAACTTTTCGATTTGCAGATGAAAGCAAGAAACTTTGAAAAGGTGGAAAAGGTCAGTATTGAAACAAAGTAAGTTAATTATAGTAAGTAAAATTTAAACTGTGATAATTTGACAATATGTTTAAAACAAGACATAACATAAGGTTCCCCATTTTTGTATTTATAAATGTGTAATTGTGTGACATTGAGTTATCACACATACATTTTTAATTGATTAAAATGTTAACATTTTGCTTGGACCATCCCAATTTAAGTCAACAGTATTTGGTAGCCTTTTTGAAGAGTGATCAAGAAAAAATATAAAAAAATATTGGTGGACAATTCACACACAACACCATCTGACCCCAAACTGAGCAAAGCTTGTAATATGGCGGCCAGATAGCTGATAGAATACTTATATAGTTCTAAATATATACTTATTATCTCGAGAAATATGTGAATGTGTAGTTATTGATTTTAAGAATTAAATAACGTATTTACATGTGTGTGCACTGTTCATGATCAAAACTCAGTGCCTTCTATCAAAATAACATAATTAAACCTTTACACTTGATCGTTTGTGTACAATTATTTAAAATTTCTTTCTACAAATTTGTTCAAAACCATATTATGGCACATTGGTACTTACATCCTGTGCAATGCTTGTTTTAAACATATTGTAAATATATTCCTAAAATAGGTTACATTTCTACGTAACCTGCGGTTGGTAAAGTTGATAGATCACCAACGTTGGCTGTGATAGATATAAGATGCAATAAAATATCCAATTGATGGTAATGAATTCTTTTTTTTCGGCTAGGGTGCTGTGTTCAGACATGTTGGAGGCGAATTTCTTTAGCAAATCTCAAAAATAATAAAAAAATAATTTAATAACTAATATATAATTGACGTTATGACATACAATCATATAATGATATATTTTTATATGGTTGATGAAAAGTAATTGAAAAAAGTAAAAAGACTAAGCTTTACATTTACTTTTTCATAGAAAGACTAAAATTAATGATCTAAAAAAAACATGCCAACTAAATGTCACAAAACAGAATAAACAATAAAATAAGATGAAATTAAACCTTCGTTTCTTGTGACAAGATAATAAAAGAATTATTCCTTCTTTTTATTTTTTACAAAAACTGCCAGTAAAAAAAACAGAATTTTGTCATAAACAATATTTTTCTCATTCAGTTTTAGTATGCCTATACAATTACAGAATTTGAGATAATGATAAAAAATTAATGTAAAAATATCTGATATTTTTGTAGTGGTAGGACTCTTGGCAGAATCCGCTTGGGGAAGTACCACACCTTTGCCAGTTATTCTACCGCCAAGCAGTAATGGGAAAACATTACTGTGTTCCGGTTTAAAGGGTAATGTTCCCAGATAAATTACAGGCCTTAGAGATGTGACATCTTAGGTCTCTGGGTGACGAGCGCAGTGCAGTGCTGGGTAATGATTCGGACTCTTCATGTTCCAATAGCTGCGTTTAACTGTGCTGTTGTTATGTGGCAGGCATGTTGCTTACCATCAGGCACATGTCTTACACGTCTCATCACTTTTTAATAAAAAAACAAAACTGAATAGAAATAGCTTAAGAATTAAATTATATACTTAGAAACCTATGCTTCTAAAAAAAAACATAAAGCAGCCCTAATTATGAAACCACTCCTCGGACTGTGGTCTTTTTCGCAAAGACATCCAGTCGATTCTATCACAGGTCCTGTTTTGCTACTGGACATGAAAAATAATAATAATTTGAACTCTTATGTTTCTCCCACGAGTTGAGAATTTTCATATTACTAATATTATAATCAGAGTTTGCAAAGAACCTCACTTTCGACATGTATTATCCCTATATCGCTTAACACATTTTAATATCCTGTTAATATTATATCTGCAAAATTATTATATTTATTTAATCTGTATGTTATGTAAATGATAAGTTATGTTCAAAATAATTGATTTTTAGCCCAACAGACATTTTGAATTAATTGAAGAGTTACATCCTTTTTCGAATTAAAGAGTATTTCAATTCTGGAATGTGTTGCCTGAGGGGGTACTCCCAAATGGCTATGATGACTATTCTTTTTGAGACACCCAATTTAGTGATCTGCATGGAACCATCCATACATTAACGTACTAGTCTCAATGTGTTGAGTTAAACTTAGCGTAGCCTAATAGCATAGCACAATAATTGCTAAAGATCAAAAAATGTTTAAAATTGTTAGTTCTAAACTACTTATTGAAAGTTAAAAATAAGTTTTAGTCTTACTGCAATATAAGACCTTTAAAAGAGACTGCTAAGTTTTATAGATCATAGTATTTTATTGATACCAAAATACAGATACAAGTTAATAGTTTATAAAAAAATTGATTGACTTAAATGTAATTGAATAATTAATTGCAAATTTCAATAAATTAGAATTAATATGCAATTTATTCTCAGTGAATAGCAAATGAAAATATTTAGAAATTTGACCTTTTTTTGATATGACAAATCAGTGCAAGGTATAAAATAAAAATAAAATGTAAATGATCAACAACATCTCCAACTTTAATGGTCAGTAACTTGCAATCAGGTAATATGTATTTTTAAAATAAATAAATGGTAGATTAATGAATGGATAGATTTTGAGTACCAAAGTGTAATTCAGTGTCTACAGTATTTTTTTTCATTTAAAATAAATTTTCCATAGCTTCTGATTCAAATGAAACGCGAAGAGGAATGTTTGAGGCGTAATTTTTCTATATTTATAGAAATCTATACACATCGTTTACGTGAGTCAGATCTGTAAAAAAAAAACAAATTGTAATTTACTGACCATTATTTCATGAGTATTCATCTTATTTAATAACAAAATATGATTACTTTATTTCGTCATTCACTGAGAATAATAAAAATAAACATTATTTTCTCAATTTAAAAAAGAATAGGAGGAAGATTTCAGCGCATCTTAAAATCTCCAATGATAAGGTAAGTAATAATGACACAGTAAAATATTATAAGCTAAAAATACAAGTCAACATTTTTAACTGACTGCCAAAGGGAAACTTGGAATCTGCTATTTAAGTTATGGCAAGAATTTATAATTAAAATATGTAAGATAAGATAAGAAAACTCTTTATTAAAAGCCACAACAGAAAAGGAAAAAAATACAAAAGAGACTTAGAACTATTACACAAGCATGACGTATGTGATATATGTACCTAGTATCTAACATTATTTGTAGGTAGGTGTGGGTAATTTTTTTTATAAACGTAATTTCGTATTTGATCAGCTCTCCTAATCGTCCGGTAATAATTTGTGATGTATACAAAACTAGCGTAATTATCACAAAGGACATTGCTCATTTATAAGGGACTTGGGCTAAACGTGTCACAATGTCCTTTGTCTATTTTTTTATGAGAGTCGTAACAAGCTAACCGATCTCCTGATGTATTGTAATGGTAGAGCTCTTTGGCAGAACCTCCCTGAGAAAGTACCACACATTTACCAGGTATTTTACAGCCAAGCAGTAATGTGCAAACATTACTGTGTTCGAGTTTGAAGGGCAATGTTTCTGGGGAAATTATAAAGTATAGAGATGAATCGTCTTACATTTCATGATGATGAGCGCAGTGGTGTTAAGCAACGTTTTCGACTCTTCATGTTCCAATAGCTGCGTGCTTTTAAGCAAAAGACGATGTCGAGTCGATTACTGTCGGAATTCCAACCGGTAGTGATCGGCTCAACAGACGAAATCGGACTAGTACTAGAATTAAATGTTCACAATACCCCCCCTATTTTCCTTTTCTTCTCCTAATCCAAGAAATTTGTAAAAAAAAAAAAGATAATTGTAATGACAAAGGTCACGGACCCCAGAGTCTGTGGAGTGGCTAATTTAAATTAAAAAAAAAAAATAGCTGCGTGCTGTTATGAGCTGGTGTGTTGATTTACCATCAGGCACATATCCTGTCCTATCCTATCTGGTCCGGCAATTTGAAATAAAAAAATCTATTAATAACTAAAAATAACAGCGGAATTGGTTGAGTAGTCCACTAAATGTTCCCACTGTTGGGACTTGGGGCTTTCTCTCGCAATGCTCAGAAGGATCACACATGACTTCGAAATATTCTAAGTACATGTCGGTCACCTCACGATGTTTTCCTTCGTCGTTTTTAAGTTAGCGGCATTACGAACATGACTTAGAAAAGACAGTGGTGCGCGTGAGATTTCAACCCGGGGGGCTCCGGATCGGCAGTTGCCGTTCTCCCGGCTATACCAGCCGTAACTTGATCGCAGCGACAACTAAGCGAATAGTGAAAGACTCACAGTCCTCCAAATTCTACGCGGTCGTGAGATACGGGACCGGGACCGGTTGAGGCAGATCATCCACTCCAGATACAACCACGATTCTCCATCGAGCAACTCGATCTTCCGCGCAAGCACGGAAGGGATAACAAGCCTTAGCTAAAAAATATTGTTCAAATCTTTCTGTCATTTCTTGCGGGAGGGGAAAGTTACACACTAGCAAAGCCATTATTACATATCTTTACCGATCCATTGCCGATCATACTCACACAGCCAAATCACTAACATATTATTTATATTGTCGTTAAAATCTATTTTTTGAAAACTACACAGTAATCTTGTATCAGCATGTTCACATAACGTAAATCCGTTATTGGCTAGTTTGAGAAGTAAGATAGTTTGTAAATTAATGAATATCTGTTTTTTAAGGGCTGTGAATTTTGTATAAATAAATAAACACATAAAAAAATAAAGCACCATTCACAAATCTAGCCCCGCCCTCAGCTACCTACAGTATATTATCAAACTCCATGGTCCACGTGGACTTGTACTTTGACAGAGGGGAAACGCTGTATATGCCTACTCCCTTCCGTGTTGCTCGCTGTGGTTCTCAGACATGAGGGACCGACCAGAGATAGCGAGAGAGAGGCGAATAGTAATGACGATCATCTAGTTGTTTCATTTTATTAAACCCCGGCCATAGAAGGGGTGTTATAAGTTTGACATCGATGTATGTCTGGCTGTGTGTGTCTGTGGCACCGTAGAGCTAAAACGGATGGGTCGATTTCGATGCGGTTTTTTTTATTTGAAAGTCAATATCCGTGCGGATGTTGTTAGCTATGGTTGGTTAATATCGATTCAAGATGGCCATCTCCACAAAATGGCGGACAAAATATTTCTTCACACCCTCAATATGGGTATCAAATGAAAGGGCTTGACTAGTAAAATACTATACACTATAACAAATTTTAAATCCAAGATGGCTGCCACTACAAAATGGCGAATTACATTTTTTTTCATTTCTACCACAATATGGGTATCAAACGAAAGGATTTGACTAGTAGAATACTTTGCATTATGACAATTTTCAAATCCAAGATGGCCGCTACCACAAAATGGCGAAACACATTTATTTTTTCACAACTCCCTTAACATGGGTATCAAATAAAAGGTCTTGACCTGTAGAATGTTGTACAAATTACAAATCCGAGGTAGTCGGGGGTGAATCAAAATTTTTAATTTTGTTCTTGTACTAACGTGTGATTTCCGCACGCCAGTTGTTCCAGCGATGCCTGATGAAGATTCTGAACATTGAATTGTGGCGGTTGTATCTCAACTATGTCAAGGAGACGAAGTGCATGCTGCCGACGTACAAGTAAGTATGGGGCTAGTACGAACATTGGCGTATTTGCCAAAGTCGCGTCGCGGCATCTGTTGACCGTATACGTTGCAATCCCTTTCTTTCCATTTCCATCCTTGGAGCTTGTTGTCAAAGGTCTTAGCATAGATTCTCGTTGGTAAAATAAATAAAAAAAATGTTAAATGCCGTTTTCGGACGCATTTTCAAACGTCTGGAAAAAATATAAATATTGATCTTACAGTTCTGGGAGTCAAGACTATTGTTAGGAAATTTCCTCTTCTTTTCGAATCTTTCATCAAATTGGAATTATCTCAAATAGTTTTTGACATATTCGCAAATAACGAAACCCCCTTTTAACTTTTGCAATTTTTGCGAACGGGCTTAGCGTTTTCTCAAAAACTATCTAGATTTTGAGAAAATATTATAAATAAATAAATATTTATGGACTATTCACACACAACACCATCTGACCCCAAACTAAGCAAAGCTTGTAATATGACGGCCAGATAGCTGATATAATACTCATATAGTTGTAACTACATACTTATTATACATAGAAACACCCAGACACAGTGCAAATATTTGAATTCATCACACAAATATTTGCACTGAGTGGGAATCGAACCCACGACCCTCGACTTCGCAGACAGAGTTACTACGCACTAAGCCCCAAGGTCAATTCTAAGTCACTTACTTTTGTTTTTGTAGTAATTGACGTGTAAATTCTACATTTATGAATAAAGAACTTTGAATTTAGAGTTACCACTGCTGGGGCAAGGGAAACTCCCCCTAACCGAATTCATAGGTACGTCTGTTACATCATCTGACAGGAAGACAGCCCCAAACTAATCTGACTTATTGAGATATTTTTTGTTTCTCTTTGTACTCTACCTGGGTGTTTTCTATGTATAATAAGTATGTATTTAAAAATATATTAGTATTATATCAGCTATCTGGCTTCCATGATACAAGCTTTGCTTAGTTTGGGGTCTGATGGTGTTGTGTGTGAAATATCCACCAATATAAAAAAAAACATTGAACTACAACTTATAAAAATTGCATGTTGCCACAAACATATTCACTGAATAAAAATAAGTAATTTTAATTTTGGATAATAATGTAACACTTTATTACAACCACAAATCCAAAAATAGGTCATAACATTGATCACTTTATAGGTCACATACATTTGCAGAGTAATTGGTTAACTAATTTTAGTAGTGTTAGGACTAGAGTAGCAGAGTCCGCCTGGGGAAGTACCACATCTTTGCCAGTTATTCTACCGCCAAGCAGTAATGTGAAAACATACTGTGTCCCGGTTTGAAGGGCAATGTTTCCAGAGAAATGACAGGGCTTAGAGATATAACATCTTAGATCTCTGGGTGAAGAGCGCAGTGCAGAGCTAGGTAATGATTTGGACTCTTCATGTTCCAATAGCTGCGTGTCACTGTGCTGTTATGTGTTGCTTACCCTCAGGCGCTGCTCGTCGCGTCACTTTTTATTTTAAAATGAAAAACGTTTTCTGTAAATAAAAAAATATAAGCGTTTTAGTTAAGTACAAGTTGGAAGGGTTCAAAATTGATAGAAAACAAACTAACTCTTTGCTGTCACACAAACAGAAATATTACAGTAAACTTATGAAGTAGCACCACAAAGAGCGGCCTTATTTCAGAGAGCAACTACTGCTAGGCTGCTAGGCTACTAATCAGCTTCAAGGAAATTCGAATATCGAGGTTAGACGATCGTGAAGGTATCGTTAATCATTAACACTACTATTATAAAATAGCCAAAATGTACTTATAGAATTCTCTTTTCATTCTGGAAAGGAGCTTCTTAAAAGCTTGAAAAACGTTGGTGACAATGAGTTAAACAAAACATGTTTTGTTTAATTTTACGTATGCCATGCTTCAATGTTCAAGATATTTGAAAATATACTTCGATGTATAATATCTCTGAAAAAAATTTGATATTCTCTCAAAAGCGTGGGTCGAAAAGTTGATTGAAGTTATTCGACTGCTGGGCATAAGTCTTCCTTCCTCACTTGCTCCCCCTTAATCGGGTCCTGAGTCGGACACCGGGACCGGGCACCTGCACCCAGGATACGCCGTCACCACCTCGGTGGATTCAGATTAAGATCATTTATTCACCATTACAACATGTTAGTTATGCAAAGGTACGTCATGGATACAGGAATAATCAATACTAGAAACAGATATACTTAGTACACAAGTTATTTGAGAATTAATAATTGAAATTTACAATATTGAATATTTTGTACATCAAAACATCACATGTCTATAGAAAAATAAAATAATATTTTTGTTTTTGAAGTACACATGATACGTGTCAAATGTTGTCTAATTAACATTAAATTAAATAAAATTGTTAAATAAGTTGTTAAATTTAATGTTAAAAGTCAAAGTAAAAAAATATGTGTTAAATGTCAATGAACGAAAATTTTCAAAGAAGTCAATGAACAATAAAATCAATAAATAATGTCAACGAAAATACAATGTCAAAATAAGTACAGATTCATAAATATTACCTAAACTCTATCATGATGTCAAACAAATTCCGCATAATTCAAAACTAATTTGACGTTATAATCACCGCATAATATCATACATCTGAAAACGATTGTTCTCTTAATTTTAACTGCATAAATCATTTAATGTATAAAATGCATTATTACTACAGAATTGTTTTATTTTCCTTTTGAAATCCAAGATTGGTAGATTAGCAACAGATTGCGGTAATTTATTGTACATCATGATTTTATTGCAAACACCTAGCTTTTGCGTTTTACATAGTCTTGTACGAGGTACGTAAAGTTTTTCTTTATTTCTTAAATTGTAACTATGCAAGCACTTGTCCATGTTCTTGGGATATATATCTTCTTTTTCATTATGTATTTCGAGTAGCGATTTATAAATATACAGTGATATTACAGTCATAGCGGTGGACTAACCAGTAACTGGGTGTCAGACGCCCCCGCGTCTGGTTCAACACCAAAGTGAGAGAGTGTCACCGCCATCTAACTGAGTCCAACCCAAAATAAACCATCCTTTGAATCAGTCTTTCCCAAAGTGGGCGATAACGTCCCCTTGAGGGCGCTGCAGGCATAAAGGGCGGTAAGGGACCCAGAAAAAAATGGGGGCGTTGCGTAGAGCCTTGGAGTCCGTTGTGTGATACCTACTGAACTTAGGTCTCAAGTTAACTCTTGCGGCTTATAGTAAAAGTCTCGTTTAAAAATAACGTTTAATCTCCGCTAGTATAGCTCACAAGTAATTTAATACGGTAATTGACAGTGTTGAAAATACAGTATAAATTATGATAATCTTATTAGGTAACACATTAAATAAACATATTTCACTCTATTTTGGAAGATATAGTGTGTATTTTTTGTGAAATACGCCAATGAAAATTTAAAAATACTGATTTTTTTATCTTCGACGTAAACGCACTGTTAAGGATGGCAACGCTGGTGACGACACACGCCAGTAAATATGACGTCTATAGTTAGCGGTTTCTTTAAGAACAGTGATTTATTTACTGGCGTGTGACGTCACGCGCGTCACATGACCAGACACAGCGTATTTGGCGGGCTTTTCGAACTTCATGCTTTAAACATGTATCTTTAATGTTAAAACAGTGGAGCTTGAGGAAATATTCATGTGGTATGTATATTATGTAGTCAAAAAATCATTTAAACGGTTTTACAAATTTAGTCAAATACCGTATGTGAAGTTATAATGGTCTTTAAGTTCGTAAAAAAGAGGGTCGCTAAAGAATAATTTATTTTTCAAAGTGGGCAGTGGACAAGTAAGTTTGGGAACCCCTGCTTTAAATAAATTGAATTTATAACTTCGCAGAGAGAAAATGGCTCAAGCGTACGATTTCGCCCTCGACAAGATAGGCCTGGACATCCACGCTTACCCGATATGGAACGACTACGTGACTTTCTTAAAAAGCGTCGATGCTGTTGGTTCTTATGCTGTTAACCAGAAGATATCCGCCGTCAGAAAGGTACAGTATATATCATACGAATAAACAAAATTGAAGTATCTGTTTGTGATATTAAAATAACCGCGTTTTAAACCCCCACTAAAAACAAGAGTGTTATAAGTTTGAAGTCGATGTGTCTGTCTTTGGCACCGTAGAGCTCAAACGGATGAGCCGATTTTACTGCGGTTTTTTTTATTTGAAGGAAGGAAGGAAAAACCGCATTGATATCGGCCCATCCGTTTGAGCTCTACGGTGCCACAGACAGAAAGACATCGACGTCAAACTTATAACAGCCCTTTTTTGGTCGGGGGTAAAATGCTATACACTATAACATATTTAAAATCCAATATGGCTGCCACCACAAAATGCCTAATTAGATACATTTTTTCACTACTACCTCAACAAGGGTTTCAAATGAAAGGGCTTGACTAGTAGAATACTATGCACTATGACAAATTTCAAATCCAAGAGAGCCGCTACCACAAAATAGTGAAATAAATTTCGTTTTCACAACTCTCTAAATAAAAAAATATATATATGGGCTTGACTAGTAGAATGTTGTACAGATTGCGAATTATTGTTTTTTTGTCTTGTTACTATATGCATATGAATGCATAGATAAAAGATAGCTGATGTTCTAATGCATAACTTTGAAAATTCTTACTTGAGGAAAATAAACTCCTGGCGGCGGCGCAAAGCTACCCAGGACGCTCGCCGCGTTCCCACGCTGAATGGCAATGGCCGACCTTTGCTCCAGGCACGAGCCGGAGCGGGAGTCACGCGTAGTAGATCGATCGATTAATATAAAATTATCGATTTAATATATATATGACTAGATAACCGCCCCGGCTTCGCCCGTGTTACATATATAGCACTCAGCGGGATCACGTACATGTCCAACGTGAAAGAAAAAACTTTCAAACAAAACACCTCTTCAGCTACCTGCTACGCCACCTGTCGGAAATTGGTCGTACCAACTCAGATTTAGAAAACAAATTTTGATTAGCAAAGGCTTATATTCAATGACGCAATCTTAGACACGTGCTGTCATGTCAAAGCACAGTACGAAAACTCTCAAAAAGGAATAATTTTTCCCGTTTTTGTTACATTCTTGATTCATGCTCCGCTTCTATTGATAGTAGCTTTATGTTCTATAGCCTTATAGCCTTCCTCGATAAATGGACTATCCAGTAGAAAAAGAATCATTCAATTCGGACCAGTATTTTCCGAGATCATAGCGTTCAAACAAACAAACTCTTCAGCTTTATAATATTTAAGTATAGATTTTGTTTTTGATAACATAAGCAAAAATGGTCTGTATAATATCCACGGTGGGGACTAGTGACACCAAACTATGCTCCCTGACATTTTCGACTGTTAGTAGACCTAGTTTCATAGACGATTATTTATTTATAAATTGCACTTACATACATTTGTTTGTATCTTAAAACTATAGAACAAAAATGTAGTAGACCCTGCATTAAGGGCGCGGCAACAGCAGTAATTTGGTCGCAGACCAAGCCTTAATATTAAAATTAAACTAACATTACCTTACAGTACCTTATAAATATCACAGGTCTAATTGGAAGAATTTAAGTTGTATCTTCATCTTTGAATATCACTAGTATCATGAGTAATAGTATCGACTATTAACACTATTGATATTGCCGGAATTTAATTTTAAACTGAAGTCGTTTTTTTTTTCAAAGAAAATTAAATTATTATACAATTTGCTATGCAAACTGACATTTATAATGTATATTACTTCACAGGTGTACCAAAAAGCAGTGATTACCCCGATCATCGGTATAGAGACGTTATGGAAAGATTACATAGCGTTCGAACAGAGTATTAATAATATTATCGGTAAGGCGGCCAATACTATTAATAATATTTAGAATATTATTATTATTTAATATCAATATTAATATATTATTTTACGTAGATATTGTAAAAACTTACAGTAAAGGAAATAAATAAATACGTGATTAGAATATATACATACGATAGGGATGACGAAAAGAAAATTTGTACGTTAGCGTCAGGTTAAATTATTAAATAAAAAGTGGTCAAGTGCGAGTCAGGCTCGCCCAGGAAGGATTCCGTAGCAGCAAGTAACATAATAATATATAAGTTCGTTGTTACTTTAATCAGTGCTTTAACAATAGTCAATTTATGACGTATTAAAAAAAATACTTACTAGATATCATTCAAGCCAATTTTCGTTGATAGTTTACATGGTAACGTACATCATACACTTTTATTATTTTTGTCATTCTCTTATTTTAGAAGTTACAGGAGGGGGGGGGACTTTTGCCACTTTGGAAGAGTCTCTCGCGTAAACTATTCAGTTTAGAATAAAAATATGTTAGAAACCTCAATATCATTTTTGAAGACCTATCCATAGATAACCCACACGTATGGTGTTGATAAAAAAAATTTGAGTTTCAGTTCTATGTATGGGACATCCCTAAAAATTATTGTTTTTTTAGTAACTAAAGTTTACCCCCTTGCTGTTGTCTGATTGATTGATATTTCGTACACAGCTATATTTCTGATGACAATACAATACATAATTTGTCAATAAAACTGTTAAACTAAAAAACAAAAATGTTTAGTCCTGGGCAAAGAGTTTACATATTTACACAACGCATAGAGTTGGCACAAACGCTTTACACCGAAAGCACGGGTAGCGTCTGTCTTTGCCTTGTCGCCCTCGTGGAAGTGTCTTACTTTTGTCGCGGCACATCGCTCTGTTGCCACAGAAAGTATGCTCGTCATCTGCTTTAAACGTGCGAAAATTTAACTTTATACGTAGTATATGTAAACTCTTTGATCCTGTGTTACTCGATAGGCTAAAATTAGAATGGTATATTTTTGAACTGATCATTCCAATTGACAGCCATTTAATATCACTCCCATTTTCAGCGGAGCGTATGGCGATGGAGCGATCTAGAGACTACATGAACGCCCGCCGCGTCGCCAAAGAGTTGGAGACGGTCACCCGAGGCCTCAACAGGAACATGCCCGCCACCCCGCCCGCCGTCGACAGGGAGGAAATCAAACAGGTATTGTGTTTAAAATATCGCGATTTTAACACATAATTTAATGTACAAGTTTCCACCCTCTCGCATAATGTATAGTTTTACATCCAATCAATTTATGTACAATTTTACACTCTATCAATGAATGTACAATTTTACACCTTCTCGCTTAATGTATAGTTTTAGACCCTATCAACTAATGTACAGTTTTACAGCGTCTCGCCTAATGCACAATTTTACACCCTATCTATTTATGTAAATTTTACACCCTCTCGTTTAATGTATAGTTTTACACCCTATCAATGTATGTATATTTTACACCCCATCAATATGTTTATTTTGCACTCTATCAATGTATGTATATTTTACACCCTATCAAAATGTTTATTTTACACCCTATCAATTAATGTATAATTTTACACCATCTCGCTTACTGTATAGTTTTACACCCGATCAATTAATTTACAATGTTACACCTAAAAATAACGTACAATTTATTCCGTCTTCAGGTTGAGCTGTGGAAGAAATACATAGCGTGGGAGCGTAGCAACCCACTGCGAAGCGAGGACACGGCCCTGGTGTGCCGCCGCGTGATGTTCGCCATAGAGCAGGGGTTGCTCTGTCTCGCTCACCACCCCGACGTGTGGCATCAGGCGGCGCAGTTCCTAGATCACTCCGCGAAACTGTTACAAGAGAAAGGGGTAAGAGAAAATTCACCCTATAAAATAATTAGTCACCCTAAACTAAAAATTCAACCCTAAAATAATTAGCCACCCTAAAAATCAAAAAGTGGTCAGGTCCGAGTCGGACTCCCCCTGTAAGCTTCCGTTGCAGCAAGTAACATAATACAAAAATTCTTATACTTCGTTGTTACTTTAATTAGTGTTTTAACAATAGTCAATTTATGACGTATTAAAATAAAACTACTTACTAGATCTCATTCAAATCAATTTTCGTTGAAAGTTTACATGGTAATATGTACAGCATACATTTTTTTTAGTCTTGTGATTCTCTTATTTTAGAAGTTACGGGGGATTTTTTACCACTTAGGAAGAGTCGCTCGCGCAAACTATTCAGTTTACAATAAAAATATGTTAGTAACCTCAATATCATTTTTGAAGACCTATCCATAGATAAACCACACATATGGTGTTGAAGTTTTTTTTTTTAGTGTGTTTTCTAAGTATGGGACATCATAAAGCTGGTTTTGCTACCAGGATTCGAACGCGGCCCGTGTTTTCTCCGACGAAGCTGCCGCGGTGTACGAACGGGCGACCAGCGGACCTCTCAAGCACTCCACGTTGCTTCACTTCGCTCACGCCGACTACGAGGAGAGCAGACTACACTACAACAAGGTCTGCACACTACTACTACAGGCTATTTAATCATACAGTTGTTCAACGAAGCCGTCTAGACGGGACAATCGTGCGAAGTGAGACGCGGGAAGCGTGCTCCCGCCATTGCCAACATTACAATGTTCGTATTTCGGGAGCGCGGTTCAATTTTCAGTTTTAGTTTTTGACGTGACAACGTCTAATAAATTGATGAACTGCTGCATGCACGAAAAATTGTCCCGTTATGTCCCGTTACGCTCAGGGTACGCTTGCGCCGCATCTATCAATGTTTTGTTATGACGTTGTCCCGTTAAACTATCGTCCGTAAACCAACCGACTTAAAAGACAATCAATTTTTTTTATCTACCCGTGTTTAGACATTGTCGGCGTTTCTACCAAGATCAGAGGCGATGAACTACTGGTAGTGTTTCTTTATACTGTGCTACTACCACACAGTGTACCTACCGGGACTCGAACCCGCGACCGGTGGACCTCTCAAGCACTCCTTGCTTCACTTCGCTCACGCCGACTACGAGGAGAGCAGATTTCACTACAACAAGGTGCTCACTACTACCACATCATACAAGGCAAGAGCAGTCGCAGCCTGAAATTCATCATCATCAATTATAATATAACTAGATGTCCGCCCCGGCTTCGCCCGTGGTACATCATATAGCACTCATCGGGATCACGTACATATCCAACGGTGAAAGAATGACTGAAGTCGGTTCAGTCATTCCTGAGAATATTGCTTTCAAACAAAACACCTCTTCAGCTACCTGCTACGCCACCTGTCGGAAATTGGTCGTCCCAACTCAGAGATTAGCAGAGATTAGAATATTCAAGAGGTATGTAATCTGTGATATTCAATGACGCAATCTTAGACACATGCTGTCATGTGTCATGTCAAAGCACGAAACGTACGAAAACTCAAAAAGGAATATTTTTCGCGATTTTGTTACATTCTTGATTCATGGTCCGCTTCTATTCATAGTAGCTTTATTTTCTATAGCCTTCCTCGATAAATGCACTATCCAATAGAAAAATAATCTTTCAATCCGGACCAGTACTTCCCGAGATCCTAGCGTTCAAACAAACAAACTCTTCAGCTTTATAATATTAGTATAGATATTATGTCGAGTAAAATTACTTTTCTAGTAGCCCCACGCAATTTTAACCGCGTAGATGGCGTTCCAGTTGTTTTCTTGTAATATAAAATAGCCTCATGATCATCATCAGCCGCAAGACGTCCACTGCTGAACATAAGCCTCCCCCCTAGATTTCCACAACGAACGGTTCTGCGCAACCTGCAACCAGCGGTTTCCAGCGACCTTTGTGAGGTCATCTGTCCATCTAGTGGGAGGCCGTCCAACACTGCGTCTTCCGGTTCGTGGTCGCCACTCGAGAACCTTTCTTCCCCATCGGTTGTCAGTTCTGCGAGCGATGTGGCCTGCCCATTGACACTTCAGCTTGCTTACTTTTTGAGCTATGTCGGCTACTTTCGTTCTTTTGCGAATATCTTCATTATGGATAAGAAATTAGATAATGTACTTTATTATATATGTATTTTGTAAATTTTTCAATTTAACGTATACGGTTTTTTGGAGGTTCGTGTCCCCTGTGACGGAAACAGGAACTGCTAGTGAAGCGATAAATGATTTATTTAAATTTTATTACTGTGTATGTTCTAGGTCCACCAAGTGTATACCCGCTACTTGGACATGGAGGACATCGAACCCACACTAGCGTATGTGCAGTACATGAAGTTCGCTCGACGCGCCGAGGGTATCAAGTCGGCGAGGACGGTGTTCAAACGAGCGAGGGAAGACCCCAGGTCGGTACCAATCTATCGTACGCTTGCCTGGAAGATATCACTTTTAGTGATTAGATCGCCAATTTCTACTTTATTTTAAGTAATATTTGTTAATTTTCTAAACTAGCGCCCCGCGGTTCTCCTCACGTAGTTCGCATTCCTTTTATAAGAAGTAGCGTGTATTCCAAAATTCAAAACCCGTGATTGAGCAACAAACATCCAAATTTCTATCCAAGATGGCCGCCGACAAAATGACGAATTAAATTACAATTCCGTCAATATGAGTATCAAATGAAAGAGTTCGAATTCTAGAATGCCATCCACTATGATACATTTCAAATCTAAGATGGCTGTCGCTTCAAAATGCCGGAGAATTTTCAGTGTAATTAATTTCATTTATTTCGTCAACATTGTTAAGTACTATATGCTACATTATAAAACAAATAATGATTACCAGTCGCGGTCCCAGTCTCAAGTTTTGGGGAGGGTCACCAGTACGTAGCCTCAAATTTTGGTTTATTCCGAACCTGACCCGAAAACCTGACCCACTACTGGGTTAGGTTAGGAACAGCAAAAAAATATTAATTTTCATTCCCAACCCGAAAACCATGATGTGGTTTATTCCAAACCTGACCCGCTCCCGGGTTAGGTTAGGAACAAACAGCAAAAGTGAATCATTTTTTTCATTACGAACGGAACCTGAGCCAGAAATAATGTTCCTAAGTTAACCTCGAATCTAAAACCCTACCTAGTAGTTTTAATATTACTTCTATAGTTCCTGGAGTTACGACTTTTTTTAGTAACCGGGTCAGGTTCGGAACCTTATTTCGGGTCAGGTTAGGAAGAGGGTTAGGTTGGGAATGAAAATTAATATATTTTTTGCTGTTCCTAACCTAACCCGGTAGCGGGTCCGGTTCGGAATAAGCCCGAATTTTGGGGGGTCACGAGAAGTAATACAAAATGTCGAGTAAAATATACGAAAACGCCCCACGGTTTTACCGGCCTAGTTGCCGTCCCAGTTATTTACCCGTGTTAAAAAATAGTCTTATTACCATAAGTAATTTTAAAGTTTTTAGATTTTTAATTTTAACGTATACGATTTTTTGGGGAGTCATGTCCTCTGTTATCTGTGTCCCTTCCCTTTCGGGCCGCGCCTGATTATTACTATGTTAAATTATTAACAGTAATTATGAATAAAATAAAAAATAGCATCATACGTCAGCCCTGAACCGCGCTCCCAAATTCCAAACGTAGTCGTATTCGCAGCTCGGGAGCGCGCTTTGCTCGTCTCACCCCGCACGATGGCCCCGTCTAGACGTCTTCATCGAACGACTACGTAATTGAATAGGCTGTGCTAATATCATAAAGGTGAAAAGTTTTTTGTTTGAACGCTCTGGATCTCGGGAACTACTGAAGCGACTTAAAAGTGCCAAAAGGCTCATAGGCAAAGACATTCTAGTGCGTAAAAGACTTCAAAGTCTTGAACATAGCCGCAAAATTGCTAGCTTATCGGTTATCGGATACACTTCTGAGAATTTGCAACTAATTTGCATGATCTAATATCACCTTACCAAAAGGTAAGGTAAGGTACATCTCGTAATTTGAGGAAGCGGCACCGTTTCATGGTGGATATTCCAAAGACACGGACGAAGAGATAAGTTTGTGATAAGAACGTCTAGACTGTGGAATGCGTTGCCTGAGTGGGTTTTTCCCGATAGTTATTATCTTGGTGTCTTCAAATCGAGAGTGAATCGGTTTCTTCTAGGTAAACACGCTCCATCGTAGACCGCATCGTCGCTTAACATCAGGTGAGATGGCGGTCAAGTGTAAACCTATAAAAGTAGCAAAAAAAGTTATTTCATCATTGGATATGTATGTGATATCTGAGTGCTATTATATAATACTAGCTGTACCCTGCCACGCTTCGCTGTGGCACATTGTGATGCAAAAATTAGATAAAAACATATATCATTGTAAAGTTTCAGCTCGATCGGTGCAGAACTTTTTGAGTTTTTGAAGCGTACACAAATCAACATAACATTTTTTAACCCTCGACTAAAAAAGGGGTGTTATAAGTTTAACGTCAATGTCTGTCTGTCTGTCTGTGTGTGTGCGTGTCTGTCTGTGGCACCGTAGAGCTCTAACGGATGGGCCGATTTCAATGCGGTTTTTTTTATTTGAAAGTTAATATCTGTTCTTAGCTATGTTTGGTTAATATCGATTCAAAATTGCCGCCTCCACAAAATGGCGGACGAAATATTTCTTCACAACCTTCCTCAATATGGGTATCAAATGAAAGGGCTTAACTAGTAGAGTACTATACACTATAACAAATTTCAAATCCAAGATGGCCGCTACCACAAAATGGCGAATTACATTTCTTTTTTCACAACTGCCTTAACATGGGTATCAAATGAAAGAGCTTGACTAGTAGAATGTTGTACAGATAACAAATCTTAAGTAGTCGGGGGTTAGTCAAAATTTTTAATTTTGTACTTGTATATATAGATATTGCTATAGGCTATAATTATATAAGTACCACGCGCCAAGCTCGCGGGAACGACTAGTTTAAAATAAAATAGAATAAAGTAAAAATGTGGTATCTCCAGATCTCGCTACCACGTGTTCGTGGCGGCGGCGCTGATGGAGTACTACTGCTCCAAGGACAAGAACATCGCGTTCCGGATCTTCGAGCTGGGCCTCAAGAAGTTCTCCCACATACCGGAGTACGTGCTGTGTTATATCGACTACCTGTCGCATCTTAATGGTGAGCTTAATTAAGTCTAAACTCAAAGTTCTTTATTGATAAACTAGCGGCCCGCCCCGGCTTCGCACGGGTCCAATGCTGGTAGTAAATATAAGTACCTACTAATAAAATTCCGGTCCGGCGGCAAGATGTTTCGTTTTACGTAGTCACATAAGTCACAGTTTTTTTGTGATGGATACTTTTTTGGCGCGACGGACGCACGCAATGTGTTGATTGATGGAACGAAACGTGCTTCACACCGAAGATGGCGACAGTGGTTTGTTTGTCAGTGCCAACAGAATTTAACGAAATTCTCCATAATCCACGTACATACATATTGCCGGTAACTTAGGTACATTTCGCCAGTAACGTAGGTACATATTGCTGGAAACTTAGGTACATATCGCCGGTAACGTAAGTACATATTGCTGGAAACTTAGGTACATTTCGCCAGTAACGTAGGTACATATTGCCGGTCACTTAGGTACATATCGCCGGTAACGTAGGTACATATTGCCGGTAACTAAGGTACATATCGCCGGTAACGTAGGTACATATTGCTGGAAACTTAGGTACATTTCGCCAGTAACGTAGGCACATATTGCCGGTAACTTAGGTACATATCGCCAGTAACGTAGGTACATATTGCCGGTAACTTAGGTACATATCGCCGGTAACGTAGGTACATATTACTGGAAACTTAGGTACATTTCGCCAGTAACGTAGGTACATATTGCCGGTAACTTAGGTACATATCGCCGGTAACATAGGTACATATTGCCGGTAACTTAGGTACATATCGCCGGTGACGTAGGTACATATTGCCAGTAACTAAGGTACATATCGCCGGTAACGTAGGTACATATTGCCGGTAACGTAGGTACATATTTCTGGAAACTTAGGTACATTTCGCCAGTAACGTAGGTACACTCCGCGAGGCATAAGCTGAGCTTTGCATTTGTGTGAGTGTACATGGATAGTGTAGGTGTGACAACCGGCCTTAGGTGCGGCGCTATTCTGTCTCGCCGCGCTCCTGCCTGATTGGTGATCACTCACACTAATGCAAAGCTCAGCCTATACCTCGCGGACAAAATTTCAAGCTCCTGCCTGATTGGTGATCACTCACACTAATTCAAAGCTCAGCTTATGCCTCGCGGAGTGTACATATTGCCGGTAACGTGGGTACATATTTCCGGTAACTTGGGTACATATTGCCGGTAACTTGGGTACATATTTCCGGTAACTTGGGTACATATTTCCGGTAACTTGCGTACATATTGCCGGTAACTTGGGTACATATTTCCGGTAACTTGGGTACATATTTCCGGTAACTTGCGTACATATTGCCGGTAACTTGGGTACATATTGCCGGTAACTTAGGTGGGTACATATCGCCAGTAACGTAGGCACACGTTCGCAGAGGACAACAACACGCGGGTGCTGTTCGAGCGCGTGCTGTCGTCGGGCAGCCTGGCGCCGGAGAGCTCGGTGGACATCTGGAACCGGTTCCTGGAGTTCGAGTCGGACATCGGGGACCTGGTCTCCGTCGTGAAGGTCGAGAAGCGGAGGCAGGCCGTGCTGGAGAAGGTAGGAGTTTTAAATGATCGGAGAAGACAGGAAAGAGACGATCTTCTTGGCATTCCATGGATTCACCGTGCGGGGGCCGGGTCCATCGTGTGGCAGAGAGAGAAGTCCCGAGTAGATCCCGAGACTTGTGACTCGGGCGTAGGTTTAAGGGGCCCCTTTTCATACATCAACACTCACCTTCACTACTCGTGTTTCTCTCCCTGCCCAGCCAAATCTGATATGAGCCTACTAGTGCAGCTTTAGATACTCGTTCTAGTATAGAACTTACTGCACTCCTGGATAAGCAAGGTCTTTCAGCAGGTTATAGAGAGATTTTCCTGGTATACCTCTCGCTCGCACGGGAAATTGGGGGTAAGTGGTAAAGGTGTAATTTCTCTGAAATTAGAGATAAACATCTTAGATCTCTGGGTGACGAGCACAGTGCAGTGTCTGATGGTAAGCAACATGCCTGCCAGATAACAGTGACACGCAGCTATTGGAACATGAAGAGTCCAAATCATTAACTAGATTGCACTGCGCTCGTCTTCAAACCGGAACACAGTAATGTTTGCACATTACTGCTTGGCGGTAGAATAACTGGGAAAGATGTGGTACTTCCCCAGGCGGACCCTGCCAAGAGTCCTACCACTACAAAGTTCACAATTGATCACTATACCAATAAATGAGCTGTATATACGTATATCTATTTTACGAAGCCGAAGGTCGTGGGTTCGATTCCCACACAGTGCAAATATTTGTGTGATGAATTCAAATATTTTTGTAAGGTGTCTGGGTGTTTCTATGTATAATAAGTATGTACAGACTTATCTTTATATGTTTGTACATACTTATTACAACTATATATTATACCTTTTTAAACGAGTAATTCTTGTAGGTATATACATATATATATGATCTGAATCTCGGAAACGGCTCGAACGATTTTCATGAAATGAAGTATACATAGGCTTCCGGGGAAGATAAATCGATCTAGCTCATCCGTTTGAGCTCTACGGTGCCACAGACAGACACACACACACACACACACACACACACACAGACAGACAGACAGACATCGACGTCAAACTTATAACACCCCTTTTTTTAACCCCCGACCAAAAAAAGGGGTGTTATAAGTTTGACGTCGATGTCTGTCTGTCTGTCTGTGTGTGTGTCTGTCTGTGGCACCGTAGAGCTCAAACGGTTGGGCCGATTTCGATGCGGTTTTTTTTATTTGTAAGTTAATATCCGTGCGGGTGTTCTTAGCTATGTCTGGTTAATATCGATTCAAAATGGCCGCCTCCACAAAATGGCGGACAAAATATTTCTTCACAACCTACCTCAATATGGGTATCAAATGAAAGGGCTTGACTAGCAGAGTACTATACGCTATAACAAATTTGAAATCCAAGATGGCCGCCACCACAAAATGGCGAATTATATATTTTTTTTCACTACTACCGCAATATGGGTATCAAATGAAAGGGCTTGACTAGTAGAATACTTTGCACTATGACAAATTTCAAATCCAAGATGGCCGCTACCACAAAATGGCAAATTACATTTCTTTTTTTACAACTTCTTTAATATGGGTATCAAATGAAAGGGCTTGACTAGTAGAATGTTGTACAGATAACAAATCTAAGGTAGTCGGGGGTTAATCAATATTTTTAATTTTGTTCTTGTTGGTTGTGTCATCAACCGACCGATTGTGTTTCGTGGTATAAAACGTCCATAACTTCGGCCGATATATCGTTTATCGGACTTCGTAGTAGACCTGCAGGTTTTATTTAAAAAAAAACGCCGATTTATGCGCGTTTTTAGACAATTAAAACTGTTACATAAACATTAGAATACGACGGTGAATTTCACGACATCGTGCGCCAGTATATTAACTCAGTCGGGAAGATGGGCGGTCATAATATGGTAGATCCGGGTTCGAATCCAGCCGGTCCGGGTTCGAATCCAAAAAGAAAGGCTTCTTTTCTCAAGTTCTTTTTTTAGAGAAAATCTGTATGTATGTAACCGAGCAAAGCTCGGTCACCCAGGTACCAAGTATTATATCTGCTATCTGGCTTTCATAGTACAAGCTTTGCTTAGTTTGGTATCAGATGGTGTTGTGTGTGAAATGTCCGCCAATATTTGGAACGATGTTCCTTATCGCGCGTTGTGAAAGGGGGCTAGACGGAAATAATTCTTACGAAAAGTTGTCACGACACTTTTTGCTTTTGTAAGGTGTGCGGCGTCGCATGTTTCTCTGTCTGTCTCTCTCTCTTATAGAAAGCAAGCCAGATATTTTCATTTTTTTTCAATCAAAGGTTTTTTGTAAATAATAATAATAATAAATAAATAATAAGGTAAAGAAGTATTCGTTAGCTCTAGCGGAGCTGGGTAGAAGGAACCTGGCGGCGGTGAAGACGCGCGGCCGCGAGTGACTCGCGAAGTTTTCCATAAATTAACACTGGTTGCCGTGACGTGGCACCGGCTACACCGCCTGCCAACGGAAAAAGCACGCTACAGAGGCACATAAAGTGCTCTTAGATATTATAACTGGTAGTTTGTTGTCGAAATCGTAATCGATGAGACGATCTTCTTAGCATTCCATGGATTCACCGTGCAGGTCCATCGTGTGGCAGAGAGAGAAAACTCGAGTAGATCCCGAGACTTGTGACTCGGGCGTTGGTTTAAAGCCCTTTCTGACGTACATCAACACTCACCTTTTGCTTTTTACTATAAAAACACGTAGTTTTTGTTTTATTTTAGGTTGTTTGGTTTTACAATTAATTCACTCATACATAATGTGGTCGATTCAGTCCGGGTCAGGTTTCAGCCGTATCCTGCAGCCTTATCAAGAGCAGTGAAAAAATATCATAAAAAAAAAAAAAAAAAAAAAAAAAAAAACCGCTGTCTCAATATGTCGTTCCTTTTGTACCAAGTTGAATTTTATTGAGTTTTTTCCTTTATTTTTGTTGTTTTACCCAGTATTTACAAAGAACTCACAAGAAAAACCTGAAGCAATACAGAAATCATTAAAAAGTAACCGTATAAAACCTAATTTTCCATAAAATAACCAACATGCATTTTGACAACAGGCTGTCAACCAAAAATTCACAAAAACATTTATATAATCGTCAAACAACTCAAGAAATGGATATATAGCTCAATAATGATAACACGGTCGAGAGGAAGACATGGAGCGGACCCACCAAACGCACGTTTGTCACCAGTTCGTGTCCCGTCGCCGTCGAGTTCATCGTCGGAGGATGAAGTGTTTGTGACTCCCCCCGACACGAGCGCCTCGACGAGCGACGAGGACACGACGCGGATTCCACCGCCCACAAGATCAGGACGTCGTGGCCATCCGCCGCTGCCGGCACGCTTGGGGCCTGTGAGGCAATCTGCCTCGCGCCCGGCCCTCGCTACCGGTGGTGTAGTGCGTCGCATGCGATGGACTCAACAAATGAATGAGAACTGCATGCGCGCCTATTACAGGGCTACAGAGGGAGGAACCCACCTGACCGCGTACTGTGCCAGGATGCTGCTTCTGTTTCAGGCCCTTGAACCGACCGTCGCCGTGTCCGCTCAACGACTCTCTGATCAAGTAAGAGCCATCTGGCGCTGCAATCTGCTGGATGGCTCGGCACTTGATCGGCTACGCCTGGAGGAACAACGTACTCGCCCAGTTTCTGCCTCGACTCGGGATTCGCCCGCCGCGTCGTCGACCCTGACACTGACCTCAGTGCCGACGTCAGTGGCGACACTTGCGGCCCCGGTCGACCCCGTCATCGAGGAGGAAGACTCGGCGAGTAGTTATGTATCTGATCAGGTAAGAGGGCAACTGAGGAGCACTCTGGAAGACGCAATCTTGCGGTATAGATCCACACCAACTCTAGGCCGCGCTTACCGCGTTTGCCCACACATAGACGTAATTTGGCTTTGATGGGGCCCTGAATACTTTGCTAGTGCCCTACCTGGGAACTAGCAGGATTTGACTGATACCCATTCTATTCTGTACTGTGGTGCTATCGCGGTGTGTCGCGTTGCACGTGTCAAGTTCCCAGACACTGACCGTACAACGCGAACCGCCGGAGATGCACCCGCATGGCAAGTGCGAATAGAACGGCGTATCAGTAAATTCAGGGTTCTTATTGCAAAGCTAATCTGCTTCAGACAGGGGAACAGTCGTCCCCGAGTCATGCGTTTCGTAACACAGGCATTCGCTGGGACTGGTATCAGTCCTCAGCACTATCTTGCCAATGTTACGGAACGTATTGACTATCTGAAGCAGAAAGTTTATGCGTGGGCAAACCGTATTCGCCGCTACAGAGAGCGTGTGAATCGATATCGGCAAAATCGCGACTTCCAGAGCGATCAAAGGAAGGTGTACCGAAGCTGGGAGGAACTACGAGTCCACGTGTGAACGACACGCAGCTACCGGATGTCAGCGCTATGAAAAGTTTCTGGCGCAGCATCTGGTCGGTGCCTGTCGAGCACACGGAGGGAGCTTGGATGCGTGTTATCGAACGTGCATGTGAGGCTATCGAACCCATGGAGTCTATTACAATCGACTCCATAGACGTTAGTTGTGCTATCCGGACGGCTCAGAACTGGAAAAGTCCTGGACCGGACGGATTGCACAACTTCTGGATAAAGTGGTTTCGGTGCTCACATGAACGTTTGGCAACACAATTCCAAGAAGCCCTGGAGACGGGTTCTCTTCCCAGTTTCTTGACCACCGAGTCACCTTCCTGCTCCATAAGTCTGGTAGTACCACGGAACCGAAGAACTACAGACCCATTACGTGCTTACCTACCATCTACAAGCTGCTTACATCCATTCTGAGAGCAAAAATAAATGCGCATATTGTCGCGAATAACGTTTTGGCCTCCTCTCAGAATGGATGTAAGATTGGGTCCCGTGGTACTAAGGAGCTGCTCCTCATTGACACGACCATTTGCCAACAAGTCAAACGAAACAAAGGAGCCCTCTCCGCTGCTTGGATTGACTATAAGAAGGCCTATGATGCGGTGCCCCATTCATGGCTAGAAAGGGTTTTAGAGTTGTACAAAATAAATCCAACTCTAAAATCTTTTCTAAGCAAATGCATGGGACAGTGGGTCACAGTCCTTCGTCAACCAGGTAGCGTAGACAGCTCTTTTGTTTCGGAGGACTTGATTAGGATTGAAAGAGGCATTTTCAGGGTGACAGTCTAAGTCCCCTATGGTTCTGCCTAAGTCTGAATCCTCTCAGCACTCTGCTGAAGGATTCAGAGTTAGGTTATCGTCTTCGTAGAGGAGGTGAGGTTATATCTCATTTGTTGTACATGGACGACCTCAAACTTTTGCACCGAAACGCCAAGACTTGTTGGAGCTATTAAAAACCACGGAGGTTTTAGTAACGCCATCAAGATGGAGTTCGGTGTAGACAAGTGTGCGGTCATGCATGTACAGCGAGGGAA
This sequence comes from Ectropis grisescens, assembly GCA_017562165.1. Taxonomy (NCBI): domain Eukaryota; kingdom Metazoa; phylum Arthropoda; class Insecta; order Lepidoptera; family Geometridae; genus Ectropis; species Ectropis grisescens. The sequence goes on from CM029796.1 coordinate 2,358,982, forward strand.
AGTAGTAAATTCAGAGAATTTACAACTTTCCGAGACTATAACTCTCAGATCTCTCCGAAGACGAGACCTACAAATATCTCGGTATGTCACAGTCTTTGGGTATATCAGCAGATGACATTAAGAAATCGGTGAAGGAGCGCTTCTTGTGCCGGCTGACAAAAGTACTCAAAAGTCTTCTGTCAGGCGGTAACAAGGTGCGAGCCTTCAACGGTTGGGTAATGCCTCTGCTGATATACTCTTTGGCATACTGAGATGGACTCAGACTGAGCTCGACGCCCTGGACAGAAGGTCCGTCAACTGCTCACAACACATCGAATGCTACACCCGCGCTCATCTGTTATGAGGCTGTATATCCCGCGGAAGTGTGGAGGTCGAGGCTTTTTAAATGCCAAGAACCTTCACAACCGCGAGGTATGCAGTCTTAGGGATTATTTCCGCAACAGTGAGTCCGGGATGCATCGTGATGTTGTGGCAGTTGACAGGAGCTTCACGCCTCTTTCAATGGCAAACGAGAACTGGCGCAAACCATCGGTGCTCAGCACTGATGATCGCAAGGAAGTATGGAAGAGCAAGGAGCTGCACGGGCGGTTCTATCGGGCCCTGACGGGCCCCGATGTGAATTTGCTCGCGTCGGTGAACTGGCTACGCTTCGGGGACCTCTTCGGAGAAACCGAGGGTTTTGCCTGTGCAATTGCTGACGAAGTTATCAAGACGAACAATTACCGGAAATACATAATGAAGGACGGTACGGTCGACATCTGTCGGGCATGCCGCCGTCCAGGCGAATCTCTTCGTCATGTTATTTCCGGTTGTTCGCATCTTGCTAACGGCGAGTACTTGCACAGACATAACCTAGTAGCCAGGATCATCCACCAGCAACTTGCTCTTCAATACGGCCTTGTCGAGTCCGAGGTGCCGTACTATAAGTACGCACCTCTGCCAGTTCTCGAGAATGGTCGTGCGTTGCTCTACTGGGACCGCTCTATCATCACGGACAGGACTATTGTTGCCAATAAGCCTGATATCGTGCTGGTAGACCGGTCTCAGCGTCGGGCTGTGATCGTCGATATCACCATACCACATGACGAGAACCTCGTGAAAGCTGAGAAGGACAAGCTTAGCAAGTACCTTGACTTGGCTCATGAGGTTACCGCCATGTGGGATGTTGATTCGACGATCATAGTCCCAATAGTTGTGTCGGCAAACGGCCTTGTAGCGAAAAGTCTCGACCAACATCTCAAGAGACTTTCGCTAGACGGTTGGATTAAGGGTCAGATGCAGAAGGCGGTCATCCTCGACACGGCGCGCATCGTCAGGAGGTTCCTCAGTCTGCAGCCCTAACCACCGGTAGCTTGGGCCCTGCCCCGCTGCTGACGGCAAACTAGGTTTAGGTTTTTTATAATGTTTTTATGTTATTTTATATAAATATTGTAAAAACTTAGACTTAAGGAAATAAAGATATACGTGAATAATAAATAATAATAATTCCTTCACTAATTAATCGAAAGGAACTTCGTTCCATCCGGGTGTCCCTTGACACCTCTCAAGTTTTTTTTTCTCTGTCCACAGATCAAAGAGTTTGAAGGCAAGGAGACGGCTCAGCTGGTCGACAGATACAAGTTCCTCGATCTGTATCCGTGCACCATTGCAGAACTGAAGTCCATTGGATACACGGAGGTAAGTGGACGAGAACGACGTTGATTTGATGGTCAATGCACTAACATTTAGTGAGATTCGTCAGTAGATTCAGATTGGTTTATTGACTGCCCTCGTGACTTAGTGGGTAGTAACTCTGCCTGCGAAGCCGAGGGTCGTGGGTTCGATTCCCATTTTTTTATTTACACTTGACCATGGATAATATAATTTTTTACTAAAAGCCACATAAAATAAAAACACAAAAATTTACAACAAGAACTTAAGACAATCTTAAACTAAACATTTTAATTGGCGGCCTTACCGCTTAGAGCGATCTCTTCCAGGCTACCGTGCACGGATAGGATAAAAATATATACAATAATCCATGGATACCAGTACTTCAGCCCCGTCTGTCGCTGTGCTTACTAATCAATTCAGTTAATATGCATGTTTGTGTAATCATTTTTTATTTATTATAAGTATTAAATGTAAATAGTTTTTAATACAAAGTTATTTGTTATTTAAGTTTTCACTTCTGCCATGCGTATTTTACTAACGGTAACGTATTTTTTTAAATTAAAACTTCTTTCGGCGCGCCACAGACAGATTTTTCGTGGGCTGTGAATTGAATTCTAGCGTCAAGCTCGGGAATGATAAGAAATCTTCGGGTAAACTCGGGACCACGGCCATTGGCTATCTAGAAATGCGTGAACATTTCTCATTGGGCATCTAGAAATACGTCCTCCGGTTTCACCCGCGTAGTTTCCAAAGTGAGCTATCAAATTCTGAGTTATAAGTTCTCACTTCTATCGGCAGTTCCTATGACTGCTAAAAATTTCTTTAGTCATCATGGATTTTGTATTTCCACAGGTAGCTTCGATGTCGAACAAGTCGTGGGCGTTGGGTGGCCCGCTCGCCAACGTGTCGCCAGAACTAGCGGCCGCCATACTCGGCCACAAGTGAGTACAATTGATCTGTGGACAGAAACACAGATTACTTCTCAGATGGATTACTCTTCAAATCGAGAGTGAATCGGTTTCTTCTAGGTAAACACGCTCCATCGTAGACCGCATCGTCGCTTAACATCAGGCGAGATGGCGGTCAAGTGTAAACCTATAAACGTTAAAAAAAAAAGTCATCAATATAGTGTCGGCTGGTCTAGTCGCCACAGCAACCGTCGATCCGGAAGCCCCGGGTTCAATTCCCACGTGCACCACTGTCTTTTCTAAGTCTGTAAAGCCCGCTTAAGCATACATTTTTTCCATAATTTAAGATAGGTACACTCCGCGAGGTATAAGCTGAGCTTTGCATTAGTGTGAGTGATCACCAATCAGGCAGGAGCTTGAAATTTTGTCCGCGAGGTATAGGCTGAGCTTTGCATTAGTGTGAGTGATCACCAATCAGGCAGGAGCGCGGCGAGACAGAATGGCGCCACGCCTAAGGCCGGTTGTCACACCTACACTATCCATGTACACTCACACAAATGCAAAGCTCAGCTTATGCCTCGCGGAGTGTAAGAGGCTAAAGCATTTTTGATTCGATTGTTTTCAGAGACAACGACCCGACGAAGGACATCGCTCGCCCCGACACGAATCAGATGATCCCCTACAAACCCAAGTCCAACCCGCTACCGGGAGAACACCCCATATCTGGTTGGTACTTATCTCCCTACTCAACGCTCTGACTCTTTTAGAATCCAGACATTGATATATTATTTTTTCATTTTCATTACATTGCTTGTATTTGTTCAAGTTCCTTACCAATATACTTACACCCCGTATACTTGTCCAATTATTATTTCCATCCTAAGGTTGCCTGGAAGAGATCGCTTTCAGCGATAAGGTCGCCCATTGTCGCACTACTGTAAAATGTATTGTTCTTTTTTTTTTGTGTTTAATTTTGTTTGGTGTGTCTATAAAGAGTATATCTATCTATCTATCAATATATAAGTTTTATAATATTATACTTAGTCATTTTAAAATATTAGTAGATTCGATGAGTGAATATACAAAAATTAAGTAATTTTTAATTTACCCGCTAAAACACTGACGACTGACATGACGTCACTACCCGCAAACCCTTGGATTCATGACTGTATGTCCAGTTTATGTGTTTTTTTATAATTAATTGAATACAAACAATCAAAATCGTCGTCGCTAAGATCGCAAACTATAACATCTTTCCGCTGTACCTCAACCCGCGTGGACGTGTTTGGAGTGTTTAACTTATCGCATACTATAAAAATCATAAAATAAAATAAAAAAAATTAACAAGAGCACAAAAAAAGTGAAGAACTGCAGTGTTAGTGCTTTACCCACACCAACTTAACTTGTGATTTCAATGGAATGGAGCGCACACACACGTAAGCTGCTCAAAATCTTACTGTAACTTTCACACTCATCAGGAGCGCCCGCCGGCCGGCTGGTCCGTTCTACCCACTTTTAATCGCTCACTAGACGTAATTTGCAAAACTGCTAAATATATAGCTGCAAGCCTGGTACCAGAAAGTGACTCGAAACCGGGTGACTTGTGCTACATTTTTAGGTAAATCTCCACTTACAGACATAGGTTATAACTAGTACCAAAATGCCTGTTAACCGCTCACCAGTCAACATCCAAGCGGCATCACCGAACCCATCTGGAGTTGTGCTAGTAATGTATTGTGTTCCAGGCATCCAGAAATACCAGGCAAGAACCCTTTCTGGTGATTGGGCCTGTTAGTGTGCACGTGTGAGCGTAGTATTGTTCATCTAATGCTAAACATGACCGTCGTTCTACACTCCATATATTTGCAATTTGCTCGACCGTCCCTTGTGTTTTCGCACCATGTTTGCGCTATTTCAAGATTAAAGCAATTCAAAATAATATGCCTGATTTCATTCACTACATACAAAAAAAGACAATGTGTTATCTGTCTGTTGAAACAAAGTTGTTGTTGCCGATGCCCGTTCTTACCTAATCACAAATCATACTACATAATAAAACACAGATGGCCCATCTGTGTTTTCACCAAAATCATAAATAAAATATGATTGGGAACAATATTGAATTATTAGAAAGCATCGACAACACGATTTTGATAGAAAGCTCAAAAGTCAGCTTCGCTGAAGAGTGTAGCCTTATAATTGGTGATCATTCGAAGCAATTTACTATACTAGCGCAAAACATAAGGAGTGTCCGGGCAAACTTTGATAATTTTTTACTATACCTAGCAAGACTAAATTTTTCACCGGACATAATCGTCCTGTCGGAGACTTGGATAGACAGTGACTTCGAGGAATAAAATTGCCGAACTATAACTGTTGCTATTCCTCACTACTGAGGAACCAAAACGATGGTTTGGTTGTTTTGTAAAACACGGAATAGATGCAGAGGTAACTGAACCCCAATTTAACGATGCTAACTGCCTCGTTCTCAAAATAAACAATACGCTGACCATTATCGCACTTTACCGTAGCCCAGCCACGGACAACACAGCTAGTTTTTTATCATCCCTGGAAAATGTGATCTCTTCAGTTTCAACCGATTCTGTAGTTATTACTGGCGACATTAACATTGACATCAAACCTGATTCAACAGATAGAAAAGGGCCTGATTATTTAGATTTAACAGCTCACTATGGGTTTATTTCAGGACATACCATTCCTACGCGGGCCATGAACTGTTTAGATCATTCTATGATAAGAACAAAAAAGGGCACGTGTTGTTGTCTGTGACTCGGACGTTACTGATCATGCCCCGGTCCTCACTGCAATAGATATCAGCCTTCCAAAAAGGTGTCCTGGACCGAAAATGCTGACGAAAATTAACTACAATGACTTAATTTTCACCTTGAGTAACATTAACTGGGACGAATTTTACAAACTGCAGAACGTAGACAAAGCAGCAGAGTTACTCATAAGCTCAATTAATCTAGCAATCAAGCAAAATTCAGTACAAAAGAAGTTGCGTAGTACTGAAGTTATTAATCAACCTTGGATGACACAGAAATTATTGAAAAGTGCGAGAAAAAAAGACTTGATACATAAAAAAGCCAGGAGAGATTGTGACAATGCTGATCTGCAAGCCAAATACAAAGAATACCGCAATCACCACAATCGACTGCTACGACAACAAAAAAACAAATATGAGATGGAGCAACTCAATAACCACCTAAACAACAATAAGAAACTATGGAGCACCGTTAAAGATATCTGCGACATTAAAGTCATCAAGTCTGACACAGATAACTTACTTAAGATAAAAGAGACAACAAAAGAGTTCCTAAATTATATAAATAGCTTCTTCTCGTCTGTTGGGAGCGAACTTGATAATAATATCCTATCAAAAATAAATAAAACTGAACAACAACTTGCTAACTCTTTGAAATCTAACAAGTTACCTTCTAACTCATTCTTTCTGGTTCCAACAGACATAATTGAAATCCAAAAAAATAATTACTGAGCTTAAATCTTCTTCGGCTCCCGGTAGTGACCTCATAAATAATGAAGTAATTAAACGAGCTCGACATATTTTAGCTTCACCAATTGCACACATCTGCAATCTGAGTATGACCAAAGGACGCGTCCCAGAGTGTTTTAAAGTCGCTGATATATGTCCAATTTACAAATCAGGTCCAACGCATCTTGTGTCCAATTATCGCCCTATCTCACTATTACCATCGATCTCAAAAATACTAGAAAAAGTTGTAAATAAACGTCTTCTAAACTTTTTGGAGAAATACCAAGTCCTATCTCCGAAACAGTTTGGATTTAGAAACAACAAATCTACTGAAGATGCGGTGGTGGCTCTTGTAAATCAAGTCACTGAAAACCTGAACAGTAAAAAAAGTGCATTGGCGTGTTCCTTGATATGGCGAAAGCATTTGATACTGTAAGCTGGCCTATCCTATTGAAAAAACTGGAACTTGTTGGCGTTCGAGGCGTAACTCTTAATTGGTTTTACTCTTATTTAAGTAACAGGAAACAAAGGGTCCGTATATTGAATCAATGTAGTGACTATAGCTCTGTTAAATACGGAATCCCTCAAGGAAGTGTGTTAGGTCCGACCCTTTTCTTGACCTACATAAATGGTCTCTGTCAGTTAATGATTAACAAGGCAAATATATACACTTTTGCAGATGACACCGCAATATTATTCCACGGTGACAGCTGGGAAGAGGTCGAAAAAATTGCAGAGAAAGGCCTGGCCTTGGTTGCGGATTGGCTTCAGAAAAACCTACTTACACTAAATGCCACCAAGACCAAATATCTGGCATTTCGAGTCTCCCAGAAAAGTCAACCAAAAACAAAGCCCTCTATTATAATACACAACTGTAACCCACTAAACCGAGCTGAATGTAGTTGTCCTGAGCTTGAGTGCGTCGACCATATCAAATACCTAGGTGTAGTTATCGATAATAAGCTTACTTTTGACAACCATTTAACGACTTGCGTGGGCGACTACGCAAAATGCTGCACATTTTTAAACGATTGGGAGCAGTAGCCGATCCAAAAACTCTCCGAATGGTATACCAAGCGCTATGTCAATCGATAATCAACTATTGTATAGTTTGTTGGGGATCTGCCGCCGAATTTCGGTTGACAAAAGTAGAAAGAGCTCAGAGAGCTCTTTTGAAGGTAGCCTTTAAAAAAACCTTACAGATACCCAACCCTTAAGCTATACCAAGACACCAATTTCATGTCCGTACGTCAGCTATACGTCCTAGCAGTGGCATTACGGTTCCATAGATCAGCTCTTGATACGGCGACGCACACCAAGACAAATGAAAAAACGACGACGAAATATCTGGCCTCTACCCAAAACAAAGTCTGCATATGCCCAAAATGCATATTCATTTAAAGGCCCGTTTATTTACCAGCTTCTGGATGGAAAACTGAATATTCTTGAACTGTCGCGCTTCCGGTGTAAGAAGAAAATTACATCGTGGCTAGTGACTCAGGGACACGACGATACCCTAAAATTATTAAATGTGACAAAGTGACATCAAGGGACCTGATTTCCGGCAAACAGCTTAGTTCTCATAGCGCCAACGACACATGATACTACCTCTAACAATGTATAATGTATATCATCCAGAACGCTATTCGATGCTGGATATTGGGTCCCTTGCCACCCGAAGAACTGAACACGTAACTAGCTAGAACTGTATAATAGCGTACTGCTATTAAATCTACGGCTGTCTCAACGGGTCCTAGTTTTTTTTTTTTTTTTTTTTTTTTTTTTCCTGATCTCAGAAAGGATATTGTAGCGGTAAAATTTTAATGAATGCAACTGGCTAACCACAGCTTTAATACGTATTAATATTATTATATATATTGTCTTAACTTCAATTAACTATATAGTCCAAATATCTATTATGATAGCATTTGTCCGCCTCGTCACCCGCGTAGATTGTTTAGAAATCAACAAACAATTACATACTAAAACTCTTCCACTATTATTGGCATTCCCGACCTTAAGTTATATATCCCTTAGCCTTCTTCCTAGCCTTAAATGTTAACCCAACTCGTTCGGTCCTGGCGTCGTAAATCCGCAACAAAAACACATCCTTTTATTTCCTTTAATTTTTGTAAAATATTTACGAAAGAATTTACGTAATGTGTGCTTATTTGTATCTAAATAACGAAATTACAAAATGGTATCCGTTTTAATTTACCTTACACTAAATTAAATTCAAATCTCCAGAGTAAAGCCGCAGGAACAACTTATACCACTGTTTCGCACGCACACTAACGAGATATCGCATGCCGTGTGCCGCGTCTAGCAAAAATGTAAAAAAAAAAAACTATTGAGTCGCACTCACACACCCCTGCGCTGCACGTATGCGATTAACGTAAAAAATCGTCACTACGAAACATACATTTACGATAGGTAGGTAATAACAGATGACCGATTAGTAGGTAAATGTATTTTCTAATCGGTCTAAAATTACATAAATAAATACCCGCTAACATTTCACATACAATATACAATAAATACCACCTGACTTCAAAATAAGCAAGGCTTGTGCCGTGGCACCCAAATCGCTAATGTACCTAACGCTTAAATAGTTGTTAAAAAATACACAGAACATATTATACCTACTTGTAATCAACACACAATATTTGCACTTGGCGGGAATCGAACCTATGACCCTATTATTTTGTAGTATTGTATCATATAATAGTGGATGATGGGCAATGCTTATATAGCTGTAAATATAAATACATATATACATAGAACGTATACTTGTATACATAACACAAATATTTACACTGGGCGGGAAGAACCCACAACCCTATTATAGTGATCACGGTTACATCTTTCAAAACATAATTTACATATATATTGCTTATAATCTTATTTATCGTTCACCTAAACTATCATTATCTAAAATAATTTATATACCTATTTTTACATTGTTCTTTATTTACAATAAAATATTGTAATTTTTTACTTGGCTCTTTATAATACCGTTATATTTAAGTTAGTCTTACTATTATTTACATGATTACTTACATTCACTAAGTTAAATGATAATAATTTTCAACTTTATACAAAAGATATCTATTCATAAGCATGATAACACGGATACAACAAACAATAAAGCGGTCCCCACGCACACAAACATCCTCTCACGACCTACTATCACACGAACGCACTCACTCGTCTGACGCATCCATACATTTATTGTTTTGCACATACGCTTCCCGTGCACTAAAGTATAGCACACATGTACCTTTGCGAAAGAAACAGACCCACATTCCCACATAGATATTTAAAAAATGTATCTTGGATTTTGATGTAAACGAGAATGTTGGGTCTAAACAGCACCTAACGGTAAATCACAACAAAGAATGGGAAAGGGCGACGCGTCCACATGTTTTTTTTTTATTTTATTCGATTATTGCTGTTTTTTACTTGTTTAGCTTGATTAAAGTTTTTTTTTTTTCTGTATAGACACTTTAATTGGATGTTTAAGGTTACTTAGATGTCTGACGTATTCTTGTGTTGTACGCTGATATCTCTTTACTCATTCTGTGTATGAGCATTTAAGTATATATAGATTACCCTCATTAATTTAAAAAAAATGTTAACTTTGTCGTCATTTTATTTTCTTTAATACTAGGTCAAATAAATGTAATAGAAAGAGCCTGGACTCCCACAACACAGGTCACCCTAGTGTGGGGTCCAGTGCACACTAACACATTATACTAAACCTGTACCACCTACTATATTTTGTCGCATATCCTTTGTCATGTGTTTTTATTTTATGATTGTTTTCATTTGGCACAATAAACGATTTCAACAAAAATGCAGAAAAGTAAACACTATAGTCAGGTCTTCGACAGCTTGTTTTGCGGTTAGTGACGTAATAAGTCATATTGGCGTTTCCAGTCACGTGACAACAGATCAAAAATATAGCATTTAAAATCATTTATAATAAATGCACTACGTATAAAAATGTCATTTTCGATATTCTGTTAAAACGAGCTGTCATAAAATTATCAGTAAACATTAATTTGTGATTAGTGTTCTCGTCATGGAAACCAAATGTTAAAACAGATTCTATTCATTTATTTCACCAGGTTATAGTTTTTTTTATATGATGCCGCGATTTTTTTTTTGTTGATGTAAGTACCTTCATTTATAATTTGTTTTCTCAATACTAACATCAACATTTTTGAGGGTAGATTCAATTTTTTTTGTATTTTTTTGCAAATGACGAGTCGAATCCGGCGCCGAACCCATATTGGTTCCCCGCCGCTTAACGGGCATCCCTATTGTGTCTGTGAGTGTAGTTACAAAAATGTATGGTATAGTTTGTTGTGTGTGTGTTCCCAGGCGGCACATTCCCGATGCCGCCGGCCGCGGCGCACCTGTGCACGCTGATGCCGCCGCCCACGTGCTGGCGGGGGGCCCTTCGTGGCTGTCGACGCTCTCATGACGCTCTTCAACAGGATCTCGCTGCCTGACAAACGTGAGTAATTCTTAATATATAAAATTCTCGTGTCACACAGTTTTCGTTGCCATACTCCTCCGAAACGGCTTGACCGATTTTGATGAAATTTTTTTGTGCTTATCCGGTATCGGCCAACATCTATTTTTCATCCCCCTAAATGTTAGGGGTAGTCCACCCCTACATTTTTTATTTTATTTTTTAGAAAAAAATAAATCTATTTTTTTATGATACAACATACAAAAATACATACAATCCTCAATTTTCACCCTTCTACTATCAACCCTTATTTTTTAATAGCCATTTTAGTAATTTAATCATTTTTCCTCTCCGGTCGAAAACTGATCAATCGTCATTTAATTAGTTATCCCCGCCAGTTGTCTACAGGTGTCACTTCTGACCCAGTAAACAGCACGATAATTTGGGGATCAAAAGTAGCCTATAGCATATTTATTGAACACGGTATTCTCGGGAACTACTGGACCGATTTAAAAAAATCGTTCACCGTTCTTTCATATGTACGCAATCCTTGAATGCTGTAGGTTATATATATGTGCCACGGGCGAAGCCGGGGCGGGCCGCTAGTGAGTATATATAAATCTTTTATGTCTTCACTTTACAGGAGTGGAAGATATTTGAATTGCAAACTTTTTTAGGCGCGTTGACCACTTTTTGGGTTGCACGAAAATCACGGAACTCACTATCGTCACTAAAGGCTTTACGAAAAAAATCCTTTCATTACAGCGCCATCTGTGATATTAGCACGTATCGTACCGTTATAGAAAAAAAAATAAAGTTAAAGAATAAAAATTCTACGTGTTCACTTCTATCGGCAGTCTCTATGACTACGAATAGGGAATATGCATGCATTTTTTTTAAATTCACTTTTTACATTATTATAACACAATAAAAAATATAAATACTCTTGTAAATGTACAAATTTATTTTTAAAATAATATTTAAAATATCGATATAATTTGTCCAGTTTAAACGCCGCCATCTTTCCCGCGCCTGCATGACGTCACAGGCCACGACCTGTGTTTGTTTACTACAAGTGTTGCAGTTACTTTGTACCGATTTTGAGTTGTGCTAGCTAATCAAACGATGGAGAACACGACTTTTCTCTCTAACACTACTAGCTCAGTACGAATATCGACACCGTTAAAGCAGAAAACATGCCATGTGACGTCACATTTGGTTTCCACAGATAATGATGCGTTCCGCAAACTTGAATTTGCCGCGCCTATTTTGCACTTTTTAAATATATTTTTTTACAATTAATAACTAACTAAATAATCAAATAATTGTTTTGGCATAATGGCGGGACATTAAGGATTCTACGAAAAAAAATCAAGCCAATTTAAACTACATGCATATTCCCTATTATCATCTTATAATTATCATATGAATGCTAACGCATTTCTAGATGGCCAATGGGAAAGGCTCATGCCCAAGCTCATGGCCACGCCCTCCAGTTTCCAACCGGTTTTTTTTGTTTTTAGGGTAAAACGGTCCAATATGGCCGCCGCCACAAAATGGCGGATAACATTTTTACACAACTCTCTCAAAATGGGTAACAAATGAAAGGGCTTGACTAGTAGACTTATAACACTTTTTTTTTTTTTTAACTTTTATAGGTTTACACTTGACCGCCATCTCGCCTGATGTTAAACGACAATGCGGTCTACGATGGAGCGTGTTTACCTAGAAAAAACCGATTCACTCTCGATTTGAAGACACAAAGATTGTAATCATCGGGGAAAACCCACTCAGGCAACGTATTCCACAGGCTAGACGTTCTTATCACAAAATTAGAGTCAAATCTCTTCGTTCGTGTCTTTGGAACATCAACCATGAAACGATGTCGCTTTTTCGAGCTACGAGCATTCCGATAAAAAAAAGGGCAAGGTGGTATCAAATCATGCAAACCAGTGGCACACTCTCCGAAGTGTATCCGATAAAAAACCGATAGGCTAGCAATTTTTCGGCGATCAAGAGTATCATTGCCTATGAGCCTTTTGGCACGTCTCTCGATCGATTCCAGTGCCTCCAGCTGATACTTAGCTGATCCATCCCAAAGGTGCGAACAGTACTCCATACAGGAGCGAATCTGTGCTTGATATAAAGTGAGCAACTGTTCAGACTTGAAATACCTTCGCACCTTTGAGAGGACACCCAGTTTTTTGGCAGCTAATTTGGCCTTGGACTCGATATATGAGCCAAAGTTGAGCGTAGATGTTAAAGTAACGCCCAAAAGCTCAAGACGGTCAGAAACTGGCACGGACACGCCTCGAAAAGTAGGAGCCAGTTGGAACGGACTCCTTTTAGCAGAGAACAAACACGCCTGTGTCTTTTCTTCGTTAAACCTGGCCAAATTGGCATCGCCCCATTTAGAGACTGCCTCAAGGGCCAAGTTCAACCGCTCGATCATATTCTCTCTCAATAGCTGAGTTTGTTGCCCACTGGCTCTTGCGCTAGATATATAACTCTCTACGACTGTGCTATCATCTGCGTACCCAAAAATACCGGGCTTCAACAGATCGTTGATATGTAGCAGGAAGAGCGTCGCAGAGAGTACCGACCCTTGAGGGACTCCGGCATTGATAGCCATTTGATCCGACGAGCAGCCATCAATGACGACTCGTATGGATCGATCCCTCAAGAAGTCCGATATCCACGCAATAAACCCAGGAGACAAACCATAACTTGAAAGCTTGCTTATAAGGCCATCGTGCCAAACCCTGTCGAAAGCCTTCGAGATATCCAGGGAGACTGCAAGTGCTTCCCTGTGTTTCTCAATAGCTTCACTCCAGATGTGAGTGACGTACGCTAGAATATCCCCGGTGGACCGGTTTCGGCGAAATCCGCTATACACTATATTGTCATTTATGTATTGTATATTGCTGTATGCAATTACTGTATTATGTATGCCCTTTCTTTTGTTTTAATTGACATGTTAATTGTATATTTATTAATAAAGAACTTTGAGAAAAATCAAATCAAGGTTGGACGCCGTCAAAAAATTTAGTTTTTTTTATCTTTACCTACTAGTAGGAATTTATCACAATATGATAAGGTCATTTGCATTTTTGTTTTTATTTCTTTTTTGTATTACTATCTGTATTCCCCACAGCGCCTGCGCCGACGCAAGAGAACGGCTGCGACACGAAACTCTTCGACCTGGCGCGCTCCGTGCACTGGATAGTGGACGACGAGGGCATCACCACCGTCGCCAGCAAGGTCGGCACTTTTCGTTTATCACTTTTAGGTCCGCGTTTGACCACCAGCTCGCCTGATGGTAAGCGACGGTGTGGTAGAAGATGGTACACTATAAAGTAACTATTCGGTCTGAGTTTGGAAAAGTTTAACATTTAAAAAGTGGTGATATAAGATCTTAGATCTCTGGGTGATGAGCGCAGTGCAGTATTAGGTAATGATTTGGATTAAAACAAAGCCCATTTAAGCTTCGCTCGAATATTGTCATATAAACACCACTAATAGAAACAAAAACTTTTCATGTTCCAATAGCTGCGTGTCACTGTGCTGTTATGTGGCAGGCATGTTGCTTACCATCAAGCGGAGGTATTGATCGTTTCGTCACTCTTTATTTAAAAACAAACATGAATTTTAATAGCGTGCCTCTAAAAATAATTAGACAGAAAAAAGCATTCTAACTCTAATTCTAATATCTACTTTCTTTGCAGGTTCGCCGAAGAAAGATAGGTGATGATTCTGATGATGATGACCTGGGGGCTGCGCCCCCCGTGAATGATATCTACCGGCAGCGACAGCAGAAGAGGGTCAAGTGATCCTAGGTTACTGAAGTAACGATGTATAGGGTCATGCAGACTTATTTTTATCTATTACTACCAAAGAGTTTACATATACTACGTATAGAGTTAGATTTTCCGCACAGTTCATTTGTGTCAATCGTAAGCAGATGACGTGCATACTTTCTATGGCAATAGTGATGTGCGGCAAAATTATGACACTTGCACAAGAGCGACAAGGCAAGAGATGCTACCCATGCTTTAGGTGTAAAGCGTTTGTGCCACCTCTATACATGGTATATGTAAACTCTTTGATTTGATTACTAGCATCGCCCCTCGGTTGTTCCCGTTTCCGTTATTTTGCGGGATAAAAAGTATGCAGACCTTTTTATTTTGACATTTTTACCTTTCTATCTACTGTACGTAGAATACACTGACCTCCAATATTCTGTATAAGATTCTGTTTAAGTATAATTGTGTATGTGATTTGAAATAAATGAATTTTGTATGGATGGTTTTGGTTTTATTTGAAACGTTACTTTTGTATGATAATGCTGTTTGGTAGTTGAATAACTGGCTAACGTGTGGTACTGTGCGCTGTCCCAGGCAGGCTCAGCAAAGAGTCCCACCACTACATAAAGTAGGTTAGAGTGAAATTCACTCTATATTCTATAATTCACCAAAATGGCCCAGTGTGGATTGGCAGATGAAAATCATCAAAATACTCAATTCAAAATCCTGGTTCATGACATTTTCCTTGAACATTTAAGCCAGTATTTTATCTCTATATATGAAAATGTTATGTTGATTTGTGTACGCTTTAAAAACTCAAAAAGTTCTGCACCGATCGAGCTGAAATTTTACAATGATATATAATCCGCATCAAAGATTGTTTTTATCTAATTTTTGCATCACAATGTTCCACAGCGAAGCGTGGCGGGGTACAGCTAGTTAATAATAACTAAATAAATATTGGTGGACAATTCACACACAACACTATCTGACCCCAAACTAAGCAACGCTTGTCATATGGCGGCCAGATAGTTGTAAACACATACTTATTATACATAGAAACATCCAGACAGTGCAAATATTCGAATTCATCACACAAATATTTGCACTGGGTGGGAAGCCAAGGGTCGTCCCTTGGCTTCACAGGCAAAGTTACTACCCACTAAGCCATGAGGCCAGGTCAATTGGATTAACGGGACCCTCACATATAGTATGGTTGGTCAATCCGACTCGAGTTTCGGCCGCGTCCGGCGTTTTTCAAGGAGAGTGCAATAGCGCGATGGCTGTCCGTTTGGCTTCTTTTTGGCCGAAACTCGAGTCGGACTGACCGACCATATTATATGCGAGTTTCCCGTTAATCCAATCAAATATGTGTAACAACCACATCAATTTAAATAATAAAATTTAAGCCAGTGATGATAAACTAGTACATTTAATTTATAACAGTGTGACGCAATGAGCAAGACATGCATCTGATGGTTACTAACACACCTGTTAAGCAACATGCCTGCCACATAACAGTACAGCAACATGAAGCTATTAGAACATGAGGAATCCAAATCATTTGCACTACACTGCGCCCGTCACCAAGAGGTCTAAGATATTATTATATCTCTAAATCCTGTAATTTATCTGAAAACATTGCCCTTCAAACTGGAACAGTGATGGTTAGACATTACTGCTTGGTGGCAGAATAGCTAACGGTGTGGTACTTCCCCAGGAGGACTCTGCCAAGAGTCCTACCACTACTAATTGGGAATTTGAGATTCCATTAGAATAACTTGCACAAGTGAATACCTCCTGAGAGAGGACTGCTTCCTGCTACAACACAGCAATATAATTTTGGGTACGATAAAGACTGAACCCTATTGAGTAGCTTTAATATCTATTTTTGTCCATCTGAGTGACGACAAAACCAAAATACACAGTTTGTGATTTCGAATTAAGCTAAGTACTTGAGATACAAGAAGGATACATTGTTATAGTTGGACAACAGAAAAATAATAAGAATTAGGGACCTCTTTTTTACATTAAGCTATTGGTATGTATGGACAATATGTAATAAATGAGTATCAATTTTCTATGAGTTTTGGTATTTGCTTTTTATCACAAACCTTTCAATGATAGAAAACTGAAGCATCCACGCAAAGAACAATCAGCTCGTTGTCATGGTTGGTATATGAGGGTAGAAGGGATTGGAATTGCAAGTATTTAGAATCTACATTCTTTCTCGAAAAAAAATATGTACTCCACACTTCACCTGATACGGAGAAGGACCGTATTCTGAAGAACTGCTTGACTGGATTAGAACTTTGCGAGGGAAAATATCGGCGTTCTTTTTTAATTTAAAACACAACATTATGAAATCGTGAAACTTTTATTGTGACACTTTAACTTATAATTAGTATTTACACACTGCAAGGTCCAAAAGATCACTTTTTTCCGAAAAGCATCACTCAAAGAGGTTATGTTTATCTGGTCGAAACTGTCGCTTCTTTTCTCGCTGCATCTTGGAGAAGTTGCGTGTCCACCTCGTCTGCTGGTAGCTGCACATAACGGACCACAGAGCCGCGAATAAAACAGTTTTTCACTGATAACATGTGAGGATATTTTTCTGGATCTATGACGCTGATATCCGATAACTTAATATTTAAATATTGGTCAACGGAATGTAATGTTCCGCATATACTGAGATCATTCTTCAGCTCTACAACTACGTCTTTGCCGACTAGAGATTTAAAGAAAGAGTAAAACAGCATTTTTGCTATTTATTTTTGTTTGGAAAATTGTAACACAACTTTTGCCGCTTCGCTTTGGATTTTAGATTGCTTGCAACTGTCAATGTCAATGTGTCAATTGAAAATTGTTGACAACTTCGCTGAAATCCAATAGGAAAAGAGTTGAGAAAAATAAAAAAGATTTTGCAAATTATCGGTTTTCAAAAGAACTTAAAGTATGTAGATATGGCAATTTACATCCTTTTCAACTGCTTCATTCTTTATTCCAATAATGTAGCCAGATTATGTACTTTTTGCTCACCGAACGGGTAATAAAATTAAATGACCTAATGTCCTTCAGTGTATTATTAAATCAATACAAGAATGACATACATGAAAAATATTTCAGCTCAAGCGTCACGTTCGTAAATGAAAGAAATATTCGGGCAAACTCGGGACCGTTGTCATTGGCAATGCTGACGCATTTCTAGTTAAGATAAGATAGCATTTATTGACATATTAAAAACATATATCAGAATTAGTAAAAAAATACCGTTAGAAACCAACTGCTTCATTTAATTGTATTAATGTATCTAGTCACTTGCAAAATAATATAATTCCATTGAAAATATAAAATAATGTACAGCACTAAATCAATAAAATGCTGTATTGGGGCATTATTGCTACTGTCTATTAAAAATATATCTATATATTATCGTGGTAATATAAGTACCTAGGCATGTACAGTCTTACAGAGTCAATTAAGCGTAAGCCTCATAGAAACATCAATACTACTCGTAGTTGCAATTGCAATATTCACCTATGCTGTACAAAAGTCCTCTGAATTAAAAGCTGTTTGACCTTTCTTTCAAATATTATTTTGCTAGACATGGTTTTAATACTTTCCGGCAAATGATTCTATAAAACTCTACCAAAGTTAATGGGTAGTATAGGTAGGTAGTTTCTTTGCAAATGCAAGTCTGTATGGTATCAGTTGCAACATTATCCACGTACGCCCTGATCACCGATCTTTTTAACCCCCGACAAAAAAAAGGGGTGTTATAAGTTTGACGTCGATGTCTGTCTGTCTGTCGGTCTGTCTGTCTGTCTGTCTGTCTGTCTGTCTGTCTGTCTGTCTGTCTGTGTGTGTGTCTGTCTGTGGCACCGTAGAGCTCAAACGGATGGGCCGATTTCGATGCGGTTTTTTTTATTTGAAAGTTAATATCCGTGCGGGTGTTCTTAGCTATGTTTGGTTAATATCGATTTAAAATGGCCGCCTCCACAAAATGGCGGACAAAATATTTCTTCACAACCTACCTCAATATGGGTATCAAATGAAAGGGCTTGACTAGCAGAGTACTAAACGCTATAACAAATTTCAAATTCAAGATGGCCGCCACCACAAAATGGCGAATTATATAATATTTTTCACTACTACCTCAATATGGGTATCAAATGAAAGGGCTTGATTAGTAGAATACTTTGCACTCTGACAAATTTGAAATCCAAGATGGCCGCTACCACAAAATGGCGAATTACATTTCCTTTTTCACAATTCCCTTAATATGGGTATCAAATGAAAGGGATTGACTAGTAGAATGTTGTACAGATAACAAATCTAAGGTAGTCGGGGGTTAATCAAAATTTTTAATTTTGTTCTTGTGTTTCAGTCAATGAACATTTTTTATTGTCCCTGATGTATTTGAGAGCTTCAAATGTTATATAGAGTGCAACCGATGTCATAATTTTTTGCTCTCTATAATGCTCTCGGCAACTCTCTTCAAACTTTGCATTGACTAGGACGCGTATGGGACGATTAAGTTATAAGTTTTCACTTTTATCGGTAGTCCCTATGGCTGCTAATATTTTTTGGTTCCGTTTCTATGACTGTTGATATTTTTTGGTTTTGGGTGCTATGCTGCTTCAGCAGCATAGCATCCAGGCGCCAGGCGTTTTTATTATCAGCCTGTTTTCATACGGTGCAAAAAGTGAAATCCACTACTTTGCTGTCAATCATAACAAAAACATAATTATTTAAATGGATAAACAAATATCCAAGGTAAAGTGACCAACTGTTTACTGCGCAGAGTTCACTTGTTCATTCATACTGGGTATTGGGTAATTTTAGTGGTACAAGAATGGCAGCACATCCAGAGCCAGTCAATTTTTATTCAAGCTTTTCGTTCGTCGCCTTCGCGTTTGGTTTTGATAAGCTGCTAATCACATCTGTTTATACCTACTATCTTTGCATCAATTAAAAAGCTTTCATTTTTCCGCGACAATGCAAATTTGTCTCTAGTATCGTACAGTGCCTAATATCTCAGCGAATAATGTACATAGCTTCCTGCGTCCGCTGGACTCTAATGTCTAACATGTGATTATGAATGTAAATAATTAATTAAAAATTATAGCACAAAATGGACGTGAAAGGTTTTAACTGTGGGTGTGAAGTGATATGACTACAGTTGGTTGTGCTTCTTTGGATTTCTGTGCATCTGCTGAGTGCAAGTGTCTTGTTTTTTCGTGGCCAAACACCCGTCGGGTGGAACGAGAAAAAAGGTAAGTTTATTTAAATTTAGAATTGTTTACTTTTTTGTCTTTTGTTGTACTCTAATTGTTTTCTTTATAATTTTAAATATTGTATCATATTATATCATTTGTAAATCTCTTTGCCGTTGTCGTGAGTCATGTTTGCAATTTACATCATGGTCGTTTTTTGATATACATTTGTTGTTTATGTTATGAGAGTAATTGAGCGGCGCTTTCGCCGCTTTCAATTAACGTCAATTAACACAATACCCATTAGTAGGGGTCAGAGTAAAAGGTCTATTTCTGGAGTTATAAATTTAGCATAACCCAAAGAAAGGTCCAGTGTTGTGCCTACAAAGAATATTTATAGCTTTTGAATGCCTTTGAAGAGATTTTGTTTTTTTTGATGTTCATCGTTGTTAAAAAAAAAATATTATAAAAATGGTCTCAGTAATTTTGAGAAATATTATTACTGAATATTATTATTTTATGTCTAAACAAACTACTGTGTGTGGAGTAAAACTCCACACTCCACACAGTATAATAATTGTACAGATTTGATGAATTGATGAAAATAATACCTTTCTTTTATAATATGGGTAATCTTTCTAAGAAACTTGATTTTAGAAAGTGACTCATATTTCTGGGTGTCAAGAACAGTGCAGTTTGAGGGAGTGTTTTGGACTCTGGTTCAAATACCCCTATTACACTGTAAGTTTACCAATGGCTAGGTTTTTGGAAATGTTTTTTCCTAATATAGATACTAAACATAAACAGGATGTTTTACCTTCAAACGTAAAGTAAATAGTCACAAACTTTTAATTATACTTAATTGTAAACCTTTGTATGAATGGATTTGTTTGTATGAACGGGTTTGGATATTTGTTAATATCCAAACCCGTTCGAAACCCGAACGAGTATCTAAAGCTGCACTAGTAGGCTCATATCAGATTTGGCTGGGCAGGGAGAGAAAAACGAGTGGTGAAGGTGAGTGTTGATGTACGTCAGAAAGGGGCCCCTTAAACCTACGCCCGAGTCACAAGTCTCGGGGTCTGCTCGGGTTTTCTCTCTCTGCCACACGATGGACCCGGCACCCGCACGGTGAATCCATGGAATGCTAAGAAAATCGTCTCTCTAATGCAAAATCTACCAAATGGAGCTGTATGAAATTTTCTGCAGAGAAATATAGTCTGAAATAACACATACTATATTTTATAGCTGAAAAATTATGCAGTCTTAAGGTTTAATGCCAATTCAAAGTGTGGGTGTCCTTGATGTTAGTACATATGTTCCTACTGCATGGGGCTGAGGGCCTTATCTCAGAAGAAATAATCCCCACCTTACCAATAGTGTTTATATGTAAATATATATAAACGCTAATTTTTGGGTTTGCTGCACCAATCACCACTATCAATACTTTAATTTTATTTATGTGACCAGCAAAAAAGACCCAAAAGTGTAGTGGAAGGGGAGAGTTCGCACATGTGTTCTTACACAAAAGAGACCTTAAAAATGTTTCTGTGCAGCTAACTTCATTGGGTCAACTTGTTTGCCGGCTACTTTACTTAATTTGAAAAAAAAGTCAAGATACACTTTCACTCACATCATAGCTCAGAAGCCACCGCAATTTTTATTCTATGGCTTATTGGCCACCAAAGCTCAAATAGGCTACTCAATGCAGTTTCTATCCTGTTTTCATAATATAACATATTATGTTTGTCTAGGATAGATTGCTTAAAGTAATAATGGTGCCAATTTCGAATGTCAATTCTTCCCCATTAGAATTTTTTTTTGCTTTTCTTCATCTTGTGTGGTCTTTGTGCTTAGTGGTATTTAATAAAGAGTAACTGCATTGTATTGTCTTTTATTAAGTTTATTAAATAAAAATAAATAAAATAAAAATAAAAAAGCCTTTTATTTCTTGCTAAAATAATAAAAAAGAGACTGACAAATTAAAAAAAATGTGCATGCTTAATTAGTTTGATTGTAGAAATTCTTGATTATTTTTGTAAAATTAAGCTTATTAACCATTTATTATTATTAATTTTTAGGTCAGGACTTTTAAAACACTGTGTCACTATGCCAGTTCATGGATTTGTCGTTATTCTGCCTGTGTCCGTTTCATGATAGCTTCGTAAACGTGTAAACCGCAGTATAATATTATAATCTAGTCTAAAGGTTGCGGTTCGCGCGTGTCGCGGTCTCGGTGCGAACTGGCGCCCATACAATTCTATAGTGTCAAGTGCCTGTCGCGGTCCCAGACTTGTACCCCACAGATTTTGGACAGAAACCACTAGGATAAAACAAATAAAAAAGGCATTCAAACTATATCATTCAGGAGGTAAAAACCCCAACCCCCATTGACAAATCCTATGTGAAACAAATTTAAACTCTCACTATTTAACTTTCATTTTCTCATCTTCATTATCTCTTGTATATATTTTATGTGCTAATTGTAATTAAAAATAAACATTTTTCCCACATTACGTCCGAGGAATGTCTCGGCAAACAATATTGTTGTTATTTCCTATAGATAAGCTGGTTAATCACCCCGATTACTTTGTTTATTATGTAATCTATATAATAAATTAAATAATTATGTGATTAAGTAACTTTATTAGTGGAATATAAATAATACATAGGTACATAGAGACAATCTTCTTAGCATTCCATGGATTCACCGTGCGGGTGCCGGGTCCATCGTGTGGCAGAGAGAGAAAAACTCGAGTAGTTCCCGAGACTTGTGACTCAGGCGTAGGTTTAAGGGGCCCTTTCTGACGTACATCAACACTCACCTTCACCACTCGTTTTTCTCTCCCTGCCCAGCCAAATCTGATATGAGCCTACTAGTGCAGCTTTAGATACACGTTCTAGTATAGAACTTACAGCACTTCTGGATAAGCCAAGGTCTTTCAGTAGGTTATAGAGAGACTTTGCTGGCATACCTCTCGCTCCCACTTCTACAGCGTATAAACTAACTACATAGCCGTTTTTTGTTAATTCGTTTAGGAGGTCGTAATACTTATTTTGTTTCATCGCGTGGTCTTTAGGTATATTAGTTTCCCACGGTACGGTAAGTTCTACAAGGACTATGCGTTTCGTAGCTCTAGAAAAAGGAAAATGTCCGGTCTGGATGACGAAACACCCACATCCTCTGGGATTTTGTAGTGCTTTTCATACGTGTCCATTAAAATAGTCCAATCAGGTGCTGTACCCAGGATTGAGTAAGGCTTGTTCCTGGAGTTTGAAGTTGAGCCTTCTTTTACAAAGTTAATTTGTCTGTTGTTTGTCGTCAATCCCTTTTTGGGCTCTAGATACCGAAAGGCTCATGGCTTCACGTATGATTTCAAGTACTCTGTCATGACGCCGTGAGTAATGACCCCATTAAGGAGCACCTTGCATCCCACCAATATGTGCCTTGCTGTACATATCGCCTCTCCACAAGTATAGCAACATTTTTCAGAGGCTTTTCCCACCTTACCAAGTTACTCTGGTCAGGAGGGTCATTTGGAATGCATTTAGATAAAATTTTAATAAGGCAGGGGACCAGTCATAGATCAAGGTGCGCCATTTTAGAGCTAATGGGATACAGAACTCACCTATGGTTAACCACTCACTTTGCATTTCTAAATTCATAGCGTGCACTTTGTAACCGTCATTTTCGTCTTGTTGTAGAAAGGTTTTACCATGTCTCGGTCTTCCCTTTTTTTCTCGCACCCAACCCAGCAGTATTTACTTGTGCACCTGCCATAAATTGTTTATGGAATTGAAGTCTAGATTCCAGGTCTGAAGCAGTTTTGTCTTTTGGGAGAGATGTAATTAATTCGTCTTGCGACTTTCCCAAAACATGCGTTTTTGTAACTCTTAGGTGTTTGTAAAGTTCAGACGGTTTCTTTAGCTTCAGCCCAAAACTATTGTGATCCCTAAAAGAGTAGAGGATCAGCCGGATGTGCCAATCCGAACCATGACTTCAATATCTTTATGACATTGGCATCTAGCTTTGCCAGGAGAGTTTTACCGATGTCATATACTAGGAAAGGCCAAGTGAGACGTGATGTGAGGTAGTTGTCATATATCCATGCTTTTTGATATTGCTGATAGGCTGCTGGTCTACCTTATTGAGGTTGTTCATGAAATTTTCAACAACCACCTCTAATGATGGTGTACGTCCTTTGTGATCTATCTTTCTACCAAGAAATTTGAAAGGCACTGCCTCTGCAATTGTGGCAACTCCTTGGCCACTTATGGAGAGTCCCGGATCGTAAGACGTATATTTGGTATTTCTTCTACCCAGACAAAGACAATGACATTTAGATGGTTTTGTCCTCATTCCTCCGTCCATGTACAGAACTCATCGACTTCGTTCAACAATTCTTGACACTGTTTGGGATTACGTGTAAGTATTGCAAGGTCGTCCGCAAAGGCCAAGATTGACTCAGTGTACTTATTGTTGATTTTAAA
This sequence comes from Ectropis grisescens, assembly GCA_017562165.1. Lineage (NCBI taxonomy): Eukaryota > Metazoa > Arthropoda > Insecta > Lepidoptera > Geometridae > Ectropis > Ectropis grisescens. Next base: position 2,383,047 of record CM029796.1, read on the forward strand.
CCGGTAGCCCCATTTCTTTTCACGGGATATTAATTTGTCTACTAAAATATTTATAACTATATTAAATGCTATTGGTGATAAGCAGCACCCTTGGAATAGTCCTACATTGTATTCAAGTGGTTTTGTGTATTCCTTGTTTACTGCTATGACGAATTTTAAGTGGCAATAATAAGAATTAATTATGTCAATAATTTTAGAGCTAATGGGATACAGAACTCACCTATGGTTAACCACTCACTTTGCATTTCTAAATTCATAGCGTGCACTTTGTAACCGTCATTTTCGTCTTGTTGTAGAAAGGTTTTTACCATGTCTCGGTCTTCCCTTTTTTTTCTCGCACCCAACCCAGCAGTATTTACTTGTGCACCTGCCATAAATTGTTTATGGAATTGAAGTCTAGATTCCAGGTCTGAAGCAGTTTTGTCTTTTGGGAGAGATGTAATTAATTCGTCTTGCGACTTTCCCAAAACATGCGTTTTTGTAACTCTTAGGTGTTTGTAAAGTTCAGACGGTTTCTTTAGCTTCAGCCCAAAACTATTGTGATCCCTAAAAAGAGTAGAGGATCAGCCGGATGTGCCAATCCGAACCATGACTTCAATATCTTTATGACATTGGCATCTAGCTTTGCCAGGAGAGTTTTACCGATGTCATATACTAGGAAAGGCCAAGTGAGACGTGATGTGAGGTAGTTGTCATATATCCATGCTTTTTTGATATTGCTGATAGGCTGCTGGTCTACCTTATTGAGGTTGTTCATGAAATTTTTGACCTTTGACCTTTTGAAGAAAATAAGGCAAAATATAAAAGCTACACCAGATTGTTCAAAAAAATTATTAAACTGACACAAAAAGCTCAAAACAATTACAGAATTAAAATGTCAGATAATAAATCAAAAACTACTTGGCAAATTATAAATAAATTGAGAAATAACTTACCTAAAATATCCATAGATAAAATTCAATATAATGGCAAAATCTTGACAGACCCAGAAGTAATTGCTAACGCATTTAATAACTATTTTGTTGATAAAATTATTCCATTGCCTGGTTCTGGTGTAAATGTGATACAAAATATTGAAATAACTCAGAACTCAATGTTCATGGCACCATCTACACCACATGATATTCTCAAAATCATAAATTCCTTAAAAAATACAAATAGTGTAGGATATGATGATATATGCACTAAAATTATAAAAACTGTCAAGCAGGCTATCTGTGGCCCTCTAAGTCATATAATCAATTTATGTATAAGTACAGTTTCCTCTTCCTACCACCTTTACGCTGATGACCTTCAGATCTATTCTCATGCACCTCTATCAAAAATTTCAGACGCGATTAACGCCATGAATGTAGATTTAGCTAGTGTCTGTCAGTGGGGAAAATGCTTTGGGCTAAATGTTAATCCCAGCAAATCACAGGCCATAATTATTGGTAGTTCTAGGCAGCTTTCCAATATCGATTGGCAATCGCTCCCTAACACCGAGTTTGATGGTATCGTTATACCTTACAGCAGCTCTGTCAGGAACTTGGGCATTATTATGGATCGCTGTATGAGTTGGGGTCCGCAACTTCAAGAAACTAGCAGGAAGCTTTACGCAGCGGCTGGAGCTTTGATGAAATTGCGCAACTTTCTTCCTACTTCAACAAAAATTTCGCTTGTCCAGTCACTACTGCTACCCATCCTTGATTATGCCGACGTTTGTTACCTAGATATCACTGAGGAACAACTTAACAAGCTTGAGCGTCTTCAAAATTTCTGCATAAGGTTCATATTTGGCTTGCGTAAATATGACCACATATCTGAATTTCGCGCAAAGCTCAAGTGGCTCCCAATTCGTCTCCGCAGAAATGCACACATCCTATCACTTCTTTATAACGTATTGTACAATCCAACCTTCCGTCTTATCTTAAGGAACGTTTCAACTTCTGTCATGAAACTTCACGTCCACGCTCTCTGAGAGCGGCTGTAGCACTCAACCTCACTGCACCATCACACAAGACATCTTTCTATGGAAACTCTTTTACCGTCATGGCAGTCCGTTTATGGAATGTTTTGCCGGCCTCTTTAAGACAATCGCAGTCCTTGACCATTTTTAAAGGAAGATTAAAAGATTTTTATTTATCGCAGTGCAAAACTGTTGACACCAGCAAATTGTAGATGGTAGCACTGTTCGTATCCGATCTGCTGATTGAAGCTGTAATCCGCTGATTAAGTACATTATTGATTTATTGTTCATCTTGTCCGCACTTTTGTTTGTAAGTGTTTATTATGTTTAGTATTTATCAGTGAAATTTTTAATCTCATGTTTATAGGTTAATATTTATTATTTTATATAGTTATAGTTATAGATATGTAGTAGTATTATTAAATTGATGTCGCTTCCCCCGCCTACGAGTATATGTGGGCTATTTTCCTTTTTGCTGGTTGCCTGGAAGAGATTGCTCTTAGCAATAAGGCCGCCACTTGTGGCACTAGTTCATAAGTGTTTATTTGTAATATTTTAAATTGTTTGTGTTGCAATAAAGAGTTTCTATCTATCTATCTATCTACAGGTACTTTTCCTGAGGCTCTTAAAAAAAGTATAATCATACCTGTTTTTAAAAAAGAAAATAGGGAACACATGGAATATTACCGACCTATTGCCCTTATACCTATAATGTCAAAAATATTTGAAAAATATTTTAACCAGCAGTTTATTCAGTACTTTGAAAAATACAACATACTTTGTGATGAGCAAAAAGGTTTTAGACAGAATAAAACAATAAATATTGCTATATATGATTTTCTTAACAATGTAATGAAAAATGTTGATAATAACAATGCTATATGTACCATTTATTGTGATATGACCCAGGCATTTGACTATGTCAATCATGATGTTCTTCTAAGTAAATTTGAAGCCTATGGGGTTAGAGGTAATGTGCTTGACTTAGTAAAATCTTACCTAACAGACAGAAGGCAAGTAACTAAAATTACAAAGATTAATACTAAAACTAAACAGGAAGAAATATTCATCTCTAAAGAAAGAACTGTTAAATTTGGTGTGCCGCAGGGAAGTGTGTGGGGACCGTTTCAATTTATTGTCTACATAAATGATTTCCCTAAAGTAATTGAACATCCAATGTCACTATTTGCAGATGACAGCACGATTACAATAGCCTGCCAAGATAAAGCTAATTATGAGGAAAATATCAACGCTGCATTAAATTCATCTATCCACTGGTTGAACATTAATAACTTAAAAATTAATTTAAATAAAACCAATTTAATGCAATTTACACAAACAAAAAATTACTTAAATAACATAAACATAAATTATCAAGGTAACAAAATTGCAGAAGTAACTACAACAAAATTTTTGGGCCTGACAATAGACACGAAATTGAATTGGAAGGCACATATTGAAATTCTCTGCAAGAAGCTTGGTAGCTCGGCATATGCTCTGCATAGGCTTGCTCCAGTGGTAAAAAAAGAGACTCTTCTTACATCTTACCATGGATTAGTGGCATCGGTCTTGAGATATGGGATAATTTTTTGGGGTAACTCAACCGATACAGGCTTAGCTTTCAAAGCACAAAAACGATGCATTCGTGCTATGTTCGGGATGCAAGTTACAGATAGCTGCAGACAGGTATTCATAGACAACCAAATCTTGACCCTTCCAAGCCTGTATGTTTTTGAAGTTATGTGTTTTGTAAGGAATAACCCCCATTATTTTCCTCTCTTGAGTGACAAAGTGGAACGGAACCGACGTGATAGGTGTAGGCTGCTCATAGGCAAACGCAAGAAAAAGATTATGAGTGACAGCATTTTTTGTATGGCTCCTCTTCTATATAATAAGCTGCCAAATGCAATTAAAAAACTTAACTTATCCATGTTCAAAAGTAGATTAAAAAAGATACTGGTACGCAAATGTTATTACACTGTGAAAGAATTTTTAAATGATAGGGAAGTTAATTGGAATACTGATGTATAGATTTTGTTTAACATGACATTTTGCATTCCATTAACTCCCACATGAAGTTCCATTAGCCACATTAGTGTCCACTGTCTATATTTTATGAAACTTTACATTTAACTAATGTTAGATCAGATAATATATTGTAACTGACAGGTTGAATTAGATTACTCTATATATATTGTGAGAGTTCTTTGAGTAGGTATACAAATATTACATTTTATACATGTTGACATTCTTTTATACACATTGACATTGTTTTATTATATAAGTATTGTTTTTGATTTTTCTATACATAATGACATTCTTTGACATTGCTCACACGGCTGAACTGCAAGAGCTACTACTGCAAGACCTTGGATTCTACATGAAACCACACACTTGTCAAAGCCCGTAACAGCATCCTGCTGAAGCACAAGACGTTGGCGTAATTGTGCTCACCAATCATATTACACTAACATAGCACAACGGGATAGAAGCCAGAAATTAATAGACGATGAATCAGATGACATATAATATACAACCGATTAAAAGTTAAAAATGAAAAAAGAAGAAGAAGACTTTATCAGCTGACTATTACTATTATTATCATTGTATAAATTCAGACCAATGGAAACTGCGTTGCCAGACATATTGCATGCCTCTAGAAGAAGAGGCCAGTTTGTATGGGTCAATTATTTAAATGTTTTGTATCATCTTATCTTACCTGCAAACAGCAATAAAGATTTTTGTATTTGTATTTGTATTTGTATAATTTCAGCAGGAAAGTTATACCATTTTAGGGCAAATATCATAAGTTCATGCTGGACAGAACCAAACGCGTTCTCTAGGTCTATCCAGCAGACTGTAATTTGCCTCTCATGTGTTCTGGCATCTTTCAAACTTTCTGCTAGTAATGTATTGTGTTCCAGGCATCCAGAAATACCAGGCAAGAACCCTTTCTGGTGATTGGGCCTGAAATACCTATTGCTAGTCATAAATGTGGTCATTTTGTTTGCAAAATACTGAAAAAGATTTTAGAAATTGTATTGGTTAGGGCTATCGGTCTGGTGTCTTTGGGATGAGTTACTTCCTGCTTTTTAGGGATGAGGACAAAAATTGCTCTTCCAAATGCTACTGGGACTTGCTTTCTTGACCAGATCTTAATGAATATATTCAAGATATGTTTACGAACTGATGGACACTTTTATACACTATGTAAGGAATGCCATCTGGGCCAGGAGCTGATTTAGTAGTTTTCTTTTTAATTTGATAGTTTACTTCCTCTTCACTAGGTGGGGTGCCCTGAAAGCCTGTCAGAGGATCATTAGGTCTTTGGATGTTTGGTTCTACGTACGAGCTCCCGCGTTTAGGCACTTCGTATGTGCTTTTAAAGTGATCGTAAATTTGCGCGTTAGTCAAGATAAGCTTTCCATTTTGCTCCCTGAAAATATTTTGGAGTATTGAAAAGGGTTTTATCAAAGTCTACTTCGTGTTTAGCTCTGTTAAAATTATCACGATTTTTACTAATTTGAAGCGATATTCCTTGTATTAATTTAAGGATTGATCTTAGAGCCCTGGACAGTTGGTGACTTAGATGGTTATCGCCCATGGTTTTAGCTACACGAAGACGTTTTATTAACTCTCTTTTCTTCCTCCGCAATTTCATTTTGAACATATTTTCCTTGCTATTTTGAGCATAACAAGTTGATGGTGGGTAATGTTCCGAGAAGTATGTATATATTGTGACATAATTTCGTCACATATGCAATTTTTTCGTTTTTAGGTCAAAAATATCTTAGAATCCCGACTCGGACGCTATAATACGTATTTTGTCTCGAAACTGTGATTTGACGGGTGACGTTGACAACAATAACTATTTCGGAGGGATTGGAAATGTCACTGTCAGACTGGTTTGATCGATGGTAAAATTGATGAGTTCTGTCACTTGCCCGTCGGCGCTTGCGTCGACGGGGAGTCATTTTTCCAGCCAAATTTAAAGAAGTCGGTTTTGTGTTCTTAATCCGGAGAAATCGGAGCCAATCTATTGGATTTTCCCCTAGTAATTTGGGAAAATGAATTCTTATAAAGCAAGAAGCCCTTGTTTCTAAAAGAGGCGAAGTCCTCACTGCTTTTAGGCAGGGTGGAACCCGCCGTCATTTTTCTCAGGAAACGCCTAATATGAAAGGCGTTTCCTGTCTGCTTTCCTGTTGGGTTTCCCGTCTGGTTTCCTGTCTGCTTTCCTGTTGGGTTTCCGTCTGGTTTCCTGCCTGGATTCCTGTCTGGATTCCTGTCTGAGTTCCGGTTCTTCTCGTCTTGTCTGCTGAGATCATGTACCGCGTGCAAGAATTAGCGTTTTATTTATACCGCGTGGAATAGTCCCGTAGGGTTTTACCTGTTTATTTTCCCCTATGTAGTATTCATTTCTAATTACTACATAGATCTTATTAATATTTTTTCTATGGACCTATATCAAAAGGCCATAAGTATTTATACTAGGGTAACCTAATTACAAATTAGTTTTTTTTGAACATATAAATTCAACATATATATTTCCTTCAGGAAGAATATTTTGGTGTTCTCTTTAGTATCTAATAAGACCTAATTCCACGGCACCGCCCGCCTTCTTCAACTTTCTTCGTGATGGCGGCTGGATTGAGGATGATAGAAGGTCAGATAAGAATCACTTTATGCTTCCAATAGGAAAATTTTAACCTATTGGTTTAAGATAATTTTATCGCAACTTGAATTAATAGTTTGAATAGATAGATTACATTCTAATAATAACTAACATATTTATAAATTGAAATAAGAAATTACTTGTACAACTTCATGGACTTTAGAAACTAAATTATTAATTAATTATAGTATAGCGTTAGCGATAACACACCTTTAGCCATTACATATAATCTTTAACAATAAATATTATTAAAATTATATATGGTTTTACTTCATAGATTAATTTAGCCTCAAGGCCCCGATTAGAAGTTCAAACATTGCTCTCCAATTTTTATCTATCCGTAAGCAAACTTTTTTATTAGTAGAAGGAAGACTGGCGCTCGATAAACATATAAATTTGTTTTCCTAGAACATTTCTATACATGGTAAGTATTTCTCTTCACCATTGGCATGCAACAACCTACTTTTATTCACATAAGACCAAACAATGATAAAAATATTACAATTGGCGCTAGAGTCAGGGACTTGAAAAAGGCTTGTTATCGCTCATAAACATAATTAATTCAAGTTGCTTTCATATTCTATTCTATTGTATTTTTAATATGTACTATTGATGTTACATTATTGTGTGCTTTTCCAACATTTTAGGAACACATATTATGTCATAACATTCTATGTACTTACTTTGTTATTTTCACCAAACTGAAGGATAAAATAGGTCTGCTGTTATCAGATACTGTTTTTATTGCATATACTTTGTAAAAGCTTTATAGATACCATATTAATTAAGTTGTTTTGATAAACTTATATTATGGAAGAGAAGTTAGCTCATAGCTTGTGACAATATTTACCTTACTGTAAATCAACAAAGAATTTGTAAAGGTGTAAAGATTTGACTTCATATGAGAAAGTTCTAAACATTACTTATATTGATTTAAAACAATTTCATTATTGAAAAACATCTTGCTGTAATTTTCTGCGATTGCATATTTGAAAATTTACTCTGGAAGTAATACTAATGGTTAATACTTAGTTTACATTTTGAAAACATACCTTGTTTATTGTTACACACTTTGTATATCAGTTTATGATAATATTATAGATGAACATAAGCGACCTTGCTTAACATGTGGTTATAATTAAGAAGTTTAAAGCTATTACTAGATATTATACACATTGTGAATTCAAGTTGCATAAAAATTATCTACCTGTTTTAACTTAAAAGTTATTTACAATCTGTCAAAACTTTTGAACTTTAAATAATTTAAAAACTATAATTTACATTAAACTTATAACCAGTTGAAGATAATTTGGAATACTAGGGTTTCACTCGGTTTCACTTGTTCCTGTGGATTAGTTTTGGATGACAATTTTGTTATTGACTTTCAACAATTTTCTGAGGTGAGTTTTGGATTGTTTTTGAATATTGTTTGTTGGAGTTTGTCATAATGGACAAGAGTGTACAGTTTCCACCTTGTGACGGAGAAGTCTCTCCTCATGTTATTGCCAGTCCATCGGTATTGCAACGTGTTGAGAAAACGGTTGTTTCTGCTCAGAATCCATTGGATGAAAACTTACATGCATTTTACCAGACCAAGTACCTTACAACAGTACTCATACGCAGACATTACCTTCTGTGAATACCCAATTAATGAAACATTTACCTTCAACTACTAAACTTCCAGATTTGAAGAGGAGTGGAATACTTTTTGATGGAACCACATGTGTTCGAGAATTTATTACGCGAGTAGAGGAATATTTCTTGTTTAGGAATTTTGATGAACATGTTTTGGTTAGCTGTTTTATGGACTTACTTACAGGAGTTGCTACTAAATGGTATAGAGGTGTTAGGCCACAAGTTATTTCATGGTCTATTCTTAAACTTGCTTTGTTGAAGCGTTTCGATTCTTCAGATTATGATTACCATCTGAACCAAGAACTAACTTCCCGTTATCAGAAGAATAAGGAGTCACTTCCTGATTTTATTACTGATGTTATGGATATGTCTCGTCGTTTATGTAACCCTCTTTCAGAAACTACTTTGATTACTCTAGTGAAACATCATATGTTACCTGTTTATCAACCTTTCATAGTCGGACACCCCGTAGAAACTCTTGATGTACTTATGTCTAAAGCTAAAGAAGTGGAAGCTTTGATTCAAAGAAATAAAGTCAGTAAAGATAAATTTCGCTTTAATGCTGTGGAAATTAAACCTGAAGAAATGCTTTGTTTAAAATGTCAGTCGACAGACCATACATATAGAAATTGTAAGACCATACCTGGTCCTATTTGTTTTAAATGCCATAAGTTGGGCGTAACTATTAGAACTTGTGACGTTTGTCGTTCGAATAAAACCTCTTTCAATAATTCAAAAAACTAGTAGCGCATCGGGCTCGAGTTTTTGAAGAAATTCGTAGGAACCCGATGAAGATAGTAGATAATAAATATAGATCAGATAGAACTTGTAAATTCAATAATGATTTAAAACCAAATAACCAAACTTGTAAACAAGAATTTTCAGAATGGCTTAAATATTTGAAAGCTTTCTTTTCGAATTACCGAATTGCTCCTGTGTTAGTTGTCAATAAAAAGACACTAGACCCTTTTAAAATTTTCAATTAATAATAAAACATTTAATGGACTTTTGGATAGTGGTTCCAGTTCATGTGTTCTTGGTGCAGGCCAACACATTGAATTTTCACGTTTAGGTTATACCATTTACCCTAATGATAGCTCAGCATTTACCGCTGATGGCTCAGCTCGTAAAGTTATAGGAACTATGAATTTGCCTGTTGTTATAGACAATGTTTGTAAACTTGTTAAATTTTTAATAATACCATCTTTTGACTTACCATTTATTCTAGGATTTGACTTTTGGTTAAGGTTTGATTTGGCTAAAGAATTATGGAGGAATATTGAGTATGTACATCATGATAAACCTCAAGTCTGTGCTGTAACTTCTGCAGTTAATCTTACTCCTTCCGAGAAAATTCAGTTAGATAAAACTATAGCTTTGTTTGAAGATATTTCATATGAGAAAAAAGGTTTAGGACTTACAACTTTAGTTGAACATAAGATTATTACTAATGGCGAACCATTTAAAAGTAGATATTGGCCTTTGAGTCCTGCTAAACAAAAAGAACTTTATGATGAGGTGAAAGTTTTATTAAAGGAAGAAATTATACAACCTTCTAAATCTCCTTGGTGCTCTCCTGTACTAGCAGTTGAGAAGAGAGATGGTGGAACTAGATTATGTTTAGATTCAAGACGTTTAAATTCCATTACTGTTAAAGATTCTTACCCTTTACCATACCCTTCTAGGATATTAGATAGCCTCCGGGGATGTAAATATATAACGACTATCGATCTTTCTAAAGCGTTTTTGCAAATTAAATTAGAAAAATCTTCTCGTGAGAAGACTGCATTCGTGGTACCTGGAAAAGGACTATTCGAATTTGTTAGAATGCCATTTGGTTTGACAAATGCACCCGCTGAACTTCAAAGACTTGTAGACAAACTGTTTGGTCCTGAATTTGATAATTATTTGTATTGTTATTTGGATGATGTTATCCTGATAGATTCCTTGTTTTCAGACCATATTGATCATTTACGTAGAGTATATGAGATACTTAGAGACGCGGGTTTAACCGTTAACTTGAAAAAGTGTGAATTCTGTAAAGAAAAAAACTTAAATATCTTGGTTATGTTGTAGACAGTCAAGGATTGCATACTGATCCTTCTAAATTGAATGCTATAGAAAACTTTCCTCGCCCAGAAACTGTAAAACAACTTAGAAGTTTCCTTGGATTGTGTTCATATTATCGTAGATTCATTGATAAATTCGCTTATATTGCCGCACCCTTAACTAAATTAACTTCAGGTAGTAAAAAAGGTAAAAATAACTTTGTTTGGAATGATGAAGCTGAGAAAGCCTTTAATAGTTTAAAAGAAGCATTAATATTTGCACCTGTTTTACAATGCCCTAATTTTGAAAAACCATATTACTTAGATTGCGATGCCAGTGGAGTAGGAATTGGTAGTGTTTTAAGCCAGAGAGACGATAATGATAATCAACACCCTATTGCTTATTACTCCAGATCTCTTAACAAATGTGAACGTAATTATAGTACTACTGAACGTGAACTTTTGGCAGTTTTAGACTCAATTGAACATTTTAGACCTTATGTCGAAGGAATGAAATTTACCGTTGTAACAGATCATGCTAGTTTAAAATGGCTTATGAAACTTAATAATCCTAGTGGACGTTTAGCACGTTGGGCTGCTAGAATATCTCAGTTTACTTTTGATATTTTACATAAAAAAAGGTTCTTTACATAAAGTTCCTGATGCATTATCTAGAATTCAAATAGATTCAATATTTGTTTCTTCAGTTGATATTATTAATCCTGATGATGAAATAGAAGACCCTTGGTATAGAAAAATCTTTATTAATTGTCAAAAATACCCCACTAAAATAAGAAATTATAGAGTTGAAAACAATACTTTGTATCGATTTTGTAAAAATAAATTTGATGTTAATAGTCGTTTGAATTGGAAAATAGTCATTCCCAAAGAACATATTATGGATACTATTCGTTCAAATCATGATGATGTTAATTCGAGTCACCTTGGAATTCATAAAACTTTAGGAAAATTAAAACAACATTATTTTTGGAAAGGAATGTTTGGAGACGTACAGAAATACATTTCTTCCTGTGATGTATGTAAAGCTTATAAACATTCAACTTCAGCTCCTTGTGGTAAGATGGTTAATCCTAAAATCGTAGATAGACCAATGATGATGTTATCAGTTGATATAATTGGAATTTTGCCCAAGTCATATTCTGGACACCGATATATTTTAAGCGTTGTAGATGTTTTACTAAATATTGTTGGATTTTTCCCATGATAAATGCAACTTCTCGTGTTATTAGTAAACTTTTGAAAAGGAAATTTTCCTAAAATTTGGAGTACCTAAGATTTTGGTGGCAGATAATGGTAGCCAATTTATTTCCAAAATGTTTGTAGACTTTTGAAAAGCTTTAATATTACAAAGATATTTTATAACTGTCTTTATACACCTCAAAATAATCCTATAGAAAGGTATAATAAGACAATAGAAACATGCATTTCATGTTTTGTTAAAAGCGATCATAGAACGTGGTCTAAATTTTTACCTAATGTTCAATTAGCTTTAAATAACAGTGTTAGTCTGGTGACAGAATTTACCCTAATTTCCTGATGTTTGGAAGAGAACTTATATTTGATGCTTCATTGCACCGTATTAGTAATTCTTTTGATAATTTAAATCAACTCGAGTTTGGTACTCGTGAGTCTTTTGCTCATTCACTAAATTCACTTGGTGAAATATTTGATAAAGTTCAAGCTAGTCTTTTGAAAGCTTATAAGCGAAACGCTACCTATTATAATAAAGGGCGTCGAGCAATTACTTTTGATGTAGGAGATGTGGTATGGCGTAGAAGTTTCGTGCAATCTAGTGCACCTACATATTTTTCAGCTAAGCTAGCACCTAAGTTTATTAAGTGTGAAATTGTTCAGAAAATTTCTCCTAATGTCTACGTTTTGAGGGAAATGGATAAAACCACAACTGGACGTTATCATATAAAAGATATAATTAAATATTAGCTTCACTTTTATAAAATTATTCTTAAATTCTAATTACATACTTTCTAAATATTATTTAAAACTTGTTTAGTTTATTCTTGATACCATGTTTGGGGACACCCGTTGTATGATGATGAATGTGATATGAAGTATGCAAGGTTCGGGTAATGAAGATGATTTTTTGAAAGGAAACTCAACACATCTTATTAAAGATTTAATACTATACATTATTTTAAACTCAAAAATGTTAACTTAGGTGAATATAACATTTTGGATTTTGGATACAAATATTTTTTGACAAATTAAACTTTTATTTGAATATTTCTAGTCAAACACTAATTGCCTTTCCACATTGACCTAATTACCTTACATCGAAAGATCTTATTTTGTTGATATATTAGGAGATCTTTGCATTTTTAGCAATATCTTATGGTCTCTTGTATATTTTGTACATTTAAAGTTAGAAGCCTTAACTTTAACTTTTTATTTGAGTTAAAAGTTTCTAGACTTAACTTTTTATAAGGAACTTATTTTCATTCCTTAATAATAGTGTTTGTCATCGCTATCTGTGAATATTTGACAAATAGACTTTTGATATTTAGAACACTATAGCTTTTAGTAGTTATGTACTTATAGATAACTCTAATTTTTAGATCCTTAATTTTATAAGACCATTTGAGTCATATGTACTTGTAAGTAGATTTAGTCTAGTATTTAAAATACGGATTTGACATTTCACCGGATTTACTTCATGGACTTTACCCTGCTTTTACAATGGTTTATAGGGACATTTTACCGAGCGTTGGTTGGACCCGACACTTGTGGATTTTGTTGACTTTGACCATTGTTCTAGTCACACATTTTTGGCAAACTAGTGGTGTCTTGCGACCACTACTGCTTGCTATTGAACTTTTCGAGTTGGAAGGATACTATTATAAGAGTATTCTTCGATTGAAAATTTTGTTCCTCTTCAACTTTTTGTTTTGAAAGGAAATTTTTTTTGTAGCTCTGTTCGACACGTTTGTTTGTGGTCTTGCTCAACGCGTTTGTTTATAGCTTTGCTGAACACGTTTGTTTGTAGTCTTGCTCAACGCGTTTGTTCGTAACTTTGCTCACCCTTTTTTGATATTGTGTTAGTGAACGGGAAATCGGAGTTAGGGATGCGCCGGTCACTGCATAATTTTTGTATTTGCCTTTGCAAATACGCTTGTTCTTTGTGCATCGAAAAATCGATTGGTGTTGCCTCGGTCACAAAAACAATTTTTGGTTATGCTCTTTATAGCCAACATATTTTTGGGCATATGTTAGTGAACGGAAAATCGGAGTTAGGGATGCGCCGGTCACTACATATTGTGCTTCCTTCACTTTCAGCGGGAATTGTTCTCGATTTCTGAAAATAGGAAAAGATGTCTTTTAGGGATCTTATCTACATATTGGTAGTAGAGGTTCAAGTCAGTATTTGATTGCTGAATTGAAATTTATTAGAATGAGTTTTTAATAAACTTGTTAAGGTTTTGGTCTAATAGACAGTGGCCAAGGTTGCTTAACTGATCTAATGACGGAGTTTTCTTATGGATTTTCGATTGTTGGTATTAGGGGTCTAATAGACAGTGGCCATGGTAGCTTAACTGATCTAATGACGGCGTTTTTATTTTGAAAAAATGTTTTGTTAAGGTTGTAGTCGAATAGACAGTGGCCAAGGTTGCTTAACTGATCTAATGACGGTGTTTCTTTTATAAATTTTTGATGTTAAGAGGTCAAGAAAGACAGCGGCCATGGTAGCCTAGCTGATCTAAAAGACGGAGTTGGTATTTTGTATTTATTGGTGGTGGAAGTCAATTAGACAGCGGCCTTATTTCTGCTTAACTGTTCTATTGACTTGGTAATTTTTAATTTCTTATAGTAATTAAATTCTTTTAGGCAATTTTGTTTAGTCCTAATTGTTTTTGACTTACCAAATTGTAATGGATTTATTCTATTTTTCTTTAAAACAACATTTCATTCCTAAGACATTTGATATTTGTCTTACTTCTAGTTTAAATAGATACCTTTATCTCCTTTTGTTTTGTTGTTTGATGATTTTTGGGTTAGTCTCAAAAATAAAAGAAACTTTAATTCTTTTATTTTTTTTGGGAAAAGTATGTATTGTGACATAATTTCGTCACATATGCAATTTTTTCGTTTTTAGGTCAAAAATATCTTAGAATCCCGACTCGGACGCTATAATACGTATTTTGTCTCGAAACTGTGATTTGACGGGTGACGTTGACAACAATAACTATTTCGGAGGGATTGGAAATGTCACTGTCAGACTGGTTTGATCGATGGTAAAATTGATGAGTTCTGTCACTTGCCCGTCGGCGCTTGCGTCGACGGGGAGTCATTTTTCCAGCCAAATTTAAAGAAGTCGGTTTTGTGTTCTTAATCCGGAGAAATCGGAGCCAATCTATTGGATTTTCCCCTAGTAATTTGGGAAAATGAATTCTTATAAAGCAAGAAGCCCTTGTTTCTAAAAGAGGCGAAGTCCTCACTGCTTTTAGGCAGGGTGGAACCCGCCGTCATTTTTTCTCCAGGAAACGCCTAATATGAAAGGCGTTTCCTGTCTGCTTTCCTGTTGGGTTTCCCGTCTGGTTTCCTGTCTGCTTTCCTGTTGGGTTTCCCGTCTGGTTTCCTGCCTGGATTCCTGTCTGGATTCCTGTCTGAGTTCCGGTTCTTCTCGTCTTGTCTGCTGAGATCATGTACCGCGTGCAAGAATTAGCGTTTTATTTATACCGCGTGGAATAGTCCCGTAGGGTTTTACCCGTTTATTTTCCCCTATGTAGTATTCATTTCTAATTACTACATAGATCTTATTAATATTTTTTCTATGGACCTATATCAAAAGGCCATAAGTATTTATACTAGGGTAACCTAATTACAAATTAGTTTTTTTTGAACATATAAATTCAACATATATATTTCCCTTCAGGAAGAATATTTTGGTGTTCTCTTTAGTATCTAATAAGACCTAATTCCACGGCACCGCCCGCCTTCTTCAACTTTCTTCGTGATGGCGGCTGGATTGAGGATGATAGAAGGTCAGATAAGAATCACTTTATGCTTCCAATAGGAAAATTTTAACCTATTGGTTTAAGATAATTTTATCGCAACTTGAATTAATAGTTTGAATAGATAGATTACATTCTAATAATAACTAACATATTTATAAATTGAAATAAGAAATTACTTGTACAACTTCATGGACTTTAGAAACTAAATTATTAATTAATTATAGTATAGCGTTAAGCGATAACACACCTTTGGCCATTACATATAATCTTTAACAATAAATATTATTAAAATTATATATGGTTTTACTTCATAGATTAATTTAGCCTCCAAGGCCCCGATTAGAAGTTCAAACATTGCTCTCCAATTTTTTATCTATCCGTAAGCAAACTTTTTTTATTAGTAGAAGGAAGACTGGCGCTCGATAAACATATAAATTTGTTTTCCTAGAACATTTCTATACATGGTAAGTATTTCTCTTCACCATTGGCATGCAACAACCTACTTTTATTCACATAAGACCAAACAATGATAAAAAAATATTACAATATGGTGTCCTGGAAAGTTTCTACTTGGCTGTTTAGGTCTTGTTTTGGCCCAGGATGTTCTAATAAGATCGCCAAGTTTTCGTCATGAACTTTCCAGGTAGAGTTTTTTAAACTGGGAATGCCAAGACGTGTCCTGATGACAATGGACTCCTGGTAGTTTTCACTCGATGGTTCACCTTGGGATATATGAGGGTCAACTCTATCCATAGTGTTTGTCGAAGTACTGACCGACGGCTGTCGTGCTTCAACACCATCATGTGTCTTTAAATGCTTTTGGTACCAGGCTCGTCTCTTGTAAATTTTCCCGCACACAGGGCATCTCAAGTCCGTATTCGCGCCAGGGTCGTCATTACTATCACACGGTGGACAGATCTTCCGCCCCGCCTCTCGGACTGTCCCAGGGGGTATTATTCTTATTTGGACTTTTAGCTTTTTCCTATATATAATAGAATCCGTAATGAGGATATTCGCAAAAGAACGAAAGTGGCCGACATAGCTCAAAGAGTAAGCAAGCTGAAGTGGCAATGGGCAGGCCACATCGCTCGCAGAACTGACAACCGATGGGGAAGAAAGGTTCTCGAGTGGCGACCACGAACCGGAAGACGCAGTGTTGGACGGCCTCCCACTAGATGGACAGATGACCTCACAAAGGTCGCTGAAACCGCTGGTTGCAGGTTGCGCACGACCGTTCGTTGTGGAAATCTAAGGGTATGTTCATCAGTGGACGTCTTGCGGCTGATGATGATGATGATGACATAAATATGAGTGTTTATACTGGTAGAGGACAATCTTGGTGTCTTCAAGTCTAAGAGTGAATCGGTTTCTTCTAGGTAAGCACGCTTCATCTTAGGCCGTATCGTCGCTTAACATCAGGCGAGATGGCAGTCAAGTGTAAAACTATTCATGTTAAAAAAATGTTAGTATTGATCTTTGCTTTGTAATTATAATTTTTGTAGTGAAAACTTCTTTTGGCGCTCCAAACAGATTTTTTGTGGGCTGTAGATGAAGCTCAGCGTCACGCTCGGAAATGAAAGAAAAATTCGGGTTGAGCTTAACCTATTAACCTAACGCACTTCTAGATGGCCATGCTTAGAAGGTTTATCTAGATGGGATTTATCTGCGATTTATTTCAGACTTGCAGCATCCTCTGGTTTCACCTGCCTAGTTTCCAAAGTGAGCTATCAAATTCTGGCTATAAGTTTTCACTAGTTCACAAGTTCTATCGACAGTCCCTATGATATCAGGCATATGTCCTGCTCGTCTCTCTATAATAAAAAAAAACTGAGTTTGTCAGTGAGTGACACACAATGACTAATGAAGGCATCGAACTCTTAAAAACGGCAGAAGCGGCAAACGCGCTTCTACTATGGCGATGCAAAATCAGGTGACGTCTCCTGATTTAGTCTCAGTCGCAACAAGGAGTTGTATACGTTCGCTGACAATTCAATTTTCAAACAAACAAATTTTCGCCACGTTATGTTGTCGTTAGATTATAAGCATACCTCATATTCGTTTCTTTAATCATATCGATGAATGAAGGTCTAAAGACAAGATGATCAAGCCTACCTAGATGACTACCAGTCGGAAGCGTGCCAGCTTGCTGGCGGTATTACCACGCTGAATGTCAATTGACTTATATATTGGGCCAAATAAACGTCCGCATTTTGATCACGCGTCGCGTCTACAAAAATAATCGCGGTCTGTTAAATAATAATTTTAAGTAGGAAGTAATAAAAGGAGAGACTTATTAACAACACTATTAGAAACAAACTTTATTCATAATTTAAGAGCGCCGCTCTTGTCGGTGGAGTTCCTTCCATGTACTTCTACACTCCGCCTTCTCCTTGACTTCCTGATACGACACTACATTTATCTCCTCCTTCACTTGGTTCATGTAACTTCTAGGTCTACCTCTCTTCCTCCTCCTAATTTACCTTCCATTATTGTTCTAATGAAGTTGTCGTGTCGTATCAGATGTACGTAACAAACTACTTAATATTATTAATTAATGACGTTTCGGCAGCGTTACAATACTATAAATCATATTATGTGTTTAAATCGCGAAAGCTTAAAAACAATATAATCTAAGTACCTGTATTCCAAATTTCATCCCGATCATACGTTTCGACGTGATTGAGCAACAAACGTCCATACATTGACATTTATAATATTAGTAGGCGAGTTTGCGACTGGTCTAGTCGGGAGAGCGGCGACTACCGATGGCACCTGGTTCGAATACCACGCGCACCACTGTCTTTTCAAAGTCGTAGTGCGTAATGCCGCTAACTTAAAAACGGATGTTATGTTGCAATTTCTGTATTTATTTCGTCGTAAAAGAAATGTTACTATGAGAAACGAAATTTCAGCACATAACTATTGCAAAAAGAATCTGACAGCGGTGGGATTCGAACCCACGCTCTTTCGAACTGGTGCCTAAAACCAGCGCCTTAGACCGCTCGGCCACGCTGCCTCATGGCTATCTCGCTCAATTTACTCGTTAGCCTGCGACCGTTATTGATTTTAATTACGTCACGTCTCTTGTACTGTTGTTATAGTATTCTGTGACAATGATAACGTCATATAATTATCGTACATTTAATAAGACAAGGCTCACAGACAACGACTCTCTTGTGCGAAAAAGACTACAAAGTCTTGATCATCGCCGAAAAATTGCCAGCCTATCGGTTTTTTATCGGATACACGTTGGAGAGTGTGCGACTGATTTGCATGATCTGATATCACCTTGCCCTTTTTTATAACGAAATGCTCGTAGCTCGAAAAAGTGACATCGTTTCTTGGTTGATGTTCCAAAGACACGAACGAAGAGATTTTGACTCTACTTTTGTGATAAGTCGTCGTCTAACGTCTAGGCTGTGAAATACGTTGCCTGAGTGGGTTTTCCCCGATGGTTACAATCGTTGAGTCTTCAAATCGAGAGTGAATCGGTTTCTTCTAGGTAAACACGCTCCATCGTAGACCGCATCGTCGCTTCACATCAGGCGAGATGGCGGTAAAGTGTAAACCTATAAAAGTTAAAAAAAAATGGACAAGGCAAAATAGTAAAACATTCTAATACTTATTTTAAATTTATAGAGCATATTGTTTTGAATACCAAAAGAGTAGAGAGAGCATATATCACACAATTTAACAAGAAAAACACAATATTATCCCACAAAAATTGTAAAATGACTACTGATAAATTACGAGACATCCAATTATCTATCAACCGTAAATACGATATAACCTACTGTAAGTCATCATCATCATCAACAGCCCATTAAATGTTCCCTCTGCTGAGACTCGGGCCTTCTCTCGCAAGGAGAGAGTTAAGGCCATAATCCACCACACTGGCACCGGGCCAGTGTCTTCGTATGTCTTTCTATTCTTCTCGAAAAAAATAAAATAAACAAACGTGTAACTGTGGTATGTATAGCTATCTCATTCCCATCTACTGCCAATTTGCTATGATGTCTTTGTCATTCATTACAATGTATCTCACGATGGAAGTGTAGTTGTGTGCACGTTGTGTATTTGTGTGAAATTTTCGCCACATTATGTTGATTTCATATTAGAACGTACCTCATCTTCCTTTCTTTAATCATATCGATGTGTTGCATAGATCGTAGAACTCAAGATTAGCCCTCCCAAACTTCAGGGCGCACGGAATCATGTTAACGTTGGGAAGAGTGAGCTCACTCTTTCCATTCTAGTCGGTTGTAGGAAGCGGGGGACGCAGGTCGTTTTTACCTATAACATAAATATAGAAGATTATGCTTTGCTGTGCGTTCAAAAAGTGTTCTGATAATTCTAGAAACTCAAATAAATCTAATGGAATTACGTTTCATGCGTAAGTACTACATTTAAAATGATTTTAAATATTTTCTAATTACGTAAATTAAAATTTTAAAATGGCTACCATCACCGGTCACACATCACCGTGTAACAAGGAGAGAAATTCCAATTATAACCAGTGCGAGCGAGATAGATATCTTAGATAGAGACAGAGATGTCTTAGATAGAGACAGATGTCACCGACGCAGTTTATTATCAATGTTAAGATCTTCAGGGCTAATCTTGAGTTCTACCATCTTTGTTCTGTTGTATGTTTTTTTGCCTTCTCCTTCTCCTTTATGAAGTCGGTTAAAAATACCGATCCAATTGATAACTTCATCCTGATTGAACTCAGTTATAGAGTAAGATCCCAGGGCCGCCAGACGTCACTTATTTTCTGATGAACGGAATGTAGACAATTGAGTAGTTAGTACGTACTAAGAACACATGCTTACCCGCTAACTGACGTGAGAAGCAGTAATTAGAAAGTACGTGAAGTAATGTTTTTATGTACTTTCTGGACACCATATCTCAAAATTAGCCGTCTAAGCAAGTTAGCGGGCAAGCATGTGTTCTTCATCATCCTCAGCCTGTATTCGTTCACTGCTGGACATAGGCCTCCCCTATGATACGCCACTCAGCCCGGTTCTCGGTCTTACTTCTCCAACCGCCACCAGCTAGCTGCCTTTCGAATATCGTCACTCCATCTAGTCTCAGGACGTCCTACACTACGTTTGCCGATTCGCGGTCTCCACTCCAGAACCCGTCTGCCCCAGCGGCTATCGGGTCTGCGACAGATGTGACCGGCCCACTGCCACTTCAGTTTGTTAATACGCTGAGCTATGTCGGTGACTCTAGTTCTCTGACGAATTACTTCGTTCCGGATACAATCCCTCAGAGAAACTCCAAGCATAGCATGTGTTCTTAGTACGTACTAACTCTATTCAATCGTCCACATTTCGTTCATCAGAAAATACGTGACGTCTGGCGGCCCTGGGATCTTGGACTATTATCAAAGTTAATAAGTAATTTTAGTTTCATGTAATTTCAAATTCCGAATGCAGTCATCGTTCCCGAGATGCGTTATCAGTGCCGTTATCAGCGGTATCTTGTTATCATTGTACCGTAATGCTGTGAGTCAATGATTGATAAGACAATTGAAACTTATAAAATGGTTCTCAGGCCATAATAAATCGGGAAGGTCAGGGTCTAATCATAGTTTAATGACGTGTCGCCAAAGAGTTTACATATTTTATATACTACGTACTTTATCTATGCTTGTATTTTTGTGTGGAAAAAGAAACATAATTCGGTTATAATCGACTTCAAAAAAGGAGGATGTTCTCAATCGGGTTGCATGTTTTTTTATTTGGTTTTATTTTACGCGATAACTCCGCTAATTGTGTATTGATTTTGATAATTCCTTTTTTTGTTTGGTAGAAAATACTTCAGAGGTGATCTCATATATCAATTAAATAAATATAATTTAAAAACTCAAAAAACCCGACTGCATAAAAAGTGAACCAAATTACGTACTTGCATAATAGGTATACAAGAACAAAATTAAAAATTTTGACTAACCCCCGACTACCTCGGATTTGTTATCTGTACAATATTCTACTAATCAAGCCCTTTCATTTGATACCCATATTAAGTAAGGGTGTTGTGAAAAAAGAAATGTATTTCGCCATTTTGTGGAAGCGGCCATCTTGGAATTGAAATTTGTCATAGTGCAATGTATTCTACTAGTCAAGCCCTTTCGTTTGATACCCATATTGAAGTAGTAGTGAAAAAAATAATTTAATTCGCCATTTTGTGGTGGCGGCCATCTTGGATTTGATTTTTTTATAGTGTACAGTATTCTACTAGTCAAGCCCTTTCATTTGATACCCATATTGAGGTAGGTTGTGAAGAAATATTTTGTCCGCCATTTTGTGGAGGCGGCCATCTTGAATCGATATTAACCAAACATAGCTAAGAATATCCGCACGGATATTAACTTTTAAATAAAAAAAACAGCATTGAAATCGGCCCATCCGTTTGAGCTCTACGGTGCCACAGACAGACACACACACAGACAGACAGACAGAAATCGACGTCAAACTTATAACACCCCTTTTTTTGGTCGGGGGTTAAAAACGGAAAAGAATAAAACAAGCACTTAGATTTCTGGTGGTCTAGAATTCTAAAATATGTTTTTGAATTAATACTACATATTAGAGAAAATATTCTAGCGTGTATTACAGATATACCTACTGCAACAATATTGTGAGAGCTGCCACCGAGTAGTGGTAGGACTCCTAGCAGAGTCCGTCTGGGGAAGTACCACACCTTTGCCAGTTATTCTGCCGCCAAATAGTAATGTCAAAAAATTACTGTGTTCCGGTTTGAAGGGCAATGTTTCCAGAGAAATTACAGGGCTTAGAAATATAACATCTTAGATCTCTGGGTGACGAGCGCATTGCAGTGCTAGGTAATGATTTGGACTCTTCATGTTCCAATAGCTGCGTGTCACTGTACTGTTATGTGACAGGCATGTTGCTTACCATCAGGCACATGTCCTGCTCGTCTTTTTGCACAATGTTTGCACATTACTGCTTGGCGGTAGAATAACTGGCAAAGGTGTGGTACTTCCCCAGGTGGACTTGCCAAGAGTACTACCACTACAAACCATCTATCCGAAAAGCGTCCATATCCCGTTCCGCTGCTCCGCCGACGCTCCGACGTTACTTTAGCATGTTGGTGTCGCGGTCCCATAAAATTTTCTCCTATCAATAAGTACCCTACTCATTGCGGCTAAAAACGTTATCCGAGATAAAGAAATCCGAGTCATAAATCATAAGAAAAAATATTTTGGTGGATTTCATAAAAAATATGTAAAGAAAATATTTAACCGTCAATCCTCCAGGGTTAGGGTACGCCCAGTCAACCGTCAGACGTCTATATTTAGGCTTCGAATGATTGAGGATCAATACTCACCGCTCTGTGACACCCTGTTACAGATTATGAAGTATTAGAAGGTCAACTCATACGTAATAAATAGACAATACTTACAGGCTAATTTTTGGTCATTAGATTATGTACGACATTGGTTCCATACAGTTTCAATACCTCTTCTAATCCGTTATTCCGCAACGCCATACAAATCATGCGTCAAGGAGAAATGATCGAGGGTTGCATCATGCAAATGGTGTATTATATGACCCATGAATTTTGTTCACGGGCCTGTAGTCTATAAGCAAGCGCTTGAAAGCTGAAAAATTGCGCCTAAAGCATTGTATATTTTTTGAGATTATGTCTCGAAGAAGATTATGTATTAAGGAACAAAATTATAAATTTTGATTTAATCCCTGCTACCTCGGATTTGTAATCTATACAACTTTCTACTTTGATACCCATATTGAGGCAGTAGTGAAAAACATTAATGTAATTCGCCTTTTTATGAAGGCGGCCATCTTGAATCGATATTAACCAAAAATAACTAAGGGTATCGGCACAGAAATCGACCTTAAATTAAAAAACCGCATCGAAATCGGCCCATTCATTTGAGCTCTACGGTGGCACAGACAGACACACATACAGACAGACATCGATGTTAAACTTATAACACCGAGTTTTTTTTGGTCGAGGGTCAAAAAAAGTCGCTACACTTTTACCGACACCTACCTACTTTCCATCCCGTAAAAAATACGGGAACGTAAACTACGCGGGTGTTGCTAGTCCTACATATTATAAATGTTTTGACGAAATGGATGATGGGATCATGAATGATGATGAAATTTGAAACACACTTAGATTTTAGTCGAGAATATGTCAATCTACTAATATTATAAATGTCAATATTTGGATGTTTGTCGCTCAATGACGTTGGAACGTCTCAATAGATCGGGCTGAAATTTGGAACCCAGGTACATAATAGTCTCGATATTTTGTATCCCGGAAAAAAATCCGGGAACGGGACTTACGCGGGTAAATCCGCGGGGCGCTGTTAGTTCTGTTAATATTATAAATCTCGATGTGTATTGCTCAATCCCGTTAATGACGGGTTTGTTCTGAAAATGATCAAGATAGTTGTCCATCTGTGTTCATTTAATCCTTGCTCCCAGACGAAGGGCCGGGTGTCTGGGACGCCCTTTGAGGGTACATTCCCCTCTTTGCAGGCAGACAGTTGACCTGGGTTCGTAGACGTATGACCTCATGACAAATGATCTTATAATAACTGGCATGACGACTGGTGCAAAGATATACCATTTTAATTAACCTGCCAGATAGATTATAGACAAATATCAAGTTATTTCCTAAAATCACTATTCAGCGGAAGCCCGATCGCAAACGATGATGCGGCAGCCCAAAGAAACGCTGGCGATCTTGTTAGCTATTCAAAAGACTGGAAGACATTAACTCAAGACAGAACCAAATGGAGGGAGGGTAGGGAGGCCTTTGCCCAGCATTGAGACAGTATAGGCTCCAAATAATAGCAATAAATAATAATAAATATATCAAATTATGCGACAAAGATAGATCACTTCCCGAATGGACGATTGTGACTCACCTTTTCGTAAAAATCATGCAATGAAGTGACGTCACTCGAATCTTCTAAACACTATAGTTACAGACGCAAAGATTGTGCATTAATCTGTTAGTGTATAGGTATGTATATGTAACTCTTGCGAATGCGAATGGGAAAGAAACTGGAACTTATCCGTACCATTAAACAGCGAAAAGTTGCCTACCTCGGACATGTTCTGCTGCATGACCGACATTCTCTCCTACAGACTATCATGATGGGGAAAATTCCAGGGGAATCGTAAAGTCGGAAGACGCAAGATGTCGTGGCTCCGCAATATCAGGGAGTGGACGGGGATCACGACGGTGGAACAACTGCAGACTAGCGCTGGACACAGAAAATTTTAAGAAGCTGACTGCCAACCTTCAGTAATGGAGAGGCACTATAAGAAGAAGAATGTAACTATTATATGTCACAGTAAATTTGTAAATACGAGGACCTTCAGTATTATAGTATTATATAAAGACTTCCGGTTGGATACAGCTACGTGTAGTTTGTTATGTGAATCAGCAAAGCAAAATAAATTGGAAAAAGTGTATAAACGAAAATATACAGTACCAGGACTATATTGGAAGAACTATCCATCCTGAAGATTCATCACAAAGGTAATTTTTACACCAAATATATACGCAAAACTATGTTTTTTACATGAATTCTTTTTTGTTGTTCCAGTATAACGGAATCATGTTTTGGAATTTATCCTGAAACACTTAAAAATCACCAATCACGAACATTATTTGGCGCATATCCGCTTTGTTTGTTTTTCAACCCGCCTTCAAATAAAATTTATGAAACTTTGATATTTGACAACACTGACAACAGCACAAGTGACTTTGACAATAAATGTCGAACAAAACAAGCGGCACAGATAAAAACACAGATGCTTGATTGACTGACGAAATTGACGAGAGCTTTGACACCAACAGTTTGATAATTTTTTTTTTTTTTGTCTTTGTTGGTACGGAAAGTTCCGAAACGCTCTGAATTTGCGTTTCGTTACTCATTGTCACAAATAGTAATATTAAAAATTGAATTAAATTCAGGAAGAATTATTTCATAAAACTCAACATTGATGTGCCTCAGGAAAACATACAGCATTATATGAAGAAGCAGTATGTATACTTATCTTAATAATCTGTGGTCGACGTATATACCATAGACAATTAGCTTCATCTTGACGCCACCAGAGGGCGCCGCAAGCGCGCCACCAGCAAGGGCACCCGGCGCGGTGCGATCTTTGGGATTCATAGCGTTGTATACTTTCGCCACGAGTGGTCGAAATTATAAAAAAAAAAAAAAAATATTCAATTATCACTAATTAACAATTAATAACTATCGAAAAATATTTTAAATGTGTTTATATATTACACGAAATTTTATTGAAATCTCAACGGATTGAGATTTTCGAAGTACCCGTGAGTGAAGCGGATAATTCATCCATCGAAGAAAAATGGTAAATCCTCTGCGTGGTAAAAAGGTGAGATCGACCGATTCCAGAATCAAGGTCTTATACATGCAGGTCAGTCTTCATTCATTTATATGCATTTTATCAAAAGTGAGCAGCTGGCTCACTAGTGCGAGTTTTGCCTAATCTCTAATGTATGGTTTTGACCAATATATCGAAAACATTTCGATCATCTACGCCTGGTCGCGGAGACCTTGCGTTCGAAGGGTCGTGTCAGTCTTTACTGAACGACTTCCTTCTGGTGCAGTTCCAAATTACGTTTCTAGGTTGCGGAAACCGTGTGATAGCTGGAACACACTTGTACCAACATAGTATGTGACCGATACTCTTTGGACATGCGGGTAGACACACGTAAAAAGGTTTTGAAGACTATTATGTAAATTATTAGACCAGCTAACGTTAAATTGCTAAGTAAATCTACAGCATGTACCTACCCGCTTGGCAGCGTGTCCGCTAAGAAAAACTAAGGGTTTCAGGTGCATCTCCCAGTTTTTAACTGGCTTGTTTAAATTATTTATTGTTTGAACCTTGTCTCAACTACCTACTAATACTAATACACTTTGATAAGGTGTGTAACCAATAAGTTACTGCTTAGTAACATCTGGGAAGCTAAACTTATTAAGAGTATCTCAATATTACATATAATTATGGCAACATCTAATCCCACTTTTCAAAAAGAAGGAAAAATGGCTATTCAGAATCGGAATCAACATTGAATAATATTCTATGAAATTAATTAAAACATCAAAAACAGGTATAAACGAAATTAAATTTTATACCCTTCGGTGTCCACCGAACTAGTTCAGACGTATACAAATACATAGACGTGCCGATGGGGGTTGAAATGAATATATCATAATTATACGCATTATTAACTAAGATTTGACGAAACTTAGTTCAGTTGCACTATTGTAAATACACCATCACTTAATTTAGTTGCACTATCGAATAAAGTAAGCTGCTACAACGTGGACAAATTTGCAAACATACATGCATAACCATTTATTTATGTAAGGAGATTATAAGTTTGGATCTTTTATACAATACGATCGTGAATGTATTGCATTTTAAAATTCTTACATACCTACAAAAAAAAAAAAATAAGTATTTCATATGCAATGGCGAGCTCTGGGCGCCAATATAACTATTTGGGAGAATAAAATTTCACATAAACCCATTTCAATAGATTTAAAATTCACAACTACATCCAACTCATCACATCGATAACTATCGATTCAGGGGAGGAGTCCATGTTATAAAACAAACCTTCTCTGCGGAAGAGAAGCAAGGCATCAATGTCGCCAATTTCAGAGATATTTATAAAAAAAAATATATCATTCAAGTAGATGTTCTATTGTATTATCAAATGTTTTATGGCATGTTTTATTTTAATACGTATACATATTTAAATTTTGATCTCTCCTTGGCACCACATTTTTCATAACATGCTTGGTCGCGGAAACCTTGCGTACGAAGGGTCGCACTTCGCACTAATCTTACAAGACGACCTTTTTCTGGTGCAATAAAAATTTAAATAAGCCTCTAGATTTCGGAAACCGCGAGACATCATTTGGAACAATTGATACCTCACATTTGACCAGGTCCCAGCACCATATCTTACCACTAACACACGCTTGGTCGCGGAGACCTTGCGTTCGAAGGGTCGTGTCAGTCTTTACTGAACGACTTCCTTCTGGTGCAGTACCAAGTTAAGTTTCTTGGCTGCGGAAGCCATGAGACACTTGGAACATACTCATGTCCAATATATTTGACCAATACTTGTTTTGGACCTGGTCCCCGCACCATATCTTACTACTAACACACGCTTGGTCGCGGAGACCTTGCGTTCGAAGGGTCGTGTCCGTCTTTACTGAACGACTTCCTTCTGGTGCAGCGTTCCAAGTTACGTCTCTAGGTTGCGGAAGCCGCGAGACACTGGAAATGCCTCAAAACTATGATCGAGAAAGCAGGTAGCTATGTATATTCACATTATGTATCTGGAAGGTTATTGACAGAAAATAGGAGCAGCTCAACTACGGCGCACATATATCTACATATAACAGCGTTTATAGAAAAGTACATGAATCTACCTACATCTGACGCAAAAGTTAGATTTGATTTGCTTAAATTGGAATTGAAGGGTGGCTTAAATTTTACTGTTTCTGGTACCATACGGCAGACTTTAATATCCGCCATCTCAGATTTAACCAGTAACAGCTTCGTCCAGTATGACTTGTACTTACTGCGATGGTGTGGTGGCGCGGAGCCACTTCTCATTATGTTTCAATACACAAAGCACCATGAGCAATACTAACTACGAATAATTACTTAACGACTAATACTCTATCACAACAACGAAGGAATCTATGACCACGAATCGTTTGCATTCTTCTGACATTCCCTGATGATGTTTATACTCCTAAAACACATGATAATTTAAAAACGCGTCCTACGCAATTGTGTTTTCAATTCCAATGAGCGATAATGTTGATTAATATTTAGTTTGTGAAAGAGAGCTTGCCGTATAGTCTCTATTCTGAAGAGAGAAACCGTATGCTCTTCGATTTTATGAAATCTGATAAGTAATAATAAGGTTAAATATTAATGGAAAAAGATTTAAGATTTTTATCATTTCGACATAACACCAAAACCAAATTGAAAGTAGATACGGTTAACAGTAACATGAAATAATTGTAGCAGAACCGTTATGTAAACGGTATCTTAACTTTAAGCTTGAGTATGAGATTTAAAACAGCGACTAAGAACCACCATATTTTATAAATAAACGGATTCAAAAGATCCATTTGCAACAAATAATTGCAAAATGTCGTCAACAAAGCCTATAAATGCTTTCGACAAGCTCTGATGAACCCAAATTCCAGTATTCTTTCCTGGTTATTATTAGCACATTCGAACTGTACAACAAGGACGTACAAGGTAGTGGCTCTCGACTAGCCAACAAAAAAATTATATTTATACGAAACCAGCCCCGCCTTCTGACTCGTTCCCATCACTGGGAGTCGGCCAAAGCCACGGTCCACCGGGCTGGTGCGGCCTGGTGGATAATGCGTGACCTAGAAAGATTCTAGGTAAATGTCGCTGTAGAGTGTCATTACATTGAAATCTTCATGAGTATTGATAAAACCCTAGATTTTTGGGAAAATGAGGGTAGATTTGAGTGAGTGAGTTGAAACTCACAGAAAAAATAGTTTATAAAATAACGCTAGGTCAGTGTGAATCATTGCCAACCCTTACTGTCACTCGGCACCGGACGAAACGATGGTCGAGCGAGGACTTATATGCGTTAAATATGTTGTAATATATCTTAAGTCTGATCAAAATAATTATAATTTGATATTAAAATTCAAGAACTGTTGACAGCTAAAACACGGATAAGTCTAGTTTAAAATAACAGCTTATCACTTAAAACAGAATTAGTACACGTAGTATGTACTTATATTATGTCGCCTATTTGCAGACAACACACTAAAATGGAACTTCATATTTATGTACATTTTAAAATTTTGCGAAAGCGATAATCTTCTGAATTCTACAGCTACCTGAAGTCTTAGAGAGTTACTTTATGTAGATTGGTTGTTTTCCAATTCCTCCAAAAACAGTATGTAAAACATATATGTTTGGAACAGTTCTTTAAATAATAACCCCTTTTTAAATATTATAGACCGAAATATACATAGGTATTATTGCTATATAGCAGTATGAACATGGAAAATGAGAATAATTTGTGTCTTATCACATTTTTCTAGTTCCTATCTGAGAAAAACAGAATAGCTTTCGAGTCAAATCAAATAAATTTTATCTATAGCAGTTGCTTAACATCTTGTTATTAAAAAATTGGATATGTCCAGTCCAGTGAGACAGTGCCATGAACGTACAACTAGGAGATGTAGACCAGATATAGCAGTAGCCTTTGGATGATCAAATACCCAATCGATTGATGACATTATTAAGCAAAACATGGAAATATCTTAACACATTAAGCATGTTAGGTTAATTTACTGCGAAATTAACATAAATGGTTAATCATGTTCTTCAAAGTTTACATCACACACAAATTAGCTTTGTTAATTTAGCTAATTACAAAATGTTATTGAACACTTTATTTTAATAAGTATTCAAATGTTTCAGTCATCATAGCGTTGTTCTTTTTGGACATACTTACACCAGCAGATAACAAACACGTCTTCATATAATGCTGTATGTTTTCCTGAGGCACATCAATATAACGGTTTTACATAAAAATAAAACCGATATTATGTGCCGAGAACGGAAAACATACAGCATTCTAGAAAGGGCTTTCTGGTGAAGACTATGAATCCCAAAGATCGCACCGCGCCGGGTGCCCTTGCTGGTGGCGCGCTTGCGGCGCCCTCTGGTGGCGTCAAGATGAAGCTAATTGTCTATGGTATATACGTCGACCACAGATTATTAAGATAAGTATACATACTGCTTCTTCATATAATGCTGTATGTTTTCCGTTCTCGGCACATAATATCGGTTTTATTTTTATGTAAAACCGTTATATTATTTTATTCACTAACATGAAAACTAGACAGAATAGCATACGCGAATTGGAACAAAAACTAAAAGAAACTATACTCGATTTGCAAAAATCTAAGAGTGATAACAAAACCCTATTACAAGAGAGAGATGAAGGCGAGGTTGAGATAAAAAATATTTTGGATAAAAACACTCGCTTGAAAACCGACATGAGAAATCTTGAAGAGATGAATAATCAATTACAAGAGGAAAAAGAAGGTTTACTTGATATAATTAATGTGAACACCAATAGAAATATTGAGTTAGAAGAAGCGTATATTAAAATAAAAAAATTACAAAGTGAACTATGTCAAGCAAACGTTTTGCTCAAAAGTTTAGAATTATATAAAAGTGAAAAAGATTCAGAAAATATCTTAGGCTTGTACAATCAATTAATAGAAGACAATAATAAACCTAAAATATTGGAAACCATTGACCTGACAGTGGAAAATGATAGCTTGGTCCTGAAAAATAATGATGTGCAATTAATTAAAGGAAGAAATACACTTAAAAAATACTTAAAAATAAAAAGAACGATAATAAAATGTAAGAAACACATAAAATATAATAACAGATCTAATGTTGAACTCATTAAAGACAAGCTAAAATTAAAAGAAATGATCAGAAATGACAGAATGAACATAATGACTATTCAGCAAGAGTACGATGAAAATGCTATCACGATTAACAGATTGGAACACCAACTCAGAGATTTAAACAACAAATATAGCATTGCACAACGAGAAATCCAACAACTGATAGCTGCAATGAATAGCCTATTGGACCCAAGTCCCTCCAAGCAACGGAATTCGATGTCTGCTATAGACCTATTGTCGGACACAGCGATGACGACTCTCGCAAAAGACTTGTCTTTTATGACAAGTTCCGATCGTGTTACATCATTATCACTACTAAGTAACAACAGGAAGTCGAACATAAATACATCAACAGAGACGACTACCACTGCTGGCGTGATTCAAGATGCTCCTCAAAAAACGGAACAAGATGTTAGCGGAATAGTTAGGACGACTATGCGCACTGATACGCTTCAAAATGTTAAAAAACTAGACATTAGTAAATCAAAAATCCCTGAAAAGTTTGATAGTATTGAACTATTTTGTGATGAAATTGGTATAGGAATGGGTCACATCTTCAGAAATGAAAGTAATGAGTTTGACGTTACTAACACATGCATCCCTAACACTTCGTTTAGACAATTAATAAATAAAGTAGTGCTCAGTAAATTTACAAAAAAATCAAACATTGTGATAATGATGGGCAATACATGGGGAGTAAATAAAGTATACTTTTAAATTGTATAGAATCGTTAATACAATTTCAAAGTGAAGAGACAGTTAGTAAAATTATACTGTGTACATTTCCGTATTCCTCATCCTTGACTGAAAAACAAAACCAGAGAATACATTCATTAAATATGATTTTGCACAATCTCGTCTCTAACAGAGATCGAGATTTCTTGTTATTTGATATAAACAAGTTTATACATAATTTTAGTCTGACTAAAGAGAAGCAGTTTTTACCTAGACATTTAAAAATTAAATTAGCTAAACTAATTTCTTTTGTTTTGTTAAATCATCGAAACACTGATGTCAAAACATTAACGAATGTTGTAATAGTCGATGACAATGCTTTAAACTGACTTGTATGACAACAGGGAGACCTTATCATGTTTTAACAAAAAATCAAAATGCTCAAAGTCTCCCTTGCAGCAAAAAAATTAGTGATAAGGAATTTGGAACAAACTCTTTGAAAATATTGTATCAGAATATAAATCGTTTGTTATGTAAAATTGAGGAGATTGAGTTATACCTGGTATGCTCAAATCGTCCTGATATAATTTGTTTTACTGAGACGTGGCTAAAGGAAACTGAAATGAACTTTAATCTGAATAATTATGCTATTGGTAGTATTTTTTGTAGGGAAACGGCTGTGGGAGGAGGATGTTTAATTTTTGTAGGCAATAACGTCAAATTTAAAAGACGTAAAGATATTGAAAAATGTACAATTGAACGTCATTGTGAACTAGCATGTGTAGAGTTGGACACTTATATTATTTTATGTGTATAAGCCTCCCAGTGCCAACATTGAGACCTTCTTAACTGCCTTAGAAGAAGCTTTGTGTAAAATTTCTAAAAAAGTAAACATATAGTGATGTGCGGCGATTTCAATACTGATTTGCTAACTGAATCCCGCTCAAAAACAATGTACTACTATTATGTCAATCATTCAACATGGTAGAAGTGTTCACAGAACCAACAAGGATTGCATCTACTAAAAAAGGAAGGTCTGCAACTTGTATAGACAATGTTTTCGTTAATTGCGAGTATCTTCACTTCGAAATCCTAGACCGACTTCGGTCAGACCATAGAGGACTAAGTGTTACTTTTCCAATAGATGCAAAAAAGGTAGCAGAAAAGAAAGTTGTTAGGCCTATAACACAGGTTCGAATTGAAACATTGAACACTGAGATAGAAAACTTTTTCACTATTTTGATTATGACATGACAATTGATAATCTTGACACTAATTATAATTTATTTTTGATATGTTAAATACTCAATTCAATAATATTTTTCAGACAAAACAAATAAATATTAACTCTAAGCCAAAATTTGCCGAATGGGCTACTCCAGGTCTATTTATAAGTCGAAATAATTTATATAATTTGTACGAGCTAAAGACGTATTGCACTGATGACGCAACAAAAGTCATATCAGAAAGTATTCAAGCATTTTCAGAAGGACATGTATTCAAGCCAAGGCAATTTACGTTCGGGATCAAATAAAAACTCCAACAACGTCATAAAAAGTACATGGAACGTAATTAATAAAGAGACTGGAAAGTCTAAAGGGACAGATAAAGTTAGCAAACTAAAATTGATGACAAAATTATTACAAACAAACGTGAAATAGCAAATGCATTCGAACTTTATTTTGCTGGAATTCCTTTAGAGACAACCAAACATCTGTTGTCTTCTCCTTCTCTTGCTGACGCAATGTTGAAAGATAATGTAAATAATCCTCTTCTTCATTCGCGTTTCATCATGTTACTGCCACAACAATACTAAAAACTTTTAAAGAAATCAAAGTAAAAATAGTGAGGATTTATGGGGCATGTCAGTGAAAGTATTAGAGGGTATAGTGGTGAAAATTGCACCTTATCTTGCTGAATTATTTAACGCTAGCATTAGTAATGGTATGTTTCCAAACTTGATGAAGCATAGTAAAGTCGTGCCTTTATTTAAATCCGGCGACAAAGATGAACCTGGAAATTATAGACCTGTCTCAGTGTTACCCTGCATCAGTAAAATATTTGAGAAATTATTACTAAGCCAGCTCATTTCTTACTTTAACGTCAACAACTTGCTACATGACCATCAATTTGGTTTTATTAAAGGACGCTCAACCACTGATGCGGGTGTTAAGCTCACCAAATATATAACGAGTGCATGGGAAGATCGGCACGACGTTATTGGTGTATTTTATGATTTATCTAAGGCATTTGATTGCGTTCATCACGACATACTTTTAAAGAAATTAGAATTCTATGGGATTTCAAAACTAGCTTTGGACCTTATCACGTCATATCTTAAAGACCGGGTGCAGATTGTTGAAGTTGACGGAAATAAATCAAAGGATCTCCCATGAAAATGGGTGTACCGCAAGGTTCAATCCTTGGACCGTTTCTGTTTTTAGTTTACGTAAATGATTTGCCCTTCATGTTAAAAGACAAGCAAACACAGAAATAATTATGTTTGCCGATGACACGTCTCTGCTGTTTAAAGTTAAGCGAGGAATAGATGATTGCAATGAAATTAACAGAATATTGGACATTGCTTGCAGATGGTTTGACGCAAATAATTTGGCACTGAATCCAAACAAAACAAAATGCATAAAATTTACATTATCTAATGTACCAAGCCCTAAACTTAATATAAATTTAATTAATAAGACTTTAGAACCAGTGCAGTCTACAGTTTTTTTGGGTGTTACTATAGATGCGAAACTCCAATGGAGTCCACATATTGAACAGCTTGCAAATAAACTAAGCTCAGCTGCCCATGCCATTCGACAGATTAGGAAAATCTCGGATGTCACCACCGCTAGATTGGTTTATTATGGGTATTTTCATAGCATCATGTCCTATGGAATTCTATTATGGGGGTCGGCAGCGGACAGAAATTCAGTTTTCATATTGCAAAAACGAGCAATCCGCGCAATGTACAAATTACCCGCTAGAGAATCTTTGAGGAAGGTTTTTAAAAATATAAATATTTTAACAGCCCCTTCCCTGTATATTTATGAATGCATAATGTATGCCAGAAAGAATAAGAAAAGCATTGGTAAAGTATCAGATAAAAACCCTAAGGCACACTACAAAGACAAATTGGTAATTCCGAAGTGTAGACTACAAATAAACTATTTTTAACAAAAAATTAAACCGACTTCAACACCACAAATAGGCACTCAAAAGCGAAAAATAATTTAATATAGGTAATTAATATAACCGCTACTCACTCATCCATATAAAGCCGGTGCCAGTCTAGTTAAAAAGCTAGTAGATAGATACTATGTACGAGGTAGTAAGTAGGCATAGGTATATCTATCTATACTTATTAGAGTTGGCTGGCACCGACTTCATATAGATGAGTGAGTAGCGGTTATATTAATTACCTATATTAAATTATTTTTCGCTTTTGAGTGCCTATTTGTGGTGTTGAAGTCGGTTTAATTTTTTGTTAAAAATAGTTTATTTTACCCTTTTTAGTGCTAAACAAGTTTTCATTAATGCATTTACACGATTTCGTATTGACAGGGTCGAATTTCATAACATTGTGAAATCTACAAATATGTCACCCAGACCAATTAATCTTAAAATGAAAAAACCGCATCGCAACCGGCCCATCCGTTTGAGCTCTTCAGTCACTACGGTGCCACAGACAGACAGATATTTTTTTGGTCGGGGGTTAAAAAGTATAGCCTTGCTTTCGATTATATTGTCCAAACGAGGTGGAGGTGTTCAATATGCAGCTCGAGATATAGATGATTCTAACTCGAAGGTCGATAGCGCGTGTTATTTTACTAGTGGCGCCATCTAGTTTGCTAGGGCTGTACTAATGGTTGGTAATCAAAAAAGATGTAATCAAGTTTGTTGTATGCCAGCCCTCCTTAAATATTTATTTTGTTTTATTCTTAGTATTTGTTGTTACAGCGGCAATAGAAATATATAATCTGTGAAAATTTCCACTGTCTACCTATTACCGTAACGGCGATACCTACAGACGGATGACGCAATCACTATGTCGTCGAGGTAAATTTTAGTTGTTTTTGTTCATATTTCGAAAACTACTATACCGATTTCGATAAAATTTATATGGGACCACCTCTGAACTATGATCTACCAAACAAAACAAGAACCATCGAAATTGATTGACAATTGGCGGCGCTATCGAGTAACATACATACAAAAAAAAAAAAAAAAAAAAAAACATACAACCGAATAGAGAACCTCCTCCTTTTTGGAAGTCGGTTAAAAACATGTAATTCTTTTATAGGAAACAGTGTTCGCTTCTATAATGTCATACCAGATCAGTTGGCAAAAATATTTCTTCAAAATATTGGTTCAAAAATATTGTAAAGACCTATTTAATGGATAAAGCCTATTATAATGTTGATGATTTCATTAAGGACAAAAATGTATGGCAAAAAAGTGTATCACAAATGTAACTACCAATTAATTAAGAGTATTTTAACATCGTAATTTAAAATTTTAGATTTAATTTTTTATTTATTTTTTGCTTTTTATAAAGCTTTTGACAAAGGATTTAGCTAATTAAAATAGTTGAATCCGTTGGACAAGGCCTCTTTACAGCCGCTTACTGTTAAATATTGTCACTTGTTTATGTATTTAAACTCTTTTATTATTTTGTAATTGACGTTACCAAGTTTTCTTTGTAAAATAATGGTTCGAAGAAATAAATTGAATTGAATTGAAGTTCATAATCTAACGGTCTTAGATTTTAACCTAACGTAGGTTTTTTTTTTTTTTACTTTAATAGGTTTACACTTTGACCGCCATCTCGCCTGATGTTAAGCGACGATGCGGTCTACGATGGAGCGTGTTTACCTAGAAGAAACCGATTCACTCTCGATTTGAAGACACCAAGATTATAACTGTCGGGAAAAACCCACTCAGGCAACTCATTCCACAGCCTAGACGTTCTTATCACAAACGTAGAGTCAAACCTCTTTGTCCGTGTCTTTGGAATATCCACCATGAAACGGTGCCGCTTCTTCGAGTTACGAGAAGTACGATAGTAAAAAGGGCAAGGTGGTATAAGATCATGCAGATTAGTTGCACACTCTCCGAAGTGTATCCGATAAAAAACCGATAAGCTAGCAATTTTGCGGCGATGTTCAAGACTTTGAAGTCTTTTACGCACTAACCTACCTAACGTATTGTAACGGATTGTAACCTAACGTAGGATTGTAACCTAACGTAGGATTGTAACATAACGTAGGACTGTAACCTAACGTAGGATTGTAACCTAACGTAGGATTGTAACCTAACGTAGGATTGTAACCTAACGTAGGATTGTAACCTCACGTGTTTTTAACCCCCGACCAAAAAAAGGGGTGTTATAAGTTTGACGTCGATGTCTGTCTGTGGCACCGTAGAGCTCAAACGGATGGGCCGATTTCGATGCGGTTTTTTTTGATTTGAAGGTTAATATCCGTGAAAATATTCTTAGCTATGTTTGGTTAATATCGATCCAAGATGGCCGCCACCATAAAATGGCGATTTACATTATTTTTTTCACTACTACCTCAATATGAGTATCATGAAAGGGATTGACTAGTAGAATGTTGTACAGATAACAAATCTGAGGTAGTCGGGGGTTAAAAATTTTAAATTTTGTTATTTGTTGTAGAAGATTATCTACTACCAGTCTGAACAGTTGCTCATGTTACACCAAACACAGGTTCGCTCTTGTATGGAGTACTGTACGCACCTTTGGATCTGTAAAGTATCAGCTGGAGACTCTGCAATAGGGGTGTTAACACTAATCACAAATTAATGTTTAATGTTGATTTTATGATAGTTTGTATTATTAGAATATCGAAAAACACATTTTTATGATTTAATATTACGTAATAAATTTGTTATAAGTGATTTTAAATGCTATATTTTTAATCTGTTGTCACGTGACTGGAAACACCAATATGAATGATTACGTCACTTGTCGCAAACTGACTAAACTGTTTACTTTTCTGCATTTTATTATAGTTTGCGATCTTAGCGACGACGATTTTGATTGTTTGTATTCAATTAATTATAAAAAAACACATAAACTGGACATACAGTCATGAATCGCAACCAATGTTTGCGACTAGTGACGTCATGTCAGTCGTTAGTGTTTTAGCGGCAAAATTCAAAATTAGTCTAATATTGCATATTCACTCATCGAAAATACAAATATTTTGAAATAAAATGTTATTTATTACGGTAAACATGCGTCAATCTTCAAAATAAAAGCAGTTCCGAAAAGTTGTTAACATCCCTATTAGATCGAGAGACGTGCCAAAGCGCTCATAGGCAATGATTCCCTTGTGGGATAGACTTTAAAGTCTTGAACATCACCGCAAAATTGTTAGCTTATCGGGGCTTAATCGGATACACTTCGGAGAGTGTGCAACTGATCTGCATGGTATAATTCCATCTAACCCTTTTTTCTATCGGATTGCTCATAGTACGATAAAGCGACATCGTTTCATGGTTGACGTCCCAAAGACTCGTCCGAAGAGGTCTGACTCGACATTTGTGTTCAACAGCCTAGACGTTCTTATACGTCTAGGCTGTGAAATACGTTGCCTGAGTGAGTTTTCCCGATGTTTTTTTTAACTTTTATAGGTTTACACTTGACCGCCATCTCGCCTGATGTTAAACGATGATGCGGTCTACGATGGAGCGTGTTTACCTAGAAGAAACCGATTCACTCTCGATTTGAAGACACAAAGATTGTAACTATCGGGAAAAACCCTCTCAGGCAACGTATTCAGCCTAGACGTTATCACAAAAGTAGAGTCAAATCTCTATCAATGGTTACAGTCTTGGTGACTTGAAATCGAGAGTGAATCGGGTTTTTCTCAGTATCAGGCGAGATGGCGGTCAAGTGTCAACCTATAAATTGTAAAAAGACGTCTTCACTTTTAGTCCAAGATCCCAGAGCCGCCAGACGTCACGTATTTTCTGATGAACGAAATGTGGACGATTGAGTAGAGTTAGTACGTACTAAGAACACATGCTTACCCGCTAACTTGCTTAGACGGCCAATTTTGAGATATGGGGTCCGGAATGTACATTACTTTACTTTATTAGAAACTGATTTTCACGTATGTTGTAAGCAATATCTTTAAAAATAAGATCTCAAAACTCCCAGATACTTTCCGTCGGCCGTTTTGCTTAACAGACGCTTTAAAACTCCCAAAATAATGACTTGACTTCACTTAAATTCTCATACTCCATTTGTATATATGTTTATCAGACAACTATTTTAAAGCCTTTTCCGAAAAGACAGACCGATCTAAGGGGCCACTCATCCTCTAAACTCATAATCTCGTACATAAATGTTTTTATGTACTTTCTGAGCCCCATATCTCAAAATTGGCCGTTTAAGTAAGTTAGCGGGTAAGCATGTGCTCCTAGTACGTACTAAATCTACTTAATGGTACACATTTCGTTTATCAGAAAATACGTGACGTCTGGCGGCCCTGGGGTCTTACTCTATTCACAAACTTAAATATTAAAAAGCCTTTTATACTGTAACATCGTCATCACACCAGTCAGTAGGTACAAGTGTACCGATGATTATAACAATGTAGATTTGCATTCCACGAGCACTGGATGTGTAATAATAGATACGTTGCAGGTAGGAAGTACATATACGGGGCACAGGAAGACGCGGCGATATCGACGGCTAGGGTTGGCACTTCTTTGTTTATAAAACATCTGTTGATATAAATGACGGATGCGTGATGCCACCTGCGCGGTTGATGTGAGTCAGTTTTATAGGTCAATTGTTTGTGAATGTGTCGATTAATATTTAATTTACTTTATTTTCATCCTACTTCTACATCTACATTATAAGTATATTTCTGTATTTAACGAATAAACTTCAAAACTGACTTCAACTGCGTGTCACTGTGCTGTTATGTGGCAGGCATGTTGCTTACCATCAGGCACATGTACTGCTCGTCTCGTCACTTTTTATTTAAAAACAAACTACTGAATCGATTTAGAAAAATATTTTGCCGTTAGAAAGCTGCATTATCACTGAGTAACATAGGCTATATATATTACCTAGACATAGGACATCTATTTATACATAGACCAAACATTAAAAAAGGCCTCCTATAATACGCCACTCAGCCCGATCCTCGGTCTTACGTTTCCAACCGCCATCAGCTGTCTTTCGTATATCGTCACTCCATCTAGTCTCTGGGCGTCCTACACTCCGTTTACCAATTCGCGGTCTCCACTCCAGAACCCGTCTAATTCTAACCCCAACGGTTATCGCAGACCCGATAACCGTTGGGGTAGACTTTGCCAGTTCAGTTTGCTTGGGGTTTGCAGTTTGGGGTGCCACTTCAGTTTGCTAATACGCTGAGCTATGTCGGTGACTTTAGTTCTCTGACGAACTAACATAAGATTGACAGACTTATATTTAGAACACTCGATCAAGTCGGATTTGAAAAATGAAAAAGTCAAAATCTTGAAATCTTAATTTTGGAGCAACAACCTACACATAGACAAACACAAACACATAGATCCACATGTATTTCCAATAATAACAGCCCGCTTTTTGTGTCGGGGCTTAATACAAAATAGTATCTATACTAATATTATAAAGCTGAAGAGTTTGTTTGTTTGAACGCTAGGATCTCGGGAAGTAGTGGTCCGAATTGAAAGAATATTTTTTCTATTGGATAGTCCATTTATCGAGGAAGGCTATAAGCTATAGAACATAACGCTACTGTTAATAGAAGCGGAGTATGAATCAAGAACGTAACAAAATCGGGACTACAGTTAGAATACAGTCTGAAAGAACACATAGGCTTTTTATCCTTAAATGAACGGGAACGACAACGGGACGCGTGCAACGCGCCACGGAGCACCACTAGTTTGTAAGATTAGTAAATAAACCGACTTCCAAAAAGGAGGTGGTTATCAATTCGACCGGTACGTTATTTTCATGATACAATGTTGACAACCCTACAAGACGCCCGCATGGAGTAACGCTGCTACGTCACAGCGCAACGTAAACAGTAGCTAAAATTATTATAATGCGCGGTCGATGACAGGACGTACCCGCAGTTATCTCACACGTCCAAATATAGTGCGAGCCACATCCATGCCTTTTATGATCTATGGCCATTGAGCTGTTTTAGGGTTGTAGTACTCCTCTACCGACTAACTAATTCAATGGCTTTGCTATGGCTGTCTCTGTCGTTTTGAGTGAAAAGAATAGAGAGAGATCTGGAATGAACATCTATACATTTAATTTTATTATCTACTAGCGACCCGCCCCGGCTTCGCACGGCTTATACAAAAAAAAAACTTGAGAGTTGTCAAGGGACACCCGGATGGAACGAAGTTCCTTTCGATTAATTAGTGAAGGATTTTTTTTTTATTATTTCCAAAAACTTGTATGCACTCAACAAAAATAATCGTCGCGACACCACACTGTTCAATGCGAAATAGAAATGAAAATATCTGCCTTGCTTTCTATAAGAGAGAGAGAGACAGACAGATAAACATGCGACGCCGCACAGCTTACAAAAGCAAAAAGTGTCGTGACAACTTTTCGTAAGAATTTTTTCCGTCTAGCCCCCTTTCACAACGCGCGATAAGGAACTTCGTTCCAAAATACGATTAAAAATAGTTATTGTAGGTTATCCCTAAGAGATAGACATATATATACCATTGTTGACTTTGTTGTAGACCTTTTTAAGAGGTACAATACTGACTGACTAACTATTACTATTCTAAAACATAAATCAAAACCGACATGTACTGTCTGCACCACTATCGATAAAACTAACGCAACAAACGAAAATGAACTGTATGGCTTTAACTACAAAGCTTAAATTCGTGTAAAAAAATCAACAACACCGAGAGATACACACAGATACGCGTAAATAGAAATGCGACTTGTTGTTATCGATATAGAGTAGGTTTTGCGTTGCTTTCGAGATTCAATGAATATATTCTAACGTAGCTCTTATCTGTATAGATATAAAGTCGTCACTGTTTTGCTAAAAGTTTACTGTACGAGTGTTCTATAGAACGCTTATTTGTAGAGTGATAGAGTCGTTTTTTGAACGTGTTTTGAAACGGGGACAATGCTTTTAGATGCATTGGTCCATTGAGAAGCGCTTTTAAATCTTGGATTTCACAACTATTGGAAATCTTTTGGGATATGTGTTACTGAAGAGAAAATGTTTGTTTGACGTGACAACGTCTTATAAATTGGTTTGCCGGGTGACACTTCAAGAAACTGCGTTACGCTCCGCTCACGTTATGCGCTCACAACGAGAGCGAGTGAGAGGCACGCGTCCTTTCCACTCGGGCATGGTTAGCCCGCCTAAGAGCGAGAGAGACAGACATAAAAAGTGAATGGCACGAGTCCCTTCCGTAAAATTATTTTACCACTCAAAGTCGTTGTCACGTAAAACTTTCGCCCGTATACCGACTTTACAGGCAACCAATTTTTTTTTTAAGTGCAAACTTTTTTTTTGGCGCGCCACAGACAGATTTTTCGTGGACTGTGAATTGAATTCTAGCGCCACGCTCGGGAATGATGAGATATATTCGTGTAAATTCGGTACCATGGCCATTGGCCATCTAGAAATGCGTCAGCATTTCCCATTGATCATCTAGAATGCTGAAGGATTTCTAGCTGGCCATACTCATGGCCAAACCCTCCGGTGCCACCCGCGTAGTTTCCAAAGTGAGCTATCAAATTCTGAGTTATGTTTTCACTTCTGTCGGCAGTTCCTATGACTGCCAATGTTTTTTTGATGGAAGGGGACTAGTAAAAAGCCATGTTAGCCTAGTAGCTGGACCGTTAGATTTCACAATAGTGAGTTCGAATCCGGCCTACACTATCTAGTATTTTTAACCGAGTCCAAAAAAGGGAATACATTGAGAAATGTATGTATGTTACGTGAATCCGCCGCCAATTGTAAATCGACGTGTTTATAGAAATATATATGACCGCTAACCCGCACTTGGCCAGCGTGGTAGGTTGATTGATTCTCTCTTTATAATAGAAGACACCGAGTCCCAGTAGAAACAGACTATTGTTAGAAAACAGGTAATGTTCTGTGTTAGACCACATCATAGCTTTCCATTACGAGTTATGGTCAATCACTGGTCTATTTCGATATAAAAAGCTGCATGTCTCTATTATAACATAACTGCTCAAACTAGTCGGGGAGACCATTATGCTAAACAAGGATTTACTCGAGCGTTTATTAATTTTTAGTACAATTGATTATTTCAAGAATAAATGGATTTTCACCTCTCTTTTTCACCGGCAAGACCTCCTATTAGTAGTAGCAGAGCTAGCATGGTGGATAATGCCCTTGACTTTCGCATTAAGAGTGAAGGCCTCGTCCAGTCGCAGCAGTGGGAATAATTATTAGTGGGCTGCTTATGTTACGATAAAGATAAACTCTGTTTTGAAGTTAATGTAACACTATAAAAAAAAAACATAAGAATCGGCTGGAAGGAAATGAAGAGCAATGAAGAAGTTTTGAAGATGGTAGAGGAGAAAAGAACATTAGTGGAAACAATAGAAATCTGAAGAGGGAAGATGTTGGGACATCTGATACGACACGACAACTTCATTAGAACAATAATGGAAGGTGAATTAGAAGGGAGGAGGAAGAGAGGTAGACCTAGGAGAAGTTACATGAACCAAGTAAAGGAGAAGATAAATGTAGTGTCGTATCAGGACGTCAAGGAGAAGGCGGAGTGTAGAAGTACATGGAAGGAACTCCACCGACTAGAGCGTCGCTCTTAAATTATGAATGAATGAGGAATTGGCGACCGTACAGCCAAATGCGTTTTCTTTCGTGGAACAGGAAATGTAAAAAAGAGATATGTATATAGAAAGACAAAGAGAACAATTAGGAGTAGCTACATATAAACTTATACTCTGACCAATAATATAATAATAATAATAAGGATAATCATCAAGGATAATAAAAGCTCAAGAGTTTGTTTGTTTGTTTGAACGCTAGGATCTCCGGAAGTACTGGTCCGAATTGAAAGATTACTTTTCTATTGGATAGTCCATTTATCGAGGAAGGCTATAGGCTATAGAACATAACGCTACTATCAATAGAAGCGGAGCATGAATCAAGAATGTAACAAAAACGGGGGAAAATATTCCTTTTTGAGAGTTTTCGTAGCGTGCTTTGACTTTGCTTTGTTAGCGTCCGACAGGTAGCGTAGCAGGTAGCTGAAGAGGTTTTTTGACGTGACAACGTCTTATAAATTGGTTTGCCGGGTGACACTTCAAGAAACAGCGTTACGCTCCGCTCACGTTATGCGCTCACAACGAGAGCGAGTGAGAGGCACGCGTCCCTTCCACTCGGGCATGGTTAGCCCGCCTAAGAGCGAGAGAGACAGACATAAAAAGTCAAAGGCACGCGTCCCTTCCGTAAAATTATTTTACCACTCAAAGTCGTTGTCACGTAAAACTTTCGCCCGTATACCGACTTTACAGGCAACCATTTTTTTTGTTTGAAAGCGATATTCGATATTCGATAAGCGATCAGGTACGAGTGAACCGATTTCAGTCATTCTTTTACCGTTGGATATGTACGGGATATGAGTGCTACAAAATGTACCACGGGCGAAGCCGGGGCGGACATCGAGTCATTAATGTTTAAAATGTTATGTAAGCGAATTTCCTTTATACAGATAGCCTGCAAGAGATCGCTCGCATTAATAAGGTTGCCATCTGTGGTGCTAATTCATAAATGTTATGCTGTAACAGTTCGGTTATGACACAATAAAGAGTTTTCTATCTATCTAAAGTATCCT
Source organism: Ectropis grisescens (assembly GCA_017562165.1). Classification (NCBI taxonomy): domain Eukaryota; kingdom Metazoa; phylum Arthropoda; class Insecta; order Lepidoptera; family Geometridae; genus Ectropis; species Ectropis grisescens. The sequence continues at coordinate 2,427,445 of CM029796.1, forward strand.
TTTTTCCTTCCTTCCTTTCCTTTATTCCTCTCTTATATTAATCTGCCGCGTTTGAGTAAATCTCGAAATACTCTATCAGGGCTCCCTCACTATCTGCTACACATAAGTGCGACGCGTGTGAGATGTCACATGATGATTAATGGTGTCAATGACAACCGACATATCATTACAGCTGCAAGTTCAACAGCTATCAGCGTGGCCGAGCTGATAGCTGCGGAAATAAATCACTTTGTGTATAACCTCATTTTTCTTCTGCTTCTCAATTCGGTTGTGTGTTTTTAGAATTCCGTACCTCGAAAGGAAAAAACGGAACCCCGGAATAAGTCACTTTTTTTAACTTTTATAGATTCACACTTGACCGCCATCTCGCCTGATGTTAAACGACGATGCAGTCTACGATCGAACGTATTCACCTAGATGTAACCGATTCACTCTCGATTTGAAGACAGAAAGGTTGTAACCATCGGGAAAAAACCCACTCAGGCAACGATACGATACCAACAAAAACTATTTTTTTTATATATAGCATAGAGTGACGAGACGAGCAGGGCATGTGCCTGATGGTAAGCAACATGCCTGCCACATAACAGCACAGTGACACGCAGCATGAAAAGTCCAAATCATTACCTAGCACTGCACTGCGCTCGTCGCCCAGAGATCTAAGATGTTATATCTCTAATCCCTGTAATTTATCTGGAAACATTGCACTTCAAACCGGAACACAGTAATGTTAGCACATTACTGCTTGATTATTTTCATTTATCTGGACGACGTAGTCACAGGTTATGAAACTTTGTCGTATTACTGAATTTAATTTTTAAATTGAAGACGTTTCTTGTTCTTTCGAAGAAAATTCGATTTCATTGAAGTTAATACATAGTTCTTTTGAGTAGGGCAACATATTGCGGCGTCGACATCTATCTATACTAATCTATACTAATATTATAAAGCTGAAGAGTTTGTTTGTTTGTTTGTTTGTTTGTTTGCTTGAACGCTAGGATCTCGGAAAGTACTGGTCCGAATTGAAAGATTATTTTTCTATTGGATAGTCCATTTATCGAGGAAGGCTTTAGGCTATAGAAAATAACTCTACTATTAATTGAAGCGGAGCATGAAACAAGAATGTAACAAAATCGGGAAAAAATATTCCCCTTTTGAGAGTTTTCGTACGTTTCGTGCTTTGACATGACACATGACAGCATGTGTCAAAGATTGCGTCATTGAATTTCAGTAATCTGTGCCTCGAATATAAACCTTTGCAATTTTTTTTTTCTAAATCTGAGTTGGTACGACCAATTTCCGACAGGTGGCGTAGCAGGTTGCTGAAGAGGTTTTTTGTTTGAAATCGATATTCTCAGGTATGAGTGAACCGATTTCAGTCATTTTTTCACCGTTGGATATGTACGGGATCCCGATGAGTTCTATACTAATATTATAAAGCTGAAGAGTTTGTTTGTTTGTTTATTTGTTTGTTTGTTTGCTTGAACGCTAGGATCTCGGGAAGTACTGGGCCGAATTGAAAGATTCTTTTTCTATTGGATAGTCCATTTATCGAGGATGGCTTTAGGCTATAGAAAATAACTCTACTATTAATTGAAGCGGAGCATGAAACAAGAATGTAACAAAATCGGGAAAAAATATTCCCCTTTTGAGAGTTTTCGCACGTTTCGTGCTTTGACATGATTCTCAGGAATGAGTGAACCGATTTCAGTCATTCTTTCACCGTTGGATATGTACGGGATCCCGATGAGTGCTATATAATATACCACGGGCGAAGCCGGGGCGGGCATCTAGTACTTATAATAAAACTGTAACGGGTCGAATTCTGTACATTGAAGATAATTTGAAAAAAATTTTTTGGAGCACTCCATAGTCGATACTGATGGCGAATCTGCATTTTTTTTCTTTCATGTCTGTCTGTCTGTCTGTCTGTCTGTCTTTCTGTATAGGGATCACGCATCACGCCGAAACTACTGATTCAATTCAGCTGAAACTTGGCATGATTTTAGTTTAAACTAAGGAAATTGCTGTAGGCTACTTTTGATCCCCAAATTCTGATCGGTTTTCTTGCGGGAGGGGTGAAAAAGTCAGAATGTGTATTTGGTTGTAACTCATGTTTGCGTTGTTTAATTTCATTAATTCTTTTTTGTTAGAAAGAACACATTTTTTATATTGTCCCATCAAAATTTTAACATTATCGGTTTGGTGGTTCGGAAATTACACAAACATTAAATAATAACGACACGCACGGCGCGTTCGGTACATACTAACTTCTAAATATTCTGTGTATCACAGACGATCCACAGAATATCTAGATTCTAGATTCAAGAAGTGCTCACGTGATCGCGTCGCGTCGTCTTGAATGACAAAATAATTGTCAAAAATATATTTTTGTGTGGAAAAAGGAGGAGGATGAGAACATCCTCCTTCATACAAGGAGGATGTTCTCAATCGGGTTGCATGTTTTTTTATTTGGTTTTATTTTACACGATAACTCCGCTAATTGTGAGTTGATTTTGATAATTCTTTTTTTGTTTGGTAGAAAATACTTCAGAGGTGATCTTATATATCGAAAACAGGGAGGTAGTTTTTCAAATATCAACAAAAAACAAATATCAGCTTAGATTTATCTGTATTTAGTTAGTCGAACGACAGAATTAAATTACCTGTCATTGAAGTAGATTTTTGTATTTTGGAGAAAACATATCAGTATAATAAGTAGCAGCATAAACAACCCATTACATGTTCCCACTGCTGGACGTCGGGGCCTTCTCCCGCAAGGAGAGAGACAAGGCTATAATCCACCACGCTGGCCCAGTGTCGGTTGGTGGATGACATATGACTTAGAACTTAGATTCTAGGTACATTTCGGTTTCCTCACGATATTTTCCTTCACCGTTTAATTACCGGCATTACGAACATGACTCAGTAAAGATAGTGGTGCGTGTGGTTTTGAACCCTGGGTCTCCGGATCGACAGTCGGCGTTCTCCCGACTAAGTCAGCTGTAGCTTGCTAGACCAGCCGTAACTTAAAGTATTATTTCAGTCCAAATACTGTTTAAAATTTAAAGGTAGTGTTCAACAAGCTTCGGTAACCGAAGCAGACCGTTGTTAGGGTTCCGTACCTGACTTCGCTGTCCGTCCATCCTTCCGTCTGTCACCAGACTGTATCTCAAGAACGGTGATAGCTAGACAGTTGAAATTTTCACAGACGATGTATTTCTATTGCCGCTTTAACAAAAAATACTAAAACTAAAATAAATATTTAAGAGGGGCTTATTTCCATACAACAAACTTGACTTTTTTACCGTTTCTTGCTCGATACTAATAACGTACCTGTCACAGGTTTACGCTTTCACTATTCACATAATGTTAAGTTTTATGTTCTCTTTAAATGTAATTAATTAAAATAAAATAAATTTTTAAGGGGGGCTCCCATACAATAAAATCATTTTATATGCTAATGTTTCAGAACCCTTCGCGCGCGAGTTCCACTGGCATTTGACCGGTTTTATTTTTTCAAAAATTTTGTAATATCCTATCCTTTCCTAATCTTCTAATATATAAAATTCTCGTGTCACAGTTTTCGTTGCCATACTCCTCCGAAACGGCTTGACTGATTTTGATGAAATTTTTTGTGCTTATCCGGTATCTATGAGAATCGGCCAACATCTATTTTTCATCCCCCTAAATGCTAGGGGTAGTCCACCCCTAAATATATTTTTTTATTTTTTAGACAAAAATTTTAATTTCTATTTTTTTATGATACAACATACAAAAATACATACAATCCTCAATTTTCACTCTTCTACGATCAACCCCTATTTTTTAATAGCCATTTTAGTAATTTAATCTTTTTTCCTCTCTGGTCGAAAACTCCCCGCCGCTGGTCCCGCCAAATGTCTACAGGTGTCACTTCTGACCCAGTAAACAGCACGATAATTTGGGGATCAAAAGTAGTCTATAGCATATATATAGTTTGAACACGCGAATCTCGGGAACTACTGGACCGATTTAAAAAAATCGTTCACCGTTCTTTCATATGTTCGTAATCCTTGAACGCTGTAGTTTATATATATGTACCACGGGCGAAGCCGGGGCGGGCCGCTAGTATTATATAAATATGTCAATATTTAAATTTTTGCTGCTCAATTACGTTGGAATGGCTGAATGTATCGAGTTAAAATTTGAAACATATTCTTGGCTTAGCTTAAGTAACACATAGGGACATATAGATAAGTAACTATACATAGGCAATGTTTGGCCTATGTGTTCTTCCAGACTATAATCTAATGGTATTTCAAATTTCAGCCCGATCACTTGATACGTTCCGCCATGATTAAGTAACAAACATCCAAACATTGACATTCATAATATTTACAGTTACAGGACAACGTTGGAACGGCTGAACATATTGAAACGGCTGAAAATTGAAACAGATAACTTATAGTCTGAAATACCACATAATTATATGTACTATCTATCAACCTGAAAAGAAGCATGGGCCCTAAGGAAACAAATATTAACTATCACGTCAAAACGGCACAACGAATTGGGTTGGCATACGAAACACAGATAGTTTAGAGTCTAAAATTTCACATGGGGTCTAAGTCTATATTTTCGTTTAACTCCATATTAATCTATAATAAGTATATATTTTCGTAAGGAACTTGATGTGATGGTAAGGTAAGAGCCAAAATGAAAATATATGCACCCGTTTTGGCGTAGATAATACAGGTGATATACGTTCACAATCAAAATAACAAGCAACATTATATTCTCATTAGATGGCGCTAATGCCAGTTTAAATCTAAAAGCACTAAAGGCCATTTAAATCAATGTTTTGTTATTGTGGTATGTATTTTTTCTTTCATCACTAGGTGGCGTTACTGGTATTCTAAATTGTACTAATAAGTTTTGCTGCTAAAAGGATTTTGATGCCGAATTTGGATTCTTTCGTTCTTGGATTTTTTTTCTGTGTTACAATTAAATTCATACATTAACATTTCACTAAGACTTGGCTTAGATTTACGGGTTCAACTTGCTTGAGAATCTATCATTAAAACTCAAAATTTTAAACATTTTGATTCCACACAGGCTTCGTTCAAAATTTTACGCGGGCGAAGTCGCGGGTAACAGTTAGAAAACAGCTTGCGGATAAAAAGAGATAAGTAGGTAATCAGATCATGCACATCAGCTTCAGACTTTTCGTAATGTATCCTATAAAAATCCTACAAACTTAACACTTGCGGCTATGTTCGATACTACGAAACCTTAATAAGTATGTTTGATTTTGTTTAAAAAAAGAAAAATAAAGATGATAAAATTAAATATTTTTTTGTGTGGAAATACAAATTCACTCAAACTCAAAGGGTTTTCAATGACTACTTATCCAAATATTTGACGGACGATACTTCCAACTAATGTATACGTCAGTAACATCTGCTTACGCGAACGAAGTAGCGGGTTCAGCTAGTTCTAATATAACGGTGTACCTAGTATGTTATGTTTATGTATGTTGACTGCCCTAGTGGCTTAGTTGGTAGTAGCTCTGCCTGCGAAACCGAGGGTCGTGTGTTCGATCCCCACCCAGTGCAAATATTTGTGTGATGAATTCAAATGTTTGCACTGTGTCTGGGTGTTTCTATGTATAATAAGTATGTATTTAAAACTATATAAGTATTATATTAGCTATATGGCTGCCATCACACAAGCTTTGCTTAGTTTGGGGTCAGATAGTGTTGTGTGTGAATTGTCCACCAATATTTATTTATTTATGTTATTAGTATGAAGTTACGTCTGGTCTAGTCGGGAGAACGGCGCCTGCCGATCCGGAGACCCTGGGTTCAAACCCCACGCGCATTACTGTCTTTTTGAAGTCATGTGCGTAATGCCGCTAACTTAAAACGGGAAAAGAAAACATCGTGAGGTAACCGACATGTACCTAGAATCTTTCGCAGTCATGTGTCATCCACCAAACAGCATTGGGCCAGTGATGGATTATGGCCTTAACTCTCCCGTTGCGAGAGGAGGCCCGAGTCCCAGCAGTGGGAACATCGCTCGTATGTAAGTCAGATTTCAATTACATTGTTCTCACCCCATCGACTAGCAAGGATCTAATTTTGGATCATTGCATCTATAGTATTAATCTTAGGGAATATTTGCTACTGTCGTTTTCATTTATTTATTATTTCTATTACAAATTAAAAGAAAACTTTGACACAGCCCTTTTACAGCTGAATTTATTAATTATGTTCATCATCATCAGCCGCAAGACGTCCACTGCTGAACATAGGCCTCCCCCCTAGATTTCCACAACGAACGGTCCAGCGACCTTTGTGAGGTCATCTGTCCATCTAGTGGGAGGCCGTCCAACACTGCGTCTTCCGGTTCGTGGTCGCCACTCGAGAACCTTTCTTCCCCATCGGTTGTCAGTTCTGCGAGCGATGTGGCCTGCCCATTAAGTGGCAATGCTTGCTTACTCTTTGAGCTATGTCGGCCACTTTCGTTCTTTTGCGAACTCGCTGTGTGACTTTGAGCTTCGTTATGAGGTTAATTATGTTATTGTTGTTATTTTAAATTATTATTAACTATCAATGTAATTACTTACCTACAAATTTGTACCTACTTAGTCTGCTGAGAAATACTCAGGATGTTTAGTTATAAATATTTTGTGGGTGTAACTAGCATTGATAATAAATTTATTCTATTCTATTCTTCTATTCATTTAGTGGGCTGTTGATGTTATGTTTATAAACTCCACAAATTGATACACAATCCTTAATTTGTTTACAGTTTGTAATTCTTTAGAAGTTGATCAAAGGTGTTGGGATTCTTGGAACAGAAGAACGGGGTTACGCGGTAATGAACGGCCTACACGAGGTTTTTCTAGCTAGGATAACAAGTTAGGGTTAGCAAGCTAGCACAGTAGTACTTCCAGCTTCGTTAGACATGACTAGCATTGCGCAACGTTGTTTACATGAAGGTAGAAGTACTGGCTTGATAGCTTGGCAACACTAGCTTGCTATCCTGGCAAGAACATGAACAAAGTTAAAAAATTTGACTAACCCATAAATTAAAACAATAACAATATTAAAAATTTTGACTTACCACCGACTACCTCGGATTTGTTATCTGTACAACATTCTACCAGTCAAGCCCTGAAACCAGTAGTGAAAAAAATGTAATTCGCCATTTTGTGGTGGCGACCATCTTGGATTTGAAATTTGTTATAGTGTATTGTATTTTACTAGTCATGCCCTTTCATTTGATACCCATATTGACGTAGGTTGTGAAGAAATATTTTGTCCGCCATTTTGTGGAGGCGGCCATCTTGAATAGATATTTACCAAACATAGCTAAGAACATCCGCACGGAAATTAACCTTCGAATAAAAAAACCGCATCGAAATCGGCCCATTCGTTTGAGCTCTACGGTGCCACAGGCAGACACACACACACAGACAGACAGATAGACACCGACGTCAAACTTATAACACCCCTTTTTTTGCTCGTGGGTTAAATAGTCCATTCCTATTCATGCTCTGGTAAATACCTCCTAATCGCGGTTAGTTGTGTATTTATAATTCCCTAATACCCGTTTTATAACACCACACATGGTTTTGTAATCTGTTGACCATATTTTAAATAGGGTAAGCCTATTTAATGATGAAAACATGTGCAGAGGATTTCGTAATCAGTTTGTCGCTTATTAGTATGTAGCCAATGAGTTTACATATATTATGTATAGAGTTAGAACAAACGCTTTACACCGAAAGCACGGGTCTGATCGCTCTTGTCTTGTCGCTCTTGTGGAAGTGTCATACTTTTGTCGCGGCACGACTCTGTTGCCATAGATAACATACACCTCATCTGCTTACGATTGGTACATAGGAACCGTGCGGAAAAACCTGGTCTATTTACTTATTCTTTATCTAACTTACCACTCTGTCAGAGACCCACTACACCTGTGAACACGTCTACTTACTCTGATCTTTTTTGAGACGATTTTTTTCGTTGAAAATTGAGTTCTTACGGATTTATAAGCTACATATTTATGTTTGGTGAAAATCCATTCAAAATGGCTGTCGCTGCAAAATGGCTAACTGCATTTTTTTACACAGCTCTCTTAATGTGGGTACCAAATGAAAGGACTTGACTTACATAAACTATGACAAACAAATACTCAATGCCCGCCACCAGAAAGTGTCGGCGTTTTTAAAGGGGTTTGGTTACCTTTGTATTGACTAGTGGCGTCCTATTTTTTTAAGCGGCCTAAGATATTTTGTTACTTGCTTGTAACCTTGACCTTACCTTAAAGGTATTTATTTATGCAATCTCATAGGCAATGACACTCTTCTATAAAAAAGACTACAAAGTCTTGATCATCGCCGAAATATTGCCGGCCCATCGGTTTTTTATCGGATACACTTTGGAGAGTGTGCGACTGATTTGCATGATCTGATACCACCTTGCCCTTTTTTCTATCGGAATGCTCGTAGCTCGAAAAAGCGACATCGTTTCATGGTTGATGTTCCAAAGACACGAACGAAGAGATTAGACGCTAGTTTTGTGATAAGAACGTCTAGGCTGTGGAATACGTTGCCTGAGTGGGTTTTCACCAATGCTTACAATCTTTGTGTCTTCAAATCGAGAGTGAATCCGTTTCTTCTAGGTACACACGCTCCATCGTAGACCGCATCGTCGCTTAACATCAGGCGAGATGGCGGTCAAGTGTAAACCTATAAAAGTTTTAAAAAATCCGATTTGCCGTAAGTGATATCAGAGCTGTGGTATAAACTTTATAACCTTTAAACTTTGACAAACTTTTCTATGAAGAATGCAAAGCAAAGCCATGAAATAGCTTCGTTTCAATAATAGTTCAGAACAGGGGCCGGGAACACGCGGCCCGCAACCTACCTCCGCGTGGCCCGCGACTGTTTAAATAAGATTTAGAAATGGCTCAAAAAATGTCCTATCTATATATTGACGTGACAACGTCTTATAAATTGGTTTGCCGGGTGACACTTCAAGAAACTGCGTTACGCTCCGCTCACGTTATGCGCTCACAACGAGAGCGAGTGAGAGGCACGCGTCCCTTCCACTCGGGCATGGTTAGCCCGCCTAAGAGCGAGAGAGACAGACATAAAAAGTGAAAGGCACGCGTCCCTTCCGTAAAATTATTTTACCACTCAAAGTCGTTGTCACGTAAAACTTTCGCCCGTATACCGACTTTACAGGCAACCAATTTTTTTTTTAGTATGAAAACTAACGTCTCACGATTCACGTTTGATATAGTCAATCCAGTCCGACTCAAGTTTTAATCGCGTCCGGCGATCTTCTTCAGCTTTGCTTTGCTTTAGCACTGTGTTCAGTGCTAAACGAGTTGCGAACCCGCGCGCGCACTCTCCTTGAAAAAAGATCGCCGGACGCGATCGAAACTTGAGTCGGACTGGACTGACTGTATCAAACGCGAGTTTCCCGTGTATTTGTTTAAAATATCCTATATAATTCACAAATTGCAAATATTTATACAGCTATCTATACAACTAAATGAATGTATCACTACTTAAGTTATCGCAAACGCAGTCTTTTTGAAGAAAGGTAAATAGTGAGTGCGCAGCTCCTTAAAAGCACTAGCACTGTTGGGGTGGAAATGAATTACAAGGTTTCAGAAATGCGGCCCGCTTTTATTTACTTCTTTCACCATGTGGCCCATGGCTCCCGAAAGGTTGGCGACCCCTGGTTTAGAGAAATGTGTCCATAATAAGTTTTGTTCACTTTATGCTGTTCTTTTGATATATCCATATTCTTAACCAAGTTTCGTGGCCGCGCAAATTCCAAACGATACCAAATTTACCCAAACCACTTCAATTAGTAGGACTAGTGCAAGTAGTGTAGTGTAGTGGGAGTAGTGATAGGACTCTTGGCAGAGTCCGCCTGGGGAAGTACCACACATTACTGTGTTCCGGTTTGAAGGGCAATGTTTCCTAAGAAATAACAGGGCTTAGAGATAATCGTCTTAGATATTTGGGTGACGAGCGCAGTGCAGTGCTAGGTAATGATTTGGACTCTTCATGTTCCAATAGCTGCGTGTCACTGTGCTGTTATGTGGCTAGGACGTTGCTTACCATCAGGCACATGTCCTGCTCGTTTCGTCACTATGTACAAAAAATAAAAAAAATAGTTATCCTTGACAGGTAGGTATTCATTACCTATTGATTGGGTATAGATATTGAAATTATCGTTCTGAATGAGGTTTAAATTTGTCAGTCGTGTAGACTAGGTACAGTTACATATTATCAAAAGAAATATATAATTTGTCACACTTATAAGGCAATAGTGCAAGGTCTCTGCCGGGTTGAGACGCGCTGACCTTTCCAGCCGCCCACTGCTCTATATGACGCTGTCTAAAAAGAGTGACTGCGATTTATGTATGTAGCCCAGTCAAATATGATTTTTAGGTTATGCCATTGTAGTGATAGGACTTGCAGAGTCCGCCTGGGGAAGTACCACACTTTTGCCAGCTGTTCTACCGCCAAGCAGTAGTGCGCAAACATTACTGTGTTCCGGGTTGTAGGACAATATTTCCAGAGAAATTACTTGGCTAAGAGATGAAACACCTTATCTCCGGGTGACGAGCGCTGTGTAGTGTTAGTTAATGATTTGGACTCTTCATGTTCCAATAGCTGCGTGTAACTGTGATGTTATGGGCATGTTGTTTATCATCAGGTCTATGTCCGGCTCGTCTTATCACTCTAAAAAAAGTTGCCTTTTTCTTGCAGACTATAATCTACCTGTCTTCCTAATTTCAGTCCGATCCAGTACAGTGATTAAGCAACAAACCTCCAAACATTGACATTTATAATATTACTAGGATCACGGATGAAGCCGGGGCAGACCTATAGTAATGAATTTAACGCGTCCCTTTCGTCTCAGTACATGTTTTGCGTACCCCCCGGCATAAAAGCACGTATTATAAGCGTACACGAGCCTGTATGTGCCTTTGGGAATACCTTCAAACATCTTTTCAGCATCTTTCAAAGGTGGTATCAAAGACAGGGTTTTTGTAGGCCACGTAGATTAATCCACCACATAACGTATACAGGCAACGACACCTATGTTGGAAAAAGACTTCAAAGCCTTGAGTATAGCTGCAAATATTGCTAGCTTATCGATTTATGAAGTACTGATGTTGCACTTGATTGTACATGTCCCGTCAGACATAATGATTATCGGACATTACACATCAAAGACATTTCGAAAATCAGTCATTATTGGAAAAGGTATTTTTAAGATTTGTTCATTACGGTTTTAGTACAATATAACATTCAGTCCAAATAGACCGCAACCATAGATTTTTAAAGGATACATTTCGAAAAGAGTGCAACTGATATGCATGGTTTAATACCACTTTGTCTTTTTTTTGAAACGACATCGTTTCATAGCTGACGCTCTAAAGATTCGAATGAAGAGGTTTGACTTAAGTTTTGTGATAATAACGTCTAGGCTCTGGAAAATTTTGTCTGAGTGAGTTTTCCCTATAGTTACAATCTTGGTGTCTTCCAATCGAGAGTGAATCGGTTTCATCTAGGTAACCACGCTCAATCGTAGACCGCATCGTCGCTTATCATCAGGCGAGTTGGCGGTGAAGTGTAATAAATTGTTTGCCATCACAAAAACAGCTGCACATATTTCGAACCCAAAAAGAATAGGCATGACAACTGATCCTGGAATTACGAGTATATTAAATTATTTGATATAATGGCAGTATTTTAATAGAATAAAATATGTAGGTACTTACCAACTTGAATTTTGATATCTTTTTGTTAATTTACTTTGTGATCATTCAAAGCTGGATGGGCAAGTCCATTTTAAATGTAGAAAATTATTAGAAAATGTATTTACCATTGGATAACGCATTCAATTTAAAGTGACTTTTGTTGAATGAAACCAGTTTCCTAAACGCAATATTGAATGTAGCTAACTTAGAAACTTTACGCGCGACGCATACAAAATACGACAGTGTGACGTCACGTTTCTGTAGTGATTTGTATGAAGCGTTTTTGGGAGAGTCTAAAATTTTCGACATTTTAAAATCGTGATATCACGGGAAGTTTTTGAGATAACAAAGTAATTCTTTAACCTATGTTTCTGTTCTTGAGGAGACTTTTGATGGCACATTAAATCAAAAAATGTGTATGTGTATAAAAATATGTGCTTTCGAAATGTGTTTGCTAAAAAACACCAAACACACACCGAAAGCACAGATTATATCACTCCAGTATCCAGCACGTCGTTCTTTCACTAGGTACGTCAAAAGATGGAGCTGAGCCAAAATCATCCTTATTGTAATCGGATGTCGTAAAATATGCGATAGGACGCGAATTCCAGATGACATATAACTAAAACGCGTCTGTTAACCAGTTTAAGTTGACCTCTAGATTCCCTTATAATACATGAAATTTACGAATAGTTATAAGGCATAATTGAGTTGTTCTCAAAATGTTTTCACTGTTGAGGCTGGGGCCTTCTCTCGCAAGGAGAGAGTCAAGGCCATAATCCACCACACTGGCCTAGTTCGGGTTGGTGGATGACACAAACATGGTCTCTAAAGAGTCTAGGTACAGGTTGGTTTCCTCACGATGTTTTCCTTCACCATTTATAAGTTAGCGGCATAGCCGGGAGCTCACCTCATCTTCAAAAGCTTTTCCGAGCGCTTGGTCGACGCGACGCGTGACCAAAATGCTGCCGTCAATTTGGCCCAACGCATAAGCATAGCCATTCAGCGTGGTAATGCCTCCAGCATGCTGGGTACGCTTCCGATTGGTAGTGGGCTTGAACATCTTTATTATCTGTAGACCTTCATTGGTCTATGGATAACTCAGGTGTTCTTAGTGTACCTTCGTAGTTAGGTATGTAGCGTTGTGTAGTTCTCATTGTATTTTAGTTATGTTAATAAATGCACTGCCCCGCTTTAAAAATAAAAAGTCACCATATCCATATCACGTTAAATACATATCCACGACGGTAAAATATTTTTTGAAATCGGTCCAGTACTCTAATCAAATAAACAGAATTCTTCAGATTAATAATATTAGTGTAAATAAGTATGTGGTGTTGGAGGAGAATGGAGAGAATCAGCTGGAAGGAAATGAAGAAGATGGTAGAGCCATCTTCAAAACTTCTTCATTGCACATTAGAAATGAACAGTAATGGAAATTATAGAAAACAGAAGAGGGAAGATGTTGGGACATCTGATACGACAACTTCATTAGAACAATAATGGAAGGTGAATTAGAAGGCAGGAGGAAGAGAGGTAGACCTTTATTATATTATTATTAGCCTATACTGTCCCAATGCTGGGCAAAGGCCTCCCTACCCTCTCTCCATTTGATTCTATCTTGACTTAATATTTCCCAGTGTTTTGAATAGCCGTCAAGGTCATCCCGCCAGCGTTTCTTTGGCCTGCCGCATCGTCGTTTGCGATCAGGCTTCCACTGAGTAGTGATTTTGGCCCAGTGAGCATCTGACATGCGGCAGACATGTCCAGCCCAGTCCCATTTCAAATTAGCTGTTTTTTGGGTCACATCGGCTATCTGAGTCCTGGAACGCAGTATGGTGAAGTTAAGGTAGCGGTTCGCCCGGAGACTGCGACATGAGACCGCGACGCGAGACCGCGACAGGCACTTGACACTATGGAATTGTATGGGCGCCAGTTCGCGCCGAGACCGTGACAGGAGACCGAGACACGTGTCGCGAGACAAGAGAGTCAAGTGCCTGTTGCGGTCTCCGGTCTCGGTCTCTTGTCGCGGTCTCATGTTATGGTCTCAGCGCGAACTTGTACCTTTACATAAACCAAGTGAAGGAGAAGATAAATGTAGTGTCGTATCAGGAAGTCAAGAAGATGGCAGAGTGTAGAAGAACATGGAAGGTACTCCACCGACAAGAGCGTCGCTCTTAAATTATGAATGAATGAAATAAGTAGGATGTGGATGTTTGAATGTTTGTTGCCCAATTACGTAGGAACGGCTGAATGGATATGGAATAGTACATAGGCTACTTTTCGTCTCGCGAAACTTACGCGAATATACGCGGGACACAAGCAAGTGCTTAAACAAAAATATAGTAGGTCTCAAGTTGTAATGGTGTCACATTGCGTTTTGGTTGTAACTGTTACAGAATACAGACTCAGGTCAAGGACAAACTGATATGTTTTGACGAGGAAGTATATCGACTAGAAATAATACTTTATTGGATAAATTAGGGTTCCGTGTCTCAAATAAACACGAGTTCAAGATCGCACAACTAAAATTCGCCATTCAGAGAGGTAACGCAGAAAGCGTTTTGGGCGCTTTTTGGACCTTAAACGATTCGGGTGGGTTATTCCAGTTAACATAACTGAGGACGTAACATAACAACACCCACCTTCACTGCTCGTATTTAATTGGATAACGGGACACTCACGTATATACGGTCGGTCAATCCGACTCGAGTTTCGGCCGCGTCCGGCGGCCTTTTTCAAGGAGAGTGCACGCGCGCGACGACTGCCCGTTTGGCACTGCCCGTTTTACTACTCGTTTTTCTCTCTCTGCTCAGCCAAATCTGATATGAGCCTGCTAGTGCAGCTTTAGATACTCGTTCTAGTATAGAACTTACTGCACTTCTGGACCAGCCAAGGTCATTCAGCAGATCATAGAGAGACTTTGCTGGTATACCTCTCGCTCCCACTTCTACAGCGTATAAACTAACTACATAGCCGTTTTTTTGTTAATTCGTTTAGAAGGTCAATAAATTGAAATATAAAGAAATAATCATACTACATCAACAAAATGTCAATATCATGCTGCAGCTTCAAATCCAAAATGATGATTTCTTTAAAAATATTTATTTAAATGTCGTATTATACTTATTTTGTTTCATCGGCCGTGTTGCCCCATTAGTTTCCGTTCCCGTAATTTTCCCGCGATAAAACGTAGCCAATTTGTTATTCCAGGCTATATTCTACATATTATGTACACACATACAACTCTTTATATGACGTATATTTTCTTTTGTTACAGGACCAGCCGAAGTATACAACAGAATGTACAAGAGACACATTGAAAAGCGATGACCAAACTCAACTCCGATCAAACATCAACACATACCATCAAAATATGACAAAATCAAATTAAAAAGTCACAAAAAACTAATACTTCAAGTAAAATAATTAAAATCAGCGTTCCTCTAGAGTTAAAAAGTCAATTAGCCAAAAATTAGCGATAAATCCTTAAAAAAAGAAAAATAAAAAAAAACAACCAAAGCTAGTCATAAGAATGTCTAACCAAGTTCCGATTTACAGCCAAGTAGTTCCGAAATCCCAATATCGCGCTAAAAATAGTAAAAACAGACCACAGACAAAAGAGTTCGATCCTTTGAATTTCAATAATGGCGGGAATTTTCCCACTCCGCCGATAGAAAAAGAGGTTAAGGAGAAAGACAGAAAGGAGAGGCGGAAAGATGATTCTAGGAGGCGAGTGAAGAATGAGGCCAGTGAAGGGAAAGTTGAGGCGTATTTGAGGCAGTACCAAGTCAGCATGAGGCAGCATCAACATAGGCATTCTGCTGTCAGGCAAGCTGAGCACAGAGTCAATTTGAGGTGAGTGACAAAAGTATTAGTTCAAAAAATGTGTGCGCTTAAGACCGCGCGGCAGAAATGAAGACTAAAATAAGAAATACTTAACTATTTAATCAAATTATTGAAAATTTGAATATGACTAGTAAGCACAGCAACACGAGAATAACATGCGGCTGAATGACTAGTGTGTCCATGGCCAAGAATAAATTAAAACCAAATTTTTACGCGTTTTGGAAATAGCGTTTGACTAGCAATTTTTTTAGTATTTATTTATTTTAATAGATATTTCACTAAAAATGCATAAATATGTTGTGTTATAGTGTAAGTGCTATGATGAAAATAGGTATCATTTCGTGTGTTTACGTAGTGTCAGTGCTGTGATAAAACAGTAATACGAGTATATTACAACACAAAACTTTTTTGCAATATATGTGAAATGCTAATTTAATATTTCGTGACAAGTTCAATTAATGTGGCAATTACCTAGAAGTTAATGTCGCGACAAAAAGATATAAATATAATAAACACAGGGACACAGGGGCTATATTATGTTTCTCGCTCTGACGTGCTTGTCTACTGTATTTTGTTTCTCGCTCTAGCATCCCGAGTTTACCCGAAAATCTTTTATCATACCCGAGTGTGACGGTAGAATTAAATTCACAGCCCACGAAACATCTGTCTAGGCGCGCCAAAAGAAGTTCACTTCAAAACCAGCAACCCTTATAATAACAGTAGTCTCATAAATTATGGAGGATGATTGATGACTACACACCAAAATGCCATAGTATCAACTCAGAAGTATAAACGTCCGGTATCCAAACATTTGATTATGAGACTATAGACTCGAATTTGAGTTACTGAGTACTTATCTAAGATGTAGGTGTAATGATGTTACTTTTATTCGTCTGTTCGTACAAATATGTTATAACTGTAAATACGCTGCATAATTTTTTTTTAAATCAATTTTAGATCTCTTCCTCTCAACGAAGTGACGTCCTCTCGTGGTCACGACAGGACGCCGACTGACCGACATCGCGGTTTCCCGGGCGAAGAGCGGGAAAGCACGAGGGAGCATCGTCGCGAGAGGGAAAGAGACAGAGAGAGAAATAGAGATCGAGACAGGGATGAGTTTGACGGTACGTAGTGCCATCTCTTGAGTGGAATTTACAATAATAATTACTTTTCCGTTTTCTACACTATAAACCGTTCATTGTTCGATCGTAGTTTCATCAATCTTCCTACATTTTGCAGGCACCCCCTCTAAGCCCTATTGCGTCGCGAGCGCACGAAAAGGACTCTACCCGTCCCGTTCGCAAGTCGTCGTCCGCCCACAGAGTGACTGAGACGACTATATCGACCAACAAGCGGAGATTTTTCTGTAGAGAGTGGGCGTTCCAAAAGATTGCCCATTGCTTGGAGCAGAGACCGGTTAGCAAGACCTGTGGGGCGCTTATCATTGGTAAGTGTCACATTCTTTTACACACATTTATACACTCATTTATCTTGCTTGCATCCACTCAGTCGCGCTCCTTTTCCAGACCTATTCATTCCACACACTCTGGTACACGCTCTCTTTCATACTCACTCTCTTACACCCACTTTTTCATACATACTCACTCGTTCTCTCCCACCCACTCGTTTACACTCACTCACTATCTCACACCGTTTTAGACTTATCCACTCAGTCTCTCGCAGACTCACTCTCGCTCACTCTCTCGCAGACTTACTCACTCTCACTCACTCTCTCGCAGACTTGATCACTCCCACCCACTCTCCCACATCTACTCTTACACTCAATCAGTCTCTCACACCTCTCTCGCAGACTTACACCCACCCACTCTTCCACACTCATTCACTATCACTCACTTTCTCACACCTCCTCTCTCGTATACTTACCTACTCACTCCCACCTCACACACGCACTCATTCACACTCAGTCTCTCTCACCCACTTACTCGCTTACGCTTACAAGAAATTGATACTTTCCAGGTCTGCGTGAATTACCTTTCAACACTCTATCGTATATCATAAGGCGAGTTGAGGGCCAAATGTAAACTCAATAAGTGTATGTGTAATTTCAGGTGATGCAGGCAGCGGCAAGACAGCGCTGTGTCATGAGCTGAGCGAACCCGGGCAGGGGCCGCAAGCGAGGCAGCAGCGGGCGCTCAACAGGCGCCTGTTGGCCAGGCACTTCTTACAGGTATGGTATTTAAAAAATTGAATAAAAATAATATCTTACTAGCGATATACGACATATGTCAATTAGCTACACAAAAAAAAAAAGAAAAAAAATTGGCAGTCATAGGAGACATAAAAGTGAAAACTTATGACTTACTTTGGAAACTATGCGGGTGAAACCGGAGTTCGTTGTCATGGCCAATAGCCGTGGTCCCGAGTTTACCCGAAGATTCACGAGCGTGTCGCTTGAGCTCAATCACATTTCTAGATGGCCATGGCCATGGTCATGGTCCATCAGAAATCTTCGGGTAGACTCGAGAGCTCACCCGAAGATTTCTTTCATTCACGAACGTGACGCTTGAGCTTAATTCACAGCCCACGCGATAAATGTGTGTGGTGAGCCAAACGAAGTTTTCACTTATTTGTCACAAAATAATTATTTGTTTATTATTTTAAATCTAAACCATACCCAAAAAACCATATAAGTATGCTTATTTCCAGAACACAACGGAGAGCCTACGCCCCGGCGAGTTCGTCCGCTCTCTAGCGATGCAGATTCTAAGTCACTCGGCGCGTCGGCCGCGCGGCGACTTCAAGCAAGACAGCCCGCAGGATGAGAGGTATGTTAGTAGCAAGATGAGTGGTATGTTAGTAGCAAGATGAGTGGTACGTTACTAGCAGGCTGAGAGGTATGTTATTAGCAGGATAAGAGTTATGTTATTAGCAGGATGAGTGGTATGTTATTAGCAGGATGAGTGGTATGTCACTAGCAGGATAAGAGGTATGTTATCAGCAGGATGATGGCATGTTACTATCAGGATGAGAGGTATGTTACTAGGGAACAGAACGTATTTCGGGGAAAGGTTACCAATGTTTGCGTAAGCATGGAAGGGGGGGGGGAGGATAATAGCTTTGCTTACTTTTAATGATAAGGAAGGGGGGGGGGGGTCAATAATTGCAATAAATATGCTTACATCTGCTGAACGGCCCCTTATGTCAGCTATAGTACAAGCTTTGCTCAGTGTGGGGTTAGATGGTGTTGCGGTGATGGTTAAAATTCACAAATTTTCCACAAATATTTATTTATTTTAATGTCGTTTTCAGAAGTAACTCTGAGGAGCGTCTTGTGCACCGGTTCAGAGATTTGGGTGACGACGGGGAAGAGAGCTCTAAACCGCTTCTTGCCGACAGCGAAGGTAAGAAATCAAGTGCTTTTTAGAATTCATTTAGCTGGGTATGTTGAGAACTGTTTTTTTTTTAAATAAAGAGTGACGAGACGATCAGGACATGTGCCTGATGGTAAGCAACATGCCTGACACATAACAGCACAGTGACACGCAGCTATTGGAACATGAAGAGTCCAAATCATTACCTAGCACTGCACTGCGCTCGTCACCCAGAGATCTAAGATCTTATATCTGTAAGCCCTGTAATTTCTCTGGAAACATTGCCCTTCAAACACAGTAATGTTTTTACTTCGGAACACAGTAATGTTTGCACATTACTGCTTGGCGAATAACTGGCAAAGGTGTGGTACTTCCCCCGGCGGACTCTGCCAAGAGTCTTACCACTACAAAACTGAACTACTGGTTGTGGGAGAATTCGGATTTTAGCTGTGAAGCAAAGTCAAAGTTCTTTAATCATAAATATATAAGTACAATTTACGATGAAATGAAATGAGGTTTATTTATTTATATTTACGTATAAACATATTAGTACCTGGTTGACCGAGCTTTGCTCGGTTTTCTTGAAAGATATTTAGGCAGGTACGAATTACGTAGTTATGACTTACTTAGACCTACTTAGATACGAATTAAATGCGTTTGTAAAAGGCTAGGACTAAAAGTATAAGATTTTCTCAGAAGAAAAGAACAAAAAGAAAAGTCCCGGAGTGTAACACTCTGGATTCGAACCGGGACCTGTTGACTCCGAGGGCGAGCATATTCCGTCTGAGCCATTTAGACTTAAAGAACAGTGGCGAAATAAGTTATCGTATTCTAATGACATTGTAGGAGTTTTTCATTGTCTAAAAACGCGCATAAAATGATGTTTTTAAAAAATAATACCTAGCTAGATCGATTTATCGTCCCCGAAACCCTCTGTATACATAATTTCATGAAAATCGTTCGAGCCGATTCCGAGATTCAGATTATATATATATATATACCTACAAGAATTGCTCGTTTAAAGGTATAAGATGTAGATAAAAAAAACGTTATATTGTTGTTTCAGACCGCACAGATGACGAGGACGTGGCTAGCGGCCGTCGGACGCGGACCATAGACCGCATCCACGAGCGCGAGGCCTACCTCGACTCTATGATACCAGACGCGGACCTTAGCCGCGGAGACGATGTGAGTTTAAATATTTCTCTAAAATAAACAATGAACTGCCGTTAGAAGTGAACACTTACAATTAATTGAAAACTTACAGTTCATTAAATAGGCCTATAATCATTCAATATATTCAATTTGATAGCTTACTTTGGAAACCACGCGGGTGAAACCGGAGGGCGTGGCCATGATCATGACGCATGAGCATTGGCCATGGTCCCGAGTTTACCCGAAGATTTCTTAGCATTCCCGAGCGTGACGTATTCAATTCACAGCCCACGAAAAATCCGTATGTGGTGCGCAAAATAAGTTTTCACTTCAATCGGATACCATCTTGGATTTGAAATATATGTCTAAGTCTAAAGTATTCTACTTATCAAGGCATTGCATTCGATACCCATAGTAAAAGGTTTTTGAAAAAAATATTTAATCTGCCATTTTGTAGCAGCGGCCATCTTTGACCGAAACAAAATCGAAATCGGTTCATTTGTTCAGGATGTCACGTACAGACACACACTCAGGCACCTCAAACCTTTAACACCCCGTCGCTTTCGCGTCGGTATATAAAACTCGATTGAGCCGTTTCGAAAAATCGATTGAGCCGTTTCGTAAAAGTAAACACACAAGATACGAGCAAAACATCAATATATTATATACTTTTCTGTTTTAGGTTCCAGAAATCCTGCCCCGCACGTCTGCACAGCAAAAGAACCCGTCCGCTACCGACAACAAGGACGATTTCCGGCTGTACGAGAACCACGAGAACCTGTTCCTCCGCAACATCTCCCAGCGGCAGTCGAAGGAGCAGAGGAACTCGCGGCTCGTGCGCCAGAGCTCGGAGCCGCGCGCGGAGAACACAGTTAGTAGTAGTTATAATCAATTTAAATTAAAAAAAATACTGTAGGAGCACGTATGTGTACGTGACTGATGTAGTACATAAGTGGATGACAGCGGAGAGCGAGCAGTCTCTCGCCCCCGCGTCACTTGTACAGAAGATCAATATAACCAGCAGTTTATACAGTGACGTGGTTTCATTTCCATCTCCAGTACCAGCAACACCTACAGTGGTGACCCCGACGTGACTGGAGATGGAAATGAAACCACGTCACTGTATAAACTGCTGGTTATATTGATCTTCTGTACAAGTGACGCGGGGCGAGAGACTGCTCGCTCTCCGCTGTCATCCACTTATGTACTACATCAGTCACGTACACATACGTGCTCCTACAATACGTACAAAAGTTTTTTTCATATACTTACCTATAAGTAAAAAAAAAACCAAAAAAATTACTTATCACCAATATAGTAAAAAAATGCAAAATGATACTTTTTCCCAATATCTAGTAAAATCTGCATAAAAAGTTACTTTTAGCCAATATCTCTAAAACGTTACTGTTACGCAAAATGTACTAAAAATATACTTTTTACAATATCTAGTAAAAATCAGTTTAAAAGGTTACTTTTTCCAATATCTAGTAAAAAAGTTACTTTTACCCAATATCTACTATAAAAGTTACTTTTTGCAATATCTAGAAAAAAAAATGAATAAAAAGTTACATATTCTCAAAATCTAATAAACAATTTTTGCATACCAAAATTAGCATTTCTCATAAATAAGTAAAATAACTGCGTGAAAAGCACGCCTGCACAGCAAAACAACCCGTCCGCCACCGTCAACAAGGACGATTTCCGGCTGTACGAGAACCACGAGAATCTGTTTTACCGCAACATCTCTCAGCGGCAGTCGAAGGAGCAGAGGAACTCGCGGCTCGTGCGCCAGAGCTCGGAGCCGCGCGCGGAGAACACAGTTAGTCGTAGTTATAATCAAGTTAAATTAAAAAAAATACGTACAAAAGTTTTTTTCATATACTTACCTATAAGTAAAAAAAAAAACAAAAAAATTACTTATCACCAATAAAGTAAAAAAATGCAAACTGATACTTTTTCCCAATATCTAGTAAAATCTGCATAAAAAGTTACTTTTAGCCAATATCTGCTAAAAAGTTACTTTTACGCAATGTGTATTAAAAATATACTTCTTCCAATATCTAGTAAAAATCAGTTTAAAAAGTTACTTTTACCCAATATCTACTATAAAAGTTACTTTTTGCAATATCTAGAAAAAAATGCATAAAAAGTTACTTATTCTCAAAATTTAATAAACAATTGTTGCATACCAAAATTAGCATTTCTCATAAATAAGTAAAATAACTGCGTGAAAAGCACGCCTGCACACCAAAACAACCGGTCCGTCACCGACAACAGGGACGATTTCCGGCTGTACGAGAACCACGAGAATCTGTGTCTCTCAGCGGCAGTCGAAGGAGCAGACGAACTCTCGGCTCGCGCGCCATAGCTCGGAGACACGCGCGGAGACCACAGAAGAATATACATAACTTCACATAAATTAATTATCCTCATTATCAAGGAAAATAAAAAATAATAAAAAAGTAATTTTTTCCATAAATTAGCAAAAAACTTGGTAATAAAAGTTGCTTCTTCCCCAATATCTAGTAAAAAAGTTACTTTTTTCCAATATCTGGTAAAAATCTGCCTAAAAAAGTTACTTTTCCCCAATATCTAGTTAAAAAAACTCCATAAAAAAGTAACTTATTTCCTCATATCTAGTTAGAAACTGCATAAAAAAGTAACTTTTTCCCAATATCTAGTTAAAAAACTGTATAAAACAGTTACTTTTTCCCAATATCAAGTAAAAATAAACTATACATAGTGGTTGACTCTTCACACACAACACCATCTGACCCGAAACTAAGCAAAGCTTGTACTATGGCGGCCAGATAGCTGATATAATACTTATGTATATAGTTGCAAATACATTATGTATAGAAACACCCAGACAGAAGACCCTTCACATAAATTCATCACACAAATATGATATTTGTGTGTAATTATCATCGTATTTCCAGGTGAATGTGCTACAAAAGAGCCTATCAACCGAGGAGCGGCCGCGAGCTGGCCTCCCGACTGATAGTCCCCCGAAGTCTCGCATCCCGGTCGCCAATTTCCGCTACCCGAACAAATCCGAGCTCCGGTCCGTTGAGAATTCGCCGAAGAAGGTACTTTTTTTTTTAATAATGACTGGTGAGACGAGCTCTGCATGTGCCTGATGGTAAGCAACATACCTGCCATATAACAGCACGGTGACACATGAAGAGTCCAAATCATTACCTAGCACTGCACTGCGTTCGTCACCTTGAGATCCAAGATGTTTATCTCTAAGCCCTGTAATTTCTCTAATAGCCCTAATATCCTTTTTTACTAGGTACTTAAATACATTTATTTTAAGGGAACAAAGTACCTTAATTTTTTCTTCGTTTTGATGGGGTAATGCATTTAGGCGTTTCACAAATGGCACTTGGCACATTCCATTTTGTGTCCAGGTTGTACACAATTGTACCAAAGTTGTTGTCTGTCCGTCTTTTTGTAAGTTTGTGTCAAAACAAATGTTACTACTGTAAAACAAATCTATACTAATATTATAACGCTGAAGAGTTTGTCTGTTTGTTTAAACGCTAGGATCTCGGAAACTACTGGTCTTTTTCTGTTGGATAGTCCATTTATCGAGGAAGGTTATAGGCTATCTAAAATTACGCTACTATCAATAGAAGCGGAGCATGAATCAAGAATGTAACAAAAACGGGAATAATTATTTGTTATACAAGAGTGCAAAGTTGATTTTTAACCGCGTGCTCAATTTTGATGACCGAGCAAGCGAAGGATTGAAGAATTGCAATTTTAGAATTCTGAGCGTAGCAAGGGAATCAAAAGAGCACAAGGTGAAAAATCTTTGCACTCGAGTGCAACACGTAACTTTTCATTCCACCTCAGCGAGGAAATGACTACATAAATGAATATTAAATGTTTTCGCGCTAAGCAAATTAAAAAAAAGGAAGTACACCAAGGAGGTTCCGAGTCTGAGTTTTTTACATATTAAAAAAAAATGTATGATGCATTCGGCACCAAGGAGGTAGAAATAAATAGGTTGAATCATGTTTTGAAATCAAAACCTCAGTACACACGATGTTCTAAATTCAAATTTACTTTAACCTCTAGAGGGTAAAAAACGACTTTTGCGCCCTGATATCGAGGAGCAAAAGTACTCTTTCCGAGCTGGTGGGATGAAAAAATATTTCTTTTTGAGAGCTTTCGTAGCGGGCGTTTACGTGCGCCGATGTCCGTAACAGCATGTGTCTAACTTTAAGGTTAAGTCATTATATCCTTTTTATGCTAATCAAATCGGGGATAATAATCTGTCGCCAGCGAGCAACACGGAAGGGAGTAGGCATACACAGCGTTTCCCCTCTGTCAAAGTACAAGTCCACGTGGACCATGGAGTTTTATAATATACTGTGGCTGAGGGCGGGGCTAGATTTGTGAATGGTGCTTTATTTTTTGTGTGTTAGTGATTTGGCTGTGTGAGTATGATCGGCAATGGATCGGTACAGGTATGTTTTGTATGTAATAGTGCGGCTTTGCGCTAGTGTGCAACTTTCCCCTCCCGCAAGAAATGACAGAAAGATTTGAACAATATTTTTTAGCTAAGGCTACTCCCTTCCGTGCTTGCGCGGAAGATCGAGTTGCTCGATGTCTGTCACATACCTATCTATCCAACCAAGTGAGTAGAGGGACAAAATGAATGAAAATGGAATATTAATTTTCGTACAAATTTTTTTAGTTTCTTGATAGGGCTCTTTTCAGAGTCCGCCTGGGAAAGTACCACACCTTTGCCAGTTATACTACCGCCAAGCAGTAATGTGCAAACATTACTGTGTTCTGGTTTGAAGGGCAATGTTTCCAGAGAAATTACAGGGCTTAGAGATATAACATCTTAGATCTCTGGGTGGATGAGCGCAGTGCAGTGCTAGGTAATGATTTGGACTCTTCATGTTCCAATAGCTGCGTGTCACTGTGCTGTTATGTGTCAGGCATGTTGCTTGCCATCAGGCACATGTCCTGATCGTCTCGTTACTCTATACTGTAGAAAAAAATTTTTTTTAATCAAATGTTATTTTTATTGAATCTTACATATTTATTGATCAATCATCATCATCAACAGCCCACTAAATGTTCCCACTGCTGGGACTCGGGGCCTTCTCTCGTAAGTAGACAGTTAAAGCCATAATCCACCACGCTGGCCAAGTGCGGGTTGGTTCTTATGACTGCGAAAGATTAGAATCTTTCGCAGTACATGTCGGTTTCCTCAAGATGTTTTTCGTCACTGTTTTAAGTTAGCTAATTTAGTTTTAATTTTGTTAATTTTAAGTTACTTCAATGTAATGAAATTTTAGTTAATTATTTTTTTTGTTAGGTTGAAAAGTCACCAAAAGAAGAACTCCCCGAATACCAGAACCTGGTGTGCGAGCAGGAAGCAGATAAGGAGCACAGCGAGAAGCAGAAGAAGACAGAAGACAGCGAAGACGTCCCGCCGCCCATACCCAGTCTGCCGGTCAGTCCGAGGACGCTGATAGCTAACGCGTATTACGACAAACTGTTGGCGGACCCGGAAATACAACAGGTATCAAAATGACGATAAATTAATAGACATGACGACTCATTTTTAACCGACTTCCAAAAAAAGGAGGAGGTTATCAATTCGATCCCTGTTTTTTTATGTATGTTACCTGATTTCTCGAGAACCCCTGCACCGATTTTGAAATTTCTTTTTGTGTTCGGATGGGTGTGCTTTCCGAATGGTCCCATATAAATCTTATTGAAATCGGTCAAGTGGTTTTTGAAATATGATCCATAAACTAAAATTTGCGTACAATTTTCTGGATGACGTAGTTGTAGATTTCACAAAAATTATGAAACTCGATCCTGTCAATACGAAATTGTGTAAATTAATAAAAACTTGTTTTACACTTAAAAGAGTAAAATAAATTATTTTCGTACAAAAAATTAAACCGACTTCAAAACCACAAATAGGCAATCAAAAGCGAAAAATAAACTAAAATCATTATTATAAGCGCTACTCACTCATCTATTTGAAGTCGGTGCCAGTCAGGTCAAAAAAGTTAGTATATTGAAGCTATGTAGGCATAGGTAAGTAGTACCTATCCACTACCTGTTAGATTTGGCTGGCAACCGTTATTGACTGACTTGACTCATTTTTTATTTAATGTGCCATCAAAAGGCTACTCAATATCTGAAACATAGGTGAAAGAATTACTTTGTTAAACTTAAAAACTTCCCGTGATATCACGATTTTAAAATCACAATTTTGGCCTCTCCCAAAAACGCTTCATACAAAAACACTACTGCAGCGTGACGTCACTGTGTCGTATTTTCTATGCGTCGCGCGTAAAGTTTGTATGGTAGCTATATTAAATATTGCGTTTAGGAAACTGGTTTTATAACAAAAGTCACTTGAAATTGAATGGGTTAACCAATGGTAAATACATTTTCTAATAATTTCGTACTTTTGAAACGGACTTGCCCTTCCAGCTTTGAATGATCATAAAGTAAGTTAAACTAAAAAATATGAAAATTAAAATTGATACATATTTTATTCTATATAAATACTGTTATTATATCAAATAATTTAATATAATTGCAGGACACTTCTTCTTGCCTATAATCTCCCCTCTAAAATGAAACGAAAATAAATTTTCACTGCAAAATATGACCTTGACGTATTTAATACTTCGGTTGAACAATGGATAACGAGACGAGCAGGCCATGCACCTGATAGTAAGCATCATGCCTGCCCATAACAGCACAGTGACACACACAGCTATGGCAATAAATAAATAAATAAATATTGGTGGACAATTCACACACAACACCATCTGACCCCAAACTAAGCAAAGCTTGTGTGATGGCAGCCAAATAGCTGATATAATACTTAATATAATACGAATATGAAGAGTCCAAATCATTACCTAGCACTGCACTGCGCTCGTCACCTGGAGATATAAGGTGTTTTATCTTTTAGCCCAGTAATTTCTCTAAACATAACATAAATATAAGCACAGTATACAAAATATTTATTACAATGATACAATGTACAATGATAATGACAAAAAAAAATACAATGATATTAAAACAATTAAAATTTTAAAAGGGTAAAGTACCACACGTTTGCCAGTTATTCTACCGCCAAGCAGTAATGTGCACTGTGTTCCGGTTTGAAGGGCAATGTTTCCAGAGAAATTACAGGGCTTAGAGATGTAACATCTTAGATCTCTGGGTGACGCAATGCAGTGCTAGGTAATTATTTGGACTCTTCATGTTCCAATAGCTGCGTGTCACTGTGCTGTTATGTGTCAGGCATGTTGCTTAGCATCAGGCACATGTCCTGCTCGTCTCGTAACTTTTTGTTTAAAAAAAAGTAATTAAAATTTAAAACAATTACAATTAAATTTAAAACAATTAAAATAAAATAATAATTAATAAACAAATTATATCAATAAAATAGTGGCGTTTCATGGTGGATATTCCAAAGACACGGACAAAGAGGTTTGACTCTGTGTTTGTGATAAGAACGTCTAGGCTGTGGAATGAGTTGCCTGAGTAGGGTTTTCCCGATAGTTATAATCTTTATGTCTTCAAATCGAGAGGGAATCGGTTTCTTCCAAGTAAACACGCTTCATCGTAGACCGCATCGTCGCTTAACATCAGGCGAGTTGGCGGCCAAGTGTAAACCTATAAAAGAAAATTTATGTAAATTAAATGTAAATTAAATTATTTATTTTTTTGCAAAAAACATTGTTTAGTGTTATGTAAAGCAATATTAATAATACTTATGTTCACAGGCGCTCCTGCCCCAGAATTTGGACAAGAATCCGGACGAATGCTTCAAGAAGTCCCTCCTCTTCCCTCTGCTTGAGATAGAGCCACCGAAACACTGCCTGTTCTTACTGGTGGATGGGATTGACGACAGTACTACTACTGGTAAGACTACATTCATCACTACCTCTGGCCGACGGTTTAAGTATTTAATATGTAAAAAATTGTGACAAAATGACAACTAGATAAAAAAAAATATGGCAGTCATAGGAACTGCCGATAGAAGTGAAAACTTATAACTCAGAATTTGATAGCTTACTTTGGAAACTACGTAAACTGGAACGTGAAACCGGAGGGCGTGGCTAAGAGCGTGTTCATCTATATATATTATGCTGGCGCATTTCTAGATGACCAATGGGAAATGTTGACGCATTTCTACATTTCTAGATGGCCAATGGACATGGTCCCGAGTTTACCCCAAGATTGCTATCATTCCCGATCGTGACGCTAGAATTCAATTCACAGCCCACGAAAAATCTGTCTGTGGCGCGCCAAAAGAAGTTTTCAATTAGTCAGTCAGTTAGATTGAAGAATACGGTACACGTATTCTTTGTTGTAGTGAAAAATTATTTTGACGCATCACACTATTTTCGTGGTCTATGAATGAATGAATCTATCTCATCGTCGCGCACGGCAATGAAAGAAATGTTTGGGTTAACTCTGGACCACTGAATGCGCCAGAGCGAGTATAGTCAGCTGTTGCGGTTTGTCTACTGTCACTGTCTTTTTTAATATATTCTTGGCCATGGATACGAGTCCTTCAGCCGCATCTGTCACTGTCATATCGCTGTGTTTACTTTGTTCAATTTATATGTGATTGCTTTTATATTTCATTATTAAGATTATTTAATAGTTATTTATTTTAGTTTTCACTTTTGCCGTGTCAATCGCACACAATTTTTTTTTGTCAAATCAATAAAAATACTTTGATTTGATTGATTTTTTTCAGCTGATGATTCTGAAGCGTCAGGATCTACTTCTGTGGCGACACTCCTGTCTCGTCATCAGCATCTGTTACCGCAGTGGCTACTGTTGGTCTGCACATCGCGGCACCGCCCTCGGACCTCTCTGTCTAACATGTTCTCAGGTATGTGTACTCGTCCTTGTCTGATTAATTTTTAAAGTGAATTTCTATCGGAATGTTCGCAGCTCGAAAAAGCGACATCGTTTCAGGATTGATGTTCCAAAGACACGAACGAAGTGATTTGACTCTACTTTTGTGATAAGAATGTCTTGACTGTGGAATACGTTGCCTGAGTGGGATTTCCCCTGTTGGTTACAATCTTGGTGTCTTCAAATCGAGAGTGAATCGGTTTTTTCTAGGTAAACACGCTCCATCGTAGACCGCATCGTCGCTTAACATCAGGCGAGATGGTGGTCAAATGTAAACCTATAAAAGTAAAAAAATAATTATTAAACATAACTGGTAATTACTATTTCAGGGTTCCGCAAGATAACTTTGGACGAGTTACAACGCGCTCACGTCTCGGCCGATATACAGAGATACGTGCTAGCCAGGCTCGATACGGAACCCAGGCTGCGGTAAGTTCTAGATTTCATACTATATACTATACATATAGATAGATAGATAGAAACTCTTTATTGCAACACAAACAATTTAAAATATTACAAATAAACACTTATGAACTAGTGCCACAAGTGGCGGCCTTATTGCTAAGAGCAATCTCTTCCAGGCAACCAGCAAAAAGGAAAATAGCCCACATATACTCGTAGGCGGGGGGAAGCGACATCAATTTAATAATACTACTACATATCTATAACTATATAAAATAATAAATATTAACCTATAAACATGAGACTAAAAATTTAACTGATAAATACTAAACATAATAAACACTTACAAACAAAAGTGCGGACATGATGAACAATAAATCAATAATGTAATCAGCGGATTACAGCTTCAATCAGCAGATCGGATACGAACAGGGCTACCATCTACAATTTGCTGGTGTCAACAGTTTTGCACTGCGATAAATAAAAATCTTTTAATCTTCCTTTAAAAATGCTCAAGGGCTGCGATTGTCTTAAAGAGGCCGGCAAATCATTCCATAAACGGACTGCCATGATGGTAAAAGAGTTTCCATAGAAAGATGTCTTGTGTGATGGTGCAGTGAGGTTGAGTGCTACAGCATATAATGAAGAAAAAAAAGTTTTACACTTGATTCAATTCAAATTACTTTTTTTCGTATTGTTTCCGAAAAAACCAGACACCGACTTCAATTTAAATACGAAATCCAACTCCTGGCATGTAGAAAATCCCACCAAAATACACACATGAAAATATTTTATTTTCTCCGAAAAAAACATACTTAAATATAAAATTAAATTCAGACTCGACGGAATTTCATAAGAAGCCATCATTGAATCATACAGATAAATGAAAGTAAATTTTAGTTTTTTGTTCATATTTCAAAAAACCACCTCACCGATTTCGAGAAAATTTGTATGAGACCGTTCTTAGGGTTTCGTACCCAAAGGGTAAAAACGGGACCCTATTACTAAGACTTCGCTGTCCGTCCGTCCGTCCGTCTGTCACCACGCTGTATCTCAAGAACGGTGATAGCTAGACAGTTGAAATTTTCACAGATGATGTATTTCTATTGATGCTATAACAAAAAATACTAAAAATAAAATAAATATTTAACGGGGGCTGCCATACAACAAACATGATTTTTTAACCGTATCTTGATCGATATTAATAACGGTGACAGGTAGACGCTTTAAATAAATTAAATATTAACAGAATATTTAGTTTTAAGTTCTCTTTAAATATAACTAGGTAAAATAAAACAAATAATTAAGGGGGTTTCCCATACAGTAAATGAGGTCTTCACCGTTTGTTTGCCTTGGTACAGAACCCTTCCTGCGCGAATCCCACTCGCACTTGGCCGATTTTTTATGTATGTTACGAAATAGCTCCGCTAATTGTGACTTAATTTTAATGATGTTATTTTTTGGTGGTGATAACTGGCTTCGTGGCATAGTGGGTAGTAACTCTGCCTGCGAAGCCGAGGGTCGTGGGTTCGATTCCCCCACCCAGTGCAATTTTTTTTTTTTTTTATAACTTTTATAGGTTCACACTTGACCGCCATCTCGCCTGATGTTAAGCGACGATGCGGTCTACGATGGAGCGTGTTTACCTAGAAGAAACCGATTCACTCTCGATTTGAAGACTCGATTGTAACCATCGGGGGAAAACCCACTCAGGCAACGTATTCCACATCCTAGACGTTCTTATCACAAAAGTAGAGTCAAATCTTTTCGTTCGTGTGTTATGAATTCAAATATTTGCACTGTGTCTGGGTGTTTCTATGTATAATATGTATCTACAACTATATATGT
Source organism: Ectropis grisescens (assembly GCA_017562165.1). Lineage (NCBI taxonomy): Eukaryota > Metazoa > Arthropoda > Insecta > Lepidoptera > Geometridae > Ectropis > Ectropis grisescens. The sequence continues at coordinate 2,458,746 of CM029796.1, forward strand.
ATTATATCAGCTATCTGGCCGCCATAGTACAAGTTTTGCTTAGTTTGGGGTCAGCTGAAATTGTCCACCAATATTTATTTATTATTTATATAATTTTTATTGAAATTGGCGGCTTTGGAAATATAAACAAAAGACTAAAACTTGTTTTTTTTTTGTTGAAGGAAATAGTATAATACGTTTTTTTTCGTCAGAGCCAGAGTGTCGAGTGATACGTCAGCGGCGGCGGCGGCGGCCGCGGCGTTGGACCATCTGCGGATCAAGAGTGACGGCTGCTTGTTGTACCTGGAGAAGGTGAGCTATCCTCGTCCGGTTTTGAGGGCAATGTCTGCAGTGCTTAAGAGATAATACATCGTATATATCTGGGCGATGAGCGCAGTGCAGTGCTAGGTAATGATTTGGACTATTCATGTTCCAATAGTTGCGTGTCACTGTGCTGTTATGTGGCAGGCGTGTTGCTTACCATCAGATACATGTCCTGCTAGTCTAGTCACTTTATGCTATAAACAAAACTCACCACACTATCAGTACTGTCGTAAGCTAGTAGACATGCTGATATCGAAGATAAAAATATTGCCATAAAATTGTTTCTAAGTTTTTGAAGTAAAGACAGATTTTTCGTGGGCTGTGAATTGAATTCTAGCGTTACGCTCGGGAATGATGAGAAATCTTCGGGTAAACTCGGGACGACGGAGAAATGCTCATGCATTTCTAAATGCCCAATGCTCATGGCCACGCGCTCCGGTTTCACCCGCGTAGTTTCCAAAGTAAGCTATCAAATTCTGAGTTATAAGTTTTCACTTCTATCGGCAGTCCCTATGACTGACAATTATTTTGTTAGAATACTTACGCAAGGTTATGATACGTGATGTTAGTCTAAGTACAGGTATCCTATGAGCCTGTACAATTACTTTTTCATCCCACCAGCTCGGAAAGAGTACTTTTGCTCCTCGATATCAGGGCGCAAAAGTAGTTTTTACTCTCTAGAGGTTAAAGTAAATTTGAATTTAGAACATCGTGTGTACTGCCGACCTGAATAGGTTGCTTGCCTTCTGGGATAGCCTGGGATGGCTGGAGTAGAAGGGTAGTATGAGCCACGCACAATGGCCCAATTGAGAGGCTAAGTGCGGAAAAGGCCCCGTTTAACTAACTAACTATCGTGTGTACTGAGGTTTTAAATTCAAAACATAATTCAACCTATTTATTTCTACCTCCTTGGTGCCGAATGCATCATACATTTTTTTTATATGTTAAAAACTCAGACTCGGAACCTCCTTGGTGTACTTACTTTTTTTCAATTTGCTTAGCGCGAAAACATTTAAAAATTTGCATGTAGTCATTTCCTCGCTGAGGTGGAATGAAAAGTTACGTGTTGCACTCGAGTGCAAAGATTTTTCACCTTGTGCTCTTTTGATTCCCTTGCTACGCTCAGGATTCTAATTTTGAATCACTCGCTGCGCTCATGATTCAATTTTAGAATCCTTCGCTTGCTCGGTCATCAAAATTGAGCACGCGGTTAAAAATCAACTTTGCACTCTTGTATAACAAATAACTATTTATTTCCTGGTAGTATTACCTATTATCTAACTTCCTGGTAAAGGAAGTGTTGTCTGTAATGACTGGCAATTTTTTTAAATCTTTTATCTATTGTTTGTCAGGTGCTAGACGGTGTCGCGGACGGGTTCATAGCCCTGCGAGAGATAAAAGAGATCCCGGGCACTCTGAACGGGTTGTACCTGTGGTTGGCGCAGAGACTATTCCACGGACGGAGGTTTACGAAGGTAAGATGTTTTAGTAAGGTTGCCTGGAAGAGATCGCGCTTAGCGACAAGGCCGCCGTTTGTTTTACTAGATTTAAGAATCTATCTTTCTGTTTATTCATTTTTGTGTTGTGTTGTTAACAATGAAGTGATTCTATCTATCTAATGAGGCAAGGCAGATTGAAATTAGTTAATTTTTTTTTGTACAATTAAGTTTAATTGGATAACGGGACACTCACGTATATACGGTCGGTCAATCCGACTCGAGTTTCGGCCGCGTCCGACGGCCTTTTTCAAGGAGAGTGCGCGCGCGCGACGGCTGCCCGTTTGGCAATCAACGTATATACGTGAGTGTCCCGTTATCCAATTAAATATGTGTAACAACCATGTTAATTTTAATTCTAAAATGAAGTTTATTTCGTGTTTTTTTTTGTTTATTTTGGCTTGTCACTAAAACTTTGTTACGTAATACTTGAACGTTCCCTAAGCAGATTTTCGTCTATAATATAATAGGTCAACCGACTAGCACCAGTTCCTCAAAGCAATAAAAACTATATAATTTATTTGCTTCTTATAACAAAATCCGACTTCAATCTATACTAATATTATGAAGCTGAAGAGTTTGTTTGAACGCTAGGATCTCGGAAAGTACTGGTCCGAATGGAAAGATTATTTTTCTATTAGATAGTCCATTTATCGAGGAAGGCTATTATAGAACATAACGCTACTATCAATAGAAGCAGAGTATGAATCAAGAATGTAACAAAAACGGGGAAAAAATATTAATTTTAGAGAGTTTTCGTACCGTGCTTTGACATGACAGCATGTGTCTAAGATGGCGTCATTGAATATAATAAACCTTTGCTAATCAAATTTGTTTCTAAATCTGAGTTGGTACGACCAATTTCCGACAGGTGGCGTAGCAGGTAGCTGAAGTGGTTTTTTGCTTGAAAGCGATATTCTCAGGAATGACTGAACCGAATTAAGACATTCTTTCACCGTTGGATATGTACGGGATCCCGATGAGTGCTATATAATATACCACGGGCGAAGCCGGGGCGGATATCTAGTTTAAAATAAAATTCAGACCAAATTGCTTTTTAGGTCTGATAGATCCTGAAGGAAGATATAGACAATCTTCTTAGCATTCCATGGATTCCCCGTGCGGGTGCCGGGTCCATCGTGTGGCAGAGAGAAAAAACCCGAGTAGATCCCGAGACTTGTGACTCGGGCGTAGGTTTAAGGGGCCCCTTTCTGACGTACATCAACACTCACCTTCACCACTCGTGTTTCTCTCCCTGCCCAGCCAAATCTGATATGAGCCTACTAGTGCAGCTTTAGATACTCGTTCTAGTATAGAACTTACTGCACTTCTGGATAAGCCAAGGTCTTTCAGCAGGTTATAGAGAGATTTTGCTGGTATACCTCTCGCTCCCACTTCTACAGCGTATAAACTAACTACATAGCCGTTTTTAAGCTATTGCATTGCTTTTATCGCGGGCCTGGGGACCGAATTTTAGTGATCGTGCATCTCTTTCTTATGTTCACAAGAAAGAGGGATGGATGACCGTAACGCCGTCCTCCCCACTCGGTCATTCGACTTTGAATCTTTTTTGTATTAGCTTTACAGACCAAATGCTCTTAGCAGTGTTGCCAACTTAACGGATTTCCCGTGATATTTTTTATGGTAAACAAATGTCACTCTTCAAAATAAAAGCAATTCCGAAAAATTGTTAAATGTTGGAACATGCAATAGCTTTACCGCGGCAGTCTCCGAGTGCCACACTTCTTATTTTTTGTTAATTCGTTACACCAATATAAATTGATTTATGTATTACATTCAGGTCCGGCTCCTGCTAGACGTGTTGCTCGCTGCCCGGTGCGGAGTGACGGAGGAGATGATGTACCGGTGCCTGCTCACGAAGGAGTACAGCGTCACTAGGGAGGACTTCAACAGGAGGCTCCATCTGTTGAGACGGTGAGAACAGATATAACAATTTAAACTATGTGGCATTGTCATCGTTTTAAAAATTGCTACAGACGGTCTTTGTTGTCATCATCATCATCATCATCATCATCATCAGCCCGTGTTCGTCCACTGCTGGACATAGGTATCTCCTATAATACGCCACTCAGCCCGATCCTCGGTCTTACGCTTCCAACCGCCACCGGCTGTCTTTCGTATATCGTCACTCCATCTAGTCTCAGGGCGTCCTACACTACGTTTACCAGTTCGCGGTCTCCACTCCAGAACCCGTCTACCCCAACGGTTATCAGGTCTGCGACAGATGTGACCGGCCCACTGCCACTTCAGTTTGCTAATACGCTGAGCTATGTCGGTGACTTTAGTTCTCTGACGAATTACTTCATTGCGAATGCAATCCGTCAGAGAAACCCCAAGCATAGCTCTTTCCATAGCTCGCTGAGCGACTTTGAGCTTTCGGACCATTTTTTTTTTTTTTTTTTTTTTAACTTTTATAGGTTTACACTTGACCGCCATCTCGCCTGATGTTAAACGACAATGCGGTCTACGATGGAGCGTGTTTACCTAGAAAAAACCGATTCACTCTCGATTTGAAGACACAAAGGTTATAATCATCGGGGAAAACCCACTCAGGCAACGTATTCCACAGCCTAGACGTTCTTATCACAAAATTTGAGTCAAATCTCTTCGTTCGTGTCTTTGGAACATCGACCATGAAACGATGTCGCTTTTTCGAGCTACGAGCATTCCGATAAAAAAAGGGCAAGGTGGTATCAAATCATGCAACCCAGTCGCACACTCTCCGAAATGTATCCGATAAAAACCGATAGGCCAGCAATTTTTCGGCGATGTTCAAGACTTTGAAGTCTTTTTCGCACAAGAGTATCATTGCCTATGAGCCTTTTCGCACGTCTCTCGATCGATTCCAGTGCCTCCAGCTGATACTTAGCTGATCCATCCCAAAGGTGCGAACAGTACTCCATACAGGAGCGAATCTGTGCTTGATATAAAGTGAGCAACTGTTCAGGCTTAAAATACCTTCGCACCTTTGAGAGGACACCCAGCTTTTGGCAGCTAATTTGGCCTTGGATTCGATATATGAGCCAAAGTTGAGCGTAGATGTTAAAGTAACGCCCAAAAGCTCAAGACGGTCAGAAACTGGCACGGACACACCTCGAAAAGTAGGAGTCAGTTGGAATGGACTCCTTTTTGCGGAAAACAGACACGCCTGCGTCTTACTCTCATTGAACTTGACCAGATTGGCATTGCCCCATTCAGACACCGCCTCAAGGGTCAAATTCAAACGCTCAATCAAACTCTCTCTCAGTACCTGGGTTTGCTGCCCACTGGCTCTCGCGCTAGATATGTAACTCTCTACAACAGTGCTATCATCTGCGTACCCAAAGATACCGGGCTTCAACAGATCGTTGATATGTAGCAGGAAGAGCGTCGCAGAGTACCGACCCTTGAGGGACTCCGGCATTGATAGCCATTTGATCCGACGAGCAGCCATCAATGACGACTCGTATGGATCGATCCCTCAAGAAGTCCGATATCCACGCAATAAACCCAGGAGACAAACCATAACTTGAAAGCTTGCTTATAAGGCCATCGTGCCAAACCCTGTCGAAAGCCTTCGAGATATCCAGGGAGACTGCAAGTGCTTCCCCGTGTTTCTCAATAGCTTCACTCCAGATGTGTGTGACGTACGCTAGAATATCCCCGGTGGACCGGTTTCGGCGAAATCCGTATTGCCGGTCACTGAGGAGGTCATTTGATTCTAAGTACGTCAGGAGCCTGTGGTTTAAGACACGTTCCATAGTCTTGCAGAGTATGGACGTGACCGAGATGGGCCTGTAGTTGGCAGGGTCGGCACGACTACCCTTTTGGGCACAGGTTGCACATTGGCAAGCTTCCAAGACTTCGGCACTAGCCCAGTTTGGAGAGAAAGTCTAAACAGGCGCGTCAGTATCGGAGACAACTCAGGCGCACAAGCCTTCAATACTAGGGCAGGAATACCATCTGGGCCACTAGCTTTATTCACGTCCAGATTACGTAGCGCTTTGCGAACCTCCATTTGGCGTATGTGTATCTCTGACATAAAAGTCGGACAGCCAGGTGAAGTAGGAGGTGTCGCGCTACCAGCATCTAGACGCGAAGATTCCGCAAATTGAGATGCAAACAGGGTTGCTTTCTCCATTGCGGTGTGAGCCAACGTCCCATCAGGTTTCAGCATTGGAGGTAGTGAGGGGCGACAGAAGTTCGATTCGACCGATTTGGCTAGGGACCAAAATGCTTTGCTGCCCGCAGGGTACGAAGCTAGTTTGTTCCCTATTCGGCTAATGTGGTCAAAACGAGCCCTCTGAATAACCTTTTTGCATGCCTTAGCAGCCTTGTTAAACGCTTTCTTCTTCTGGTGTATATCCCTTACCTTACGCTGTCGAGCATCAACCCAGGCTTGGTAGGTCTCATGTTTTAATGCTTCAGCAGTTTTACATTGAGTACCAAACCAAGGGCGAGCTTTGCTGGATAATGGGACGTCGGAGTATGGAATGAAATATTCCATAGCCGTTCGTATTACATTAGTCACAGCATCCGCGCAGACTGAGGGATCACCAGAAGTGAAGCACAATGACTGCCATGGGTAAGACGCAAAAAAAGAGCGCATCTCGTCCCAATCTGCTGACTTGTATCGCCACAACCGCCGGTTGCCTCTAGGGCTGGGATCAGGCGGATGGTAGACAGATACAGATTTCACCAGACAGTGGTCGGAGCTGCCTAACGGCGCAGATACCACCACGGAGTAACGGTCTGGATCTGTTGTCAGCAGAAGGTCTAAGCAGTAAGGTGTATGCGACTCAACATCGGGTACTCTTGTTTGTCAGTGTCCACGTTTCAGCACCGTAGGTCACAACAGGTAGGACGCACTGGTTGTATACTTTTTATATTGTGGACTGCTTTATTGTCAGATATTATAAAATATTAGCTTTCCGACACTCTTAGACGATAAAACATACGACATAAAAATTTCCGATAGAGACAATAGCGGTATTAAATGTTCCAATAGGGATATCAAGTTTTCCGATTGAGACGATAGCAACATTACATTTTCCGATAGCGACATAAAATTTTCCGGTAGGAACACTGAATTTAGCGCTAGGAGCATTAAGTTTTCCGATAGTGACTCTTTAGTTTTCGGATAGCGTAGCAGTTAGATTATCGTTAACTGCTTTTGGTACGGAAGATATGCTATACCGGTACCGGTATCTGCTTACGAAGAAATATAGCGTCACCAGGGAGGACTGGTAAACGAGGTCACAGAGATCATATCTGTCCATCTAGTGGGAGGCCGTCCAACACTGCGTCTTCCGGTTCGTGGTCGCCACTCGAGAACCTTTCTTCCCCATCGGTTGTCAGTTCTGCGAGCGATGTGGCCTGCCCATTGCCACTTCAGCTTGCTTACTCTTTGAGCTATGTCGGCCACTTTCGTTGTTTTGCGAATATCCTCATTACGGATTCTGTCGCGCAAAGAGACTCCGAGCATAGCCCTCTCCATAGCTCGCTATGTGACTTTGAGCTTCGTTATGAGGGCCACAGTGAAGGACCATGTTTCAGTTCCATAGGCCATCACTGGCAACAGGCACTGGTTAAAGACATTAGTCTTAAGGCATTTGGGTAATTTGGAACAGATGTGCCGAACTTTCCCGAGCGCTGTCCATCCGAGTTGGATCCTTCTTCAAAGAGGTAGTACACTCCGCGAGGTATAAGCTGAGCTTTGCATTAGTGTGAGTGATCACCAATCAGGCAGGAGCGCGGCGAGACAGAATGGCGCCGCGCCTAAGGCCGGTTGTCACACCTACACTATCCATGTTTTTTTTTTTTTTTTTTTTTTTATTTGTTCCACCTGTACTTCCCCCAGCACAAGCCGGGGACATTGTCAAGATGAACATTAGCAGAAGCAGTTTTCTGTTTGTTACACAGATCGGCCAGATATTTAGATTATCTGCCTTATGTAATACGCAAAAAATAAAGGGCATCACATCTTACGCATTTCATACATTTCTGTTAGGATCAGGTTAGTACTTACTGTATTTCTTTTTTTTTTTTCTTAATTTTTTTATATATATATATACATATTTTTTTTATTTATTTTTTTATATTTTTTTTATTTTTTTTTTTTTATCCCCTTTTAATTACGTTTTTTTTATTTTTTTTTATTTTTTTGTTTATTATTATTATTTTGTAAATATACTTAGCCTAATTGTTAGTATAGTTAGATATCATCAATTAAAGTAACGTTATCGGTACGTGTTTATATAACTATTGCAGACCTCAAAATGAATTTTACATGTTGGTATAACATGCTAATATTCATTACTGGTGATTAACAGATTTTTTTTTTTTTTTTTTTTTTTCTAGAAGGTGAGCGGATATTACCTAATATGCTGCACACCTTCATTTTCTACTTACTTTTATTTATCCACCTGTACATTTTTATTAAATCTTTTAAACATGATCTGGTTAATCTACTATACTATCAGATATCTATATGGTTGCAATATATTCATAAATATATCCTACATATAGTTTTCTCAAAATAACTAAACTTTTACAACTTGTCGGAGTGTCGTATATTTACATTTTGTCTTTAGGGTTATACCTACTTCCCAAACTGTACAACCATGTAGGGAATCAAATCCACAATACAACAACAACACAACACATTCCAGCATCGTAGTAGCCTATATATGTTACATAACACATATTACTTATTCCTTTTATTACACATTTTTGTCACATATTTACAAAATTCCAAAAAGCGAATTCTACTATTCTCATCCTGAAGCCACTCGGTCAAGTTACTCCGTCTCACATCCTTTTGTATTCTATTTCTAAGAGTGTTCTTTTCAGTATATAGACAGGGCAGTCAACAACAGCGTGGATAGTTGTCTCCTCTACTTCCGGGTCACAAACACAACCAGGTGAGGACTTGATTTTAAAACGATGCAGATATTGAGCGAAGCCACCATGCCCTGTAAACACCTGTACCAATTCTTGGGTAAGTTTAATTTTCTTAAGAAGTTTATTTGCCATTCGAACATCCGGGAAGAACATTTTGTTGTCCCTGCCGTATCTCCATCAGTGAACCTTGCCTGCCATTTTGCACGGCTTCATTGCGAATGAGTTGCTTCACGTATGAGATTGGACACTTGTCGTAGTGAGGTGCAGACCTCATTTTTTGCGCAGCTTCTTTAGCCAACATATCTGCTCGTTCGTTGCCTTCAACTCCTATGTGTGCTTTCACCCAGTACAAGCGCACTAACTTACCCTGTTCTTTTAGTTTTATCAAGTTTTTTCTAGTGCGGAAGGCAATTGGGTGAAAAGTATCACAATTTTGTAGAAGTTCTAAAGACGACCTAGAATCACTAAATATAGTTAATCCAGGGTCATTCATTTTAAGAGCCTCTTCTGTTGCGTGATAAAGGGCATACATTTCAGCTTGAAATACCGTGCAAAATGATTCTAGCTTCAACTTTTTTGACTTCAATTCTTCACCATCTTTCCACCATGAGAGAGCGGCACCCACTTTACCATCTATCTTGCTTCCATCTGTGAAAACTAACATACCATTTATATCATTTGACGTCAGGGTCTCTGCTGTCCAGTCTTCGATGCATTTAAATGTTAATGTTTCATTTTTTGACGGATGGATTGCATTCAAGAAGCTCTCTTTACTTTCTAGATCGCGACCAGCTATAGGCTCAAAGGGTTTTCCTCTTTTCGCTTCAAATATTTGAGCTGCCTCTTGTATTCTTATATCCAAGGGAATAAGGCCTGAGAGCAGCAGCGCAGAGTTCAATGATACCGTTCGGTAGCATTTGCAGATTTTTTGAGCAAATCCCCTCTGGATAGAGCTTAGTTTTTTCCTTATAGTTGCTTTTGTTACGACCTGGGACCACACACTTGCCGCATACAAGATGACTGGCTCTATTACTGCCATGTATATTGTTTTTGTAACTTCGGGATTTAAACCCCAAGAAACTTTTGCCGCTTTCTCCAACTGGTGATAAATTTTAATAGATTTCTTACTAATATTAGAAATATGACTATTAAATGTAAGTTTTTTTGTCAATTGTTAAGCCTAAAATTTTTATTTCATTCGTCATATTAAGTATTGTTCCACCCATGCTTAAATTTGGAATATCATATTTTATTTTCTTAGTCAAAATCATTGCAAAAGTTTTGTGTGCAGAAAATTTCAGTTTGGTGTCGGTTCCCCACTTATAAACCATATTGAGTATTTGGTTAATGTGTGATTCCAGGTCTTTCACTGACTTACCGGAGAATACCAGGGTGATATCATCGGCAAATGCTTGAGTGTAGACTTGTTTTTCCTCCAAGAGCTCCAACAAGGGATCCAATGGACATTCCAAAATGTGGGACCTCCTACTGAACCCTGAATACATCCTTTTGTGGTTTGCTTAGAGCACCGTTCCCCAGCGTACCTTATCTCTACTTCACGGTCTCTCAGGTAACTGTCAACCATACCTCTAAGATTGTCTGGGCACCTTTTTTTCATTAGTTGGTGTTTTATGGCCGGCCACCAAGCACTATCAAAAGCGCCTTCGATGTCTAGAGAGACCAAAACTACAATCTCTTTATTCCTTATCTTCTCTCTGATGTAGTTTACCAGATCGTAGAGGGCGTCCTCTGTGCTGCGCTGGGGTACGAAACCATACTGCCGAGGATTACACTTTGGAAGTATATACCACTTCAATCGTTTGACCAACATCTTTTCTAAAATTTTGCCGAGAATGGGTAGTAACCCTATTGGCCTGTAAGACTTTGGTTGAGTATAGTCGGTCTTACCTGGTTTTCTTAATATAATTACCGCTGCTCTCTTCCATAGCGTTGGGAAATATTGTAATTCTAAGCATTTATTAATGAGTTCCAAAAATAATTCCGTATGCACACCGATAGCTCTTGAGCAAATATCAGCTGTGAAGCCATCAGGACCTGGGGCTTTTTTGGTTTTGAAGGTCGCAACGGTACTCTCAAGCTCACTGTTTGTGAAAGGGGGATCATCTTGATCATAGTTATGTTTTGTCTGGTTATGTTCTGTCAAGCTTCTAATTTCCGTATGCTCAGGCAAGTCTTCTCTCACATCATCGTTAGGGTAGAATATGTTACCAAGCAGTTCCGCTGATCCTACTGCGTCCAGAGTTTTTCCGTCTTTGACCAGTAACATATCTTCCTGTCGTTTAGCAGTCTGTTTTATAACTCGATAGATACCATCCCAGACACTTTCTCGATCTTGTCTTGTGCAGTATTCCTTCCAGCTTTCAGTTTGCAATCTTTTTGCTTCTTCTTCGTATATTTTCTTAGCTTCCACATACTCTTTTATCACGTATTCCCTTCTACTTGGTGCAGCGCATCTTATCCTTCTTTTCTTTGTCATCACTTTTCTTTTCTTTTGTTCTATCTCTTCATTCCACCATGGTAAACTGAATTTGCTACTGTATTTCTTTTTGGTATAGTAGTTTCACAGGCTTCTGTTATACATTTAGAATATAAACATATGTTTTCTTCTAAATCTTTTCTCTCTTTTATCATTTTTGTATTAGAAGGGCTTACACCGTTTTCCAAAAAAAGTTTTTGTAGTACTGATTCGAACTCTGTCCACTTTGCTTTTTTGGTGTTGTAAAGTCTAGTTGTTTTGGTTTGTTTACGGGTGTGTGGGTTTTCCAAAGGTTACTATAAAAGAGACAGCATTGTGATCCGAACTCGAAACTGTAGCATCTACATTCCAATTGTCAATTTTTGATAAGAGATCATCGGTACATAATATTATATCAACTATACTTTGGAAGAGTTTATTATTCCGGACAACTTCAAATGTTGGAGTATCACCTGTGTTCAGAATATGCAGAGACTTTTCATTTAAATACGCAGCCACTTTTGATCCCCTAGAGTTTTCTTTTTTACTACCCCACCAAGGACTCCACGCATTGACGTCACCTCCCATTAGTGTATTTTTGTTGTTGGATTTTGATAACAGTGAACCAACATGATGCAGATAGTTATCTAGAGGCTGGTCCTCCTCAAAATATACGGACACCACAGCAAGTTCCCAGGTATCTGTTTTAAGCACTGCATAGGCTACGTTTTCGTTTGTAAGAGTGGGATCTGCTAATATTTGAATATTGTCATCTAGCACTACAATCGCAGCTTTTACCGGTTTGCTCGTATCCAGCGGTGTGGTAGATCCAGCGTGTTGAATGATGCGAACTCCAGTGTAATCTCTCATTTTCCCTATTGCTCCGATATATGGTTCTTGTAATAGACCAAATGCTATCCCTCTTTTTTGCGCTTCGCAAAGGAATTCAAGTGTAGCTAGTTTACTTTTATGTAAATTAGCTTGCAAGACGTTATATTTTATGGCGCCCTTTTCTTAACAATAGGCTACACTAGAGCGAGCTAGCGCATCCCATCTTTTCTAATAGGACAGTCAAGGTCAAAAGCGCTGTGGTCGTGCTGATCCAGTTTAGAACCACTGCAGTTTCGGCATGTTGCTATGTCACCAGTCGCCCACGCTGGACAATCCTTTTTCAGATGAGGACCAGAACAATGACTACACAGGTCCACTTGTTCCTTGCATAGTTTCCGCCCGTGACCAAATGCCAAACATTTTGTGCATTGAATCAACGGGGTTTGGTCCTGTACAGGTCGTCGTTGTAGGTCTATGTGGACATGCCCAGCCATCGTGAGCCGTTGCCACAGCTTTGGTGAGACTTGTAAGATCACGTTACTTTCTAGCGGATTCCTGGTGCGGCGCCTATACTTAACAATGGCTCGGTATTCGCATTCCGGAATATCACCCAAGATTTTAGCGTTCTGGGTTTTCAGGGATTTTAATATGTCTTCGTCAGTATTATATGCTAATACATCTCGAACGATGACCAAAGGATCCTTACTGCGAGCCTTTTCCACGCTGAGTCCCTTATTAGATTTTTTTGATGTGTTCGGCTATTTTGGACATATTTTCTTTATCGTGACAGCTTATGAGTACTTTTTGATTTTTTTGCTTTGCGCACTTTCGACACTTGGATACCCATGTCTCTGGCGTCCACTGCACCCCTGATTTTGGTAAGAACGTCCTCACTAGTATCTTTAGCTTCCTCTGACGAAACGATAAGAGTGTGATTAGGAGGCTGTTGGCGTGCTACTGCTGCAGCGTATGTTAGCATTTCTGGTGGTTTTTGTTCGTACAGTTTAGCCACGTTATTCTCAATAGCTGCTGTTGTACGCGGGATAATTTCAGAAACAGTATCCTTCAGCTCCTTTATCTCGCGGGTGAGTAGTGCCATATCCACCTCTCCTACTGGTTCCCTCACTCCAAATGTAGGAGTAAACTTTTGCTGTTCCAATACTTCAAAGACAATCAGTTGACGCAGGGATTTTATTTCGGTTAGGGTTTCCTCCAAGGGAGCTCTGACATCCGCTTCCTTAACCGAGTCGAGCAGCCGTGCTAAGTTTATAGCATGATCTCTCTCGCGGCTGCAGATTTCATCCTTAACCTGTAATTTCACCTTTTCCAACTGTAGTTGCAGGAAATCCTTGACTCGTGTTGTCGTAAGATGATTTCGTACATTGCCGCCAGAGAATTTATGACTGCCTCTTTTATGGACGCTTTTAAGTTGCCTGACTGTTCCAGCTGGTCTTTCGCTTCTTGGAAAAGCCGATTTGCAGTAGTTGGCATAATAGTCATAGGGCTGCTCAGCTCATTCACAGAAGATGGACGAGATGTGGGTGGAGTTTCAGAAGGCGCTCCGGTGGTACTGGCTTTAGCCTGTGAAGGAGTATTCGATGTGGTAATGCCTCCATCTGTGGATTGCTTATTACTCAACTCTGCGTTCTTTATGAGGGTCGCTTTACGCGTAGTGTCTCTTCCACTTTTCACTCTAGACGCGTCAGAAGAGGAACCACTCTTAGTAGACTTACTTGCTGCACTAGACATGATGCTGGCTGTTTTTATAGAATTAGGTTAGTGCTGTGAGACGAGTAACCACAAACCAAAACAGCAGCTGCAAGAGTATTTTTGTAACAAACAGATTCAGGTGACACAGGTAATGTTTTAATTAACAAAGTTTAGAGTCCATGGAAGTAAACAATCAAACAGACGCGTTTGAAGGCACCCAGAAGATTGGTAAGTTTATAGCTTAAGTGACTGTAATTCAGACATTGATGTTATAAATATTCACAATAAGGGGTCCTTTTTTTACAGTTCTACCTAATCTATAAAAAAAATACAATAATTAAAAAATTTACGATAATTCACAAAAAAAAAAAAACCTATAATAAAACACCTCTAAGATAAATCAAATAAATTTCTAAATAATACGTTTCGCTTTCAGTTTTCAAAACTCAAACAAACATAATAACAATGTTTACTGTAGCTTCTAAACTGTATTCTTTTTAACTGTACATAATATATGAAAATGTTTTGGTACAAAATGATTAAATTTTAGAGTGTGAGTAGTTATACAATTTTAACAATCAGTTCAATGTGTGAAACTTAATTTATTATGTTTTTGAAGATGTGGATTCACGAAGTATTTAAAATCCTGCAAGAAGGTAGTTCTAAAACTGTTGCATAATAAAATTATCTACGCGTAAATAAAGATGATGTTTACAAGTTTCATATATTTTAATTTTAACTTTCACACCAAGCGCAGATCAGTTGTTCTTTGTTCGCTATCCCGCACTAATCCGTTATGGTGCCGTTCTGATAACAGGTAGCACAATGTAAACAATAGATATCAGGTTATGTCTGACTTGAGCTCGACTATGCCTACGGGCGTGTAGGCATATTTCCGCTGGCTTATAATATCACTGACACTTGTTCACTATATTATTAAATTTGTTTTCTCTTCCTTACAAATTATTCGGAAATAGCGGAACAATATTATTTTAATTTCACAGCGTAAAATGCACGCGTGCGATCTGGGCCGTGGTTAGGACGGAACCACACTATCCATGTACACTCACACAAATGCAAAGCTCAGCTTATGCCTCGCGGAGTGTACAATGCTGGAAAGTAATTAGGAAGGATTCTTTATGTTAAACCAGCTACATTACACCATAAACTGTAATGGTAGGGTTCTATGATATTTTAAAACATTTTTTATATTGTAATATTTAAACTTTATCTTGTAGGATACATACACTAATCTTGTTTTACCCCACAGGCAAAATTGTACATATCTAATGTACAATTTTGCCTCGTCATATATCAGTAACTTTTATATTTTATCCCATAGGATATTTATTTATTCATTAACTACTTGTCGCACTTACAGACATGCCAACACGCGCACATAAATTACAATTGTTAAAATATTCCTTAACTAAATAATGATGTACAAAACTATACATTTAAAAATAAGATAGTATTTAAAATATCCCAGTTTTCATTAATTTATGAACAATATAAAATATTGATAAATCGAGGTGAAACGAAACAAAAATCAAACTAATAATATCTATACATAAAAAACTTGAGAGGTGTCAAGGGACACCCGGATGGAACGAAGTTCCTTTCGATTAATTAGTGAAGGAATTATTATTATCATAATTTTTTATTATTTATTATTTACCAAAAACCTGTATACACTCAACAAAAATAATCGTCGCGACACCACACTGTTCAATGCGAAATAGAAATGAAAATATCTGGCTTGCTTTCTATAAGAGAGAGAGAGAGACAGACAGAGAAACATGCGACGCCGCACAGCTTACAATAGCAAAAAGTGTCGTGACAATTTTTCGTAAGAATTTTTTCCGTCTAGCCCCCTTTCACAACGCGCGATAAGGAACTTCGTTCCAATAAACAACAACTATATATTATGTTTTGTATCCCGCAGGATACTGGTAATGGAGCCCATCACCGGCCACCTGTCGTACTTCCACCGCTCGTTCGCGACGTGGCTCGGCGACGTGAAGCACTGCACGCGCCGCTACCTGTGCAGCCCGGCCGACGGACACGCGGCGCTGGCCATGTATTACACGCTCACTGCGACCAGGTGTGTATCCCACGGGATATCGGTAGCTACTAGACATACAATGCGTTTGTCTACCTGTGTCGGAACCTGAAATAGTATAATATAGATATCAGTCAAAATGTTGGTAGCGAAGTGTGTATCCCACAGGATACGGGGAGTGAGTAGGTTTGTATGCCGCAGGATAGGTATATATTACTTCCTCACTGCGCCAGGTATGTATCCCACAGGATACGGGGAGTGAGTAGGTTTGTATGCCGCAGGATAGGTATATATTACTTCCTCACTGCGCCAGGTATGTATCCCACAGGATACGGGGAGTGAGTAGGTTTGTATTCTGCAGGATATGTATATATTATTCCCTCACTGCGGTCAGGTATGTATCCCACAGGATACGGGGAGCGACTAGGTTTGTATTCCGCAGGATAGGTATATATTACTCCCTCACTGCGTCCATGTATGTATCCCACAGGATACTGATCACGTCACGTCTTCGTGAAAATCGTACAAAGGAGTGTCGTCATCCGGAATTTCTAAGCTCTTGTTTCTTCATTATTATGTTGTTATTATTATGTTGTGTTTATGAAACGAAAAAAAAATACTTGTACAATATTTTTAAATAATCTGACAATACATTATACTTTTTCTGTCATCTTGCCGCTTTTTTTTATTTTTTTTTTCTTTGTTGCAGGCTCACCGCGCTAGAGATCCACAACTACGTGTACCATATGACGTATTTAGAGCAGCATATGACGTCACAGAGGAAGAGTAAGAATGCGTAAGTTTTTTTTATATAATTTTCTCGAAATTTAGTAGTGGTAGTACTCTTGGCAGAGTCCACCTGGGGAAGTACCACCACACCTTTGCCAGTTATTCTACCGCCAAGCAGTAATGTGCAAACATTACTGTGTTCCGGTTTGAAGGCCAATGTTTCCAGAGAAATTACAGGGCTTAGAGATGTAACATCTTAGATCTCTGGGTGTCGAGGTGCAGTGCTAGGTAATGATTTTGACACTTCATGTTCCAATAGCTGCGTGTCGCTGTGCTGTTATGTGGCAGGCATGTTGCTTACCATCAGGCACATGTCCTGCTCGTCTCGTCACACTATACTGACAAAAATAAAATCTTGTTAAACTTTCTGTGATAAAGTTCGTTGGGAATACTTTCGAAACCGTTATTTTAAAATGATTAATTAATAACAATAATTTAAACAATTAATTGTTTTTTTACTTCTCAGGGAGGTGGAGGAACCAGTGGACCTCCATACCCTGATGCTACTGTGGATCTTGGACTCCGGATGTGACGTCGAGTCGGCTCTTCGGCGGGAACCGGAAGCTGTACTCCCACAGGTACCACAAACCCTGAGTACAGACGACTGGGTCAAAATCAGAGTTTTCATATACTAAGTATAGAGCTTTACACCGAAAGCACGGGTAGCATATTTCTTGCCTTGTCGCTCTTGTGGAAGTGTCATACTTTTGTCGCACATCACTCTGTTGCCATAGAAAGTATGCACGTCATCTGCTTACGATTGACACAAAGAAACCGTGCGGAAAATCTAACTCTATACGCAGTGTATGTAAATTTGGTTGAGTGCCATTCATTAAATTTAGTAAATTTATTTTCGCAATGTCTGAAAATTCTCTGGTGACGACATCTGTGTGAACCCATTGACATTGTCCGTGGAAGTTCTAAGTAGCCTCACTGGATGGCGCCACTCGTATTTTAAGAACACGGAAACAGTACGGATACTACGAGAAGCTTAAAAAAATAATTTTGTCAACATTTTTGTAATTCTTTAAATTATTTACTTTGGTCAAAAACATATCATTCGCAATAGTCGGTCAGGTATATTATTGTAAATCAAGGCATGTATATTTGAAGGGAAAATTTCTTTCGGCGTGCCACAAACGGATTTTTCGTGCTGTGAATTGAATTCTAGCGTCACGCTGGGATGATCAGAAATCTTCGGGTAAAATCCGGACCATGGCCATTGGTCATCTAGAAATGCGTCAGGATTTATCATGCCCATGGCGACGCCTTCCGGTTTCACCCGCGTATTTTCCAAAGTGAGCTATCAAATTCTGAGTTAAGTATAATTATTATTTTCATTAATTATTGTTAGTTCACCCGAAGATTTCTTATCATTCCCGAGCGTGACGCTAGAATTCAATTCGCAGCTCGCGATTAATCTATCTGTGGAGCGCCAAAAGAAGTTTTAAATTCAAAATCGGTTCATCGGTTCGTGAGTTACGATGCCACAGATACAGAAACACCGAAACTTATTTGAAGGGTAATGTTGGCAGTGAAATTACAGAGCGTTGAGATAAAACATGGTATATACGTGGGTGACGAGCGCAGTGCAATGCTAGGTAATGATTTGGATATTTCACGTTCCATTAGCTGCGTGTCACTGTGCTGTTATGTGGTAGGCATATTGCTTACCATCAGGTACATGTCCTGCTCGTCTTGTCAGTCTATTCTAAAAAAAGGCGAAATATTCTGTAATATTAATGTTCTGTTTATTTCGTAGCTCGAATCCAAAGCCGATGAGAAGGACGGAGAACCGGAGTCAGAAGGAAAGGAGTCATCATCAGGTGAGTTTATACAAGGGTTGTACAAAAATAAATAATCTATGTACATGGTTACTGGTACGTATTCTGCATCATCCTCCATTCAGTTCTGATTTGGCTCCGTGTGACTTCTTTTTGTCAGTGTGGGCTCGTCCACAAATACCAAGTTGCACAGCGAGCTATGGAGAGAGCTATGCTCGGAGTCTCTCTGAAGGATAGAATCCGCAACGAGGAGATCCGACGGAGAACTAAGGTAACCGACATAGCCTTGAGAATAAGCAAGCTGAAGTGGCAGTGGGCGGGCCACATATGTCGCAGAGCCGATGGACGTTGGGGGAGAAGGTTTCTGGAGTGGAGACCACGTTCGGAACGTCCCATGTGACGGCCTCAGCTCGGTGGACCGACGACCTGAGGAGAGTGGCGGGAAGCGGATGGATGCGGAGAGCCGAGGACCGGATTTGGTGGCACAATATTGGAAAGGCTTATGTCCAGATGTGGACGAACATGGGCTGACGATGGTGACTTGTTCTTTTTTTTTATTCCCTAAAATTAAAAATCAGCTCAAAGGGATATAGTTTTCATCGCCGGAAGACGCGCTAGCAGCGTTTGAGAAGGCCGTGGATGACGAGTCTGCGGAGGACTGGAAAAAATGTTTTGATAATTGGTTCAGAGCGATGAAACTTTGTATAGGAGGCTGGTGGAGAGTTCTTTGAAAAGATTTAGCAAACATATTTTTTTCAGAGAAGTTAGTTTTTTAGTTTCCCAAAACTTTCTGAGTGTCCCACATATAGTTTTTTTTTAAATTTGAATTTAGCAACTCCACAGACTCTGGGGTCCGTGACCTTTGTCATTTGTTTTCTTTTTTTTACATGAATCTTGGATTAGGAGAAGAAAAAAAAATCTTCTCACGTATAGTTGTAAATACATACTTATCTATATATATAAAAGAAAGTCGTGTTTGTTACAACACTTATAACTCGAGAACGGCTGGACCGATTGCCATGGTTTTTGATTTGTTGGATTTGTTTCCGTCCCGAATAACAGAATACATCTTAAAAACAATGAAAACTCGATATGTGTAATGAATACTTAATCATTTCAATAGATGCTGATTTATTTATTACATGTCAAACATTTGTTGTCCAATCCTGTCAAATAGTGTAACAACTTTTTTTTTTGAGCTTATGGCCTGGTTGCTGAGACCTTTAAGCCACAATTTTTTTTTTTTCTGAAGACTTCATGTGTGCGTTCAGAAATTTATTTTTTGTAAAAGGTCTACAAAGTTCAGGTACTGTTATATTTGTTTGTTTTAGACATTAATTTTCGAAAATTATGTATTAATTATTTAATTTTTAATTCCCGAAAATAATACCTAAGATTTATTCTACAGTAAAAACATAAAATCATCGGAAAGGAACGGAATTTAGGGAATAAAAATCAGTAGGTAAAGGTTATAAGATTAAGGGAAAAAATCTACAGGTTAACAAAAAAGTAAATGTCTTTTTAAAGGTTGTCTATGATTTTTCTTGATAAACTATTCATACGTAGTGGTTATATACTCTTTGAGCTATTGTCTATGTCTCGAAAGTTCAGGCACTATTATTATATTAGAGTTGGGTAGGATATGCGTTTACTTTGAGTTTGTATGAGTAACTCATTTCGAATTTTGAGGTGTGACATTGTCCCACCTCATTGTACCACCTCATAAATGAGGAGAATGGCTATAAACACTAGACTGTGACTTGATGCATACTGTGACATTATAACTACAAAAACAAGTTTAGCTGTGATTGTGACATTCTACAAATTGAGTTACTACTTTCCTGCGACATTGTATTACAAGCAACACGTCATGAGTTACCATGATGTATGAAAAGTAATCGATATTTTTTGAAAGTAAAATAAAATAAAAGTGCAATAAAACAGTTTAAGTACTAAGCTTTACTGATTTATTTTATTTTTACTTATTGCAGTGTTACGTTGTTTGAAATTTTGTTGTTATGCCAATACTTAAATAACAGGTAGGTATACTCATTTCTTTACGTCCTAGATAAATAACACAACCGCAGAGTGTTATTATAATGTCCTGCGATGTTGGCGTCGCATATTGAGGCGACGCAAACAATTCAGAATTCAAATTAAAACAATAACCGAACTTTTTTTTGGTTGTCCCGCTCACTCATTTGAAATGCTTAGCACGTTACTGCTTCTCGCTCGCTCACAAATAATGTAAGCGGGACAACAACGCGCAGACCCATGAGTGAGAATCGCTACAATTCGTGCCTCATTTGAAGTGGGACAAAATGTATTTTTGAGGTGATGGGACATTCTGTCGTTTTGTATGGGACATTTGAGGTGACTCTTGTATGAGGTGCACACCTCTATATTATATTTGGTGGTTTTATGCGAGTGCACATTTTAATAACAATGCCGCGTCCTAGAAGATCTAATCTTTCCCAGCGAAGCCGTAATGCAATTAGGCAACGGAATATCGCGAGTCAATTATCTGATGGAGAACGAGAAATTGCACGAGAACAGCGCCGCGTTAGTATGGAGCAAAGAAGGGCCTTAATCGTGCTTCTCAAACACAAGAGCAAAGAGAGGCAGCCCGAGAAACGGCTAGGTTAGAAACGAGAAATCCTCGAGCTTATCGTACAGATGAATAATCTTCGAAGTGCAAGAAGAAATGGTTCAAGTATTGATTTGAATCGAGCAGCATTTCTGTATGATTGCACCATCGACTACAGCTTGCATCGTTTAGTTTGCATTGGTCCAATGGACGTTGTTTGCCAGCATTATAGAGCATTGAAGTTTGCTGGTGAAACGCCTGGTTTGTGCTGCCTTAGTGGCAAACCATCCGCTTTATTTGTTCTTGCGCCTGACCAAAAAACAAAGAATGTCGTTTACCACAAAGTGCTTGAATGAAAATCCTATTAATGAATTAATCCGAGTTTTTTTATTCCCAATCTGCACAACATACGTTTTCAATCATGTTTTTCTGACATGAGTTTGAAGTAGGTACTTAATTTTTTTTTATTCTCATTCTGTATTTATGTTTTCATCATCATTCATTATAATAAAATACTTTTTTGTTTCTATCTATATAAATAAACTCTATATAACGACACTGAAGGGACTGCCCATTTTATGGCGTTATAGAGAACTGTCGTTAAATGGAGTAAGAAAAATCAGAATTAAGAAAAGAAAAGTTTATTGGAAAATTGTGTTAAAAATAGGTAGTTACGTATATAAAAAATAATCTTATTTGAACGCTATTGCGTATAGTCTGTTGTTTTTATCGGACGTATTTTGCTGTACCATTAGTTATTTTGTACTTTTTTACTTATTTTATTAATATCTTGCAATATTCAGCCATCTTGGCGATAAAGGAAATAATTTTCCAATAATTTAGCTGCTTTCATTTATCTTCTCTTCCGTCTCTATTGCGCGTATCAGTAAAACTTTTTCGTTAATACACAGTGATATTCTTTTAGTAGCCATGTTTGCAGTTTAAAAGTTTGTAAGCTACTAAGAATATGATAACGTAAAGATAACTCCTACTTATTAGTCATGGTCAATAACAATCTACACGTGCAAGCAATCCCAATTTGTAAACAAAAGAACGAATTTCTTAGAAAGTTGTTACATGATGCCGACAGTCGAATTTATTGCAGGCTAGGATAATAAAGCGACAAAAAAACGTACACAGATGCGCAGTTTTTACTAATTTTAGCAACTTAAAAGGTACTTTTTATTACTCAGTTGTGGTCGTTATGACGAGTGGATATAATGCTATGTAGAGTGTATTATTGTATGGAAGACAAGCTAAACCAACCAAAGCCAATTGATTTCGACGCTTTAGGGAGTTTGTCGTTAAATAGATGGACGTTACGTGGAGTTTATACTGTATATTATTTTGTATCATTGTTTTACGTTCATCAAAGCCTAAATTAGTTCAGCTAAAAAGTAACACGTCATTCATTGACTGTTAGGCGGTACGAAGTTCGCCGGGTCAGCTAGTTACATATAAAACAACCAGGCACAGTACAAATATTTGAATTCATTACACAGACATTTCCACTGGGTGGGGATCGAACCCACGACCATCGGCTTCTCAAGCAGACTTACTACCAACTAAGCCACCAGGGCATCCAAGTAATAATAATTGTATAAAGATACGGATTCTGCGCCGCTGTTTAATGACACGTAATGAAGCAATAATTAAAATAATAATACATTTGTATGTACTCTCAAGTACAGGATAACAGTATCCACATATAACAGGATGTGATAGTAATATTATACGTAAATATGTCATGGCTCTGTAATGAGAGCACTGAACCCACTGTCGGCGATTGTAATAAGATTTTTATTCGTTTAATAAAGAAACTGGACGCTTGTTATTAAAAAAATTGTAGTTTTCAAATAAAATAAAACATTTAATACCGGTTGTTTTCGAATAAAAAAAAAACTGGCTGCATTTCCATTAAAAACGGATAGTTTTCAAATAAAAAAAACTGGCCGCTTTTCTATTTAAACTGGTTGTTTTCAAAACAAAAAAATACGCCGATTTTCAAATAATAACTGGTAGCGAAACAAAAAAAAATGGCTACTTCAAAAAAAAACTTTTAAACCACAAAAAAAAATATAAACTTCTTTTATAACTTTCCATTGAAAACTGGTAGTTTTCATACCAAAAAAACTGGCTGTTTCTATTATAATTGGGTAGTTTTCAAACAGAAAAACCAAACCGACTTCTTTTTATGAAAAAAAAAAAAACAAAAACTGGTATATTAAAAAAAATTGTCACTTTTCAATATAAATTGGTACTCGTAGTTATAAAATGAAAAATTACAATATAACAAAGACATTAGAATTGAATTATGTGTATTAATTACGTTTAGTTATGGATTTTATTTCTGTTTTTCCTGTTGACAATAATACGAGAGTAGATACGAGAGCCATGACTATGATAGTTTATTTCGCATAAACCAGAAGTACCTAGGTGAGCTTTGCTCGGTTACTTAGATACATATAGATTTTATCAAAAAAAAGAACTTGAGAAAAGAAAGGCGGCCGGCTGGATTCGAACCCGAACCTACCATTTTATGACCGCCCATCTTCCCGACTGAGCTAATATACTGTCGCGCGACGTCGCGAAATTTACCGTCGCAGTACCGACAGTATTACATTGTCTAAAAACGCGCATAAAACGGCTTTAAAAAAAAAAAAACCTGGCTAGATCGATTTATCGTTCCCGAAACCCTCTTTAAACAACATTTCATGTAAATCGTTCGAGCCGTTTCCGAGATTCAGGTTCTATATATATATACCTACAAGAATTGCTCGTTTTTATAAAGGTTTATAAGATTGATAATTCTAGCGCGACGGCTGAGTGTAAGTATAAAGACCGAGAAATATGTTATACGTACTACCGGCCCGTTCCGGCTTCCGTCGTATATTGTCATATAAAAAACTACGAGTATCATATCTTTGAAGTTGGACACGTTGTGCAAATCTGACTTTTTTTTTTAATTAGCCACTCCACAGACTACGGGGTCCGTGATCTTTGTCATTACAATTATCTTTGTTTTACACATTTCTTGGATAAGGAGAAGAAGAGGAAAATAGGGGGGAGTTGGGTACATTTAAAATCTAATTCTAGTGCTCGTCTGTAGAACCGAGCACTACCGGTTAGGATTCCGCTAGTAATCGACTCGACATCGAGTGTTTGCCTAATTGCCTATTGCCATTTGCCTAAACTGCCTCCTCCCGGCCCAGAGCCTCCACAACGACCGCATTTCTGTCCCTGATGGCCATCTGTAGGTTGAAATCTCGGATGGTCTTCAGTGACGCAGCCAACGCTCGCCGCACGAACCGGCCGATGGCGTCGTCGGTGTCGTCAGCGTAGTATGTGAAGGTCCCCGTGCAAATTAGACGTAGTTTAGGAGACTATCTATTGATCTTGGATCATTGGAGGTGTACTATTTTTATAAAAAAATATATGTCTAAAATTAAAATAATAATAAATAAAATGGCCTCCATTGTCTACAGAATGTTACAATGCTCCACTGCAATCTATCTAAATATTTTGATTGAAAATAAAAAAAACTAATACACACAGGCAAAAAAAACCGTAATAGGAGTTAGTGAAAGGAAAAATGAATTTCTTTATTTATAAAACGAACATTTAATACCATAACTAAAATATTTATAAATCTATACTAATGTATTTAAACAACTATTGTACATATAACATTCGTAATGTGGCGTCGCCAGATAATGTTGTTCAATCAATTTGTCGTCATCTGAGACGGCCTTATTGTTTCACCCATAGAATAATAACGCCTAGAACCCCGGGTCCGAGCAAGAAAAGTGAGGCAAATCATAATGAGCCATATTGACCGCTCGAAACTACCATCAGTTGTCGAGGTCCAGAGCTAGTGCATGCGTCTCCGACAATGAAAAACGTTAAGATGCTTTGTGTGGTCCTTCACTGTACATACTCATTAAAGTTTTGTTTGGCGAACTTCAGTACACACTGCTTACGCCGACATCAATCTACATTTTGCCTCACTTAAGCTGAAGCGTTTGTTTGAAGATTATCGATCTAGGCGTTAGTAATCTATGGCTTCACCCTAACTAAATACAATATTGGTGTCTTAAAATCAAGAACTGAACTTCGCTAGTTTTTATAGCGACAGAATAGAAAACTTTTTATTATGGCACAAACAAATTGATACTACAGTAAAACACTTATCAAATAGCACCGCAAGTGGCGGCCTTATTGCTGAGAGCAACCTCTTCTAGGCAACAAGCGTATAGGAAACTAGCTTACATAAAATCATAGCAACAAACGAGTAAATAAGTATGTTTACCATATTGCTATGTTCCGATTTGAAAGGGTAATATTTCCAATAAAAAAATTACAGTGCCAATAATTATCTTGCACCTCTGAGTGACGAACGTAGTGATAAAACTCTTCACGTTCATATGGATGCATGACACTACCCTGCTATAGACAGGCGCGTTGCTTACCATCAGATGTAAATATTGCTTGTTGTCACAGTCTTATAAAAATACATCTATTTAACTATCACGTTAAATGTCCAGGCAAAAAGGCATTTTAAGAATCCAATTTATCCCGTTAAATATACATAGTTATGTCAATTTCACCAACTTTATAGTGGCCGGCAAACAAGTTGACCCAAAGGCAACGTGGAAGGGGAAAGTTCGCGTGCCACTTCCACCAATGAGACCTTAAAAACGTTTCTGCGCAGCCATGCGCAGCTAACCTCATTGGGTCAACTTGTTTGCCGGCCAATATAACACCAATGTATATTTTGATGCGCGAAATGCACCAAATGTAACATTGCGTTTAGGATCAGTACACTCCGCGTGGCATAAGCTGAGCTTTGCATTTGTGTGAGTGTACATGGATAGTGTAGGTGTGACAACCGGCCTTAGGCGCGGCGCCATTCTGTCTCGCCGCGCTCCTGCCTGATTGGTGATCACTCACACTAATGCAAAGCTCAGCCTATACCTCGCGGACAAAATTTCAAGCTCCTGGCTGATTGGTGATCACTCACACTAATACAAAGCTCAGCTTATACCTCGCGGAGTGTACCCTGTACAACCTCGTTGATGTTAAAATTTGTTGTTGGTAAATGATAGCGTGTAGTCAAAATTTTAATTACCTTTTTTTTTTTAAAATAAATGGTGACGAGACGATCAGGACATGTGCCTGATGGTAAGCAACATGCCTGACACATAACAGCAGTGACACGCAGCTATTGGAACATTAAGAGTCCAAATCATTACCTAACACTGCACTGCGCTCGTCACCCAGAGATCTAAGATGTTATATCTCTAAGCCCTGTAATTTCTCTGGAAACATTGCCCTTCAAACCGGAACACAGTGCACATTACTGCTTGGCGGTAGAATAACTGGCAAACGTGTGGTACTTCCCCAGGCGGACTCTGCCAAGAGTCCTACCACTAAAATATAATACTTAAAATTCATTTTCACAACAGTCGTCTTCAATCTTTGCCGTCTCAGCGTCCATCACCAAATCCTGTGGCAAATGCTTGGAACATACGACTGTGGTCTTCGTGGGCATCCAGCTAGCTTCTTTCCGGAGCGATCTGATTATGTTTATCCATTTCTCGCGACGCGCCGCGTCTTTTGGCACCCTGAAAACAAAGGAATTTTTATTTTACTGCTGCGGAAATACGGTTGCGTTTTGTACTTTGGAGACTGACAAATTTATAGAATTTAGGATTTTTTAATTTTACTGCTTTGTAAAAATGGTCGCTTAAGATTTTGGAGACCGTGACAGATAGAACTTTGTTCGGTATTGCGTATGATATACGGTTGATTTTCGAACTTTGGGCACTCTAATATCTAAATGAGAGCCCAAAATACCAAATCTTATGACTTACCACGAAGTAAATACGGTCTATTTTCCAACTATGTAGACTACAATAAATATTACTTTGTAACTTGTTGCTTATGATATACGGTTGGATTTCCTCCTTTACTTTAGTGATAGAACTTTGTAACTAACTGCGTAGATAATATAGTCGCATTTCCAACTTTAGGTACCCTGATAAATATACTTTTGATAGGATATGTTAATAGACGCTTGGATTTCATCCTTTGAGTTCTCTGATTGAGAAAATTTTGAAACTTACTTCGTTTGAAATACGATTGCTTTTCGAACTTAGGGCATTGTTTGTTGTTTGTTTTGTCGGGATAAAAAGTAGCCTATGTTTTTCCATATAATCTAGTTGTGTTTCAACTGTCAACCCGATCTTCATATGTTCCGACGTGATTGAGTAACAAACATGCAAACATTGACATTTATAATAGAACAGTCGGCGCCAGCCCGCCGGCGGGCACGCCTTTTGCAGTCGATTTTAAACCGAAACTCTAATAGATAGAGTCTATATTTGTTAAACTTTTTGCAAGTTAGTTTTATAAATAGTTAGGGTTAATAGAATAGGATTACTTTCAACTTTTTTAAATGTAAATCAGAAGCACATTCTCCGAATTGTATTCGATTAAACACTTGCAACTTTGGTACTCGATTCGCAACTTTACGGCAAAAAACTCATTTGTGTGAACTTAAGTGTGAAATTTAACTGCATTATCTTTGATACTCGATTACCAACATTACGGCAATAATTTTTAAGGTCCATAATATTACTTACGTGTGAAATTTAACAGTATTATTTTTGATACCCGATTAACGACTTTTCGGCTATAATGATTGAGAATCAAAATGTAAACTTACGTGTGAAATTTAACAGCATTGTCTTTGGTTGGTTTGTGGGGTTTTGAATCACAATCTTTCACTACACATTTACCCATCTTTGAAACCGACTCACTCGCCTGACGTCACATAAAACACTGGCCAAAGTTACTATGCTACATCTATTGTCTCTTTCCCACGTTGGATCAGTGTATTTTTCATCTCAGTCGCACGTGAACGGAAAATGTGTGTACATTTAACGTATAACTTTGTTGAACAAGGATGTTATATAAATGGAAGGAGCATCGTTATCAATACATTGATAACGATGCTCCTTGTGTGGTATAAAGATAACTCAGTGTAACTAATGGCTTTACATTTATTGTTTTATCTGTAAATGCGGCAGTTAACTAATGAGTTAATAAATAAACACTTCAGTCATTAAATCTGATTCGGTGTAATTAAAGTGACGGCTATTAACAAACAAAATAAAACAAAACTGCACTTTACTACCTTCCTTAAGTACCTTACTTTGCCTAGGGAAATATCACAGTTATTCAATCGCCAAACAGTAATCCGCAAACATTACTGTGTTCCGGTTTGAAGAAAAATGTTCTCGGAGGAATTAAAAGGCAAAGAGATCAATTTTTAAACCCCGATTAAATACAGGTTATAAGTTATACGACGATGTCTGTCTGTCGTATCAGGGTGTCTCTCTCTCTGTGTATGTGTCTATCTGTACCACCGTAGAGCTCAAACGGATGGGCCGATTTTTTAATTTTTTATTTGAAGGTTAATTTCCGTGCTTATGTTCTTAGCTATGTTTGGTTAATATCTATTCAAGATCACAAATCAATCAAGGCCGCCATCACAAATGGACAAAATATTTCTCCACAACCTACCTCAATATGGGTATCAAATGAAAGGGCTTGACGAGTAAAATACTATCCACTATGACAAATTTCAAATCCAAGATGGACGCTGCCACATAATGGCGAAACACATTTCGTTTTTCACAACTCCCTCAATATGGACTTGACTAGTAGAATGTTGTATTACAAATCTGATGTAGGTTGTTGATTGTTCTTGTTTGAGATTGTTATCTTATACCTCTGTGTAACGAGCGCAGTGCAGTGGTAGTGATGGATATCATTAGGCGCAAGTCACGTCACATTCAAGACAATACGTCACCTGTATAGTATTTATGTAGATACGAGTATTACGCATGTAAGTGACGCGAAGTCATTTTATTTCACCCAGCCAGAAAGCGTCTAACGCGCTGCCAGCTCAGCCGCCGCTCCGACGCTGTGCCGCCAAATTAGCATGCGTTTTCCCCTGTTAAAAAGTGCTAACCCAGCTAAAAAAATTGGCAGTCATAGGAACTGCTGATAGAAGTGGAAACTTATAACTCAGAATTTGATAGCATACGATGGAAACAACGCGGGTGGGAACGGAGGGCGTGGACATGAGCATGAGCATCTATAAATGCTAACGCATTTCTAAATGGCCAATAGTCATGGTGCCGAATTTACCCGAAGATTTCTTATAATTTCCGATCGTGACGCGAGAATTCAATTCACAGCCCCACGGAAAATCTGTCGTGGCGCGACAAAAGAAGTTTTCACTTCAAAAAAGAAAATACAAGTTATTTTACGAAAATAAAGATAACAGTTATCGGCATACGTAGTTTGGGACACCTTGAGATCAGATGGAGTGACGATATACGGAAGACGTTGATGGAGACGTAAAGCTGAGGATAGGAATGAGTGGCGAACCATCGGAGAGTCGTATGTCCATCAGTGGACTAAAATAGGCTGATGATGATGAGTTATTTTACCACCGTTGTTAGACTAAAATTCGATGAATTGTCCACATTCCACATTAGCTACAATATCCTTGTACAGTTGACTTCGGTCTCACTCGCACAGGAAAGGAAAATGTACGCTAAATGCTCTGTCTCTTTCATACATTACAGTGGGATGTTCTCTGTCCCTCTCACATATAAACAATAGTAGGTTAAAGGAATTTAAACAGGGAAAAGTACAACAAAATACCTAAACCGGGTTTCGTACTGAACTAAGTTAAAAGTACGCAATAAACAGAAAAAAAACCTACGATTTATATATTTTTTAATTTTATAGCCCTTTTTTCTATCGGAATGCTCGTAGCTCGAAAAAGGGACATCATTTCATGGTTGATGTTCCAAAGACACGAATGAAGAGATTTGACTCTACTTTTGTGATAAGAACGTCTAGGCCAAGGGTCAGCAACAGGCGGACCGCGGTCCGTATCCGGACCGCGGAAGGTCGAACCTCGGACCGCCAAAAAATTGTATTGTATACGAAGTATACATTTTAAAATGTGGATAAGGTACACTGTACCTTTATTAATTGAAACAATATTTTTTGCCACGTAGAATATACCTTAGTAAATAAACTATTTGGATACTAAATATTTTCCGCATAGCAGCCAAGAGAAACTCAACACTTTCAAATACGGGCTTCCCTTTGCCACCACACCCTGCCCCGCTGTCCGTGGACACGAACGTGGAATGCGGTCCTCGTTCAAGATAACTCCTTGGAGAGCATCTCCGTCCAACAACTACTGGAGAACGCAGAGAGGCAGGGGTCCGTATCCGCGGACTCTTTTCATGGACAGCAACAAAGAAAGATTCGGAATAAGCTTTTGCAGCGTCTGGGAACAGAAACGAGCCCGTTTGTCACCTGAATTGTCTTGCCTGCTCAATGGGAGTACCGCAAAGTTACAATGAAGCGGAAAACCTACGACGCTATGGCGGCGTGCGAGGTAGACGGCCACCGATTTCGGTTGGTGGGATCGAAAAATAAAAAGATTGCACCAATAGAATACTCGGAAGGTGGGGCGCCTTTCACTAACGCAAGTGCGCTGCTCGCACATCTGAGCAGAAATGCCGGTGAAACATCCCGGGTGATAAGCGTGGATGCGATGGCAATCGAATACTCAAAGTCAAAGTTCTTTATTGATAAATGTACAATTTACACGTCAATTTTATAAAAAAAACAAAATAAAAGCATACAAAGAGTATACATTTTTAAAGTTTAAATTGAACTTTATATTGTACGATAATAGGTATCGTACAAATAAGTGTCAAAAATTAAAATATATGTACTTATTACAATTGTAATGAACAATGTCAATTTTTTACAACTTTATTGTGAGTTTGCCATCACTATATAAAAACTCGCTGTAACTATAAAAAGTTACAGCGAGTGATTACAGCGTACTCAAGAGGGAATGTCGTGAGGTCGTGAATACTCATGAGGTTGTCGTATGCGAAGATAAAGGAGAAAATCTGAGCTTCCTCAGAGCCCCTTCGCGCGATCAAACAAATGTAACTGATATCTAGAAACATCAGTATCTATCCTGTTCCTAGCTCGACCATTCAAACCAGCTCCAAAAGCGCACAGTAGAAGACAGCCGCGGAAAGACCCGCAACCAACCAAACCGGTAGCCTCCGTGACTGCCTTCAACATAGCTGCAAGGACCATAGGTACTCCGAATCTCGTCCCATGCATCACTCCCTAGACGTCAAGGACGCTAAAGCCGCCAAAGACGCCAAAGCAGCTTCACAGCAAAAAAATGAGCCGAACGAGAGCCGACATGGGACGGGTTTAACCGACCCACTATGTCACGGCTTCGGATCCGCGGAGTGATGCACTTAATCCTTTCATCGAATTTATAGTTATGTGGCTGAGAGCGACAAGACAAGTCAACCTTAAGATCTGCGAAAACATCATGCAGTCCTAAAAGCTAGGAACTGAAAACCTCTTAAAGGCAAAAATCGAAGAGGATGAAGCAGCCATTTACAATAATGTCACTTCCCGGGTCATCAAGGGAAGAGTGCAGAAAATGGCTTTGTGACACTGAGCGAAAAAGAGATGGAGCGCACGGGAAGATCTTTTTATGCGACACCTCCAAACTACCCAATTATAGTTACTGCCCGATGCACTAAGATTATGCTGGACGATAAAATCCTAGAGTTCCCTTCGATTGCCATCGCCATCGAAGGCCATCGAACTCAAACGTCAAAGCGGGTTAGGAAAACTGGGAGGTACCAAGAATACAGTGGATCATGGTGGTCAAAACCAGAGTGCGAACCATGGCTTCTGCTCTGGTGGCTTCGGAAATGGCTTCGGAAAAAAAGTTTCAGTCGTCTCAAGGTGGACGAAGAACTATGAACCCTTTTGGAGTCATTGTGGATGGCATACAGCCAAATTGTTTCATTTGTCAAAGGTTTCTCTTGAAATTGAAATTATTGATATTCAAGAAGATGTATCTTTGCAAATGTATGAAACTGTATCCACTGAAGAATTTTGGGCCAAACACATCTCAGACAAGTATGGAAATTGCTTTCATATGTGAGACTCATCTTTCACACAAAAAAAATATTTATACAAATTTTGTTCGAGATTAACCGACGGCCAACTACTCGTAGAAGACACACTTCAAAGTTACTGTGCAAAGAACCAAACTATAAAGAACGGGCTCAAGAGGATCGGTGTAATTTATCGCATTGATTTTAGGTCTTGTTTTTTTATATAAATACAAATTGATTTTGATACCGTACAATAAATAAGTAGCACTTAATTATTACCAAGTTACGGCTGGTCTAGTCGGAAGATGAACGACGACTGCCGATCCGGAGACGAAGTCGATGTGCGAAATGCCGCTAGCTTAAAACGGTGAAGGAAAACATCGTAAGGAAACCGACATGTACCTTGAATCTTTTGAAGTCAGGTGTCATCCACCAACCCGCACTGGACCAGTGTGGGAACATTTAGTGGGTTGTTTATGCAGTTATTAATTACCATTAGTTTTTTCTGGACCTCGTTAAAATTTTCGCACATCATCCGGACCCCACCTAAAACTACTTGCCGACCCCTGGTCTAGGCTGTGGAATACATCCAATCCTTGTTCCCTGAGAGATACAATCTAGAACTTTTCAAGGTCGGAGTGAATAGGTACCTTCTAGGTCAACGTGCGTCATCTTCGACCACACCGTCGCTTACCATCAGGCGAGTTGGTGGTCAATCGAGAACCTATACGCGATAAAAAAAAAAATACATTGCCTGAGTGGGTTTTTCCCGATGGTTACAATCTTGGTGTCTTCAAATCGAGAGTGAATCGGTTTCTTCTAGGTAAACACGCTCCATCGTAGACCGCATCGTCGCTTACCATCAGGCGAGATGGCGGTCAAGTGTAAACCTACAAAAGTAAAAAAAAGTGCATCAAATAATGCGAACAAGATTGATCCATTGATTTATATCGATGATTCATTTAACAACCTGTGGCCCGCGGTTTCACCTGCAAGCAAAGGGAGCTTGCAATGTTATCGGGATAAAAAATAGCCGATTGTAGAATCATCTACTTCTACTTAGTTTCATCTGAATCAATTCAGCAGTTTTTTTCATAAAAGAGTATAACAAACCCACATCCATTAATATATCTTGTTGTTATATCTTCGTGTATATATAATGTTCTCTTTTACGCTTATAGCGTCCCGTATGTAACTGTCTCTTTCCCTCGCTTAGGCTACCGTTCAGAAGGAAAAATCTGGAGTTATGTTTTAAATTTGTAAATAGCCATTTATCCTCTGTAAGGTTTTTCTAAAATTAAATAACAGCTATGTATTTTAAGGAAAATATATTGATATATAGAATAACTATATTTCCTCGTCATCATCATAATCAGCCCACATTTTACTGCTGGACGTAAGCCTCTCCATTGATACGCCACTCAGCCAGATCTTTTTTTTTATAAATAAAAGAGTGACGAGACGAGAGTCATGTGCCTGATGGTAAGCAACATGCCTGCCTAATATAATATGCGATCTTATGTACGTTTGCAACCACCAGCTGCCTGTCGTATATCGTCACTCCATGTAGTCTCAGGGCGTTCTATCCCTTAATGCTCGTCTAGCTCATAGTGCTTCCCTCATCCAGTTACCGTTTTGAGAATTTATTCAAAAGATATTACATAAATATTTTACTCTAAACAATAAAAACGAATGAAAATGTACCGTGTTACTATGGACACAAAGCTTATATTCTATTGTTTTTTTGAAGAAAATACGTCAGTGCATTGATAATGCTTCAAAGGAGAATGAGTCATATTTAAAAGGAAATAGTGATTATTTTCATACAAAGAATTATATCAGGAAATAATGCAAAATGGCTTAGTGTTGTTTGTGATGTTACGGTAAAATGACAGACATTAAGGAAGGAATTTGAAATTAAATTAAATTAAATAATAATTGTGATGTAATAAAAATGGTGATATAAGATTTTAGGTTTATATGTGAAAGTCGTAATAAGTGTGTATAAATATAATTACGGTTTTTTAATAGTTTTGGTAAATACTTTCTTCATGGTGAATTGTTTTATTCATAAAGGTGATTTTTTATTTATTTATTTATTTAATTAATGATTGATTTCGCAATCGTGAGTCGCAGGTTCAGATCCCTCCTGAACTTCTCGTGTATTGTTCTATATTATGTGCAAATGTTTTTTTGTCTTTAAGGCGCTGGGAAGACCTGAGTGAAATTCACGAATGCAAAATTAAGCTCCGCCCCTTTACAACTCCGATAAGACAGCGCCACACGAAGTTGCGTGCACTCAGTAAAATTATTTGCATTTATGGAAACAAAAGGCTTCCATGCTCATGCTCATAGATGGCGCTTTTCAAAATTTTTATTAATTAGAAATGCACATCTTTTTGCTGTTTACAAATTTTTTTCGTCTGATTCTCTTATTTTTTCTAACGGACTAAGTAAAGTCCTTTTGTATATTAAAAAAAAAAAACAAATTGCATAAATTAGCTAAGCCAGGAAGATGAATAACTACATATTAAGTAATCCATTTCTTTAAAATTATTGTACGAATTTTGAAGAAAAACATTCACTGTTAGTGAAGTACATGTGTAAGTACCTGGGTGATCGAGCTTTGCTCGGTTTAAACACTGAATATATTTAGATATTAGTGGCGGCCCGGCGGCATTTTTCAGATTTTGCCCCGCCTAAAAAATATTGAAGGTCCGGGGCTGACTAGCAGCACCCTGCGAGTTTACCTTCACTGTTCCCGTTCCCGTTATTTTTCAGGATAAAAGTAGCCTGTGTGTTATTCCAGACTATAATCTTACGTGTTTTCCAAATATCAGCCCGATCCGTTTATACGTGACTTGATGTTTGTCGTGACTGAGCAAAAAACATCCAAACATTGACATTTACAATATTAGTAGGATTGGATACTAATAGTACATAATATAATCATCATTATCATTAGACGAGGCTACGAGTAAATAATCCACCATTATTGCATACTACAACTCGGAAAACAAGTTTTAATAATAATACAGCGACGCCATTTCGCTGCTTTGTAACGAAAGGTCCACAAACAAAACAAAACCAAAATCACTTTTATATCATTTTAGTTAGGGCATTCTTTTTATTAACAAGTGATAAAAGTGTTTTTGTTGTGACGGGATGAGCAGTAAGTATATGTGCCTGATGGTAAGTCACATGCCTATAATAGCGCAGTGACACGCAGGTATTGGAAAATAAAGAATCCTAATCATTACGTTGCATTATACTGCGCTCGCCACGACTATTATCTACATGTGTTCTAAATTTCTGCCCGACCCAACGTTACGACGTGATTAAGCAATAAACATCCAAGTATCCAAACATCCATATTTTTCAATATATTTCTATCCATATATTGAACATTTAAAATATTAGTAGGATTTCATATCAAAGCCCTGTAATCATACTGTATTTTTTTCCTTTAAACCGGAAAACTGTGATGTTTTAACCCCGACCAAAAAGGGTGTTATAAGTTTGACATTGATGTCTGTCTGTCTATCTGTCTATCTGTCTGTCAGTCTATGTGTGTGTCCATCTGTGGCACGGTAGAGCTCAAACGGATGGGCCGATTTCGATGCGGTTTTTTAGTTGAAGGTAAATATCTGTGCTGTTCTTAGCTATGGTTGGTTGATATCGATTCTAGATGGCCGCCTCCACAAACTGGCGGACAAAATATTTGTTCACAACCTGCCTCAATATGGGTATCAAATGAACAATAAGAACAATATGGGTTTGCCTAGTAAAATATTATACATTATAACAAATCCAAGATGGCCGCCACCACAAAATGGCGACTTACATTGCTTTTTTCGCAACTCCCTCAATATGGGTTTCAAATGAAAGGGCTCGACTAGTAGAATGTTTTACAGATAGCAAATCCGAGGTAGTCGGGGTTACTTAAAATTTTTATTTTTGTTCTTGTCACACTACTGCTTGGCGGTGGAATAGCTGGCAACTTGACTAGTAAAACATTACACACTATGACCAATATAAAATTTAAGATGGGTGCCACCATAAAATCCCGAATTATATTTTTTCACTTCTACCTCGATATGGATAACCAAATTTTCCTAATTCTTTTTTATTTCGTAAGTGAATATGTCTTAAAATACAATACATGATTTTATTAAATCGAGTAAAAATATATATGTAGTTCTATATAGTGTCTAGACATAAGTGAAAATAATCTATACTAATATTACAAAGCTGAAGAGTTTGTTTGTTTGTTTGAACGCTAGTATCTCGGGAAGTGCTGGTCCGAATTGAAAGATTGTTTTCTATTGGGTAGTCCATTTATCGAGGAAGGCTATAGATCATAAAACATAACGCTACTATTAATAGAAGCGGAGCATTGATCAAGAATGTAACAAAATCAGGAAAAATATTCCTTTTGAGCGTTTTCGCACGTTTCGTGCTGTGACATGACACATGACAGCATGTGTCTAAGATTGCGTCATTGAATATCACAGATTATATACCTCTTGAATATAAAACCTTTGCTAATCTCCGAGTTGGTACGACCAATTTCCGACAGGTGGCGTAACAGGCAGCTGAAGAGGTATTTTATTTGAAAGCGATATTCTCAAGAATGACTGAACCGATTTCAGTTTTTCTTTCACCGTTGGATATGTACGGGATCCTGATGAATGCTATTTAATATACCACGGGCGAAACCGAGGCGGACATCTAGTAACAAATGAAATGCATTGATTTTGTAGATATTCATTTTTTCAGTACTGTTCCATATGGGGTACCTACAGCATACAATAATATATTTCTATGTTTTTCCTTGACACTAGAGCAGCGCTGTGTTTCTTCTCGTTCGTTTAGGAAGATGATCATGATGATGAATCATTATTTCCGCCCCTCAACCAATTATATTATTGCCAGTTTATAACCTTTAAATAATATCGATTTTTTTTTCAATTTAAGCTTTAAATTGATACAAAAGTCACATTTTACATTTATGCGTGAAGTAAACAACTAATATCGGTTTTAAGTTATATTTTCAGCAACAATGGAGATAGACTTTTTGTGTTATGGTTTTCATCGCACCTGCTTTCGTTCACAACTCCACGAAAAGCAAATTCATCTACTAATACTAAATAAATAAAAAATAAATAATCCCGTAGAGCAGTATAAATGAGCGTAACTTGTAAATATTTTAGTTATTAAACTTGTAAATATTTTAGTTATTATTTTAAACAATGTCACATCATCATAACCATCAGCCGCAAGACGTCAACTGCTGAACATAGGCCTCCCCCTAGATTTCCACAACGAACGGTCCTGCGCAACCTGCAACCATCGGTTTCTAGCGACCTTTATGAGGTCATCTGTCCATCTAGTGGGAGGCCGTCCAACACTGCGTCTTCCGGTTCGTGGTCGCCACTCGAGAATCTTTTTTCCCATCGGTTGTCAGTTCTGTGAGCGATGTGGCCTGCCCATTGCCACTTCAGCTTGCTTACTCTTTGAGCTATGTCGGCCACTTTCGTTCTTTTGCGATTATCCTCATTACGGATTCTGTCGCGCAAAGAGACTCGAGCATAGCCCTCTCCATAGCTCGCTGTGTGACTTTGAGCTTTGTTATGAGGCCCACAGTTAAGGACCACGTCTCAGTTCCATAAGCCATCACTGGCAACACGCACTAGTTAAAGACTTTCGCCTTTAGGCATTGGGGTATTCTGGACTCAAAGATGTGCCGAAGTTTCCCGAACGCTGCCCATCCGAATTGGATCCTTCGCTGGACCTCTTTGTCGAAGTTGGATCTACCTAATTGGATCTTTTGACCCAGGTAGACGTATAATTCGTCAACAACTTCGAGTGTGGTATTCCCAACAATAACCGGTACAGGTGAGACATGAACATTTGATATGACTTTCGTCTTGTCCATATTCATCCTCAAACCTACCTGGTGGGATACTCTACTGAGGTCCCTGAGCATAGCACGGAGGTCCTCCAACGACTCCGCCACAATGACTATGTCGTCGGCAAACCGAAGGTGAGTGATGCATTCGCCGTTGATATTGATGCCATATCCGTTCCAGTCCAGTAGCTTGAAAACATCTTCCAGCGGGGCAGTGAACAGTTTCGGAGATATGACATCTTAAAGTGTCAGGTCAGCTTGGCTCTGGGGTCTTTTGCCATGCTAACGACAGGTTGTGCTTGCGTAGAGGTGTATAACTGTCCATAGAACCTCTCAATCTCCTCCAAAATCTCGGGTTTCGATAAGACGATGCTACCACTATCGGTCTTCAGTTTGGTCAGCTGAGTTTGCCCAAGAGACTGATTTCTTGCGAACACTTTCGAGCCTTTGTTCTGCTTGATTGCTTCTTCAATACTCGAAGTATTGAAGCAGCATACGTCGCATATCTTGTCTGACCGCCATAAGATCTAGAGTTTGATCGGAGAGCTTTCGGTTCTGTTTTGGCGTCGGCTCTTATAAAATTTTCTGCCAACCGCATGAACAGTTTCCACTAGCCTATCGTTTATTTCGTCCGCCGTTACGCATTCATCTAAGGATTCGAAGTGATCTTCGATCTGAGCATAATTTGGTCGGAGCATGGACTTCATTAGACGTGATCTTTCGACCTTAATGTTTAGATTCAGCGTGCCTCTTACAATACGGTGATCACTGCCGGTCTTAACCTTGCTGATCACAGAGACATCGCTGAATATTTGCCGTTTACTCGTCATAATGAAGTCGATCTCATTTTTGTGGAATCGTCTGGGCTAATCCAGGTTCAATTTCTTTGTGGTTGTTTCTTGAAAAGGAGTTCATCATAAAGATGCTCTCCTTTCCAAGAAATCCGCTAGACGTTGCCCTCTTGGGTTCCGCTGCCCATATCCGAAATCCCCACTCTCACTCATCTACGTTTGCTCAGTTTTGCGTTGAAGTCTCCCATCACAACTTTGAAATGTGTTGGCGGAAAGGTCAAAAGAGACGTAACACTTGGGCAATACCTAAAACAAGAACCGGTTTTGGCCAGGGTGCATTTTCCTTTACTGGACCATACCTTTACCAACCTATTGACAAAGAGTTGGACATCATAGATACGTCGACATTATGAGTGCAAGAAAAGGTCTCGGCTTGGCTATCTACTCAGGGCTACTGCTCGCATCTCGAAAAAGCGACATCGTTTCATGGTGGATGTTCCAAAGGCACGAACAAAGAGATTTGACTCTTTTTTGTTTTTGTCTACGCTGTGGAATACGTTGCCTGAGTGAGTTTTCCCTCATAATTACAATCTTTGTGTCTTCAAATCCAAAGTGAGTCGGTTTTTTCTAGGTAAACACGCTCCATATCGTAGGCAAACATATTGCATGCCTCTAGAAGAAGAGGCCAGTTTGTATGGGTCAATTATTAAAATGTTTTGTATCACCTTATCTTACCTGCAAACAGCAATAAAGATTTTTGTATTTGTACCACATTGTTGTTTAACATCAGGCGAGATGGCGGTCAAGTGTAAACCTTTGAAAGTAAAAAAAATGTCCTGAATTATTTTGGTTATATTTAACACAATGTTGAAATAATCATATACCTAAAATAATCAAGTTGTAGCTAATTAACATACACAGAGAATGATAGAAAAACATCAGAAATAGAAAAAATAGTTGAAAAACAAAGATAAAATGATTTTGAGTTGTGGCTTTTAGTTTTAAAGCACCGATTTAGGTAATTTTAATTCATCGCTCAATCGAACAAGAACAAAATTAAAAACATTGGTTCGACTACCTCGGATTTGTTTTCTATAAAACATTCTACTGGTCAAGCCCTTTCATTTGAAACCCATATTGAGAGAGTTTCGAAAAAAGAAATGTATTTCGATATTTTGCGGTAGCGGCCATCTTGGATTTCAAATTTGTCATATTGCATAGTATTCCACTAGTCAAGCCCTTTCGTTTGATACACATATTGGGGTAGTAGTGAAAAAAAAAATTTGATTCGCCATGTTGTGGTGGCGGCCATCTTGGATTTAAAATTTGTTACAACGTATAATAATATTCTACTAGTAAAGCCCTTTCATTTGATACCCATATTGAGGTAGGTTGTGAAGAAATATTTTGTCCACCATTTTGTGGAGGCGGCCATCTTGAGTCGATATTAACCAAACATAGCTAAGATTTTATGCAAGGACTCTTTTGTACACCTACGTCCGAACACCTCGGTGATTCAAAGCTAGTTTGTTTAATTACTGAGCCTTGTAGGTACTAATATTTATTCTGTTACTGTCTTGCAATGTAGGTAGTGTGATGTAGGTAGGCTAGAGATTAATACTATACTTGTGGGTAAACCAATAAATGTCGTTGTGTCACTGGGCTGTTTCAATTACTGCTCCACGTTAAAATATCGTAATATTCAACTATACAATTATTATTTTTTAAATAAAAGTGACGAGACGAACAGGACATGTGCCTGATGGTAAGCAACATGCCTGCCACATAACAGCTCAATGACACACAGCTATTAGAATATTAGAAGTCCAAATCATTACCTAGCACTGCACTGCGCTCGTTACCCAGAGATCTAAGATGTTATATCTCTAAGAGCAGTAATTTATCTGGAAACATTGCCCTTCAAACCGGAACACAATTTCAACTGGTATCTATAACTTCAGTCGGTAACTGAAGTTACCGACCATACCGACCGAAGTTACAAATCTATCTGGGAAGTAGATTATTTGATGATAAGCCTCGGGTTCTATAGGAACTATTTTCTAATCTGTGTCTCGAAAACTAAATACAAGCTTGAAAACAACGGACAAAATATCCAACAACAACGATATCAAAAAAACATGCAAAAGATTACACAGTGATGAGATATGAACTCGAGAACTTGAACGCGGTTGTACCAGCGAGCCAAACTGACAAGTTACAGTAGGGTCCAAAATTTCACATCATATGAACTTTATTACCGTTTGTAAAACTTCTATAACTTCAATCAGGAACTGGGAAGTAGATTTAATTTTAAGATTTGATGAAAAGCCTCTGGTTACTTAGGAACTATTTTCTAATCTGTGTCTCAGAACAGACAGAACTAAAGAAATAAAACCTTGAAAAACAACGGAGAAAATATCTAACAAAAACAATATAAAAAAACGCAAAAGATTTCGTAGTGCTGAGATACGAACTCAGGATCGTAAATCGTAACGACTTCATCTGCCGCTTTAAACATTGCGCCAAATCTACAGATGTCTGTAGTGTC
Organism: Ectropis grisescens; assembly: GCA_017562165.1. NCBI lineage: Eukaryota > Metazoa > Arthropoda > Insecta > Lepidoptera > Geometridae > Ectropis > Ectropis grisescens. The sequence goes on from CM029796.1 coordinate 2,499,976, forward strand.
GAATTTTCAAACCACATGAACTTTATAGATGTTGCTGCATGAATTTGTGAGAATTGTTTATTTTTATTTTTTGAATTGCGAGCGTCGGACGACAAAGCGACACAGGTCCTTTAGCAAGGCGCATCAGCGCTTTCTGCTGGACTTCATAGTAGTAAGCGAGAAGCAAGACACGGGCCGGCTCGGTCGAGTTAGCTTTTCAAAAGACAATGAATTAATACGAATTAAACTTCATAATCCAAAATACAAAATCTTCCATCCCCGTTAGTAAAAAATGATACGTTTACCTATAAAATTTGAATAATGTATGTTTATTAATGACACAGATATTTACATCTAAAACTTATTTTAGAGGTAAGTTTAGGATTTTTTCTTATCGAGTTTTTTTTTTCCAAATCGTGTTTTGATACAATAGGTTACCTAATAAACATGTTCAAGAATAACATATATTTTACTAAAAGCCTCAAACCATATACATGTTGTTAAATGTGTGTTTAAAAAGTGCTAGTTGGCGATATTCAGCGCCTTAAGAGTGAATGAAAGATCGCGAGAAACATGTCGCTACATTAGTAGCGGTAACGCGAACCCATTAGTTTTTCATATACCAAAAACGAAGCGGCTAAAGAGATTTCACTCTTAAAACTTTTAAATTAAGTAATTTTTAAAGTTAAACATTGATTGAATGTGTCACTGTATCCATTGTATGTTGCTCAATATACTATATGTACTAGCGGTCCGCCCCGGCTTCGCCCGTGGTATGCATATAACCTATAGGACTCAGGGATCCCGTAAATATCCAACGGTGAAAGAATTTTTGAAATCGGTTCAGTAGTTCATGAGATTAGCGCGTTCAAAGAGAGAACAACTTCAGCTTTTGTAATATTAGTGTCGATTATAGGTAGGTAGTGGTGGGACTCCTAGCAGAGTCCGCCTGGGGAAGTACCACATCTTTGCCAGTTATTCTACCGCCAAGCAGTAATGTGCAAACATTACTGTGTTCCGGTTTGAAGGGCAATGTTTCCAGAGAAATTACAGGGCATAGAGATATGACATCTTAGATCTCTGGGTGACGAGCGCAGTGCAGTGCTAGGTAATGATTTGGACTCTTCATGTTCCAATAGCTGCGTGTCACTGTGCTGTTATGTGGCAGGCATGTTGCTTACCATCAGGCACATGTCCTGCTCTTCTCGTCACTCTTTATTTAAAAGTACAAATATCTTTATTGCTGTTTGCTGGTAAGATAAGGTGATACAAAACATTTTAATAGTTGACCCATACAAACTGGCCTCTTCTTCTAGAGGCATGCAATATATCTGGCAATACAGCTTTTATTGGTCTGAATTTATACAATGATAATAATAGTCAGCTGATAAAGTCAAATTGTGAATGTTTACAGTTAAATAGTGGAGCCAGTATCCGTTATTTCGGTTGCAGTTCCGTGCACTAAAACGCCCCACACACGAGTCCTGAAATCAGTGGAAATGACGTAGCTAAAAGTAGTGGGGCGGAGCCTACATCGCACCATAAATCACCAATCATATCCTACATCACACCATATGATTGGTGATTTATGGTGCGATGTAGGCTCCGCCCCACTACTTTTACGTCATTTCTTCTGATTTTAGGATTCGTGTGTGGAGCGTTTTAGTTCGCGGATAAACTGTCAAATGAAACAAAAGCCAAACATAGGTTTTTTGCAAGTTTTTTGGGTATCGTAGTTTCTTGGCCATAGAGATTTTGCCGCGCGACTCTAAAAAGTTTTGCTACGTGATGTGTTAGTCTAAGTACATACATGTGTCCTACAAGCCTGTACAATTCTTCATTTCCTGGTAGTATATATATCAAGCTTCCTGGTAAAGGAAGTATTGTCATAAAAATGTAGGTCAAACCGCCGCGTACAACTAGCGTAGGCGAGTACGGTCACGTGGACCTACTTACTGCTAATCTATCTATATATATATATATGTTACAGTCATAGTGATTAAATAGTTATTATACATAATGACTGGTAATTATATATAAAAGCCAAATTCACTAGACAATGTAATTAATTAATCACTTTATCTGGACATTATTCATAATAGCGTGTCAAAGTTAGCTAAAGTAATAATACGGTCTAGCCGACTTGTTACCCCTCCCCTCCCGCGTGGCGTGATCGCCGCCATTTTGTGGCTGACGCAATAGTGTTCGTTTTCGTTTTGTTAGGTTAGGTTAGGTTAGGTTAGCTTAGGTTAAGGTTAGGTTAGGTTAGGTTAGGTTAGGTTATTACTTTATAACAATGTTAATTGAGGCATGCTTAAGGCAAATTGAAATACAAATTTATTCTTAAACGAATATCTACTTGTTTTATTACATTATCCAAGTCTTCGAAGATATTATATAAAATAGCTAGTTAATGTGATTAATTTTGTGTCAATTATCACTTTATCTAAATTGAGTAGATATTATATATAATGGCTAGACAGTATATATAATATCCAGATTCATTACTTTGGCTGTAACATATATATAGAATCTGAATCTCGGAAACGGCTCAAACGATTTTCATAAAATTATGTATACAGGGGGTTTCGGGGACGATAAATCTATCTAGCTAGGTTTTATTTTTTTTAAACATATATATATATATACATATAAAATTATACCTACAAGAATTGGTCGTTTAAGGTCGTTTAAGGTTGTGCTATGGCGGCTAGATAGCTGATAAGCTGATTATGAACGTCAATGTTAGTTTGCGATTGCCTCGTGATCACCATCCACACTTGCTGCACTAAGATTCGATGATGGCGTAAGCCACCATGAACCTAAGCTTTCCAACGCTTCTGTGGATGAACATGTAGTTTCTATAATAAATATGGGAATGTTTGGATGTTTGTTGCTCAATCGCGTCGTAACCGGAACCGACCACGTACTGGAAGACGCAGTGTTGGCAGGTCTCCTACAAGACGGACCGACGATCTGGAGAAGGTCGCCGGAAATCGTTGGATGCGGGCGGCGCAAGACCGGTCTGAAATGATGATTATGATGACATTTAAATTATTATTTTACTGTAAATTTACTAGAAAAATCTTTTCACATTACTGCTTGCCGGTAGAATAACATGTGCTAAGTTAGCGGCATTACGCACATGACTTCGAAAAGACAGTGGCGCGCGTGGGATTTGATCCCGGGGCTTCCGGATCGGTAGGTGCCGTATGCCCCGCCGTATGACTAGACCAGCCCTAACTTATATTTAAGTACCAGTTTTTTTACTAATATGTTTATTTTATTATTGCAGGCTTGCAGCCATCGTCCCTAGAGTCCATAATGCCTGGGCTGACGAGCGCGCCGTGGTCACGTGACCGGCGCGTCCTTCGAGCCCTGGTCGAGCTCAGCCGCGCGCCGGCCGCGCCCGCCGCCGCTATACAGCAGTTGGTACGTTGCTGTCTGACAGACGACTTAAATTCAGTAATTGAAGTCGTCTGTCAGACGATGTTGGCAATGGTAACTTTATCACGAGTTCAATTGTTTTTTTCCAATCTCAAAAAATGTCCAATTGTTTTTTTCCCATCTTAAAAAATGTCGAATCGTTTATCCCATCTCAAAAAATGTCCAATTGCTCTTCCATCTCAAAAAAATGTCAAATTTTCTTTTATCTGAAAAAATGCCAAAAATAAAGATGTTTTCAATTCGTTATATGTATTTTTATATTGTAACAGCTGAACATAGAAGACCCAATAGAAGTGGATGCGGCCAATGACGTCACGGAGATACTAGAAGACCCAGTGTTGCTAGACCCCAACGCTATACACGAACTGGTGTCTAAAGGGGATGATGAAACGCTGGCTCTGATGCTGAAGGTAAGCGAAACTCGCTCTTATTACTCGGAACTTATAGTTCTCAAAATGAACGGGTCGTTTTGACATTTGAGAAAAACTCAATTGGAACGAAGCTTAAAATATTAATTGATTACACATGAACCTCCCTCCACTCACAAACACATCCTCACCTAACACTCACGTAATGCATACACACACACCTTCACATACCCACATCTTCATATTTTATGCGTTGATCCTGTTTGTGGTTATTAGTAGGTAAATGCTCTCTCCATAAGGTTCTAACTTGATTTGTTTGTATACCTGATGTTTGCTTTTACTTCTCTTTTGATACAGTTAAGTACATTTTTTTTCACCTTTTTTTCTAATTATTTTCTGATTTTATTAACAAACATATGTAAAATTACCACAAAGGAAGGCACTGGATGTTCATGACACAGGACTTAACCTAATGTGAGATCCAGGGTTCCTTAAACAATATTACTATTGTACTTGTCGTATATTGTTTTTTGCTCAAATAAAGTTTTTATTTATTTATATTTATTTCTTACTAAGTTTTAGCAGAGTCAACAGACGCGAACGGCGGCACATCTCTCCACGGCGAGCGCGCCTTTTTAATAGTATATTTTTTTGTGTGTGTTTTTTTACAGTTTCTACCATGTTTTTTTTTAACATGTAACCAAAAATCTGAATCGGAACAAACACATAAAACCTACATAATTTTAACGAGAAATCACTGTGACAATAGTTCTAAATCCTTCGTGAAACTTCGCAAACCCTGATAGCTACGCCAAGATGCATCACTCGATCATGATATCTAAGAAACTGTTCAAAGAACTTTAAACTTTAAATCAACAGACTACGGCCCACATTTCCAGCGCTATCCCCACCTAGTGGAGTCGACAAACGCGACCGGCGGCACAGCTCTCCAAAGAGCCGCGCGCGTTTTTTTTATAGTTGAAATTTTTTGTGCCTTTTTCCAATATTCGCCATGTTTTTCAGACACTTCACAAATACAGAAACTGTACATACCACGCACATCACCATCAGGCACATGGCCTGATCGTCTCGTCACTTTTTATTTAAAAAAAAACTTGAAATTTCCAAATTTACGAAATAAACATGCATGCTACACATATATTTCAAAGAAGTATCAACTTTAAAACAACAGACTACGGTCTATATTTCCAGCGGTACCCCCACCTAGTGGAGTCGACAGACGCGACGGGCGGCACCGCCCTCCACAGCGCGGCGCGCGCCGGCCGCGCCGGCTGTGCGCAGGCGCTGCTCCGAGCCGGGGCGAGGCCGGACGCGGCCGACGCCGACGGCTGGAGCCCGCTGCGGGCCGCGGCCTGGGCCGGACATACCGAGGTAAGCGGCTTTGATAATAACTGGGGAAAAGCCCGCTCCCGAATTGCGAACACGAAAATGTTAGCAGTTCGGGAGCTAGGTTTGTTGCATGGGTTGGACACTGGACATACTGAGGTGACGCACCCTTTAATAAGGATACGGAAACGTAAATGCGTAATCCGTAAATAAATCGTGCGGGGTGAAACGCAGGAAGCTCGCTCCCGAATTGCGAACACGAAAATGTTAGCAGTTCGGGAGCTAGGTTCGTTGCGTGGGCTGGGTACTGGACATACTGAGGTGAGGGTAAGTCTCTTTAATAAGGATATCTAATAACGTGTCACAACGAACGTTTTCTTCACCGTTATATAGATACATATGTCCTACGAGCAAAGCCAGGGCGGACTGCTAGTTAAAATATATTTGATGATGCAACTGTACATTTTGGTATTTGCAGGTTGTGGAGGTTTTGCTGGAGTTTGGTTGCGATGTGGACTGCGTTGACGCTGACAACAGAACAGCTTTAAGGTATTGTACTCATTTCGCACGCTTCTCGTCGAGAATTTTTTCGTAGATATAATGTGTATAATGTACACTAGTGCTGAAGCCGTTAAAAATGTTAAAATGTGATAAAATTACTAGTAGGATGATACCCGGAAGAGAATACGTAATGATACATAAATGATAGGAAAAATAATTTACGGGCGATCTGAGGTCGGTAAACTGTACATATCACAAAGTTGTAGGTAATAATCATAATCATTTTATTTATAACCAATGTTACACGTCATCCATCATACAATTCACAAAAAAATCATGTAAAACAAGAAAAAAGTTCTGGTAAATAAAACTTTACCTTAGCGTAGTAAAACACACATTACATCAATTAAAAATGAAAAATGTCATGTAAATCAATTAATATAAATGTCGCAATAATGTATGAATATAATTGTAATATAAATTAACTAATATAAATGTCACATAAATTAATATTTTTGTGTCATTCTCAACATTAAGAAATAAAAAGATTTACAACTTTTATACTAACACTTTTTTTTTACATAACCTCAAAATCTGTTTTAGTGTGAAACGTAACGTGGTTATGCATTATACTTAACTCAACTAAAAAAAAAAAATTATAAAATTATGAATTTTTGTCTAACTCAAAATTTATGTTACAAATTGAAAAAACTAGAGATTTTGATTTTTTTACTTATACAAAAAAAAAAAAAAATATAAATTTGGCAATAACTTGCCTTTTTTGTTCCAAATAATACTGTACACTGTAATAGTTTTGATTTCAAATATAATTTTTCACCTTAAATTGACTTAATATCGAGAAAACACCATTTTTTAATCGACAGATGTCACGCCAAAATATTAGCTATTTAAAATTTGGTCCACTTTATTTTAGATAGGTTTTTTTATGTTCGGAGAAATTTGATTTAACCTAGTGTTTTCTCGTCGATTCTAGTTGTTTGAATTTGTACAATAAATTTTCTGGGTTTTATTAGTATTTGATTTAGCCTAGTGAATGTTTTTGTTAATGAAACTGTATTACAGCGCTTCTTCATGCCCCGAAAAATGATTCATACCATCAAGAAGCGCAATTGAATATCTCGGCCTCGTGGTTAGCCATGATATACAACGTGTGGCGGAAAGGTCCAACAATATTTGAATAGGTCATTCCAACACTTGGACTTCATCTCCGAAGGTCTCTTCCCCTCAACACTTTAGATCGCGAGATAATACGAGTCAAAGTTTGATGTAAAATTGACCAGCTTCAACCCTAATGCGCGGCGCGCGGCGGCCGGGGTCAGTGACCGCGCTGCGCCACCGGTGATTAGGGTTGTCAAATAAAATAATAAACAACGAATTTTTTACTTTGTATGGAAAAAAATTGTTGTGCTTTCGTGTCTAATATTCACATATGTGATTCGATACGTAGTATAGATGAACTACAATAAATGTTGTTGGACCTTTCCGCCACACGTTGTATAGGAGTTGCTCCAATTCATAATGATGGGAAAAGTGTAGGGAAAAAACGCGCGGGATGCCGGAAAAAAATCATGGCTCCGTAATATCCGGCAGAGGACCGGCATAAACTCTTAATGTTTATAATGTACAGAACTTAATCACGATTTAATTTATTGTTTAAATACCTTATTTAATTACATTGTTACATTGTTTAAGTACATTATAAACATTATGTGTTCAAATCGCGAAAGTTAAAAACAATACGGCATAAACTCTGTCGAGCAGCTTTTCCATATCGATACCTTAATTTGCAAAACGAATAACTCCATAGTAGCAAATTTCACAGGGGTCACACTAAATCACCACTAAAATCTATTGCGCAACTGGTATTTCCATTATTTTAAGTGTTTATTTAATAATAAAAAAAACACAATTTCTAAAGGGATGTTTTTTTTTTCTTTTGATGCTCAAATTTTTTTTATTAAGTTTTAGTGGTTTTTAGAGTTATTCGTTTTGCAAATTAAGGTATCGATATGGCAATGGTCAGAGACGAATTCAAGAAGCTGACGGCCAGTCTTCAACATTGAAGAGGCACTTGAAGAAGAAGAATGTTTTTGTCCTCAGGGCGGCGGCTTGGTCGGGGCACGAGAGCGTGGTGGCGCGCCTGCTGGCGGCGGGCGCGGCGCCGGACCGCGCGGACGCGGAGGGCCGCACGCCGCTCATCGCCGCCGCGTACATGGGGCACGCGGACATCGTGCGCGCGCTGCTCGCCGCCGGCGCCAGCCTCGACCACGCCGACGACGATGGTAACATCCACTACTTTAAAAGATTTTTTTTTGTTTTTTTTTGACGATGTCGGCTATAAGTTAAATACCTATTTAAGCAAAAAAATAATAAAAAATATTTTTCTTTCGACGATGACGAAGGAAGTTAAGTAAAAAAAATATGTTTTTGTTTTTTTTTTCGACGATGACGACGGTAAGTTAATAAGTTAAGCGTTTAAGTAAAAAAAGAAGTGTAGCACTCGGGGACTGCCGTGGTAAAGCTATTGCATGTTGCATGCATTTTTTATCAACATAAGCAATAGGGATGTTAACAATTTTTCGGAATTGCTTTTATTTTGAAGAGTGACATTTGTTTACCATAAGAAAATTGCAGAGAATATACAATCTAGTCAGTCTTCGATAGCTAAGAGCATTTAGTCTGTAAAGTTAATACAAATAAGATTCAAAGTGGAATGATCGAGTGGGGAGGACGGCGTTACGGTCTTCCATCCCTCTTTCTTGTGAACATAAGAAAGAGATGCACGATCACTAAAATTCGGTCCCCAGGCCCGCGATACAAGCTATGCAATAGCTTAAAAAAACTGCTCGCCGCCGTTGCCAGCTTGGATCACGCCAATGACGACGGTAACTTCAACTACTTTAAAAAATGGTTTTTATTTATTTTTCGACGATGCTGACGTTGTGTTAATAAGTTCAGTATTTAAGTAAAAAAAAAGTTTTTGTTTTCTTTTCGACGATGACGACCTGACGGTGACGATAAGTTAGGTATTTAAGTAAAAACAATATGTCTTTGTTTTTTTCAACGATGAAGACGATAATTAACCAAGTATTAAAGTTAAAAAAAAAAAAATTTTTGTTATCGTTGTTTTTTTTTAGTTTTTAACGACGACGGTAAATTTAACTACATTAGTAAAAAAAAAAACTATTTGTTGTTTTTTAACCCCCGACCAAAAAAAGGGGTGTTATAAGTTTGACGTCGATGTCTGTCTGTCTGTCTGTCTGTCTGTCTGTCTGTCTGTCTGTGTGTGTGTCTGTCTGTGGCACCGTAGAGCTCAAACGGATGAGCCGATTTCGATGCGGTTTTTTTTCATTTGAAGGTTAATATCCGTGCGGATGTTCTTAGCTATGTTTGGTTAATATCTATTCAAAATGGCCGCCTCCACAAAATGGCGGACAAAATATTTCTTCACAACCTACCTCAATATGGGTATCAAATGAAAGGGTTTGACTAGTAGAATACTATACACTATGATAAGTTTCAAATCCAAGATGGCCGCCAACACAAAATGGCGGATTACATTATTTTTTTCACTACTACTTCAATATGGGTATCAAACGAAAGGTCTTATCTAGTAGAATACTTTGCACTATGACAAATTTCAAATCCAAGATGGCCGCTACTACAAAATGGCGAAATACATTTCTTTTTTCACAACTACCTCGATATGGGTATCAAATGAAAGGGCTTGATTAGTAGAATGTTGTAAAGATAACAAATCTAAGGTAGTCGGGGGGTTAGTCAAAATTTTTAATTTTGTTCTTGTTGCTATTCTTGTATTTCCCTCTTTTTAGTGTTTTTCATGGTTTTAGTGTGTTTTTTTGTCTTTGAAAAATAAGTTTGTCTGATTTTGTTTCGTAAACTTAGCTACTTACATATGGAAACTCTCCTGTTATGCTCTGATTTGTGACGCAGCTGAAAGCAAACAACTACATCTGCTTTCCGCTCCGCCCCTATACCGCCTAAGTAAATCGGCTATTGATTTGCGATTGCTGTCTCTATCATTGTAAGTGAATTGAAAAGAGAGAAAAATATAAAAGCTAAGACATTTTTCGTTCGACGGTAGACGCTGCATACGGAAAGCAGATGTAGTTGTCTGCTGTCATCGACGTTACCAAATTGGCGGATGACGTCACAAATCAAAGCATAGCAGAAAGCAGGAGAGTTATGCGGTAGACTTGTCGTTACGCTCATTGTCCCGTTACACTCATTATACGCTTGCGACTCACCTATCTCTCTTCCACTCGATTGTATTTTATGTAATCATTTAATCAATGTTTTGTTATGGCGTTGTCACGTTAAACTATCGTCCGTAAACTGAGTTTACAGAAAACTGTTTTTAATACTACCTACTGCAAGACCTTGGATTTAAACTAGAGATTTACTACGATAACATGGCCCGCCCCCTCCAAATTACTGTTTTAATGTGTGTAGTCACATCCTTACGAAAGAGTTTGTATGTAGTTGTAATTATTCGTCTGCAGTAGCAGTACGCACACATGCGTGGTGGTGCGTTGTATATACTTTCACAAATACTTTCAAACGTTTTGAATTCTGGAGGGGCGGGTCATGTTATCGTAGAAAATCTCTACATACTTATCAAAGTCCACAACAACAACAACAAAAGACCAACAAAACAACAAAAGAAGAAGAATACTTTATCAGCTGACTATTATTATCATTGTATAAATTCAGACCAATGGAAACTGCGTTGCCAGACATATTGCATGCCTCTAGATGAAGAGGCCAGTTTGTGTCAACTATTAAAATGTTTATCACATTATCTTACCTACAAACAGCAATAAAAAAAATGTATTTTGTAGGGCTGGACTAGTAAAATACTGTATAAATCTCAAACCTAAGGCAGTCGGGGGTAATACAATTTTTTAAATATTTTTCTTGTTTTTATTCTTGCAGGTCGCACTGCGTTGTCGGTGGCGTCGCTCTGCGCGTCCGGTGCCGCCTGCGCCGCCTTACTGCTTGAGAAAGGCGCCGACGTCTCCAAGGCTGACCGGGACAAGGCCACGCCGCTGTTGGTCGCCGCTTTCGAAGGGCATACGTGAGTTTTAAAGTTTTTACGGGATACGTTGCTACTTTTAAGGGGTATGTGTGAGTTTTGTTAATTTTACGGGAGGTGCCGCTGCTTTCGAGGGGTGTAAGTTTTGTTGGTTTTTATGGTCGCTGCTTTCGAGGGGCAAATACAAATACAAAAATCATTATTGCAGTTTGCAGGTAAGAAAAACAAAACATTTAAAGAGTTGACTCATACAAACCCATACATCTGATTCTTTCATCTTCTATTCATTTCTTGCTTCTATTTGGTGGTGCTATATATGTGGGACTAGCTTTTGCCCGCGACTTCGTCCGCGCGAAATAAATACTTACTAAGGTACACTCCGCGAGGTATAAGCTGAGCTTTGCATTAGTGTGAGTGATCACCAATCAGGCAGGAGCTTGAAATTTTGTCCGCGAGGTATAGGCTGAGCTTTGCATTAGTGTGAGTGATCACCAATCAGGCAGGAGCTTGAAATTTTGTCCGCGAGGTATAGGCTGAGCTTTGCATTAGTGTGAGTGATCACCAATCAGGCAGGAGCTTGAAATTTTGTCCGCGAGGTATAGGCTGAGCTTTGCATTAGTGTGAGTGATCACCAATCAGGCAGGAGCGCGGCGAGACAGAATGGCGCCGCGCCTAAGGCCGGTTGTCACACCTACACTATCCATGTACACTCACCAATGCAAAGCTAACGTTGTCTACACGAAGCTATAAGTACTAGCTTTCTAACACTAGCTTGATATCCTAGCTTGAAAAGCTAGCCTCGTGTCGATCGGGCATCAGCATTTCTAGATGACCATGATGACCATTTCTAGAAGCATGACCATCTAGTCATGCTGGGCGTGCTTAGAAGACTTATTTAGATTACAATGCCTTGAAGATTTATTCTAGGGAAGAAGCGCGTTTTCACCTGCGTTTTTTTAAATAAAGAGTGACGAGACGCGCTGGACATGTGCTTGATGGTAAACAACATGCCTGCCACATAACAGCACAGTGACTTGCAGCTATTGGAACATGAAGAGTCAAAATCATTACCTAGCACTGCACTGCGCTCATCACCAAGAGATCTAAGATCTTATATCTCTAAGCCCTGTAATTTCTCTGGAAACATTGCCCTTCAAACCGGAGCACATTAATGTTTGCACATTACTGCTTGGTGGTAGAATAACTGGCAAAGGTGTGGTGTTTCCCCAAGCGGACCACGGACCACTAAACAAGTTTCCCAAGTGAGCTATCAAATTCTGAGCTATAATTTCCACTTCTATCCTATGACTGCCATTTTTTTGTCTTTATCTATGGTACCGAAACTAGGTAAACGTGTGAGATTTTTTTTGTGATACATAATCATGCAATCAGTCATGCGACTATAAGCAGATGTGGTGGATGTTTCGTGGCGTTGAGGGTCCCACTCCCAGCGAAGTTTGCCCTATCTTTTACTTTTTACTCTATTGTTGTATCATCAATCATACATGTCCCGTCGCTTTTTGAGTCGACGTGTGAGATGGCTGTCTCTTTTGACAGTGAAATCTGCGAGCTTCTTCTGGAAGCGGAGTCAGACATCGAGGCGGCCGACGCGTGCGGCCGCACCGCGCTATGGGCGGCGGCGGCGGCCGGCCACGCGAGCACCGTGCGACTGCTGCTCTTCTGGGGAGCCTGCGTCGACAACATGGACGCTGAGGGAAGGACGGTGCTCAGCACTGCAGCTGCACAAGGTAGGAAACACTTCTTGTGAGTTGTTCAAAGGGGTGTTCTTCTCAACCTACTTCTTAACAGAGCATTTCCTGTCATTTCTTTGAGTGGAGAGCTGTTCTGGGGACCCTGCGTCGATAATATGGACGCCAAGGAGTGGACGCTTCTCGGGGTAGGGAGTGGTTCCTGCCATTTATTGGAATGGTTCGCTGGAACGGTGCTCAGAACCGCGGCGGCGCAAGGTAGGAAACACTTATAGAATAGAATAGTTTTTATTAACATATATAAACATTCCATTAACATTATCCACATCAAAAATATTGTTAAACAATGATTAATAGTGCTTATAATATGTCTTGTCATATACAAAAATCAATACAATTTAAAATCAATATAATAAGTTTGCTGTAAAGGGGCAATTTTTAATTATTATTATTTTTTTCTATTATTAGCGTCCAAGCATGAACATAAGAGTATAATAAATTAATTAATATTTTTTACAAATATCAGAATTTTTAAAGGCAAAGTCATTTCAAAACATTAAGTTAGGATTTCATATTCATCATAATCACAATTTAAGTACTCCTTTATGCTGTACAGTGTTCTCTCTAATAGAAGTTGCTTCACTTTATTAACAAAAACGGTGTCACTGGTGGTAGCTTTAACGCTCTCGGGCAGTTTATTATATAAAACACGTCCCATCTGTAAAGGCGACTTTCTTGCTACGGCTAGTCTGCATGGTATTGGTAGCAAGACAGTCTTCTTCTGGCCTGATCTTCTATTTCTTGTTTCACCTCTATCAAATCTTTCCAAATTCTGCCTAGTATATTTAACAACTTCTAATATGTACAAAGCGACTGAAGTCAGAATATTAAACTTTTTGAAATGATCTCTACAAGTTTCGCGAAACTTAGCATTGGCTAATACACGTATAGCTCTCTTTTGCATTTTCAGGACTCTAGCGGCCTAAATATTACACCATGCGTCTGCAGGTTTCGACATGTAGTTACGTACTGCATGGTTTGTTTTTAAAGCGCAAGGTTACAGTGGTTCCTGTAATTTCTTGGAGTGGTTAGCTGTTTTGGGGAGGTTGCGTCGACACTATAGAGACGCTAGGGGGCGGACGGTCCTAAAAATAAGAAGCCCTGCCTGTCGCATGGCATGGGTAGCTATACAGGGGAGCCCGCGTCAACAATATGGATGTCAAGGGAAGAAGGGAATTCCGGTTCGAAGGGCAGTGTTTCCAGAGAAATTACAGGGCTTAGAGATATAACATCTTAGATCTCTGGGTGATAAGCGCAGTGCTAGGTAATGATTTTGACTCTTCATGTTCCAATAGCTGCATATCACTGTGATGTTATGTGGCAGTCATGCTGCTTACCATCAGGCACATGTCTTGGTCGTCTCGTCACTCTTTATTTATATTTTAAAAAACATGCATCAAGGTAGAGACTTTGAGGACCGTCCACCACTTGGCGCCTTTGCTGTCGACGGAAGCTCCGCAGAACAGCTTTTAGTAGTGGTATGACTATATTGACAGAGTCTGCCTGGGGAAGTACCACACCTTTGCCAATTATTTCACCGGCAAGCAGTATGTGCAAACATTGTGCCCCGTTTTGGAAGGCAACGCTTCCAGAAAAATTACAGAGCTTAGAAATGGCGCAAGTGGAAACCTATAAAAAAAAAGTATAGGTGTAATTCCAGAGAAATTAAAATAAATAAATAAATATAAATATTGGTGGACAATTCACACACCCTTTAGAGGGCTTAGAGATTTAACATCTTAGATCTCCGGGTGACGAGCGCAGTGCAGTAGGTAATGATTTGGACTCTTCATGTTCCAATAGCTGCGTGTCACTGTGCTGATATGTGACAGGCATGATGCTTACCAAAAGGCACATGTTATGCTCGTCTGGTCAATCGTTATTTTTTTTAAATGCAGCCATTATTGTCATTGTTTGCCCTTCACATAAGATAAGTATTGTAGACAATGCTATCAAGAGTTTATCGTAAATTATCATTATCATGGGCTGCATTTCACGATACATTATCATATCATAAATGTGAAAGTTTGTGTGTATGTGTGTCGTTCGCACGTATCTTTGTAACGTCTAAAGAGATTTGCATAAGCAACCCACTAAATGTTCCCACTGTCGGGCCTCGGGGCTTTCTCTCGCATGGAGATAGTCAAGGCCATAATCCACCACGCTGGCCCAGTGCGGGCTGGTGGATGATGACGTAGAAAGATTCTAGAATCATGTCGGTTTCTTAATTATCACCGTCAAAACCTAAGGTGATTGTGTAGATTTTTTTCCGAAAAATATTTAGTATTTTTTAAATCATATCGTATTATTTCGTATGCCTATTGCCGTTCAAAAGAAACAACTCAAATTTTCCGTCAAGTTTTAAATACTGTTAAAACATCTAGTTATTCCTTATTTACAACGGTATTATAATTAAGTATACTGTATTAGTACAAAAAGCTATAATTTAGTGCAAAAAAAAACTTCCTCAAATTTTACTTAAAAATGTATTAATTCATAAAAACATTCATTTGTTCCCATACGTAGTAGTAGAGTTTTTGAAAGCATGTACCTGCACATGCTTTCACAAAATCTGCTATAAATGATACAACAATTAGAAAAGAATGCAACATTATTAAGATATATTAGTAACTTCATATGGCCTCGTGGCTTAGTGGCAGTAACTCTGCCTGCGAAGCTTCGTGGGTTCGATTCCCACCCACTGCAAATATTTGTGTGATGAATTCAAATGTTTGTACTGTGTCTGAGTGTTTCTATGTATAATAAGTATGTATTTGAACCTATATGTGTATTATATCAGCTATCAGACCGCCATATTACAAGCTTTGCTTAGTTTGGAGTCAGATGGTGTTGTGTGTGAATTGCCCACCAATATTTATTTATAAATATTTATATTTCCTTTTTTTCTTAGCTAACGATCTGACCCGGTTTCGGCCCTGTTTCATAATATTTAGCCTATATAGCACTGAGGGACAGTAGAGCCTGAGATAATCGCGTTCAAACAAAAAAACCTCTTCAGCTTTATAATATAAGTATAGAAGTATAGATTAAAAGAAACAATTGACAATAAACTTGTAGGCAAAGAGTTTACATCATTATCTGCTTACGATTGACACAAAGGAACCGTGCGGAAAATCTAACTATACGTAGTATATGTAAACTGTTTGCTTGTAGAGCTTAGTTTCCAAAGATTAGAGAAAGATGAAATAGTAAAAACTATTTTACAAAGAGCGTCATTATCGCTAAAAGTGATCTTTTCCGGGCAAATTTAAGATATTTTTTTATTTTTAAATATGTTTACTTAAAACCATGTAGCCCTAAACTAAGCAAAGATTTACCATGCGAGCCAGCTGACATATACTCATAGTACTTATATACACACAGACAGGCACATCTATACAATCTATACACATAAATAAAATTGGAGTGTCTTGTTGATTGTGAAAAACTAACAGCTGCATACTATGTTCAAATAAATGTATACACGGTGCCTATTTCTAAAACACTATTTATAATTTATTTGTCTGTCTGTCTGCCTGTTTGTTCCGGCTAATCTCCGCAATGGCTGGACCGATTTTGACAGGACTTTCACTACCAGATAGTTGATCTTCTAAGGCATGACATAGACTCTTACTTGAAGAAAACAATTAGGGTTCCGTAAAAAGATCCTTAAAAGGCAAGAACCGAACCCATGACTTCCGGGTATGCAGGCAGACTACCAATTAAGCTAGTCAAATGGTATATAAGAAAATGTAAATAATTTTAAGAAAAAAGAACCGACTTTCAACAGAAAACTTATAAAGTCAAAAGTTTTCCTCGATTTCTCTAGGATGTCATCATCAGATCCTGGTTTCCTTATCATGGTACCACCCTTGGAATATCTTCTTTACAACAAAAAAATAATCATCAAAATCGGTTCACAAACGACGAAGTTATCCGCGAACACACATAAAATATACATATATATATATAAATATATACGGCCGAATTGAGAAACCTCCTTTTTTGAAGTCGGTTAAAAAAGTATTGTTTGTTTTTAACAGAACATTTACATATTTTATTATAATAAATTGACAAAGTTTAAATAAAGATATAAGCTAATAAATCACACAATTAAAAATAACATCATAAATTCATCAGTCACGTAACCCACCCCTAACCCTAACAGGGCATTTTGGTCTATTTAGCAGGAAATACTTTAGTAAATTGCATAGTGTCGTAATTGCAAGTCAATTTTTAGACGTACTGTATAGGACCCAGTTGAAATTTTAAAAGACATTCTATTTGGTGTAGATCCTGGTCTCCCACCCAGGTCTTCTGGAGATCAGGACGGGGATGTCGCCCGCAGGCTGGAGTAGAATCGTCGTGGCTTCCAGCCGTAACTGGTCGTCCGAGGCTGGTGACACGCTGTATGTCTTCAGGAAGGTGATGAGACCAGGGAAGACTTGCAGCTTGGCAAGACGCATGCCTGAGGATAGAACAGTAATTACTGGGCTAAGAGGATATGCATCTGTAAAGTAGGCTGGCCTGGTGGCTTAGTTGGCAGTAAGTCTGTCTGCGAAGTCGTGGGTCATGGGTTCGATCCCCACCCAGTGCAAATATTTGTATGATGAATTTGTAGGGTGTTTTCTATGTATTTAAAAATATGGACATCCTACAAGATTTGCTTAGTTTGTGTCCAGATAGATTTGTGTGTGAAATGTCCACCAATATTTATATTTTATCTTGTGAAAAGTACCGTACTTGGGTAGTGATTTGTACTCTTCGTGTTCAAATAGGTGGGTGGCACTATGCTACAAGTATAATGGGCAGGCGTATTAGTACCATCATACATTTGTCTTGTACCGTTACTCTATTTTATTAAATGAAATAGTTGATAAAAGGACCTTCAGTGATATTTTTTTCTAAAATTTAAATAAGAAGTAGCATTAAATAGTAATGAAATTCATATGAATATCACTCTATCAACTCAATTTCATTAATTAAAAAAAAATCTTTAGTTTTCAAAAAATAAAACGATTTTTAAAATTTGGAAATAAATTACCTAAACAGGTCCTTGGTCCTTCGCCAAACGGGAAAAAGGAGTAGGGTTTGATGGGGTGTTCTGCCCCTGGCATGAACCTCTCAGGGCGGTACTCCTCAGGGTCCGGGAATAGTTCAGGATCGCGGTGGAGGTGGAACACCGGAAGGTGGATCCTCGTGCCCTTCTCGACGTGCAGCCCAGTTGGGAATGTATACCCTTCGACGGCTTCCCTAGTCAGGATGGTCAGGACAGGATACAGTCTCAGTGTCTCCATTACGCAGGCTTCCAGGAACGGCAGTTTCGACACACAGTCATCGCTCAAAGTGTTGTTGTTCGCTTTTAAGTAAGCGTCGATTTCTTCTTGAGCTCGTCTCTGGGCCGGCTGATTCTTCGCCAGTTCGTATAAGGTCAGGCTTAGAGCACTTGCAGACGTTTCAAAACCAGCTCCAAAGAATGCCACACATTGGCACACCATAAAATCGTCACTGACTTCCAAATCTACCTTTGTACCATCTCTCCTCAAACTCTCAATAGATATAATCTTCTTTTGCCGCGAAATCAACAGGTTATCGACAAAGTCATTGCGTTTCGTAGGCTTATAGTCCCGGCTTTTAAAGACATCAGTCAGTAAATTGTTGAAAAATTTGTCAATTTCCTTCGGGAACATTCTGAGGCTCAAACCATAGAACAAATCAGGCCACATTTGTCTTGTGACCATGAAGATTCCTCTCAAATAAGAACGTGCTAAGATCAAACCCCCCATGATTGTAAATGGATTGGTTTCTGCATCTTTTCCCATTGCTCCCGCTTCGATGCCGAATCCACAAGAGCATATACAGTCCATGGTATATCGGATCATCAAAGGCTTTGCTCCGATCAAATTGGATTCTTGGATTTCCCGATCGAGCATATCCTCAAAAGTATAGTTACACTTTTCTATCAAACCAAACATATTCCTTAGTTTTAGAGTCGAAAATGATGAACTCATGTTACCTCTTATTGCTTTCCATGTGTCTCCACTTTGGAAGAATATGCCCTGAGTAATAGTTTCTTTATATCTATAGTCCATTAGTTCTCGACTGCTGAAGTAGTAGAAATCTTTAGCGAATACCAACTTTATCAGTTCTGGATCTAAGATAACTAAAGCTGGTTCGGTTCCGTAATAGGTCCCAAAGTAGGGTTCAGTTCGGAACTTTTGGCAGAGTTTCTGGTTGACTTCTCCGGAGGATTTTTTGCAAGAGGATAAATTGTAGGTAATTCCCAAATAATGGTAGAGGTGTTGGATACGGAACGTTCTTGTTTTTCCAGTAGGTAAAGTTTTTCGTCGTTATATAATACAGTATTATAATAATTATCGCAAATGCTGTTGTCGTAATGTCGAACATTTTTATAATATCAGAAAACCAAGAGACCAAAATTAAAAAAAAAAATTATCGCATAAAATAGTTTTTTTTTCTGACAAACGAACCAATTTCTTGTGGTGTTAGTACATTTATGGTACTGTTAAGATTTCAAATATATTTTTTTTGGAAATCACTACGATAAATTTGGGGCGATTTTAAAGAAATATTAGTCAAAAAAAAAAGAAGCTTGCACAAATAATTAGATTAACACGTAGTTTAATTTGAAATAAATATTTGCGTTTATATTATCTGTATCTCTCTCTTTCCTTCTCTCTCTTCCTGGCTATATCTTCCACATGGTGATGGGGCCAGTCAATTCACTCTTAACTTCCCTACTTCACTCTATCTGCAACTTATTGTATATCTTCCCACTTCACTCTATCTGCATCTTATTGTATTCTCATCTCAATATATTAAATAACAAAAGCGATTATAATAAAAATTTAAAAAATACGTATTAACACACAGCAGTTTGGTAAAAAATTTAAATACAATTGAATTTTGGTGTGTTGCATTCGCAATCTTATCTGGACCAAATTTGTATCTGTATTATATTGATAGTAGGTATGTATTTTTGTTTGTCATGGATAAAATAATCTTTGTGTCTGTATCGGTGTAATCGGTTTCTTCTAGGTAAACACGCTCCATCGTAGACCGCATCGTCGTCCATGTTAGAAATAGTTTGGAACATTTGTTTACATAACCCTCATTTTTTGTGATAAATTGAATTACGAAGTGGACTCATAACAGTGCTAAAAGAATTCCGTACCTACCTGTACCTACTACAATATTGCAAAAAGTCATCAACTACAACTAAACGTTACTTTCGACGCTTCCTCCAAGCGACGTTTAGCTCAATCAGTAAGACCTCGGCTATACGATCGTTCTATTCCGGGTTCGATCCTGACTGAGGTCCGTATTTATATTTTCGTTTTGCTCACTTTTTGAATTATTTTTTTCATTTAATTTTGTGTAACTATTTGCAAAAGCCCTTTTCACTATGAATTGTGCTGCGTGCTGCGGTAAGATTACTGAAGATCATGAAAATATTTACGTTGCACTGTCTTGAGCTGCAAAAGCCCTATCACCTGTTATGTACCGGTCAAAGAACTGTGGAGGACGTAGATTTTGCGAGTTACATTTGTCCCGAGTGCAAATGTTTGGCTAAGAAAGGAGGTGACAACACTCTAACTCCGGTTGGCGTCTCTAAGAAACAAAGAGACCCCAACGTAACGATCCGTAACAAACAAGCGCGGGTCCAGAACGTGGACGAGCCAAACAACGAGGACACGCGAGAACTGAAACACGAAATTCAAAAACTACGTTACGAAATGACGACTGTCAGGGAACAACTCGCGCAGTCAAGTTCCCTTATCGATGTGTACAAGACGAAACTGGAACAATCCGTCTCGGTTATTACCGATTACGACAAAAAATTTAGTTGTTCTATGACGACCATAGCGAGCTATGAAAAAAAGATGACTACATACTCCTCCCGAATGGAACAATTTTTCGAAAAAATAGAGAAGTTCGAGAGAAGAGACAATCGAGCGAGTGCGAACATGTCACCTACTGCGCCGCCGGTCCCCATACAGTATGCGTCAGTGGCGCAGCGAGGCCCGGCCCCGGCGCGCGCGCTACCGCCGGCCAATTCCGCGCCGACACGCAACCCCGCACCACCGTCTAGTCAGCTCACGCCGCCGCGCAACCCCGCACCACCGGCGGGCCAGCCAGCGCCAGCTATCACTGCGTCGACGCGTAGCCAGCTCACACCGCCGCGGAACCTAACACCACCGACGGGTCAGACCGCGCCGGCAGCCGCTGCGCCGCCGCTCCAGCAGGCCGCACCCCCGCGCGCAGCAGCACCAGCGCCTACAGCTCCATCGGCGCCACAGCGGAAACGCGGCAAACGCGCACAAGCATCAACCCAAGAGTCGTCCACAGATAACGACACGCCATCGATTTTAGAATCAAAAACGACTAAACGACAATCGTCGGCTCGAGATTCATCGTGGCAGACTGTGACGCGGCGTAAAGATCGTTACACATATACGAGACAAGTCGTACGCGGAAGTGGTACTTCAGACGCTGAGTTAGAAGCAATAGAACGAGTGGAAAAATTACATGTATGCTTCCTGAAACCGACAACCACTCCAGAAACTTTAAAAACATACATGAACAAGAAAAATCCATGTACCGAGTATCATGTCGAGAAAATTCTTTTGAAGCATACGCACTACGCATCGTTTGCTGTGACCGTCCCAACAAGCAAGTATGAGTTTTCATGAAAGCTGATAATTGGCCAAGTAGAGTCGAAGTTAGTCCTTGGTTTCGACGCGGCGACCGGCGGGCGGTGCGCTCGTCTTTCGACGCCGCAGGCATTGCGGGCAACACCGGAGCGACCGAAGCCGCAGGCGTGGGGCGGTGGACGCAACACCGCCCCGTCGCTCCGCCGGCGGCTCCCCTGCGACGACGGCTGGCAGGCGTAGTTCAAAATGCAGTGTTTAGTATGAACGCGCAGTGCTTAACTCCGAGACAGTTGACAGTATGTCACCAAAACATTAACTCGCTAAATGACAAGACTCAACGATTAGAAGTTCTCTTAGAAACTGACCTTAAGTGCGATGTTCTTGCATTAACAGAACACTGGCTTACCGCCCCAAATCTACAATGTATTCATTTAAAAGACTACAAGTTGGTGTCTAGTTTTTGTAGAAATAATGTTATCCATGGCGGATCCTGTATTTTTGTAAATGAAGCACTAAAGTGTGTCGAAAACGTTGAGTTATCAGCATTGTCAGAAGAAAGGTTTTGTGAAATCTCCGCGATTGACGTTATGGACTTTGACATTACTATCATTTGCATTTATCGCACAGGCCTAGCTCATGTTAGAGGTTTCTTAAGTGGCCTGGAACGTTTGCTCGATAAGCTCAGTGAAACCGATAAAACATTTATGATTCTCGGTGATATAAACATAAACATCTTAGACAGCACTAGCACTGACTTTAAAAATCTGTTCGACATACTCAACTCTCATGATGTGAGTTCGATTGTAGACTTCCCTACTCGTATAACAGAAACGTCACAAACAGCGATCGACCTAATTTTTACAAATGTAGCGCGAGAACTTACTTCGGCAACCTCAATAAATACGCTTCTGTCAGATCACTTAGCCGTACGTGGAGTGGTAACATTCGCTTGTTCAGCGCCAGCACAGCTCACTCGTCTTAGTCGTGATTTATCGCATAATAACCGCGCAAACTTTGTGATGGCTATTGACAGTATAGATTGGTCTGAAGTAAGTGAGAGAAACAAAACCGCTCAAACGTTTGCAGTAGCACTGATCAATATTTTAGCAAATAAGTATGACACTTGTTTCCCGATAAAACGAACACCAAATAACAAACGTGATGCTTCGTGGGTTACGCCTGATATTCTAAATCTAAAATCATTGTTGTTTGATATTTCGAAA
This sequence comes from Ectropis grisescens, assembly GCA_017562165.1. Classification (NCBI taxonomy): domain Eukaryota; kingdom Metazoa; phylum Arthropoda; class Insecta; order Lepidoptera; family Geometridae; genus Ectropis; species Ectropis grisescens. Next base: position 2,522,362 of record CM029796.1, read on the forward strand.
TTAGTTGACCAATTTCCTGAAGAAGAGAACTTAATAGCTATGTTTGACGATCTCAACAGGAAATACAATTCTACTTTGAATGTGTCTAAAACAAATCATTACAATAGCATAATACATGGAAGCACGAATCCATCTAAAGCTATGTGGGGAATCGTGAACACGGAGAGGGGGAAAAACAATTCGCCTAGGTTGAACTTTTCCGAGATCGTAAAAGATTGTAACGGCAGTAAGTTTAGTTCGCCAAAAATGCCGTAAATGCTATGAACGTTCGGTTTTAAATGCAGCTGCTGCCTGTGGGGCGCCTAAAGCTAATGCTGCTACTGTATGTAAAATTTTAGTATCTGCGCGTCAGGCGTCGGACCGTTCCCTCAGACTAACAAGTTTTTCGGCTGATGAGGTATTTCGCATAGTCTCCTCCAGAATACCTCCAAAAAAGTCAAAAGACATATACGGTGTGTCGATGGAGCTAATTAAACTAGCAATTTTGCCTCTAGCTCCGGTTCTCGCCACACTGTTTAATAAGTGTCTTAGGGAGGGTCGTACCCGTCGCCGCTGAAGATATCGAAAGTGTCCCCGATATTTAAAGGCAAAGGCAAACGGGACGATATTGATGGATATAGACCAGTATCGATTATACCAGCAATAGCCAAAGTATTCGAAAATGGCTTGAGTTCGCGATTAGTGGCCTATCTATCGGAAACCGAGGCACTGTGTGAACAACAATACGCATACCGCGAAGGAGGTCTACGACTTCTCTAACGCGTGAAGTGATTCGTAGCGTGTTGGCTGCCCGTGAACGTAAAGAGCAAGTAGCCGTCTTATGCTGTGACTTATCGAAGGCCTTCGATGTTGCAGACCATGAGACCTTAGCTTTAAAGCTGAAACACTATGGCATAGCTGGGAAATCATACGAGGTATTGACTGACATGTTACGAGGCCGCTCTCAAGTAGTGGATGCTGGCGATGGCGAGAACAAATCAGACCCGTTGCCTTCGTCTATGGGAGTACCGCAGGGTTCGTCAGTCTCTAATATTATGTTTTCTCCTACTAAACGATCTACCCGAAGCCGTGAAGGGTGCAGCCATATTCATGTATGCGGATGACGTGGCTGCCGTAGTCACAGCTCTTTCAATAGAGGAATTAGAAGAGAATTAAATTGTGTAATAAACGGCTTAAATTCATGGTTTAGCGCCAACGGTTTTATGCTAAATTCAAAAAGACACACTATATTCACTTTTGTCTGTCGGGACACCATACAAAACCGCTAAAAGTCTCGCTAAATGGTGTTAGGATTGAGCAGGTACAGAACACCGCATTTTGGGGTTCGAGATTGATCGCAGCATGACGTGGGAACATCACATCGACAAGATGTGTGCTAAAGTTAACAGTGCGTGCTTTGCGCTAAGACGAGTTTCCCGAGTGGTGTCTACGGAAGTGTCACGTGCATGTTACTTCGCCACAGTGCATTCACGGTTACAATACGGCGCCGAGCTATACGCGCGCGCTGCCGACTGGAAGCGTGCGTTCCGCGCCCAAAACGTGCCGTACGTGCCATTGTTGGCGTATCGCAATGTATATCCGTCAGACCATATTTCAAGGAGCTTGGTATACTTACTTTACCTGCTATCTTGATCTATCAAGTGGCTGTGTATGTAAAAATAATCTAGAATCGTACAACACGCGAAGAGAGAGACATTCTCGCAACATACGCAACGCCGACAAGCTGGATGTTATACCACACTCTCACGAGGTCACAGAAGTTAACTCACATAATGGGACCGGAAGTTTATAACGCTCTTCCCAAAATAGTTTTATCGGCCCCAAGTTTCGGCAGCTTCAAAAATAGATTAAAGTGCTGGCTTATCGATCAAACTTTTATAGTTACAGCGAATTTTTAGAGAGTGATGGCAAAGTTCCCATAAAAATGTAAATAAATAAATTTGACATAGGTTAGTACAATTGCTATAAAGACATTATACTCGTATAATGCTTGACAGTTTTCTGTACAATAATTATTGTAATACAGTAAAGTAGTAGTTTCAAACTTTGAAAATGTATACAATTTGTATGCTCTTTCTTTTGTTTTTATTTTTTATTAATTGACGTGTAAATTGTACATTTATGAATAAAGTACTTTGACTTTGACTTTGACTTTGTCGTTTAACTTCAGGCGAGATGGCGGTCAAGTGTACACCTATAAAGATTAAAAAAACTGTAAAACAAGTTATTGTACTAATTATTAAAATAAATAGTGGTGGACAATTCACACACAACACCATCTGACCCCAAACTAAGCAAAGCTTGTGTGATGGCAGCCAGATAGCTGATATAATACTCATATAGTTTTAAATACATACTTATTATACATAGAAACACCCAGACACAGTGCAAACATTTGAATTCATCACACAAATATTTGCACTGGGTGGGGATCGAACCCACGACCCTCGGCTTCGCAGGCAGAGCTACTACCAACTAAGCCACTAGGGCAGTCAATAAGTAATTAATAATTACTTTAAAAAATATTTAACTAAGATAATTTTACTACTTAGTAGTTATAAAAACAGAATTGTAATAGTAGGGCTGTGACGTCATATCTACATAAAAAAATGTATAAAGGCGTGACGTCACTCGATACTTCTGAGCACTATTTTTTTGAAATAATCTACCTAACTGATTCACAAATTTAATTTTTTAGTCACCATGCCTAAAATAGGTAATATATGTTTTTTCAACACTAAGAGATATATGTATATATACTGTTCGTCTATCACTAACCAAATAAACAGTAATATGCAAACATTACTGTGTTGAAGGGCAATGTTGCCAAAGATATAATAGGATAATTGAGGTTAAATCAAAGAATTTATGTGATTCCAGAACTAATTTGTTAATTAACAAAAATGCGTTCAGGGCAATAGCGATACAGCAATAGAAGGAAGGAAAAAGTAGCCACAGACAAAACGTCAGTTTATATGACATGCGAGTTTCGTGTTGCGAAATGGGGCGTATTCAAGACGTGAAAATACTTGTCAAATACAGTTACCAATTTCACCGTGGGTGGCGCCACTGTTTTATTTTGTTAGAGAAATTTCACAAAAACCAACAGTGGTGCCACACTTGACAATATTTAGAACTATCTTTGACAAGTCTTTTTGCGTCTGGAAAACGCCTCATTATATAATATCAACAGTAATGAAAAAAAAAACAACCAGACACTACAAGAAATCTCTAAAAAATGGTGATTGATTACGGATGATATAGAATCCCAGCAGTGGGAAACCAAAGTGGGATTCTTATGCTTTGCTACCTGTGCGAAGTCGGATTGAGCCGCTAATATCTTATAAAGAATTAATCTTATCTTATCTTATACCTTTAAACGAGCAATTCTTGTAAGTATATATATATACCTATATATAGAATCTGAATCTCGGAAACGGCTCGAACGATTTTCATGAAATGATGTATACAGGGGGTTTCGGGGACGATAAATCGATCTAGCCAGGTTTTGTTTTATAAAAACGCCGTTTTATGCGCGTTTTTAGACAACGCAAAACTGTTACATAAAGATTAGAATGCGATGGTAAATTTCGCGACGGCGCGCGACAGTATATTAGCTCAGTCGGGAAGATGGGTGGTTGAAATATGGTACGTCCGGGTTCGAATCCAACCGGCCGCGTTCTTTTTTCAAGTTATTTTTTTTTAGAAAATCAGTATGTATCTATGTAACCGAGCAAAGCTCGGTCACACAGGTACTTATGTATTGATAAGTCTTCAAACGTCATCAGCATACTATGCAACAACATTGATAAGATATTACATTTTTTTACTAAGGCTGAGACTCCACCAAAGCGGAGACGTGCTAGCGGAGATGTTTTTTTAATAAGCAACGCCATTTCGTTATTCACACATCTCGTCTCCGCTCAGCTCCAGTGGAGAAGTCTCTTCTTGTCTCCGCTTCAAACATCTCAATACTCAATACTCAAAGGTTTATTGCGTCATATGTACAATACATACCTACATGTGTGGTTAAAGTTATTTGTAATTATTACATAATATGACCCTATAAGGGCATGGCAAAAGTGGCAACGAAACGTTAAATTTCTAAGTCATCAAATTTGTCGTTAAAAAATCATGTAATTTGTAGTAATATTTTTGACGTGACAACGTCTTATAAATTGGTTTGCCGGGTGACACTTCAAGAAACTGCGTTACGCTCCGCTCACGTTATGCGCTCACAACGAGAGCGAGTGAGAGGCACGCGTCCCTTCCACTCGGGCATGGTTAGCCCGCCTAAGAGCGAGAGAGACAGACATAAAAAGTGAAAGGCACGCGTCCCTTCCGTAAAATTATTTTACCACTCAAAGTCGTTGTCACGTAAAACTTTTGCCAGTATACCGACTTTACAGGCAACCTATTTTTTTTTCTAATATATTCTTTAGACATTCAATAAAGTCGTAGTTTTGTTCCAAGTCCTTTAGGTCATTTGGCAACTTATTATATATTTTTTACAGCCATTGAGTGTGGGCCGGCGCTGTGCATTTCTAACCGGGATTTAGGTTCTATAATTTTGTGCCTATATTGATATCTGATATTCCATGGAGTCTTCCGAGGTTTATCTGCATTTTTTTCAAAGAACTCATTGTTTTTTCTAACAAATTTACAACATTCTTAAATACATAATGAAGTGAGAGATAGTATTTTAAATTTGATAAAGTATGGTTTGTGAAATTTTTCACAAACCATACTTTACCACCACCACCACAAAGAGATTATCTGCATCCACGCTATTTCCCCAAAGTGTGTTCCGCACATCTCCGCTTAGGTGAAGTCTCAGCCTTACAAGGAAAGGCTTAAAGCTGAGATATATTGTGATAAAAAAAAAAATTGGCAGTCATAGGAACTGCCGATAGAAGTGAACACTTATAACTCAGAATTTGATAGCTTACTTTGGAAAATACGCGGGTGAAACCAGAGGGCGTGGCTACGAGCATGGCCATCTAGAAATGCGGTCAGCAATGAATGGACCAACGGGAAATGTTGACGCATTTCTAGATGGCCAATGACGATGGTCCCGAACTTACCCGAAGATTTCTTATCATTCCCGAGCGTGACGTTAGAATTCAATTCACAGCCCACGAAAAATCTTTGTGTGCCAAAAAAAGGTTTTACTTCAAAAAAAGGTTTTACTTCAACAAAAGGTTTTACTTCGAAAAAAAGGTTTTACTTCAAAAATAATAGGGATGTTAACACTAATCACAAATTAATGTTTAATGTTGATTTTATGATAGTTTGTATTAATAGAATATCGAAAAACACATTATTATAATTTAATATTACGTAATCAATTTATTATAAATGATTTTAAATGCTATATTTTAATCTGTTGTCACGTGACTGAAAACACCAATATGAATGATTACGTCACTAGTCGCAAAACAAGCTATCGACAACTGACTAAACTGTTTACTTTTCTGCATTTTATTATAGTTTGCGATCTTAGCGACGACGATTTTGATTGTTTGTATTCAAGTAATGATAAGAAAACACATAAACTGGACATACAGTCATGAATCGCGACCAATGTTTTGCGACTAGTAACGTCATGTCAGTCGTTAGTGTTTTAGCGGCAATATTCAAAATTAGTCTAATCTATACTAATATTATAAAGCTGAAGAGTTTGTTTGTTTGTTTGTTTGTTTGTTTGCTTGAACGCTAGGATCTCGGGAAGTACTGGTCCGAATTGAAAGATTCTTTTTCTATTGGATAGTCCATTTATCGAGGAAGGCTTTAGGCTATAGAAAATAACTCTACTATTAATTGAAACGGAGCATGAAACAAGAATGTAACAAAATCGGGAAAAAATATTCCCCTCTTTTGAGAGTTTTCGTACGTTTCGTGCTTTGACATGACACATGACAGCATGTGTCAAAGATTGCGTCATTGAATTTCAGTAACCTGTGCCTTGAATATAAACCTTTGCTATTTTTTTTTCTAAATCTGAGTTGGTACGACCAATTTCCGACAGGTGGCGTAGCAGGTTGCTGAATAGGTTTTTTGTTTGAAATCGATATTCTCAGGAATGAGAGAACCGATTTCAGTCATTCTTTCACCGTTGGATATGTACGGGATCCCGATGAGTGCTATATAATATACCACGGGCGAAGCCGGGGCGGGCATCTAGTATTGTATATTTACTCATCGAAAATACAAATATTTTGAAATAAAATGTTATTTATTACGGTAAACATGCGTCAATATTCAAAATAAAAGCAGTTCTGAAAAATTGTTAACATCCCTATTCTGTTTGGTCGCGCGTCGCTGAGACCAACACATCATTTAAACGTACTATACTTATAAGTATACAATAGTAATTATTAATTATGTTTAAGTATGTAATTTATTTATATAAATATATACATTTTATTAGTTACGGCTGGTACAGTCGGGAGAACGGCGACTGCCGATTCGGAGCCCCCGGGGGTTCGAATCCCACCCGCACCACTGTCTTTTAGAAGTCATGTGCGTAATGCCGCTAACTTAAAAGTGAAGAAAAACATCGTGAGGAAACCGACATGTACCTAGAATCTTTTGTGGTCATGTGTCATCCACCAACCAGCACTTGGCCAGCGTGGTGGATTATGGCCATAACTCTCTCCTTGCGAGATAAGGCGCCGAGTCCCAGCAGTGGGAACATTTAGTGGGCTGCTTATGTTATGTATATATTTTATTTATTAACCCCCGACCAAAAAAGGGGTGTTAAAAGTTTGACGTCGATGTCTGTCTGTCTGTCTGTGTGTGTGTCTGACTGTGGCACCGTAGAGCTCAAACGAATGGGCCGATTTCGATGCGGTTTTTTTTATTTAACAGTTAATATCCGTGCGGATGTTCTTAGCTATGTTTGGTTAATATCGATTCAAAATGTCCGCCTCCACAAAATGGCGGACAAAATATTTCTTCACAACCTACCTCAATATGGATTTCAAATGAAAGGGCTTGACTAGTAGAATACTTTGCATTATGACAAATTTCAAATCCAAAATGGCCGCTACCACAATGGCGAATTACATTTCTTTTTTCACAACTTCCTTAATATGGGTATCAAATGAAAGGGCTTGACTAGTAGAATGTTGTACAGATAACAAATCTAAGGTAGTCGGGGGTTAATCAATTTTTTTTATTTTGTTCTTGTTTATGCCATCTGCACACCCCGCATTTTAAGATCCCATCTTTCTGTTTCCACCCTGAGGTTGCCTGGAAGAGATCGATATTAGCGATAAGCCCGCCGTCTGTCGCACTAACTTTAAGTGTTTAACCTGTTTCAATTTGTTAATTATCGTTATTTTGTTCTGTTCAATGAAGATCTATCTAAAGTAGAACTTTTATAATAATAGTGTGGGGGTTGTTTTAGGTAATGTGGAGGTGGTGAGACAACTCCTGGACCGAGGGCTGGATGAGCATCATCGGGACAACTCTGGCTGGACGCCGCTACACTACGCAGCCTTCGAAGGTAAACTATTGAGTTAGCAACGAGTTTACATATCCTACGTATAGAGTTATAACAAACGCTTTACACCGAAAGCACGGGCAGCATCTTTCATGTCTTGTAGAAGTGTCATACTTTTATAATGTTTATAATGTACAGGACTATAAGTCCTGTAATTTGTTAAGGTTTAATTCATTGTTTAAATACCTCGACGTACCTCACGATACCTAAATCGTGATTAAGTCCTGTACATTACAATATGTGTCTTACTACTTTTGTCGCGACACATCACTCTGCCATACCAAGTACCCACGTCATCTGCTTACGATTGGTACAAAGAACCCGTGCGGAAAACCTGGATCTATTTACTTATTCCCTATCTAAGTGAATTAGTAAATAAATAAATACATATTGGTGGACAATTCACACACAACACTATCTGATCTCAAACCAAGCAAAGCTTGTAATATGGCGGCCAGATATTTATATTCATTTATTCATACAGGAACTACACGTCAATTTTACAGTGAAATTATATAAACATTAATTATAAGTTAGTACAATTACATGTTATAATAATTCATAATCAATCCAATTTCAGTTGCTATAAAATAAATAAAATTACTTAGCAATTCAAATGTCTATTGTGATTAAAATAATTATTTTCAAAAAAATATTAAATAACACATTATAATTATCAAAATACGAGAATGAATTGAAAATTATTACAAATAAAGCTTACCCATTTGGATTAAAACAAATTAGGCAAAAATAAAGGGTACCTCATTGTACCTACATAACTTCCTTTCGAGACATGTATTCTCTTTCTATGTCATAAAAAGATCGGCTTATAAGCCAACGCTTGAGTTTAGTTATGAAAATGGGTGATCGTGCTGATATAATACTTATATAGTTTTAAATACATACTTATTATAAATAGAAGCACCCATACACAGTGCAAATATTTCAATTCATCACACAAATATTACACTGGGGTGGGAATCGAACCCACGACCCTCGGCTTCGCAGGCAGAGCTACTACCCACTAAGCCACGAGGCCACGAGTGAATTGTTCTTTCTATACTTCACATGTTTGTTGTTGTTTTGATAGTGGCAGGGCTCTTCGCAGAAACCGCCTGGGGAAGTACCACACCGTTGCCAGTTATTTCACCGCCGAGCAGTAGTGTGCAAACATTTCTGTGCTCAGATTTGAAGGGCAATGTTTTCAGAGAAATTATTGGGCTAAGAGATAAAACCTTATATCTCCTAGTCACGACCGCAGTGCGGTGCCAGGTAATGATTTGGACTCTACACGTTCCAATAGCTGCGTGTCACTGTGCTGTTATGTGGCAGACATGTTGCTTACCATCAGGCACACGTCCAGCTCGTCTCGTCACTCTTTACTATAGAAAAAAAAAGATTTCGGAAAACAATTGTTCATGATGTGTGAAAAATATCGACTAACATTTATTAATATTTATTACAAATAGGTCACATAGAGGTTTGCGAGGCGCTCCTAGAGGCGGGGGCGAAGGTCGACGAAGCGGATAATGACGGCAAGGGAGCCCTAATGCTGGCCTCACAGGAAGGACACACCAGGCTGGTCGAGATACTCATCGATGATTGGAATGCGCCTGTAGATCAACATGCACACGACGGAAAAACTGCTTTACGGTGAGTTATATCATATTTTTCGGGGTATAAAGTATCCCACGTCATAGCCCAGGATATGATCTATCTCTATGTCAAATTTCATCGAAAACCAGTAAACCGTTTAGGCGTGGAGACATGATATACTTGAGTACTAAGGCGTAAAAAGATGATTGAAATGTGTTTGTGGATCAACATACGCACGACGGGAAAACGGTTCTAAGGTCAGTTATGTTATGTTTTTCGGGATATAAAGTATCCTACGTGATAGTCCCAGATGTAAGCTATCTCTGTGTTAAATTTCATCGAAAACTAGTAAACCGTTTAGGCGTAAAGCCATGATAAACTTATTACAATACTAGACGTGAACATACGATTGCAACGCACTTATTAATCTATATGTATATGACGGGAAAACTTTCTAACCTCAGTCATAAACATATCTTTTTTGGGAGTTAAATATCCCATATGTTGGTCTAGAATTTTAGCTGTCTCTGTGTTCCTCTGTTAGTCGATACTGCTGATAATGAGGTACGGCATTATGTTGAAGGAACGGCATTATGACATAAATAAGGCAGGAAATTATTATTAGGTACACTAGTTTTAAATGGATGAAAAAAACGGGTGTATACATTTCGATGAAACTTCCGTAATTTATAAAACCATTTTGGCGTGAAGACATAATTGCAACACGTCGTTAGATTAACATGGGCTCGACGGGAAACCATTTTTGGTCAGACAAACCATATTTTATCGGGACTCTTACAAAGAAAGTCAAGTTCATAATCACCGCACTGTCCAAATGCGGGTTGTCGTGTGATGCAGGACGACATGACTGTGCAACAAACATCTAAACTTTGACATCCTACTAATATTATAAATGCCAAAGTTTGTATGTTTGTTGCTCAACCACGTTGGAACGGCTGAAAGGGTTGGATTGAAATGTGGAATACAGCTAGAATACAATCTGGTATAGCGCATAGGTTATTATTTATCCCGAAAAAAAAAGACGGGAACTACGCGGGTAAAACCGCGGGGGTGTTGCTAGTTTCTAATATTAGTAGGAATTGTCAATAATTTCCCTAAATTTGTTTTTTTACAGACTGGCAGCATTAGAAGGTCACTTCGCCACGGTTCGAGCTCTTCACTCGCGCGGCGCTGCGGTGGACGCAGTGGACGCTGACCGCCGTTCGACGCTGTACGTGCTAGCACTGGACAACCGGCTCGCTATGGCCAGATATCTGCTGACGGAGTGCTGCGCGAGAGTCGATACTACTGACAATGAGGTACTGCATTATGGTGAAGTACGGCATTATGGTAAAGGGACGGAAAAAATATAAGGGAAAGAAATTATTAGTCAGTCACAGTACTTTATTCATATCGGTGTTGTTACATGTTATAAAATTATAACTATAAACCATATGTATACTTCATAAAAAATATGATAAATACCATTAATTTGGTTCGCTGCGATATAATACGAATATCTTATTAAATAAACCAATATATAACAATGTCAAACAGATATTAGTACAAAAAATGTCATTAAATTATACAATTAAAATAGTCAACTAAATAATACATAAAACGCAGTAAAAGAACAAAAAATAGTAATATTAGAAATTAAATTTTGAATCAGTTAATTAACAATAATAATCAACTCAATTTTGTTTGCGTCAGATTAGTGTTTCGGTATAATGCTTGCTCGATAAGCCAATTTTTATATTTGTGTTTAAAAGATCCTCGCGTGGCACAGATGCTGCCATTTCGTATGGCAGACGATTAAACACCAATTGCTAGATAGACACTAGCTATAAATGTATGAAATGATTGCTTATTATCCTTACATTTTCAATAAGTTTATAACAATACCTTTGGCAGCCGGAAAAAAATACGAACATGGTTGACCGTGAATATATAGCCGATACTGTATTGGTGTATCTGGCGGACGTCGTTTCCTTCAAAGTTTGGAATGTAAAACATCTACCCAACATTTTTTATTGTTATTGGAATAAATATGTTACTTAGTCTGTGTTGGAAACGCAATTTATATTTGTAACAAACGTAGTAACAAATAACAAATGATAAATTGACTTAGTGTATTGTAGTGTGTATGTGTCATGCTATGAATGTAAGTTTCTTTTGTTTAACTGGTTGTGGTTGCTTACGTTTAATTATAAACTTGCATGCCGAAAGGCAGTATTTGGCGTACTGTAAAAACATCATTTTACCATCTTTTGTAAACCCACTTACGCAATAAAGATTTGATTTGATTTGAAAATAATTTAAAAATCGTATCTTGTGCCAATGACAAGTGACATGTAATAGGATCGATTCCGATGAATGATTATCATTATTTTAAATTAATTTTTTGAGTTATTCGCGTGTCATATGGTCAATCTAGTCTGACTTAAGTTACACTTGTATGCGACCGTTTCATTGACAGTCTCTGTACCAAGTACGAGCCGAAGCGGGAGTCACTAATATTAATATATGTCGGCGACAGAGTCTCGCCATCATCATTATTGATCGCATCCTTATGCTGTGGGCATAGCGGCGGGTAGTGTTGGATGAAAACACGCAAACACAATGGAATTTATTAAGCACAAGTCACAAAGTTGGCCTTATCGCTAAGCACGTATCGTAGAACGCGCGACGGTTCAAGCTCAACCGCTCTGGCCGACCGCCGCACAAGAAGTGTCGTGCGCTCCGCTCGGCCGGGGGAATGTTGACTCCATCGAACGCCGACAGATGGCGCTTGCATTTCGCGTAGAAGACGACATATATAAATTAAGCATAAAGTTGTTTTGTTGTGTTCTAGACATATCATAGACAACCCAAATGCATAGATATGATGTATGTATCATAGACATGTATAAATAGAAAGCGTAGAACTTAAATTACTTTTTTCCAGGGTCGAACGCCACTACATGTGTCGGCGTGGCAAGGCCATACGGATATGGTGAACTTGCTCATCAAAGTTGGTAAGTTTTAGCGGTAAATGTTTAACCAGTGTTGATTACATTATTCTGTGTGTAATAATCATAGTCATAGCGAGTTATGTTAGTTTAACTCTATATTAGTCTTATTTACTTCTTCGTAAAAATAAAGAACCCCAGATTTATGATTCTTATGTCTATATCTATATCATTACTAGATCATTTCCATAAAATAAGCATTACTTAAACATTTATACATTAACTAAACATAAGGAAAATAGACAGAGGCACAGGCTGGATTTGTACTTACGATCTCACGTTTCTGAATAGGGAGTTCTAACCATTAAGCTGCTAGATCTTCTCGTATTTAGACCAGTGTTGCTATAATGTCAGGAGCGGACGTGGACGGCCGTGACCGTTGCCTGAGGACCGCCCTGCACGCCGCCGCCTGGCGCGGCCGGACGCCCGTGCTGCGAACGTTGTTGGAGCACGGGGCTTCGCCCTCCGCTGTCTGCACGCAAGGCGCCACCCCCACTGGGTAAGATAAAATAAACATTGCGATATGAATGTCTAGGCTGTGGAACGCGCTACCTGAATAAGTTTTTGTAATGGTAACAATCTTAGTGTCTTAAAATCGAGAGTGAATCGATTCTTCTTGGTAAATCGCTCCATCGTTGACCATATCGTCGCTTAACGGCAGGCGAGATGGTGGTATAAAAGTAAAAAAAAACATTAAATTTCTCACAATATCATCAAGCCCCAAACTAAGCGATGTTTTTGTACTATGGGAGCCCAAATAACTGGTATAATATTTATATAGTTTTAAATATATACCTATCATTCATAGGAACACCCAGTCAGGGAACAAATAATTGTAATCATCACACAAATATTTGCACTGAGTGGAAATAGAACCTTGGATCTAAGGCTTTGCAGGCAGCTAATTACTATCCAATGAGCCTAACGCACCAAAATAAATATAACTTTAAAATTGTATATCATGATGAGCTAATGAGGTTTATCGTAATATGTTACGGCGTACGGCATAATGAGGGGCGGCATATTTACAATTAGCCTTTTATATTAATTCAACGATTTTTTTTGCAAAAAAATGGTCATAACGCAAATAAGACCGCGGAAATAAATGTTATATTATTAATTTAGTGAATGAGACGATCATCTTAGCATTCCATGGATTCACCGTGCGGGTGCCGGGTCCATCGTGTGGCAGAGAGAGAAATACCGAGTAGATCCCGAGACTTGTGACTCGGGCGTAGGTTTAAGGGGCCCCTTTCTGACGTACATCAACACTCACCTTCACTACTCGTGGTTCTCTCCCTGCCCAGCCAAATCTGATTTGAGCCTACTAGTGCAGCTTTAGATACTCGATCTAGTATAGAACTTACTGCACTTCTGGATAAGCCAAGGTCTTTCAGCAGGTTATAGAGAGATTTTGCTGGTATACCTCTCGCTCCCACCTCTACAGCGTATAAACTAACTACATAGCCGTTTTTTGTTAATTCGTTTAGGAAGTCGTAATACTTATTTTGTTTCATCGCGTAATCTTTAGGTATATTAGTTTCCCACGGTAAGTTCTACAAGGACTATGCGTTTCGTAGCTCTAGAAAAAAGCAATTAATTATTTCACGAAAAGTACGACAATTCGTAAGGTGAAAAAAAACGAATTTTAAATTTAGTTATAAATTGTTTTTATTTTTAATTATTAAAATTACTTAGTAGTCTGTATTGATTTGTTGAAGCGTTTTTGGGAGAGTCCAAAATTGTGATTTTAAAATCGTGTTTTTTTTTTTTTTTTTTTAAGATTTTAAGATGACAAAGTTATTCTTTCACGTATGTTTCAGTTATTGAGTAGACTTTTGATGGCACATTAAATCAAAAATGAGTCGACTCGTCTATTAGTGACCTGTTTTTAGCCGACTGAAAGAAGGGTTATTTTTTTCGCGCGCATCTTGTATGTTTGTAAATTTCTTTACTCCCGCGTATCTTCCAAACGGCTGGATGGATTTTGACAACTAAGATATCGTTAGATTCGCCTCAATCACCCAAGAGTCCTTAGATCATTTAACTGTACAACATAATGTTTTTTATCTAGCGATTTGTTTTGGCAGTCGGGCTTCTCAAATTAAAGTTATACTTACTATATTTCTATATATACCATTATAGATTGGCCTCGTGGGTAGGGACTCTGCCTACGAAGCCGAGGGTCGTGCGTTCGATTCCCACCCAGTGCAAATATTTGTGTGATGAATTCAAATTTAATATTTGTACTGTGTCCGGGTGTTTCTTTGTATCCATCATCATCAGCCACAAGACGTTCACTGCTGAACATAGGCCTCCCCCCTAGATTTCCTCAACGAACGGTCCTGCGCAACCTGCAACCAGCGGTTTCCAGCGACCTTTGTGAGGTCATCTGTCCATCTAGTGGGAGGCCGTCCAACACTGCGTCTTCCGGTTCGTGGTCGCCACTCGAGAACCTTTCTTCCCCATCGGTTGTCAGTTCTGCGAGCGATGTGGCCTGCCCATTGCCACTTCAACTTGCTTACTCTTTGAGCTATGTCGGCCACTTTCGTTCTTTTGCGAATATCCTCATTACGGATTCTGTCGCGCAAAGAGACTCCGAGCATAGCTCTCTCCATAGCTCGCTGTGTGACTTTGAGCTTCGTTATGAGACCAACAGTGAAGGACCACGTCACATTTCTCATACACACACATTTCTATGTATAATAAGTATGTATTTAGAGCTATATAAGTATTATACCAGCTATCTGGCCGCCATCTTACAATCTTTGCTTAGTTTGGGGTTAGATGGTGTTGTGCGTGAATTGTCCACCAATATTTATCTATGTATATAAATGTGTCTTTATGTTCAGGTATCGCGGCTCAAGAAGGACACGAAGAATGTGTACTGTGGCTTTTACAACATGGTGCCGACCCAATGCAGGCTGACCACTGCGGTAAGTTACAGTATCAGTAGTTTTAGTACTGGTAGGACTCTTGGCAGAGTCTCCCTGCGAAAGAACGTAGAGGGACGAGAGGAGCAGTACATGTGCATAATGGTAAGCAACATACCTGCCACATAACAACACAGTGACACGCAGCTAACATGAAAAGTCCAAATCATTAGCACTGCACTGCGCTCGTCACCCAGATATCTAAGATATTATATCTCTAAGCACTGTTAATTTCTCTGGAAACATTGCCCTTCAAACTGGAACACAGTAATGTTTGCACATTGATGATTTGCAGAGTCCGCCTGGGGAAGTACCACACCTTTGCCAGTTATTCTACCGCCAAGCAGTAATGTGCAAACATTACTGTGTTCCGGTTTGAAGGGCAATGTTTCCAGAGAAATTACAGAGCTTAGAGATATAAGATCTTAGATCTCTGGGTGACGAGCGCAGTGCAGTGCTAGGTAATGATTTGGACTCTTCATGTTCCAATAGTTACGTGTCACTGTGCTGTTATGTGTCAGGCATGTTGCTTACTATCAGGCACATGTCCTGATCGTCTCGTCACTCTTTATTAAAAAAAATAAAAAAAAAAGGCAGTAGGATGTTTGGCAAAGGTGTGGTACTTCCTCAGGCGGACTCTGCCAAGTCCTACCACTGCAATACAAACATCTATACGTAGTATATGTAAAGTATTTGCCTCCACCCCCCCCCCCTGCCCCGCAGGCCGCACGCCGGGCAAGGTGGCGTGGCGCGCCGGGCACGGGAACGTGTGCAGGCTGCTCGAGCGATGGTCGGCGCCGCAGCCCGAGCCGCCGTCCGCGCCGCGACCGCCCAGCGCTGGTAACACCTATTTCTATCACTATTTTTACTTTTTACGCTGTTATTCTTATTTTCACGTATTTATTTATCTCCGTAAATCTAAGTTTTTGTTTTGTAAGTGTGTCCCTTGCAGTTAAAAAATACAGCTGTCTGTTTCCCTTGCAGTTAAAAAATACAGCTGTCTATTTCCCCCGCAAATTAAAAAATACAGCCGGTTCTTTCTCCCGCAAGTTCAAAAATACAGCCGGTTCTTTCTCCCTCCCGCAAATTAAAAAATACAGCCGGTTCTTTCTCCCGCAAGTTAAAAAATACAGCCGGTTCTTTCTCCCGCAAGTTAAAAAATACAGCCGGTTCTTTCTCCCGCAAGTTCAAAAATACAGCCGGTTCTTTCTCCCTCCCGCAAATTAAAAAATACAGCCGGTTCTTTCTCCCGCAAGTAAAAAAATACAGCCGGTTCTTTCTCCCGCAAATTAAAAAATACAGCCGGTTCTTTCTCCCGCAAGTTAAAAATACAGCCGGTTCTTTCTCCCGCAAGTTCAAAATACAGCCGGTTCTTTCTCCTCCCGCAAATTAAAAATACAGCCGGTTCTTTCTCCCGCAAGTAAAAAATACAGCCGGTTCTTTCTCCCGCAAATTCAAAAATACAGCCGGTTCTTTCTCCCGCAAGTTCAATAATACAGCCGGTTCTTTCTCCCTCCCGCAAATTAAAAAATACAGCCGGTTCTTTCTCCCGCAAGTTAAAAAATACAGCCGGTTCTTTCTCCCGCAAATTCAAAAATACAGCCGGTTCTTTCTCCCGCAAGTTCAATAATACAGCCGGTTTTTTCTCCCCGCAGGTGCAATAAATACAGCTGTCTCTTTCCCCCGCAGGTTCCCCGGAGTACAAGCGCCGCAGCGTCCATAGTTCCAACTCCACCAAGTCCTCGTCCAACCTGACGGCCGGCTCGAGGGACCACGAACAAGATGCGCACACGCACGATAAGGTAACGAGCTTAAGCAGCCCACTGAATGTTCCCACTGCTGGGACTCGGGGCCTTCTCTCGCAATGAGAGAGTCAAGGCCATAATCCACCACGCTCAATGCGGGTTGGTGAATGACACATGACCTCGAAAGATTCTAAGTACATACCGTTTTCACGGTTTTAAGTTAGCGGCATTACGTACTCATACTCATACTCTTTTATTGATAACGAGTAGTTACATGTCATATTAAAGGATATTAAAATTCATTACAATTCCAATTCAATAGTAAATTCTAGCTAGGTACATACAATACATACATGTCATTTCAATAAGATTAAATTAAATTCCAAAATTACATGTCAAATAAATTATGATACAATTAAAATTCAAAATTAATGTCAACAGGGTACAATTAATCAATACTTAAATATTACATAGGTACACATTTAAATTATCCGGTTATCATTTCGCCAATGCTGTAGAAACTCTTTTCCACAAGCCACTTTTTCATTCGAATTTTATAAGACTCTCGAGACGGGGCATCTTTTATCTCGTCCGGAATGCGGTTATAGACCTCCGTCGCGTCGCCAGCACGTGCACCTGCCTAGGTGGTAGGTGGTACCTTGCGTAGGTACATGACTTCGAAAAGAGAGTGATGCGCGTGGTGGGATTTGAACCCGGGGGCTCCGGATCGGCAGTCGCCGTTCTCCCGGCTATACCAGCCGTAATAACTAATAAGGACAAAAATAAAAATGTTGAGATACCCCCATGCCCCAGATGACCATCTCTGATAGGAAATTTGTCATGTATAGGATTCTGCTATTCAAGCTCTGTCATATGATTCCCATATTGAAGAGTTATGTCATCCGACATTTTGTAGCGGCGGCCATCTTGGGCTGAATTTCATCAAACATAGCTAAGCAGACTTGATTCATTTGCCTTTCGAGCTAAACAAAAAGAAAATATATTTATCCGTTTGGGAACTACTATGCCACAGATAGACACACAGACTCCTCCATCTTATAATGCCAGCTTCGTTTTTGCGTCGTGGCTGAGTAAAATTAATATAATATAAACCCCCGACATTTTGTGTTTGCGGCCATCTTGGATTTGAAACTAGTCATAATATATTCAACAAGTCCAACTTTTTTCATTTGATACCCTATTTTATATTGATAAGTTGTGGAAAAACATAAATCTTATTTTTGTGGTGGCTGCCATTTTGGATTTGAAATGGATAAATTACTACATAAGTTTTCATTAAAAAAAAGTTATGTATGCACAATACTGCTTGTCGGTAGACTGTCTTTGTTATTCTGATTATGTAACTCAAAGCGTCGATGCTATTTTAATTTGTTCAAAATGCTTTTATTTCATTTACAGGCGAACCGAGCGAATCTATCCCTCTCTTTCGCACAGCAAGTGGCGCGATGCGGGCGCGGCAGGAGAGAGAAGGACAGAGATGTCCCTATACCCGAGCACGAGGTCGTTGAAAAGGAAACCAAATTGTGGTAAGAGCAAACTTAATCCTAATTCTTACTATTATTATAGAGTAGCAAGTATTACAAGTATTTATACTTGTACTAATAATATTTAACATTTACTAATAATATATGTCATATATTTATTTATTTATTTATTGAGATAAAAACGGATTTCCACTTACAATTATCTCACACAATATTCACATTATTAACTTTAACATTTATCAATAGAATATAATTAAATTATTGTTCCTACATACTAAATTATTATTACCAGAAATACAATTACATTATTTTATTAAATCAACCTATACAAATGAAACGAGTCAATGTAATTTAAAAAAAAAACAGTCCAATTAATCATGGTCGTCAATCGATATGTCTTCTTTTGCATTCATATCCCACTGGTCAGTAAGATTCGCACAATATTCAAATATAATCATTCGTAGGGTGTTCCAATTATCAGAAAAAATTCCAATATCAGTGTTGGCGGAGAGAAGAGCATTGAGGTGACGTTGGATTCGGACAAGCGGCGTCATAGCGCGCGCCGCAGTTCGACTGCTCTTTAGGTGGAAAAGCCTATGTAATTGTCCTCGTCTGTTCGTCACAGCTGGTTTGTCAGGCACACTCAAAGAGCTCATTATATTGTGTAAATCTAGGGAGTCAATCGATCCCCTAAGAATTTTGCACCCAGTTAGGAGTTGGTCCACTAGCCTTCTGACTTCCAGCAAGTTGTACCCGAGTTGACCGAGTAGATACTTTGTCGGATAGAGATATGGATAAAAACCATAAAATATTTTATAGAGTGATCTCAAGAAAGCCTTTTGAACTTTCTCCAACGTTCGAGTGTAAGTGACGTGGTGTGGGTTCCAGACGCAGGCACTCGACTCAAGTTTACTTCTTATCAGAGAGTTGTATAGGGTCTTGACAACTAAAGGATTATCAAAGTCTTTAGCGTTTCGCATAACAAAACCCAGACGACGATAAGCATCTTTAGCCAAGTCGGTTGTATGGTCATGAAATGTGAGACCGCGATCAAACTTGACCCCCAGATCACGAATCGTATTCACTCTATTTATACCTGAACCACCAAGGCAGTATTTAACAGTAATGGGATGGATTTTTCGGTCGAATGTCATCACATTACATTTTGCCACATTAAATGGTAACTTATTATACGTCGCCCATGCAAAAACAATATCAATGTCTTCTTGCAAACTAAGGCAATCGCCAGACGTCCTTATTTCGAGAAAGAGCTTAAGGTCATCCGCGTACAATAAACACCTCGCAGTTCTTAAGGCCCTGGGTAGGCCATGGACCATGATTTGAAAGAGTAGCGGGCCAGTGATGGACCCTTGACTTACACCAGATCTGGTGTGATAAGGCTCGGAGACATGGGCACCGTAACTAACATATTGTCGCCGATCCTTCAAATAGTCTGCAAAAAATTTCAGGAGGCCGGGAGTGAAGCCCAGTGCAGATAGCTTACGCAATAAAATATCGTTGTCGATTTTATCAAAAGCCTTTTGAAAGTCGAAATAGATCACATCAACCTGTGAGCCGCGATCCATGGCATCGGAGATATATTCAACCAGCCCTAATAAGTTGGTGTTTACGGATCAGCCACGCCTAAAGCCATGCTGCTCTTCTCCCATTTGCTGTTTAACCTGTCTATATACTTCGCCGTGCAAAATGTGTTCAAAGACTTTTGCAGGTGCACACAAGATTGCAATCGGACGATAGCTTTCAACCGATGACTTGTTGGCCGACTTCGGTATAGGTGTAACTCTGGATATATTCCTTTTTTTTTAGCGATAGATTAAAAATGTGGTAGATCGGAAGGATTAGATCTTTTTTACCTGACCTTCAAATGAAACCAGGTAAATTATTGGGGTCCGGCGAGCCACCCATCTTCAACCCATTCAAACTGCGCTCAATATCCCTAGGAAACACAGTGGGTATGCTGATAGAACTCCGGGCACCGTCCAAATCCAAGCACGAGTCAACGTCCAGCGCCGGTAGCTCGTCCAGAAAAACACTGGAGAAGTAGGCTGCAAAAGCCTCGGCAGCATCTACTCCTGTGCATAGGGTACCCTTATACGATACACAAGACTTCCGGTTGGACACTACTAAGAGTAGGTTGTTATGTAAATCAGTTCAGCAAAATAAATTGGAAAAAGTGTAAAAACGAAGATATACAGTACCAGAATCATATTGGAGGAAATATCCATCCTGCACAATCATCACAAAGGTAATTTTTACACCAAATACATAAGTAAAATTATGTTTTTTACATGAATTCTTTTTTGTTGTTCCAGTATAACGGGATTTTATTTTTTGGAATTTGCTGTGAATCACTAAATAACCACCAATCACGCAAATAATTGACGAATATCCGCTTTGTTTATATTTCAACCCGCCTTCATGTAAAATTTATTGACAGTTTGACATCAGAAAACTACAGCAAGTGAATTTGACAACTAAGTTGAGCAAATGAGTGACAACAGATTAAAAATACAGATGCTTGATTGACTGACAATAACGGCTTGACATCACCAACTTTAGATTTGATTCTTTTTTTTTTTTTTTTTTTTCGTTTGATTGATACAAAAAATCCGAAACGCTCTGAATTTACGTTTCGTTACTTACTGTCATAGATAATAATAAAAATATATATTGAATCAAATCAACGAAGAATTATTTCACATAACTTGATATTGTTATATTCGCTAATATGAAAACTAGGCAGAATAGTATCCGCGAATTGGAACAAAAATTAAAAGAAACTTTACTTGATTTACAAAACTCTAAAAAAGGACAATAAAACCCTATTACAAGAAAGAGATGAAGGTGAGGTGGAAATTCAAATTGTTTTGGACAAAAACACTCAATTGAAAAATGATTTGCGAAATCTTGAAGAGATAAATAGTCAATTACAAGAAGATAAAGAAAAATTATTGGATATAATTAACATCAACGGTAATAGAAATATAGAATTGGAAGAAGCGCAAATTAAAATAAAAAAATTACAAGGTGAACTAGATCAAGCAAATATTCTGATCAAAAGTATAGATTTATATAAAAGCGAAAAAGATGCTGAAAACATATTAAGTCTGTATAACAAATTAATGGTGGATAACAACAAACCTAAAGTAATAGAAACGATTGATCTAACAATGGAAAAAAGAGAGCTCAGTTTTGGAAAATAATCGTGTGTACTTGATCAAAGGAAGAAACACACTTAAAAAGTACTTAAAAGTTAAAAGAACAATTTCAAAATGTAATAAGAATTTAAAATATTGTAATAATCGATGTAATATCGAACTTATCAAGGAAAAGATAAGATTAAGGGAGGTGATCAGAGATGACAAAAGCACCATTATGACAATACAACAACACTACGACGAAAACATAGTAACGATGGATAGATTGGAACACCAACTTAAAGATTTAAACATCAAATACAGCATAGCACAGAAAGAAATAGCCCAACTGATATCAGCAATGAATAGTCTAATAGGTCTTAGTCCTCCAAGCAACGGCAATCGATTTCTGCTGCAGACATATTGTCGGACCCAACTACGACACTCACAAATGACGTATCCTGTATGATAGGCCCCGATCATGCTACATCATTATCATCAGTGAACAACAACAGGAAATCGAACATAAATTCATCAACTGATACGATTGCTAATGCTAGCGTGTTTCAAGATGTTTTAATCAACAAACTGTACAAGATGTTAGTGGAGTCGAAAAAACCGGCAAGGTTGAACTTTTCTGCGACGGGATTGGCGTTGGGTTGGGAAATGTTTTCAATCATGTACATACTAATAACCAACTGACCAACACGTGTATACCAAATATAAATTTTCAGCAGCTAATAGACAAAGTTGTGGTCAGTAAGTTTAAACAAAAGTCAGATGTTGTAATAATGATGGGTAACTCATTGAGTACCACAAAAAGAGATCTTATAAATTGTATAGAATCATTAGTGGATTTTCACAGTTCCGGTAAAGTTGGCAAAATTGTATTATGTACATTTCCTTATTCGACATCTTTGAGTGATAGACAAAACCAAAAAATATATTCTTTGAATGTTATTTTACACAACCTTATTTCAAACAAAGGCGGTGACTTTATATTATTTGATATTAATAATTTTATACACAATTTTGTATTGTCTAATGGAAAACAGTTCTTAGCCCGACACTTAAAAGTTAAAATTGCTAAACTGATTGTTTTTACATTGTCAAACGAGCGAACAAGGAAATTTCAAAACTTGACAAATATTGTGACAACCAACAGTGTCTGTTTAAACTAAAATCCTTGACAACAGAGAGGCCTCATTATGTTACAACAAAGCGTCGTAACAAACTAGGCCCCCCTTGCAATAGACGAACAAATAATGTTATTCAGATGGTTCAAAAGAACACCGTTTATATTTTATACCAGAATATAAACAGGCTGTTAGGTAAACTAGAAGAAATAGAGCTATTCTTGGAAAGCTCACACAAATACGATGTAATTTGTTTCACTGAGACGTGGCTATCGAAATGTGAATTGAACTTTAGCCTAAATAATTATTCAATAGGTAGTATATACTGTAGGAAATTGGCAATAGGAGGTGGTTGCATAATTTTTGTTAGCAATAATGTGAAATATAAGTCTCGAAAAGATGTAGAAAATATAACTGTTGAACGACATTGTGAACTAGCTTGCGTAGAATTGGATCGATATGTTGTTTTATGTGTTTATAAACCACCTAGTGCCGAAATTGAGATCTTCTTAACTACTTTAGAAGAAGCATAGAGTAGAATATCTGAGAAAAGTAAACAGATTGTGATGTGTGGAGACTTCAACACAGATATACTTTCGGAATCTCGTAACAAGAGCAACATATTAATGTTATGTCAATCTTTTAATTTGACAAAAGTGTTCACTGAACCCACTAGGGTCGCAGTAACTAAGAAAGGTTGTTCTGCAACCTGCATTGATAATGTTTTTGTAAACTGTGAATACTTTCATTCTGAGGTCCTGGATTGTTTGCGTTCGGACCATAGGGGCTTGAGCATTTCTCTTCCTGCCTGTATGAAAAGGGCGGAAGAGAACGTTCTTGTTAGACCCATTACATTGTCCCGCATGTCAGCTTTAAATACCGCGATAACTAATCATATTCCAACAAATTTTGCATTATGACAATTGATGATCCTAATCATAATTATTCTGAGTTTTTTAAAATGCTGAGTACACAATTTAATAATATTTTCCATACCAAATTTGTTAATATTAACGCAAAACCGAAGTTTGCCGAATGGGCAACACCAGGTCTTATTAAAAGTCGAAGCAATCTTTACAATTTATACAAACTAAAGACATACTGCAACGATGATGCCACAAAACTATATGTTAAGAGATATTCAAGTATTTTTAGAAATGTATGTATTCGAGCAAAAGCAATATTTATACGGGATCAAATTAAAAACTCCAATAATATGATAAAAAGCACGTGGAAGATAATAAACAATGAGTCTGGAAAAATTAAAAGTCGTGAAATGATGAGCGCACTTCGGATTGGCGAAAAAGTCACTACGAAAAAATCGGACATAGTAGATGCCTTCAAGGTTTATTTTGCTGATATTCCATTAGAGACAACTAAACATCTAACTTCGTCTCCCTCTCTTGCTGAAAAATTGTTGACAGAAAATGTTGATTGTCCTTCATCTACATTTGAATTTCATCATGTTACTGCCACTGCAATACTAAAACGTTCAAAGATATTAAAGTTAAGAATACAGAGGACTTATGGGGATTATCTGTTAAGGTACTTGAGGGGATTATTAATAACATTGCCCCATATTTAGCAGAATTATTTAACGAATGTATAAAAATGGTACATTTCCTGACATGATGAAATATAGTAAAAGTGATACCTCTGTTTAAATCTGGAGACAAAAACGAACATGGAAACTACAGACCCATCTCGGTTTTGCCTTGCATCAGCAAAATATTCGAGAAACTTGTTCTCCAGCAACTTTTATCTTACTTTAATATTAATAATCTATTACATAGTAACCAATTTGGATTCACAAAAGGACGTTCCACTACCGATGCAGGTATTGAACTAACTAATTATATATTGAAAGCCTGGGAAGATCATCATGACGTTCTGGGAGTATTTTGTGACTTATCAAAAGCTTTCGACTGTGTTCATCATGACACTCTTTTAAAGAAACTGCAGTTTTATGGGGTTTCGAAACCAGCTCTAAATTTCATTTCTTCATATCTTAAAGACCGTGTACAAATAGTCGATGTTGACGGTGTGCAATCAAATGAGTCGCCTATAAGAATGGGTGTACCACAAGGTTCCATACTTGGACCTTTCTTGTTTCTTATATACGTTAATGATCTACCTTTTATGATAAAGAAACATAAAAATATAGAAATAGTTATGTTCGCCGATGATACATCACTTCTATTCAAAATTAAGAGAGGAATAAACGATTTCACTGAAATAAACGTACTTTTGGACATTGCGTACAAATGGTTTGATGCAAATAATCTAGTACTTAATCCAACTAAAACGAAATGTATAAAGTTCACACTCTGCAATGTAATGTGCGGTAAACTTGATATAAGACTGAAGGATGAACTTATCGAACCTGTACAATCTACTTGTTTTCTGGGTATTTCAGTAGATTCAAAGCTTCAATGGGGTCCTCACATAGAGAGACTAGCTGATCGACTCAGTTCAGCTGCCCACGCAGTTCGTCAAATTAAAAAATATCAGACGTTGCAACAGCTAGGCTTGTTTATTTTGGCTACTTTCACAGTATTATGTCCTACGGGATCTTATTATGGGGTTCGGCTGCGGACAGAAACTCTGTTTTCGTATTGCAAAAAAGAGCAATCCGTGGTCTATATAATTTATCACCCAGAGAATCAGTACGGGAGATGTTCAAAACTATTAACATATTAACAGTCCCTTCATTGTATATTTATGAATGTATAATGTATGTAAGAAAAAATCGAAGTCGTCTGCAGAAATTAACTGATCCGAATCCAAAAGCGCACCATAAACACAAAATTGTATTTCCTAAGTGCAGACTTCAGAAAACAAATAACTCTTTCAAATGTAATGGTATTCGCTTCTATAATGCAATCCCTGTACAAGTGGAAGGCCTCAATGAAACCAAGTTTAAAAATGAAATAAAAAGCTACCTATTGAGCAAGGCATATTATAATATAGACGACTTTGTTAAAGATAGTAACGTATGGAAGAGAAATGTGTCGAAATTAGAATCTTGTAATAAGGTAAAATAATAGATTTTTAAGACTTTTGATGTTACATTGTTTGTACTAATGTAGTATCTGTATACTGTGTGTATTGATTATTTGTTATATTGTCTTCGACAAAGCCTTTTTACAGCTGCATGTAATTGACTAGGCCCCTTTACAGCTGCTTTATTCTTTTTGACGTTGTTATTTTATCATATTATGTACACAGATTCTTTGCCTTTTTGTAAATGACGTTACCAAGTGTTCTTATGAATTTATGGTATGAATAAATGAATTGAATTGAATTCGAAACCTAATAGAATGCACATGGTTCCAAAGATTCTGAGGACACCGTAACAAGTTCTCTTCTATACCCAACATATGAGACTTGTACGCTTGGGTAATACGTGTTTTAATTGTTGTAGCTAGGTAGGGTAGTTGCGAGCTAGCCAGCTCGCAACTCGGAATACATTTCATAGGCAGCGACACAGTCTGATCTCAACCAGGTTCTGTGCAGTCTGCTCTTACGCCGAATGTCTTTGATAATGTCCGCATCGAACCAGACGGGATATCTGTCGCATCGATTGACTCGTCGGATCTTTTTGGGTGCGGAGACATCAAACAACCCATAGATGATGTCATAAAAAGCTTTAGTCGCCGCTGAAACGTCACTAGACTCCAGCACCGGGGTCCAAGAAACTTCAGCAAGTAGTGACAGGAAAAGAGGCATATCTAATTTTTTTAAAATTAGATATGCACTAAACTAATATTATTATATTATTACTCGTATATATATACTCGTACTAATATTATTTAACATTTACTAATAATATATGACATATATATATATATATAACTCGTACTAATAATACTAACGTTTACTAATATTTAAGAGTTTCTAAGTAATATTTCTATTCCTCAGCGCATCGAACCGCAGCTACGTAGCGAACGAGCGAGACAGCGATATCCGCGGATACGCGCGCGAGAGAGACAGGAGACGGGAGCAACGTCACGCGGGCGACAGAGACAACGCTAGCCCGCTATACGCCTCTCCCCCTCGCTCGCCGACCAGCGACATCTGTAGTCCGGATCATGATAAGTTTATTGGTATGTTTTTATAAAAAAACTTTTATATAATCGGCTCAATTTTTTTCGTCCGTCTATTGCATGTCGCGTGACGGTCGGCCGAAGAGTAGGGGTAAAGTGAAAGGCGTTCTACAGAGCAGCCGAGGCCAATATGGCGGCGTTAAGTTGTTTAAATTACTTAAATCTAATATTGTTTCTAATACTTTAGTTAACAATGCGGAAAAAACACTTTTACCGTGGATTCATAAAACTACACAATATATTTTTTAATAATTATTTATGATTTTATTTTTAACCCCCGACCAAAAAAAGGGGTGTTATAAGTTTGACGTCGATGTCTGTCTGTCTGTGTGTGTGTGTCTGTCTGTGGCACCGTAGAGCTGAAACGGATGGGCCGATTTCAATGCGGTTTTTTTTGAAGGTTAATATCCGCGCGGATGTTCTTAGCTATGTTTGGTTAATATCGATTCAAGGTGGCCGCCTCCACAAAATGGCGGACAAAATATTTCTTCACAACCCACCTCAATATGGGTATCAAATGAAAGGGCATGACTAGAAAAATACTATGCAGTATAACAAATTTTAAATCCAAGATGGCCGCCACCACAAACTGGCGAATTATTAATTTTTTTACTTCTGCCACAATATGGATATCAAATGAAAAGGCTTGACTAGTAGAATGTTGTACAGATTAAAAATCCGAGGTAGTCGGGATTAATCAAAATTTTAAATTTTGTTCTTGTTTTTTACGAGTATGAATGAAGCATAAAGGTTTGACTCTATTTTCGTGATAAAAACATCTAGTCTGTGGAATGTGTTGCCTAAATGGTGTGGAAGTCCCGAACAAAATGTTTAACAAATTTTCGCTATTTCCGCAAAATTGCTGTCATTTTGACACTTAACTTCTCGCCCTTCTGACAGGTTCGCAGCCGCCGAGCCTGACAGCTGTCAACCCAGTCTTGACAGACACGCACTTCAACCGAGACACACACATGCGCATCATACTGGGACGCGACTGCAAACCGCCTCAGGACAGGAGCGAGAGGTGAATATATTCTGTCTCTTTTCTACATGCATCGACCAATCCGTGGCGATTGACGTATTTTTTAGGTTATTTTTATAGTTATTCTACCGCCAAGCAAGTAGTGTGAACATATTACTGTGTTTCATTTTGTGGGGCAGTGAAATTACAAGCTAACACAGTTTTGGCTTTGTTGAGACGTTGTATATTACTGTATACAGGGTTGCTGGTGATCATCCTGTATCCATTTAAGGGCATGTTTTGTATATTTAAACAAACAATACTGGTTTTACAACTTTTGTTAAAACACAATATTTAAACCATTTTTTTTTTAATTGAAGACTTTGTTTTGTCGCGTTGGTACAGACAGAGTTTTCGTGGGCTGTGAACTGAATTATAGTGTCACGCTCGGGAATGATAAGAAATCTTCGGGTAAACTTTTCTTTTTTAAATAAAAAGTGATTTGACGAGCAGGTCATGTACCTGATGGTAAGCAACATTCCTGCCACATAACTTGGGACGTTGGCCATTGGCTATCTAGAAATGCGTCAACGTTTCCCTTTGACTGACGCATTTCTAAAGGGCTATGCTCATGGCCACGCCCTCCGGTTTCACCCGCGTAGTTTCCAAAGTGAGCTAACAAATTCTGAGTTATAAGTTTTCACTTCTAACGGCAGTTCCTATGACTGACAATTATTTTTGACTTTTTGTTGTCTTATCTAACACTGTTTAGTTTTATTTGAGTCGTAATTTCATTTATCGAACACTAAAGAGAGCGCGTTCTTTGTTACGAAGAGTTAGATGTTTTTAAACCATGCAAATACATATACATACACTTTTTTTCTTCTGTATGGGAAAAATATACGAATTTTTAAAAACCGTAGAACAAAAGTTTGACATAATGTTTAATGTACTTAACAGCTTAAAAAGATGCAGGCCGTTTACCAATAACCCTGTATTTGTATGAATTAGGGTTAATGATAGTGTTTGTTTATAAATATCGCTTTTGCGCTTACATGTTGTAATTTATTGTTATATTGATGTTGTTACTAAATAAATTTGTGTAGAGAATCGTTTTCAGAAGAAGAAAAAAATAGTTCCTTATTATATTAAAAGTGAAAGGAAAATTAAATACTGTTTTGGATGTTAGAAAAAAAACTCCAATATGTTTTATTATATTTTTTAAACGCCAAATAATACAAATTTGTTCAAATAAAATACAAAACAACAGTGGCATCCCATCTTCGTCGCCACTGTTGTATAATATGCTTATACTAGGGGAAGCTACGGGATGTGCAGTGAAACAGCTGACTAGTAGCGTACTGATATATTCTAAAGTGAAAAGGTCGCGAACGCAGCAAGCGCATATTTAAACATATAAACGGGTTGTTTTATTTGCCGATTCGCCACAAAAACAAGTGTGTGTAAATACGTCACAATTCTATTTTTTCGATAAATCCTTGATTATGAATTGTAAGTTCGCCAGTGTTTTTTTTTTGTATAGACAGCAGAAAAATCAAAGAATAAATATGTAGTATATTAAATATATTTCTTTTTCTTAAGCTTAAAACTAAGAAGCACAAAATTATAGAAATATAAATAGAGTATAACAGTAATTAATTATTATTTTATAGTTTCCTACAATTTTGTTCTGAGTTTCATTCTGAAGTCTTTCATAAATAATATCAATAACTGTTTTTTTACTTTTTAAGAACTTTTATATACCTATATAAAAGTTATAAAATATATAACTTTTATATATTTTATATTTTTATAACTTTTATATCGTCATCTATTATATAGCAAAGAAACTTATTTTTTTCTTCTCCGAACGATTCCTTTGAGTTATAGAAAAGTATGCTTTGTAATGCTTGAAATTAGCGTAGTTTTGTCTTAGCACGAACCCTGGTGTTTCTGTGAATGGTGATTAAAATAGTTTTTTACCTAGTATAGGTTCGCACTTGACCACCATCTCGCCTGATGTTAAGCGATGATGCGATCTACGATGGAGCGTGCTTACCTAGAAGAAACCGATTCACTCTCATTAATAATCATCATTAATAGAAATATGGGTAATTTATTTTTGATAATAACTACCTTTGTGTAAAATTTGAATGTATTAGTCCCGATAGTCGTAATCTTGGTGTTTTCAAAGCGATTGTGAATTGGTTTCTTCTAAATAAGCATGCTCCATCGTTGACCACGTCATCGCTTAACACCAGGCAAGATGGCGGTCAAATAAAAAAATATAAAGTTTTTTTTGGAAAAAAAAAAAAATTATGTTTTTTTTAGTGTCCGACCGAAAGTTCGGTTTCGGTTTCGGTTTCGGCCGAGTTTCGGCCAAAAATCAAGTTTCGGCCACAGTTTCGGTTTCGGCCAAAATCGGCCGAAACTTTTGCCGAAACCGAAACTTAACAAGTTCAAGCACGTTCACGATCGCCCTAACTTTGTTTTCCGCGGCAACGCTTTGACGGACGCTGTCGGCCCTTTTCGGGAATTATCGTGCGCCGTTCGGATAGTTCTGTAGCAACCAGCGATGCCAACCGTACGAGGTTCCTCGTACAAAAACGAGATTTGTAGTCTTTCGTACGAGGACACTATTAATTAACCTCGTACAAATAAGTACGAGATTATAATATTGCTATTATAAAATAGTGAAACCTAGAGCCATCTATCAGAACTCAAAATAAATATCAATAATTAGTATTTAATGAAACAGTAACAATTATTGATTTGATTTAGTTAGATGACTGATTTGACAGAGAACTTAATTTGAAAAATTATTAAAAATGTTATTAATATGTTTTTATTTTATATTCAATAAATGATTACAACAATCTTAATATATTGTGTTTCCATTTTATGCCCTAATTAAGGCAAAATTATAGGTAAAAAGCAACAAATTTCAGTATTTTAATAAATTATATACTTGACCACGTGAGTTTCGGTTTCGGTTTCGGCCGAAACTGAAGCCACGGCCGAACATTCGGTTTCGGTTTCGGTTTCGGCCGGAAAATCAGTTTCGGTCGGACACTAGTTTTTTTAAATTAAAGTACATATATTTTTTTATTATTTATTGTAATGTTATGTTATATTAGTTCATGGCAAGGCCGCCGAGCGTACAACAGCCTGGCGAGAGGCCTGACCAGGGCGAAGGGCGTGTTTAAACGGAAGTGAGTCGGTTTCCGGTACGCTGGGATTGGCTGGATGCTACAACCTCGACTGTCGTACCTAAATTTAGTCGAGATACATGACCCGAACATTTCAACAATTCGTGAAAGAATAAAAAAATAATAATGACATTTTTTATAGGTAAAGTAAATACTTTAAAATTATGAAAAATTTATAAATGGCTGCAAAATAAAACCGGCAGAAAAAAATAAATAAAACAAATATTTATTTGCGGAAATGGTTAATTACAATAAGATCTTAAATGTTTACATTGAGAACTCCATAATCAAATAAATAAATAAAGCAACCTTACGGCATGGAAATGTTAGTTGTAAAGTTGTCTGTATTTCGGAGCGGACCTAGACATGTATTTCAATCCGCTGAACCCGAATTTGAAGTCAGTTTGGCCCGCTCACCCTGAATAAAACGAAAATTAAAAAATGCCATAGGAACTGCCGTTAGAAGTGAAAACTTATAACTCAGAATTTGATAGCTCACTTTGGAAACTAAGCGGGTGAAACCGGAGGACGTGGCCTTGAGGATCGTGGAAATAAATGCTCACGCATACCGAGATGGCCAATGGCCATGGTCTCGAGTTTTATGGTCAGTAGAATGAAGACTTATTTTACTAAATTCCTATGATATCTAAAATTTACTTTTGAAGTGAAAATTCTTTTGGCGCATCACACACAGATGTTTCGTGTACTGTGAAGTGAGCTCAAGCGTCACGCTCGTAAATGAAAGAAAAGGTATTGAAAATCGGTTCAGCAGTTGAGATTAACGCGTTCAAACAAAAAACCTCTTCAGCTTAATTATAAATTAATATTCGAATATTGTATTAGGTATCATCAATATAGAAACTAATGCTTTTTTATGTCAAAATTTTTAAAAATATTTATTGCTTCTAAATAACTTAAAAAAATATTTACTTGTAAGCAAAAAAAAAAATTGATTTAAATTATTTTGATGCAATGGCTAAGAGCGCGTCGAGGTCGCAAGTCAGGAACAAGTCATGTCTATGTATCTCGACTGAAATTGGGTACATTACTGTCAAGGTTTTGTTTATACTGTAACTAGGTGCCATCATCATCATCCATCACCACGACTGGGCTAGGTTAAAGAAACAAATGACCTTTTCAAACGCGTGCAAAGATCTCAAAATTTGACCAATTTTCGACTTTATTTCTATAGCTCTACTATATATTGCTACTATTGCTCTACTATATACTCTTAATTGTTCACACCAAAAGAAAAACCGATTTAAAAACAAAGAAAAACAATAACAACTACAACAGGCGGCCTTATCGCTGAAAGCGATTTCTTTCAGGCAACCTTTGGGTGGAAATCGTTTTTGATATTTTTAATAGCGGGGTGTGCCATTATTTTAAATTAATACACGGGTAACTCACGTTTGATATAGTCAGTCCAGGCCGACTCAAGTTTCGATCGCGTTCGGCGATCTTTTTCAAGGAGAATGTTCGCAGCTCGTTTAGCACTGAAACTTGAGTCGGACTGGACTGACTATATAAAACGTGAGTTACCCGTGTATTTATTTAAAATATGTAATAACCACGATCATTTTCATGGTAAAAGTGTGCCACTATATTACGGAGGGGATTCAATTTTTTGTCTGTTTTAACTAAGCATATTCGCTTAATCTGTTAACATTTTATGTTCAATTTATACATGTCAAAGTAACGTGACATTCTATCTAAATAACTTCAAGCCAATGAACTACAGAATGTACAAAATAAGTGTAACTCCGTATAGATTTGCCAAAAACAGATTTCCTAAGCGTTGTAATAAACTAACATCAACTAATATCATGATAATTAGATAGGAATTAAAGTGGACTTCAGCAGGTCTACTAGTCCGATAAACGATATATCGGCCGAAGTTATGGACGTTTTATACCACGAAACACAATTGGTTGGTTTATGACACAAAAACTGTCAAATCAGCGTCGGTCGGGATGAACGAAACGCCCGATCAGATCAACCGACCGATTGTGTTTCGTGGTATAAAACGTCCATAACTTCAGCCGATATATCGTTTATCGGACTTCGTAGTAGACCTGCTGAATACGTAGGTGCTAAAGACTCACGATGTCATTTATGTACACTAATATTGTAAAGAGGAAAGATTTGATTGTTTGTTTGCATCGAATAGGCTCCGAAACTACTGAACCGATTACGAAAATTCTTTCACTGTTATTATCCTACATCTGGGATGAACATTTTAGATATTTTCTTGGATAAATTGGGGAAATTTAAAGGGAACTTGTCGCCTATCTCAAGCTCAAGTACCGTGTTGGTTAATTTTGAACTGTAAGTTACATGTTTAAATTGAAATAAATACATTTACTCAGCACCCGACGCGTTACAGTTCTTATAGAATCTAGATATTTACGTTAACATTAATAGAGCACATGACAAACCGTGCATATCCTCGTATTGTAAAAGTTTACTCTAACAAATTTAAAACATAAAACACAAATCTTCCAAGGTTATTTTCGGCTGGATAGACAAATGTGTCTTTAAACCGAGACTCGCGATAGCGTGAATAGTAATGTTCTATTTTTTAACCGACTTCCAAAAAAATCGGAGGACTTTTTATGTTTATTTTATGTTACGTGATAACGCCGCCGATTTTGAATCGATTTTGATGGATCTTTTTTTTTGTTACTAGATTCTCTTCAGAGGTCGGTAGTCTTATAAACATTTTATCGAAATCGGTGTAGTCAAAAATCGTAGTTAGTAAAAACTGAAATACATTTAAATTCGTTGTACATTTAAGTTCTATAAATGTAGCTTGAAGCCAACTGCGATCTCTAGATACTCTATAATATAATACTCTAGGATACTTTTTAAACGAGAAAAAGTCCTTTTCTAGAAGTAAAGAGTATCTAAAACGCGAGTTACAAATGTCTAGTTAACTTTTATATAACCACATGTCATTACTAACAGCATCCATAGCTAGTTGCAGTGTAAACTCTAACAGTGTTAACTGCTTTAAAAAACAGCTTTTTTTTAAATAACTTTATTTATTGTCTCCGTAAAATTTGTCAAAACCCATCAGATTATAATCTAACGACGCCAGATTACAAGCTAACCGTGAGATTATAATCTCATGCTTTAGATTATAATCTGACGGTGTCGTCAATTTTATTCTCTGTGGCCATAGGAAAACGTATGGAAAAAAATTCGATATAAATCAAAGGGCGCGCACTAAGGCAGTGATTATGCGTGAACTTTAGCTATTTTTCGTTATTAAAGTTAGCAGTTATGTGATTGTGTGAAATATATTAACAGCACAGCGCTAAAGTTATATGAATTGGGATGACTACCATTAAATAAAAATTACTAAAATAATGGCCCATATTATTTTGTTTCATCAAATTATTAATGATCGACAAAGATACAGATCAGCAGACTTCCGGACTATGCTTCCGGAGTAGGGGGTTGTGACGTCACGTCTTCGTAAACATACAATGAAGTGACGTCACTCGAATCTTCTAACCACTGTATCTTCGTCATTTTTTGTTTCTGAAACAAAATAAAAAATACTTGTAGAATATTTTGTAATAAACTATCTGACGGACCAATTAGTTTTTGTTTAGTTAACATGCCTTTTATGAATGTACTAACTCGTAAGCAAAGTACGAATCTTCTGTAATGGTGCGCAAACGCAAGCAAATGTGCTGTTTATGCTTTATGCTAAAACCAAAGAGTTTACATATACTACGTATAGAGTTAGATTTTCCGCACGGTTCCTTTGTGTCAATCGTAAGCAGATGACGTGCGTACTTTCTATGGCAACAGATGTGCCGCGACAAACGTATGACACTTCCACAAGAGCGACAAGGCAAGAAAGATGGTATCCGTGCTTTCGGTGTAAAGCGTTTGTGCCAACTCTATACGTAGTATATGTAAACTCTTTGGTTAAATCTAATATCAGTGTTAACTTTGAATATGTGTTTTTTTATTATATACTATTTAATAACTTATCTGGTGGAAGTTTTGTCGCTTGGGTCTGAAGAGTGTAAATGTCGTTCAAGACTTTTGTTGCAAAAAACAATTGGCTGTCACACTGACTGCCGACAAAAGTGAACACTTGTAAAAGCCCTTATACAGTTGTCTAAATTTAGTGGCTGAATTCAAAAATCGAATTTAGAAGCAAGGTAAGTCGTCTGCATTCAGATGCACGTTCGAAGCAAACAATAGGGAATATGCATGCATTTTTCATATTTTTAATTAACTTTTTACATTATTATAACACAATAAAAAAAATACTCTTGTAAATGTACAAATTGATTTTTAAAATAATATTTTAAATATCGATATAATTTGACCAGTTTAAACGCCGCCATCTTTCCCGCGCCTGCATGACGTCACAGGCCACGACCTGTGTTTGTTTACTACAAGTGTTGCAGTTACTTTGTACCGATTTTTGAGTTGTGCTAGCTAATCAAACGGTGGAGAACACGACTTTTCTCTCTAACACTAGCTCAGCACGAATATCGACACCGTTAAAGCAGAAAACATGTCATGTGACGTCACATTTGGTTTCGACCAATAGTGACGCGTTTCGCAAACTTTAAATTCCCGCGCCTATTTTTCACTTTTTAAATAATATTTTTTTATAATTAATAGCTAACTAAATAATGAAATAATTGTTTTGGCATAATGGCGGGACATTAAGGATTCTACGAAAAAAAAATCAAGCCAATTTAAACTATATGCATATTCCCTATTCTCGCTTCTGAACATAGTATGGTGGCTTTCTTAACACGCTTCACTCAATTAATTAGCGAATATATTTATTCATAATTTAAGAGCGACGCTCTTGTCGGTGGAGTTCATTCCGTGTACTTCTACACTCCGCCTTCTCCTTGACTTCCTGATACGACACTACATTTATCTTCTCCTTCACTTGGTTCATGTAACTTCTCCTAGGTCTACCTCTCTTCCTCCTCCCTTCTAATTTACCTGCCATTATTGTTCTAATGAAGTTGTCGTGTCGTATCAGATGTCCCAACATCTTCCCTATCTTCTATCTTCCCGACTATATTCAGTCGATTAAATTTAACGAATTATAATAAGGGCTTTAATATTTAAAAAAGTGCTCAATTAAAGAAGTTTTAACTTCAATAATGTTAAGTGATTTAAGGAAATTGGTCTCTGACGGCTATCACTGGCTACCGAACTTTAGTCTTTAGTCTTGTTCGCATTAGGTTAGGTTATAAAAATTTAAAAAAAAATTGAACAGAACATGAATGAACCCGTTGAAAATAGAACAAAATGGATTGACTCGACTAAATTACTTCCTAAACTACTCAACTAAATTTTCAGTGTTCAGACACATTTAGTCACTAAATTACTCTCTACTAGACTAATTTGCTAGCCTAATGCGAACAAGCCTTTAGGGCAAGCGCTGTACTCTACTAATCTGAACCTTAAAACTACATAGTTAAGAATGATAATCCTTTTTTTATTTATAAATTGCAAGGTGAAAAACAGTCAGCACTAATAAATAAGTTTACTTAGATTTGGACATTCGCGTGATATATGTACATACATACTTTCGTGTTACATTTTTGTAGTTGTAGGACTCCCTAGCAGAGTCCGCCTGGGGAAGTACCATACCTTAGCCAGTTATTCTACACAGCAATAATAGGAAAACATCACTGTGCTCAGGTTTGAAGGGCAATGTTTCCAGAGAATTTACTGGTTATAGAGATAAAACATCTTATATCTCTGGGTGACGAGTGCAGTGCAGTGCTGGGTAATGGTTTGGAATTCATGTTCCAATAGCTGCATGCCACTGTGCTGTTATGTAACAGGCATGTTGCTTACCATCAGGCACATGTCCTGCTCGTCTCGTCATTCTATATAAAAAACTATCAGGCAACTACGTAATGTCGGTTTTCAGGTGTCAGTTGTGCGCGCGCATGTGTTTCAAAAACACTCATAATTAAAAAATAATTTTGGTGGTCACATTTTTACATTAAAAATATTAATAAATGATTTATCTTTCCAGTAAGAACAAGAGGAATGGTATAGTGACCAACCCCGCCATGAGACTGGTGGCCAACGTCAGGAATGGACTGGGTAAGATTACATATCCTATATTCTAATATCATATTTATATAAAAATATTCTATTAAATACATGGACGTATAAAAAAAGTCGGACATAGTCTCACTAAAACATAAACTGTGTCACTAGAGTCGGCCACGTTTGCACGTGTGCGTTGTCAGGTTGTCACTGATAGGCCGCCACGCACTCATATACACAAGTAGCGCGTGTAATGGCCCACAGCGCACACGCCTATATTACATATGCACGTGTGCCTTGTACATCGAGTCGGCCACATGGCCGACTCGATGGACACAGTTGTTGTTTTAGCGAAACTATATACGACTTGTAAATATGTCCATGTATTAAACGAATAGAATATTTTTATTCGTCTTATAACTACACTAGCAGTGCCCCACAGATTCACCCGCGTATTTTATGTTATTCTAGACTGTACTCTATCTGTGTTCTAAATTTTAACCTGATCCGTTCAGACGTTCTATCGTGATTGAGCAACAAACATCCATAGGTACTTCCATTCAATCTTTCACATTTATAATATTAATAGGATTAATCGATGTGCTTTATAATTTCACTACAAATAAGTGTCCAAAGAGTTTACATAATTATACTACGCATAGAGTTGGCACAAACGCTTTACACCGAAAGCACGGGTAACATATTTCTTGCCTTGTCGCTCTTGTGGAAGTGTCATACTTCTGTCACACATCACTCTGTTGCCATAGAAAGTACGCACGTCATCTGCTTACGATTGACACAAAGGAACCGTGCGGAAAATCTAACTCTATACGTAGTATATGTAAACTGTTTGGAAGTCGCCCTTCAAGGCGGAAATAATGTTAAACATGTAAGTATATAAGGTCTACATTAACTTTGCTCTTCACAGATAATGCAGCGGCGAATATTCGCAGAACTGGCGTCGCTTTAGCGGCAAGCGCCAGTTCCAACAACCCAGCTGTTAAAACCAACGCCTTCCAATGGAGGAAAGAGACGCCACTATAGATTCACAATCAGAACGAAAAGGATGGATATATTGGCTCAAACATTTGTAGCCAACAGCTTGCTTCACTACTCACTAGAATTGGCATCTTTTTTATGTAGAAATGAGATGCCACTATTAACTTGTTTCGGTTGAGAAAAGGATAGGTGTATAATATGGTACTTTGGTAGTACCTTCCAGAACTATTCCAGAATCATTGAACAAAATAAATAGTAAAACAATAAAAAATAGTACTATACACTGAAGTAAAGTAAAAAAGGAATTAATGTATTTGCTTCAAAAACTGTATTTTCTTGATTTATTAACTTTCACAAAAAATGCGCATTTATGCCGCATTTATTCAAAACCAAGGATGTTTTAAACAATTTGGAAGGTGTATGGTTGAGTGAGTATCGGTGCAATAACAAAATAGATAGACACTCTTTATCGACACCAAAAAATATAAATATTAGCAGAAGAAAAGAACTATTGCGACAGCAGCCTCATCACTGAAAGCGATTTCATAATAGTTATAGTCGCGGAATATGGTTTATACGAGTACTTCGGGCTTCGGGTATCTCCGACTCGGATGATGTGATTCGGAGAAGCTTGAAGTAACGAGTAACCTGTTTATTAACTTGAAAAAATCGAATTTTTCGTCTTTCTCCCAGTAATCTCAGTCATTACAGTAACTGTACAGTCTCTTTTACTAAATGTTCTATTGCCAGTTGGCCTGAAGTAACTTCTACTGTCTACCGACGAACCATGCAGTCTATCCTTTTCGTTTTCTCTGTTACCATATTTACCAGACAAGGACAGAATCTCTCAAATGTAAATGTAAACAATTTGTTATACCGATGTTTTTTGGTAAACAATTTTAATCTTTACTGCTATAAAACTATGGTTCAAGGGAAAACTCCACTACGAGTACATATAAATACGAAATCCATGTTTATAACCGCCGTGGTCAAACCAAAATGTCAGTAAGTACTATATCTGATTTTTCGAACTTGCAAACGTTAGGTATATTATAAAAGTGAATCGCAATCAATGTTTTTTTTATTTTTCAATATAAACCTGTGTAGATAAGCATTTATTTTAAAAAGTGAGGGATTTATTGCCAATTTTCGGAAGATATATTAATCTGTGTTGAATGACAGATAGAGTGTTCTGAAGTGTGAATGTGTAGAATGTATGTAAAGATTATGCTGTATTTAAGACGTTATTAAAAGAAATGTCTTCATTTAAACGCAATATTAAATTAAAGGTCTTAGTATAATTTCCGGCAAACATCAATTTCTGGCAAACATCTTAATTGCACCGATAGGCGAGATCGGTACCGGAAGGGTAAGGGGGGGTGGGCTACACTAGATGA
Organism: Ectropis grisescens; assembly: GCA_017562165.1. Lineage (NCBI taxonomy): Eukaryota > Metazoa > Arthropoda > Insecta > Lepidoptera > Geometridae > Ectropis > Ectropis grisescens. The sequence continues at coordinate 2,561,682 of CM029796.1, forward strand.
AAGGTAGGGGTGATGCGCATATCAAGCCTTAAAGATGTTTGTCGGAAACCATAGCGGAAAGTAACAGAGCTATACATTTAACTTAAGTTAGAAAGATATTGCAGTTATTTAATAAAAACTGCGTAGTGGTCGTGAGAAAAATATAATAACTATATTTTTTTCTCAATAAACTGTTGCTGTTCTCTTCTAGCTTGTCAAAATAGAAAGAGACAACATATGCCATTGCAGTCAGTTTACAATAGAAAAAAATATAAGTATTTCTAAAAACTAGTCTTAAATTGCTAATTGCTAAAAATCAATTATAAATATAACTATATTACTTATTCATAAAAAAACAACTATTTTTTACTTACTTTACTTTTTTTTACTTTTATTTTTTTCTTTATGCTACTAATAATTCGGTACGTAAAAAAATTGCAATAATGCTGAAAAAAACTGTAATATTACGGTATTTTTCCGAATTATAATAAAAATAAAATTATAATACGGATTTCGCCGAAACCGGTCCACCGGGGATATTCTAGCGTACGTCACTCACATCTGGAGTGAAGCTATTGAGAAACACGGGGAAGCACTTGCAGTCTCCCTGGATATCTCGAAGGCTTTCGACAGGGTTTGGCATGATGGCCTTATAAGCAAGCTTTCAAGTTATGGTTTGTCTCCTGGGCTTATTGCGTGGATATCGGACTTCTTGAGGGATCGATCCATACGAGTCGTCATTGATGGCTGCTCGTCGGATCAAATGGCTATCAATGCTGGAGTCCCTCAAGGGTCGGTACTCTCTGCGACACTTTTCCTGCTACATATTCATGATCTGTTGAAGCCCGGTATCTTTGGGTACGCAGATGATAGCACCGTTGTAGAGAGCTACATATCTAGCGCGAGAGCCAGTGGGCAGCAAACCCAGGTACTGAGAGAGAGTTTGATTGAACGTTTGAACTTGACCCTTGAGGCGGTGTCTGAATGGGTGATGATGCAATCTGGTCAAGTTCAACGAGAGTAAGACGCAGGCGTGTCTGTTCTCCGCAAAAAGGAGTCCATTCCAACTGACTCCTACTTTTCGTGGTGTATCCGTGCCAGTTTCTGACCGTCTTGAGCTTTTGGGCGTTACTTTGACATCCACGCTCAACTTTGGCTCGTATATCGAGTCCAAGGCTAAATTAGCTGCCAAAAAACTAGGTGTCCTCTCAAAGGTGCGAAAGTACTTCAACTCTGAACAGTTGCTCACATTGTATCAAGCACAGATTCGCTCTTGTATGGAGTACTGTTCGCACCTTTGGGATGGATCGGCTAAGTATCAGCTGGAGGCCCTGGAATCGATCGAGAGACGTGCCAAAAGGCTCATAGGCAATGACTCTCTTCTGCGAAAAAGACTACAAAGTCTTGATCATCGCCGAAAAATTGCCAGCCTATCGGTTTTTTATCGGATACACTTTGGAGAGTGTGCGACTGATTTGCATGATCTGATACCACCTTGCCCTTTTTTCTATCGGAATGCTCGTAGCTCGAAAAAGCGACATCGTTTCATGGTTGATGTTCCAAAGACACGAACGAAGAGATTTGACTCTACTTTTGTGATAAGAACGTCTAGGCTGTGGAATACGTTGCCTGAGTGGGTTTTCCCCCGATGGTTACAATCTTTGTGTCTTCAAATCGAGAGTTAATCGGTTTCTTCTAGGTAAACACGCTCCATCGTAGACCGCATCGTCGCTTAACATCAGGCGAGATGGCGGTCAAGTGTAAACCTATAAAAGTTAAAAAAAAAAAAAAAAAAATTTTTTTGCCCTGAATCTTGTTTTCTTTTTTGAGCTCTGGAAGTAGTAAAATCAGATTTATATCGAAGAAAAATTATTCGACTTTCGTATTTTTCTGTTTGATGTCATTAGATTCTAAAATTTTCTTATCTTTGCTCTTTTGTTCATTCTTTTAAGTACAAACTGTTCATAACAGTTCATAAACTGTATTACTATCAAGTTGTTGATTCTATTTTTACCGCAACAATGCAGTAGCACTATTTAGCCAAGCAAATGACGTCGCCGAAGCAATCATCAAAAAATACCAAAAAAACAAAAAAAAACAAAAATAATATTTGTAAAAAAAAACTGATAAGGAAATTAAAAGTGGCTTCTTAAATAATATAAAATAAACATAATAATATTGCATATTGTGTATTCATTTTTGACTGTACGGTTCCTATAACTTTACTACTACTATTTTTATTTTGAGATTCTAAATAAAAACAGTTGTGTTATTACCTATATTATAGTTTTTATAGTAATTTTAGGGAGTTTTTCCAAATTATTTTCAGTTTCTGTACATGTCGTGAAATTTAACAACTTTTTCTTGTATTTTTATACAAATACCGAACAATTTTACGTACCGAATATTCTCGAAAATTAAATGAATTTGACAAATGTTATATTTTTTATGAATAAGTAAGTTGCTTATAATAGTAATAGTAAATATATTAAGCCTATTTTAGATATTAAATGTATATAAAATCGAGTCGAAACGATTGTTAACGATAAATTATCGACTATTAGACTATAGAAAACAGTGCCGTTTTCCTGAGCAGCCGAGTAAAAAGGAAAAATAATCTGAAAAAATCGATCAAAAAACGAATATACAAAAAAAACATATACATATAAGAAAAATGAATTTAGAGATTGCTCTCATTTTTATCTCCGTATTTCAAACCTTTAGCGCCATTTGTATGTTTGTTCGATGTCAAAAAAATGGCAAAAATTCCTAAACCGTTCTAATTTTACTAAAAAATTTGACAGCGTTTTGTGAGTTTTTCACGAAAGAGTTTTTAAACAAAGAAATTGTAAGACATTTTTTGAAATAATTTTTGGTCTGAAACATATTTTTTTAAACATAAATAAAAATGTTTATTTGAAATAAAACTGTTGTCGTCAACAGAATTAAGAAAACAAAATGTCTAAAATTTCTGTACCGATTTGAATTCATTAAAAAGTTCGTATTTTTTTTACCACGCCTTAAATAAATGTTAGGAATACGGTGAAATGTAAAAAAAAATACTTTGATTTAGTTTGAAATTATGATACAGTATTATTTGTACAATAAAAAATATTCTGTTGCATTTGAAATGTGGTACAAATTAAAATTTTGCGTGTATTTTTTTGCCGTATGTCTGTTTTTGTGTGACGAAGTTTTGGAGCAAAAATATGTATTTTCTGTTGAAAAAAAATAATTCCAAATCGATTTTATGCAATTTTTTTATAATTTTACGTAAATGTTTTAAACAAGCTGACTAATTTCTTAAGAAATTCGATTGTTTGGTGCAAATCCGATCAAAGTAGAAGATCTCAATTTTTTTTTAGAATGATTTAAATATAATCTACAGTTAAGTGCATTTATTACTTACTAATACTATATTGTACTACCATATTATATTCTCATGGGATGTGGTTAAATTTGTTAAGCAATATATGGTTGTCTCATTTGTTTGCAATATAAATGACAAGGATAGTGATATTTCTGAATCATGAATACGTATTACATAAATATTAACCGAATGGGCTTGGTAAAAATAAAGGATAGAATCAAAACTTTTCATAAATGGTTGTTTATACTCCGTGTTATTTTGATAAGGCCATATCAAACATAAACACAGAATAGATTAAAAACAAAACATAACAGTTAAAAAAAATGTCTTTTTTTTATAATCAAACCCTAATAGTTAATCTAATCTAAATATAATTCTCAAGACGTTTGTAATACTAAAATTGCTATTAAATACTAGAAACCATCATAAAAAATAAACACAGTATTGATTTTGTAGGCGATTTTGAACGGATTTTTATAAGTATCAAAAAAATCTATCGCTGTCCTTGTCACTGAGGGTAATACAGAATACATGTACATACCACATAAAGGGTTCCAAATTAGTACAAGTTTTGCCTATAAATGAATATACTCTATGTTACTACACTCTTCTCAATCTCAATTATGTGTCTTTGAGTTTGTGTGACGTCACGAATATCGATTTCAACAGTAATTCGACTTTTCTCAAACGCTTAAAAAGGTTTTTTGGGCATTGAGAAGATGTTTAGAAAACTGAAAAACAGTAAATATTTAACACTAACACAAACTCGACGTAAATGAAATTCGGACATAACTATTCTAAGTAATTAGTTGTCTTGAATGTCTGTTGGTACGTATTGTATATAATATAAATAATTATAGTACAAAACGACGTACATAAGTTGTAAGTCTTAAAATACTTTTAGGTTTAAGAACGTATATGTACCCCTGTCTGCGTAGCCGAGAAAAAAAACATGTATTTTTCAAGATTTCAAAAACAGACTCTTTTTTTGGGTAGGCCGTTGAAAAGCTTATTTTCGTAAAAAAACAATGTATTTAACATAATATTTATGCATTGAATAGACTAGGAAGATATTGCAGCAATATCTTGCGGCAACTGTCAAAGGTTCTGTTTTTTTAATTTATGATACATTTTTGTTCTGTCGTGAATTAAAAAAAAAATCTTATTATATTTAACCTAAAACAAGTAAACAATTTTATTTAGAAAATGTTTCTTACAAACAAAATAATATAATATATTTAAAAAAATATGCAAATCTTGTAATCACACGTGAATCAAAAAAAGGCTTAATTTTTGTTATAGATTTTTTTTTTGAGAAACTCGATACACTGATCTTAAATTTGGGTACTCAGTATAGTTTAGTTCTATTTATTTTTGTATAAAAAATAAATATTAAACTAAAACATTTCGTTTCTTAAACCATCGAGCAGTTATATAGAAATATTTAGAAGTTGAATTTCAAGAAAAAATATTTAAAAACATAAAATAATACCTTATGCATTTTCACAGCGAATTTGGCTTCATTGCTATAAATACGTTGCTAATTCAACATATTTAAAGTTTTTTTAGAATATACTCGTACAGTCATACGGACAAAAGACAGTCAGTGACAGGTCGTAAAGACAGCGATTTTGGCCTATTTAGTCTTTTCCATATTGATAACTAAATTCGACACCGCAACTGAAGTTTGGGTATACAATAAAGAACAATGCTACATAATTATAAAAAAACGATGTATTCGCCCTGCGCCACCAAAGCAGAGTCTTCAAGGCTGTCCGATGCACATTCAACAAAAAAGCTACCTGCAAAGATTATCGACCACGATACTTCCATTATACTTGCTTTCGCATAACATTGAATTGTAGAATGGCGCTAAAAATTAACGGATACGAGTGGTGGCGTGGTTTTTTTGTCATTTAATTTTCAACTCTACCCTCAAAAAACTCCAAAACCGTAAAATTACGGGTAGTTGTAAAATAAATTTAAAAAGTATACATTATTTATATTTCGCGTAGATTATAAATTGTAACCTCAAAATAGAATTTCTAAAATTCTCAGTGGGTAGCGGTAGGATTTCGGAATTATTAGAATTATAATAAATAAATAATTTGTGAAGATGTACGTTTGAAATTGTGAGGCTGAATCTAAAATTTCGTGTTTGAGGCTATTTTTTGGTATTAAAAACTTTTGTTTTGAAATAAGTTACATTCTTTTTGTGTACTATCAAAATTTATCTTTTATTATTCAAATTGTTATCGTAATTAAATCTCGTAGGTAACAAACACGTCTAATATACGCGTTATTAACAAGTATTTTGATTCGTTGTCACGTGAAAAGATGCCAAAGAGCATACACATATTGTTAAAATAATAACCATAAATAACAAAATAGTATTTTTTTAGATGAGACAAAAATAATAACAATAAAAAAAATGTCCCCTGTCAGACGTTTGACAGGACTTAAACATACTTATTTATTTATTAATTTGTCTTGACGCATATTTTGGCAATAAAAATTGCATTTGTAAAACTCATTTAACTTTTTTTTTGTTAAATTTTGATTCTCCATTTAGATACTTTTACACACCATAATATTTAAACACGCCAAAGGTAAACAATTTGTTGTTTACGCAATTTTTAGCGTTTAATCATAAAATATATATCTACATATATAAAGAATAGGGATTATTATGGTGTAGCAAAAAAGCCATCTACTCCCGTTTAGTAGTACTTTGGAACAATATTGATGGAATAACGTCTTATTAAGCGATGAATGTCGACTGATAAAGTGTCACGTTCCGCTTGAGCCGAGCGTGCAAGCGAGAGTGCAGAACAAGCTATAGAGAGGCACGATCGGTCTAAGCGTTCGGCTTGTGACGCATCTATATATAATGACGTTATCATATAAAATTATACTCCGTAAACCGACTATACAGAAACATCTTTTTTCTAATATTTTTTTTAAAACTACGGTTATTTTTAAACAAACTGCTCCGCACTATTCCCGGTACAAAATTACCCCAATAACGCTGGCTGCATTGCCCCGCTCAATGGCAATGCCAACTAAAATGAGCTTACACGAATACGAAAAATCATGAGTTTCATAAAAGTAGAACAAAACTTGCGTAAACAAAAATTTACTAAAATGAGTTATTACGTAAATCTTCGAACGTCTAAAATATGTATAATACATAAATAACTATCCAGCTCGGTATGTAAACATAATAGTCAAATATCCCAGAGCCGCCAGAGGTCACGTATTTTCTGATGAACGAAATGTGGACGATTTAATAGACAAATACAAATACAAAAATCTTTATTGCTGTTTGCAGGTAAGATAAGATGATACAAAACATTTAAATAATTGACCCATACAAACTGGCCTCTTCTTCTAGAGGCATGCAATATGTCTGGCAACGCAGTTTCCATTGGTCTGAATTTATACAATGATAATAATAGTCAGCTGATAAAGTGTTCTTCTTCTTTTTTCATTTTTAACTTTTAATCGGTTGTATCATATATGTCATCTGATTCATCGTCTATTAATTTCTGGCTTCTATCCCTTGTGTTATGTTAGTGTGATATGTTTGATGAGTACAATTACGCCAACGTCTTGTGCTAAGAACACATAGATAAATAGACTAAATAGAGTTAGTACTAAGAACACATGCTTACCCGCTAACGTGACGTTTTGCGGCTCTGGGATCTTACTGTATAATATGCGACAAATATTTATTACTAGCTGTACCCTGCCACGCTTCGCTGCGGCACATTGTGATGTAAAAATTAGATAAAATCTCCATCAACCATCCTTGATGCGGATTATATATCATTGTAAAATTTCAGCTCGATCGGTGCAGTACTTTTTGAGTTTTTGAAGCGTACACAAACCAACATAACATTTTTATATATAGAGATGTACATTGACCTAAATCGTCCCTGTGACTATATAATATCCCTTGAAGAAAGTAAAAGTAAAAACGTTGTTTAGAAATAAACTCGCGTCTTTCCTACCCCGGAGCTATGAAATTGCTCTATCTTTTGTTTTCACTCGAAATGATAGAGATCGATTTAACTAGGCGGCAGAGGGGCGGTTCTACCCTTTCGGCCGCGTTTGTAACTGTGTTTTGTAACCAGTTACAAAAGAAGAATTATTTTTCCGTTTTCGTAACCCGGTTACAAACTAATATATTTTCGTCTGCTTTCGTAACTACGTTTTGTAACCGCCGCGAGGTTACAAAAGAAGTATTTTTCTTCTTCTCTCGTCACAAGTTACGTCCTAATTTTTTTCTACATAATGCCTATTTCCGAATGATATTAATTAGTACTGACCACACAGGTCTATGATCTATGATAGAAAAACCAATTGTTTCATAATATATAGTGATCTGTGTTCATAATGTACTTACGTTCAATTGCTATGTGTATATTTATCGATTACATTATTGTGTGCAATTCATTAAAACTTTTACTGAACAATGAGCCCGCCTCCTACAATTAAATTTAGGACATCAAGAAGAGGTGGTGTTCTATTGCTTCTCGATGACAAACACTTATTACAATTACAACATTTCAATATTTCATTATATACAATTATTTCATGGTAGGTAACTATTTCAAAATATTTCTAAGTCCAGTAAAATATATTTCCTAGTTTGTAACCGGGTTACGAACAAGGAGAAAATTTTCTTCATTTGTAACTGGTTACAAAACATGGTTACAAAGGCGGCCGAAAGGGGCTCTACGTTCGTTTCGTCCGACCGGACATTGTTTCATGTTTGACTGATCTAAGCCTAGTCTAGTTAGAGTAGGCTTAGATCCCGCGCTTAGAACGTTTAAAAGGACGAAACGAAAAGAAAGACGTAATATCGAAAATAATATCGCGACTTTCCTACTGCGATTCTACTTCCGTTTCGTCAGATCGAACGTTGTTCTAAACCTTCTCTAATTAGAGTAGGTTTAGAACAATGAATGAATGAATGAATGAAAGTTTAGAATAATTTTTAAATTTAAACAGACGAAACGACGGATCGAAGTAGAAACAGAGTAGGAAAGTCGCGAGTTTATTTCGAAATTACGTTTTTCGTAGAAAGAAAATAGGCCTCCTACTAATTTGAAATAACCATAGCACAAATAAAAGATTAATACTAATGAAGAACAAAAAAACATACAACATAATTAAGAACTATTTTAGAAGTCGGTTAAAATGTTAAATTCTTATAAAGATGTATGCCTATGTGTTTTGATTCTCCATGTTTATGCGTATTTTCCTTTTCACCGCTGTCGCATACCATCATCGGGTTGGTGGTCAGACGCAAACCTATGCGCGAAAAAAAGAGCCTATAGTTTAACGAAAACTTATGTTAACGATAGCAATATTTATTTATTTGTAGTATTCTTAATTTCGTGTGTGTTTGGAAATATTGTGATTTTTAGTGAGTAAAAGTAGTCAGTACTTTGCTATGTATGATGTTGTGAAGAAATATATTGAAATATATATAATTTCTCTTATTTTGTGTTTTATTGCTACACGACCTGCTCGTTCCGTCTTTTTTTTCTTTTTTTAATTTTTATAGGTTTACACTTGACCGCCATCTCGCCTGATGTTAAGCGACGATGCTGTCTACGATGGAGCGTGTTTACCCAGAAGAAACCGATTCACTCTCGATTTGAAGACACCAAGATTATAACCACCGGGAAAACCAACTCAAGGAACTCATTCCACAGCCTAGACTTGCTTATCTCAAACGTAGAGTCAAACCTCTTCGTCCGTGTCTTTGGAATATCAACCAGTAAACGGTGCCGCTTTTTCGAGTTACGAGAAGTCCGATAGAAAAAAAGGGCAAGGTGGTACCAGATCATGTAGATCAGTTGCACTCTCACACCGCACACGACTTCGCTCGGGTATTGCCATATAAAGACTTCAGAACCTTCATTTGGATCATAAAGATCATTAGATGCGCGATTTTTGTAGTGGTAGGACTCTTGGCAGAGTCCGCCTGTGGAAGTACCACACCTTTACCAGTTATTCTACCGCCAAGCAGTAGTGTCAACACATTACTGTGTTCCGGTTTGAAGGGCAATGTTTCCAGAGAAATTACAGGGCTTAGAAATATCTTAGATTTCTGGGTGACAAGCGCAGTGCAGTGCTAGGTAATGATTTGGGCTCTTCATGTTCCAATAGCTTCGTGTCACTGTGCTGTTATGTGTCAGGCATGTTGCTTACCATCAGGCACATGTCCTACTCGTCTCGTCACTCTTTGTTTATTTTTATTTAAAAAAAAAAAAGACTGACAAGAACGTAACCGTAAATAGTAGAAATTAAATTCGGACCCGCGATCTAATTTCATAAGAATCTTTCATTTATTGTTTTCATATACTACGTATAGAGTTGGAACAAACGCTTTACACCGAAAGCACGGGTCTGATCGCTCTTGTGGAAGTGTCATACTTTTGTCGCGGCACATCACTGTTGCCATAGCAAGTATGCACGTCATCTGCTTACGATTGGTACAAAGGAACCGTGCGGAAAAACCTGGTCTACTTAATTATACTCTATCTAAGAATCTATCACTGCATCTTCGAAATACACGAAAGCAAATTTTAGTTTTTTGTTCTTATGTAGGTTCTTATTTCACCGCTGAACCGATTTCGATAAAATTTATTTGGGACCTCCTCTGAACTATGATGTACGAAACAAAACAAAAAAACATCAAAATGGATTCAAAATTAACAGAGCTATCGCGTAACTCATAATAAAACCGGTCAAGTGCAAGGCGGAATCGCACACGAAAGGTTCCGTTACATTAGACAAACGGCGAAGATCTATTCTATTGTATGGGAGCCCTCTTAATTGTTTGTTTTAATGAATTATATTTAGAGAGAACATAAAACTAAATATTCTGTGGAACAAGAAACGGTAAAAAAGCCCACTTTAAATAGGTATTTATTTTATTTTAATTTTAGTATGTTGTTAACTAAGTTTAGCCATCCAACGGGGCAACGCTGCCAGCGTTCTGGGAACCCTGCCGCGCGGCAGCGATCTCGACGGCGTGTTTGATTTATAGAGAGTGTTTGTTTTAATTTATTGTTTGTTGATATTTTCCAACTAATACCTTATAAAAATAATAAACATGAACCAAAAGATTTAGTATGTTGTTATGGCGTCAATAAAAATACATCTGTGAAAATTTCAACTGTCTAGCTATCACTGTTCTTGAGATACAGCCTGGTGACCAACGGACGGACGGACGGAGAGCAAAGTCTCAGTAATAGGGTCCCGTTATTACCCTTTGGAACCCTAAGAAATAAAAACAAGCACCAGAATTGGGAATTGCCTCCTTTTTTAAAGTCCATTAAAAAGTGGCTTCTAGAACTTACAGTTCTTCTTCTTCTTTTTGGTCGTATCCTCATTAGTGAGGGTCGTGACTACCATAGACGTCCTTGACCACGTTCCTCCAGGCACTTCTGGCTTGAGCCATCTGTACGCAAGTTTGGATGTTAGTCCTTGCTGAGGCTTTAATGGTGTCTATCCACCAGGATGGTGCTTTGTCTCTACTTCTCTTCCCTTCAACGCGACCTACTTACAGTTAGGGACAGCTAATTTAAACAATTACAAATACAAATAACGAAAATAAAACCCTGCCTAATTAACTCCGAGTCAAACTTCTACGATAGATATAGATACTAATGGTAGAGTGATTGACGAACTCCCCTCGGTATTCTGATATCCAACACCGGCTTTCAACCCCAAACGATGTGGAAACAAACAAAACAACATATTCGAAAAACTTTAGATAAAACACGAAAGGCATACCTCAGGACCTTTTGACCGGCGTCGTACTACGAAGCGGTGGGTCGTGGGTTCCATTCCCACCCAGTGCAAATATTTGTTCTGTGTCTGGGTGTTTCTATCTATGTAGGTATAATAAGTATGTATGTATTTAAAATTTTATAAATTATATATCAGCTACCTGGCTTCCATAGTACAAGCTTTGCTTAGTTTGGGATCAGATGGTGTTGTGTATAAATTGTCCATCAATACTTTTTTAACCCCCGACCAAAAAAAGGGGTGTTATAAGTTTGACGCCGATGTCTGTCTGTCTGTGGCACCGTAGACCTCAAACGGATGGGGTGATTTCGATGCGGTTTTTTTTATTTGAAGGTTAATATTCGTGCGGATGTTCTTAGCTATGTTTGGTTAAAATCGATTCAAGATGGCCGCCTTCACAAAATGGCGGACAAAATATTTCTTCACAACCTACCTCAATATGGGTATCAAATGAAAGAGCTTAACTAGTAAAAAATTATACATTATAAAAAAAATCAAATCCAAGATGACCGCCACCACAAAATGGCGAATCATATTATTTTTTCACTACTACCTCAATATGGGTATCAAATGAATGACTAGTAGAATACTTTGCTTTATGACAAATTACAAATCCAAGATGGCCGCTACCACAAAATGGCGAAATACATTTCTTTTTTCACAACTCCCTTTATACAAATGAAAGGGCTTGACTAGTTGACTAGTAGAATGTTGTACAGATAACAAATCCGATGTAGTCGGAGGTTAATCAAAATTTTTAATTTTGTCCTTGTAATGTTACCAAAACACACCTATACATATAATATACCAATATTAAACATGCCAAAGTTTGAATGTTTGGGTATTCAGGTGTTTGTTGCTCAATCAAGTCGGAATGATTCATGGAATGAAGGGGAAGGAATAGAAATGGATCCGCACTTGTCCGATTAGATTTATAAAAAACTAGCGGCCTGTTGCGGCTTCGCTCGGATAATAACCTAGATACCAACTGCAGCGCCATCTGCCGGGATGATTTGTGAATCTAAACCTTCCAGGGCCCTACCCAAACGTATACAAAAAAAACATTCAAATCGGTCGAGCCGTTTAGAAGGAGTTCATTTACAACGAAAAGTGGCATTGATTTTTATATACTTACAACGTGTGGCGGAAAGGTCCAACAATATTTGAATAGGTCATTCCAACACTGATGTGGACTTCATCTCCGAAGGTCTCTTTCCCTCAGCACTTTAGAGCGCGAGATAATACGAGTCAAAGTTTGATGTAAAATTGACTAGCTTCAACCCTAATGCGCGGCGGCGCGGCGTGCGACGACGGAGCGCGCGCGGCGCCGGGGTCAGTGACCGCGCCGTGCCGCCGGTGATTAGGGTTGTCAAATAAAATAATAAACAACGAATTTTTAACTTTGTATGGATAAAAATGTTGTGCTTTCGTGTCTAATATTCACATATGTGATTCGATACCTAGTATAGATGAACTACAATAAATGTTGTTGGACCTTTCCGCTACACGTTGTTTACAGATATTGTCCAAGTATTGATTATTTTGTTTCAAAACCAAAAAATGACGAAGATATTTGCTTAAAAGTATCGACTGACGTCACGTCTATATAAATATACGGTTTTTATGTAGACATGACGTCACAGACCGCAACTCCGTCTACTTTTTATGTCTTTGTCGATTTTTTATAATTTGTTACAACAAAAATACATATCCCATAATTTTCCACAATCTACCTGATAGACAAATTTTTTACCCAGACACCATCACAATTTAATGATAGTTGTGATCGTGATTAAGCCCTGTAAAGTGTTTACACTATGTATTCAAATCGCGAAAGCTTAAAAACAATGTAGGATATATTCAAAGTCAAAGTTATTTATTGATCAATGTACAATTTTACACGTCAATTAATAAAAAAGTCAATGTTCGGCGATGTTCAAGACTTCAAAGTCTTGCAAATAATAGGTATACCGAAAAATTGCTAGCCTATCGGTTTTTTATCGGATACACTTCGGAAAGTGTGCGACTGATCTGCATGATCTAATACCACCTTGCCTTTTTTCTATCGGAATGCTCGTAGCTCGAAAAAGCGACATCGTTTCATGGTTGATGTTCCAAAGACACGAACGAAGAGATTTGACTCTACGTTTGTGATAAGAACGTCTAGGCTGTGGAATACGTTGCCTGAGTGGGTTTTCCCCGATGGTTACAATCTTTGTGTCTTCAAATCGAGAGTAAATCGGTTTCTTCTAGGTAAACACGCTCCATCGTGGACCGCATCGTCGCTTAACATCAGGCGAGATGGCGGTCAAGTGTGAGCCTATAAAAGGTAAACAAAAAAACAAAAGAAAGAGCATACAATTTGTATACGTTTTCAAAGTTTAAAATAATTAAGTACTTCAATGTATTATAATAATTATCGTACAGAAAACTGGCAAGCATTATGCGAGTATCATAATTATGTTGTAATACAATACTTATACTATTATGTCAATTTTTTAATTTTTTTATAGGAACTTCGCCATCACTCTCTAAAATTCGGTGTAATTATAAAAAGTTTGATCGATAAGCCGGCACTATTTATAATGTTTATACTGTTACGGGGCTTAATCACGATTTAAATCATCGTTCAAATACCTCGACGTTTCGGCAGCGTTACAACCGTCGCGGTCGCAAGAAGACACGCCGAAAGACGGCGGTTGTAACGCTGTCGAAACGTCGAGGTACTCGTAATTAAACAACTATTTATATCGTGATTAAGCCCAGTACAATACAAACATTATGTGTTCAAATCGCGAGAGTTTAAAAGCAATATAGGATTTAGTTTTTTAAACCGCACAAAAACAAACTAAAGATACTTAACTCGCCCTCTCAACCTATCAAAAGTCCAACAAAATAGTGCGACAATCTTTTGTTGACGATGTTGTGTGGCAAAAAGTGGAACAATTTTTTTAAACATATTTTTTGGGTATTTTTGGGGGTACTAATATTAGGAGCTCTACAGTTTGTATGTGTGTACTATTGATCCTTTAGTCCACGTTCGTAACTGATTTTTGATAACTAGATACAAACATGGAATTTTTTTCTTGCTTGATAACCAGTTACGAGAACGGAATATACTTGCCGTTTTCGTAACCATGTTTCATAACCAGCTGCGAAAATGGGGTTTTTTGATCTATTGATTCTTTTCTTCACGGAAAAACTTGGTAGTTTTGCTATGTGGATGAAATTCGATGGTATCTTCACATAACACGATATACCTACCTATTATTTACAATCCTTATATTAAGGGAGCCAGATTGCTAATATAATAAATGTACCTACCTATACCTACATATGTATAAGTAGAATCACCCAGACAGAACAAATAATTTTATACATCACACGAATAATTAAGGGGCGTAGAAAATATGATGAAAACGGGATGAAACCTATATCTTCTTCCTGGCTAAAATCTACCTTCCGAATTTCAAACCGATCCGTTCATACGTTACGACTTGATTGAGCAACGAACATCCAAACATTGACATTTATATTATTAAGTAGGATTACAACTTAATTACTAATGAATGACTTTATATTATTATTGTATAATAAAATCACATAAGTATAATTTTGCGATTCATAGTGTACCGTAGTTCCCATTAAGACTACAGATGTGCTCTCCCAAACTTCAAGGCGCACGGAATCATGTCGTCGTTGGGAAGAGTGAGCTCACCCTTTCCGTTCTAGTCGGTCGGTGAACGCCGGACGTTTTTACCTATCACTATTCGTTGTCAAAAACCAAAATAAGTAGAACCGCAGCATACCTCGCCGCTAGCGATTCTAGGGGTCAAGTAGATTGGTGCTGTGTAATAACTCCGCTACTCACACAATAGCAGTTTGTAACCAATTTCAGGATTCTCAGGGAACATCTATAGCTCTAAATCGTTGGTAGGTTCCATTTTGGCATTTGCTACTAAATACTACAGTAATTTTGTGTGTTTTCTATTAAATATACCTACTTGTTTTAATGTATGTTTCCAGAGTGATTACAAGGCTTAAAGATACCTATTTACATCTTAGATCTCTGGGTGACGAGTGCATTGCAGTGCTAGGTAATGATTTATTTGGAGTCTTCATGTTCCAATAGCTGCGTGCCCCTTTGCTGTCATGTCGCTTACCTTCAGGCACACGTCCTGCTCGTCTCGTCACTCTTTATTAACAAATAAAAACTTGAGAGGTGTCAAGGGACACCCGGATGGAACGAAGTTCCTTTTGATTAATTAGTGAAGGAATTATCATTTTTTTTTATTATTATTTATTATTTACAAAAAACCTGTATACACTCAACAAAAATAATCGTCGCGACACCACACTGTTCAATGCGAAATAGAAATGAAAATATCTGGCTTGCTTTCTACAAGAGAGAGAGAGACAGACAGAGAAACATGCGACGCCGCACAGCTTACAATAGCAAAAAGTGTCGTGACAACTTTTCGTAAGAATTTTTTCCGTCTAGCCCCCTTTCACAACGCGCAATAAGGAACTTCATTCCAAAATAAAAAATACTATTTTATACTATACATAAAAGCTTTTACATCTAAATTAGCTGTAAAATGGATTTATAGTAAAGAACAGAATACCATAGTGGCGCCGTCGATTATCACCCTCTTGAAGTTTGTCGCAATTTACCATCTTTTGTGCGGCTTGTTCCATTGTTGACAGCCCCAAGGGTTTAGTTCCGTCTGTCGCCACGCGGCGCGCGCGTGGCGTCTCAGGTTGCTAAGGACCCTCGAGACGATCAGTCTTTGTTGTTGCTTCCTGTCAGTCAAAAGACTGACGGTCTCGAGATGCGACGTGCTTAAGCTAATTGTTTTAGGAACTTCTTAATTGGTGTAAAAAATGATTGATTTTTTTATAAGAAAAGATAAAGATAAAAGTCATTTCCTCATCGGATACACTTCGGAGAGTGTGCGACTTATTTGTACGATCTAATACCACCTAGCCCTTTTTTCTATCGGAATGCTCGTAGCTCGAAAAAGCGACATGGTTTCATGGTTGATGTTCCAAAGACACGAACGAAGAGATTTGACTCTACTTTTGTGAAAAGAACGTCAAGGCTGTGGAATGCGTTGCCTGAGAGGGTTTTTCCCGATAGTTACAATCTTTGTGTCTTCAAATCGAGAGTGAACCGGTTACTTCTAGGTAGACACGCTCCATCGTAGACCGCATCATCGTTTAACATCAGGCGAGATGGCGGTCAAGTGTAAACCTATAAAAGTTCTCTAGAAACATTGCTTGCCTTTCCAATTGAAACACAGTGATGTTTGCAAATTACTGCTTGGCGGTAGACTAACTGGCAAAGGTGTGGTACTTCCCCAGGCGGACTCTGCCAAGAGTCACTTCTTTTGTCGTTAAAGTGAACAATCAAGGCATACTTGGATGCATGCTTGGATTTTAGACTCCACAGACCCAAGCGATAAAACTTCCACCAGTTAGAAGTCATTGTAATAAAAAAAATGGCAGTCATAGGTACACCGATATCAGTGAAAACTTATAACTCAGAATTTGATACACTCCGCGAGGTATAAGCTGAGCTTTGCATTAGTGTGAGTGATCACCAATCAGGCAGGAGCGCGGCGAGACAGAATGGCGCCGCGCCTAAGGCCGGTTGTCACACCTACACTATCCATGTACACTCACTACACTCCGTGAGGCATAAGCTGAGCTTTGCATTAGTGTGAGTGATCACCAATCAGGCAGGAGCTTGAAATTTTGTCCGCGAGGTATAGGCTGAGCTTTGCATTAGTGTGAGTGATCACCAATCAGGCAAGAGCGCGCCGAGACAGAATGGCGCCGCGCCTAAGGCCGGTTGTCACACCTACACTATCAATGTATACTCACACAACACTCCGCGAGGCATAAGCTGAGCTTTGTATTAGTGTGAGTGATCACCAATCAGGCAGGAGCTTGAAATTTTGTCCGCGAGGTATATGCTGAGCTTTGCATTAGTGTGAGTGATCACCAATCAGGCAGGAGCGCGGCGAGACAGAATGGCGCCGCGCCTAAGGCCGGTTATCACACCTACACTATTCATGTACTCGTACACTCACACAAATGCAAAGCTCAGCTTATGCCTCGCGGAGTGTAGCTCACTTTGGAACTACGCGGGTGAAACCGGAGGGCGTGGCCTGAGCATGGCGATCTAGAAATTCGTCAGCAATTCTAGATACCACTGGCCATGGTTTCGAGTCTCTTATCATTCCCGAGCGTGACGCTAGAATTCAATTCACCCACGAAAAATCTGTTGAGGCGCGCCAAAAGAAGTTTTCATTTTAAATAAATATATATTTAAATAAATAATAATAACAGTATTATAAATTCGAAAATTGTGTGTTTTTGTTGCTAAATCACCTTATAAGAAATTAACCTGTCAATTTTTTTAACTTAGATTATAATCTAGG
This sequence comes from Ectropis grisescens, assembly GCA_017562165.1. NCBI lineage: Eukaryota > Metazoa > Arthropoda > Insecta > Lepidoptera > Geometridae > Ectropis > Ectropis grisescens. The sequence continues at coordinate 2,579,307 of CM029796.1, forward strand.
TAGTTTATTATAGGCCCCACATTATTTAGTGTTGTTAGGGACTACACAGAGCGTGTTTTATCACGATCTCCTTCGCTTGACGCCCTCGCACTTCACGCTAATTGTAGGACCGGGACGCGAGAATAACAAACTGACATCAAACGTATACCTAATAAACACTTTTTTAAGATTACAATGTTTCGCATTGAGTACTTTTGGATGAGGAAAAAAATGTGTGCGCTTAAGACCACACGGCAGAAGTGAAAAATAAAATAAGAAATACTTAACTATTTAAATACTTACTATATTTACAATTCTAATAATTAAAAATGAACACGATTTATAAATAGAAATTGATTATCCCCTAGTAAGCACAGCAACACGAGAATAACATGTGGCTGAATGATTAGTGTTCTATGGCCAAGAATGAATTTTAAAAAAATTACGCGGGTCTGAAATAGCGTTTGACTAGCAAATTTTTTATTTATTTTATAGGTATTTCGCTAAAAATGCATAAATATGTTATAGTGTATGTGTAAGTGTTGTGATGAAAATATGTAGGTATCATTTCGTGTGTTTACGTAGTGTAAGTGCTGTGATAAAACAGTAATACGAGTATATTACAACAAAAACTTGTAGTGGTAGAACTCTTAGCAGAGTCCGCCTGGGGAAGTACCACACCTTTGCCAGTTATTCTACCGCCAAGCAGTAATGTCCAAACATTACTGTGTTCCGGTTTGAAGGGCAATGTTTCCAGAGAAATTACAGGGCTTAGAGATATAAGATCTTAGATCTCTGGGTGACGAACGCAGTGCAGTGCTAGGTAATGATTTGGACTCTTCATGTTCCAATAGCTGCGTGTCACTGTGCTGTTATGTGTCAGGCATGTTGCTTACCATCAGGCACATGTCCTGATCGCCTCGTCACTCTTTATTAAAAAAAAAAAAACTTTTTGCAATGGATGTGAAATGCAAATTTAATATTTCGTACAAGTTCAATTAATGACATTAATGTGGTAAGTACCTAAAAGTTAATGTCGCGATAAAAAAGACGTAAATATAATAAACACAGATACACAGGGGCGATATTATCTTTCTCACTCTGACACGCCTGTTCACTGTGTTTTGTTTCTCGCTCTAGCATCCTGAGTTTACCCGAAAAGCTATTATCATACCCGAGCGTAACGCTAGATTTCAATTCACGAAAATTCTGTCTAGGCGCGTCAAAACAGGTTTTCACTTTAAAAAATGCGTTGGCGTCATCGATAATGCTAATGTCATAGATAAAGAATAATGTTAGCTATCGCGACATAGTGATGTGCTGCGACAGAAGTATGTCACTTCCACAAGAGCGACAAGACAAGAGCGATCATACCCGTGCTTTCGGTGTAAAGCGTTTGTTCTAACTCTATACGTAGTATATGTAAACTCTTTGGTACACCCCATCTATTCTGATCTGATAGTAAACTCTATGTTGATGAAACTGTGCTTCGTGCGTGACATATCAGTCATCGGTGTTAAGGACACTCTTGCTTAATTGGTTGTAGCATCGTGAGATCCTACCCTTAAATGAATACTTGTCTGGGAAAATGTGTGGGAAACTAATATGTAGTCATTTCACAGTTTTTATGAAGACTTTGGTATTGTCATTTCAATTTTAAAATATGAACCCACTAGCATCATTTTATTTTTGACGTGACAACATATTATAAATCGACAAACGCCGCCGCCGGCTGCATGCACGTAAAAGTGTCCCGTTATGTCCCGTTACTAATGCTTTGTTATGACGTTGTCACGTTAAATTATCGTCCGTGCACCACCGTGTAACCAACTTTACAGGCAACCATTTTATTGACGTGACAACGTCTAATAAATCGATGAACGCCGGATGCATGCACGAAAATTTTTTCCTTTATATCCCGTTACACTCATTGTCCCGTTACGATCATAGTACGCTTACGCCGCACCTGTCAATTTTTTTGTTATGACGCTGGCACGTTAAACTATCGTCTGTAAGCCAGCTGACTTTACAGATAATCTATTTTTTAGAAATTTTTGGGCTTAGAGATATAATATCTTAGATGACTGGGTGACGAGCGCACTGCAGTGCTAGGTAATGATTTGGACTCATCATGTTCCAACAGCTGCGTGTCGCTGTTCTGTTACGGGCAGGCATGTTGCTTACCATCAGGCACATGTCCTGCTCGTCTTATACCGCTATACTATAAAAAAAATAGGATAAAAAGAATTAAAAAAACATATATTCTAAACTATGTTCTGTGTCCCAAAATTCAAACCGTTCAGACATTCCGACGTGATGGAGCAAAAACATACAAACTATTCCAGATAAAATTTGAGCCCATGACTTCACTATACATTTAATAACTGTCATCAATTTTGTATGATATATATTTTGTTGTTCCGATGTTCCTATCTTTTGTATCTAATCCGTGAACGGTTGCCTGGAAGAGATCGCTCTAAGCGATAAGGCCTCCAATTGAAATGTCATTTTTATGTTTAGTTACGTTAATTGTTTTTTCTTTTGTATTATGGCTTAAAGAGTATTCTTATCTTATAATATTGATAAAAAATTGTTAGTCATAGTGATTGCCAATAGGAATAAAATACTTAGAAAACCCAAGAAAAAATTGTCTGTGGCGTGCATAAAAAAACTTCCACTGTAAAAAATCGTTGAAAGAAAGCTTTTAAAAGCCTGTTAAATGATCGAAAATGAACGCCCTTCTATCAAATAAAAACTCTATAGTAGCTGTCAGGTGTCAATAAAAAAGAGGGTAAATCATCACTAGATTAAGCGCAATTACGCCAAATGCCAGCTCCCCCGGTGGTGTTTGACCTTTATCGCTAATATCTTTATTACAAGCTACGTTGATGGCATTTTTGATAATGCGAGAGGTTAAGTGGATAATGACTGATAGTTTGAAAATATCAATCTGTAATGCAGCTTTAGAAAAAAAAATTGTCAGTCATAGGAACTGCCGATAGAAGTGAAAACTTATAACTCAGAATTTGATAGCTTACTTTGGAAACTACGCGGGTGAAACCGGAGGGCGTGGCCCGAGTTTACCCGAAGATTTCTTTCATTTACGAACGTGAAGCTTGAGTTCCATTCACAGTCCCCGGAAAATCTATCTGTGGCGCCAAAAAAAGTTTTCGCTTCAAAAATAGTGTGTACGTAGGTACTTATGTTGGCATCCCAGATATCATACTTCTTAATCTTATACCTTTAAACGACCAATTCTTGTAGGTATATAATATAGAATCTGAATCTCGGAAACGGCTTGAACGCTTTTCATGAAATTATGTATACAGGGGGTTTCGGGGACGATAAATCGATCTAGCTAGGTTCTATTTTTTTAAAACATCATTTTATGCGCGTTTTTAGACAATGAAAAACTCCTATAATGTCATTAGAATACGATATCTTATATTGCCACTGTTCTTTAAGTCTAAATGGCTCAGACGGAATATGCTCGCCCTCGGAGTCAACGTGCCCCGGTTCGAATCCTGTTGGTTACATTCTTTTTGTTCTTTTTTTTTCTGAGAAATCATTTTACTTGGAGCCCTTTATAAACGCATTTAAACCGAGCAAAGCTCGGTCAACCAGGTACTTTTCTTAGAATGAGGTTATATAACGAAAGCTAGCGTTCGACAGTCTCTATGGTTGACAAAAGGCGAGATGAAAAAAAAAGTTATTACTCCATCACATTTAAAACAATATAGCACACGCATTTTTTCTTTAAAAAAAAAAAGAAGACAGGGCTTAGAAATCTCTAGTAACGTAATGAGAAATATATTTATGAGAAAGTGACGTCACAACCCTCTACTCCAGAAGTTTAATGATTTAAATCTTTGTTGATTTTTAAAAACAAAAGAAAAAAATTAAATCATTCAATAGTTTTTAGTAGCTATTTCTTTTTTTAGTTTTTACTTCTGCCGTGCGGTTAAGAACACATTTTTTTTACTTACTTCACTACGTCAGAGGGTACAAACATGGTATCTTCAATTAGAACAAGTTTCTGTTGGACGAGGCAGAGTTGACAGAGTGAGTGGAACAAAGGGGAAGAGAGCTCTTAACTTACTCTAGGGCTGCTGCTGTAAAGAAAATGTTTTCTGTAGAATTTTTGTTATTTAATATTTTTTTTTTTTTTTTGTTATTTACTGTTTATTTATAACTATATCATACTAATTTATATAATAGATTTATTTTTAATAAATTTTCTGTAGAATCGTTTTAGGGGTTTATTTAACGTCATAAGCGATAATTGGTGAATAATTTATTTTCTCCGAAATAACCAAAAACAACTTTAATATTATAAATTAATTTCGGTCAATAGACCAAATTTTACAATAATCTCTCACTACTTCGCGTAATCCAAATAAATCTAGTCACCGTTAGTGGAGCTATCGTGTAACATACATCTGTAATAAAAAATAAATTGAGAACTATATCCATTTTATGAAGTCGGTTAAAATGGCACACCTTTATGAATTTAATTATTACCACTGAATTAGAATTATTTTGTATAATGCTGCCACTGTCTCGCTGTCGCTACTCGGGCATATCGGCCGATGGAGTGTAAGAGAGATAGATGCGTTACAAGCCGAGCGCTTTGGCCGATTTTGCATTTCTGTAGCTTGATACGCGCTCTCGCCCACACGCTCGGCTCAGGCGGAACGTGGCTACTTTTTGTGCATGCAACCGGCATCTATCGATTTATAAAACATCAAAAAAATAATATAGTGTCGCTACGGCTGTACCGACAGAAGTGAAAACTAGAAATTTTTATTACGTAGGTAGATACCTATATACACAATTTGTTTAGATTTACAGCGGTGTCGGAAACGGTAAAGTTCAATTGATTCAAAAACGGTAAGAAGACGCGAGTTCAATTGTTTTTTTCCCAACTTATAAAACGCCATTGCTCTTTAAAGCAACAAACGCCCTAATATCCAGTTATAGAAACCCTTTCGGCTTTCGGCCACCTATGTAACTGTATTTTGTAACCAGTTACAAAGGAAGAAAATTTTCTCCTTTCTCGTAACCAGGTTGCAAACTAAAACATTTCAGCCGCCTATGTACAAACTATGCCTATATGCCTATGTCTAACCGTCCAAAGTCCAAACGACCAAAGACCACAAGTCTTAACGTTCGAATGTTCTTATATAAAAACATCCTTAGTTTAACATCCTACTAATACTTCCTATTATATATCGCTATTATAGTGGATGTTTAAAAGTTTATTAAAATTCAGAACACAATTAGATTATAGTCTGAATTTATTTAAAGGCTACTTTTTAACCCGGGAAAATAACGGTGACGTAAACTACGCGAGTAAAATCGCAGGATAATAGGTATTATCAAGAAATTATGTGGTGACACCCCTATCCCCTTGTTAAGGCTTGTCACCTAAAATCCCCCAACTAGAGAACTGCATCTTGACGGGGCAAACAGATTACTTGTTATATCACTTATACCCTAGTTAATAAAGTCGACTATGGCGTAGTAGAAGTGTCGGTGAGTTTATGTGAAGTGATCTTGAATGAAAAGCATTTAGGATTTAGTACGGAGTTTAACCGACTTAGAAAGGGGGAGCCGTTAATGAATACCTGTCAAAGAATGAGGTGTTTTCCCAACGAGAGGTATATAGTAATAACATAAAGTAGTGACTATTTAAATACATTCATCATCATCATCATCATCAGCCGCAAGACGTCCACTGCTGAACATAGGCCTTCCCCCTAGATTTCCACAACGAACGGTCCTGCGCAACCTGCAACCAGCGGTTTCCAGCGACCTTTGTGAGGTCATCTGTCCATCTAGTGGGAGGCCGTCCAACACTGCGTCTTCCGGTTCGTGGTCGCCACTCGAGGACCTTTCTTCCCCATCGGTTGTCAGTTCTGCGAGCGATGTGGCCTGCCCATTGACACTTCAGCTTGCTTACTCTTTGAGCTATGTCGGCCACTTCCGTTCTTTTGCGAATATCCTCATTACGGATTCTGTCGCGCAAAGAGACTCCGAGCATAGCTCTCTCCATAGCTCGCTGTGCGACTTTGAGCTTCGTTATGAGGGCCACAGTTAAGTTTAAATCCATTACACTTACATTACACATTGACATATTAAATACATAAGTACAAAATTATAATTGGTAGATAATAATGTAATCTATATATATAAAAGAAAGTCGTGTTAGTTACACCATTTATAAATCAAGAACGGCTGAACCGATTTGGCTGAAAATTTGTAAGGAGGTAGCTCATGACCAGGAAAAGGACATAGAATAATTTTTATCACGTTCCCGTGGGACGTCAAAAAACGACAAACGACGAATATCCCGTTCGACCACGTTTCATAGTCGTCATGTCAACGGTGACATCACCGAATGGAAGCCAAAACAAAAAGTTGAAGTTGAAGAACCTTTGCTAATCTTTGTTTCTAAATCTGGAGAGATACGACCAATTTCCGACAGGTGGCGTAGTAGGTAGCTGAAGAGGTTTTTTTGTTTGAAAGCGATATTCTCAGAAATGTCTGAACCAATTTCAGTCATTCTTTCACCGTTGGATATGTACGGGATCCCGATGAGTGCTATATAATGTTCCACAGGCGAAGCCGGGGCGGACATCTAGTTTTATATAAAATCAATAATAACCGACAAAATTCATTAAAACTCAGACTCTCGACTGAATTTTACGTGATAATTTTTGTGCAATAAAAATAAACAAACCAACATTATATCTATAATACGTCGTTAAGTTTCGGGAGGGCGAAAACACTTTAAAACTTTAAAAACTTTTTTATTATTGAACTGAAATTAACCGCAACCGAATTTATAATAAGTTGCTTATATATAAGTAGTATAAGTTTATAATAATAATTAATAACCTTTTGTAAGTGGGTAAAAGAATAAATATTGATAGCACTACGATACAATAACTTTTGATGATTACACTCTTGGTATCTTCAAATCGAGAGTGAATCGGTTTCTTCTAGGTAAGCACGCTCCATCGTAGACCGCATCGTCGCTTAACATCAGGCGAGACGGAGGTTAAATGTTAACCAAAATAATCAAAAAAAACAGTCTAAAAAGGTAATAAAACATTTTTTTTAAATAAAGAGTGACGAGACGATCAGGGCATGTGCCTGATGGTAAGCAACATGCCTGACACATAACATCGCAGTGACACGCAGCTATTGGAACATGAAGAGTTCAAATCATTACCTAGCACTGCACTGCGCACGTCACCCAGAGATCTAAGAAATTATATCTCTAAGCCCTGTAATTTCTCTGGAAACATTGCCCTTCAAACCGGAACACAACCGGAACGCTGCTTGGCGGTAGAATAACCGGCAAAGCTGTGGTACTTCCCCAGGCGGACTCTGCCACCAGTCCTACCACTACAAAACCAATTTATACAGTTGTGTTTTATGTTCTCCAACAGTATCTACATGTACCCACTACATAGTTTTCTAAGTGTATTCTGTACATCTAATTCTGTCAAATCACAACATATAATTTTGATTTGATCTCATAATCCGTCACCCTCGTACCTCCGATAACATCACCCCGAACCAAATATAATAAACATAGATCTAATAACACGTAATAATTTCAATTGTTATATCACCCCCAGTTGGTTTGATGTACTTTCATCTAAACAAACTTAATTATAAACAAAAATTAAAAGTAATTTATTTTGGAAGCAATCTATAGGCTGACACATGACTTTTCACTCGTGAAATTTAACTAAAAAATGAATACTAATACAAATTACAGGGCTTAGACTTTATAATAGTCACCACTTTGGAATAGTTCCTTGCGCAAACTATTCAGTTCAGAAAAAAAAATATGTTTGGAGCCTCAATATCATTTTTGATGACCTATCCATAGATAACCTTAACGTATGGTTTTGATCAAAAAAAATTATTGAGTTTCAGTTCTAAGTATGGGGCACCCCTAAAATTTTTATTTCTATTTTTTGCCTCAAAATCTTAATGCGGTTTACAGATTACATCTACTTACCAAGTTTCAATAGTATAGCTCTTATAGTTTCGGAGAAAAGTGGCTGTGACATACGGACGGACAGACAGACAGACATGACGAATCTATAAGGCTCCCTTATTTTGCCATTTGGCTACGGAACCCTAAAAATAATGATAATAATATGTCGCTCATTTGGTGCTCCACTTCAATCAAATCAATCTTATATATCCCACGCTCACGGCATTAGTATTAAAAATAATTAAGTGTAATAAGTATAAAAACAAAATAAAATTTTATTATTATACCATACAATAAAAATAAAAAATAAACAAATTTACAAATTAAACACGCCGTCGAGATCACTACTGCGCGGCAGGGTACCCAGAATGCTGGCAGCGTTGCCTCTTTGAATAGCTAAACTCAGCTTTTGGGCAAAGTAGGCGCCAGCTCTGGGATCCCCTGAAGCGAGGACCAAACGTTTCGAAAGATCTTTCACAAAATTTTTAGTATCGGACGACCACGGGCCCATTGTCTCCACTGCCAGCGCAAAGAATATATAATGTGCGCTGAGCTGGGAGTATTTATTAAATTTATTTATTTGTGCCTGTTCGGCTGTAACTCCGACATTGCGAGCGGATTGACTGACATGAGACGGTGCCAAGGTGTCTACGCAAGTAGCGTCCCAAACCAGCACCTTGCCTAGAGACCATGGTACTAGAGTGGCACCGTCAGGTCGCTTACCATCTATCAACATTCCGCTCGGTTCTAATGTCGAAGGTATTAGAGCTGTAGAGAGTGCCCGTCTGACTAAGTCATTAATTGACCAATGACGAAATTGTCGACCGGCACTCTTTACACATGAAAGCCCATGACGTCCGAATTGGTCCACGGTTCGCCCGCACAGACAGCGATGAGGTTCACACAACTTAGTTCCTACGCGGAGCCCCGTCACTACGCGTAGACTGTTAGGGTCTAGGATAGATCCTAAATTTTTAGAAGGTAAAATATGAAGCCAATTACCTGATTCAGGCTCTGCCACAGCAAGAAGACGAGCTCGCTCCGTGTCATCATCAGCTTGATCTAATAGAGCCGAAAAAGTAATTTTGGCAAGGGGAAGGTCCCACATACTCTGTACTTCCGGTTTCGAGGGCAAGTTGATATCTGGACAAGAAGCGCTCCAGGCTGCCAAAGCCTCTGCCTGACAGGCAATCCTAACATCGGCCAAAGTAATATTCAGGATCATGCCGATGAGGGACTGCGAGCCATGGCTAGAGGCCAAGAAAGCCGGAAGAGCGACATCTGTGCTGCGTCGGATGCCCAGCCCACCGAAAGAAACAGGTAATGTGGCTTGCACCCAGGAACGATCTTCGAACTGTAAATTTAGAATTTTAGTTACTGTTTCTTTCAAAACTGTATCAATAGAGTTAGTGACCCCATGGAAATACCACATTGGAGTACAACGTAGTAAATACATGAATTTCGGAGTGAAAAGACAAAGCCGAAGAATGTAAATGGCCATGTGTGGTTTGATTTGAAAAAGTCGATTAGAGTTGTTACAAGACTGTTCAAGTTTCGACGATATTAAGGGCGGTATTGCTTCCAAGAAAATCGGAGCACCTAAAAGAGTCAGGGTGGCCTTGGAAGTGTTACATATATTTGGACATAAATGATTAAAATTTTGAAAATATTTTCTCTGACTATGTTAGGAATATGATCAGGAATAAAAATTTCGCATTTATCAAAATTTAATGATAAACCAATTGCATTAAAACGCTGGATAATTTGGGATAGGTCATGTAACACTACAGATGCTGAACCCGCCAAACAACCATCATCGAGGTACCACACATTAAATTTTGAATTTAGTTCCGAAATAGTAGGATGAATTCCCAAGCTGAAGATAGCTGGGCCGAGCGGGTCACCTTGCTGACACCCCACAGAAGAAATTATTTGTTTAGTACCAAACATCAATTTTGAAGGGGTTCCATAACACTGCCACATATATTTATGAATTTCTGGTATATTTTTTTGAATTTCTGACAAAAGAACACCCCTGTCCAAACTATTGAAAGCATTTTTGACATCGATTTTGACGAAAACCTCGTAATCCGTAGAGTCTAAAAAGGTACGCGCAGCATGAACAGCTGCCTCACACCCAGATCTTACTCCGAAACCAAGCTGCCGAGGTTGAAATTTTGTAGTGAGTTTTTCCTGAATTGTACGGCAGCATAATTTCGAAGTGAGGCGTCTTAAAGTACTACCGACAGCGATGGGACGAATGCCACCATCTCTTTTACGGAGAGCAATTAAATTGGCGCCGTATAAAATTGGAACAATTTCCGAAGGAACATGTCCCTCCAACATTACATTGACCAATTTTGTAATTTCACATAAAAGAGACTTGCCAGCATCGCCAACAAATGGGTCGGTTAGATCCTTTAAATGTTGTGCAGTAATACCATCCAGTCCCCCAGCAGACCCATTCGGAAACGATAATATGGCTTGTCGGGTAATTTCGTCATCTGCAAGCATAGATGGTTCTGATGAGGGAGGGACGGGAGCTGGGTGGAAAACAACTGTGACGGTGCTTGTCGCGAAGGGCAAGAAAAGTCTCAGCAGAGTCTGTGGCGAGGGAGTCACATGAAAATAGCAGTTTTGCTGCTCTTTGACGTTTCCGTCTGAAATTTTATTTTCAATTATATTAATTGACGATGAAAGTCGTGTATGATTTGTCATTGTTGGAGGAGGAATAGTGTGGTTAGAGGTGTTAAATTTTATGGCGGACGTTAGTGAGCGATGGTTGGAGTCACGCGGAACATGAAAAGTTCTGTATGAAAATGTGAGAAAATCCTCCCAACTTGTTACTGTATTTTCATTGACTACTTTCGCCACACACTCTGATAAACTTTGGGCAACGGCTACACGGGCTCCTCTCGGAATCCGTTTTATAAGTTTTACCGTTTGCTTAAGTTGTGCAAGCCTATCGGCAAAAGATGTGTTACTCTGACTGCTGTCCATGATGGTCGCAAACAAGGAATCTGTCGCAGCCGGCATAAGCAGGTCAGATCTCGGGACATGTTTGCGACCACAATGGATTCGAAGACCTCGTTGACCTTTGTACAGCTTTCGGTCCCCACAAATTTCACACTCGAGTAACACATCTTGAACGACAGACGACTGCGGCGCGTTCGACGTAATGATGCTTAAAAAAGAGTAAACTTACAAATTAATTGTACAAAAATATTAAAAACACCAATATAAACAAAAACACACACAAGACACTGTCTGTCATTTTCTTGATTCAGCCAATCGTCGGGTGAGAAAGTAGAGGCGCACAGGCGCACACGAGGCGCGCCTGTGCGCTGCGGCGAGCGGAAACTGTGCAGAGCGTCCCTGCGCAGGTTGCCACGGAGACCGTATGGCGTCTTTGTTGACACAAAACAATATTAGAAATCAGCTGATTTTGAACTTGATTAACTATAAATCAGATATTGACTTTCATTCACCAATTATGCAAATACGAGGCCGATAAGAAGAGGCTTGTAGTTCAGTTGTTGTATTAATGGTCCGGTAGCGCTAAGTATTTTTTTATTATTTTTTATTGGTAAGGACGACATGTCATGAACATTAGTTTGACAAAAAAATCCCAGAGCTGGCGCCTACTTTGCCCAAAAGCTGAGTTTAGCTATTCAAAGAGGCAACGCTGCCAGCATTCTGGGTACCCTGCCGCGCAGTAGTGATCTCGACGGCGTGTTTAATTTGTAAATTTGTTTATTTTTATTTTTATTGTATGGTATAATAATTTTATTTTGTTTTTATACTTATGTACATATTGTAAATAATATATATGTATATGTTTAAAATTTTAGATCTGTAACCAATACCTATATTCCAGCAATAAAGATTAATATACATATAAATACACACGTATTAGTAAATTAGTAAAATTATAAAGTGTAATATCTGTATAAACATAGATATTATGTAATACTATCTACTTATACTAAGATTGTAACTGTATAATTTTAATATTGCTATGCCCTAACAGGGTAAATGCTTAGCCTATTTTGTCAGCTTTGTATTATTATGCAATACATGATTGATTGATTCATTTATTGCATAATACAAAGCTGACAAAGTGTAAGCAAGCTAAGCATTTACCTTGTAAGGGCATTGCAAAATACAACAATACATTGTTATCTTATCATAACCAAAAGTAGAGAATTTATTCAATTCATTCAAATACTTAAGTCATTTTTCATTTTTTAAATCACATCTGTTATGATTCCTTTCAAAATTCCATACTTTTAATGGCAATATTTTAATAGATGTTCTGTAATATTACTTAAAGAGTAATTTCGTCAATGTTGCACCAAATGAGCGATGTATTACGACATTTTAAACTTGTAAACACAGCGATGCAACAGTGACAGATGCGGCTGAAGGACTAGTAGGTATCCATGGCCAAGAATAATTTATTTAAACAAGAACAAAATTAAAATTTTTGATTAACCCCCGACTACTTCGGATTTGTTACCTGTACAACATTCTACTAGTCAATCGCTTTCATTTGATACCCATATTAAGGGAGTTGTGAAAAAAGAAATGTATTTCGACTTTTTCTAGTAGCGGCCATCTTGGATTTGAATTTTTTCATAGTGCACAGTATTCTACTAGTCAAGTCCTTTCGTTTGATACCCATATTGAGGGAGTAGTGAGAAAAATTATATGATTCGCCATTTTGTGGTGGCGGCCATCTTGGATTTGAATTTTTTATAATGCATAATATTTTACAAGTCAAACGAAAGGGTTGACTAGTAGAATACATTGCATTATGACAAATTTCAAATCCAAGATGGCCGCTTCCACAGAATGGCGAAATACATGTCTTTTTTCACAACTCCCTTAATATGGGTATCAAATGAAAGGGCTTGACTAGTAGAATGTTGTACGGATAACAAATCTGAGGTAGTCGGGGGTTAGTCAAAATTTTCAATTTTGTTCTTGTTATCTGCATAAGCAGCCCACTAAATGTTCCCATTGCTGGGACTCGGGGTCTTCTCTCGCAAGTAGAGAGTTAAGGCCATAATCCACCACGCTAGCCAAGTGCGGGTTGGTGGATGACACATGACCCCGAAAGATCACCTCCAGGCCACGTGGTTCAACTGCGCAGTTCGATCAATCGGACCACGTCTAGGTACATGTCGGTTTCCTCACGATGTTTTCCTTCACCGTTTTTAAGTTAGCGGCATTACGCACATGACTTCGAAAAGACAGTGGTGTGGGTGGTGGAATTCGATCCAGATAGGCAGTCGCCGTTCTCCCGACTAGACCAGCCGTAACTTATATATTTTATGTGCTAGTCTATTTTCCATGTTTCAAATAAGATGTAAGTCTTTATTGGGTAGGTCTGGAGAACGAAAAAAAGGAACTTGGGAAGTGCAAATTTCCCCACGTCTCTAATAGACTATGCGACGCTACTGGTCAGGTAATACACTTGATTTAATATCGGTGTTGCGTCAGTATTGTTCATCAATATTTATCAATTTTATTCATGTGTTTAGTGCACCCCACCTTCACCTTATTCATACAATAGATCAATCAAAACGAACAACTCTCTCAGACCAATTTGTGCGCTTATTTGACGCTTAATTTCATTTATTAAATGGTTTTATTACAAAATTATAGCAATAACTTATACCCCCTCTTTATTTCTCTTTGGGGCTGTATTCTCTGTGCTCTTGTCACAAAACAGCATCCGTGACAAAAACACGAGCTGTGTTTTGTAGTCGACATGTGTTCCTACATACAGCGTAATTTATTAATTTATTTTTGAATTATGTAGACTAATGGGAGTAATGATGTGCCTGATAGTAAGCAATACACCGTGACATTCAGTTGTTTGAATTTGAAGAGTCCAAATCACTACCTAGCACTGCACTGCACTAGTCACACAGATATGAGATGGTATTATTTTGCAAGGCAAATTTAATCTATTATCATCATTTCTCTGGAAACATAGCTCGAAATCACAACACGATAATATTAGTAAACAATCAATGTTCTAACAGCAGGCACAAGCTTAACTGCATACTATTAATTCTGAGGATTTTTGTAGAGATAATGGGTCACATTACCTATACAAATATTTGCTTCGTCATCGGTTTTTGATAAGTGTTTTGAATTTTTGATCAATTAGTCGTTTGGAAAGCGATGAAACTGACTAAAATAATAAAATATGCTTGGTATAAAAATGGTTACATTTCTAACACAAACTATCCTTTCAAAGATTTCGATAAACACGCCACAAGTTGGAGTTAGAGAATCAAGGCCCCATCCCCCTGTTGATTTCACCGTTCCTGTTTCACCCTTTTTATCCACGTGGGGTGGACAAAGGAAGAATTAGAAGTAATTGTGCTCGAGATTGGAGTAACAAGGTTAAATGTAGGTAGCTTTGAACGTGCACTTTATTAAGAAAAGTTATGATTTAGGGGCTTCCGGCAATGTATGTGTTTACGTGAAGAAATATTAAAATTGAACTAGTATCCTAAATAACGAAATATAAAATACTTACAAAAATTATAAAAATGTCTTTAGCGGAATATAGAATTTCAAAATTAAATTTGGAACCCTAATTCATTAAAATGGATTAGGGTTCCAAATTAAGATTCATGAATGTGGATATTATTATTAAATTTATCTGTATCTTTCTAACGCCACATCATGAATTAAATACTCTTCATCAAGTACTAGCGGCTCGTTGCGGCTTCGCACGGATGTTAACCTAAATACCAACTGCAGCCCCATCTGCCGGGCTGATTTGTGAATCTAAACCATCTAGGACCCTACCCAAATGTGTACAAAAATTCATTCAAATCGGTCCAGCCGTTTAGGAGGAGTTCACTTACAACGACCAACAACTTACAACCAATTGGGTAGCTTCAAACACTACTTTATTAAAAATATGTTTTTTCATCCTACCAGCTCGGAAAGAGTACTTTTGCTCCTCGATATCAGGGCGCAAAAGTCGTTTTTACCCTCTAGAGCAGGGGTCGGCAAGTAGTTTTAGGCGGGGTCCGGATGAAGTGCAGAAATTTTAACGAGGTCCAGAAAAAAACTAGTGGTAATAATTGCTTAAACAGCCCCCCTAAATGTTCCTACTGCTAAACCTCGGGGCCTTCCCTCGCAAGGAGAGAGTCAAGACCATAACCCACCACGCTGGCCCAGTGCGGATTGGTGGATGACACATGAATTCGAAAGATTCTAGGTACATGTTGTTGTTGTTTCTTCACGATGTTTTCCTACACCGTTTTAAGTTAGCGACATTATGAACATGACTTCGAAAAGACAGTGGTGCGCGTGGTTTTGAATCCAGGGTCTCCGGATCGGCGTTCGCCGTTTTCCCGATTAGACCAGCCGTAACTTGGTAATAAATAATAATTAAGTGGTACTTATTTATTGTACGATATCAAACTCAATTTGTAATCATTAATAACACAAGACCTAAAATCAATGCGACAAATTACACCGATCCTCTTGAGCCAGCTCTTTATAATTTGGTCCTCGAGAAGAATAGCAAATTCGACGTGTGTTTTCTACGAGTAATTAGTCGATTGGTCGAGTCGATTAATCTCGAAAATTATTTGTTTAAAAACATTAAGAAAGATGACCCACATACGTAAGTCGAATCAAACATAGCAGCCAAATTGATAGCTAGTTTTTTGTGATTTCCATATTTTTCTGAGATGTGTTTGTCCCAAAATTCTTCAGTGGATACAGATTTATACATTTGCAAAGATATATCTTCTTGAATATCAAATATTTCCATTTGAAGTGAAGCCTTTGACAAATTGAACAATTTGGCAGTCTGTCAGCTACAATGGCTCCAAAATGGTTCATGAGAGCTTCGTCCATCATAAAGCAACTAAAACTGAAAGCGTTCCGAAGCCACCACAGCAAAAGCCATGGTTCCCACTCTGGTTTTGATCAGGTTTCCGATACGGTGCGATAGCTTTTCTCTTAGATCTTTTGGTGCCTCAGTTGTTGTGGTGATGATGGTGTCCTTATCCACGTCGAAGTTTCTAATCACCCATGTTGTCTTTCCACATCCTGGAACTCCGTTGACCGACTGTATTCTCGGTATCTCCCAGTTTTCCTAATCAGATTTGACGTTTGAGTTCTCTTCGATGGTCTTGGCCATCTCTAGGATTTTATCGTCCAGCATAATCTTGGTGCATTGGGCAGTAACTAGAATTGGGTCGTTTCTAGGTGTCGCATAAACAGGTCTTTCCATGCGCTCCATTTCTTTTTTGCTCAGTGTCACAAAGCCATTTTCTGTACTCTTCCCTTTTCTCTTGATGACCCGGGAAGTGACATTATTGTAAATGACTGCTTCGTCTTGTCGCTGTCAGTGGGGCTATAAATTCGAAGAAGGCACTCCGTGGCTCCGTCGTTGCTTGGCCGCGGCTGTCCTCTGCTGGGCTCTTTCGGAGCCGGTTTGGGTGGTCGAACTAGGAACAGGTGTCCCCATATGTCCGTTGCATTTGTTTGGTCGTGCAAAGGGGTCTGATGAAGCTCAGATTTTTCCCCTGTCTTCTTGACAACCTCATGATGTTTACCAGCACTACTTCTCAGATGTCCGAGCAGCGCTCTTGCGTAAGTGCAAGGCGTTCGACCTTTCGAGTACTCTATTAACGCAATCGTTTTGTTTTTCGATCGCACCTTCGCACCGAAATCGGTGGCAGTCTACCACGCACACATTACGTCGTAGGTTTCCCTCTTCATTGTGACTTTTGCGGTACTCTCATTGAGCAGGCAAGACAATCTAGGTGACAAACGGGCTCGTTTCCGTTCCTAGACGAAGCAAAAGCTTATTCCCAATCTTTCTTTGTTGCTGTCCATGAAGAGAGCCACTCTGCGGATACGAATCTCTGTCTCTCTTTTCGGTCTGCGTTCTCTAGTAGTTACTGGACGGAGATGCTCTTAGAGGAGTTATCTTGGGCGGGGACCGCATTCCACGTTCGTGTCCACGGACAGCGAGCCAGCGTGTGGTGGCGAAGAGGAGCGTGTATTAGAAAGTGTGGAGTTTCTCTTAGTGGCAAATTCTATGTGGCAAAAAATGTTATCTAAATTAATAAAGGTACAGTGTACCTTATCTACATTTAAAAATGTTTACTTGGCTTACAATAAATTACAATATTTTTTATTGGCGGTCCGAGGTTCGACCCTTCGCGGTCCGGATACGGACCGCGGTCCGCCTGTTGCTGACCCTTGCTCTAGAGGTCTAGAGGTTAAAGTAAATTTGAATTTAGAACATCGTGTGTAACTGAGGTTTTGAATTCAAAACATAATTGAACCTATTTATTTCTACCTCCTTGGTGCCGAATGCATCATACATTTTTTTTTATATTTTAAAAACTCAGACTCGGAACTTCCTTGGTGTACCTACTTACTTTTTTTTAATTTACTTAGCGCGAAAACATTTAAAAATTTGCATTTAGTCATTTCCTCGCTGATGTGGAATGAAAAGTTACGTGTTGCACTCGAGTGCAAAGATTTTTCACCTTGTGCTCTTTTGATTCCCTTTCTACGCTCAGGATTCTAATTTTGAATCACTCGCTGCGGTCGTGATTCAATTTTAGAATCCTTCGCTTGCTCGGTCATCAAAATTGAGCACGCGGTTAAAAATCAACTTTGCACTCTTGTATAACAAATAACTATTATAGGCTGCCGGGACTAGCCTATAGGTTACATTTTTTACTTTCCTTGAAGTTATTCTCAACCTCAATGGTAATCACGAGCATTACATACTTGTATCATAATCTTATACCTTTAAACGAGAAATTCTTGTAGGTATATATATATCGAATGTGAATCTTGGAAACGGCTCGAATGATTTTCATGAAATTATGTATACAGGGGGTTTCGGGGACGATAAATCGATCTAGATAGGTTTTATTTTTTTAAAACACCATTTTATGCGCGTTTTTAGACAATGAAAAACTCCTACAATGTCATTAGAATACGATAACTTATTTCGTCAATGATTTTTAAGTCTAAATGGCTCAGACGAAATATACTCGCTCTCGGAGTCAACAGGCCCCGGTTCGAATCCTAATGGTTGTAACCATTAGGATTCGAACCGGGGCCTGAACTCGGGTCTTTTCTTTTTGTTCTTTTTTTCTGAGAAAATCTTTTACTTAAAGCCCTTTATAAATGCGTTTGAACCGAGCAAAGCTCGGTCAACCAGGTACTATACTATTAATTACCATCCGACTTTTTGGTCGCACCACGACGGTGGTCACGAGAAGACTGACCATGAACCACGACACTGGTCTCCGTGTGACCACGACAATGGCCGTTGTAGCTTAATCGGAGTTTAAATGGTTTTAGTTACCTCCCAACTTTTTAATATCATCAGCCTGTATTCGTCCACTGCTGAACATAGGCCACTCGCATAATACGCTACTCAGCCCAATCCTCGGTCTTATACGACAATCAACTTAGGCTGCGGTTCCACTGAAGCGGAGTAGACCGGTGCGGAGCGGGGCTAAGCTGTGAAAAAAGGTGGGTGTTTCGGGAGCGGGTGGAGCGGATCGGAGATACAACGGAACTGCGTAGTCTATTCGCATACCAAATTCGCATTTTCCTCTTCTTCTCCTTATCCAAGATATGAGCAAAAAAAAAAAAGAAAATTGTAATGACAAAGATCACGGACCCCGGAGTCTAAGGAGAGGCTAATTTAAAAAAAAATCGCAAATGACATGTGCGTGAGTGCGTGCGCTATCCGCTCCGCGTCGCTCTTCTCTCGGGGCTAGTCTTATATAGCCTGTTTCCCCGATATTTTGAACTATTCCGCGCCTCTCCGCCAACGCTGTTTCCTTTGAAGCGGAGTGGAAATGTGGATTTCAAGGCTTGTGATTGGTAAATCGCGGCACAGCTCGTCTCCGCTCCGACTCAGTGCATCCGCAGCCTTAGCATTGTCGGGTTTCTCATTCTCGCAGGCCTGACTACGATGAGGTTTAGTCCCTGCCTTGCTATGGGATTTTTGAAGTGAACACTTCGTATAGCGTACCACACACAGGGTTTCGAAGGCTGTGAATTGAGCTCAAGTATTCATCTAAGCAAAGCTCGTGAATGAAAGAAATCTTCGGCTGAATTCGGGACCATGACTATCTAGTTTAGATGGCAATCTTCAAAGTATTGTCGTCTAACTCCCCGAAGGCCCCGAGTCCACGCAGTGGACACATTTAGTGGGCTGGCTATGGTTCGCGATGCTATAATAAATAATAAATATTGGTGGACAATTCACACACAACACCATCTGACCCCAAACTAAGCAAAGCTTGTACTATGGCGGCCAGATAGCTGATATAATACTTATATAGTTGTAAATACATACTTATTATATATAGAAACACCCAGACACAGTGCAAACATTTGAATTCATCACACAAATTTTTGCACTGGGTGGGAATCGAACCCACGACCCTCGGCTTCGCAGGCAGAGTTACTACCCACTAAGCCACCATTCCAGTCTTATAAAGTAGATACTTTACCTACATTACACTATTTTCGTATTTTACCCCTCCCTTGTCCTTGTCACATTGTATATACGAGACGTGATGTCAGTCCTAACTTCTAAGCTCTATATCTGAGAGAATTATTGTTGAAATAAAACAATACGTATACATTATTTTTTAACCCCCGACCAAAAAAAGGGGCGTTATAAGTTTGACGTCGATGTTTATCTGACTGTCTTTCTATCTGTGTGTGTCTGTCAATGGCACCGTAAAACTCAAACGGATGGGCTGATTTCAATGCGGTTTTTAAAGTGAACACTTCTTTTAACGCGCCACAGACAGATTTTTCGTGGGCTGTGAATTGAATTCTAGCGTTACGCTCGGGAATGATAAGAAATCTTCGGGTAAACTGCTCGGTTTTAATTTAATAAATGGCAATGCTCCCGAGCATTGCTATTGGCCATCTAGAAATGCGCTAATTTGATGGTTAGTGTTCTTCCATATGTCACCGTGCCAATATTTTTACAATAATATTATCGAATTCTATATTTAAGATAGGAAAATAAAAACCTTATTGCATATCTACATTTTATTGAGCGTTCCTAAATTATTTTTTGAAACAACATTTCTTTCACTCTGACTAGATTGGTTACTATACGACTAGGATAACTAAAAATAAGTTCTTACTAGTTAAAAACTACTAGGTTTACTAGCTGTGTCTTGCGTTATATGGTTTTGTTAGAAAATTGCAAATGTTTACTAGAAATAACTGGACTCGTTGTTGAATCTGCCCGCGAAAATCTTACACCTTTGCCAGTTATTTTAAGCAGTGACGTGAAAATACCACTGTTTTCCTGTTTGAAGGCCAATATTTCCCGTGAAATTATACAGCATAGATATTAGATATCTTAAATCTCTGTGTGACGAGCGCAGACGTACTAGATAATGATTTGGACTATTAATATTTCAATAGCCGCGTGACACTGTGCTGTTATGGGCAGGCATGTTGTTTACCATCAGGTACATGTTCTGCTCGTCTAGTCACTCTGTACTCTATAAAAAAGAAAGGTTTTATAAAAACATGTCTCTTTAGTATGAATAAGACAAGAATCCTTTACCAATAGGACTTTAAGCACTTATAGAGTGGGTAAATTTATTGTTTGGGACGTATCGATGCACCAATCCGTGTATTTCAGTCCGAATATCCGTGATTTCAGCTATAATGGCCGATGATTCTTTATATTCGGCATCTTTATTATTGTGACTTACATACTAGCCCTAAAATCAGAGGAAATAGTAAAAGTAGTGGAGCGGAGCCTACATCGCACCATAAATCACCAATCATATATTATGGTGCGATGTAGGATTGGTGATTTATGGTGCGATGTAGGCTCCGCCCCACTACTTTTACGTCATTTCCTCTGATTTTAGGACTCGTGTGTGGAGCGTTTAAAGTTTTTTGCTAAATCCTTATCTTTTTCTGTGACATAGAGAAAGGTTATACCTACATAGCCGTCATCTAATAAATAATTATCCATATTCCCTTAGTTTCATTTTGGGAAAATTCTGTTTATCAAATTATCCTACGACATAATGTATAGTGTAGACAGCTGTAGCTTTAGCTAGTAGGCTAGTAGGTAGTAGGCTTTAGCAAAAAAAATCGGAAAAAATGTTCCACTTTTGACGTGACAACGTCTAATAAATCGATGAACGCCGGCTGCATGCACGAAAAAGTGTCTCGTTATGTCCCGTTACGCTCACTGTACGCTTGCGCCGCATCTATCAATGTTTTGTTATGATGTTGTCACGTTAAAGTTTCGTCCGTAAACCAACCGACTTTATAGACAACCAATTTTTTTCGGTTTGGCTCCGCTCAGAGCAAGGAAAGTGCTTTATAAAACTTTTCTTAAAAACTTAAAATTTCAAAAAAACATTGCTTTTAATATTGCGAATGTAATCGCAGGACACAACTAGTATTATAGGGTTCACAAAACCTACACTAATATTGCACTTATAACAAACTAAACAAACCTTTCTACACTTATTTATAATAATAATTACAAACATTACATTTTGTTTATTCATTTTTAAACGTAACTTAAATTTATGTTTTGGGGGATTGTGAGTCGAATCTTCTTTTGGTGTTGTGACACTTTTAGGTGATCTTTGAAGTAAAATATTTATTACACTCGGCTAAATTTAGTGACTGAATCCAGAAATAATTTTAGACGCAAGGTTAGTAGACTGAATTCAAAAGCAAAGTTATAAGAAAGCGTTCCTCGCTTCTGAATTTAGTATGCTAGTTTATTAAATGCTATTATTTCTCTTCTCTGAATTCAGCAACTACTGAATTCAGTCAACTGAATTTAGCCAAGTATAATAAGGTTTTTAGGCCTAAGGATAAGTAATTTATCTGGACTTAGAAATATTCCAAGTGTTTTGATGGGCAATCGTGTCGGTAGGACTCTTTGCGGAATCCGCATGGGGAATACAACATATGGGGGGTTTAATGAATGACAAAGACATCATAACAAATTGGCAGTAGATGAGAATGAGACAGCTATACATACCACAGTTACACGTTTGTTTAAAAAAATTGTTCGATAATAATAGAAAGACATACGAAGACACTGGCGTGAAAGAGAAGGAGTATTTTACCCGTTATCACTGCAATCAACATATCGCTGGTCGTGTCCCACTCTTTCACGTAATGTATATCTGTCCCTTTTTTTTACGAATGACACATTGTTTACAACAGAAAATATTATTTTAATGGAAATAATTAAAGATTTTGTGTAATTGCGTATGAAAAGTGATGCCACGAAACTTTTTCTTGGTCTTGGTACTATTTGTGCACCTTGTACACACACAAAATTACATTGTTACAACTGAAATCGAATTTCGTGGAATTATTAGCACACACGCGCTCCATTTGTCGCTCACTTAGCGACTGATCTCAATCAGGAGACGTCACCTGATTTTACATCGCCATCGTTGAGGAGTGTGTGCCGTTCTCCTGTTTTTAAGAGTTCAATGCCTTTACCAGTTATTCTACCGCCAAGCAGTACTGTGCACTTTTAACTTTTATTTTCTTCTTGCTATAGGAGAAAATGACTATAAGCGCTTGTGCCCATCATATATGGCACTGGCATAAGTATTAATTTTATCCAAGAATATTGCAAGTGCAAGTGGAATAAGCTTAGAATGGTAGATGCTAGGATTATGCCCCGGTAGAGAGGTTCGCCTCGGAGCCGGCTCCCTACCTTCCCCGATGGGGATAAGGAAGAACATCTATGATGATGCAAGGATTGTCATTATATATGAATGTGTATTGTAATATGTAAGTCGTCAGGGTTGCGTTCAGAATCAGCACAATCTAAGTATATACCTATTTCTTTATACTGTAGAATCAGTAAGTAACCAGGTGTGCATAATAAAGTGTTTTTTTTTAAGTGACGAGACGAGCAGGACGTGTGCCTGATGGTAAGCAACATGCCTGCCATATAACAGTACAGCGACATGTAGCTATTGGAACATGAAAAGTCCAAATCATTACCTAACACTGGCACTGCGCTCGGTACCTTGACATCTAAGATGTTACATCTCTAAGCCCTGTAATTTCTCTGGAAACATTGCTCTTCAAACCGGACCACAGTAATGTTTGCACTTTTCTGCTTGGCGGTAGAATAACTGGTAAAGGTGTGGTACTTCCCCAGGCGGACTCTGCTAAGAGTCCTACTACTACATAACTTAACCGGTTCTGTCTGTATTTCAGCTTAGTACAGTGTATTGTATTGTGTATGTGTTGTGTATTTATGCGTTGCTACTGGCAGTGTAGTGCTGTGTGTATGTCTCGCCGACGATGTCTATGTCACTGTCGCTATGTTCGCTCTCCGAGTCTGAGGAATGTCTCGCGTCTTCACTGGCCTGTTGACAATTCAAATATATCAATCAGTCAATAAAAAACATATATACGGTCGAATTGAGAAACCTCCTTTTTTGAAGTCGGTTAATAAAGTGGGTCTGTACTTTACTTATAGACTACAGGCCCATGAACAAAATTGATGGGTCAAATGAACCATCAGGAGAGCTATGTAGGATGATAGAAGGGTATAAAATAATAAGATTGAACACTATGCCGTCACTTGAAAGCTGTCGAACTGAGCGCAGGTGAAGAAAGGTTGGGGGGGTTAACAAATCTCGATCATGTCAGGAAATGATAAAAAAATCATTTGACCCATAAATTTTATTCACGGGCCTGTAGTCTATTACAGAAACAAACGAAATAGACACTGGAATACACTGAGCTGACAAGAAAATAATAATAAAAACATAATTTACAAAAAGTAGGTAGGTACATTAGACAGAGACAACTTTTAATTCGTTAAAATTAAAGGTACCTTAGTTATTAATATTATTAATAAAATAATTAGCCCACAGCTAATCATGAAATAATCATTATTAGCCCTAATCATTATTAGCCCACGGGGAATGAAGCACAAGACGTTGGCGTAATTGTGCTCACCAAACATATCACACTAACATAACACAACGGGATAGAAGCCAGAAATTAATAGACGATGAATCAGATGACATATATGATACAACCGATTAAAAGTTGTTAAAAATTAAAAAAGAAAAAGAAGAATTTATTTTGTCTTTGACTATTATTATCATTGTATAAATTCAGTCCAATGGAAACTGTGTTGCCAGACATATTGCATGCCTCTAGAAGAAGAGGCCAGTTTGTATGGGTCAACTATTAAAATGTTTTGTATCACCTTATCTTACCTGCAAACAGCAATAATGATTTTTGTATTACCATGCAGTGCTCGATAATGATTTGGACTCTTCATGTTCCAATAGCTGCGTGTGACTGTGCTGTTATCTGTTATGTGGCAGGCATGTTGCTTACCATCAGGCACATGTTCTGGTGTTGCGTCACTCGATACTATTAACAAATTATTAATATGTCTGTGGTATTTTTTTTAAAATTCATTACTATTTCTTTGGTAAATCTGATTTATACGTCACAAATAAAATAATGTCGTATGATCACACCTTTCTTATCTCGGAGTTCTGAGGCTGTTTTGTCGTGAAGTCTACTCCTGATGCACCTGCCAACAAAACAAAATTAATTTAATAAACTATTCTAAATTAATAAAATCTTGTTTTTTATGGTTATTTTTATAGTACGAATAAGAGTGATGAGACGAGCAGGACACACAGTGACACGTAGCTATTGGAACATGACGAGTCCAAATCATTACCTAGTACCTACTGCACTGGTCATCGTGGAATATCAGATGTTAGATTGTTTTGTAAAGAAAGAAAGAAATTTTTTATTAACACACAGACTAACAAAACACATACATAAGTAGTTTTTCAAGTCCAACATTACAATGCTTATACGGTCCGTAGGTGTGGGTACAAGTATGATCAGTGGGCCGCAAACTAAGCACATAGCTTGTATCTTGAGACCCGAGTGCATAAAAACAAATATTTTTCTGTGTACGATTGGAAAAGTTATTAAACTATTAAATATCATTAACTTATTACATACAACGTATAAAACCGTAACACTAACATAAATAGTTATATTACTAGGTACTTGTAATAAAATAATTTAAAAATCTAACAAACAAGGACAGCAATATTTGGAAAAGGAATATGTCACAATTAGAACTATAGATCAAGGTACAATAATACTAAACATTAATGTAAATTTGTTTTAGTACTGTATGTACTTATTCATTATTTGGATAATTTGTTTTTTCACCATGACAAAGCCTTTTTACAGCTGCACCTAAATGACAAGGCCCCTTTACAGCTGATTATTTATTATTTGACATTATTCTTCAGTATTAGTTATATGCACAGATTATTTATGTATAATTTTATTGTATAAGTGACGTTACCAAGTGTTCTTTTGAAATAATGGTTCGAATAAATAAATTGAATTGAATTGAATAGCGGGTGAACAGCAGGGGAAATGCAAGTTGATACACAAACTTTGTTTTCAAACTTTAACATCACTTCGAATACTTCACACGAACCCTTACACCAATTAGAAGTTTCCTAGCGAATTATTTAACTACCTACTAGTTTCGTTTCTTCACTTCGAGAGAAAGGATAGGGGTTCCTACAGAAAGTTTTATAACTTGCTTGACCAGCGTAACTTACTAGATCAGCCGTAACTTGCTAGACTAGTCGTAACTTACTAGACCAGTGCTAACTTGCTTGACCAGCCGTAACTTACTAGACCAGCCGTAACTTGCTAGGCCAGCCGTAACTTGCTAGGCCAGCCGTAACTTGCTAGACCAGTCGTAACTTGCTAGACCAGCCGTAACTTACTAGAACAGTGGTAACTTTCTTGACCAGCCGTAACTTACTAGACCAGTGGTCATTTGCTTGACCAGTCGTAACTTACTAGACCAGTGGTAACTTGCTTGACCAGCCGTAACTTACTAGACCACTGGTAACTTGCTTGACCAGCTGTAACTTACTAGACCAGTGGTAACTTGCTTGACCAGCCGTAACTTGCTAGACCAGCCGTAACTTGTACGCATGACTTAATGATTCCTATTCTACATACGATTTTTTTTAATTTTTCTTTTAGAAAACGTGTTCTTTGTGTGTTTTCGTGTGGATATTCATCCTTGTCTCTGAATTGGTCCGCTCTTGCCGCAATATCGCGTAATTTCTGAGCCAACCTCAAGATGGCGAAACCTAATTTGACGGGACGCTTTCGCGCCACAACTCAAGACGTTCTAAATCAGGGCTGCCATGAGCCAACTAAACTGTTTCACATGTTGATGTTGGTAGTATTTCAACAAAATTGACCTGGCCAAAAAAATATATGTTATAAAAAATCCAAAGATTTTTATTGGTAAAAAAATACACACGTTAACATAGTGCAGACATAAGATAACATACATACATATACATCGACATCGTTTCATAGTGGACGTTCCAAAATCGTTTACGTTACTTACCAAAGCGGTTTGACTCTACTTTTGTGATAAGAACATCTAGACTGTGGAATGTTTTGCCTAAATGGGGTTTCCCAATGGTACAATATTGGTGTCTTCAAATCGAGTATATATTGTTTTTTTTTGGGTAAGCAAGCTCTATCTTTGACCACATTGTCGCTAAAATCGGGTGAGATGCGCACGTGAAAACTCATAATCCTCTTAAAAAATCAATATATATAAAAAGAGTCACAGAACGAGCAGCATATGTGCTTGATGGTAAGTAACACGCTTTTCCATAACGACACAGTGTAACACAGCTATTGGAAGAATTTAAATAATTACCTGATACTGCACTGCACTCATCACCCATAGAAATAACTGTAAAACTCTATGCCCCGTAATTTCCCTAACAAAATTAAACGTTGTCGCTACCTATGCCGAAAAAAAACGTCTCATTCACTGATGATTCTTTATTTCTCTAATTCAAAATTATTGTGGTCTGAATATACTATTCGTAGTTTTAAAATAAAATGCTTTTGTTACAATTGCATTTAGTACTTAGTACAGTTGAATTAAATAATTTAAAATCCTGTAACCAGCGTCTAGCGGAGGCTGTGCCATAGATGTTTGTATTTTAAGGACTATCTTTAAATAGTATTAAAACCACTAGTGGCGAAGGCGATATTAATTAATTCAGTGCAAATTTAGCTTCAGAAACACTCAAAATGTGAGTTGCTATTCATTTTTTGCAAACCACAAAAAGTTGGTTGGTGACAACCCTACTAACAAAGTTATTTTCCCAAGATGGCCGTCTTAGTTGCCTGGCAACGAACGTCTTGGCACATCTTCCAACAGATACCTACCGTATTACGAACCATTATGGTCGCAATTCACTTGCAACCTGTTTCTTTGCAAATATGGGTGTTGACGAGAAGTCAAGCAAGGGAAAGTATACTTTAAAACAAAGAGTTACGTGTCATTATGGGGTGAAATGGTGGTAATTTAATTTAGTAAGAAAATGGAGGCATCTTAGAAGATGAGGGTTGAGAGTTGAGATTCGCAAGAGAATAATATTTTTATGCGACTGTTTAGAAAAATATTCTCGATTCTAAGCTTATGTATGAACTAGGAATACAGCTCCATACACCTTAGATGTTGGGATTTGCTATCAAATATAATTAGATTAAAGTTAAGTCATTAAGTCATTATGCCCGAGCGACACGAGACTACTTTTTAAGCTAGTATAGAAGGCTAGTGTTAGTAAGCTAGCAATAGCAATACTTTTAGCTTCGTGTAGACAAAACTAGCGTTACGTAGCGTTGTCTACACGAAGCTAGAAGCTTGCTAGCTTGCTAACAGTAGCTTGCTATCCTAACTTGAAAAACTAGCCTCGTGTCGCTCGGGCATTAGGTATGAATTGATTGTTGGTTTTGACGTGACAACGTCTTATAAATTGGTTTGCCGGGTGACACTTCAAGAAACTGCGTTACGCTCCGCTCACGTTATGCGCTCAACGAGAGCGAGTGAGAGGCACGCGTCCCTTCCACTCGGGCATGGTTAGCCCGCCTAAGAGCGAGAGAGACAGACATAAAAAGTGAAAGGCACGCGTCCCTTCCGTAAAATTATTTTACCACTCAAAGTCGTTGTCACGTAAAACTTTCGCCCGTATACCGACTTTACAGGCAACCAATTTTTTTTAGTAAAATCATCATCATCATCAACAGCCCACTAAATGTTCCCATTGCTGGGACTCGGGCCTTCTCTCGCAAGGAGAGAGTTAAGGCCATGATCCACCACGCTAGTGGGTTGGTGGATGATACATGACTTCGAAAGATTCTAGGTACATGTTTAGTAAAATAGCAGGTTCAAACTATTTAATCCGCTACTAACTAATAACTGTTGAATGTCATGTTTTTATTTATCTTGTTATCGCGGAACCCTATTTATTTTTGTACATCTACTTCAATCTCACATCATCTGCCAGAGAAAGTCCCATTCAAACGTTCCAGATGTTTCAGAGGTTGTTGCAATCTCACGGCACACGGGGACCTTCACATACTACGCTGACGACACCGACGACGCCATCGGTCGGTTCATGCGGCGAGCGTTGGCTGCATCACCGAAGACCATCCGAGATTTCAACCTACAGATGGCCATCAGGGACAGAAATGCGGCCGCTGTGGAGGCTCTGGGCCGGGAGGAGGCAGAGTTTAGGCAAATGGCAAAAGGCAATTAGGCAAACACTCGATGTCGAGTCGAT
The DNA here is from genome assembly GCA_017562165.1 of Ectropis grisescens. NCBI lineage: Eukaryota > Metazoa > Arthropoda > Insecta > Lepidoptera > Geometridae > Ectropis > Ectropis grisescens. Next base: position 2,608,041 of record CM029796.1, read on the forward strand.
TACTAGCGGAATCCCAACCGGTTGTGATCGGCTCTACAGACGAGCACTAGAATAAGATTTTAAATGTACCCAAATCTAAAAAAAGATAATTGTAATGACAAAGATCACGGACCCCGGAGTCTGTGGAGTGGCTAATTTAAAAAAAAAGAAGTTTCAGATGTTAGACGGAACAAACAGACAGGCAAAGAAATAATTTTTAAATTGTTTTGTTTTATACGTACTTACCTACTGTAGGTAAATATTTTACATGACAATGTAACTATATAAAACTAAACAAATTATGTTCTAAAACCTTCATCAAAAATCACTATATCTGTAAAACAGCATGAAAATAGGTGCAGTAATTAGTTTTTGAGTGTATCGAAAACAAACTGTCAGACAGACGTGGCAGACGACTAAGTATTTATAATGCGCAACCCAATTGAGAACCTCCTACTTGTTTGAAGTCGGTTAAAAGTAAGGACTCACCTCTCTGCTGCTGTTGTTTCCTCAACTGTTTCTTGTGCTTCATCCGTCTGTTCTGGAACCAAGTCTTCACCTAAAGAAAATTCCAATAAAAAAATTAATAAAAACAAAAATAAATCAGGTTCCCCATCTCCAAAAACCACTCACTATAACAGTCTTTAAATGTAAAAGTCTGCATTAAGGGAGGTTGCGATAAAATATTTCATCCGCCATTTTGTGGAGGCGGCCATTTTGAATCAAAATCAACCAAACATAGCTAAAAACTACACACAAGGAACCTGACTTTCAAATGTAAAAAACCGCATCGGTCCATCTGTTTGAGAGCTATGATGCCACAAACGCACTCAGACAGACGGACATCGTCGTCAAACTTATAACGCCCCTGTTTTAGGTCGGGTGCTAAAAATGTAATTTAAATCGACCGAATCGTTGTGGAGAAGAGCGACCGCAAATGAATAGTTAGGTAAATTTCAAATATTTATAAACACACAAACGCATATTAATGATTGAAAACTAGCAGCGGTGCGCGGTTTTTCATGCGTAGTTCTTGTGCCCGTTACTTTGACGTGATATAAAGTAGCCTATATGAAAAGGGAAATAAAGAATAGGAAAACGGGAAAGTACCTACGAATAATGAGTAGAGTATAAAGATTAGTTAGTTGGTAGGTACCTGTGTCTCCGATAGGTTCAGAGCGCCGGCTAATTCCACTCGTTCTGGAGTCGACAGGTAGCGTTGAGACTCGAAGCGTTTTTCTAGACCTACGCAGAGGTAAAAAGAAGATAAAAGAGAAGAGTAAACAGTAAACATAGTCTAAGATCCCGCTATACAACGACCTTCACCGAGCTGTTTATTGGATGAAAAGTGTTTTATATGTAATTTAATATGTCAACAAATATTGCAAATGGGTTGCCTAAAAAAATTTCAGTCCAGAATTAATTAACATATACAAAAAATTGAAAATGTTGAAGGCTCATGGCTCCTGAAACGTTGCTAACCCCTGCTTTAAATAATAATAAAAAATAGTTTATTGATAGTGCATGGTTACCAGTTAGCTGAGGATCGGAGAACACCGTCCGAGCCTTCCGTCGTCGGCAGTGCTTCAACGCGGAGAGGGAGAGTTCTGAAGGCGTGAATAGAGCGTGGTACGGGACCCCTATAACAAAGAAACATATTAGAGTAAGATCCCAGGGCCGCCAGACGTCACGTATTTTCTGATAACTGATTTCACGTATGTTATAGCCAATATCTTTAAAAATAAGGCCCTAATAGTCCCAAACACTTTCCATCAGCCGTTTTCCTTAACAGATGCTTTAAAACTCCCAAACAATAAAGTTTTAAAGCGTCTGTTAAGCAAAACGGCCGATGGAAAGTGTCTGGAAGTATTGGGGCCTTATTTTTAAGGATATTGCCTATAACATACATTGCCTTAAACATCCGTGAAAATAAGTTACTAATCAGAAAAAAAGTGAAGTATGTAATGTATCTTCTGGACCCCATATCTCAAAATTAGCCGTCTAAGCAAGTTAGCGGGTAAGCATGCGTTCACATCATCCATCAGAAAACACGTGATGTCTGGCGACTCTGGGATCTTGGACTATATATTTTACATTTAGTGGAAATTTGTTTTTTGGGTGTTTCGTAGTGTAGTCGGGAGGACAGCACTGCCGATCCGGAGTTCCGTGTTCAAATCCCACGCGCTCCACTGTATTTTCGAAGTCATATGCGTAATGACGCACGGACGCAACGGACGAAGGAAAACATCGTGTGGAAACCGATATGTACCCAGAATCTTTCGAGGTCAGCATGGTGGATTATGGCCTTAACTCTCTCTTTGCGAGGGTCCAGAGTCTTAGCAGCGGGAAAATTAAGGGGGCTGCTTATGCATATGCCGTCGGTGATCCACCAGTAAGATGGATAGATGGTATTGTAACCAACGCAGGTCGAACCTGGGCTCGAAACCAGTAGTAGAAAGAGAAGGCTGTGGATGATGTCTTTGTGTCTGCAAATCGAGAGTGCAATCGGTTTCTTCAAGGTAAACACGTTCCATCGTAGACCGCATCGTCGCTTAACATCAGGCGAGATGGCGGTCAAGTGTCAACCAATAAAAGTAAAAAAAAAAAAAATAGGGTAGCGATAAATTTATCAATTTTATATTCTTTTCGCCATTTTGCGCTAAAAGCGCTTCCGGTCTTTTCAAATAGCCCAGAAACGCTTTTAATAATTAAAAAGCTTTAAAAGCTTTTAAAAAAGATACCCTATTACTACCCACATTTTTGGTAGTACAATAGATTAAAGCAAAATAATTTTAAAAACAGTATTGTGATAATTAAAATTACATTAAAACCTAGTTTGTGATAAGAATTCGCATGATTTTTGTACGGCATTGCGAAATAATGGATTAGAACAGGTAATGAAACTATAAAAATTGAAAATTTTAATTTCTTAGTTTGTCGGAAAAATTCATGATTTTCCGACGATGTTCAGGTTAAATTTGGTCATTTGATTATGTACGGCATTGGTTCCATACAGTTTCAATACCTGTTCAAATCATGCGACAAGAAGGAAAGAGCGAGGGTTGCAACCCCCCCCCCCCCTCTTCTTCAATTTGCTTTCAGTTGGATAGCTTTCAAATGCGGCATAGTGCTGAATCTTATTACTTTATACCCTTCTGTCATCCTACATAGGTGTCGTGCTGTATCATATTTATGACCCATACATTTTGTTCACGGGCCTGTAGTCTACTAGCATTGTACTGCTCGTGTCACCCAGTGATTTATATAAAAAAACAACGTATAAAGCCCCTAATACTAAATGCAAACAAAGTATGTGCCATAAAACTTAAAAAGGCAAAAATATTTTTCAAGCTCAACTTTGCACCAAACTGTGGCATTAAGGAATCAAATTTTTTGGTGGAGCACATTGATAACAAGGACAAAATTAAAAATTTTGATTAACCCCCGACTACCTCGGATTTGTTATCTGTACAACATTCTACTAGTCAAGCCCTTTCATTTGATACCCAAATTAAGGGAGTTGTGAAAAAAGAAATGTATTTCGCCATTTTGTGGAAGCAGCCATCTTGGATTTGAAATTTGTTATAGTGCAATATATTCTACTAGTCAAGCCCTTTCGTTTGATACCTATATTGAGGTAGTAGTGAAAAAAATAATAAAATTCGCCATTTTATGGTGGCAGCCATCTTGGATTTGAATTTTGTTATAGTGTATAGTAGTAGTCAAGCCCTTTCATTTGATACCCACGTTGAGGTAGGTTGCGAAGAAATATTTTGTCCGCCATTTTGTGGCGGCGGCCATCTTGAATCGATATTAGCTAAACATAGCTAAGAACATCCGCACAAATATTAACTTTAAAATAAAAAAACCGCATTGAAATCGGCCCATCCGTTTGAACTCTACGGTGCCACAGACAGACACACACAGACAGACAGACAGACATCAACGTCAAACTTATAACACCCCGTTTTTGGTCGGGGGTTAAAAATAAGGAAACAAGGATGAGGTACTTTCTAATATGAAACAACATAATGTGGCAAACATTTGAGACAGCTATACATACCATAGTTACACGTTTGTTTAAATATTTTTTTCGATAAGAATAGAAAGATATACGAAGACACTGGCGTGAAAGAGAAGGAGTGTTTTTCCCGTTATCACTGCAATCAACATATTGCTGGTCGTAGTGGTCGTGTCCCACTCTTTCACGTCATGTATATCAGTCCCTTTTTACGAATGACAAATTGTTTACAACAGGTAATTTTCTTGGTATTGGAACTATTTGTGCACCTTGTACACATGTACACAAAATGGCATTGTAACAGCTCAAATCGAATTTCGTGGAATTATTAGCACACATGCGCTCCATTTGTCGCTCACGTAGCGACTGATCTCAATCGCGGACTTGTTTTTTTGCCGTACCTATTGTGAACTTACCTTGTGACAGAAAATACGGCGTTTCTACAGCTTTATAGTTCGGCGTATGTAGATACGCTCCTAATGCGCCCATTACTTGAAGATACGACCCTTCCCGCGCGGGAACATGTGGCCTCACCTCACTGGCCACCGAGAAAAAAGGTTTCGGCTCGTATTCGAACCTCCTTGGTCTCTCTTCAGGCGTTTTTCTACTCTGGCCTCGATATAAAATGTCCTCAATCAAAAATGACGTCTTGCTGTGCTCCTGACGGGTTGAATCCGTCGCTGAGTCGGTTTCTTGATCCATGTTTTTTTTAATTTATAGCATTCGTACATACAATTTAGAACTTTAACTTAATCACTTAACTGCTACTTTTCTTATTACGAGATTAAATTATTTGGCTGGAAGCTTAATCTGTTATGATTTCATTTCTTTTAAATTGATTAGTCTCTTCCAAAACGGTAGGAAATGTCCCTCAATTACATATTTATAGCAATGATCTTTTAATGAAAATTGGAACAGCAAAAAAACAAGTGTTCTATTTAAAAAAATAATAATAGCTTCAGTTGTTGAATTAAACAAGTTGTTTCGATTCGTTCATCGCTTCATTTTTATATACAGTTTTAGAAGTCACAGACCGAAGACTTTACTAAAGTTCTCGATAACTTCAAATTCACTTAGATTTTTGTCGAAATAATGATTTATGTATTTGCTTCAAAATAATCGACTTAAAAATAATATCACAAGAAAAATTCACAGGTTCTATTTAAAAAAAAACTGCACAAAAAAAACTTCGTAACCAAAAAGCGCGGGAAATCACATACGACTTGAAACACAAAACTTCCACAACTTTCCTTTTTTCCACGTTAATTTTCTTAATTACAACAAATGGCAACGAACGAGTTAAACATTTGCCCCAAATGGGATATTTTGGGATAATTTGTAAGTGAACGGCAAAACGGGCCGATTTGGTCGGCGGGTTGAGTTAAACTGTCGTTTATGGGGCGGAGGGTTGGTCCGCCCACAGGAAGGGGGTGCTTATCGTCTTTTTTTGCAGGAATCTCGAGTATGAATCCCAGATGGTACGGTTAGCAGATTTACTCAATTTACATCGTATGGCTGGCTGTACATTTTGGATATACAAACATTTTATATCATATTAGCCTGACCTAGTGACTTAGTTGATAGTATATCTTCATGCAAAGCCTTATGTCTTAGTTTTAACTCTCACCTACACTACAAATCTTTGTATGATGAAAACAAACATTTGTTCCTGGTGTTTCTGGGTAGGTTGAAATTTGAAACACGGCTTTCTTGAAGAACATATTGGCTATTTATACCAGAAAAAATAAGGAGAACAGGAACTAAATTGTCGAGCATTGTCGAAAAGGACATTGTCGATAATTTAGTGCTGTACTGTTATGTGACAGGCACATTGCTTACTATCAGACACATGTCCTGCTCGTCTCGTCAATCTTTATTAAAAAAAAAATTGGTTGCCTGTAAAGTCGGTATACGGGCGAAAGTTTTACGTGACAACGACTTTGAGTGGTAAAATAATTTTACGGAAGGGACGCGTGCCTTTCACTTTTTATGTTTGTCTCTCTCGCTCTTAGGCGGGCTAACCATGCCCGAGTGGAAGGGACGCGTGCCTCTCACTCGCTCTCGTTGTGAGCGCATAACGTGAGCGGAGCGTAACGCAGTTTTTTGAAGTGTCACCCGGCAAACCAATTTATAAGACGTTGTCACGTCAAAAAAAAAGTAAGTCTTCAAACTTCGCCGACAGAAAAAAAGGCTATTAAGTTAAATTATTCGTTAAGTTAAATTAAATTATACTCGTAGATGGATTGTGAAACAGCAATGAAGGCTTATTTTATTTTTATATTATTTTATTAAGTCTTCCAACCATGACCCTCTAAATTACCATCTAGATAGCTTTAGCATTTCTATTTTGGTCCCATGGTCCCGAGTTTACCTGAAGATTTCTTTCATTTACGAGCGTGACGCTTGAGCTCAATACACAGCCCACAGAAAATCTGTTTGTGGTGCGCCAAAAAGAGTTTTCACTTCAAAAAGAGATTGAAAAAGTTACGACGTAGGTATGTCAAATCTAATTCATAATATTTTAGAAATGTAGGTACTTACCTTACATGGAAATATTTGCACGTGTAATTCTTATAGTGGCAAGACTCTTGGCAGAGTCCGCCTGGGGAAGTACCTCACCTTTGCCAGTTATTCTACGGCCAAGCAGTAATGTGCTAACATTACTGTGTTCCGGTTTGAAGGGCAATGTTTCCAGACAAATTACAGGACTTATAATTTACAATATCTTAGATCTCTGGGTGACGAGCGCGAGGTAATGATTTGGACTCTTCATGTTTCAATAGCTGCGTGTCACTGTGCTGTTGTAGCAGGGATGTTGCTTACCATCAGGCCATGTCAGGTTCGTCTCGTCACTCTTTATTTAAAATAACAAAGTAGCAATTGACGACCTAACCGCTAATAGCGATCTCTTCAAGGCAACCGCAGGCAACGCAATGTGGCGAGTGCGTTTGTTTTTTCCATCTCAAAAAATTCGAGTCGTTTTTTAAGCAGTTTTGTCTTCAAAAATCTTATCATTCAAAGAACTGCCGATAGAAATGAAAACTTAAAACTTAGAATTTTAATATTATACGACACTATTAATTGCTAAAACACTAACAACACTATTGCTGACTTCGTGGCAGGCGCGGTCCCAGCCTCGAACTTTGGAGGGGGTCACCAGCAGTGGCGGATTAGCCATATAGCAAGAGTAGCAAATGTTACGGGCCCCGCGCTCTGACGTCTAACTGACTGTAGATATGTAGCGAAAATATCTTGCATAACTTGACCCTACCCTTCCTAAACCTAAGCAAACCAAGGGCCCTTGATAGAAATTGCTACAAGCCCCGCGCTGGTTCAATCCGGCACTGGTCACCAGTACGCAGCCTCAGGTTTTGTCACAAGTAGAAACACAATAAATCGAGCAAAAAATACTTTACTAGTAGCCCCCCACGATTTTACCCCGCGTAGTTCCCGTTCTAGTTGTTTTCCCGCGTTAAAAAATTGTCTATGTTCTGTTAGATATTTTTTTAATTTCTTAGATTTTCTGTTTAACTTATACGATTTTTTTTTTAAATAAATAGTGACGAGACGATCAGGACATGTGCCTGATGGTAAGCAACATGCCTGACACATAACAGCACAGTGACACGCAGCTATTGGAACATGAAGAGTCCAAATCATTACCTAGCACTGCACTGCGCTCGTCACCCAGATTTTGGGGTCATGTCCCCTGTGACCCCCCCTCTCGGACCGCGCATGCTTCGTGGCTTCAACATCACCATCAGCCGCAAGACGTTCACTGCTGAACATAGGCCTCCTCCCTAGATTTCCTCAACGAACGGTGGTTTCGTGGCTTAGTGGATAGTAACTCTGCCTGCGAAGACGAGGGTCGTGGGTTCGATCCCCACCCAGTGCAAATATTTGTACAATGAATTCAAATATTTGTACTGTGTCTGGGTGTTTCTATGTACTTATTATAAGTATGTATTAACAACTATATACATAGCTTCCAGCTATCTGGCCGCCATAGTACAAGCTTTGCTTAGTTTGTGGTCAGGTGGTGTTGTGTGTGAATTGTGCACTAATATTTAAGTATTAAGGCACAATACTTAACCTGTAGCGTGTCTAGCTACACTTTTTTGTAGTGGTAGGACTCTTAGCAGAGTCCGCCTGGGGAAGTACCACACCTTTGCCAGTTATTCTACCGCCAAGCAGTAATGTGCAAACATTACTGTGTTCCGGTTTGAAGGGCAATGTTACCAGAGAAATTACAGGGCTTAGAGACATAATATCTTAGATCTCTGGGTGACGAGCGCAGTGCAGTGCTAGGTATTTATTTGGACTCTTCATGTTCCAATAGCTGCGTGTCACTGTGGTGTTATGTGTCAGGCATGTGGCTTACCATCAGACACATGTCCTAATCGTCTCGTCACTCTAAATTATAAAAAAAAAAAAAAAACTTACCGCTATTACATCTATGTGACTCGAATTAAAAAGATTTTAGGTACTAGTCCAAAAGCATTTTTTTTACAGTATATGTATAGTGACGAGACGAGCAGGACGTTTACCTGATGGTAAGCAACATGCCTGCCGCATAACAGCACAGTGACACGTAGCTATTGTATGGTATTGATTTTCTGTATTATTGTTATTTTTCTTTCTAATTAGAGTTTATCTATCTATTGGAACATGAGGAGACCAAATCATCCTACCGACCTAGCACCGCACTGCGCTCGTCACCCGAAAATATTCGGTGTTTTATCTCTTAGCCCAGTAATTTCTCTGCAAATATTGACTTTCAAACCGGTACACAGTAATGTTTGGACATTTCTGCTTGGCAGCAGAATAACTGGCAAAGATGTGGTACTTCCCCAGGCGGACTCTGCATAGAGTTCTATCATTACAAAACTCGGAGGTGCAACTCTGCTGCTCCATCGCTCCAACGTTACGCTGTCGCCGCCCCAAATTAACATGTCAGTAATGCAAACTTGCAAATTTTCCGCCACAAAACGTGTTCAAACGGGCTTAAAGAGCTGTGTCTTCGAGAAATGAGTAAAATCACGGGATATTGCTATATTACGGCAGCTTGAAATTCCAATATAAAAGCGGAATGGCAAATCAAATCACATGATTCCTCGAAGCCAAACTAAATTGCATGAGGAATGTTAGGTACTGGTCACACTACGCTCATACGCATCAATTTAGGAGGTTACTTGCAGCCATGCGCAGTCCGAACATGATCCCCCCAAAGCCTTATAGACTATAGGCCCGTGAACAAAATGTATGGGTCAAATGAACCACCAGGAGACCTATGTAGGATGATAGAAGGGTGTAATTTTCGATTATAGGATACGAATATAAAATTGAACACTATGCCGTCACTTGAAAGCTGTCCAACTGAGTGTAGATAAAGATAGGAGTATACAACTCTCGATCATTTCTCCTTGTCACATGATTTTTGTACGCCATAGCAAAAAAATAGATTAGAAGAGGTATTGGAACTGTATGGTACCAATGCCGTACATAATCAAATGGTCAAATGTACTCTGTAAATCGTGGGAACATCATGAATTTTTCCGACAAACTAATAATTACAAAAAAAATTGAATTTGTATAGTCCCAATACCTCTTCTAATAATTTATTCCGCATCGCCGTATAAAATCCCGTGACAAGGAGAAATGATCGAGGGTTGCAACCCCCCCTCTTCGACTGCACTCAGTTAAACAGCTTACAAGTGACGGCATAGTGCTGAACCTTATTACTTTATACCCTTCTTTCATCCTACTTAGGTCTCCTGGTCCATTTGACCCATAAATTTTGTTCACAGACCTGTATTCATACGTTAAATTAAAAATCTAAAAATAAAATCAAAATATGTAGTAGTAGGTAGGTACACCGTTTATTTTTTAACGCGGGAAAACAACTGGAACTACAATTACGCGGGAAAAGTAGTGAGGCGATAATTTGTATTCCAAATTTCAGCCGGATTAACAAAAAATACATTGACATTTAAAATATTTGAAACATACACACAACAAACAAAAAATACATTGACATTTAAAATATTTGACAGATATTGTAAACAATAAAAGATTTGTATTTACTACGAATACATTCGTGGGATTTATTGGAACGAAGTTCCTTATAGTTTAATAGAATACAGGCCCGTGAACATTTTTTTTTAATCTAGCTGTGCCCTGCCACGCTTCGCTGTGGCACATTGTGATGCAAAAATTAGATAAAAACAATCCTTGATGCGGATTATATATCATTGTAAAATTTCAGCTCGATCGGTGCAGAACTTTTTGAGTTTTTGAAACGTACACAAACCAACATAACTTTTTTATATATAAAAAAAGATAAAGAGTGACGAGACGAGCAGGACATGTGCCTGATGGTAAGCAACATACCTACCACATAACAGCACAGTGACCCACAGCTATTGGAACATGAAAAGTCCAAATCATTACCTAGCACTGCACTGCGCTCGTCACCCAGAGATCTAAGATGTTATATCTCCAAGCCCTGTAATTTCTCTGGAAACATTGCCCATCAAACCGGAACACAGTAATGTTTGTTTATTACTGCTTAGCGGTAGAATAACTGGCAAAGGTGTGGTACTTCCCCAGGCGGACTCTGCTAAGAGGCCTACAACTACGAAAACACGGTTTGTAACACGATTCAAATCCCACGCGAACCACTGTCTTTTCGAAGTCATCTGCGTAATACCGTTAACGTAAGAACGGTGAAAGAAAACGGTGAGGTCACCGATATGTGCCTAGACTCTTTCAAGGTCATGGGTCATCCGCCAACCCGCACTGGGCCTTGACTCTCTCCTTGAAGGCGCGAGTCCCAGCAGTGGGAACATTTAGTGGGCTACGTAGCCCCTGATCGTTGTGTATCTTCGCCCTAACATATTCCTCGCGAAAATCCGAACAAGACGACGTAACCCGCTCGGATCAACGGACAAAATGCAAAGCGATACTACGACTGTACTGTCTTGGTACTATTTATTTCCCGACTTCAAAATAGGAGATTTTGCAATTTCACCGTACATATTATTTAATGGGCAGGCCACATCGCTCGCAAAACTGACAACCGATGGGAAAGAAAGGTTCTCGAGTGGCGACCACAAACCGGAAGACGCAGTGTTTGCCGGCCTCCCACTAGATGGACAGATGACCTCGCAAAGGTCGCTGGAAACTGCTGGTTGCAGGTTGCGCAGGACCGTTCGTTGTGGAAAACCAGAGGGGAAAGGCCTATGTTCAGCAGTGGACGTCTTGCGGCTGATGACCATAATTTGGTTATAATAATATTATTACCCGAAATATGAAGAGAGTGAATTTTTACGATGTGATTTTTTTATAATAATTAAAACAGACACTCTGAAGTTAGTCAACATTATAGTAAACATAATAACTTACTTCAGGTTAATATTTTTGAAGTGAACACTTCTTTTGGCGCGCCTAGACAGATTTTTCGTGGGCTGTGAATTGAATTCTAGCGTCACGCTCGGGTATGATAAGACATTTTCGGGTTAACTATATTTTCACTATATTGTTCACTATATTTTCTTTCTCGCCCTAGCACAGGATGCTAGGGCGAGAAAGAAAATATAGTGAACAAGACCACCAGAGGGAGAAAGATAATATATACCTAGCAACTGCTGTTTACTGTTCTGTCCCTGTGTTTAATATATTCATATTTTTTATCGCGACATTAGATTCTAGGTACTTACCACATTAATTGAACCTGTCACGAAATATTAAATTTGCATTTCACATCCATCGCAAAAAAGCTTTGGCTGTAATATATTACTGTTTTATCACATCACTTACACTACATACACACACAAAAATATCGGATCTGGTTCAAATTTGGAGCGTCGGTAGATTTTAGTCTGTAATAACACATAGTCTACTTTCACCGCGGTAAAATAACAGAAACCGAAGATACGACCGAAGAGGGCTTCTAGTGGTACAGGGATAAAATATGATATACCTCTGTGGGACAAGCGCAGTGCAGTGCTAGGTAATGATTTGAACTCCATGTCATAATAGCTGCGTGTCACTGTGCGTTTACGAGCAGACATATTGCTTACCATCAGGCACATGCCCTGCTCGTCTCATCACTCTATAAGTACTACAAAGAAACTAAAAATAATAGGTACACATAACTTATCGCGATTTTAATTATTTTTAGATAATAAAATTATTTCATATTTCAAGTACCAAAACCGTTTCGCCACTAATCCGGACCCTTACCCATCCCTAATCCAACCAAAGGGGCGTCTCGCGGCACGCAGCCAATGCGAGCTCACCCTCACCCCTACGTCACCGCGTCGACCAATCACAGCACGCCAATTAGGGATCAAAAGCTCACAGATTTGGGGTCACTTTGTCCCGTAAGTCCCGTTTGTCGTATTTCGCGTAAAGAGTAGATTTACAAAGTGATTTGATACTGATATTCAAATTGGCGCAGAAATAACTGCGCCTTCGATTTCACCCAACATTTTATAAGAGTAAAATTAAAACAATCCTACTTAGGTATGGCCAGTTGTGTAATGCTCTTTGCAGAGCGTTCCTGGGAAAGTACCATCGCTCAGCAGTAATGTGCAAACAACACCGTGTTCCGCTTTGAAAGGCAATATTTAAAAAAAATAGGTCTTATACGCTGTAGAAGTGGGAGCGAGAGGTATACCAGCAAAATCTCTCTATAACCTGCTGAAAGACCGAAAGGCTGGTCCAGAAGTGCAGTAAGTATAGAAATACTAGAACGAGTATCTAAAGCTGCACTAGTAGGCTCATATCAGATTTGGCTGGGCAGGGAGAGAAACACGAGTAGTGAAGGTGAGTGTTGATGTATGGAAAGGGGCCCCTTAAAACTACGCCCGAGTCACAAGTCTCGGGATCTACTCGGGTTTTCTCTCTCTGCCACACGATGGACCCGGCACCCGCACGGTGAATCCATGGAATGCTAAGAAGATCGTCTCTAAATCATTTAATACGAGACAAATCGTCTACTAATACCTCCGGGGGACGAGCGTAGTGCAGTGTCAGGTAATAATATGTACTCTTCAATTTTAAAGAGCTACGTGGCGCTGTCCTGTTATAAACAGGCGTTGCTTACCATTAGGTGTATGATTTGTTCGTATTACTCTACAGTAGGTTGGTAGGTACATAAAAAACTACCAGTCATAGGAACCTTTTCTCCGCAAAAAGGAGTCCATTTCAACTGACTCCTACTTTTCGAGGTGTGTCCGTGCCGGTTTCTGACCGTCTTGAGCTTTTGGGCGTTACTTTGACATCTACGCTCAACTTTGGCTCGTATATCGAGTCCAAGGCTAAATTAGCTGCCAAAAAAACAGGGTGTCCTCTCAAAGATGCGAAGGTATTTCAACTCTGAACAGTTGCTCACATTATATCAAGCACAGATTCGCTCCTGTATGGAGTACTGTTCGAACCTTTGGGATGGATCGGCTAAGTATCAGCTGGGGACTCTGGAATCGATCGAGAGACGTGCCAAAAGGCTCATAGGCAATGACACTCTTGTGCGAAAAAGACTTTAAAGTCTTGAACATCGCCGAAAAATCTCTAGCCTATCGGTTTTTTATCGGATACACTTCGGAGAGTGTGCAACTGATCTGCATGATCTAATACCACCTTGCCCTTTTTTCTATCGGAATGCTCGTAGCTCGAAAAAGCGACATCGTTTCATGGTTGATGTTCCAAAGACACGAACGAAGAGATTTGACTCTACGTTTGTGATAAGAACGTCTAGGCTATGGAATACGTTGCCTGAGTGGGTTTTCCCCGATGGTTACAATCTTTGTGTCTTCAAATCGAGAGTGAATCGGTTTCTTCTAGGTAAGCACGCTCCATCGTGGACCCCCTCGTCGCTTAACATCAGGCGAGATGGCGGTCAAGTGTGAGCCTATAAAAGGTAAAAAAAAAACTGCTGATACAAGTGAAAACTTTTAATTCAGTATTTGATAGTTCTCTTTGGGAAACTACTCGGGTGAAACCGGAAGGCGTGGCCATGACTATGGCCATCTAGAAATGCTAACGCAATGGGAACTGCTGATGCATTTCTAGATGGCCAATGGGAAATGTATTTCCCGATTGTCAATAGCCATGGTTCCGAGTTTACGCGAACATTTCTTATCATTCCTGAGCGTGATGCCAGAATTCAATTTACAGCCAACGAAAAAGATGTTTGTGGCGCGCCAAAACAAGTTTTTCACTTCAAAAAATAATAAATGCAAATTAAATTATGTCTATCGCTTAGCCTTACACTATTAAACTCATTCTACATACTTATATGTACTTATGCAGCCTTGAATCGATCGAGAGATGTGCGAAAAGGCTGATAGGAGACAAACCTTGTTCGAAAAAGACTTCAGAGTCTTGAACATCGCCGTAAACTTGCTAGTCTATCGGTTTTTTATAGGATACACTTAAGAGTGTGCATCTGATCCGCATGATCTAATACCATCATGGCCTTTGCCTCATGCCCGTAGCTCGCGTTCCAAAGACTTGAACAAAAAAAGATTTGACTCTACTTTTTAACCGACTTCCAAAAAAGGAGGAGTATTTTTGTATATATGTTACGCCGCCAATTGAGAACCGATTTTGATTGTTTCGTTTTTTATTTGGTAGATCATAGTTCAGAGGTAGTCCCGTAGAAATTTTATCGAAAACGGTGTAGTAGTTTTGGAAATATGAACAAAAAACAGCTAAAAAATTTACCTAGACGACATAGCGATTGCTTACTTTTGAATATGGTGAAATGCCTGAATTGAATTTGGTTTTTTTAAAGAAAATAGATTATATAAAACACGGTCGACGAGGTCGATGCCTGGCACAAGCGTCATACTCGTAAAAGGGAAATAGCTGGAGGGGGACTGATCACAGCATATTCTTTATTGGACTTCAAAAAAGTAGGAGTTTATCAATCAGATTTTTTTTGTATTAAACTATTATTTGCTTTCATTTGACTGGCCTAGTGTCTTAGTTGTCGTAGGGTCGTGGGTTCGATCCCCACCCAGTGCAAATATTTGTGTGATGAATTCAAATGTTTGCACTGTGTCTGGGTGTTTCTATGTATAATAAGTATGTATTTAAAACTATATAAGTATTATATCAGCTATTTGGCTGCCATCATACAAGCTTTGCTTAGTTTGGGGTCAGATGGTGTTGTGTGTGAATTGTCCGCCAATATTTATATTTATTTATATTTATCAGGATGACTTACCTATACTCGAGCGACACGAAGCTAGTTTTTTAATCTAGGATTGAAAGCTAGTGTTAGCAAGCTAGTTTTTAGCTTCATGTAGACAACACTGCTAGCTTGCTAACAGTAGTTAGCTATCCGGTTCGCCTGATGTTAAGCGACGATGCGGTCTACGATGGAGCATGCTGCATCAACAGCCCACTAAATGTTCCCATTGCTGGGACTCGGGCCTTCTCTCGCAAGGAGAGAGTTAAGGCCATAATTCACCACGCTGACCCAGTGCGGGTTGGTGGATGACACATGACTTCGAAAGATTCTAGGTACGTGTCGGTTTCCTCACGATGTTTTCGTTCACCGTTTTAAGTTAGCGGCATTGCGCACATGACTTCGAAAAGATAGTGGTGCGTGTGGGGTTTGAACCCGGGGTCTCCGGATCGACAGGCGCCGTTCTTCCGACTAGACCAGCCGTAACTTGAGCAAGCATGGAGTGTGCTTACCTACCTAGAAGAAACCGATTCACACTCGATTTGAAAACATCAATATTGTTACAATTGGGAAAGGCCATGGAAACCCCACTCAGGCAACGTATTTAGACCTTAATTAAGAAAGTGGGCCAAACCTTTGCAGAGTTCGCCTGGGGAACCACACCTTTGCCAGTTATTCTACCGACAAACAGTGATGTGTTCCGGTTTGAAGGGCAATGTTTCCAATGAAACTACAGGGCATAGAGATAAACATATTATATCTCTGAGAGATGAGCGCAATGCAGTGTTAGGTAATGATTTGGACTCTTCATGTGTTTATAGCTGCGTGACACTATGCTGTTATAGACAGGGTGATTGCTTACTATCTGGCATATGTCCTGCTTGTCTTGTCTCTCTATACTATAATACTAACACTATAATATCTCTTCTTATCCATTATTCCGCAACGCCGTACAAAATCATACGACAAGGAGAAATGATCGAGATTTGCAACCCCCCTATCTTCACCTGCACTCAGTTGGACAGCTTACAAGTGACGGCTAAAACGTATTAAATTTAAACATTTCTCCATCATTAACTATAAAATAATCCGCCATTGTAACAAGACCTCAGATTACATCTACCGTTTGGTGTACAGAGGCCTGGTTTCGCTGGATGATGCAACCAGTGGAGACAGAGCTCCTGTTTATAAAGCTTAGGTCTCACAATCTTTTTTACCACCTTTTAACTGACAACTTTCTATAGCACACTCATTTTTTCGTAAGCTGTGAAGGAAGAGGAGATTGTCACGCTCGAAGGTAAAAGGCTCTATCGGGATCGCCGAATATATCCGAGCGTATCTTTCGAGTGTATCTTTCTCGCTCGCATATTCATTTTATATGTAATAAAACGTATTATCAATTATTTAATAGCTATTTCTTATTTTAGCTATCACAAACGCATTGAATCCTCTGTAGAACATGAGAATAGATAATCGTATTTCGATAAAATTAAAGAAAAAATACGTTAATTTCTGACTTGGTTCTCATTTATCCTGTTAATATCATCCACAATTATATATTTTGTAGTGGTAGGACTCTTGGCAGAGTCCGCCTGGGGAAGTACCATACCTTTGCCAGTTATTCTACCGCCAAGCAGTAATGTGCAAACATTACTGTATTCCGGTTTGAAGAGCAATGTTTCCAGAGAAATTACAGGGCTTAGAGATATAAGATCTTAGATCTCTGGGTGACGAGCGCAGTGCAGTGCTAGGCAATGATTTGGACTCTTCATGTTCCAATAGCTGCGTGCCACTGTGCTGTTATGTGTCAGGCATGTTGCTTACCATCAGGCACATGTCATGATCGTCTCGTCACTCTTTATTTAAAAAAAAAAATCCACAATAATTGAACATGGGTAATAAATAATATTTACTAATAGGTACCACATACATTACGGTTATCGATTAAGCGTTCACATCTGCATGTGTACTAAGCACACAATTTTTTATGCTTTACTAACTATTGACGTTGTTAATAACAATTGTAAGATATGTTAAATAATTGACCTTTATTCATATAATATTGCATAGTAAAAGTAAATTTTAAAGTTTGAAAACGTATGTACTTACATTTCTATGCTTTTACTTTTGTTTTCTAACCGACTTCAAAAAAAGAGATTAACAACAACAATTTTTTCCCGATTTTAGATTTTGATAATATTCCTTTTAATATGGGTACCTATCTTTGAAGTCCTCTAATGTTTCCATACCTATAAATATAAAAAATAAATTAAGTCAATTGTAAGTACTCAATTCTTACATAACTTTTTCAGCGAAAAACAATTTTACGAAATTGCCGTGTAAATTTATGAGTAAAGAACTTTGACTTTATTATGTCACCCGTTTTTATCTCGACACAGACCAGGGACATTGGCAAAATTATGCAGTTTTCTGTTTGTTACAAAAATCGGTCAGGAACTGCCCTTTACAATTTATAAACAAAAAAGGACACCACAATTCATACTTTTCCTACACCCTATTAGTTTCTGGTTAGTACTTACTGTATTTCTTTTTACTAAATTTACCATCAGCTGATGGCAGACTTATACTAGTGTACTTTGTACTTTACCAGAGCTCTACATATTTTGGCCAAGGCATATCCCTAACAAGTCCCAGCGGACAGTAATCCGATGCGCGCCATCTCGCGGTGAGTAGGATAATCACTTGGTAATTGACACAAAAGCGCGCGCTGACGACAAAACGCGGGAGAGCTCCCCAATTGACGCCATCTTTGTTTTTCGTGACACTGGCTAGAAATTATTAAAATTATTTTTTATTATGAAATGTAAAAAAATATCATAGAATTCATCATGCGACATGTAAATATGGGGGTTATGATTAACTCAAATAAGCATACTACATTCTAAACTTGGCTAAAGTACTTGTTTAAATTAAATGGTTTTAAAAATGTATGTAATAAAGAACAGAAGTAATGAAAGAAATGAAAAATTTAAATATCTGACTTTTTTGCAGCGAAAACGTTAACGTGATCTCCCATGCAAACTTGATGCAATGGTCGCCTGCAACTTACTTCATGTCGATTAGTCTTGCCAAAGTTTACTATACCTCTTTATTAAAAAAAAAAGGAAGACACGGAAAAAAGTCGCGAACCTTTCAAAAAAATTAAGTGGCTCTAGGTACAAAGGGTGTCAAGGTACAACATGTTCCCCTACCTATCAACTAAAATTATAAATATCATTATTTGTTGCTCAGAGTTGCTCAGTCATGGTCAAGACGGAACGTTCGAATGGATCGGATTGAAATTTGCAATAGGCATAGATAAGAAAATAGTTACCTACTAATAGAGTAATTTAATTTAATTTTATTGTGTTTTCTTTTTTGGGGGCACGCTAATTCTTGAAAGTCGTAGGTAAGTCTATAATTCTATTCTATGCCTGATATCATGTAGGTAATTATGTTCTATGTATTATATCAGCTATCTGGCCCCCATATTACAAGCTTTTTTTTTTGTTTGGGGTCAGATAGTGTTGTGTGTAAATTGTTCACCAATTATTAGAGAACTTGGTGTGTCACCGTGCGTCTTTGGGGGCACTGTGTGCCCCGCGTGCCCCCACAATAAAAGCAGATAGAGTTAGATTTAAAGTCTGCAATTTAACACATAGGTAAGGTACATTTTATCTCGGAAAAATAAAGGGATCGTACTCGAAAATGAAAGACAGAAAAAAAAAGAAATGTAACACCGATCGGGCTGAGTGGCGTATTCTAGAAGAGACCAATGTCCAGCAGTGGACGAACACAGGCTGATGATGATGATGTAAAATAAATGTCTTACTCTTGTTATGTCTATGTTAAAATCTGAAATCGGGTGTTTTGCTACAAGTTTTGTTATCTTTTAATACCAGAACTCTATTGGATATAGGCACATCGGATATGGGTGTATAACTGCATTTCACCGTTAGATCTAAATCCATTTTTGTGTGATGTGTTATTTTGTGTGTGATAAATAATTCTTTAGTAGATTTGCGAATCTTTGAACGTAGGAGACCCTGAGACTAAATGGAGTGACGATTAACGAAAGATAGTAGGCCGTCAATGGAGACGTAAAAAGATGGAGATTAGTGGCGAGACATAGGAGAGGCCTATGTCCAGCAGTGAACAAAGATAGCTGATGATGACGATGCTTTTAAATTGGCAGTTAGCTTGCGCTTGGTTCCGAGGTGCTATGAAGCCTATCGCTGCCATTGTGGTACTGCCGTCGACCAACTCGGTCACCACGGTCTCTCTTGCTCGAAGAGCGCGGGTCGTATTGGCCACTACTCCAGCCTGTTATTTGTGGAGTGGAGTGGCTAATCGAAATCTATCTTTATATATAAAAATGTTATGTTGGTTTGTGTACGCTTCAAAAACTCAAAAAGTTTGCACCGATCGAGCTGAAATTTTAGAGTGATATATAATTCGCATCAAGGATTGTTTTTATCTACTATTTGTATCACAAGGTGCCACAGTGAAGCAGGGCAGGGCACAGCTAGTACAGTATAAATAAATAAAATTGAAGTGTCTGTTCGTAATATTAAAATAACCGCTTTTTAATACATGCATATGAATGAATAGACAGTGTAGATCCATAGTACATCAAAATAATTTTGTTTTAATTTTACAGACAAAAATTTTGACTTACAGTTTGTTCCGGTTAAATTCCGAAATGGCTGGTCATTTTTTAACGGGAGTTTCACACGCAAATAACTGATGTTACTTTGACAGATGTACAATTTATCATCACCGCTAGTTAAGACCCTTCTGATGGCAATCTTCTCCTTATCCAAGAAATGTGTAAAAAAAAGATAATTGTAATGATCACTGACCACGGAGACTGTGGAGAGGCTAATTAAAAAAAAACATTGCCGCTAGTTTTAATATTGAAGGGGAGAATATTGTGGTAGCGTTTGTGTTTAAAAGATGTATCGGGTTCATGTTTCATCCATCAACTCACACTTCTACTATATTCTATCCCGGGGTTAAAATAGCTATATTTATGTCCTTCCAGACTATATTTGAGTTGACTGATTGAGCAACACACATCCAAACATTGGCATTTATTATATTAGTAAGATAATGTAAATTGTATAAATATGTATTTGTGTATGGTTAATAATTATTATTCAGCAAAATTATAAATTCAGTAATGGGTAACAGGATACATTTTGGAGAGTGTGCAGCGGAGTTGCACGATCTAATATTGCCTTCCCCCTTTCCACTACAGGACAAGTCGTAAGTCGGCTCACTACCACCCATACACTGTGGATATTCCCAAAATCCGTACTAAACGGTTTGAATCCACTTTTCTCGTACGTACAGCTTTGGAGTGGAATAAGTTGCCGGCCTCCTTGTTCCCTGAGAGATACAATCTAGAACTTTTCAAGGTCAGAGTGAATAGGTACCTTCTAGGTCAACGTGCGTCATCTTCGACCACACCGTCGCTTACCATCAGGCGAGTTGGTGGTCAAACGCGGACCTATAAACCGGATAAAAATAATAAGTATTCCTTGAAGATATCTATTTACTTACTTTTTGTCTTTATTTTGGAACCCTTTTCTATACCATGGTTTTTTTTATAGCAGGTACCTACATATTGAAGAGATTAGCAGAGCATGTGCCTGATGGTAACCAACATGCCTGCCACATAACAGGACAGTAACACGCAGCTATTGGAACATGAAGAGTCCAAATCATTACCTAGCGCTGCACTGCGCTTGTCACCCAGAGGTATAAGATGTTCAATCTATGCCTTGTAATTCCCGGAAGAGTTTGCTTTTAGCGATAAGATCTTTGATAATATGTATGTTATAATGATTTTAGGCTTTTTCTTACTTAAGTAAGTACCTACATATTTTTGTTCTATTTAAGCGCAATAAAGATTTTATCTACGACTGGCCTAGTAGCTTAGTTGGTAGTAGCTCTGCCTGCGAAGCCGAGGGTCGTGGTTTCCATTCCCACCCAGTGCAAATATTTGAGTGATGAATTCAAATGTCTGCACTGTGTCTGGGTGTTTCTATGTATAATAAGTATGTATTTAAAAACTATACTATATGTATTATTATATCAGCTATCTGGCTGCCATCACACAAGCTTTGCTTAGTTTGGGGTCAGATAGTGTTGTGTGTGAATTGTCCACCAATATTTATTTATTTATTTTATTTATCTATTTTATTAATTTTTCATTCAATTTTCCTGCACAAGTAGATTTACAACTGAGGTATCTTGAGATATATCAGCGAGTTCGTTTTTTTCGTTAAAAGCATGTGTGGAGTAAGCTAATTTGAACTTTAAATATACCAAAAATAATGCACAAAACGTGTAAATGAACGATTTCCCGTATTTTTATCTATAGATAAAGAATTCGATAATGTAAAGATTAGTGAGATCCGTACAGAAGGGATTTTAATATGACTGTTAAAAAAGGAATGTTACGCCATGAGTGTGTATTATGTTAATCTAAGTGATAACACGTCAGTTAAAAACAGGTCAGTTTTAATCTTGGATGTAAATGAATAGATATTTCTTTCGAGTTCTCAAAAAAAATATTTTGTGTTAGGACTATCCTTTTTATCACGCTTTTATTACTTTCACTTGTAACTATGGAACTAACTAACTAACTAACGACTAACTATGGAAGAAAATCTTGGAATCTAAATTTGACCCCTTTCCCGGTCTTCGATTAAATAAATAAAATAAATAAATATTGGTGGACAATTCACACACAACACCATCTGACCCCAAACTAAGCAAAGCTTGTGTGATGGCAGCCAGATAGCTGATATAATACTTATATAGTTTTATATACATACTTATTATACCTACATAGAAATACCCAATACTATACTATAAAATACTAATAAATATTAGGATGAAATTTTGCACACGCTCAGAGTTCTGATGACAATACTAGCTAAGAAACGTCATTGCAAATCCAATATGGCGGCCTCTCCAAAATGGCGAACGGGCTGTTTGAGGTCCGTCCCCATGATATGGGTATCAAATGAAAAGGTTTGCTATCAGAAATACGAAAAAAATAGTCACGTGACTTAAATCCAAAATGGCGAACGTTCAAGATGGCGGGCAGGCAATTTGATATGCACCCCCATGATATGGCTATCAAATGAAAAGGTTTGCTGTCAGGAATACGAAAAAAATAGTAACGTGACTAAATCACGTGAATAAAATACGTGGAATATAACAAAAATTTATGTATAAGTTAATGTTTGTCTGTATGTTCTTAGAATCGTAAGCTATGCATGTGAAGCCGGTACGAGCCGGTAGGCGGTAAGCAAATCCAAAAATCTTTATTGCTGTTTGCAGGTAAGATAAGGTGATACAAAACATTTTAAAAGTTGACCCATACAAACTGGCCTCTTCTTCTAGAGGCATGCAATATATCTGGCAACACAGCTTCTATTGGTCTGAATTTATACAATGATAATAATAGTCAGCTGATACAGTCTTCTTCTTTTTTCATTTTTGCTTTTAATCGGTTGTATAATATAATATGTCTGATTCATCGTCTATTAATTTCTGGCTTCTATCCGGTTGTGCTATTTAAGTGTGTTATGTTAGGTGATCACAATTACGCCAACGTCTTGTGCTTCAGCAGGATGCTGTTGTGGACTTTGATAAGTATGTAGTTTAAATCCAAGGTAGCCGGGAGGAGGCGGCTTAGAAAATAAAATAGGCCTAGAAATAGATTGAAAATGTTCCCTACTCCCCCCTATTTCCTTTTCTTCCTAATCCAAGATTCATGTAAAAAAAAAGAAAACAAATGACAAAGGTCACGGACCCCGGATTCTGTGGAGTTGCTAAATTTAATTAAAAAAAAAAAATCCAAGGTTTTGCCGTAGTAGCTCTTGCAGTTCAGCCGTGTGAGCAATGTCAAAGAATGTCATTATCAATAGTATAACAAAAAAAATGTAGCAATCCAATAATAAGTACTCAAACGAAGTTCAATAGTTCCAAATACTCAAACGAAGAAGCTTGACTCTACTTTTGTGAAAAAACGTCTAGTTTTCCCGATGGCTACAATCTTTGTTTCTCCAGGTCGAGAGTTAATCTGTTTCTTCTAGGTAAGCACGCTCCATCGTAGACCGCATCGTCGTTTAACATCAGGCGAGATGGCGGTCAAGTGTAAACCTATCTCTCTCTCTGTGGTCGCTCCCTCATGACTGAGGATCGTGGTCATAGCTGGATGTCGCTCTACACCTAGATTTTGTTATCTGCTTCCACCGGTGTCTGCTCATCGCGTCTCTGACGACCGTGCACAATTTGGTGATGAAGAGCCTCTCACTTGATCGCTCTACCTAGTTGGGGATCTTCGCCGCTTTCGTTTACCCTCCGTATTTTGACTAGCCTCGTGGCTTAGTGGGTAGTAGCTCTGCCTGCGAAGCCGAAGGTCGTGGGTTTGATTCCCACCCAGTGCAAATATTTGTGTGATGATTTCAAATATTTATAATGTGTCTGGGTGTTAAATAAGTATGTATATACAACTATATCAGTATTATATCAGCTATCTGGCTTCCATAGTACAAGCTATGCTTAGTTTGGGGTCAGATGATGTTGTGTGTGAAGTATTTCCACCACCAGTATTACCAGTACCAGTATAGTCCACCAGTATTTATTTATTTTCAACTAGGATTGGCTTTTCGTAAAACTATATAGTAACAAAAAACAATGATTCAACCAATCAATCAATCGCATCTGAATTCGTAAATCTTATCAGGTATATAATCTATGACGACAATCCGTCTTCAAAAATGTAGTTTTCAATACTTTATCAGTGTCCAACGCTAACCGGCCGCACAGATGTACACAACTTTATGACGAAACCGTATTTATAGAAATAATAATGTGTTTAGCAAAATTTGTGGTGAAATTGTGTGTGTTAGTGATTTTTGGATTTGTGGAATGTCAAAATGGAGGTGAGTTTACTTGTGGATGTAACAAAAATGTAGATTGAAATTCAATCTAGCATAGATAGACTCTTTATTGTCCACAATACAAAAAAACAATATGCAAAATGATATATACTTAAAGCTAGTGAAACAAGTGACGACCTCATCGCTAAAAGTGATCTCTTCCAGGTAACCGAAGGATGGAGAAAACGATGAAATAGAGGTAGACGGGGTTAGGGTACAGTGTGACTTAGGTATATTTTATTTATGGCATACCATGAATGTTGAATCATTTGAGGTATTTTGTCATTAAACCGCACTGGGCCAGCGTGGTCGATTATGGCCTTCCCTCCTTACGAGAGAAGTATCTAAATTCCAGCAGAGGGAAAATTTTGTGGGATGATTATACTTGATTTATACTATAAGTTGGCTGCTCTAGTCGGGAGAACGGCGAACTGCCGATTCAGAACCCCGGGTTTAAAACCACGCGCACCACTGTCTTTTTAAAGTCATGTCCGTAGTGTCCACGGATATTCGGGGGCGTGGTAGCGCCACTAACTTAAAACAGTGAAGAAAAGCATCGTAACCTAGAATCTTTCAATGTCATCCACCGACCCACACTGAACCAGCTTATTGGAATGGCCTTGACTATCTTCTTGCGAGAAAATGCCCCGAGTCCCAGCAGTGGGAACATTTAGTGGACTGAGTATGCTTTATATTGAAACGGTGTCTATTTTCCGTGGTAGCGTAGTTGGCTAGGGCCAATCGTGGTGACTAACTTGTATATTTGGACTTGGTAATATACACAGAGGTGCACCGGGAGTTGAACCCATCTCGCGATTATGATATCAAGAAAAGGTTCTAGAGGGTCACCAAGGCTTTGTTTTAAATACTACTTCTTAGTAATGCTATAAACCGCGAAAGTTAGTAAGAATGTATGGATGGATGTTTTAGGGTTCCGTACCAAAGAGTAAAAACGGGACCTTATTACTGAGACATCGCTGTCCGTTCGTCTGTCACCAGGCTGTATCTCAAGAACGGCGATAGCTAGACAGTTGAAATTTTCACAGATGATGTATTTATATTACAACAAATACTACAAGAACAAAATTAAAAATTTTGATTAACCCCCGACTACCTCGGATCTCGGATTTGTAATCTGTACAACATTCTGCTAGTCAAGCCCTTTCATTTGATACCCATATTGTGGTAGTAGTGAAAAAAATAATGTAATTCGCCATTTTGTGGTGGCGGCCATCTTGGATTTGAGATTTGTTATTATGTATTGTATTCTACTAGTCAAGCCCTTTCATTTGATACCCATATTGAGATAAGTTGTGAAGAAATATTTTGTCCGCCATTTTGTGGAGGCGGCCATCTTGAATCGATATTAACCAAACATAGCTAAGAACATCCGCACGGATATCAACCTTCGAATAAAAAAAACCGCATTGAAATCGGTCCATCCGTTTGAGCTCTACGGTGCCACAGACAGACACACACACAGACAGACAGACAGACAGACAGACCGACAGACAGACAGACAGACAGACAGACAGACAGACAGACAGACAGACATCGACGTCAAACTTATAACACCCCTTTTTTTGGTCGGGGGTTAAAAAATAAAATTAATATTTAAGGGGGCTCCCATACAACAAACTTGATTTTTTACCGTTTCTTGCTAGATACTACCCAATAACGGTGACAGGTAGACGTTTTAACTACTCACAGAATATTTATTTTTAGGTTTTCTTTAAATATAATTAATTAAAATAAAACAAAAAAATAATTAAGGAGGCTCCCTTTTTGATTGAAAAACAGAGATTTTCGCCGTTTATTTGCTAATGGTACGGAACTCTTCGTGCGCGAATCCCACTCGCACTTGGCCGGTTTTTTAACTAGTATGGGTTCCCACTTGACCACCACTAGGATGTATGTTTGTTAGTCTTTCGCGCTAAAGCTACTGCAGAGATTTGGATGAAATTTGGTAAATAGAATACGGATAGGCTATCTTTTATCCTGGGAAGATAACGGGATCGGAAAATAGACGAGTGAAACCGCGAGATATTACTTGTATATTTTTTTTTCAATCGCGAGCACAGTGCAGTGTTCGTTAATGATTTGGACGCTACAATACTCTACATGTTCCAATAGCCATGTTATTTATTTACTTAGAACATACTGTCGCATCTTAATAAGTAGGTAAGTATATACATAAGACTCTGTGCATAGGGTGTTGCGAATAGTAGAATATAGTATACATATTGTATGGTATCTTAAAACTATTTTTAATTAAGATATTTTAAAATTACGAGACTTTGTAATATTTTGTCCTTCAAGTAGTCATCTATCAAATAGCATTTATCAAATTATAGTAGTTTAAAGTCAAAGGCAAAGTCAAAGTTCTTTATTGATAAATGTACAATTTACACGTCAATTTTATAAAAAACAAAATAAGAGCATACAAAGAGTATACATTTTTAAAGTTTAAATTGAACAATATTGTACGATAATAGTATAGTACAAATAAGTGTCAAAAATTAAAATATATGTAATTATAACAATTGTAATGAACAATGTAAATTTTTTACAACTTTATTGTGAGTTTGCCATCACTATATAAAAACTCGCTGTAACTATAAAAAGTTTGATTGATAAGCCAGCTTTTTAATCGGTTTTTGAAGCTACCCGAACTCGGTGCTGATTTAACTATTTTAGGAAGAGTGTTATAAACTTCCGGTCCCATAATGTGAGTCAGTCTTTCCGATCTCAAATGGTCATTTAGATAATCTTGATCATCTTGGCATTCAATTGGCCATCTAGAAATACTGACGTATTTAGATGACCAATGGGAAATGCTGACGCATTTCTAGATGGCTAATGGCCATGGTCCCGAGTTAACCCGAAGATTTATTAGTATTCCCGAGCGTGACGCTAGAATTGAATTCACAGCCCACGAAAAATTTGTCTGTGGTGCGCCAATAGCAATTTTCACTTCAAAAATGATTTCGATCTTTTTCAGGGGTCGATATAGGAATAAACACAGATCCTTTAGGTACCACGGACACACCGGAAATAGCGACAGATCTGATCTGCCAAACTTGTAACTGCACAACTCCTGGACTTGTGGACTGCACCGGAAGAGAATTGAAGAACTTCTTCGAAATTCAAGACTGGGACGGTACTTTTTCTTCACTAATACTGTAATGGTAGGACTCCTAGCAGAGTCCGCCTGGGGAAGTACCACACCTTTGCGAGTTATTCTACCGCCAAGCAGTAATGTGAAACCATTACTGTGTTCCGGTTTGACGGGCAATGTTTCCAGAGAAATTACAGGGCTTAGAGATATAACATCTTAGACCTCTGGGTGATGAGCGCAGTGCAGTGCTAGGTAATGATTTGGACTCTACATGTTCCAATAGGTGCGTGTCACTGTGCTGTTATGTGGCAGGCATGTTGCTTAACATCAGGCACATGTCCTGCTCGTCTCATCACTCTTTATTTAAAATTAAAATAAAAACTAATGCCCGAGTGGCACGAAGCTAGTTTTTCAAGCTAGTGTTAATAAGCTAGCAAGCCAGTAATTCTACTTTGTGTAGACAAGACTAACGTTGTGTAGCGTTGTTTACACGAAACTAAAAGTACTTGCTTGCTAGCTTATTAACACTAGCTTGAAAAACTAGCCTCGTGTCGCTCGGGCATAACTATTGTTATAGATTTACACTTTAATGTCTGATGTCAAGCGACGATGCGGTCTACGATGGAGCATGCGTACCAAGAAGAAACCGATTCACTCTCGATTTGAAGACCTAGATTGTAACCATCGGGAAACCCCACTCAGGCAACGCATTCCGCGGCCTACACGTTGTTATCACAAAAGTAGAGGCAAAGCTTTTCGTTCGAGTCTTTGGAACGTCAACCATGAAACGATGTCACTTTTTCGAGTTACGAGCAGTTCGATAGAGAACAAGAAAAAACAGGTGTTTTTGTCTATTAAAGCGACCTATTTTCAAATGGTCTCTCTACTGCCTACCGAACTTCAATTCACTTCGCGCCGCTTACCACTACCATAAGATTATGCACGCACGTCATCGAGCAACTCGATCTTCCGCGCAAGCACGGAAGGGAGTTGCTTTAGCTCAAACATATTGTTCAAATCTTTCTGTCATTTCTTGCGGGAGGGGGAAAGTTGCACACTAGCGCAAAGCCGCACTATCACATACAAAACATACCTGTACCGATCCATTGCCGATCATACTCACACAGCCAAATCACTAACACAAAAAATAAAGCACCATTCACAAATCAAACTCTATAGTCCACGCGGACTTGTACTTTGACAGAGCTGTGTATGCCTACTCCCTTCCGTGTTGCTCGCTGACGCACGTACCTACAACGCGAACAGAAAACTTTCTTACAAAAATACTTTGTATGCAAATTTAAATTATAATAATTTTAACAAAAAAGAACCGACTTTCAACGGAAAACTTATAAAGTAAAAAAGTTTTCCTCGATTTCTCTAGGATGTCATCATCAGATCCTGGTTTCCTTATCATGGTACCACCCTTGGAATATCTTCTTTACAACAAAAAAATAATCATCAAAATCGGTTCATAAACGACGAAGTTATCCGCGAACACACATAAAAAAAAAAACATACATACGGTCGAATTGAGAAACCTCCTTTTTTTGAAGTCGGTTAAAAACCATATAAATTTTTCTCTAAAGTACATTTTATAAGTATTCAATATACTCGTAAGATGGGGCGATATAAATTAAAAAAATTGTCTGTAAAGTCGCTTGGTTTACGGACGATAGTTTAACGTGAGAACGTTATAACAAAACATTGATAGATGCGGCGCAAGCGTACAATGAGCATAACGGGACATAACGGGACACTTTTTCGTGCATGCAGCTGGCGTTCATCGATTTATTAGACGTTATCACGTCAAAAAAATGACGTGTTAGTTCCTCCCTGATCAATGACCTATCAGCCTCTCAATATTGGAAAAGTGCGAGAGACATACTCAGTACACATTTGTTAAAAATACAGATAAATAAATTTAATTAAACAAAAAATTCTGTGTTACGTTTTGAAGGGCAATGTTTCCAGCGAAATTACAGGGCTTAGAGATATAACATCTTAGAACTCTGGGTGACGAGCGCAGTGAAGTGCTAGGTAATGATTTGGACTCTTCATGTTCCAATAGCTGGGTGTCACTGTGCTGTTATGTGGAGGTATGTTGCTTACCATCAGGCACATGTCCTGCTCGTCTCGTCACAATTTATTAAAAAAAAATTAAATATTCTTTTTTTTCAGGCCTAAAGCCACTCAACCCTATAAAAGTGGACCTGAGTCGTAACAGCTACACCATCATAAGTCGGATCTCGTCTCTCCCCATCGCGACGCTCAACCTGTCGAATTGCGATATATCGTCGATCGAAGATGGCAGCTTCGTGTATCTAAACGATTTAGTCACTTTGGATCTATCCAGGAATAAGATTACTACATCTGCGATGAGTCGGAGGGTTTTTGGTGTAAGATATTTCTATATTTAATTTAACTAAGCTGCATTAAGGCAGATTTAATGTTATTAAGCTGCAATTATAATGAAATGCTTTATGATAGCTAAATATAACTGTTGAGACTTCGAATTGATGACTAATTAACTATATGTGTAAACACGGCATTAATTCTGAGCACAGTGGGGATGTTACCATTTTTTTCGGAATTATTTTTATTTTGAGGATTGGCGCTTGTTCACCATAAAATATACTTATTCAAAAATATTTGTAAGAAATAACAGTTCATTATGAGTAAATATACAATAGTAGAGAAGTTTTGATTTTTCCCGCTAAAACACTAATAAAATAACCGGATTAAAGCTAAGTTCGATTTGTGAATATTTTACTGTTCCATAAAGATGCAATAGGTACAACAGAACAAATTTAGATTAGGATCAAAGAAGAATTTTTTTTTATATTTTGTTTTTAATCGACTTCAAAAAAGGAGGAGGCTCTCAACTCTCGAGGAGTGTTTGCGGACGCTAGCGATAAAATTATATACCAGAACAAAATTAAAAATTTTGATTAACCCCCGACTGCCTCAGATTTGTTATCTGTACAACATTCTACTATTCAAACCCTATCGTTTGATACCCATATTGAGGTAGTAGTGAAAAAAATAATATAATTCGCCATTT
This sequence comes from Ectropis grisescens, assembly GCA_017562165.1. Lineage (NCBI taxonomy): Eukaryota > Metazoa > Arthropoda > Insecta > Lepidoptera > Geometridae > Ectropis > Ectropis grisescens. The sequence continues at coordinate 2,638,383 of CM029796.1, forward strand.
TGTGGTGGCGGCCATCTTGGATTTGAATTTTTTTTTTAGTGTATATATAGTATTTTAATCGTCAAGCCCTTTCATTTGATACTTATATTGAGGTAGGTTGTGAAGAAATATTTTGTCCGCCATTTTGTGAAGGCGGCCATCTTAAATCGATATTAACCAAACATAGCTAAGAACATCCGCACGGATATTAACCTTCAAATAAAAAAAACCCGCATCGAAATCGGCCCATTCGTTTGAGCTCTACGGTGCCACAGACAGACAGACAGACATCGACGTCAAACTTATAACACCCATTTTTTTGGTCGGGGGTTAAAAACAAAGTCGAAACATAGTTACGATTACACTTAACTGCATCTATTTATTAAATCCTGCAAGTTATTTTGAAAACTGATCTAAGTTTTATTTTCCAGGGGGTGATAACTCCAGGATTGGGTCTGCTCCCATTCTCCAAAGCCCGTACCCTGAGCTTGGCTCACAACGACATTCATTCACTGCCAGCTGATATGTTCGGATGGATGCCATCGTTGACCAGGCTGGAACTGAGTGGAAACCCATTGGCTTTTATAGACCAGGTCACTATGGCTGCCATTACGGATCTGGTTAATTTGAGGGTGAGTCATATTTCTTTCTTTTATAGAAATAAAATCTCTTATCTTCGCAGCATGAGGTTGAGTGCTCTTTTTTGTATTTTTAAACACTTTAGCTTTAGAATACAGGCCCGTGAACACATTTATATGTCACTAGATGCCCGCCCCGGCTTCGCCCGTGGTATATTATATAGCACTCATCGGGATCCCGTACATATCCAACGGTGAAAAGAATGACTGAAATCGGTTCACTCATTCCTGAGAATACCGATTTCAAACAAAAAACCTCTTCAGCAACCTGCTACGCCACCTGTCGGAAATTGGTCGTACCAACTCAGATTTAGAAAAAAATTTTAGCAAAGGTTTATATTCGAGGCACAGATTACTAAAATTCAATGACGCAATTTTTGATACATGCTGTCATGTGTCATGTCAAAGCACGAAACGTACGAAAACTCTCAAAAGGGGAATATTTTTTTCCCGATTTTGTTACATTCTTGTTTCATGCTCCGCTTCAATTAATAGTAGAGTTATTTTCTATAGCCTAAAGCCTTCCTCGATAAATGGACTATCCAATAGAAAAAGAATCTTTCAATTCGGACCAGTACTTCCCGAGATCCTAGCGTTCAAGCAAACAAACAAACAAACAAACTCTTCAGCTTTATAATATTAGTATAGATATGATACACCAGGAGACCTATGTAGGATGATATAAGGGTATAAAATAATGAGATTCAGCACTATAATTGTGGCTGTAGCCAAAAAGATTTCATTCAGCTCCATTTCTCAACAGTAATAGCTGCAGGCCCGTGCACAAAATGTATGGGTCTAATGAACCACTGGAAGACCTATGTTGGATGATAGAAGGATATAAAATAATAAGATTAAGCACTATGCCGTTACTTGTAAGCTGTCCAACTGAGTGTAGCTGAAGATAGGGGTTGCAACTCTCGATTTGTTTGTTCTCCTTGTCACATAATTTTTGTACGGCATTGCTGAATAATGATTAAAAAAGGTATTGAAACTACATGGAACCAATGCCGTACATAAACAAATGACCAAATTTACCCTGAAATCATCGGATCATCATGATTTTTTTCAATTAAAATATTGAAATTTCCAATGTCTATAGTTTCAATACTTCTTCTAATCCATTATTCCGCAACGCCGCCCAAAAATCATGCAACAAAATAAATGATCGAGAATTGCAACCCCCTTATCCTTACCTGCACTCAGTTGGACAGCTGACAAGTGACGGCATAGTGCTGAATCTTATTATTTTATATCCTTCTATCATCCAACATAGGTCTTCCAGTGGTTCATTTGACCCATACATTTTGTGCACGGGCCTGCAGCTATTACTGTTGAGAAATGGAGCTGAATGAAATCTTTTTGGCTTCATAACACCGGTCACAAGTCCAAGTTACCACAGCCACAATTCACTACTTTTTAGTTGGAGCTTTCTTCTTAACTTGATCAGGCTGGAACTGAGTGGAAACCAATCTATAGTTTTAGTTTAGTCATAATGTTTGTAATAGGGATGTTAACAATTTTTCGAAATTGTTTTTATTTGAAGATTGACGCATGTTTATCATAAAAAAAATATTTAAAAATATTAGTTATTTCGATGTGAAAATATACAATATTAAACTAATTTTGAATTTTCCCGCTAAAACGCTAATGACTGACATGACGTCACTAGTCGCAAAACATTGGTCGCGATTCATGACTGTATGTCCAGTTTATGTGTTTTCTTATCATTACTTGAACACGAACAATCAAAATCGTCGTCGTTAAGATCGCAAACTATAATAAAAATGAATAAAGTACAGTTTAGTCTGTTTTCGACCGCTTGTTTTGCGACTAGTGACGTAATAAGTCATATTTGTGTTTCCAGTCACGTGAGATTAAAAATGTAGCATTTAAAATCATTTATAATTAGTTTACTACGTAATATTATATTATTATAATGCTATTTTCGATAATAACATCTAATAATACATATTATCATAAAATTAACATTAAACATTAATTTGTGACAAGTGTTAACATCCCTACTTCCTGTTTTCAGGAGCTGTACTTGGATGGATGCGAGCTAGAGACTCTGCCTGAGGGTATATTCCGTCGACAGAGGAGACTGCTGAGATTGGATCTTAGTGATAACAGGTAACCAATTCGTGAACGTAGGGTCTAATCACGAATTCATTGCTTAAATACCTCGACGTTATGTGATCAAATAGCGAAAGCTTAAAAACAAATCGTGAACGTAGGATAGTTAAAAAATTTGTTCCGGTTGGTTTCTAGAGAAATTAGATAGAGATATAACATCTTAGATCTATGGGTGACGACCGCGGCGCAGTGCTAAGTACCTAATGATTTGGACTCTTCATGTTCCAATAACTGCGTGTCACTATGATGTTATGTGGCAAGCATGTTGCTTACCATCAGGCACATGTCCTGCTCGTCACGAAAATCTTTTTTTTTTAAATCTTAAAATAAAAAATAATCACCAAGTCGCACCACGTTTAAGGGCTTTTTTATAGATCTCTGGGTGACGAGCGCGGTGTATTGCTAGGTAATGATTTTGGACTCTTCATGTTCCAATAGCTGCGTGTCACTGTGCTGTTATGTGGCATGTTGTTTACCATCAGGCACATGCCCCGCTCGTCTCGTCACTATACTATAAAAAAGGAGACACCCAGAGTATATCTCTGGGTGTCTCCTTTTTGATGTTTTTTTTAAATTAAAACTTCTTTTGGCCCGCTTCGTACAGATTTTTCGCAGGCTGTGAATTGAATTCTAGCATCGCGCTCGGCTATGATAAGAAATCTTTGACTTAATTCGGGACCATTGCCATTGGCCATTTAGAAACGCGCCAGCATTTCCCGTCGGTCTAGAAATGCGTCAGCATTTCTACATGGCCATGCTCATAGCCACGCCCTCCGGTTTCGCGTTCCGGTTTCCGTAGTTTCCAAAATGAGCTATCAAATTCTGAGTTTATAAGTTTTCTCTTCTATCGGCAGTTCCTATGCCAATTATTTTATCTCCATTTTATTCTATTTTGTTTTATCTCCATGCCCCTAAATTTATTTGTATAGATTATTTATTTATACAGTGTGATATAATTACTGATACTGTAAATGATTAATGTCCATATCTCATACATACGCTTAGCACATCTGAAAATATTGTTAATATGGATTTAATATCCATATCTAATGATGATATTGTTGATTTTAATGCAGAGGTTTGTAAGATTATTTCATACGTGTTACACAACTGATAAAATAAGCTTTCTTTCTTTATATTTGTAACTAGCTGTACACTCCGCGAGGCATAAGCTGAGCTTTGCATTTGTGTGAGTGTACATGGATAGTGTAGGTGTGACAACCGGCCTTAGGCGCGGCGCCATTCTGTCTCGCCGCGCTCCTGCCTGATTGGTGATCACTCACACTAATGCAAAGCTCAGCTTATACCTCGCGGAGTGTACCCTGCCACGTTTCGCTGTGGCACATTGTAAAATTATATATCATTGTAAAATTTCAGCTCGATCAGTGCAGAACTTTTTGAGCTGGGCAAGTACCTATACCTTTACCAGTTATTCTACCGCCGAACAGTAATGTGAAAACATTACTCTGTTCCGGTTTGAAGGGCAATGTTTCCAGAGAAATTACAGGGCTTAGAGATATAACATCTTAGGTCTCTGGGTGATAAGCGCAGTGCAGTGCTAGGTAATAATTTGGACTCTTGTTCCAATAGCTGCGTGTCACTGTGCTGTTATGTGGCAGGCATGTTGCTTACCATCAGGCACATGCCATGATAATATCGTCACTTCTTATTTTAAAAAAAAATTGAGCATACATTTCACTGAATTCATTCCTTCGTTCGTTCCTGAACCCGTTATGATTCTGGGATAACAATTAGCCTGTGGGTTATTTCAGACTATAGTCTAACAGTATACCAAATTTAATACATTTTCCTTTAGTGATTTTTGTGTGAATGAGTAACAAACATACATTCTCATAACTTTCGCCTTTGTAGGATTGTTAGGACACTGATGCCCGAGCGACACGAGGCTAGTTTTTCAAGTTAGGATAGCAAACTAGCAAGCCAGTATTTCTAGCTTCGTGTAGACAACGCTACGTAACGCTAGTTTAGTCTTTTTTCATTTAGCAGAGAGTGACGAGGCGAGAACGACATGTGCCTGATGGCAAGCAACATGCCTGCCACATAACAGCACAGTGACAGGCAGCAATTTAAACACGAAAAGTATAAACACCTAGAACTGCACTACGCTCGCCTAAAATATTATATCTCTAATCTCTGTAATCTCTCTGGAAACATTGGCCTTCAAAGCGGAACATAATGTTTGCACACTGCTTGGCGGTAGAATAACTGGCAAAGGTACCTACCGATACTGCTCTACACGAAGCTAGAAAGACTTACTATCTTGCTATCATACCATAGTGCAAGCTTTGCTTAGTTTGGGGTTAGATGGTGTTGTGTGTGAACTGTCCACCAATATTTATTTAATTTAATCTTACTGACACTAGTTTGCTATCCTAGTTTGGAAAACTAGCCTAACTAGTGTCGACCATCCTAAAACCCTCTACACACGAGCCCAAAAATGAGAGGAAATTACGTAAAACTAGTGGGGAGGACCCTACATCGCATCATAAATCACCAATCATATGGTGCGATGCAGGCCCCACTACTTTTACGTCATTTCCTCTGATTTTAAGGCTCGTGTGTGGAGTGTTTAACTACTAGAAAAGTAGTGTCGCTCGGGCATTATAGACTTTTTTGACAATACTCGTATGCTTGTATAATATATAATACATATAATACAATAGAGATTTACTACGATAACATGACCCGCCCCCTCCAGAATTCAAAACGTTTGAAAGTATTTGTGAAAGAATATACAACGCACCACCACGCATGTGTGCGTACTGCTACTGCAGACGAATAATTACACCTACATTCAAACTCTTTCGTAAGGATGTGACTACACACATTAAAACAGGAATTTGGAGGGGCGGGCCATGTTATCGTAGTAAATCTTCTACTCTACATGAAATGTATTTTGATTTTTAGATTCACCACAGTTCCGAGCGTGTTAAATGAAGCTACCAATTTACAATATCTGAATTTTGGAAAGAACCCTATCCAAGTGTTGCCAACTGAAAAGTAAGCTCTGTTTCTGTAATATCATCACCATCATAGACATCGCCATGATCAACATAATCATCATATATATAATACAATAATACAAATGCAATTGTATAACTCTTTAACAGGACATGTAAATAATATTTATGATTAAAGGAATATGAGTATGAAGTCGTTAATTATAAAATCATCATCATAATAATAATCATAAACATGACATTTGATATGTTAATATAGCATATAGCATTTATGAATAAAGAAATAAGTATGAGTAGCATAACATATGAGTAACATATACATTTTCACATTTTAATCACCATTATCAATATCACCATAATTATCATCATCACAAACAATAATTTTATTTGCTGTGATTAATAATCGTGAGGAAATCGTTAAATGCCAAGCAAGAACTTTTGTAGTCACTTGGCTTTCGACTATGGACTTGACTCTCTTTGTAGCCTACCAACCATCATTGGCCGTTCATCGTCGCTTTTACTTCGGACGATATCGTTATCGTCTCAGTGCGAAAACGCTCATTAGGAACACAAAATGTGTTTAACATCTTTATGTATAATTCTACTGTAAGTGTGTATGTCACTGAACTCCTAAACGGCTGGACTGATTTGAATGATTATTTTGTATGCTTTTGGGTGGCACTATAGTCGGTATCTAGGTTATCCGAGCGAAGCCAGAACGAGCCGTTAGTGTTAATTATATTTATCTTTGTATTTTCAGTGCTATTAAGAACCTGACCAAACTGCAAGACCTCCGATTATCCCGTAACAGTAAGCTCCAAAGTATAGAAGAAGGCGCCCTGGGGGGTCTCATGAACCTGGTGTCTCTCCACTTAAACTCCAACCCTCGTCTGACCACCATACACGCTGATTTCTTAATGTTCATTGACGACCACGAGCTAGAAACCTGGCCTATACTCACTGAGGTAAGGAATATTCCTAGAAATATACCTTCACAATGTAAAATACGATGTCGCACATGCAGCCATGGACTTGTCTTGGTAGACTGGGATATACACAAGCAGCCCACCAAACGTTCCCACTATTGAGACACAGGGACATCTCACACAAGGAGAGAGACAGGTCAAATTCCACTACGATCTCCAAGTGTGGATTGGCGAATGACGTTTGACCTGGAAAGGCATGTCGGTTTCCGCAAGATGTATTTCCTTGGCCGATTTTTTCAGTTAGCGTCATTACGCGCATCACTTGGAAAAGACAGTGGTGCGTGTGGGACTCGAACGATCCGGGCCTGTAATTATCTGACTAGACTAGCCTTAACTTGATAATCTATTGACTATGATATTGCATTTCAGCTTGTTTCGTTATAGCCACCCCAAAAAAAATCACTTTTCAATACTTACATATTAGAGATAATATTATTGAGCTGAAGAGATTTTTTGGTTGAATTCCCTAATCTAGGGAACTACTGGACTGATTTCGATAATTCTTTTGCTGTTGAATATGTACGTGATCCCTTTATGCTAGTTAAAAATTTGAGCTGTCATGTCTAATTTTCACATAATAATAATAATAATGACGAGAACCTCGTGAAAGCTGAGAAGAACAAGCTTAGCAAGTACCTTGACTTGGCTCACGAGGTTAACGCCATGTGGGATGTTGATTCCACGAACATAGTCCCCATAGTCGTGTTGGAAAACGGCCTTATAGCGAAAAGTCTCGACCAACATCTCAAGAGGCTTTCGCTAGACGGTTGGGTTAAGGGTCAGATGCAGAAGGCGGTCATCCTTGACACAGCGCGCATCGTCAGAAGGTTCCTCAGTCTGCAGCCCTAACCACCGGTAGCTTGGGTCCTGCCCCGCTGCTGGCGGCAAACTAGGTTTAGGTTTTATAATGTTTTTATGTTGTTTTTATATACAAATATTGTAAAAATGTAAACCTAACAAAATTAATAAATGAGTGAATAATAATGAGAAGGATAAGTTTTGCAAGTATCTTGACTTGGCTCATGAGGTTAGCGCCATGTGGGATGTTGATTCCACGATCATAGTCCCAATAGACGTGTCGGCAAACGGCCTTATGGCGAAAAGTCTCGACCAACATCTCAAGAGGCTTTCGCTAGACGGTTGGGTTAAGGGCCAGATGTGGAAGGCGGTTATTCTCGACTCAGTGGGCATCGTCAGGAGGTTCCTTAGTCTACAGCCCTAACCACCGGTAGCTTGGGCCCTGCCCCGCTGCTGGCGGCAAACTAGGTATATGTCTTTATGTTGTTTTCTTTAAACTATAAACATTGTAAAAACTTAGACTTAAGAAGAGAAATAAATACGTGTATTATGATTCAAAACTTCATGTAGATGAACTACCGTAAATATTGTTGCGCCTTTCTGCAACACCTTGTAGGTAAGTATATAATTTTAGTCACATACTTGTTTCGTTTTACACCCCACGCTAACAAACAAACTTTAGCTTTTAAAACGTCAGTGTGGTTTTGTTTCAGTTGTACCTAAACAACAACAACCTGTCGACGGTGGACTCCGGCTTCCTCCACCGCTGGGACCAGCTTGTGCGGGTCGACTTCTCGAACAACCCCTACGTCTGCGACTGTCGCAACCAGTGGGTCGTCGACGTACTGACCCCTATGCTCACTAACAGCAACGAATCTTCTGCAGATAACATGATGTAAGTGTCTACTGCAGGTTTTTTAATTTTTTTGATTGAAAACTTCTTCAAAATCAGATTTTTTTTTAAAGTAAAAAGTGGCGAGACGAGCAGGACATGTGCCTGATGGTAAGCAACATGCCGCCACATAACAGCACAGTGACACGCAGCTATTGTAACAAGAAGAGTCCAAATCATTACCTAGAACTGCACTGCGCTCGTCACCCAGAGATCTAAGATGTTATATCTCTAAGCCCTGTAATTTCTCTGGAAACATTGCCCTTCAAACCGGAACACAGTAATGTTTGTACATTGCTGCTTGGCGGTAGAATAACTAGCAAAGGTGTGGTACTTCCCCAGGCGGACTCTGCCAAGAGTCCTACCACTACAAAAAATTATTACATATATGCTTAACTGTTTACATAAGTTGATGGTAGGTAGTGTGGCTTTGGGCGCGCCACAGACAGATATTTCGTGGGCTGTGGATTGAATGTTAGCACCATGGCCATCTACTAGACCATGGACTAGATGACGATGGTTAGAAGTCTAGATGGCCATTTGGCCAGGCTTAGACGACTTATTTAGGCATTGACGTTTTTGAAGATTTATCTCTAGCACCGCCCTCCGAACCCCCTTGTTTTCACCTGCATAGTTTCCAAAGTGAGGTATCAAAATTTATACTTGTATTGGCAGTCCTGCCAATTTTTTTTTCTATTAAACGTGTATGTATATGTTTCAGCTGCATGAAACCATCGGAGCTTCGCGGAGTCTCATTCCCCCAGTTGTTCGCCGCCAACAAAACGCTCGGCTGTCCCGAGAGTGAGACTCTGATGGACATCCCAGTACCCAACATGGCGATACTACTCGGTATCATGATCGGTGGGTATTTACATCTTGATAAATTTATATTGATACTGACACCTGAGACTAGATGGAGTGACGATATACGGAAGGCAACAGGCAGTGGATGGATATGTGTAGCTGAGGATAGGGCTGAGTGGCGAGCCATGGGAACGGCCTATGTCCAGCTGTGGACTAAGATGGGCTGATGATGATGATGAAATAAATATTGATAAATCAATGTTGGCTGTGAATTGAATTCTAGCGTCACGCTCGGGAATGATAAGATATCTTTGGGTAAACTCGAGACCATGGCCATTGGCTATCTCATATGCGTCATATGCGTCAGCTTTTCCCATTGGCCATTTAGAAATGCTCACAATGCTGAAATGCTGACGCATTTCTAGATGGCCATGCTCATGGATTCTCCCCTCCAGCTTCGCCCGCGTAGCTTCCGAAGTAAGCTGTCAAAGTTTGAGTTATAAGTTTTCACCGGAAGGTCATGGTTCTGAGTTCTGTCCCATTTAAAATTTTATCGATTTCAATGTGGTTTTTGAAATACGAACAAAAAACTAAAATTTAGAATCTAATAATATAATTATTGTTCCAGGTATTTTCGTGACATTCCCCATCGTGTTAGTACTAGTTCTGCTGTGGAGGAAAGGCTACTTTGCGAGATGTAGAGCCACAAAGGATGAAGATGATGATGAAGAGACTGACGCATTTTAATCTAGATACTACTACTTTTGGCCATTTTCTCTCTCTCCAACAGCCGTATTAGGATAAGAACTCATGGAACGATTTTCAGCCGCGCCCGTCGCGGTTCTGCAACCGCGCTGGTTTTATTTCAAAGCTCACAAGACCGCGGATTGTCGCGGTTTCGCAGACGCCGCGAGTGAGATTATCGCCCGCGGCGTACTTCGTGAGTTGCGTTTTCAATGTTTACATAAATATCTTCATTCTACAGAAGCTGCGGGCCCGCGGGCGCGGCTTTTAATCGTTCCATATATTCTTAGCCTTAAATTCTTACCAAAGTTTATTTTTTTTCTCTTTGACGTCGTTTGAGGTCACAACATCGAAAATATCCATACTTCAGGCCAGTTAGAATATAATTTAACTTTGACCAAATTTTCGATCAATTTTGTTTCTTTTTATTAGCTTTAGGATCACTTACTGAGATCTCTTACTCGACATTATTACCATTAAATGGGGCAAAATTCGTAAATGGTAAGTTTTACAACAAAGTTTGCTGAAACCAAAAGATGCAAAATTTTATTTTCTACAGCACTGATTTCCATAACTATTCCCCTAAAGTGTATGGTTTCCCAGATATGGACCAAAACGGTTTTTTCAAGATGGCACTTGAAGCTCTACCTTGATCTATCAGCATTTTGTAATTTCATATTCACTAAAGTTCGGAAATTTAGTGCAAAGTTGACCAAAACGTCTATTTTCTGCCCTACTTGACTTTACTGAAAGATTTCACAAGTTTTAGTAAGGATTATTATCGTGTTACGTAATATTTATATTTAGTCTTTCGTAATGTCAGTTCTATTATGATAAATAATATCATATCCCATTTTATATTTCCGTATTTCAAAATAATAGTGTTATCATGTCCCATTGCAATGTTTCACAATGTCATATACAATGTATGGGACAGGATAACACTATCATTTTGAAATACGGAAATATAAAATGGGATATGATATTATTTATCATAATAGAACTGACATTACGAAAGACTAAATATAAATATTACGTAACACGATAATAATCCTTCCTATACATAGTAATAATATCCCCTTTTATTTTTTATTTTATTATTTTATTTTTATTTATGTATAATCATAAATATAAAATGTAGAACAATATTATTTATGTAGTTTGTAACGCTTACTTTGTCTAAACTGGAGAAGAAAAATAATTGTCTGAAAAATGTTACCGTTACTCCTCTTATAGTTGGAGTGTTGTAGTTTTAAGTTATTAGAAGAGTTTTGTATGAATTCAGTTGTAAGCTGTGACGGCTTAGTAGCGTAATCGTCCATTTAACAATGATTAGGCCACAGTATCGAACTCTGGCTGCACCTGTCAGTAACATCTCATTTTAAACTGCATATGTAATTATTCTTGCCCGACGAATGGAACAAACACAATATACAGCAGGCGCGGCGCAAGCATAATTGACTGAAAGTGTATTTAGTAAGCCATTCATTAAGCTAGATACTAAATTAAAAAGCTAGGATTGTTAATTTCTAAACTTGCTACTGAGGCAACTAACCTTTGCTTCTAAATTCAGTGACTAAATTTAGCCAAGTACAATGAGTCTTTTAAGTGACAATTGTTATAACTTTTGATCACCCAAATCGGAAAGCGTTAGGTGACTTTGATGCGAGTTTTAATTTGTGTTTACCTAAAAGTGCTCAAAGCACCTAAATAAGGTTTGCCTTAAAAAAGCGCGGATGTACAAGTTTGTCATTATTACGGGCTTTAACTTGGAAGGTAACTGTGCACACTAGGCTAGTATCATGGATCAAGTCCTAGTGAGTGACGGCCTTGAGTCTCACACCAGTGAGAACATACATACCTATAGGCCTATTTGTGCTCCAATGGTAATTTAAGGATTTAATTAAATAAATGAATTTGAGATTACTGATGTTTTTTATTATGCAAACACACAAAACCAACAGAAAATACTATGTTTTGTAAGACTGTTTTTAACCAAAAAATGGCATGTTACATATAAGTTTGACGTCTATGTCTGTCTGTCTGTGGCACCGTAGAGCTCAAACGGGTCAGCCAATTTCGATACGGTTTTTTATTTGAATGTTAATTACCGTGCGGATGTTTGGCAAATATCGATTCAAGATGGCCGCCTTCACAAAATGGTGGACAAAATATTTCTTCACAACCTAGCTCAATATGGATATCAAATGAAAGGGCTTGACTAGTAGAATGTTCTACAGATTACAAATCCGAGGTAGTCGGGGGTAAATCAATTTTTTTTCTTGTTATAGTATAGAGCGGGGTTCGGCAACGCGCGGCCCGCGACCTACCACTAATAAGGCCCGCTTTAAATAATTTATTCACGGCTCATACATCTAGCTACACTCCGCAAGGTATAAGCTGAGCTTTGCATTAGTGTGAGTGATCACCAATCAGGCAGGAGCTTGAAATTTTGTCCGCGAGGTATAAGCTGAGCTTTGCATTAGTGTGAGTGATCACCAATCAGGCAGGAGCTTGAAATTTCGGCCGCGAGGTATAGGCTGAGCTTTGCATTAGTGTGAGTGATCACCAATCAGGCAGGAGCGCGGCGAGACAGAATGGCGCCGCGCCTAAGGCCGGTTGTCACACCTACACTATCCATGTACACTCACACAAATGCAAAGCTCAGCTTATGCCTCGCGGAGTGTACCTATACAACTAAATAAATGTATTAATACACTACTTATGTTATCGCGGACGCAGTTTTCTCATGAGTGCGCATTATATCAGCGACTCCAGAAGAATCAGGTTTATAGTGACGACACGAGCAGTACATGTGCCTGACATGCCTGCCCATAGCAGTGACACGTTGCTATTGGAAAATGAAGAATCCAAATCATTACCCGGCACTGCACTACGCTAGTTACCCAGGAATGTATGATGTTTTATCTTTCTGTCCCGTAATTTCACAGGACACACTGCCCTTCACACCGGAACACAGTAATGTTTGTAGATTGGTAGAATAACTGGCAAAGGTGTTGTACTTCCCCAGGCGAACTCTGCCAAGAGTCCTACCACTACAAGATAGAGGGTAAGTACTAAACATTAAACTAGTTATTCTATCATCAAGCATAATTGCGCAGAAATACTACGGCTCGGTTTGAAAGGTAATTTCTTGAAAGTTCTGTAATAAGAGACAAGAATAAATAGCATTATGTGAAAAAGTAAATAAGAAAGAAACCTCTTTAATGTACTTAACTACTATATTAAATAGAAAAAGCTTATTATCCTATCAATCACACTTAAATATTATATATCGCAATTTTACAAAAAAGGTCAATTTTTAAATAAATATTTTAACAAAAACAATTTTTTTAGTTACATTCAGAAACAACCATTTAAATATTTAACAAATAACATTTTACTTTCGTTTCAAATATAGCTAATTCAATACTCTATCTAGTTATTCTCAGACATATGTTTAAATAATCTTTAAATTACTTTCAAAAACAACTTTTTAGAAATATTGTTTGCAACAACACTTCAGATACTTTTAGAAACAAGTTTTAGATACTGTTAGAAACAATCTTTTAGCAAAAACTGTTTGCAATATTGTTGGAAAAACTTTTTAAAAATTTTCAACATTTCTATTAATTTCATTGGTTTAAGTTTATCATACCTCTAAATAATTAAAGAAAAACTTGATAGAAACAATATGTTAAATACTTTGTAAATATTTTCAGAAACAGACATAGAAACTTACGTTTTAAAATAAAAACAGCTCATTAGACTACTTTCAGACACAACCCTTAATAATACTTTTAGAAACAACAATATTATCAATGAAAAGCTTATATATAATTGTCATCGGCGGGGGCTCGCTTGTAGAAGGCTCGGGAGACGTCCTGTGGGGGGCGAAGGCCCATCCAAGCGAAGTACCCGCGCCTCCACATCAGCATGATACCGAGGACTATTGGCACTGCCAGGAGAACACCTGGGGATGACATATAAGACACTCGTAATTATTGTACATGAAGCTTTTTTTTAATAGTGTAGAGTGACAAGACGAACAGGACATGTGCCTGATGGTAAGCAACATGCCTGGACTTTCACAGTGACACGCAGCTATTGGAACTTGAAGAGGCCAAATGATTACCAAGCACTGCACTGCGCTCGTCGCTCAAAGATCTAATATCTCTAAGCCCTGTAATTTATCGGGAAACATTGCCCTTCAAACCGGACATAGTAATGTCTACACATTACTGTTTGTCGGTAGAATAACTGGCAAAGGTGTGGTACTTCCCTAGGCGGAATCTCGCAAGAGTCCTTACTACAAAAAAAAATTAAACAACCTTACTACAAACGAAGTCGGGACATACCGCTATAGTACGTTCTAAAAAGGACGAACATCAATGATGATTTAAAAAAAAACTAATTAGTTCGTCAGTTTTTTTTTTACTTTTATAGGTTTACACTTGACCGCCATCTCGCCTGATGTTAAACGATGATGCGGTCTACGATGGAGCGTGTTTACCTAGAAAAAACCGATTCACTCTCGATTTGAAGACATAAAGATTGTAATCATCGGGGAAAACCCACTCAGGCAACGTATTCCACAGCCTAGACGTTCTTATCACAAAATTAGAGTCAAATCTCTTCGTTCGTGTCTTTGGAACATGAACCATGAAACGATGTCGCTTTTTCGAGCTACGAGCATTCCGATAATTAAATCATTACATGATTTTTTCTTCTGTTTCACAAACATAAAATGACGAAGATTTTACGAAGACGTGACGTCACAACTCACTTGTGAAAGTTTCATGATGTATATTTTTCTAGATTTCGAAAATTTGCTCATTTTAAAAACATACAGTGCAAAACGAGCTCCGATTACGCGCGGCGCACTCTCCTTGAAAAATGGCGCCGGACAAAACTTGAGTCGGACTGGACAGGTATATCAAACATGAGTTACCGGTGTATTTATTTATTTAAAATGTGTAATAACCACGTTAGTTTTCACCTCTAAAATTTCATATAAATATTTTTATAGGTTTACACTTGACCGCCATCGCGGCTGATGTTAAACGACAATGCGGTCTACGATGGAGCGTGTTAACCTAGAAAAAATCGATTCACTCTCGATTTGAAGACAAAAAGATTATAATCATCGGGGAATACTCACTCAGGCAACGTATTCCGCAGCCTAGACGTTCTTATCACAAAAGTAGAGTCAAAATATCTTCGTTCGTGTCTTTGGAACATCAACCATGAAACGATGTCACTTTTTTTGAGCTGCGAGCATTGCGATAGAAAAAAGAAATTTGGCAAAAAACAAAAAATACGTGTCTCATTTTTTACATAATTCACCTGATACCTGACGGACTAAGCTTAATTGTATATTTTTGACCCAATTATCGTCCTCATTGGGAATGCATATTTAGGAAGTTAGGTAAATTGGTAATTGGTATTTGGAAGTTTGGTAATAGGGATGTTAACACTAATCACACATTAAAGTTTAAAGTTAGTTTTATGATAGTTTGCATTAATAGAATATCGAAAATCACATAATTATAATTTAATCTTACGTAGTAAATTTATTATAAATGATTTTAAATTATATATTTTTAATTTGTTGTCACGTGACTGGAAACACCAATATGCCTTATTACGTCACTAGTTGCAAAACAAGCTGTCGAAAACTGACTAAACTGTTTACTTTTCTGCATTTTTATTATGGTTTGCGATCTTAGCGACGACGATTTTGATTGTTTGTATTCAAGTAATGATAAGAAAACACATAAACTGGAAATACAGACAAGAATCGAAACCAATGTTTTGCGACTAGTGACGTCATGTCAGTCGTTAGTGGGCCCTGGATGGTATAGATTCACAAATCAGCCCGGCAGATGGCGGTGCAGTTGGTATCTAGGTTATTATCCGAGCGAAGCCGGATTGGGCCGCTAGTATTGTATATTTAGTCATCGAAAATACTAATATTTTGATATAAAATGTTATTTTTGACGGTAAACATGCGTCAATCTTCAAAATAAAAGCAGTTCCGAAAAATTGTTAACATCCCTACTGTATATTTTTAACCCAGTCATCATCTCCATTGGGAATTCCTATTTAGGAAGTTTATTAAAAGTCCTTACCAATGAGGGTCCCGAGGAGGATGGAGCCGTCCCTCTCGGGGATGGTGCCCATATCTGTCCAGGCACCGCATCGTGCGGTGGTGCTCGCTCAGTTGCCGGAAGGTGTACCCTCGCATCTCGGATGGCTCGTCACATCTGTTAGTAAAATGAGATCTTTCATTAGCCACTGGTTGATGGGATAAACAAATGGTACACGAAAAGAAACGTGTCGAGATTTTTTTTAAACTTTTATAGGTTTACACTTGACCGCCATCTCGCCTGATGTTAAACGATGACTTTTACAGCTACAAAATCTGGACAAGATAGATAGATAGATAGATAAACTCTTTATTGCACTTAAATTACAACGAAAATTAAAAAATAAAAAAACAAACCATAGAATAAAGTAGCAATTGGCGACCTTATCGCTAAGAGCGATTTCTTCCAGGCAACCGGACAAGGCCTCTTTACAGTCGCTTACTTTAAATGTTGACATTATTTTTTTATTGTTTTATTGTGGGCAGAGCCTTCATTAACAAAACTAAACAAGAACAAAATTAAAAATTTTGATTAACCCCCGACTACCTTAGATTTGTTATCTGTAGAACATTCTACTAGTCAAGCCCTTTCATTTGATACCTATATTAAGGGAATTGTGAAAAAGGAAATGTAATTCGCCATTTTGTGGTAGCGGCCATCTTGGATTTGAAATTTGTCAAAGTGCAAAGTATTCTACTAATCAAGCCCTTTCATTTGATACCCATATTGAGGCAGTAGTGAAAAATATTATATAATTCGCCATTTTGTGGTGGCGGCCATCTTGGATTTGAAATTTGTTATAGCGTTTAGTACTCTACTAGTCAAGCCCTTTCATTTGATACCCATATTGAGGTAGGTTGTGATGAAATATTTTGTCCGCCATTTTGTGGAGGCGGCCATTTTGAATCGATATTAACCAAACATAGCTAAGAACACCCGCACGGATATTAACTTTCAAATAAAAAAAACCGCATCGAAATCGGCCCATCCGTTTGAGCTCTACGGTGCCACAGACAGACACACACACAGACAGACAGACAGACAGACAGACAGACAGACAGACAGACAGACAGACAGACAGACAGACAGACAGACAGACAGACATCGACGTCAAACTTATAACACCCCTTTTTTTTGTCGGGGGTTAAATACAATGAGAACTACACTACACTACAAACCTACCTAACTACTTACAGTAAGCACACCTGAATTATCCATAGACCACTGTAGGTCTACAGATAATCAAGATGTTCAAGCCCCCTACCAATCGGAAGCGTACCCAGCATGCTGGCGGCATTACCACGCTGAATGGCAATGCTATTGACATTGTTGATTAATTTTGTATTCAAACTGTTGTATTATGTAAATTTTTTTGTCATTGACGTTACCAAGTTTTTATTGTAAAATAATGGTTCGAAGAAATAAATTGAAATGATGCGCCATTATGATGATATTGTCAGTCATAGTGACTACCAATAGAAATTGAAACCTACCTACGTTTTTTTTTATAGTATAGAGCTATAGAGCGACAAGGCGAGCAGGACACTCGCCTGATGGTAGGCGACATGCCTGCCCATAATAGCACAGTGACACGCAGCTATTGGAACAACAAAGAGTTCAAATTATCACTGCACTGCGCTCGTCAGCCGGAGAAATAAGGTGTTTCACCTCTTAGCCCAGTAATTTCTTTGGAAACATTGGTCTTAAAACCGGTAATGTTTTCACACTACTGCTTGGCGGCAGAATTACTGGCAAAGGTGTGGTACTTCTCCAGGCGGACTCTGCAAAGAGCCTACCACTACTAAATAACGTTTAAGGCAAAGTTTAACCCAGTTTAGGGTAGATGCATCACAAGATGAACGTTTAGTGTGATCGTGCCTCTCTATCGCTTGTTCTGCGTTCTCGCTCGCACGCTCGGCTCAGGCAGAACGTGACATTATGATTTTTAATGCGTGCAGTGGTTAATGGATTTAAAAGGATAAGTAACCCACTAAATGTTCCCGCTGCTGGGGTTTCCAAGCCCATAATTCACCACGCTGGCCAAGTGCGGGTTGACGTATGAGACATGACCTCGAAAGATTCTAGGTACAGATCGGTTTCCTCACGATGTTTACCTTCACAGCTTTTAAGCTAGCGGCATATGTTTTCGAAAAGTGAAAATAGTGGTGTGTGGGGGTCTGAAACTTGGAGCTCCGGATCAGCAGTCGCCGTTCTTCCGACCAGCCGTCACTTCTAGATCAGCCGTAACTTATAGACCAGCCGTAACTTCTAGACCAGCCGTAACTTCTAGATCAGCCGTAACTTCTAGACCAGCCGTAACTTATAGACCAGCCGTAACTTATAGACCAGCCGTAACTTATAGACCAGCCGTAACTTATAGACCCGTAACTTATAGACCAGCCGTAACTTATAGACCAGCCGTGCTTCTAGACCAGCCGTAACTTATAGACCAGCCGTAACTTCTAGACCAGCCGTAACTTCTAGACCAGCCGTAACTTATAGACCAGCCGTAACTTCTAGACCAGCCGTAACTTCTAGACCAGCCGTAACTTCTAGACCAGCCGTAACTTCTAGACCAGCCGTAACTTCTAGACCAGCCGTAACTTCTAGACCAGCCGTAACTTCTAGACCAGCTTAACTTCTAGATCAGCCGTAACTTAGACCAGCCGTAACTTCTAGATCAGCCGTAACTTCTAGACCAGCCGTAACTTCTAGACCAGCCGTAACTTCTAGACCAGCCGTAACTTCTAGACCAGCCGTAACTTCTAGACCAGCCGTAACTTATAGACCAGCCGTAACTTCTAGACCAGCCGTAACTTATAGACCAGCCGTAACTTCTAGACCAGCCGTAACTTCTAGATCAGCCGTAACTTCTAGACCAGCCGTAACTTCTAGAGCCGTAACTTCTAGATCAGCCGTAAATTATAGACCAGCCGTTATAGACCAGCCGTAACTTCTAGATCAGCCGTAACTTCTAGACTTCGTAACTTCTAGACCAGCCGTAACTTCTAGATCAGCCGTAACTTCTAGACCAGCCGTAACTTCTAGATCAGCCGTAACTTATAGACCAGCCGTAACTTCTAGACCAGTCGTAACTTCTAGATCAGCCGTAACTTATAGACCAGCCGTAACTTCTAGACCAGCCGTAACTTATAGACCAGCCGTAACTTATAGACCAGCCGTAACTTATAGACCAGCCGTAACTCATAGACCAGCCGTAACTTCTAGACCAGCCGTAACTTCTAGATCAGCCGTAACTTATAGACCAGCCATAACTTACTAGACCAGCCGTAACTTCGTTGTTAATCGATTTATAAGACCACGTCAAAAATCTCTAAGTTCTACGGTATAGCTAATCAGCTGACAAAGCTACAAACAACAGAAGCTACAAAGCCACCAACTTATCTACACAATGGCTAAAAGTGGAACTACTGATGCCCACAGAAAACAGGCACAGAAGTTGTATATTTTTTCAATGAACGGTTATATTTTTGATCGTGGTGCCATATCTTTATTCTACAGATAAGTTGGTCGCACAGTAAGTAGATTAAAGAGATACTGACTTCATGAGAGTGGAATTCCCGCCCTTGCTGTCGACCACAGGTACCAGGAAGTCTACCATCCATTGCGTGGAGCAGTCACACAGGAAGGGGTTGTCTGAGACATCCACCTACAAAACACAAAAATATAAAATTAAAAGATCATGTCATGGGATACCAGGAAAGAAGTTCCTTTAGATAATATACTTGCAAAAGAAAACTTGATATATTCTTGTGTAAAATAAAAAGTACCTTTTGCAGTAGATCCCAGCGAGATAGGAAGCGAGAGTCAATCTCCGTCAGGTTGTTCGATTGTAGGTACAACTGGAAAAATAGACACATTATCATGTTTGGCGGTAGAAAAATAAATCCTGTTACTTATGACTGATCTATAATAATAAGGCAGAATTATCAATATACTACATTACATGGAAAGTTGTTCAGTTGTAAAATTTTTAGTTTAATGGTACAATCTTATAGTTGAATGTTTCTGTATACAGTTTTTAAGCTATTGCATAGCTTTTATCGCGGGCCTGGGGACCGAATTTTAGTGATCATGCATCTCTTTCTTATGTTCACAAGAAAGAGGGATGGAAGACCGTAACGCCGTCCTCCCCACTCGGTCATTCAACTTTGAACCTTATTTGTATTAGCTTTACAGACTAAATGCTCTTAGCTGTCGAAGACTGACTAGATTGTATACTTTTCTGCATTTTTTTTTATGGTAAACAAATGTCACTCTTCAAATGACTTCTTTTTTTGAGAAGCCATTAGCACTCGATGACAGTCTATGATTAGTTCGGGAGCCGCTGGGTCAAATTATGTAAATCTAATTGTATTGTGTCGGAATAAATGTTATTTTATTTATTTATTTAGACCGACCTAAGTACATCATCATCATATAAACTCAATTTTAATGCTTTTATGGTTAAAAGCGCGAGACTGAGTTAGACATGTATAAGAAAAAAAATACTTTAAAACTGAGTTTAGGGGATGATGGGCCTCTTATATTGGACTGTTTTTTGGGAAAGGCTTTAAAATAGTTGTCTGACGATCATATACAAATAGAGTATGAGAATTTAAGTAAAGTTAAGTCATTAATTTTGGGAGTTTTAAAGCATCTATTAAGCAAAACAGCCGACGGAAAGTGTCTGGAAGTATTAGGGTCTCATTTTTAAGGATAGGTATTGCCTATAACATATGTGAAAATTAGTTACTAGAAAATACGTGAAGTAAGTAATATTTTGTCTACCTTCGTGACCCCTAACCTCAAAATTGGCCGTCTAAGCAAGTTAGCGGGTAAGCATGTGTTCTTAGTATGCACTAACTCTACTCAATAGTCCACATTTCGTGCATTAGAAAATACATGACGTCTGGCGGCTCTGGGATCTTACTCTATAATATACTACTATCAACACAACCCAATTCCCACCAAAAAACATCCTATCCTATAAATGTCAATGTTTGAATGTTACCTCTTTGACCAAAGGCCACACGTAGTTCTCTCCAATATCGTCGGGGCGAGCGAGGGCGCGTGGGTCAAGTTTCGACAGCGAAGGGTTGAAAGACATGTGCAGCTGTTCTATGGCCTCCAACCCGGACAGGGCCGATGGGCCCACGGAGCGAAGCTTGCCCATGTTACACATGTGCAGCTCTTTCAGCTTGCGCAGCCGCGGGAAACCGCTGAAATGTTAAAAGTTAGTGTCAGAAATAACACAAGTAGGTACGTACATATATAAAAATGTTTTATTGAGGCAAATACAATAACAACGTTAACATATGTTAATTTTTAATCAGTTTTAGTTAGCTTGATCTGTTTGTTTGGGTCAAATTTGGTCATTTAATTTTTACCCTCTTCCCGCCGCTATCCCATTGATATTTACGTGATACTGGCATTGATATGATGATACTAATATTGCGTACACAGCTTTAATTTTGATGACAAAATGTTAGCTAACCAAATGACACTTGAGCAACCTGTCGCGGCGACAGATTTGGGTAAAATTTTCTTGGACTTTTAACTTTATTTTTTGAGCCATTCATAAAAAAAAAAAAAAAAAAACTTTATTTTTTAGGACGTTAAAGTTTATATTTCTATGACACTTGTTGTTTATACGTTCCTTTGGATTGGACAGATCCTTTTTGAACGAAAAATAAAGCTATTTAGTCTATGCGTTATTTATTTTTGGAATTTCAAATTCGCGGCATTTTTAGTGACGCGTCATAGTTCACAGTGGGTGTGGTGTGGTGAATTTTGTGTGGTACGAGTATATGTAAATGTACTTTACGTCAAAATATAAACCGGTTCAAGAAGACTCTGTTAAAAAATGTATGGACATAGCTGCACAAATAAGAAAATCGAAAAAAAACCCGCCAAAATCCTACCTAGCTGCAAAGTTACGTTTGTTGGGATTCGTCATTTCGTGTAATATATTACACACCGGTGTATCGAACGGAACTTATTTATCAGAGAAATATGACAGAACTTACGGGTTATCCTCAGAATTGACATCCAGCTCCACGATGGGGTTCTGGTTGAGGTTCAGGTACAGCAGGTTCTTGGTCTCCTCCAACTCCTGAGGAACAGCTGTCAGCTTGTTGTCGGAGATGTCCAGCCGCTCCAGATACCGGGGGGTGTGGAGGAACTTCTCCGGGATCTCTGGGAGCTGACACGATCTTAGGCGAAGGACCTGAAATAAAACATAATAAAACATTTTGATTTACCCCCAACCACCTCGGTTTTGTAATATGTCAGCCTTTATTTGAAGGAGTAATGAAAAGAAAATGTTTATTTATTTTTATATTTTAAATAAAGAGTGACGAGACGGTCAGGACATGTGCCTGATGGTAAACAACATGCCTGACACATAACAGCACAGTGCCACGCAGCTATTGGAACATGAAAAGTCCAAATCATTACCTAGCACTGCACTGTGCTCGTCACCCAGAGTCATCTAATCGTTTATTCGCCATTTTGTGGTGGCGGCCATCTTATCCATGCCATATTATGGGCATTACACCAAAATTCGACAATGAAGTTTGATGCGCATTTTGTAGAGGAAAGTTGCTAGCTTCTTTATTTTTAACCCCCCGAACAAAAAGGGAATGTTATAAGTTTGACGTCGATGTTTGTGTGTCTGTTTTTGGCACCGTAGCTCTCAAACGGATGGATAGATTTCGATGCGGTGTTTTTCATTTGAAAGCCAGTTTTCTTGCAGTGTTTGGTTAATGACGAATCAAAATGGTCGCCTTGATTGGACTGATCGTTGCTTCAGAAAGCGACATCGTTTTACGATTGACGTTTCAGTAGGCCAGCGTGGTGGTTTAAGGCATTCACTCTCTCTCTTTGTGAGACAAGGCCTTGAGCTCCATCCGTGGTAACATAAAATGGGCTGATGCAGGGTCGGACTGAACCGAAAGTGCCCGGGGGACCTTACCCTATGGTTGCTTCATGCTTCGTGGGGAGGCCCGCACAGACTGGGGCCTGGCTGACAAATGTCACTTCGACTATATAGCCAGTTCGACGCTGAGCTAATGATGCTGCCTGTACCGCTAGATGGCGCTTACCTTCAACATCGGTAAACTGGAAATAGCGATCAAAGTCACGTGATCTATAGTAGTCAGCGGGTTGCCGCTCAAATCCAGTACTTCTAGCTCTGGGAGATGTTCAAAGAGGTCTTGGTTAAGCGAATGTAGGTCGTTGTACGCTAGGTTTAGAGTCCTCATTGCTGCCAACGGCTCCAACTCTTCGGGAGAATAGCGACCCTGGAAGAGACAAAACATTTAAACTCGTTAATATTAGAAATGTGAAGGATGTTTGTTGCTCAATCACGTCAGAATGTTTGAACGAATTGAGTTTAAATTTGGAACACCGATTACAATCTAAATAGCAGAATGTATATTATACACAATGTATATAGCTCTTTGTATGCTCTTATTTTGTTTTTTTTTTCTATAATTGACGTGTAAATTGTAGGTGCATTTATCTATAAAGAACTTTGACTTTGGCACATAGGATACTTTTTATTGCGTGTAAATAATGAAAACTACGCCAACACGGCAACGAAAACCCATAGATAATATTTTCTTTATTTGTTAACTAACTAACACGGAATCTACAAGCATGTCAATACAACATACATTACAAAAGACTTATAGGCAATGATGCTCTTGTGCGTAAAAGACTTCAAAGTCTTGATCATCGCCGCCAAATTGCTAACCTATCGGTTTTTTATCGGATACCCTTCGGAGAGTGTGCAACTGATCTGCATGATCTAATACCACCTTGCCCTTTCTTCTATCGGACTTCTCGTATCTCAAAAAGGTGACATCGTTTCATTGGACATTCAAACTGCATTTAGAAAAACTTACCTCAAACGCATGGGGACTCAGCTTGGCAGATGTGAGCTGGTTGTGGCTAAGATCCAGAACCACCATCTCCTGGAGGTCTCTGAAGCTGGCCTTCTCTATCGACTCGATGCTGCATCGCGAAAGGTTCAGCACCTCAATGGGTAAGTCAGCGATAACTGTGACGTTTTGGATGCGATTCTCGCTTAGATCTACTACTTTTGGTTTGTAGCCGGTGAGAGCTGAAATAAGAATACCAGTGTTACTGTATACTTGACGGAAATATAAAACGAAAATAGGAATGTTATTGGTTCTTTGGACTTTTTGGGAAATAGGGGTGTTATTAAATGTTATCTTTGGACTTTATGGGAAGTAGGGGTGTTATTAGATGTTATCTTTGGATTTTTTTGGGAAATAGGATTGTTATTAGACGTTGTCCTTGGGCTTTTTGGGAAATAGGGGTGTTATTAGATGCTACTTTTGGTCTTTTGGTAAATATGGGTGTTATAAGATACTTTGGTCTTTTTGAGAAATATGGGTGTTATAAGATGTTATCTTTCGCTTTTGTTTGGAAATAGTGATGTTATTAAATGTTATTTTGGTCTTTTTAGGAAAAAGTGGTACTATTTATCTTGTCTGGTACTTTTGAACCTCTACAAAAATAAAATGCTATAATTTTATTACGTCAGTCACAAACATACATAATTGGTTAAAATTCGCAAGATTTTCTGTAAGACTCGTCATAGTGTTGTTGGGTTCAAATGGGGTTGTTATTGTTTAGTACTCTTTGGTTTTTTTATCCTTAGGTATTGGAAATAAGGATGCTATTGGAACTCATACTCTTTTTGAACCTTGTTGGAAATTAGGGTGTTATTGGTGATAATTTTTGACCTTTTTAACATTGAGAAATAGGAATAGGTTTATAACTCACCAGCCCACTGATCTGTGGTAAAGAAAGTGTCGATTCCTTGATCGAAGCAGTCTACTTTTTGGTCTTTGCAAATGCACTTTCTGCAAATATCCGTTTGTAGCGCTATGTCGGTGGCCGCGTCTGAAAATTGAACTAATTAGTTTTGAAATTTGAGAAGATACACTAGGTATATCTTAGCATTTCCAGAAGGCTATGGTTGGGTTATTTATAGTTATTTTTTTATCATAGATACTCGTAGATAATATATTCATTAATTGGGATGATGACTGACAAAATGATGACAAAAATGCTGAAACACAAAAGGCGTTGGCGTAATTGTGCTCACCAAACATATCTCACATACATAGCACAAACGGATAGAAGCCTGAAATGAATAGACGCAGAATCAGATGACATATAATATGATACAACCGATTAAAAGCTAAAAATGAAAAGAAGACGCAGACATTTATCAGCTGACTATTATCATCATTGTATAAATTCAGACCAATGGAAACTGTATTTCCAGACATATTGCATGCCTCTAGAAGAAAACACAGAGAGACACACACAGAGACGCAATTTGTTAACGATTTCAAGGTCCTCAGGGTACATCTACTGATTTAGGTAAATCGTTGACTAAATTAGCATATGTCGGAATCGCGAACCCACAAAATTTTCC
This sequence comes from Ectropis grisescens, assembly GCA_017562165.1. NCBI lineage: Eukaryota > Metazoa > Arthropoda > Insecta > Lepidoptera > Geometridae > Ectropis > Ectropis grisescens. The sequence goes on from CM029796.1 coordinate 2,663,971, forward strand.
ACTACAAAAACATTTACAGCGGCTAAAGAATTTTTCACTTTAAACAGTATTAGTAAAGATAAAATTGACTTACCATCTTGAGCGAAACCTCTCACTGCCAATCCCAACACCAAAAGAAGTAAGTTCGTCCCCATTCTCTGGAATAAAATTACAAATATTTAAGTGAATGCATTTAAAAGCGAAGGTAAGTAGCACAGCACAGATTCGTTCTAGTTTGGAGTACTGTTTGCACATTTCTTTTGGGATGGATCGGCTAAGTATCAGCTGGAGGCTCTGGAATCTATCGAGACGTGCCAAAAGACGCATAGGCAATGACACTCTCGTGTGAAAAATACTTGTAAACTCTTCAAAGACATCGCCGAAAAATTGCCAGCTCATCGACGGGTCTACCGCCTCACTAAAACTGTCTTATCTTTGATATTGTTCCCTCTCTTTTCTTTTCGCTTGAAATTATAGAGATAGCCATAGCAAAGCCAAAGCCGATTTAGCTAGGCGGTAGAGTTGCGGGTTTTTATCGGATACATTTCGAAGAGTGTGCCACTGATCTGCATGATCTAATACCACCTTGCCCTTTTTGCTGATGGGTGTGTGTTTTCACAGGGATAGCTTTTTGTTTAGCAGAGATAACTTCATTTGGCGCACCACACACAGATTTCTCTGCACCACCACAGACCTCAGACCAACTATTCTTAGAGAACGAGCCTAGTTCTAACATACCCCGTTCGTGCCCACACAGCCCATATGAGTTTCAAATGAGCTCTATTGTCAAAAATGGTCAGCCGCTTATTATAAAGCGTTTCGTAGATGTGTGCATGTTTTGTTTAGGTGTGTAGCTTTCGTCGTAGTTGTGTTTATGTGTTGTGTTTATAGTTTACATGTACTACGTAGTATATTTATGTAAACTCTTTGGTTTATACAAACAGGGATGTGTTGCTCTTGTGTGAGTTCAAGTTTACAAATGTGTGAAATATAGGTTCCCACCGCGCTACGCAAAAAATGTGAAAAAGTTTGTTAGAAAGCCAAAAACATGTCTTGCTAGTAAATACTCAAAGCCACAGACAGATGCTAACGTATTTCTCGATGGCATTAGAAGGCTGTGGCTTTTTATTGTGTGTGTTTTTGAGTCCCAAGTATAACACGCTCTAGCTCCGCCAATGATGAATATTTTTTTCTTGTTTCTTATACAATAAATAGGTAAGTACTGCAGAAGTTCAATATATCCTACATTATGCCAAAATCGGTGTAGCGATTTTTGAAATATGAACAAATAACTAAAATTTTCTTACCTTTATCTGGTCGCCGCCATCTTAGATTTCACAAAAGTCATTATATTTTGTCGAGTCTGAGTTTAATTTTACATTAAAGTGATTATAGTTATTACGGGGGAAAAAAATATATGTTTATTAGTGTCCGACCGAAAGTTCGGTTTCGGTTTCGGTTTCGGCCGAGTTTCGGCCAAAAATCAAGTTTCGGCCACAGTTTCGGTTTCGGCCAAAATCGGCCGAAACTTTTGCCGAAACCGAAACTTAACAAGTTCAAACACGTTCGCGATCGCCTAACTTTGTTTTCCGTGGCAACGCTTTGACGGACGCTGTCGGCGCTTTTCGGGAATTATCGTGCGCTGTTCGGATAGTTCTGTAGCAACCAGCGATGCCAACCGTACGAGGTTCCTCGTACAAATACGAGATTTGTAGTCTTTCGTATGAGGTACGAGGACACTATTAATTAACTTCGTACAAATAAGTACGAGATTATAATATTGCTATTATAAAATAGTGAAAACTAGAGCCATCTATCAGAACTTGTAAGGACTTACAAGACTTCTTACTGATTTCTTATCTATCCGGTTAACAAGGAAATCCCCGACTAATAAAACATTTCATTTTTCGCTTTCATTCTACTTACTTTCTGATCTTGATTTAGGTAGACGACTGATTTGACAGAGAACTTAATTTGAAAAATTATTAAAAATGTTATTAATATGTTTTTATTTTATATTCAATAAATGATTACAACGATCTTAATATATTGTGTTTCCATTTCATGCCCTAATTAAGGCAAAATAATAGGTAAAATGCACCAAATTTCAGTATTTTAATAAATTATATACTTGACCACGTGAGTTTCGGTTTCGGTTTCGGTTTCGGCCGAAACTGAAGCCACGGCCGAACATTCGGTTTCGGTTTCGGTTTCGGCCGGAAAAACAGTTTCGGTCGGACACTAATGTTTATGCACGTAGGTACTACGGACATTTTTAAATCATCATCATCATCAATATATCTTAGTCCACTCCTGGACATAGGCCTCTCCCATGGCTCGCTCTATCCTCAACTTTACGTCTTCATTAACTGCCTGCTGTCTTCCGTACATCGTCACTCCATCTAGCCTCAGGGTATCCTACACTACGTGTTTAACTAAAACGTCCTTATTATCCGTTTATAAATAAGGTCGTATGTAACTTCGGCGAAGCAGTTATCTGTTGATAACGTATCAAACATTATCTGCTGAGTAGTGAGACAACAATGTTGGGAGGAGTCCAACCCAATATTTGATTTGAAATGTTTTGTACAAAAAAGATTTGCATTAAACCTTAAATTGTTTCATGTTAAGCAACACTGGCCAGCGTCGTGGATTATGGACTTGACTCTCTCCTTATGAGAGAAGGCCCAAGTTCCAGTAGTGGGAACATTTAATGGTCTTATGGGAAAATTTTATGATAAGCAATGATGCGGTCTAATATGTAGCAAGTTTTATAGAAGACTAGCTGCGCCCCGCCGTTTTACCCACATAGTTCTTGTCCCCATTGCTTTTTCGGGATAAAAACTAGCCTATGTATTATTCCAGACCATTATCTGTCCATGTACCAAATTACATCCAACTCCATTCTGTAGCTTTTGTATGAAGAGCAACAATCATACATTCCCTCAAAATTTCGTGTATACAGGGTTACTGGTTATCAGCCTGCATCCGCTTAAAGATTTGCTCTCTATATATAAACAAACAACTTTTGTCCTACTAGTTCTACTACTCTTGTTAAAACTCAATATCCAAAACAATAGTGTTTGTTGTCCTCTCTAGTACTGTTAAGCGGCTGTTTAGTGTTTATTCACTGCGGTACATCGTGTATCGAGTGTCAAAGAGCGTCTTGTTACGAAGATTTTGATGCTTTTAAACCGGGCAAATACGCTTTTTTATTTTGTATCGGATAAAAAATATATGAATGTATGAACTGTAGAACAAAAGTTGACGTATTTAATGTAGTTAAAATCCCTTAAAAGGATACTGGCTGATTACCTGACCATCAACACCAGCCCACTAAATGTTCCCATTGCTTCGCGTTGATTGGACGCGTGCCTTCTCTCGCAAGGAAAGAGTTACCAGAGTTTTACCAATAACCCTGTATAATATTTGTATGATTAAACTCAGACACGCGACAAAATTTCATAATTTTTTGAGTTAATAATTATAATTTAATTATTTTTTTCCCCACTAAACGAACTGTTCCAATGACATAATATAGAGTTAGTACGAAAACTGCTACAAATTTAACAATTTAAAGTAATTAAATTAACACACACCGATTTAAATTCATTTTTCCAAGTCCAAATGCCATTTGTCAAGGACACTTTCTTTTTTTTTCTTTTATAGGCTTACACGACCGCCATCTCGCCTGATGTTAAGCGACGATGCGGTCTACGATGGAGCGTGTTTACCTAGAAGAAACCGATTCAATCTCGATTTGAAGACACCAAGATTATAACTATCGGGAAAACCCCACTCAGGCAACTCATTCCACAGCCTAGACGTTCTTATCACAAACGTAGAGTCAAACCTCTTCGGCCGTGTCTTTGGAATATCAACCAGGAAACGGTGCCGCTTCTTCGAGTTACAAGAAGTACGATAGAAAAAAGACAAGGTGGTATAAGGTCATGCAGATCAGTTGCACACTCTCCGAAGTGTATCCGATAAAAAAACCGATAAGCTAGCGATTTTGCGGCGATGTTTAAGACTTTGAAGTCTTTTCCGCACTAGAATGTCTTTGCTTATGAGCCTTCTGGTACGCCTCTCGATCGATTCCAGAGCCTCAAACTGATACTAAGCCGATCCATCCCAAAGGTGCGAACAGTACTCCATACAAGAGCGAATCTGGGCTTTGTATAACAAAAGTAATTGTTCAGATTTGAAGTACTTTCGCACCTTTGAGAGGACACCTACTTTTTTGGCAGCTAATTTAGCCTTGGACTCGATGTACGAGCCAAAGTTGAGCGTAGAAGTCAAGGTAACATCCAAAAGCTCAAGATGATCAGTAACGCATACACCTCGAAAAGTAGGAGTCTGTTGAAATGGACTCCTTTTCTGTCTGGACACTGCCTTTATCGCTAAAGGAAAATATTGTGAGTAAACGAGCAAGTTCCAAGAATCTTTCTAGGTCATGCGTCATCCGTTAACACGTCCTAGGCCAGTGTGGCAGATTATATAGCCCTAACTCTCTCCTTTTGAAAGAAGACTTCGAATCCTACCAGTTTCTCTCAGTAGGTAGGACTCTTGGCAGAGTCCGCCTGGGGAAGTCCCACCTATGCCAGCTATTCTACAGCCAAGCAGTAAAGTGCAAACATTACTGTATTCCGGTTTAGGGCAATGTTTCCAAAGAAATTACAGGGCTGAGAGACATAACATCTTAGATCTCTGGGTGACGAGCGCAGGACAGTGCTAGGTAATGATTTGGACTCTTCATGTTCCAATAGCTGCGTGTCACTGTACTGTTATGTGGCAGGCATGTTGCTTACCATCAGGCACATGTCCTGCTCGTCTCGTCAATCTCATAAAAAAGTTTATACAAAAATCCTATCTGTCTTATACAATTATACCTACGTCCTAGTAGCTATCACACGGTTGTGCAAAGTTCTCCGATGCTTTCCGCTTTGTTCATTCCTTGATCCACTTATATTATTCAAAACGCTTGAAAATACTGACAAATTGACTGACCTAGTGGCTTAGTTGGTAGTAACCCTGCCTGCGAAGCCGAGGGTCGTTCGTGGGTTCGCTCCCCACCCAGTGCAAATATTTGTGAGATGAATTCAAATATTTGCACTGTGTCTGGGTGTTTCTATGTATAATAAGTATGTATTTAAAACTATATAAGTATTATATTAGCTATCTGGCTGCCATCACACAAGCTTTGCTTAGTTTGGGGTCAGATGGTGTTGTGTGTGAATTGTCCACCAATATTTATTTATATTATTTATCACACTATAATATGAGACTGTAGAAACACCAATTGCACTGCTTACCTTAGTTAAATAAATATTAAAAACTATTCAACACCACACATAACACTTCACAATGTTAGCTGGTCCAGACTAACGGGTTTTCATATCTATTATCGAGTGTAGGGCAATCTTATCTCTTATCAGTACGCTATCAGTAGTGATGGAGTAAAGCTGAGACGCGGTATGGTACATGTTTAACTTACCTTAAAATGTATCCGTAAAAATGTAAAGAAATAAATTTGACATGGGTCAGTACAACTGTAATAAAGACATATTATACTCGTATAATGATTGATCGTTTTCTGTACAATAATTATTACAATACAGCTGTGTAATACAGTAAAGTAGCCATTTCAAACTTTGAAAATATATATAACTAGATGTCCGCCCCGGCGTCGCCCGTGGTACATTATATAGTACTCATCAGGATCCCGTACATATACAACGGTGAAAGAATGACTGAAATCGGTTCAGTCATTCCTGAGAATATCGCTTTCAAACAAAACACCTCTTCAGCTACCTGCTACGCCACCTGTCGGAAATTGGTCGTACCAACTCAGATTTAGTTAGATTAGCAAAGGTTTTATATTCAAGAGGTATGTAATCTGTGATATTAAATGACGCAATCTTAGACATATGCTGTCATGTGTCATGTCAAAGCACGAAACGTACGAAAACTCTCAAAAAGGAATATTTTTTCCCGATTTTGTTGCATTCTTGATTCATGCTCCACTTCTATTAATAGTAGCGTTATTTTCTATAGCCTATAGCCTTCCTCGATAAACGGACTACCCAATAGAAAAATTATCTTTCAATCCGGGCCAGTACTTCCCGAGATATTAGAGTTCAAACAAACAAACTCTTCAGCTTTATAATATTAGTATAGATTTGTATGCTTAGTTTTGTTATTTTCGTTATTTGCTTTTGTTTTTTATTAATTGACGTGTAAATTGTACATTTATGAATAAAGTACTTCAGACTTAGACTTCCGTCGATATCGTGATAATATTTATTCACATTGTTTTTACGAGGAGTGACGAGACGCGCAGTGCATGCCTGATGGTAAGCAACATGCCTGCCAAATGCAGTGACACGGAGCTATTGCAACATGAAGAGTTCAGATTATTACCTAACACTACACTACGTTTCGCACAGGTGTAAGATGAGCCATCTCTACGTCCAGTAATTTCTCAGGAACATTGCCTTTCAAACCGAAACACAGTGATGTTCGCACATAATACCTGTTTAATTCTAGCTTGGCTTCAAAATTGATCCGTCGTGTGTCGTGTACAAATGATTGGTTGTTGAATTGGTCAGATTTTTAGCTAAATAAACTAGTAGCGCCTTACGGTAGTTTTCTAGTATTAAAAGTAGCCTTAATGCTATCGCAGACTTCTCTAAACTTATCTAAGTGTGCTCCAAATTTCAATCCGATGCGTTCAGCTGTTTCGACGTGATTGAGTAACACACATCAAAACTTTCGTTTTGGGAATATTAGATAATGGGTAAATATAGTAAATATAAATAAATATATATTGGTGGACATTTCACACACAAAACCACCTGACCCCAAACTAAGCAAAGCTTGTACTATGATATAATACTTGGTTCACTAATATTTCACAAACATTTTTTGACAAAACATCACTTTAAAACCAACTAGTCGTATAATATTCATTACGAAAACTTTACACCACAAAAATGTTTTATTTTAAAAACAACGTTTTGCATAATATTTATTTCATAAATGTCTTACATCAACAAATGTTTTATTTTACAAACCATCATTTTATAACCATTTATCCGGCAAACGTTACATTTAGACAATGCATAGAATGATATTTTGTTATTTGTACATTTTTTGTTTCATATACTATTCATTTTACAAATTTAACATTTACCAAAAAAATATTCCGTTGTGAAATTAGGTACAAAATCATAAAAGTACCCATTAAATTGTCCATAGGAGTTAACCGTTCTGATTAGGTCCTGTCACAGAATTTTGACCTAACCTGTCCGATTAGGATCTATTACTAAGATGTGACTCCGGGTGGGCTCCCGCCAGAAGCTCTGCAGGTCAGCCCTGAGTGTCGCTTCTCCATACTCGGCCTGCGCTCCACTACGGAGGTCGCCGGCTCGCTTCGCTCGCCACCTCCCCCCTTCGCTACGCTTGACCTCGCATGGCTCGCTCCACTCAGGACCTCCCTTGAGCTTCTGGCTCCCGCACTTTTTATATACACTCTAGGGGTAGTAGCGACAAGACTAGGTGAAGTCGGGTGCTCTGAGTCGTCTGGGTCCTAAGTTACCTAACCGGTCCGATGAATTAAACAACTTTTTTATGTATTTTATTTTCAGAAAATCCAGAGCAGTGGCATGGCCAAAAATTTGCCAATGATGTAGAATTTAATTTTAATTTTGTTAAATGAAATGTTTTATGTTTAAGTTGTTAAGTAATTAAAATATAATTTGAAATGTTTGTCAAACAACACTCTGTAAAATAAAAATGTGTCAAGTGTTGGTTTTGTTTTTAAACATTTATTAGTTAACTAAAATATTAAACGAATCAATTGTCAAATAATACGTTATGTAATGAAAGTTTGTCAAATAAATATTTTGAGATGTAACCAATCTGTGAAATGTTTTTTTGTGTAATAATCATTTGACGACCCGTGAGTTTGTCGAACGTTGGTTATCAGGTGTACATTTGTGAAAAAAAGTTTTTCAAAAGAACGGATACCATAATACTTACATATTTTTTAATACATAATTATTATACATAGAAAATACCCAGGCACAGTACAGATATTTGAATTCATCATACAAACATTTGCACTGGGTAGGGATCGACCCCACAGCAGTAACTTTGTTTTCCTGCGTTAAAAATGGTCTATGTAATATTAGATATTTTTGATTTTCTTAGATTTTTGTTTAACGAATACGATTTTGGGGGGGTCATGTCCCCTGTGCCCCCCCCCCCCCCCCTCGGACCGCGTATGCCCCGGAACAACCACTTTCCAAAACCTTTCCCGTTTTGTGGAGTCGTGTAACAAAAATGTTACTTACCAAGTTCCTAACTACGGCGCTAATTTTCGATGACCTGGTAAATATATATAGGTAGAATGACTCATATTATACGAATTAAATTAACAATAATACAATAGTATTTCTGTGGAAAATGATGCAGGTTTTAACTGAGATATACTGTTGTTGGGAATTGATAGGATATATCGATAAGTTTACGGATTTCCTTTGTTTTCATTTCTTAGTATTTGAATACCTACTGTTTTTTGTCACTCTACGTTTGGTGCAACCACAGATTACTTAACTCGGTGCAACGCAAAACCGATTGAGTGTAAAATATTTGTTACAAATACAAAAATCTTTATTGCTGTTTGCAGGTAAGATAAGGTGATACAAAACATTTTTGTGGTTGACCCATACAAACTGGCCTCTTCTTCCAGAGGCATGCAATATGTCTGGCAACACAGTTTCCATTGGTCTGAATTTATACAATGATAATAATAGTCAGCTGATAAAGTCTTCTTCTTTTTTCATTTTTAACTTTTAATCGGTTGTATTTATTGTCTTCTAGAAATTTAATCGAAATCACCTGGGTAGTTTTTGAAATATGAACAAAAAACACAAAAATATTTTCAAATTTGTTTGGATTACGTTCTCGTAATTGTAGGTTTCACAAAAGTTATGAAATTCGTTCCTATCAACATGAAATTGTGTAAATGGATCAATGAAAAACTTGTTTTAGATTAAAAAGGGCAATCATGAATCTCACTCATCCACTCATCTATTTGAAGTCGGCGCCAGCCAAGTCTAACAGGCAGTAGATATACCTAGATACTATTTACCTATGCCTACTTCCTACATACATAGTATCTAACTATTAGCTTTTTGTCTTGGCTGGCACAAACTTCAAATAGATGAGTGAGTAGCGCTTATAATAATTATTTATTTTAACTTATTTTACGCTTTTGACAGGCAAATAGGCACATTAGTGGTGAAGTCGGCTTATTTTTTTTGTGTAAAAAAAATCGGTTGCCTGTAAACTCGGTATACGGGCGAAAGTTTTACGTGACAACGACTTTGAGTGGTAAAATAATTTTACGGAAGGGACGCGTGCCTTTCACTTTTTATGTCTATCTCTCTCGCTCTTAGGCGGGCTAACCATGCCCGAGTGGAAGGGACGCGTGCCTCTCACTCGCTCTCGTTGTGAGCGCATAACGTGAGCGGAGTGTAACGCAGTTTCTTGAAGTGTCAGCCGGCAAACCAATTTATAAGACGTTGTCACGTCAAAAGAATTTGTCTTACCGTATCGAGTGACGAGACGAGCAGGTAATGTGTTTGATAGTAAGCAACATAACATGACAGCACAGTGACACGCAGCGATTGACGAAGACAAGACCTACATCATAAGTTTATTGACAGAAATATTATATCAGTAACATGTTAATGTTAACGGCCTCCCACTAGATGGACAGATGACCTCACAAAGGTCGCTGGAAACCGCTGGTTGCAGGTTGCGCAGGACCGATCGTTGTGGAAATCTAGGGGGGGGAGGCCTATGTTCAGCAGTGGACGTCTTGCGGCTGATGATGATGATGATGAACATGTTAATAAAGTTACACGTGTAATTTCAATAAACTTATATATACAACGCGTAAAATTATAAATGTTTATTTACTTATCTTATCTTATAAAACTAATAACAATTATACTACAAAAAGGTACTAAATAATTTTAGTTGTAACTGTGTTGTAAGTTTAAATACTTTTCTAAGTTTAAATTTAATTCTGTTTTAGCAACTTTATGCAATAAAAGGCTTTTTTATTTTATTATATCTTTATTTTTGTTATTTATTTATCATTTTTATGATTCTAATGTAATAAGTTTGGTTTCAATTTTTTTCCCGTTACAAGATGGAGCCTTTGAACTGCCACAGGCGTGCGTCATCATAATAGCTGGTCTTTTGGAGTCTGGAAAATAATACAATAATAAATCATCAGTCATAGTGACTGCTGATAGAATTGAAAACTTATATATTGGTTGGCCTGGTGGCTAGTGGGTAGTAACTCTGCTTTACTTCTTCTGGCTTCGCGTGCCGAGTGTCGTGGGTTCGATTCCCACCCAGTGCAAATATTTGTGTGATGAATTCAAATATTTCTACTGTGGGGTGTTTCTATCTATAATAAGTATTTATTTAGAACTATATAAGTATTATATCAGCTATCTGGCTGCCATCTTACAAGCTTTGCTTAGTTTGGGCTCAGATGGTGTTGTGTGTGAATTGTCCACCAATATTAATTTATTTATATTCCGAGAACTGGTAGTAAATTTTAGGTAGGTATTTGAAGCAAGCAGAAAACTTGTTACATAGCTCTTCTATTATTCCCCAACACGGAGGCAGACCTGGGTGATGAGTAGCGGGGCAAAATAAATCCATAATTTTGTGAATTTTCATTTTAGTTTTTATTCAATAAATACGTTTTGAGACTATTTTCAATATTTATAATAAATAAATAAATATTGATGGACATTTCACACACAACACCATCTAGACCTAACCAAAGCAAAGCTTGTACAATGGGAGCCAGATAGCTGATTTAATCTATAGTTACCTATGGAATTGTAAATACATAGGTACTCATGATACATGGAATCAACCAAACAAAGGGCACGGACCCCGGAGTCCATGCAGTGGCTAGAAGTATAAAAGTAAGCTATAAACTATTATAAATATTTAAAAAAATACTCACACGTTATCGCCATGCTGCGTAAGAATGGCGGCGCGATGACTTTTCTAATCTTCCCACGTAATACTGCTAACCTGTACATACAAACAGACTCATAAGTATATCTATATATATAACGGGGAGGAAATGCAGTTACGCACACCGCTAGGGGGAGGCGGTTCTAATGCCTTCACGGAATTCCACCTTTGCCACTTACTGCGGGAACGCAAGGATGCTCTCACATTATTCCGCTCAACTTAACTATAGAGTCCAGTCAAATGAGAAAAAGGATTTTAGAAATGTATATACGTACATAACTTTCGAATTACTTTTTTATAATAAAGACGAGCAGGACATGTGCCTGATGGTAAGTATGCCTGCCACGTAATAGCACAGTAATACCTACGCAGTTATGTAGAGTCCAAATCATTAGCTAGCACTGCAATGCGCTCGTCACTCAAGGATTTAAGATGTTATATCTCTGTATATATATGCGCTGTAATTTCACTGGATACACTAGCCCTTCAAATCGGAACACAATGATGTTTTTACATTACATACTTGGCAGCAGAATAAGAATAAGAATTTATTTATTGCTAGACTGTGTTTACAAAGATCTTATAGTAGTAGCTTAAATGTACAAACAGTGTGCCCAATTACGGACGTGCAATATGTGTCACATAGTGACATAGTACTAATTTATATCAAGTTCTTAGTTACAATACAAGTAAGAATAATAAAATGTGTAAATGACTTAAGCTTACCTACAAAATAGTTGACAAAGGTACTTCCCGAGGCAAACTCTCCGAAAAGTCCTACCACTACAAATATGCAAATGTAGGTACTATCCCAGACTTTATATAATCTGTGTCCCATATTCAATCCAATCCGTTCAGCTGCTACCGACGTGATCGAGTAACAAACATCCAAACATTGACATAACAATATTAGTAGGATTTGAAACTTACTCGCTCTTGGTCGGGCCGGCGAGTTTCATGGCCTGAGCTCTCATACACCGGTAGCTGTGCGATGTATGAAAGTGTTTGCATCTGGAGACAAAGACAAGATTAAAAATTTGGTTTTACCCCCGACTACCTCGGATTTGTAATTTGTACCACATTCTACTAGTCAATCCCTTTCATTTGATACCCATATTGAGGTAGAAGTGAAAAAAAATAATGTAATTTTTGTGGTTGCGGCCATCTTGGATTTGAAATTTGTTTTGGTGTATAGTGTTCTACTTGTCAAGCCCTTTAATTTGATACCCATATTAAGGTAGGTTGTGCAGAAATATTTTGCCCGCCATTTTGTGGAGGCTGCCATCTTGAATCGATTTTAACGAAACATTAGCTAAGAATATCCGCACAGAAATTAACCTTTAAATTTTGATTAGCCCCCGGCTACCTCGGAATTGTTATCTGTACAACATTCTACTAGTCAACCCCTTTCATTTGATACCCATATTGAGGTAAGTTGTGAAGAAATATTTTGTCTGCCATTTTGTGGAGGCATGAAGAATTTTGTGGAGTGAATCGATATTAACTAAACATAGCTCAGAACATCCGCACGCATATTAACCGTGAAATGAAAAAACTGCATCGAAATCGGCCCATCCGTTTGAGCTCTACGGTGCCACAGCAGACAGACAGACACACTCACAGACAGACAGACAGACAGCATCGACGTAAAACTTATGACACTCCTTTTTTGGTCGGAGGCTAAAATCAAAAACCAACTTCAATTTCAAATTAAATTCAAACATTCATGGGCCAGGCCCGGAATGGAGTTGAGAGTGCGAAAAATATGACCGAACTTGGTGCATGGTTTTGAACTCAAAAAAGCATGCAGATCATGATTCTGGATGTTGCCAGGAGGTATAGGTTTTTTTCACAGGGGGTGGCCCTTAATCATGAAGTAAATGCAGTGAACACATGCTTTGGTACCATCATAATAATTGTTTTAAACTAACTCACCTCTTTTGATACAATCCCTTCGACAGCCTGTAAGCAAAGTCAAATGTTAAGACAATCTATATTAATAATTTCCTCAAGGGGTACGGTAGACTTGATGGAAACCTTATAATAAAAATAACAAAACATAAAAAGTATTAATTTTGAGTCGACAACATATGTCCACAAAGTTCGCATTATGAAGAATTCCGTTAAATTCTGATGGCACTGACAAACAAACCGCTGCCGCCATCTTTGGTGTGAAGCACGTTTCGTTCCATCAATCAACACATTGCGTGCGTCCGTCGCGCAAAAAAAGTATCCATCACAAAAAACTGTGACTTATGTGACTACGTAAAACGTAACGTCTTGCCGTCGGACCGGAATTTTATTAGTAGGTACTTATATTTAGTATCAGCATTGCAGCCGTGCGAAGCCGGGGCGGGTCACTAGTAAGGAATAATTTAAATGTTCTACGAAGAGACAAAAATCAACTCCAGTTTTATATCAAACTCATTTACTCGACAAAATGTCATTTTCTTTGTGAAATCTGCTGTAACGTTACCGAAGATTTCACAACGTTCAGGTAGAGCGTAGATGTAAAAAAAAATAGTTATATAAAATGTCATTTCAAATATCACACCAAATTCGATAAAATGTATAATATGGAACTATGGTCTACAGATACAATATAAAGGTCCATCAAAATCGATTCTCAATTGGCAGAGCTATGGTTTGACATTACGTGCCTACTTTTGTACTTACATACAAAAGAAAATCTACAACCAAAATAATTCCGGCTTTAATATTATTAAATAGTCCCAATAGTCGTGTCGGCTAACGGCCTTGTAGCGAAAAGTCTCGACCGACATCTCAAGAGAGTTTCGCTAGACGGTTGGATGGCGGGTCAGATGCACGCGGCGGTCATCCTCGACACAGCGCGCATCGTCAGGAGGTTCCTCACTCTGCAGCCCTAACCACCGGTAGCTTGGACCTGGCCCGCTGCTGGCCCCTAGTCTTTAGTTTTAAAAAATGTTTATATTTTTTATTTATGTTGTAAAAAACTTAGAGATTAAGAAGATAATTAAATGAGTGAATAAATAGATTAATAATGCGCGTGATATTCGAACTATGGGCTCCGGATCGGCAGTCGCTGTTATCCCTACAGAACCAGCCGTAACCATAAAATATATAAATATAGAAGAACTATTCAATAAAATAATTTAATTCACGCGTGTGTACGAACGACACCTGCGAGTTGTGTGAAGAGTAGGTAATTCGACAGCGGCGTTCGTAAGGAGTTTTGCCTGAGTATCCGGGGTGTGCCGTAACTTCAATTGGTTAAAGAAGAACCATTTTCCCTGCATACGTGGTTCCGTAGTGGCATAGAATAGATAAGTAGTGGTGGAGTCGGGAGTAGGTCAAGACCAAAGAGTTTACATATACCTACTACGTATAGAGTTAGATTTTCCGCACGTTTCTTTTGTGTCAATCGTAAGCAGATGGCGTGCATACTTTCTATGGCAACAGAGTGATGTGCCGCGACAAAAGTATGACACTTCCAAAAGAGCGACAAGGCAAGAAAGATGCTACCCGTGCTATACTTAGTATTAGTAAACTCTTTGGTCAAGACGTATTGTCAAGCCGTAATTGGATTGATGTATAAAGTATGATTGTATTGATGTATGAAGGTATTGGATGAAATTTTATGTTTTTGTCATAGTTACCTCATTGCACTGTTGCTATGTGTGCAGTATACATTGGTCACCAGATTCAACCTAAAACGTAAATTAAAAGAAAAAAATTGAATTCCATCAAACATAATTTTTACTCTCAATATTAGATTATGATGATGATAATACTTACCAGCCAAGTTTGTTCGGTACTTGCTTTCTATTTATTGTTGAGAACAATCGTCTCAAACCTCGCCCTGTGGGAAAGACAAGACAGGGTTACACAGAAAGGGTATGAATCTGAAAGTGCATCCTACTAAAATAATTAATGCAAAATTTTTGATGTTTGTCGCGTAATCGCGTCAAAGCGGGTAAACAGATCGGAGGGTCTCCTGCCTAAAATTAGAACTGTCTTAGCTTCGATATTGCCGTCTTTTTTTCCGCTTGAAATGACAGAGTACGCAATAGTAAAGCGAAAGCCGATTCAGTTGGGCGATAGAAGGGCGGGCGGATTGAAATTTTAAAAATAGTTCATACTAAATAGGCTTTTCTTCCAAGGATATTCATGGGAACAAAATCTACGCGGGTATAACCACGGGGCACTACTAGTGATTATGATATGCTGAATTTAAGTAGGTAGTGGTAGAACCTTTGCCAGTTATTCAAACCGCCAAACAATAACGTGAAAATGTCACTGTGCCCCGGTTTGAACGGTAATGTTTCCAGTAAAATTATAAGGCAATGAGATAAAACACCCTTTCCCACCTCTCGAGAGTGGTTGTGCGTTGCTCTACTGGGACCGCTCTATCATCACCGACAGGACTATTGTCGCCAATAAGCCTGATATCTTGCTGGTAGACCGGTCTCAGCGACAGGTTGTGATCGTCGATATCACCGTACCACATGACGAGAACCTCGTGAAAGACAAGAAGGACAAGCTCAGGAAGTATCTTGACTTGGCTCATGAAGTTACCGTCATGTGGGATGTTGATTCAACGATCATAGTCTCGATAGTCGTGTCGGCAGACAGCCTTATAGCGAAAAGTCTCGATCAACATCGCAAGAGAGTTTCGCTAGGCGGTTGGATGGCGGGTCAGATGCACGCGGCGGTCATCCTCGACACAGCGCGCATCGTCAAGAGGTTCCTCAGTCTGCAGCCCTAACCACCGGGGGGCTTGAGCCCTGCCCCGCTGCTGGCGGCAAACTAGTTTTTAATAACGTTTATTTTCTATTAAAACACTTACAAATTAGGAAGGGCAATAAATATTATTATTAATAATAAATATATTATTATGTACACTCCGCGAGGCATAAGCTGAGCTTTGCATTTGTGTGAGTGTACATGGATAGTGTAGGTGTGACAACCGGCCTTAGGCGCGGCGCCATTCTGTCTCGCCGCGCTCCTGCCTGATTGGTGATCACTCACACTAATGCAAAGCTCAGCCTATACCTCGCGGACAAAATTTCAAGCTCCTGCCTGATTGGTGATCACTCACACTAATGCAAAGCTCAGCTTATACCTCGCGGAGTGTACACAGATTATTTATGTACTATATAATTTTATTGTAGGTAAGTGACGTTACCAAGTGTTCTTTTGAAATAATGGTTCGAATAAATAAATTGAATTGAATTGAATAAACTTACGCTGATGTAAAATCCATTCCTGCCGAAAAGCTGTTTTTTATCTTCTTTAGGACGCACCTGAAAACGAACATAACTTAATGAGATAAATTCTTCTATACATTTTTATAACCGGATTTATATCCGACTTATATTATAAATGCTGTTTGATGTTTCTAGCCCAATCACGTCGAAACATCTGAACGGTTTAGGTTGAAATTTGAGACACAGAATTTTAAGGAATAACCCAGACTATAGGCCGACCGTTTATCTGAGTCCTCGACTGCAGTACCCCTGTACAGCGCTTAGTGAGATACACCCGCCCGCACCTGTCTCAGTCCCCTTTGTCGTCATACCCCCGCGCCCCTGCACCCCGCAGGCGAGGACTCAGATAAATGGTCGGCCTATAGGTAGGTACTTTTTACAGTCGAAATTTTCACTTCAATAAGTATGGTGTAGCTACTTCAATAGAGAGATATGTATACTTACTCACTGTCGCGTTCGCTTGTAATATCACTAATCAGAGAACTTCTTTTCAGTATATTTCTTTTGACTGAAATATAAAAATAATATTTCAGAATCAGACTCATTTATTTAATGCTGTGTCATTTTTCCAGTAAGCAATCCAGCGCTGGATTCGATGGATAGATTTTTCGTGGCCTATGAATTGAGGTCAAGCGTCACGCTCGTAAATGAAAGAAATCTTCGGGTGAACTCGAGACCGGAACTTTTGACCAACTGGAAATGCGTTATCACGGCTATGTTTAGAAGCATCTACATCTAGTCTAGACGACCATTCTTAGACGAATTTTTTAGGCGATAATGCTTTGAAGGTTTATTCCAGACTAGCTGCGTCATCCGGTTTCATCCGCGTAGTTTCTGAAGTGAGCTATAAAAATTATAAGTTTTCACTTCTATCGGCAGTCCCTATGACAGACACTTTTTTTTTTTCAATAATAAAGTGATCCTTTTATGACTGTGTGCCTTATCTTTGACGACTACGTCGCTTCCCTGTCGTTGCAGAAGACACGACACGCGTGTCTAACAAGTTTTCGTTGTGTGGCGTAGGACACTCGAGCCGTGTCATTTTTATTGTCCTATTCGCGTTAAAAAAACCCCTTAAAAATTACAAGTTACTTACAGGCAGAGTATGGTATCCTTAACATGCTACGGAATCGTCTGTTCAAGCAATGTCTGGAAAAAACAATCCACATTAGATTTATTTATTACTTCAATGAGCACACAAAACAGAATGTAATAAACACATACTATAACCATCGAACTCTTAAAAACGGCAGAAGCGGACGCGCTTCTACTATGGCGATGCAAAATCAGGTGACGTCTCCTGATTTAGTCTCAGTCGCAACAAAGAGTTGTGTACGTTCGCTGACAATTCAATTTTAAAATTTTGCAAACAAATTTTCGCCACGTTATGTTGTCTTTAGATTATAGCATACCTCATCTTCGTTTCTTTAATTATATCGATGACTATAACATAAGAGTAAACTGTACAGAACTGTATTACATTCCAAACTATGTGGGCCTAGAAACAACATTTGTTTAAATACTAACTATGTGGTTTGATAATAATATTAGAGATAATAAATACATAAAGAAAATTAGGCCAACAGATCTGAACTTAAAACTAACATGCTTTAAAACAGTAGATAAATAAGAGAAAACATAGAACATTTTAACACAACAGATGAGTACATAAACACAGATTAAAACACAAAAACTCGAAAACACACAAGGTTAAAACACACAAGCTTGAAAAACATTAGAAAACCAACGTGGTTACTACACATTTTACATAAATACACGGGTAACTCACGTTTGATATAGTCAGTCCAGTCCGACTCAAGTTTCGATCGCGTCCGGGGATTTTTTCTAGGATGTTTTTCAAGCGCGTGTTCGCAGCTCTTTAGAGCACTAAACTTTATAATGTTTTGTTGTTAACACACAGAGAGACACGTCTTGCAAACTTGGCCCTAAAATTACAATGCACTCACGACTTCGATGACCCATCCAACGTGCTGTAAGCCGAGTCCATCCATTCTTCTCGATGGCAGCCGCATTCTAAAACAGTATTAAATTCAGATTTTAAAATACAGTTACTTAAAGAAGAACTATTACTGCATAACTAGTGGTAAGACTCTTGGCAGAGTCCACCTGGGGAATTACCACACCTTTGCCAGTTATTGAATGCCACACCTTTGCCAGAAGGGCAATGCTTCCAGAGAAATTACAGGGCTTAGAGATATAACATCGTAGATCTCTGGGTGACGAGCGCAGTACAGTGCTAGGTAATGATTGGGACTCTTCATGTTCCAATAGCTGCGTGTCACTGTGCTGTTATGTGGCAGGCATGTTGCTTACAATCAGGCACATGTCATGCTCGTCTCTTCACTCTTTATTTAAAAAAAAAGTGGTTCCGTAATAGAATGCGAGTCAAATCACGTAATATTTAAGGAACGCCGATCGCCATTTATTTCACTAACACTAATAATGTATTTTTATTTATGTATATTGATGTTGTGAATAATTAATATCTATGGGTCATCTTATACCACAGAGTTTCGAGCGCAGTGTAGCGCAGTGCTAGGCAATGATTTAGAATAGAATAGAATATTTATTAGCATTAACATATTAACATATTATGCTCCTCTTTTCTTAAGCACTCGATTTAAATAGTTATTTGTTATACAAGAGTGCAAAGTTGATTTTTAACCGCGTGCTCAATTTTGAAATCCAATAAAATTAGAATCCTGAGCGTGGCAAGGGAATCAAAAGAGCACAAGGTGAAAAATCTTTGCACTCGAGTGCAACACGTAACTTTTCATTCCACCTCAGCGAGGAAATGACTAAATGCAATTAAATGTTTTCGCGCTAAGCAAGTTAAAAAAGTAAGTACACCAAGGAGGTTCCGAGTCTGAGTTTTTAACATATTCAAAAAAAATGTATGATGCATTCGGCATCAAGGAGGTAGAAATAAATAGGTTGAATTATGTTTTGAATTCAAAACCTCAGTACACACGGTGTTCTAAATTCAAATTTACTTTAACCTCTAGAGGGTAAAAACGAGTTTTGCGCCCTGATATCGAGGAGCAAAAGTACTCTTTCCGAGCTGGTGGGATGGAAAAAGTACAAATATATATTATGTATCAAAAAAATTACCCGAGTCTCCATTCGGAATCGACTCACTCGTCGAGGTAATGGGTTTTCTGTGGCTGAAACAAATATACTTTAGTTATTACAGATAGCGATAACTCAGAGAAAAATAAAACAGAAAGATATTACAAAACATATTTCTTATTTAAAAAAAAATCTTGTTAAAAACAGCAGGTTTAATTTTGTGGAAAACTTTGCGTCGTTTTCCCCTTGTTTTCAAGGATGAAAACGAGCTAAGCTCGACGGGCGTGGCGTGGGAATGGCGTGGTCATGAGCTTGGCCATCTAGGAATGCGTCAGCATTTCTAGCTGCCCAATGGCCATGATCCCGAGTTTACCCGAAGATTTCTTATCATTCCCGATCGTGACGCTAGAATTCGATTCACAGCCCACGAAGAATCTGTTGTGGTGCGCCAAAAGAGGGCTTCACTTCAAAATCGGTGTCTGTAGCTGATGGCGTTAATACTTACTGTGATTTGATGATAACGGGCAGCTCGTTCTTATGTCGAAGCGCCATGTTGGCTATCTCCCTCGAGGTGCCCAGTTCGGCCACGCGAAGATCGCTGCATGGGTGCTTCTGGACAGAACAGACATCTATTCACTTTTAGTATTAAAACTGACGTGGTTGTTACACATATTTAATTGGATAACAATTTTTTTTAACAGATATTGGTGGACATTTCACACACAACACCATCTAACCCTAAACTTAACCAAGCTTGCACTATAGAAACCAGATAGCTGATTTAATACTTATATATTTTAAAATACCAACTTATTATACATAGAAAACACCCAGGTACAGTACAAATATTTGAATT
The DNA here is from genome assembly GCA_017562165.1 of Ectropis grisescens. NCBI lineage: Eukaryota > Metazoa > Arthropoda > Insecta > Lepidoptera > Geometridae > Ectropis > Ectropis grisescens. The sequence goes on from CM029796.1 coordinate 2,684,218, forward strand.
CATCACACAAATATTTGCACTGGGTGGGGATCGAACCCACGACCCACGGCTTCGCAGGCAGACCTACTACCAACTAAGCTACCAGGCCAGCTTGACTTGAACAGCTGGACCGCTTGGAAGCCGTGCCTCCATAGTACTCGACATGGTGTTCGCGATATGAGTGAAGACACAGTGAGCTCAATGTGCTGCAATGTTCCCGACTCGCAGCTCACCCCTCACCTGCACCCCCGCAACAGCCGTTGAGCTTGCGTGCGCGCCGTGCGGCAGCCCGCAGTGCCAAACGGGCAGCCATCGCGCGCGTGCACTCTCCTTGAAAAAGGCCGCCGGACGCGGCCGAAACTCGAGTCGGATTGACTGACCGTATACGTGAGTGTCCCGTTATCCAATTAAATATCTATTCAATTAACTCACAGGAACTTATGGTGGTAGGACTCTTAGCAGGGTCTGCCTGGGAAATTACTACACCTTTGCCAGTTATTCTACCGTTAAGTTACGGCTGATCTAGTTGGGAGAAAGACAACTGGAGTCTCTGGTTCGAATCTCACGCGCACCACAGTCATTTCCAAGTCAGGTGCGTAATGCGACCAACTTCAAAACGGTGAATAAAAACATCGTGAGGAAACCGACTTGCTCCTAGCTATCGATCGCCCGCACCGGGACGACTGCTGGGCCGCAGTGCCCCAGAAGTCCCCAACATTTAACGCAGTGTTTATGCTGCTGATGGTAGGTACCGCCAAGCAGTAGTGTGCAAACATCACTGTGCGTTCCGGTTTGAAGGATAATATTTGCACAGGAATGACCTGTAATTCCTCTAGACACTTTCTTCTAGGCATATAGATAAATCATATCTCTGGGTGAGGACTGCAGTGTCAGTACTAAGTAATGATCTGTACTCTTCATGTTCCAATAACTGCGTGTTGTGATGTTATGGGCAGGCGTGTTATTTACCATCAGCTATATGTCCTGTTACGTGCGATAAATTGTCAGTCCAGTGAGAAGAGCAAAATAGTTCAAAAGAGAGTGCGTGTTCGTGTAACCGTTGCTCGTTTGGCCGCCATAGTACAAGCTTTGCTTAGTTTGGGCTCAGATGGTGTTATGTGTGAATTGTCCACCAATATTTATATATTTATTTTATTTATTTAAATGTTATTTCTATAGACTACAGGCATGTGAACAAAATTTATGCGTCAAAAAAAGCACCAGGAGACCTATGTAGGATGATAGAAGGGTATAAACTAATAAAATTCAGCACTATGCCGTCACTTATAATCTGTCCAACTAAGCGCAGTTTAAGAGGGGGGGGTTGCAACTCTCGATCATTTCTCCTTGTCGCATGATTTTTTTACGGCGTTGCGGAATAATTAGAAGAGGTATTGAAACTATAAGAATTATACATTTAATTTTGTAATTGAAATTGAAAAATTTATGATTTTAGACGATTTACACAGTACATTTGGTCATTTGATTATGTACGGCATTGGTTCCATCCCTCTTCTAATCCACTATTACGCAACACCGAACAAAAATCATACGACAAGGAGAAATGATCGAGGGTTGAAACCCCCCTCTTAAACTGCACTTAGTTGGACAGCTTACAAGTGACGGCTTAGTGCTGAATCTTATTACTTTATACCCTTCTATCATCCTACATAGGTCTCCTGGTGGTTTCGCCTCCACAAAATGGCGGACAAAATATTTCTTCACAACCTACCTCAATATGAGTAAGTATCAAATAAAAGGGCTTCACTAGTAGAATACTATAAATTATAAGAAGTTTCAAATTCAAGATGGCCGCCACCACAAAATGGCGAATTGCATAATTTTTTTCACTACTACCTCAATATGGGTTTCAAACGAAAGGGCTTGACTGGTAGAATACTTTGCACTATGACAAATTTCAAATCCAAGATGGCCGCTACCACAAAACGGCGAATTATATTTCTTTTTTCACAACTCCCTTAATATGGGTTACTAGTAGAATGTTGTCATCATCATCATCATCATCAGCCGCAAGACGTCCACTGCTGAACATAGGCCTCCCCCCAAGATTTCCACAACGAACGGTCCTGCGCAACCTGTAACCAGCGGTTCCCAGCGACCTTTGCGAGGTCATCTGTCCATCTAGTGGGAGGCCGTCTAACACTGCGTCTTCCGGTTCGTGGTCGCCACTCGAGAACCTTTCTTCCCCATCGGTTGTCAGTCCTGCGAGCGATGTGGCCTGCCCATTGCCACTTCAGCTTGCTTACTCTTTGAGCTATGTCGGCCACTTTCGTTCTTTTGCGAATATCCTCATTACAGATTCTGTCACGCAAACAGACTCCGAGCATAGCTCTCTCCATAGCTCGCTGTGTGACTTTGAGCTACGTTATGAGGCCCACAGTGAAGGACCACGTCTCAGTTCCATAAGACATCACTGGCAACACGTTTTTTTTGATTTTAAAGTAGAATGTTGTACAGATAACAAATCCTAGGTAGTCGGGGGTTAATCAATATTTATAATTTTGTTCTTGTTTATACTAGATATCTTTTCTGATTATGTACATTTATCAGGAACGGCTTTTTTACACCATTCCTGGCTTTAATGAATTTCCCCCCGGCCGAGACCTTCGCTCATCTAAGTTATCGAGCTTGTGCAGAGCTATTCCCAGATAATTCGATGGTAAGTTATGATGATCATGTATCGTAACCCCCAAATTACTCTAATAATTAAACAGTCACTTACTTTTTTGCTGTGTATACTCGTCGGGGAAGCTTTTGGCATTTTACTGAAACAGAAACAAATTCCATTAATGTTTTATACCTACTATATTATGTGAAGTCTAGGTTGTGTTCCGAAAACTAATAAAGAATAAATATTGGTAAGGTACCTAATGTAGTCCTACTAGCTCGTACCATTTTTTTTAAAATAAGGAGTGGCGAGACGAGCAGGACATGTGCCTGATGGTAAGCAACATGCCTGCAACAGCACAGTGACACGCAGCTATCGGAACACAAAGAGTCAAAATCATTATCTAGCACTGCACTGTGCTTGTTACCCAGAGATTTAAGAAGTTATATCTCTAAGCCCTGCTCTCTAATTTCTCTGGAAACATTGCCCTTCAAACCGGAACACAGTAATGTGTGCACATTACTGCTTGGCGGCAGAATTACTTGCAAAGGTGTGGTACTTCCCGAGGCGGACTCTGCCAAGAGTCCTACCACTACTAAAGTGTCTTGTAGTGCAATTAATAGCACTAACAAATTTAGCGCAAATATTTTTTGTATCTTTTCTTAAGCATTTGCTCAAATAAACTTTTTGGAGTTCCTTCCCCCTCTATCTCCAAAAGTTTTGGAGATAGAGGAGGAAGGAACATTATATTTCGATTATAATGATCTTAGGTAGGTAATGATCTTACTTCTGATGGTACGTTGTCACCACGGGGCAGTTTAATTCCTTCAGTAGTTGTTGAGTTGCTTCCGTCGTCATGCCTACTTCTGAAAGGCAAAGAAAATAACAATTTTGTTGACATAGGCGTAGCTAGGTGACCGGTTTCTTAATTTTTTACAGAATATAGATTTTTTAAATGTCTAGTCTTGGACAACCTGACAAAATAGGCTCTAGCGCCGTCTACACATAGCTGATATTCCAATCACCGTACAGGCTCAAAGCTATCACTTACATTCTGGTCGACCATATCGTCAGGCTTATTTTTCAAAACAGAAATTAAAAATATAAACAAACATTAAGTAAATAATCATTATTATTGAACTGTTCAGGCTTCAAGTAGGTACCTTCGCACCTTTGAGAGGACACCAAGTGTAGGTTTAATCAAAGGAGGACACTTAGCCTTTTTGGTAGCTAATTTAGCCTTGGACTCTATGAAAAATTGGTTGCCTGTAAAGTCGGTATACGGGCGAAAGTTTTACGTGACAACGACTTTGAGTGGTAAAATAATTTTACGGAAGGGACGCGTACCTTTCACTTTTTATGTCTGTCTCTCTCGCTCTTAGGCGGGCTAACCATGCCCGAGTGGAAGGGACGCGTGCCTCTCACTCGCTCTCGTTGTGAGCGCATAACGTGAGCGGAGCGTAACGCAGTTTCTTGAAGTGTCACCCGGCAAACCAATTTATAAGTCGTTGTCACGTCAAAAAGCCAAAGTTTAGCATAGACGTGGGAAAAATGTATATTTGGCGAGATTGGAACAATTGCTACTACAACAGTTCAAAGTTCAAATCAGTGATATTATGTTTCATTTGAAACATTTGAAATAGAAAGTCAATACCTTTACTACTGCTGACTACTGACACGAGAATTGATTCAGTTCCAAATGAGACAATTTTACCAGCCAACTGTTCCGAATCATTTGGATCACATCATGTTTCGGTTTACTGAGTTGGTTCAGTAAAGAGCTACACACGTCATCTTTAGCAAAGTTGTAGTGCATGAACCAAAGAAGGTTTCTGCCTTGGTACGAACCATTTCCGACAGGTGGCGTGCAACTAGTAAATTATAAATATTGATTACCTGTGCCATTTTTAGTGATGTTCTTGGTCTGGAACACCTGTATACAATCACAATTTAAGTTTATTTCTACAGTGGAAACTTCTTTTGATGCGGCACATTCAGATTTTTCGTGGGCTGTGAATTGAATTTTAGCGTCACGCTCCGAAATAATAAGAAATCTTGGGGTAAACTCTGGCTATGAATGGCCATCTAAAAATTCTTACTATTTCTAGATGGCCATGGTTATAGCCACGCCCTCCGGTTTCACGTTTCGGTTTCCGTAGTTTCCAAAGTAAGCTATCAAATTCTGAGTTATAAGTTTTCACTTCTATCGGCAGTTCCTATGACTGACAATTTTTTTTCTGGAATCTCGGAATTGCGTCACAGAAAAGTCAGTTAAATGTAATGTTTTCAGATACCACTACCGCATCATAAAGGAAAATTTATTAATAACTTTTTAATATCGCGAATTAGAAAAATATAGCCTTCGCCTGCATAGGGACCTACTGATTCTAAACTCAATTCGAATGGCTAAAACTCGGAATGAGAATCGTTGTCTCTGTCATTCTAACCGGATAAGACAAGGACGGAGAGGTTTGATTCCGTATCGGACCACACAAAGATTAAAAAAAAACAACTTAGAAACTAACGGATGACACTATTAATAGGCGGCCTTATTGCTTAAAGCTATCTCTGCTACTGTACAAATTGTGAGTGTTCTTTGGGTACCTACACATATATTTAATTTTATACATGGTGACATTCTTTTATTATATACACATTGTCATTTTTTGATTATACTATACATAACGTATTTGTATTCCAGGTAACCTTGCACGGAAAAGGTTATCCTTTTCCGTGCAAGGTTTACATAAAGTGGCCCCTAAATAACAAATTAATTGTGATAGCTAACTAGGTACCTACTTAACAACTAAAATACAAATATTACGGAAATAAGAAACAAATAATGTAATTTACACATAACACATAATTTTGCACTTTATAAAGAAAAGCATACCTCTTTGAAAGTTGGTTTCGGGACTGTCAGTGCCATTTTAGCCGATACCACTACGGATTTACTGAAAAGAACGATATCAATTGAGTTATATAAATGCACAATGCCCAGGGTCTATGAGTAAACTTTAGCAAGAAAAAACGTCGAAATATGATAGTACTAATTAGTAGACTAAATTAACGTAATTATGTATTACATATATGATGATCATCGAACTCTTAAAAACGGAAGAAGCGGCAAACGCGCTTCTACTATGGCGATGCAAAATCAGGTGACGTCTCCTGATTTAGTCTCAGTCGCAACAGAAGCCACAAGGAGTGCGGACGTTAGCTAACAATCCGAAATAAGCCGTAACAATGCCTTATTGTGCTTTTACAAGGTGCACGAATAGTTCAAAGACCAAAAATAAGTTCCATGGGATCACTTTTCATGCGTAAGTACACAAAATCTTTAATTATTTCCATCAGAGTTCACTGATTATTTCATCCAAAATTAATTTTCTGTTGTAAACAATCTGCCATTTGTAAAAAGGGACAGATATACATACAGTGTACGAGTGCAACACGACCGGCGATATCTTAGTTCCAACTATTACGGGTACGGGTACGGTAAAGACACGTAACTAAAATTTTCGCTTTTTACGAAAATATTTTTTTATCAGCATTGTGTTTATTAACTTCTCCGTACAAAATTAATTTAAATTCAATCGAGACTTTTGACGACTACTGATTACTAGAATTTTTCATTTTTGGTAGGTATTGAGAGCGGCGCTTTAATGCCGGCGGCTCTATTGTAGTGTAGAGCGCGTAGGCGCCGCCTCCGTTGTGCGGACCGGTGAAGACGGAAACCACGGTGATGTGAAATCCGTCTTGTTCGGGGCTGGTGCCGGTCCGCCCGTTAGCGTCAAGTTTACGGGGTGCCGTAGATAGCCGCTTCAAAAGGATGTTCGGAGATACGATGTACGGCGTAGGAGTAAGTCGTAGGTAGGGTGTGAAGAGTGGGCAAGTAAAACACGTCAGCTCGAACTCACTAAAGAGCTATGGAGACGTTCTACGTTGCCAAGTCGAAGTCTGAGAGGTCTGTTCGGTATCGAAGATGATATTATTCTGATTTAATTTTACACAATTTCTCAAACATCGACTGGCATCACGCGGAAGCGCGTCCTGACCCTCGCGGCGGGCGGTCCGTGCCTGACCGCCCGGCCGCGGGACGGTCTCCATAGTTCTTTCTTTATTCATTACAATACAACTATGCTAAGTTAAAAAGGGATAGCATAATCTATTGTCTCAAAAGGGTCAAGATGCACACATTCCTGACGTATTTCTGAACTTTCTAATTTGGACAAAAATAAAACTTAATTTAATACAAATTGATCGCTAACATCCTCCCCTTCGTGCAATGCACCGACTATCAGCCTAGCGATCTTCTCGGCCCCCTGATGGCTGCCGACTGCTGGTCATCGTCTCCTCGTTGCCCAGTGTCTTCAACTGGAACCAGCATCTTGAAGCTCGGACGTTTCATGATACCTCCGTTCGCGCGAGTATCGACTATTCTTATTCTTCCGTCTGGACCGGGATACGTTTGGTACAGCTCTCCACGTGGCCAAGGTTTTCGTGGCAGCGTAGAGTCCACTATACGAAATTCGTCTCGATGCTGCACATCTCTGATCTCTTTAGCCTCTTCGCGAATTCTCCTGGTCATCAGAGTAGGTACCCATGGCCATTCCTGAGGCTTTGTTGTGTCGTCGACTTTAGTTTGGCGATGTACTACGATCGGTTTGAAGATCTTGAGGTCGGACTTTATCCAAGACAATAGGGTGGTCGAATCCGTCCAGTAGATTTTCGTTAATAGTACTAATTCTGTCCCCAACAGAGCGGCATGTAGTTCTAGCCGCAGTATGTAGACCAGTCTCGACTCAGGCGATGACACTATCGTCTTCACAACCCGGAGTGTGACTCGATACTGCTCTTCATCGAAGCCTTGCCTCCAGAATATAGCACAAACGTTCGGTACTACTTTGTCGGCGACGGTGTATACAAGTACTTCTCCCCCAGAGTCAAAGACGAAGATCGGTCTCGATAAGCGTAGACAATCCAGCTTTTCTATGTTTAGAATAAATCTTCCTAAAGACTTCATGTTTCCCTGTGTGGTCTCGCCATCCCATCCAATTCCACTAGTCCAGGTGTCGTGGAGAAGTTTCTTTTCCGGAATTAGTGAAATTATTTTTTCTCCTGGCGACGCATCTAAATCCATGTAGTTCTTAGTCTCTCTAGCGTTGCCGATGACCGCCTTTCTCAACCGCACCTTAGTTTGTATGTTGGACAAAAATGGCGCAGTGTTTTCATATTCTGTCTTGAAGCCTAACAACTCTTCGCTAGTGTCATCAAACAAGGACAACTTATCTAGGTAAGCTGGTGCAGCTGCAATCATATGTGGCCCTGTGTTGAAGGCTTTCAAGTTGGCACTGAGATAATTTCTTCGTCCGCCGTGGGATTTTTTATCACGTTCTCTCTCGGGGTGGCGAGCTGGAGAGTGTTCTGGAATGTGCCCCTTCACGGACGTTTTCCTCGTCTGCCCTTCATCAGACTGCTCTCCGTGTCCCTCATCGGATATTCTGGTCACCACCGAGTTAACCCGTTCGCGGACGTCTTTTTCGTATGACTCCTCTACCGACAGCTCTTTCGTGATCCGTCCTTCATGTGATTCTTCATCATGTTCTCTCTCAGAGCGGCCTGGTGGAGAACGTTCTGGAATCTGTCTCTTCGCGGACTCTTTCCCTGTCTGTTCTCCGTGTCCCTCATCGGATATTCTGGCCACTACCGAGTTAACCCGTTCGCGGACGTCTTCTTCGTATGACTCCTCTACCGACAGCTCTTTCGTGATCCGTCCTTCATGTGATTCTTCATCATGTTCTCTCTCAGAGCGGCCTGGTGGAGAACGTTCTGGAATCTCTCTCTTCGCGGACTCTTTCCCTGTCTGTTCTCCGTGTCCCTCATCGGATATTCTGGCCACCACCGAGTTAACCCGTTCGCGGACGTCTTCTTCGTATGACTTTTGTACCGGCAGCTCTTTCGTGATCCGTCCTTTATGTGATTCTTCATCATGTTCTCTCTCAGAGCGGCCTGGTGGAGAACGTTCCGGAATCTGTCCCGTCGCGGACTCTTTCCCTGTCTGCTCACCGTGTCCCTCGTCAGATATTCTGGCCACCCTAAAGTTATCACATTTGTGGACATCTTTTAAAATGTTCCCCTTTGCGGATGACTTCCCTGCCTGTACTTCACATGACTTCGACTTTTCTACCAACAGTTCGTCTTTTTCGTCTAGCTGAAACAGAGCCAGTTCGATTTTCGCTAGCTCCAGCTTTTGGCGATGAATCTCGGCACGCGCTTGCAGCTCTCGACGTTTCTTCGCTATCGTCGATGAAACGAAACGGCCAACTTTCTCGCAATCTGCACGGTGTCCTGAAGCTTTGTTCAACGCTAAAAGCCCGGAATGTTCTGAAGTACGCCCCTTCGCGGACGCCATCCTTCTCACAGTACTCACTGTGGGTTCCGTAACTTCAGCAGCCTCATTTCCTCGCAGCGTGTTGTCGTTGGTCGCACGCGAAGCGCGTCAACTAGACATGGAGCTTGTCAAGCGTTGCACATCTGTTGCGGTAGTAAACGGCGCGTCGGGTGTAGATTCACGACACGTTTCTTGAGGTTTCACACTCTTCTTACTCCTGGTGAGTGGTATCGTGATCCTCTTGATGCGGTTGTCGGCGACCGGATTCTCGCAAACTGCACGCGAAGATCCGGCTCGAAGGACCAGCTATTGAGAGCGGCGCTTTAATGCCGGCGGCTCTATTGTAGTGTAGAGCGCGTAGGCGCCGCCTCCGTTGTGCGGACCGGTGAAGACGGAAACCACGGTGATGTGAAATCCGTCCTGTTCGGGGCTGGTGCCGGTCCGCCCGTTAGCGTCAAGTTTACGGGGTGCCGTAGATAGCCGCTTCAAAAGGATGTTCGGTGATACGATACACGGCGTAGGAGTAAGTCGTAGGTAGGGTGTGAAGAGTGGGCAAGTAAAACACGTCAGCTCGGACTCACTAAAGAGCTATGGAGACGTTCTACGTTGCCAAGTCGAAGTCTGAGAGGTCTGTTCGGTATCGAAGATGAAATTATTCTGTTTTAAATATGCACAACTTCTCAAACATCGACTAGCCTCACGCGGAAGCGCGTCCTGACCCTCGCGGCGGGCGGTCCGTGCCTGACCGCCCGGCCGCGGGACGGTCTCCATAGTTCTTTCTTTATTCATTACAATACAACTACGCTAAGTTAAAAAAGGGATAGCAAAATCTATTGTCTCAAAAGGGTCAAGATGCACATATTCCTGACGTATTTCTGAACTTTCTAATTTGGACAAAAATAAAACTTAATTTAATACAAATTGATCGCTAACATCCTCCCCTTCGTGCAATGCACCGACTATCAGCCTAGCGATCTTCTCGGTCCCCTGATGGCTGCCGACTGCTGGTCATCGTCTCCTCGTTGCCCAGTGTCTTCAACTGGAACCAGCATCTTGAAGCTCGGACGTTTCATAATACCTCCGTTCGCGCGAGTATCGACTATTCTTATTCTTCCGTCTGGACCGGGATACGTTTGGTACAGCTCTCCACGTGGCCAAGGTTTTCGTGGCAGCGTAGAGTCCACTATATGAAATTCGTCTTGATGCTGCAGATCTCTGATCTCTTTGGGCTTTCCGATAATTCTCCTGGTTATAAGAGTAGGTACCCATGGCCATTCCTGAGGCTTTGTCGTGTCATCGACTTTAGCTTGGCGATGTGCTACGTTCGGTTTGAAAATCTTGAGGTCGGACTTTATCCAAGATAATAGGGTGCTCGAATCCGTCCAGTAGGTTTTCTTCTTCAGCTTGATGCCGAGCTCTTCTTCTGTTAATAGTAACAATTCTGTCCCAACAGAGTGACATGTAGTTCTAGCCGCGGTATGGAGACCGGTTTCGGCGATGTCTTTCTCGTCTTCACAGCCCGGAGTGTGACTCGATACTGCTCTTCATCGAAGCCTTGCCTACAGAATATAGCACAAACGTTCGGTACTACTTTGCCGGCGATGGTGTATACACGTACTTCTCCCCCAGAGTCAAAGACGAAGATCGGTCTCGATACGCGTAGACAATCCAGCTTTTCTATGTTTAGAATAAATCTTCCTAAAGACTTCAGGTTTCCCTGTGTGGTCTCGCCGTCCCATCCAATTCCACTAGTCCAGGTGTCGTGGAGAAGTTTCTTTTCCGGAATTAGTGAAATTATTTTTTTCACCTGGCGACGCATCTAAATCCATGTAGTTCTTAGTCTTTCTAGCGTTGCCGATGAACGCCTTTCTCAACCGCACCATAGTTTGTATGTTGGACAAAAATGGCGCAGTGTTTTCATATTCTGTCTTGAAGCCTAACAACTTTTCGCTAGTGTCATCAAACAAGGACAACTTATCTAGGTAAGCTGGTGCAGCTGCAATCATATGTGGCCCTATGTTGAAGGCTTTCAAGTTGGCACTGAGATAATTTCTTCGTCCGCCGTGGGATTCTTTATCACGTTCTCTCTCGGGGTAGCGTGCTGGAGAGTATTCTGGAATGTGCCCCTTTACGGACGTTTTCCTCGTCTGCCCTTCATCAGACTGCTCTCCGTGTCCCTCATCGGATATTCTGGCCACCACCGAGTTAACCCGTTCGCGGTCGTCTTCTTCGAATGACTCCTCTACCGACAGCTCTTTCATGATCCGTTCTTCATGTGATTCTTGATCATGTTCTCTCTCAGAGCGGCCTGGTGGAGAACGTTCTGGAATCTGTCTCTTCGCGGACTCTTTCCCTGTCTGTTCTCCGTGTCCCTCATCGGATATTCTGGCCACCACCGAGCTAACCTGTTCGCGGACGTCTTCTTCGTATGACTCCTGTACCGGCAGTTCTTTCGTGATCCGTCCTTTATGTGATTCTTCATCATGTTCTCTCTCAGAGCGGCCTGGTGAAGAACGTTCTGGAATCTGTCCCGTCGCGGACTCTTTCCCTGTCTGCTCACCGTGTCCCTCGGATACTCTGGCCACCCTAAAGTTATCACATTTGTGGACATCTTTTACAATGTTCCCCCTTCGCGGATGACTTCTCTGCCTGTACTTCACATGACTCCGACTTTTCTACCAACAGTTCGTCTTTTCCGTCTAGCTGAAACAGAGCCAGTTCGATTTTTGCTAGCTCCAGCTTTTGGCGATGAATCTCGGCACGCGCTTGCAGCTCTCGACGTTTCTTCGCTATCGTCGATGAAACGAAACGGCCAACTTTCTCGCAATCTGCACGGTGTCCTGAAGCTTTGTTCAACGCTAAAAGCCCGGAATGTTCTGAAGTACGCCCCCTTCGCGGACGCCATCCTTCTCACAGTACTCACTGTGGGTTCCGTAACTTCAGCAGCCTCATTTCCTCGCAGCGTGTTGTCGTTGGTCGCACGCGAAGCGCGTCGACTAGACATGGAGCTTGTCAAGCGTTGCACATCTGTTGCGGTAGTAAACGGCGCGTCGGGTGTAGATTCACGACACGTTTCTTGAGGTTTCACACTCTTCTTACTCCTGGTGAGTGGTATCGTGATCCTCTTGATGCGGTTGTCGGCGACCGGATTCTCGCAAACTGCACGCGAAGATCCGGCTCGAAGGACCAGCTATTGAGAGCGGCGCTTTAATGCCGGCGGCTCTATTGTAGTGTAGAGCGCGTAGGCGCCGCCTCCGTTGTGCGGACCGGTGAAGACGGAAACCACGGTGATGTGAAATCCGTCTTGTTCGGGGCTGGTGCCGGTCCGCCCGTTAGCGTCAAGTTTACGGGGTGCCGTAGATAGCCGCTTCAAAAGGATGTTCGGAGATACGATGTACGGCGTAGGAGTAAGTCGTAGGTAGGGTGTGAAGAGTGGGCAAGTAAAACACGTCAGCTCGAACTCACTAAAGAGCTATGGAGACGTTCTACGTTGCCAAGTCGAAGTCTGAGAGGTCTGTTCGGTATCGAAGATGATATTATTCTGATTTAATTTTACACAATTTCTCAAACATCGACTGGCATCACGCGGAAGCGCGTCCTGACCCTCGCGGCGGGCGGTCCGTGCCTGACCGCCCGGCCGCGGGACGGTCTCCATAGTTCTTTCTTTATTCATTACAATACAACTATGCTAAGTTAAAAAAGGGATAGCATAATCTATTGTCTCAAAAGGGTCAAGATGCACACATTCCTGACGTATTTCTGAACTTTCTAATTTGGACAAAAATAAAACTTAATTTAATACAAATTGATCGCTAACAGTAGGTATGTACATTTTTTGGTATTGTAGACATTTTACTACTAAAAGATTAAAGGTCGTTTTTGAAAACTTTGTTTGTAATTTTTTCTTGTAGATTCCCTAAAGATGAATTATGGAAGCATAAATGGCTTCAAGTTGTCAGAAGACAGAGAGAAGAACCTGATTGGGTTCCTTCTATTCACAGCCGAATATGTTCTATTCATTTTAAAGCTGATGACATGTATACAACCAACAAAGGATACCGGAAAATTTTAAAGAGCTCTGTGCCATATTATCGGGTAAGCAATAAGGAAATAACGGAATATTTAATTTATTGTTAAATAAATATATTAGATACTACGCGTATACTACTAGAACTAGAACAGAATACGGTATGTTTAGATTTAGAAACTTTATTTAAATATTTAATCTCATATTCTGTTCAGTTGTTATAATCTTATCTTTTTTTATAATCCTAATTCTGATAATGCCACCACCTAGGGTAAATAGCTGCGCCTTGTGCCATGCGAATAAAAAATATAATTGAATAGCCATTGTGATTTCTTAAATGTCCGCTAGTTTTATTTTTATTATTGTGAGGGTTATGGGGTTTTACGCATTTTTTATTTGCTTAAGTCAATCGTGTCAACCTTTTCCCATTACAAAAAATAATAACAGCATACAAAATTATATCATTCATTGAATTACATTAACTAGAGTTATTTATTTTACCAGGTTGCCATGGATCGCTATTCCCCTTCATCCGGGTCTTTGAATGATGTTAACATATCTGACTTGGACTCAGTATTTGAATCACCCAGAATGGCATTTCTAAAAAGAAAACTGAATAGCGAATCTATTAAAAGACGAAAACTTATAAAGGATCACAATAACTTAAAGAAAAAATGTAAGAGATTGAACCATGCTTGCAAAAACCTAAAAGAGACCATTATACAATTGAAAAATAAGATAAACGTGACTGAAGATCAATTTTCGGACCTCTCCTTCAAGGCAGAAGTAGTAGATTTATTCGAAAGGATGAAAAAGCAAAAAAAACGAAACAAGAACAGGACAATTAAATTTCCGCCTAGTATAAGAAAATTTGCCCTCACATTGAACTTTTATTCACCGACTGGATACAAATATGTGCGAGAGGTTTTTTGTAATGGGCTTCCTCATCCAAGGACATTAAACAAATGGCACGAGAAGACAAATGCTGAACCTGGTTTTACTGCTGAAGCATTCGCCGTTTTAAAAAAAAAAAGCCAAACGACAAACAAAAAAATCATATGCACTCTTATTGTCGACGAAATGGCAATACGACAGCAAGTTATGTGGAATGGCAAAAACACAGAAGGCCTGGTTAACTATGGTATTGGAGCATCTGAAGATACAAGTGTCGCTTCTCAAGCATTTGTTATGCTCCTCGTGAGTATGAATGAAAACTGGAAATTACCAGTAGGATATTTTTTTGGTAAAGGACTTCAAGCTGAAATAAAAGCAAACTTAATAAATACTTGCATAGAAAAGTGTTATGATGTAGGCGTTAGTGTAGTAGCTTTGACATTTGACGGATGCCGGTCAAATTTTAGTGCGGCCAAATTGCTGGGCTGTGAGCTTCAGGACTTAAAAAAATTGAAAACTACTTTTAAACATCCATCGTGTGATATCGATGTTGCAGTATTTCCTGATCCTTGTCATATGATAAAGTTGGTAAGAAACACTTTGGAGTCTAAAAAGATTTTTTTTGATATTAATAACCAAGAAGTAAAATGGCAATTATTAGTTAATTTATTAGAATTACAAAAGAGCGAAACGTTGACATTTGCAAACAAATTATCAACCAGACACATAGAATTTCGAAATCAAATTATGAAGGTCAAGCTCGCAACCCAGCTTTTGAGCATGAGTGTCGCCAAGTCGTTACAGCTTTGCGAAGAACTTTTAGACTCAAGTCGATTTAAAAACACAGGAGCGACCGTTAAATTCATTAAAAATTTCAATAATATTTTTGATATTATGAATTCCAGAAAACGAAATAAATTTGGGTACCAAAAACCGATTTGTTCAGATAATAAAAACGAGATTTTCGGTTTCCTCGATGAAATGAAGGCATATATTTTGTCATTAAAATACTTACTTAAATCACGCCGCATTGGAAAGAAAACAGTACACATGAAAATATCAAAAAAACGGATTACTGAGACCATTTGCAGGACAGGCTTCGTTGGGTTTGTTATTTGCATAGAAAGCTTGAAACATTTATATGATACTCTCGTCGAAAAAGATATCCTGAAGTACATAGCCACTTATAGGCTATCCCAGGACCATATAGAGTTATTTTTTGGTGTCATTCGGCGACAGGGTGGATCCAATAATAACCCAAATGTTAGACAGTTCCGCGGGATTTATCGAAAAGTTTTGAATCACCTTGAATTACGATCGTCTCTGTCAGGGAATTGTATCCCACTCGACAACTTTCCGATTCTTACGTGCTCATCGGCTGTGGACATAATTAACCAAACTTCAGGAAGAAAACCTAACGAGAGCACTTCTTTGGTGTCAGAAGACACTATCAATGAAGAAACTTTTTTAAAACATCCTCAATCACGTATTAAATCACGTATCCGAGTAGAAAACATTAAGAAAAATAAAGTCCTCTCAACTGATACCCTAGCGGAATCTAATGTTGGTATTTTGAGTGATCTTTTGACAGATAAAGTTTTGAAAAATATGACAACATACACAGAACAGATAGTAGGTTATATCGCTGGCTGGGTCGCTCGTGCATTAATAAAGAAAATTAACTGTGAAACCTGCGTCTCAGAACTAATAACTACTGAGAAATTACCTTGTCACAAATTAATCACGCTTAAAGATATGGGTGGTTTGTGTTATCCTGCTAAGGATACGTTTTTGATATGTGCCAAAGCCGAATTTATTTTAAGAAAGGTGATTGCTCAAGGACATATTACGTCCTCGATTAAATTTATGCGAATTAAAACAAATATCATGAAAAGTTTTCTCAACTCTAATGTGTTGATCAATTTAATACAACATTCTAAAAATCAACCAGCTACATTTAATCATCGCACCCATCTTTTACGTGCAATTATTGACAAGTATTGTGACGTCAGACTTCATTATTCCCACAAAAAATGACCCAGCTGTGTCGGTTGAAACCAAACGACAAAAAAGAAACAAATTATCCCTGTTCGAGGGAAAATAGTTATCCTATAAATAAATAATTTTGTCGATGTTTTGTTGTCACTTGTACAAAAGAGGGGTAGTATACTTTTTTTGTAAACTTTCAAATACTGTTATATTTCATTGTAAATAATTTATTTCGCATAAAATACAAAACATTTAATTCACTCTGAAATTGTATAAATAGGTATATATAATTGAGACCTTGAATTGTATTTTTGACATGTTGGATCCTACTAAAACGATCTGTAAAAATACCATGTAATATAATATTCAGAAAATTAAGTGTTCACTTGTGCCGTAAGCAAACACATTTTTTTACTCTGCCATCTAAATCATTGCATTTGTTTCATTACTGTATTTGAACCAACTTCCAAAAAGTTGTCAATTCAACCACCATATTGCTTTAATACTCATTATTCTATTCCTTACAACGATAAATTATAAAAAAAGATTCTGCTTTCTTAATTTATAAACGGTGTAAACTAACTGTTTTAGATTATATTGTTTATGTTTTATCGTTATCGTATCGTTATATTTTAATTTATAGTCATAATTTTTCATAAATGTTGTCAAAAACTATGCTTTGGTTTTATTTTAATCCTATACTCTTGTCTCCAAAAAATTGTCATTTCACAATTATGTTTTTTTACCTGTGACCCGTCAATTTAAATGTTTCCATTGGCCACATAATAGACAACGGCTATTTTGTCTCTTTCACGCCAGTGTATTCGTAAGTCTTTCTAGCCTTGTCGAAAAAAATATCTAAACAAATGTGATTTATAGCTATCTCATTTGCATCTACGGCCTACTTATAATGACGTCCTTGTCATTCATTCAAACGTATCTCACGATGGAAGTGAAGCTGTGTGCACGTTGCGTATGCTTGTGTGAAATTCTCGCCACGTTATGTTGTCTTTAGATTATGGCATACCTCATCTTCGTTTCTTTAATTAATGATGATGATAATACTGATGCATACATTATTATGCATCAGTATTATTGCAATGTAACGTGGCAACGAAGCCAGCATTTTGGGTACGAGACCCACAGACGCCGATCTCTTAGATTAAGTTTATGTCATACGCGGTCCGAGGGGGGGTGGGGGAAAATTTAAAATATCTAATAGTACATAGACTATTTTTTAACGCGGGAAAACAACTAGAACGTGAACTACGCGGGTAAAATCGTGGGGCGCTACTAGTAAAGTATTTTTGCTCGATTTATTGTATTTCTACTTGTGACCCCCAAAACCTGAGGCTCCGTACTGGTGACCCCCAAAACCTGAGGCTCCGTACTGGTGACCCCCCTCCAAAATCGAGGCTGGGACCGCGCCTGGTTTATGTACTTACAAGAGTGAGATGAGCAAAGAGTTTACATATCCTACGTATAGAGTTGGCACAAACGCTTTACACCGAAAGCACGGGTAACATCTTTCTGGCCTTGTCGCTCTTGTGGAAGTGTCATACTTTTGTCGCGACACATCACTCTGTTGCCATAGAAAGTACGCACGTCATCTGCTTACGATTGACACGATGTAAATAAACTCTTTGGTCGGTGGTGGATCGGGTTGAAACTTTAAAATAGTTAGAACATAGTTTGGAATAGCACAAAGGCTACTTCTTTATGGAAACAAAATTACTAAAACAGGAACTGCGACTAAAACGGCTACATTCTGCTAGTAATAAATTTAAAAATAAAAGTGGTCAAGTGCGAGTCGGACTCGCCCATGAAATCTTCCGTAACAGCAAGTAACATAATATAAAAAAAAGTACTTGTAGTTCGTTGTTACTTTAATCAGTATTTTCACAATAGTGAATTTATACGTTTTTTCTATTTCTGTATGAAAATCTTAATGCGGTTCACAGAATACATCTACTTACCAAGTTACAATAGTATAGTTCTTATAGTCTCGGAGAACAGTGGCTGTGACATACGGATGGACAGACAGACATGACGAATCTATAATATAATCTCAATAGTCTGAATAATCCGAAATCAGGCGGACTCTGCTAAGAGTCCTACCACTATTAAAGCTAAGGGCAAGCAATAGAATTTACCTATTGTGAGGTTCCTTAGGGTCAGATATGCTTTTGCTGGAACCTGAGGAGCCTAGGAGTCCTGTCATTGCGATGATGCCGTACGGATGCCCTGTGTTGCTCATCTCTCGAGCCCTGTGGGATCTTCTTCTGTGATGTCTAGAAATTATAAAAATTGCGTTAATTAGTGATAGATAAATTAGTTAAAACTCAAAAACGGTAAATCATAAACAACCAGCGAGCAACACGGAAGGGAGTAGGCATACACAATACACAGGGTTTCCCCTCTGTCAAAGTACAAGTCCGCGTGGACCATGTAGTTTGATAATATACTGTGGCGTGAGGGCGGGGCTAGATTTGTGAAGGGTGCTTTATTTTTTATGTCTTAGTGATTTGGCTGTGTGAGTATGATCGGCAATGGATCGGTACAGGTATGTTTGTATGTAATAGTGCGACTTTGCGCTAGTGTGCAACCACGGGGGGTAAACCTCATACAAATCTAACGTCATTTTCTTTTTTTTTTCGTTATGTCATTCGAGTTTGACGTCCAGCCTAACAAATCTGACACTTCTGCTCCCCTCGCTTTTTTCACAGACTAAGTAGACTTTACTTCAGTAGTCACAATTTTATTTCATGCCAACGTCACACCTTGTAAAATTCAAATATGTCACAGCGCGCACGATAAATTAAGAAAAAAAAGAGTTCTAGGTACTTAGCACAGACTAAGTAGTACACTTAGTCTGTGAATCCAAAAAAAAAATCGAAAGTGCTACGTTAGGGATACCTAAAAATTAGACGGTATCACGACGGTATCGGTTTATCGATTGTCACTAGATCGAATGAATCGAATTCATGTATTCGTTACATGGGATCACATGGGATTGAATCAGTAATGCATGTTTTTAAAATTTTTTTAGCCATTAACTCATTCTATGTCGTCCAATCAACCAACCGCCGCGAACAATGTACGAGTACCTAATATTATTAACGTACGTAAATTATCAATAACAATATATATCTATAATTGGATCCTCACATCTTCATCTGGGAAAGGCGTTTATTTCATACATGTTATTTGCCTTTTTTATTGATAGAGACAGATTTTGGTTTAGGTATCTACATGTCACGCCTGGCATGTCCATGTAATTTCATTGTGCTTTGTAAAGTTTATGTGTGTTTTTTAATGTCATTGTGCAGTGCCGTTTGGATTAGACGGCATCGTTCGGAACTATTAGAACATAATGGTGGCCTTGAATGAGTTAATGATAAGTGGACTTTATTAACTAAAGAGTTAAAATAGTGTAATTTATTTACTACGAGGTCTGTCCTATGGTTATAAAATATGTATGTACTTGTCGCTTTGTATTGAACCGCATTTTTGTCGTCTTTTTTTTCAGTGCCATGTACAAACAAAAGTCACAGGTCACAGAGGTCAATGTATGAAAGAAAATTGACCAAGTAATTCAATATTTTATTTGGAATAATTTCATTTACAGAGTAATACACAATATTTACAAATGTGGGGAATGCTTTGCTCAGAATACGAGATTTTAGGGTCACGAATCGTCTTTCAAAGTGCTTATGGCACAGTTGAAGACAAATTAGTTCATCGTATGTTTTTGTCTTAAAGTTGCACAGTCTATGTGTTTTAGCCATTTTTCAATATATTCTCTATTTTTTGGAAATTTGTGTAGTATCATATTTCGTCGCGTACTTTTGCATCCCCTTATGCAACAATTTGTGTACCACATATTTGTATTATGTACACAACGTTATTGTAGATTTTGGCACAAGTTTGGTAATGTTGGTGATTACAGTACTGCTGAGGCGCATTTAATACAGCCAAAAACCGTAATCATCAATGAGTACACACTTGTATCATACGACGTTTTTTCAACACACTTAATAAATTACAATTAAAAATATTAATTTCAACAATGAAAACGAGTTGTTAAAAATGTTTCGTTTCGTTTTGTTATGGCGGGAAAAAATAATCAGTGCTCAAATATGCGCGCGCAACTAACAATGGCGGCCAGCCATAGACTATTCACTTATCAGGCTAGACATACATTTCATAATGTGGAACGTATCTCATAGCCAAAATTTTGTAAAAGGTATCGATATTCCACTTAGTTTCGATTTTAAGATTTAATTATCATATATTATCGGGCATCTCTATACCACTTCTGGTTTTGTTTTTCATAAAATTATAGTGTTTCTCTACTTAGTCTGTGCTCCCCTTTTTAGCAACTTAGTCTGTGCTTTTTAGTTGTTATGACGTTTGTGAATTATCATAATTGTTATTGTTTGATTTATTTTCGTATATTTCTGTTATTTATTAGCTGCAAATGTACTTTTTGCACCTTACCTAAGGTTTACCTAACAAGTTTATTGCACCAGGTTGGAGTTACATCGGAAAATAAGTGTGTTATATACGTATCCACATTGGAAAGAAAAAATACTCAAATTATGACATATCCTGTGAAGTGGTGATTCTTTTGCTGAGAAAACTCTGTTGTGAAACTTAAGAAGAAATAAATGCATCAATTAAATCTATGTGTATATTTTTCTCATAGACACTAGTTCCTTTTAGGCGCAAAAAATTAAATAATGTATGATTTGAGTACTGGCACGAAAGCACCAGTTGGCAAATGAAATCTATGTGTTGATGCAGTTTGTGTAATTTAAAAAAAAAGAATGACAAAGTCAGATATCATTTTCAGCACAGATAAAGTAGATTTAGTCTAGAACCATAGACCAATTTCCCTTGTTCCCGACATGTCCGTCTGAGTGTACTACTTAGTCTGTGTGTGCAACTTTCCCCTCCCGCAAGAAATGACAGAAAGATTTGAACAATGTTTTTAGCTAGCTAAGGCTACTCTCTTCCATGCTTGCGCGGAAGATCGAGTTGCTCGATGTAAACAACGCAAGGGAACCGGCACGTTTCATGACTGTTTCGAGATCATTTCGAGGTGTCGAAGAGTCCAAATCATTCACCATTCACAGTCAACCACCAAGGTACAGGTTTTTGACACCCAGCTTGGTGGTTGCCATGTTACTTGGCTACATGGCAACACGAATGTACTATTGGATTTATATTTATATATTTATATTTATTGGATGAATAAATGATTTGATTTGAATCCCTAGCACGGCGACCGTCATACAGATATTTGACCCCTATGCCCTGTAATTTCTCCGAAAATGTTCTCCTTCTAACTGAAACAGTAATGTTTGAACATTACTACTTCGCAATATATTAACTGCCAAAGTGTGGTACTTCTTCATGTGTCATGATTGTGGTAATCATAAAAATGTCATTATTCCACTTAGGTTCCTGTTACATAATGTGTCATTGTTTACCGTCTATGATTATCATTACATATTTGTCTTAAATATTTATATACTACTTTTTAATACCTAGTATCTATATGTATCTACATTATAGAAGTATGGAGGTATTAGCATGTAATTTAATTAGCATGTACGTTTATTTTATACTATTATTAGCGTAAATAGCTACGTAATTTGTATTTAACTGATGTAGTCTGGAATGGCACACCCCGCTGTTAAAAATATCAAAAACCATTTCCACTCAAAGGTTGGCTGGAAGAAATCGCTGTCAGCGATAAGGCCGCCTGTTGTAGCTGTTATTGTTTTTCTTTGTATGTAAATCTGTTTTCCTTTTGGTGTGTACAATAAAGAAAATCTATTTATCTATCTTCCATCGGCGGACTCTCCAAAGAGTACCACTGACTACAGTTGGAGTTCTTTTTTTTTATTATTTTGCCGCTCCACAGACTCCGGGGTCCGTGACCTTTGTTATTACAATTATCTTTTTTTTAACCCCCGACCAAAAATAGAGGTGTTATAAGTTTGACGTCGATGTCTGTCTGTCGATGTGTGTGTGTCTGTCTGTGGCACCGTAGAGCTCAAGCGGATGGGCCGATTTCGATGCGGTTTTTTTATTTGAGGGTTATTACCCGTGCGAATGTTCTTAGCTATGTTTGGTTAATATCGATTCAAGATGGCCAACTCCACAAAATGGTGGACAAAATATTTCTTCACAACCTACCTCAATATGGGTATCAAATGAAAGGGCTTGACTAGCAAAATACATGTCACTATGACAAATTTCAAATCCCAAGATGGCCGCCACCACAAAATGGCGAATTATATAATTTTTTTCACTACTACCTCAATATGGGTATCAAACGAAAGGGCTTGACTAGTAGAATACATAAGGGCATGACTAATAGAATGTTGTGCAGATAACAAATCTGAGGTAGTCGGGGGTTAATCAAAATTTTTAATTTTGTTCTTGTTACATATTTCATGGATTAGGAGAAGAAAAGGAAAGTAGCGGGGGTGTTGTGAACTTACAAGTTACTTAGTTGTTAAATTACAGTTAGGGTTCTCACTTGTTTTTCATTCTGCGAGCGTTGGGTTTCGTTTTCCTGGCCGTGGAGCACCCCTGGAAGATCTTTTGAGAACAGCTGGAGCAGAAGATGACGCCTTTGAAGACTTCAGCGCCTCGCAAGTTCGTCTCACTGCACACATCTGAAACGCACAGCGCCATAAGTGGCTAACGTCACATGCAGATGCAAACATAAATAGTTTTTTTTTTTAAATAATTGGTGACGAGATGATCCGGACATGTACCTGATGGTAAGCAACATGCCTGATAACAGCACAGTGACACGCAGCTATTCGAACATGAAGAGTCCAAATCATAACCTAGCACTGCACTGCGCTCGTCACCCAGAGATCTAAGATCTTATATCTCTAAGCCCTGTAAAATAAGAAAAAATTATAAAGTAAAGTAAGTAGATTAAATAATAAAAGTGGTCAAGTGCGAGTCGGACTCGCCCATGAAAGCTTCCGTAGCAGCAACTAATATAATATAAAAGTTCTTGTAGCTCGTTGTTACGTTAAGTTAATCAATGTTTTAACAATAGTGAATTTATGGCGTATTAAAATAAAACTACTTACTAGATCTCATTATTTTTATCATTTCGTCACATATTGTTTTTAGTTTTGTCATTCTCTTATTTTAGATGTTACAGGGTGGGGGGGCACATTTTACCACTTTGGAAGAGTCTCTCGCGCAAACTACTCAGTTTAGAAAAAAACTATGTTAAAAACCTCAATATCATTTTTGAAGACCTATCCATAGATAATACACAAGTACCTATGGTTTTGATGGGAAAAAATGAGTTTCAGTTCTAAGTATGGGACATGCCCGAAATGTTTTTTTTTTCTATTTTTGTATGAAAATCTTAACGCGGTTCACAGAATACATCTACTTGCCAAGTGTCAATAGTACAGTTATTATAGTTTCGGAGAAAAGTGGCTGTGACATACGGACGGACAGACAGACAGGCAGACAGACATGACGAATGTATAAGGGTCCCGTATTTTGGCATTTGGCTACGGAAGCCTAAAAATGTCTCCAAAAAAGTACCGACTAAGATTTAAAACTTAATTCAGACACGAACTCGGACCAAATTTCAAAAGCTACGAGTATCACTGCGTCGCATCGGCCAGATAAATTAAAGCAAATATTAGTTTTCTGTTCATATTTAAAAAAACTGCAACACAGGTTTTAATAAAATTTATAAAGACTACGGACCACGTCTGAATTATGATCTACCAAAAAAAAAGAACCACTAGATTCACACTTGGCGGATTGCGTATCATACCCATACATAACAAGAACAAAATTAAAAATTTTGATTAACCCCCGACTACCTTAGATTTGTTATCTGTACAACATTCTACTAGTCAAGCCCTTTCATTTCATACCCATATTAAGGGAATTGTGAAAAAGGAAATGTAATTC
Organism: Ectropis grisescens; assembly: GCA_017562165.1. Classification (NCBI taxonomy): domain Eukaryota; kingdom Metazoa; phylum Arthropoda; class Insecta; order Lepidoptera; family Geometridae; genus Ectropis; species Ectropis grisescens. The sequence goes on from CM029796.1 coordinate 2,708,104, forward strand.
GCCATTTTGTGGTAGCGGCCATCTTGGATTTGAAATTTGTCATAGTGCAAAGTATTCTACTAATCAAGCCCTTTCATTTGATACCCATATTGAGGTAGTAGTGAAAAATATTATATAATTCGCCATTTTGTGGTGGCGGCCATCTTGAATTTGAAATTTGTTATAGCGTTTAGTACTCTACTAGTCAAGCCCTTTCATTTGATACCCATATTGAGGTAGGTTGTGAAGAAATATTTTGTCCGCCATTTTGTGGAGGCGGCCATTTTGAATCGATATTAACCAAACATAGCTAAGAACACCCGCACGGGTATTAACTTTCAAATAAAAAAAACCGCATGGAAATCGGCCCATCCGTTTGAGCTCTACGGTGCCACAGACAGACACACACACAGACAGACAGACAGACAGACAGACAGACAGACCGACAGACAGACAGACAGACAGACAGACATACATCGACGTCAAACTTATAACACCCCTTTTTTTTTGTCGGGGGTAAAAAAATGGCAGTCATAGGAACTGCCGATAGAATTGAAATCTTATAACTCAGAATTTGATAGCTAACTATGGAAACTACGCGGGAGAAACCGGAGGGCGTGGCCGTGAGCATGGCCATCTAGAAATGCCGACTTGCTGACGTCTAGAACTAGATAGCCAATGGGAAATACTGACGCATTTCTAGATGGCCAACGGCCATGGTCCCGAGTTTACCCGAAGATTTTCATTCCCGAGCGCGACTAGAATTCAATTCACAGCTCACGAAAAATATGTATGTGGTGCGCTAAAAAAAGTTTTCACTTCAAGAAACATACAGCCGAATTGAGAACCTTCTTTTTTGAAGTCGGTTAATAATGGCGGTAAGTAAATAAATTCATACATACAGCATTTCCTACAAGCTTCGTGGTAGCTGTTCCCTTCGAAGACAGTGCAGCGGTTCTCGATCGGAGCTTGGCAATGCTCACACACCACCGCACAGCTGGAGGTTGACAAAAATAATGTACGATTTGAGACCTTATTCCACGGACCTAGCAGACACATATTGGTGGACGTTTCACATAAAAAACCATCTATCTCACCCCGAACTAAGCAAAGCTATGGCAGCCAGATAGCTGATTCAGTACTAAACTTATATATTTTTAATAGGTACATATAATGTAATTTATTTATTTATTCATTCAATGAGCACACAAAACAGAATGTAAAAAACACAAACTATAACATAACAGTATAGTTTAAATACATTAATAAAAAATTAGAGATAATACATAAAGAAAATTAGGCCAACAGATCTGAACTTCCAAGAACAAAATTAAAAATTTTGACTAACCCCCGACTACCTCAGATTTGTTATCCGTACAACATTCTACTAGTCAAGCCCTTTCATTTGATACCCATATTAAGAGAGTTGTGAAAAAAGAAATGTATTTCGCCATTTTGTGGAAGCGGCCATCTTGGATTTGAAATTTGTCATAGTGCAATGTATTCTACTAGTCAAGCCCTTTCGTTTGATACCCATATTGAGATAGTAGTGAAAAAAATAATATAATTCGCCATTTTGTGGTGGCGGCCATTTTGTATTTGTTTTTTTTATAGTGTATAATATTCTACTAGTCAAGACCTTTCATTTGATACCCATATTGAGGTAGGTTGTGAAGAAATATTTTGTCCGCCATTTTGTGGCGGCGGCCATCTTGAATTTATATTAACCAAACATAGCTAAGAACATCCGCACGGATATTAACTTTCAAACAAAAAAAACTCGTTTGCGCTCTACGGTGCCACAGACAGACACACACACACAGACAGACAGACAGACAAGACAGACATCGACGTCAAACTTATAACACCCCTTTTTTTTTGGTCGGGGTTTAAAAACTAACATGCTTTAAAACAGTAGATAAATAAGATATAAGCATAGAACATATAACACAACAGATAAGTACATACACATTGTGAATCAACTAACGGGCCAAACTTCTAATTTATAAGAAAGAAAACATTTTTACAAAACACAATAAAGGTTCCATTAAGATAAAATGTATAAACAAATAGTATAAAACAAACTCATAATAGTATTTACAGTAAGCACAACAGGGTTATTCTTTTAGATTAAAGTGTAAAATTTCTTGGATAATGTCTGGCATAAGTTATTCTAAGTTTCTTTTGCGATTTTGTTATGTTGTATGTACCTATGTGGCTTTTAATAAAGAGAACATACCTACTTATTATGTATAGCAAACACCCAGGTAAAGTCCAAATATTTCGTATTCATCACACAAATATTTGCACTGGGTAGGGATCGAACCCACGACCTACGGCTTCGCAGGCAGACTTACTACCAACTAAGCCACCAGGTCAGCAAATAGTAATCACTTTGTTGCACTTACAAAGCAACGAGAACTAAATTAAAATTTTAGTTTTTTTTTAATTTTGCAAGTTTCGCTTCTAACCACGTGTGAATGGAGCACAAGTGTTTTTTTTTTAATATTTTTTTTTTATCTTGAGTAGGTTTACACTTGACCTCCATCTCACCTAAATAAGATAAGATATATAAGATATTGTTAACCGTACTCAAAGACAATTACCCATTTGACTGATCGTACGACTCCCCCTCCGTAGCGTTTTATAAGCATAATTGCACATCTAACCTACCGTTGAACCCGTTGATGTCTTTCCTTGCATCCTGCTCTGTCCTTAGAAGTTTGCATAACTCTATCTCGTTTTGTCCAATCATTGGTGGATAGTAGTGCCACGTGACATGGATATTCGGCTTATCACAGCGCGATTTTTTACCTCGTCCTGCGCCCCCGCTGATGGCTTATGAATTTAAGCAGATTCGTTTAATGGCCGATCAACAGGGTGCTCAATCTATGGCCGTACTCATGTTACATTCTGTGTGACCAGCGCATACGCAGACGTTTACGCCGCGTTACGCGAGTCCATACTCCGTCTTCTGCTCTACTGCGCTCACCACTGATCCACTACAACGAAGCCCGAAAGAACCGGCGCCGGCCTGAACACGCATCTAGGAACTGCAGTCATACTCGTTCCCGAGATACATCAAGTCAGTGGTATTTTTTTCTCCGCAAATTTTCTCACTTTTGAAGGGGTAATCAACCATAAAACTTGTTGGCTGCACTGACATATATGTCTTTTATCTTAAATATGTATATTTAACAGCGATTAAATATCTAAAAGGTGCATGTTTTGGGTTAGGCGATATAGCTACCGCAAAATTTATTAAAACACAACATATGTTGAAACCAGAAATGTAATGACATGCATAAAAACACCATTAAACAATTTGCATCCAGAACTACTGGCGGGGTTGTCAATCCAGCGCTTGTACCGAGACACTCTTGTAAACAAACTAGTCTTGTCAAAATTCTTCCCACTAACCACACCAACCAACACATCTCTACCAGGCTCTTCTGCAGGATCTAAGGTATATCTACACCCCAAAGGACCCCCAGAGTCTCCCAAACCAACGTCCGAGAATGCAGAGTCTGTACAAATAAAAGAACTCATATCAATCTCCCAAATGGCAGAGCACTTCCACAAAGGTATCACATCAATCTCCGCTTTTAATAGCACAGGCGTCATTCGCGGCATAATCTTGTGACTAGTCAAGCCAAACCCAGCCGAGAAACACGATGATGGGTAGTCTGAATTTAGGGTCGCTATACTCGCATAGTTCACAGTTTCTGTGAAATTCCAAGGCACATTTACTATTACTAATGCTATATCATTCTCTGGGAACATGTATTTTTTGTGTAGATAGACTTTGGATAGTTTCCGCCATTGAGCTTGATTTGTGGTCTCTGTTTCACCTGTGTGTTCAATGTCTGAGGTTAGGGAACCAGCTACGACTCGCAGCAGGTCTGGACGATTTTTATAGTAAAAATTTCGGGCTTCAAAACAATGGGCAGCTGTTAAAACCTTCTTGTCGCTTATAATGCTTGCTCCGCACAAGGGTAGCCATAGGATCTTGTCTCCTTTACGCGTTGCAGACTCTTTTATTGATGCTACGTAGGGCATTTGTCCTTCAGAAGCTGGATTGCCGTTCACTATTGTTGGTACTGTACGGTATTTGGAGTATTTTAAGGTTGTAATAACTCTTCTGTCGTATTCGCACTGTGTGATTTTGAATAGGATTAAGAGTACGAAGAATTTCATCGTTATTTTGACTTTGGTCTGTTCAATTTTTGGTCTATTGACATCAGTGACGTAAACCTTAGGTGACAAGTAAGATGTAAATACTCTTTACAGAGGTTAAGGTCCTGCGTCTATTTGAAATATGCAGCGTCGCCTCAGACCAAACATTCTTAGAGCGTCGCTTCATGAGATAAAACTGCTAACTATATCATAGTTAGTTAGTTAGTCGGGGCCTTTTCCGCACTTAGCCTCTCAATTAGGCCTTTGTATAATACTTCCCCTCACTCCAACCATCCCAGGCTATCCCAGAAGGCAAGCAACCTATTCAGGTTGTTGAAGGCCTCCGGGACAGCTGCTGGTGAATGGAGGAATTCTGCCAACTATACCATCTTCCATTTCAAGACTCAAATGGCCGATATGATCGAAAAGGGTGCTAGTTCAAAGCACGTCTGCCGCATCTTTGCGCCAAGATTACCACACAATGGAAGCTAGCTCACAAACGACGCCGAAGTTGTGGTAGACCAAATAATCGCCATCGCGATAGTGGGATGACCTCCATTAACATCTTAATGATTGGGATATACAGTATACTGCCTCAGGACAGAGACAAGTAGAAGTATGTACCTAATACTGTAATATTGGTGAACATTTCACACACAACACCATCTGACCCCAAACCAAGCAAAGCTCGTACTATGGAAACCAGACACAGCTACTCATCTATACTATCTATACTAATATTATAAAGCTGAAGAGTTTGTTTGTTTGTTTGTTTGCTTGAACGCTAGGATCTCGGGAAGTACTGGTCCGAATTGAAAGATTCTTTTTCTATTGGATAGTCCATTTATCGAGGAAGGCTTTAGGCTATAGAAAATAACTCTACTATTAATTGAAGCGGAGCATGAAACAAGAATGTAACAAAATCGGGAAAAAATATTCCCCTTTTGAGAGTTTTCGTATACGTTTCGTGCTTTGACATGACACATGACAGCATGTGTCAAAGATTGCGTCATTGAGTTTCAGTACCATTCATAAAAAAAAAAAAAAGAGTTTCAGTAATCTGTGCCTTGAATATAAACCTTTGCTAATTTTTTTTTCTAAATCTGAGTTGGTACGACCAATTTCCGACAGGTGGCGTAGCAGGTTGCTGAAGAGGTTTTTTTGTTTGAAATCGATATTCTCAGGAATGAGTGAACCGATTTCAGTCATTCTTTCACCGTTGGATAGAATAGAATAGAATAATTTTATTGACATATTTAAACATTCCATTAACATTTCTTACATTAATAGGTTGCAAAACAATGAATAACAGGGCTTAAATATGTCTCGTCAAAATATACAATTAAACAATTAATACAATGTTGCTGTAAAGGGGATATGTACGGGATCCCGATGAGTGCTATATAATATACCACGGGCGAAGCCGGGGCGGGCATCTAGTTAAACATAACACATAGAGAAAGAGGATAGAAATCATTGGGACACTTCAGGGTATTTTTTAATAATATTAATACCAACGAACACAGTGCAGACAAAATTTAAAATTGGTCTACGACGCGGTTGCCCTGAAAATATCTAGGTATCATCGTTACAACACTGCTGTTGGCAGTTTTTTTTTGCCACACGTTCGCTCTTCGGATAACAAAAAAGCTTTTGAACGCATCGTGCCAAGACACGGAAAATCTACCACGAAAAGAACGACGAACGATTATTATCCTATTTTAGTGCATTTCTGATGGAAATAGAACAAAGACTTGTTATAATACAGAAAGGACACAAGCGAGGGATAGGAACGGCGTAGAAGAACGGTGAAGAAGAAGAAGTGACGATAGATCTTAAAAGATCAATTTTTTTTATATTTTAAACTAGCTGTACCCTGCCACGCTTCACTGTGGCACATTGTGATGCGATAACTAGATAAAAACAATCCTTGATGCGGATTATATATATTGTAAAATTTCAGCTGAATCGGTGCAGAACTATTTGAGTTTTTGAAGCGTACACAAACCAACATAACATTTTTATATATAGAGATAAAGAGTGACAAGACGAGCACGATATGTGCCTGATGGTAACCAACATGCCTGCCACATAACAGCACAGTGACACGCAGCTATTGGAACATAAAGAATCCAAATAATTACCTAGCACTGCACTGCGCTCGTCACCCAGAGATCTAAGATGTTATATCTCTAAGCCCTGTAATTTCTCTGGAAACATTGCCCTTCAAACCGGAACACAGTAATGTTTGCACACTATTGTTTGGCGGTAGAATAACCGGTAAAGGTGTGGTACTTCCCCAGGCGGACTATGTTATTGGATACGGCGGGAACGCGGAAACACTCGCATTCTTCCGGGAACTAGATGCTGATTCTCGACGCAATCGGATCGATTCCGGCACTAAATAACAAACCTAGTCTCTGTCATTTTAAACGGGTAAAACAAGGACCGATATATTGGATTCCTTGTCGAGGTCAGTCCGATTCCGTTGTGAATCAGGGTAACTACTGGACTCGTAAACAACCTAGCTAGAAATTTATTTTCAAATAAAAATATTACGAGTACTTACGCCATCCTGGAGTTTTTTTTGTGTTTTACATTTTATGTAGAAATATTTAAATTCATATCACTCGGTCATTTTGTAACTTTATCCGATTGTCAGTAACTTGACATAATTTTATTATATTGACAATGTTTTATCACGTTTTAAAAAGTTTGGTCAAAGAAGAATTGTAAGGTATAGGTTAGGTAACGACGAAGGTAAAATACACGGAGCGAATACAAAGCTTTGTATTAGCTCCGTGGTAAAACATGAGCGATTTTTATCGTGATCATCCCATCTAATCTATGGTTACAGTTGGCTTGTAGGGTAAGATTTAACTCTCTAAAAAAAAATTGGTTGCCTGTAAAGTCGGTATACGGGCGAAAGTTTTACGTAACAACGACTTTGACTGGTAAAATAATTTTACGGAAGGGACGCGTGCCTTTCACTTTTTATGTCTGTCTCTCTCGCTCTTAGGCGGGCTAACCATGCCCGAGTGGAAGGGACGCGTGCCTCTCACTCGCTCTCGTTGTGAGCGCATAACGTGAGCGGAGCGTAACGCTGTTTCTTGAAGTGTCGCCCGGCAAACCAATTTATAAGACGTTGTCACGTCAACAAGTAAAGTCTTGTAAGCGGAACTTGGCAAGTTCAAAGAAAATATAAATTACCTACTGGGCCAGTTGGCCAGCGTGGTAGACTACCTTTGTCCTAACACTTGCCTACTTGGGTACTTGGTTAGCGGAGACCCGTGCCTCAGCTGTGGAAACTCAGTTTGATACGATATAGGTAATAGAAATCTATCTAATATGTAATACGTAGAGTCTGGCTAAGGAAAGTAGATCTCCATGTCGTGTAATTTCCCTGGCAACATTGCCTGCGAGTCCGCCTGGGTTGCCAGTTATTTTACCGCCAAGCAGTAACGTGCAAACATTACTGTTACGGTTTGAAGCGTAATGTTTCCAGAGAAATTACAGGGCTTAGAGATATAACATCTTAGATCTCTGGGTGACGAGCGCAGTGCAGTGCTAGGTGAATGATTTGGGCTCTTCATATTCCAATAGCTGCGTGTCAAAGTTATGTGGCAGGCATGTTCCTTACCATCAGGCACAACTTCTGTTCGTCACGTCATTCTTTATTTTTTTTAAAACTATTGCATCTACCCTAAACATTTCTTATATGAGCTAGAACGAGACGAAACACTAAAACTAAGTTACAAGGTTACGATCCAATCTCGTTTGAATCGCGTATACGCGCGTTCTCTGCGCGTCGTCAGCGCGTTTAAAAAACGCCGTGTGCTATGGGCCTAAGTGTGCTATTTACTGAAAAAGTTTAGGAGTCTCTGATTTTAACACACCTGGTGCGTTTTGACGTGACAACGTCTTATAAATTGGTTTGCCGGGTGACACTTCAAGAAACTGCGTTACGCTCCGCTCACGTTATGCGCTCACAACGAGAGCGAGTGAGAGGCACGCGTCCCTTCCACTCGGGCATGGTTAGCCCGCCTAAGAGCGAGAGAGACAGACATAAAAAGTGAAAGGCACGCGTCCCTTCCGTAAAATTATTTTACCACTTAAAGTCGTTGTCACGTAAAACTTTCGCCCGTATACCGACTTTACAGGCAACCAATTTTTTTCAAATAGCCTAGGTTCACAGATTGGATTTTCAATTAAAGTAAAGGAAGAACAATTTCATAACCTCCCACGCCAGCCAAATGCGGGTTGGCAGATGACGTGTCCTTGAAATTTGTCTTTCTTGGAACATACCAGTTTCCTCACGATGATTTCCTTCACTGATATAACCAGTGATGACGATAAACTCTTACATAAGAAGTAACCATAATACTATTATTGTAGTAGTTGGAATTTTCGTAGAAATAAAACATAAATAAATATAACTAAAAATGTATTTTATAGAAACATAATACATAAGTAGGTACATCTGTGAAATTTTAAACTAAATCATTTATATTAAAAAAGTCCAATAATACGTAAAGGCTAATTCCACTAATCAAATAATTATATTTGAAAAACAAACATTTATCAAGTTTAGTTTCATTTCCAAAATCGCTAAACCAATTTTGATAAAATTCATATGGGACAACTCTAAAGTTTTATTTACCAAAACAAAAACGAATCATCAGAAACGATTCAAGACGTAAAAAGACCTGTCAAATACAGTTCCCAATTTCGCCCGTAGGTGGCGCCACTGTTTTATTTTGTTAGAGAAATTTCACAAAATCAACAGTGGTGCCACACTTGGCAATATTTAGAACTATATTTGACAAGTCTTTTTGCGTCTGGAAAACGCCTCATTGGCGGAGCTATCGCGTAATATAAAAAAAAAAACAACAGCATTGAGAACATTCTCCTTTTTTGAAATCGCTTGTTTGGTTTATATATGACAACTATTTTACATTCTCAAAACGACTAAAAGGCTTATTATTACACTAGGCTAAATTTAGTCAACGGAATTCAAAAGGAAATTTAGTGGCAAATTTAGTCGACTGAATTCAGAAACAAGTTAGAAACAAGCGATACTCGCTTCTGTATGCCAGCTTACTGAACACACTTCACTGAATTCAGGAGCAACAAAATTTAGCCAAGTGATAAACATTTTATTCTAAAAAATAAGCCTTTTTAAAAAAAATCTAGGAAGAGGTTAAATTGATATCGCTTCTGGTCCTACAAAAATGTTCAATTAGATGAGTAGAATTACTCCTTAAGTATTATCGTTGAACCTTCTTGTGACAAATTGTATACAAAACTTAATTATACATAGGAAAAAAACACAAGTACAAGTTTACGCCCAGAGGGTTCAGTTTTAAACGAAAAGTACGCAATTTGAATTGTAAAAGACGATTATCATTTCATTTTGTCGAGTTTGAATTGTGTTGTTATATGGAATTGATTTTTTGGTCACTATTTAAAAAAACGTCATAACAGTGCCTCATCAAATAATAATAGTGTCGCTATAAATATATCACAATACTACAAAACAAAATTGCTAATTTTATAATAAGTCTCATTCTAAGACGTCGTAATAGAGCCACAATGAAGTCGCAATAGTGTCACAATAGAAGTCGTAATAGTGTCACAATAAAAAAACGTAATAGTGTCACAATAAAAAAAACGTAATAGTGACACAATAAAAAGTCGTATTAGTGACACAATAAAAAGTTGTATTAGTGTTACAGTAAAAATGTGTAATAGTGTCACAATAAAAAGTAGTAATACTGTCACAGTAAAAAGACGTAATAGTGACACAATAAAAAGTCGTAATAGTGACACAATAAAAGTTGTATTAGTGTTACAGTAAAAATGTGTAATAGTGTCACAATAAAAAGTAGTAATACTGTCACAGTAAAAAGACGTAATAGTGACACAATAAAAAGTCGTAATAGTGACACAATAAAAAGTTGTATTAGTGTTACAGTAAAAATGTGTAATAGTGTCACAATAAAAAGTAGTAATACTGTCACAGTAAAAAGACGTAATAGTGAAACAATAAATGTAGTAATACTGTCACAATAAAAAATACGTGATAGTGCCACAATAAAAGAAGTAATAGTGTCACAATAAAACATCGTAATAGTGACATAGTAAAAAGACGCAATAGTGCCAAAATAAAGACGTAAACAGTAATCATAGTCCCACAACAAAAACTCGTAGTAGCGCCATAATAAAAACCATAATTCACTATCAATGATTATTTATTTTATTTATTTATTATTAATGAATGACGTTTTCGACTTCTGTAACTGACTCCTTTCTGCGTCACCCTGTACTTGTAGATCATATTTAGAACTTTTAGCACCCTCATCTTCGGTACATAGGTAATAAGTCCAATTCTGAAGACAGATAAAAACTTTAAAAATACTTAAATAATTAAACGTAAAAAAGGATGGAAAATGATAAGGCCGCTGGATGTCGTAGATTTTTTTATTGTCTTCAAAAAGGCTTAGACCGTACCTTACATTATATTCTATGATTTGTCTAAGCCACATTTTTGAAGATTCTTATTTTGATGCCTACTTTTTTTTGTCCAAATGTAAAGTTATACCTAAGCAAAAAAAAAAAAAATACCAAAATGAAGGGTCTACTTAAGCCCAACATTATTGTTGAAATCTAAGATTCTGCGAAAGCCAATTGGGCGAATTAGATTTCAGGTGGATTTAAGACATCTAGCGGCCCTATCGCTGTAACGGCTGTAATCTTTTCTAGACAACCTTAGTATTGAAAATGATTTAATGAAGAGCTGGGAGACAAGTCCTACGAACAAGAAGAGAGATCAGAAAAGAGAGTCAATACATATGTACAATAAAATTGCATAAAATATAAAACTTCTCAATTTTCAACAGTGCTTTCAGAATTGGTCCCAATATTAATTATGTGCAAATATTTTTTTTTTACAATTACAAATTAAAATAATTACAAAAAAATCCACTTCCCTAACACTACCTAGAGAAAATATGTAAAACATATTTCCTTTACAAATATATTAAAATAAAATAGGAATCTATAATGTTACATTTCTTTTACTGGCCGGCAAAATGCTCGAAAGGGTTTACTTACAAAGAATTTACTACTAAATCGAAGACCACGCTAAAATAATACTATTAATATCACTTTACCACATGACGACAACATAGTGAAAGCTGAGAAGGACAAGCTTAGCAAGTACCTTGACTTGGCTCATGAGGTTCGCCATGTGGGATGTTGATTCGACGATCATAGTCCCGATAGTCGTGTCGGCAAACGGCCTTGTAGCGAAAAGTCTCGACCAACATCTCAAGAGACTTTCGCTAGACGGTTGGATGGCGGGTCAGATGCACGCGGCGGTCATCCTCGACACAGCGCGCATCGTCAGGAGGTTCCTCAGTCTGCAGCCCTAACCACCGGGAGCTTGGGCCCTGCCCCGCTGCTGGCGGCAAACTAGGTTTAGGTTTTCATATGCTTTTATGTTTTTTTTAATACATAAATATTGTAAAAATGTGAACCTAAGATAATGAATAAATGAGTGAATAATATTAGTAGAAAATTATCATAAGATATATTAAAGTATATAACGAAGATAAAGCTCATATTGGAGTGTATTTTATTTAAATCTTATAAGTGAGCGACGACCTTAACGCGCAAGTCCCGCAGCGCTGCTCCGCCGCCGCGCCGCTCTGACGCTACGCTACATTAGCATGGTCACACGATGTGGCGGAACGACAGTTTAACTAACAAGACTGCAATTTTTTTTATAAAAGTACCTATTTTAGTTTTGACGTGACAACGTCTTATAAATTGGTTTGCCGGGTGACACTTCAAGAAACTGCGTTACGCTCCGCTCACGTTATGCGCTCACAACGAGAGCGAGTGAGAGGCACGCGTCCCTTCCACTCGGGCATGGTTAGCCCGCCTAAGAGCGAGAGAGACAGACATAAAAAGTGAAAGGCACGCGTCCCTTCCGTAAAATTATTTTACCACTCAAAGTCGTTGTCACGTAAAACTTTCGCCCGTATACCGACTTTACAGGCAACTAATTTTTTCTATACTTAAATTCCGAAATTGAAACACGTTACTCTCCACGAATATCGTTACTCCAATATCGGTATTTTGACTACCAACTTCTTTTTACTGCCTATTTAACTTTAAACGCAGTCATTGCGAATGGCGACTGTTCTTAGAAATATACTCTTACTTTTAGCGTGGTCTTTGACTATTACATATTATTGTATACATTGTATATATAACGTAGGTACATGGTGTTAGTAATTTACATCCTTGAGATCTTTTACAATTAAATTATACAAAAAAAAGAGAGAATACCCAATTTGAGATCAATAATTTAAGATTTTCTTTTATAATATAATAAATTTTGTATAAATTAATCCTTTTACGTATTTTCTACTTACTGGCTTAGTTTTAAAATAATACAGAAATTTTTAAAAATACTGGCCCCACACGAGTCTTATCCTACAAATATACAGGGTTACTCGTAATCAGCCTGCATCCGTTTAAGGGCATGTTCTGTATACTTAAACAAACAACTTAAAAAAAAAATAGTGATGTCCTCTCTAGCACTGTTTAGTGTTTATTCACTTTACTTCCCACTGACTTTACATCATTTATCGAGCGTTAAAAGATGCGCGCGCTTTGTTACGAAGAGCTCGATGCTTTTAGGCCGGGCAAAAACACTTTTTTTATTTTGTATGGGAAAAATATATACGATTCTTTATAAACTGTAGAACAAAAGTTAACGTATTTAAAGTACTTTTATAAATATTTTAACACCTCCTTAAAATGACCCAGGCTGATTACCAATAACCCTGTATATAATAAATGTTATAGTTTGAATGTTTTGTTTTTTATTAATCACAAGATATTTGTTTTGTCTGAAAACTAACGTAATAATAATTACACATTTTAAATGAATATATCCGTATATAACTCGCATGTGCTATAGTCAGTAAAGTCTGACTGAAGTTTCGACCGCATCCGGCGTCCTATTTCAAGGAGAATGCGCGCGAGTGACCGCTGCTCGTTTGGCACTATACTCGTAGTTCATGTGAGTTACCCGTGAACTAATTTAAAATATTCATCGTTATTAATTATTATACGGTACCCGATATTTCGATGCAAATTTGTGTTCAAAATAAATATCCTGTAACTAATAATACTAGTATATATAGTAAAGAAACTTAAAATAAATGTTTAGGATGGTTTTGCTCAATCACATAGTAACTTTCCGTTAATTTAGTTTTTCATTAAATTAGTTTATTCAGAAGCAAAAACTACTTTTATAATCTGAGCTTGGGCATAGAACGAATTGTCTACAATAAGAGCTCCATTTATTTTGATCACCTCGCGATATTATATTCGCACTCCCCTATAAAAGACCGTCAAATGCGGATGAAACTTTAACCGGACTGGACCGACCTACACATGAGTAACCAATTAATTATTCAAAATGTGTAATAACCAAGTACTTATTATAGCTTATTAATTATGTTTTTTCCAGAAAAAAATCAGAGTTGGTGGAATAGAACTGTCGTGAACTCTACGCGGTCGAAACCGCGGGCAGATACTAATACCCATATAATTACAGATTTATAACACAATATTTCTAAATACAACTAAATATTATCCAAACGTTTTAGTATATAAAATATTTAATAAACATTTGAAACAAAACAAACACTACAACAATAAAATATTTTTTAAGTTTAAAATTATCAATCATTTGAGATTCCAAGATATCTTTAAAAGATTTTTTCCATGAAAAATAACATACAATTTTTATAATTAAAAAAAAAGTACTGTTTATATTGTCTCTGGTCTAATCCAAACGGCCGAAGAAGTGGGCATAAGCTTGTTTAAAAAAATCATAATTTCGGGTAGCACAAAAAATCTGTACTAAACCAAAAGGAGCACAAGCATAGGCAGCGAACTTTGTGATCCCACTGTTGGGACTCGAGGTTTAGGTTGCGACTTTACACCTTATTTTCAGATACTAACGAAGTATTTTACTAAGAAGAGTCAAACGGAACTGCGCGACGCCCGGGCGCCGCTTAGTATATTACGGTTTAACGGTAAAATTGACTTTTTTTGCAGTATTCATAAGATTTTCACTGTATTTTTTTTTATTTGTTGTACCACAATAACCAGTTTTCTATCTATCTAGTATAAAAGTGACGAGACGAGCAGGACATGTGCCTGATTGTAAGCAAAACGCCTGCCTACAGTAGCACAGTGACCGCTTGTTTAGGGATACATATATGTACATATGGATGTATACGTTTGTTTACGGATTAAAGCCAGTCGCAACTTTTACATCTATCTACCAAGACCTCTAGAGGTTCTACTCTTATTTCTCTGAAGACCCCGAATCTCAGCAGTAGGAACATTATCTAAGCTGCTAAAAATTGAATTCATAGTATTTTTTTATAAAATCAGTAAAATGCTACACTTTCGGATTAGCACCTGTAGTCTGTGTAACCCTAAATATATATAAACACGCATTTTTTTCACTTAACTAAATATATATAAATATAAGCTAACTAATATTGCCACAAATGCCCTGTACAATATTTTTTTAATGGAACATAAATTTTGAGCATATTTAAAAAAATCTATACAAATTTTACAAATACAACATAATTACAAAAAAGTGTTACAAATAAATACATTAATATCTCTTTTAATATTAAAAAAGTGAAAGATTGGATGTTTGTTGGTAAATTACGTAAGATACTAATAAGTACCGATACATTTAAATAGCTAATAGTAAACTATACAATAATTACTACAAATACAAATACAAATACAAAAATCTTTATTGCTGTTTGTAGGTGAGATAAGATGATACAAAACATTTTAAAAGTTGCCCCATACAAACTGGCCTCTGCGAGAGGCATGCAATATGTCTGGCAAGACAATTTGTTAGTAATTTATAAATAAAAAATTAATTAAATAATAGTCAGCTGATTAAAGTCTTCTTCTTCCTCATCTTCTATTAATTTCTGGTTTTTATTTATGTCATCTGATTCTTCATCTTAGATTAATTTCTGGCTTCTAGTTACTAATACTGGCCTTAAGTTTACAATAATGCTTCGTGGACTTAAGTTACAATGCTCGGGTAATTGAATAGTAATAGCTCGGGTAGTAGTAGTAGTAGTAGTAGTAAAAAAAACATAAAATCGGCGAAGAGAACGTTCTAGATTCTAGAATTACGTAACCCATTTTTTTTTTATTTTACTTCGTTTTATGCGTCCCAGTCAAACATATGGCAGCGTTTATGTTTTTTTATTGATTGAATGTTTCTTTATGCATAATTTTAAATAAATATTATGCATTTTGTACTTCTTCTTAATATAAACTAGAAGTTTGCGAAACTCCATACTCCTCCGTCAGAGTAATTTTCGTATAATGCTTTACAATGGTTTTGTTTCCCGTATTTTATCGAAGTTTTACATATAATAAAAAAACGCAATTATTATTCAATCATCCGAACACCTTGTACATTACAATTATACAAACTAAACGTAAAAACAAACATTAGTGTAAAAATATTTCTCTAATTTTTTTACATTAAATTTATTACTAAAAAATATTATTGTCATAATTATTTGAGCAACATGGTTTTTTTCTCTTAATGATCACATTTTAATGCCCTTAAACATGTCTACAACGTCTTATAACTATATTTAGACTTACTATTGAAAAAATTGTCAGTCATAGGAACTGCCGATAGAAGTGAAAACTTATAACTCAGAATTTGATAGCTTACTTTGGAAACTACGCGGGTGAAACCGGAGGCGTGGTTATGAGCACGACAATCTAGAAATGCTAACGCTTTTCTAGATTCTCAATGGGAATTATTCAGCATTTCTAGATATCCAATGGCCATGGTACAGAAGTTACCCGAAGATTTCCGAGCGTGACTCTAGAATTCAATTCACAGCCCACGAAAAATCTGTCGAACGAAAAAAAAATCTGAGGCGCGTCAAAATAAGTTTTCACTACAAAAACTTATCATCTCTAGGCCTTCCTCGGTCTATGTATTATTCTGATGAGCATAGTGTAAGTAGATAAGTGTAGTTTTCATTGTAATTTAGTTTAGTTAATAAAGGCTTTGTTTTCCAAAAAGCAACGTTTGCAAAAAACTCGCTCGGAGGGAGTTTTTTTTAAGCATTTTTAATTACTTAGTTACTCCTATTCAGTTCATCTCTACCATAGAATAGATAATACAGATAGAACGGACACTCCCCACCCCCCGCCAATTTCAAGCTTCCTCGCCCCTCAGGCCGTTTCGGATACGCTAGGAGCACTCAACGAAGGGCTGGTATCGAACATCTAATTCCTAACGAAATATCATCATGATGAGTTGTTGTGCTGTTTACGGCTGTCCGTCAACTAAACGGGACAAGATTAAAAGCTTTATTTAATTTCCTAATGATAAAATAACGTAAGATTAGAAACTTTTCAATAACGTTGCTTTATAATATTACAAGCTTTGCTTAGTTTGGGGTCAGATGGTGTTGTGTGTGAATTGTCTACCAATATTTATTTATTTATAATAACGAAGTCGTTTTTAACTCAAGGTTCGTAACTCACACAGACAGTAACTTATGTGCCCAAGCACGGATTGATAATGCCTGGAGGAATAATAAAATTGTAGTGACAGAATAAAGTTTCCTTCATGGATAAGTGTAAAATAAAATGCGAATGTGTACCTACTAACAGAAATAGATATCTAGGTACCTGATCTAATCTATCATCGGTTTCGTTTCATTTTACGTGGCAATACAAACACCCACAGATTTCTGAAACAATTTAGAAATCTGTGCAAACACCCTTTTTAATTAGAATAGTGTAATTTGGCTCCATTCTATTTATGTAACTCAAGATTATAGTAAGTTTATAGACTACGTCACCAGGTGAACTCAAGGGGCACAACTATTCAATAAAACAATTCAGTAGCCCTAGCGCTAACGCACACATTCACGCGTGTGTACGAACGACATCTGCGTAGTTGTGTGAAGAGTAGGCAACTCCACAGCGGCGGTTGTATGGAGTTTTAGTGGAGTGTCCGGGGTGTGTCTCTACTTAAGTTTCCAAAAAGGCCGCTAAATGCGGTCGACAAGTTTTTCATTAAAAAAACAACCGAATGCGGCCTAAACTTAAGTTTCCAAAGAAAAGAGGCCGCAGAATGCGGCTGAAACTTAAGTTCAGTTGAACCGACGTTAGTAACCCGTACAAATCGTACATCAATTACAAATGTGTCAATTCCGTCTAATACAAGTTCAATACGGTCGAACACATGCGCGTATTGAGGAAGATATTAAATTGGGCATGGTGTGGGATATAGTAGGTTTATTTAGAAGGTAAGCATTTAACTGAGATCAATCTATTTCCAGCTTGTTCCAAGTGACTTTTGTTATGAAACCAGTTTCCTAAACGCAATATTTAATATAGCTACCATACAAACTTTACGCGCAACGCATAGAAAATACGACACAGTGACGTCACGCTTCTGTAGTGTTTTGTATGAAGCGTTTTTGGGAGTCTAAAATTGTGATTTTAAAATCGTGATATCACGGGAAGTTTTTAAGATAACAGGGTAATACTTTCACCTATGTTTCAGTTATTGAGTAGCCTTTTGATGGCACATTAAATCAAAAATGAGTCGTCATGCCTATTGTTTTAATGTCACCTCACATGAAATGAGACCGCCGCCATAAAGCATTGATTAATGACGAATCGAATTTTTACTTAACATTGATTATTTCAATGTCAGCTCATATTAAGTCCCAAATGATCATAGTTTTGGATTGAAGAACAGTTGATGACTAATGTGTTTTGGTGTGTGACTGGTCATTCCGTGCAAACAAATGAAACAGACCTATATTTTACAATTATTTCAATATCACCGCATGTAAAGTCAGAGCACCGGCAAACATGAATATTTGATAACGAATGTGTTTACGTGAGTGACGGGTCATGTCCTCAGAACGAAATACACTTTTTAGTTTACAATGATTTCAATATCACCTCATATGAAGTCGAACCGCCGCGCTGGTCTGATGCGTAGATAAACAGATGATGAAAGTAGTTACATATGTGGCGGGTCACTTCGTCCAGACCAATCGCACAAATATCAATGTCGCCTCATATGAAGTCTCACATCGGACAGGTGAACGGTCATTGTCTTGTGTGCTTGCGAATTCGGGTTAGTTCGTCTAAACCAGCGAGCAACACGGAAGGGAGTAGGCATACACAGCGTTTCCCCTCTGTCAAAGTACAAGTCCGTGTGGACCATGGAGTTTGATAATACACTGTGGCTGAGGGCGGAGCTAGATTTGTGATTTTTTTGTGTGTTAGTGATTTGGCTGTGTGAATATGATCGGCAATGGATCGGTACAAGCGTGTTTTGTATGTAATAGTGCGGCTTTGCGCTAGTGTGCAACTTTCCCTTCCCGCAAGAAATGACAGAAAGATTTGTACAATATTTTTTAGCTAATCCTACCGTGGTTGCGCGGAAGATCGAGTTGCTCGATGGTCTAAACAGACGAATCACACCTAAATTTTACAACTATTTCATTAATCTAGATCACATAATATAATGTCATAATATGTGTGTGTAATAATAGTTAATGTCGCCTCATATGCAGTCCCAAATGGTCGGACCGAGCGAAGGACCGACGGCAAAGCGGGCAAGTGAACGGTCGGTGTCCGGTGTGCTTGCGAGTGTGTCTGGTCAGTTCGTCCGAGCGGGCGAATCGCCACTCACAACCGGCCCAGCCGCAGGAATATGGCTTTTCACCTGGAATGAATACTTAGTCAATTGCCAAGTTACGGCTGGTCTAGTCGGGAGAACGACAACTGCCGATCTGTAGTTCCTCATTCAAACCACTGTCTTTTCGAAGTTATGTGCATAATGACGCTTGTACGAACAATTGTACCATAGTAGCAATTAAATGATTGAGTGTTGAACTTCAAAACGGTGAATGAAAAAATCGTAAGGAAACCGACTTGTTTCTAAAATCTTTCGAGTCGGTTTGCGTCGTCCAACAACCCGCACAGGGCGTGGTGGATTATAGCTTTGTCTCTCTAGTTGCGAGAAAAGGTCTCGAGTCCCAACAGTGACAGTATTTAGTGGGCTGCTTATGCTATTATAATATTTTACAGGATACATTTAGTAGAATGTGACATTTTCCACTACATGACTACTAATCGTAAGTAAGTGCCACCATCTCCATTCCTGATCTCCCTAAAATTCGTATGAAGTGAATGAAATTCATATCCAAATATATGCAGGAATTTATGTCAAAATTGTACCTACATGATTCCGAAAATCCACATTGTAGCTACTAAAAGGTATGTCAAGATTGTGCACACTTCCGTAAATTCACATCAAAATTGTAGGTACTTACTGTAATGTATGTCCAAATTGTACACACTTCCGAAAATATACAGGGTTACTGGTAATCAGTGATTACTAATCAGCCTGCACCCTTTTTAAGGACATGTTAATTACATTAAATACGTCAACGTTTATTCTGCAGTTTTAAAAAATACGTTTTTTCCTATACGAAGTAAAAAAGTTTCCTAGTCTAAAAACATCGAACTATCCGTAACAAAAATGCGCTCACTCTTTACAAATAATAACATTTTTTTGTGATATGTATTGAGTTTTAACAAAAGCTGTAGAACAACAAGAGATGTTTGTTATACAGAACATATTATGTTCTTAAATAGATGCAGGCGGATTACCAGTAACCTTGTAATATCCAAATTGTAGCTACTAAATTTTATGTCATAAATTCACATCAAAATTGTAGATACTGAAATTTATGTCAAAATTGTACACACCGAAATTCATGTCAAAATTGTACAAAAATATATGACGAAAAAAAGATATATAATGTGTTAATGACAAAATTGTCATACAAAATGTGTATAAAAACTATTCGTTCTGACTTGCAGGTTAAAATTGTAACAACAGAAACGTATATCAACATTACACACGCTAAAATGTACGTCAAAACTATACATTCTAATTTTTTTTTCGAAATTGTAAACACATGCTAAAATGCATGTCAAAATAATACCTACGTTATAAGTTTTAAGTTAAAACTTAAACTACAGTAATTCATGACAAAATTCTACATACCCGTGTGAGTCCTTTTATGCGCTTTCAAATGGGAACTCTTTGTATAGATCTTATGACACCCTGCAACGTCGCATTTATGTAACCTTTTTCTGCTCTGTACGTCATCATTATTGTTATTTAGAATCATATCATTCAAAGCTTTCTTCGTAAACTCGCTCCTAATGTCACATTTCAACTCTTGTGTTGCTTTCATTAGCTCGTGTTTCTCATCCGTTGCATTGGGTCTCTTAACTTGAACTGTCCTCGCAAACTCATGTGTAATGTCATCTGTGAATATCTTTTGCACGGTTGATTTACATTTTTTCTAGATTGTTTTCAGTTTTCATTTTATACCCCGTATCTTCTGTAGTAGCTCCGGTGTTTTTCGACTGTTTTATTGTTTCGTCTGAATTAGCTTCAGTATCTGAAGCTATCTTCATAAACTTACGCGTAATGTCACTGTCAAAATTAGTTTTATTAAAAGGTTGTCTAGTTGCTACATCGTCTACATGTCTTAAAGTTTTTCGTAGATTATCCAAGTCCGTAGCTGGCTTCGTATACTTTCTCTGCGTTAAATGGTTTAAAGATCCTGTCAAAGCGCTTTGCAAGGCTGTGTTTAGAAAGAAATTCTTGATTTGAAATTCGGTCGGTGTAATTTTGTGATTTGGCAGAGGGGAACGGAATTACAGGTAAGAATGACTTTGACATTGACAGTTCTAGTGACGTTTGCAAATGTATAGGTATTTCTGGCAGCGGTGGTTTCGATCTGAAAAATAAGCGTAATATGTTTCTATTATGACAATTTTACATGATAGGGCGTTATATAACGAATATTTTTATAAAATATTTTAAAATCAACTCCCATTTTTCCTGATCACACTATAACTTGAGATGGGCTTTCCCGACTTCATTTTTATTTTTTGAATTTTTTTTAGAAGATTCGTGCATTAGAAAGAAAAAAGAAATTGCGCAGAAACTTATAATATAAATATAACCTTAGCCTTAGCGTTTTAAACGCTTAGTTAAGCACGTTTGAAATCGTAGACTGCATCATCGCTTAACATCAGGCGAGGTGGTCTAATGTAATGTCATAATAGCTAACAAAAAAAAAAAATTTTTTTTTTCACACAAATATTTGCACTGGATTAGAATCGAAGCCATGATCTACAGGTTCTCGTGAAGGCTTACTACCAACTAAGCCAATAAGCTACTACTGTTAATGAGCCTGCATCCATTTATCTATATGGTCTGCATATTTAAACAAACAACATTTTGTTCTATAACTTTTGTTAAACTCAATAGATATCCCAAAAAAAGTGTTTGTTGCCGTCTGAACTGGTTGACGGCTGTTTAGTTTTTTTATACACTACGGCACATTATTTATCGAACGCTGAATTATTACGAACAGTTCGATGCTTTTCGACCGGACAAATGTACTTTTTTATCTTGTATGGGATTTCTTTTACGATATATAAAGTGTAGAACAAAATTTGACGAATTTAATGTTCTTATGAACCCTTTAAAAGGAAGCAGGCTAATTACCAATAACCCTGTATATTATGTAGATGTCACTAGTTGATCAAAGCAGGTCATAAGCCAAATCATTAAAACTATACATCAAAAACTGCGTGTTTTCAAGCAGAAACAGACATGTCAAAATAAATTTTGTAGTGGTGGGACTCTTGGCAGAGTCCGCCTGGGGAAGGTACCACACCTTTGCCAGTTATTCTACCGCCAAGCAGTAATGTGCAAACATTACTGTGTTCCGGTTTGAAGGGCAATGTTTCCAGAGAAATTACAGGGCTTAGAGATATAAGATCTTGGATCTCTGGGTGACGAGCGCAGTGCAGTGCTAGGTAATGATTTGGACTCTTCGTGTTCCAATAGCTGCGTGTCACTGTGCTGTTATGTTTCAGGCATGTTGCTTACCATCAGGCACATGTCCTGATCGTCTCGTCACTCCATATTTAAAAAAAAAAAAAAAGAATTTAACACAATTGAGAGGTATTTACTCGTACATAAAAAAAACTACAATAGGCCTGAGTCTTTACGAAAAGTAGACGGAAACACAATTATAAATTACTGTAGAGTGCATATGTTAGAACTCTAGCTAGCTAGTAAATCCTAGGTCACTAAATATTTTAAATCTTATATCGTTTAAATATTTTAAACGACCAATTCTTGTAGGTATATATATATAGAATCTGAATCTCAGAAACGGCTCGAACGATTTTCATGAAATTATGTATACAAGGGGTTTCGGGGACGATAAATCGATCTAGCTAGGTTTTATTTTTTTTAAACATAATTTTATGCGCGTTTTTAGACAATTAAAAAAATTAACATTGTAGGAGTCTACAATGTTATTAGAATACGATAACTTATTTCGCCACAGTTGTTTAAGTCTAAATGCCTCAGTCGGAATATGCTCGCCCTCGGAGTCAACAGGCCCCGGTTCGAATCCTGATGGTTACACTCGGGTTTTTTCTTTTTGTTCTGTTTTTTTTCTGAGAAAATCTTTTACTTAGAGCCCACAGATTTCTAAACAGATGAAACCTTCGTGAACAACACTGTGAGGCCAGTCATTAGTTATGTATGCGTGACAGCTCTCACAGACGTTGTCAAATTACTCACGTTGGTGTGCGTGTAATGTTCCCAGTCTTAAGAAAAAAGTCCAACTATTGTTAAGACGATTTTCTTAGCATTCCATGGATTCACCGTGCGAGTGCCGGGTCCATCGTGTGGCAGAGAGAGAAAACCCGAGTAGACCCCGAGACTTGTGACTCGGGATTAGGTTTAAGGGGCCCCTTTCTGACGTACATCAACACTCACCTTCACTACTCGTCTTTCTTTCCCTGCCCAGCCAAATCTGATATGAGCCTACTAGTGCAGCTTTAGATACTCGTTCTAGTATAGAACTTACTGCACTTCTGGATAAGCCAAGGTCTTTCAGCAGGTTATAGAGAGATTTTGCTGGTATACCTCTCGCTCCCACTTCTACAGCGTATAAACTAACTACATAGCCGTTTTTTGTTAATTCGTTTAGGAGGTCGTAATACTTATTTTGTTTCATCGCGTGGTCTTTAGGTATATTAGTTTCCCACGATACGGTAAGTTCTACAAGGACTATGCGTTTTGTAGCTCTAGAAAAAAGGAAAATGTCCGGTCTGGATGACGAAACACCCACATCCTCTGGGATTTTGTAGTGCTTTTCATACGTGTCCATTAAAATAGTCCAATCAGGTGCTGTACCCAGGATTGAGTAAGGCTTGTTCCTGGAGTTTGATGTTGAGCCTTCTTTACAAAGTTAATTTGTCTTTTGATTGTCGTCAATCCCTTTTGGGCTCTAGCTACTGAAAGGCTCATGGCTTCACGTATGATTTCAAGTACTCTGTCATAGCGCCGTGAGTAATGACCCCCATCAAGGAGCACCTTGCATCCCACCAATATGTGCCTTAATATGTGTTGTTAAGCTTTGGAAATTTTCACGTATAATAAACGCATAAAACATTATTTTTAAATAATTTATTATTACACCGATAATATATAATGCAAGGATTTCTTGTTAATAACTTGCTCCACAAAAAAAGAGACAGAAACGTAATTGAAAATTATAGACCTATTAGCCTCATGTCAAACATTTACAAATTTTTTTCAAAGCTGATCCTAAATAAAATATCAAGGACTATAGATTAAGAACAGCCTATTGAACAAGCTGGTTTTAGAGCAGGGTTTTCAACTATTGATCATATGCATGTATTAAAACAGTTAATAGAAAAGTCTCAAGAGTATGGGAAAGACCTATACATTGCATTTGTCGACTGCAATAAAGCTTTCGACTCAATCAAACACAATCTGCTCTGGGAGGCTCTAATTCAACAAGGAGTAAGAAAGAAATATGTTCGTATTATTAAAAATATATAAGCTAACAGCACTGCACAGATCAAGTTAGAATCCACAGGTCATAGACGAGACGTTTTATAACGGCGAGGATTTGTTCTTATCTATTCGTTTCATAACTATAGTTTTCATCAACACTATTAGTATTTTTATTAACCCTAGTAACGGCGAGGATTTGTTCTTGGCATCGATTCACATGAAATAAAAAAAAATAACGATTAAAAAAAATAGGGCTTAAAATTTAATTATACAATGTTCATCAATAATTTGGTCTACGAGTATCTTCAAAACAAAATTAGAATCTATATTTTAACTTAACTTCAGGGAAAATGATTTCAATTTAGTATAGCAACACTGACCTATTTTCGTTGAGGTGTTGTGTTTCTATTCATCAATCGAAATAAAATCGTCTAAATTAGGTATATAAATACCAGTAAAAATATTCAAACTTTCCTATGAAATTTCCTTTTTTTATTTTTGGGAACAATGTTTGCAATGTTTGATGACACAAGACGGCATAATCTTAAACAAAACATAAAATTACACGGGACTCCCGTACGAGACGGAAGTCAGTTTCGTACTGACTGGAGTTTGTATTTGCTTTGGCGTTTAATATTTGCTTTCCGGACCTAAGGATCTGTGTTCTGCACGTTCCATCTGCCTTTTGTTTTAGAAATCTGTGTTAGAGCCCTTTATAAACGCATTTAAAACCAAACAAAGCTCGGTCAACCAGGTACTTCTCTGTAAAAAACCGATTGATGTGATAGGCTTTTGTTCGCCAGCTTCTCATTGTCAACTCACCTTTGAGAGTGTCTCGACTTCCTAGCGTTTCGCAAATCCGGCCCGGCTTTGATCTTAGGCACTCTATGCGTCGATCTGGAAGTAGATACAATATTAATTAGCCAAGTTCAACAGGACGAGGTTATCAATTCGGCCGGTACTTTTAAATTACACTTAATTTGGCGCGCTATAGACAGATTTTTCGTGGGCTGTGAATTGAATTCTAGCGTCACGCTCGGGAACGATAAGAAATTACAACAGATTAAAAATATAGCATTTAAAATTATTTACAATAAATTCACAACGTAATATTAAATTGTAATAATGTGATTTTCGATACTCGATTGATACAAACTATCATAAAATTGACATTAAACATTAATTTGTGATTAGTGTTAACATCCCTATTGTTGTAAGCGCTACCCGCTCATCTATTTGAAGTCAGAGGTTTTGCGCGTTCAATTGCCGTTCCCGTTATATTACCGTAATAAAAAGTAGCCTATTTATAGATTACATTCTATGTTCCGAATTTCAACCGAATTCGAATTCAATCCGTTCAGCTGTTCCGACGAGATTGAGCAACAAAGTTCCACTCATTCACATTTTTAATACTAGCAATGTCATTAATTATTCGCTAGTTTCCATTCTGAACACTTACTCGATTAACAAACGTGTGGATGTTTCTCCGTCTTCAACTTCGAAAGTGGAGGAGGTCGCTGTGGCTCCAACTGGAAATAACAAATAAAAAAAAATTATAATGTGTTTTCATGAAAGCACGGTAAAAGTATAGTGAAACTTTTTTCGCATTGTAGACATTTAATTGACAATGACATTGACTATCTAGATTTACTTTTTTTCCCGATCAAATTGACCAAATTGTTTAATTTTAATCATCTAACTCTTAAAAACGCAGAAGCGGCAAACGCGCTTCTACTATGGCGATGCAAAATCAGGTGACGTCTTCTGATTTAGTCTCAGTCGCAACAAGGAGTTGTGTACGTTCGCTGACAATTCAATTTTCAAATTTTTCAAACAAATTTTCGCCACGTTATGTTGTCTTTAGATTATGGCATACCTCATCTTCGTTTCTTTAATTATATCGATGATTTTAATATTTTTATTTTCAATCAATCAGCTGACAAATTATTAATAAATTTTTGAAAGCCTCTCACGAGGAAAACATAATAGACCTACTTGTAAAAATGACACTAAAATTTATCTACATAATATGTTAACGCATATAAACCTCATGTCATTTCATTAGCAAAATTTTTTTTGGAAAAACTTTTTAATCTATCGAATCGGAAAATTCGGCATCTATTGCACCGAATACGAGCGTTACTGAAGCGCGCGTCGTCTGCGCGTTTCCAGTAGGTACGCCGTTTGCTAGCATAATATAAACATTTTAAGCAACTTAAAGACTACGGTGCTTCCAGCAGCGGGGCAGGGCCGGTGACCGGTGAACTGAGGAACCTCCTGACGGTGCGCGCTGTGTCGAGGATGACCGCCGCGTGTATCTGACCCTTAACCCAACCATCTAGCGAAAGCCTCTTAATATGTTTAAAAAAAAAAGAAAAAAAGGTTGGCGTATTGGCGTTGTTATTATTAAATCAGTTATTTATTTGCTAGTCTTAATTTCTAAGTTTTTTACAATAAGTATAAAAATACAAACATTATAAAAAACTTAAAAACTAGGGTGCCGCCAGCAGCGGGGCAGAGCCCAATCTACCGGTGGTTAGGGCTGCAGAGAGAGGAACCTCCTGACGATGCGCGCTGTGTCAAGGATGACAGCCTTCTGCATCTGGCCCTTAACCCAACCGTCTAGCGAAAGTCTCTTGAGATGTTGGTCGAGACTTTTCGCTATAAGGCCGTTTGCCGACACGACTATTGGGACTATGATCGTCGAATCAACATCCCATATGGCGGTAACCTCGTCGAGCCAAGTCAAGGTGCTTGCTAAGCTTGTCCTTCTCAGCTTTCAAGAGGTTTTCGTCATGTGAATATTATTATTATTATGTGCCTGTCTTGTCCCAATGTTGGGCAAAGGCCTGTAGTAGGTAGTAGGGAGGCCTACTCCATCCTGCCATCCACATGACATGAATTATATTGCCACACCCAATCAGGGTCATTATGGAAACTACAACATGTATAAATAAGACCAACCAATGTACCATAATATTAGCAATAAAATGATAATTTACACTGGTTCCACTTTTCCCTATCTTCCGTATATACAGTCCAGTCTTTGCGATATTCGTCGAGGTCGTGTTGCCATCGTTTCTTAGGTCTGCCGCGTCGTCGTTTGCGATCTGGCATCCAACTGGTGTGGTCATTTTGGGCCAATGATCATCCGACATGCCGGATAAATATTCCGGTTTTGGAACGCAGTACGGTGTTTCGTATTCGGTCCGTTAGTTTTACTCCAAGAGAACTGCACTCCATAACCCGTTGGCAAACAGAAAGGTCGGACTTCTGATTTTTAGTCAAACACCAAGATTGCGCTCCATATGTTAAGATAGGGAGAATGTTCATGAGTCTTTGTTTCAGGGATAGAATACTTCCTTTCATGAAGTCTTTCATGGACCAATAGCTCTTATAGGCGGTCTCGACGCGACGTGAACAGATAAAAAAAACATATATCCACTTGACAGTCACCGCTAGCAAACTTTTATCCGGTCAACTGTACAACGCTGCCGCGCGATTGACGCGTATAAAAACCGAGCGACCCCTCCCGATAAAAACGTTAATTATAAAATAATTATAGAAACTATTCCAAAAATAGAAATAGATTTGGATATTTAATGAAACAAGGCATCATTTTAGCTAAACATATGAACTTCAAACTTCGACATCATACCGACAAACAAAATTGAAACTTAATTTGTATTTTTTATCCAGATTTCCCGCCAATTTTATTTTATTACAACAAACTTACGCTATCTGTTACAGTTTTATAAAGTCATTGAAAAACTAAGCTATATTTCCTTTCAAATAATGATAACACATAAAGAAATTATAGGATAAGAAGTCTACAATGATTCCTCACAACGCGGCCATTGTTCCCGACGCGACAGCGGTCAAATTCCAATAATTCAAATTTCCAAATGGCCGAAAATAATAAAACCTGGTTATACGCCATCTATGATTCTTTCTGAAGATTAAAAACCACAGTCAATACAAATATCTGCGCTAAAGATTATTAACAAAATCGTGTTTCCGAACGCTTCGTGGTTGTGGCACTACAGTACCAGTAACAGTTGACCGGAAAAAAAATGTGGTACCGTAGTGACCAGGGACAGGCAAGTGGATATTATCACCTTTAAACGAGTAATTCTTGTAGGTATATATGTATGTAGGTATATATATAGAATCTGAATCTCGGAAACGGCTCTAACGATTTTCATGAAATTGTGTATACAGGAGGTTTCCGGGACGATAAATCGATCTAGCTAGGTTTTATTTTTTTACAACATCATTTATGCGCGTTTTTAGACAATGAAAAACTCCTACAATGTCATTAGAATACGATAACTTATTTCACCACTATTCTTTAAGTCTAAATGGCTCAGTCGGAATATGCTCGCCCTCGGAGTCAACAGGCCCCGGTTCGAATCCTGTTGGTTACACTAGGAATTTTTCTTTTTGTTCTTTTTTTTCTGAGAAAATGTATACTTAGAGCCTTTTATAAATATCTTATACTTAGAGCATTTAATTCGTATCTAAGTAGGTCGAAGTAAGTCATCACTACAGAATTCGTACCGAGCAAAAACCGAGCAAATCTCGGTCAACCAGGTACTTGTATACTATCTAAGGACACTTGGGCTACTGAAGCGAAACTAACGATATCTTAATCGTCAAAATCTGTCCAGCCGTTCGGAATGTACGCGGGAATAAAGAAAGTTACAAACATACAAGATACGCGCGATAAACATAACCATTCTTTCAGTCGGCTAAAAACACCGTTATAAAAAAGAACACAAACAAAACACGCAAAAACATTTGGCCGCATCTCAATTACTTTAAACACCGTCGCCCGATCACGAACCAAAGCTCAGTGAACATTTTAAAACTAATTAAAAATTGTAATTCGCTCCTTCTATATAAAACACTCTCATTTTCATATAATGATAGAACACTTAACGCACAAAAACCTTGATATTTTATAGATTTTAAAGTATCGCCCATTAAATGTAATTATGCAAAACCGCTCGTGTCAAGTCGGATAACGATTCGAAGAACTATTACTGAGATCGTGAATCATTAGTATTGAGCCAGCGTCACATCATAATAAATAAATATTGGTGGACAATTCACACACAACACCATCTGACCCCAAACTAAGCAAAGCTTGTACTATGACGGCCAGATAGCTGATATATTACATATATAGTTTTAAATACATACTTATTATACATAGAAACACCCAGACACAGTTTGAATTCATCACACAAATATTTGCACTGGGTGGGAATCGAACCCACGACCCTCGGCTTCGCAGGCAGAGCTACTACCCACTGCCCCACGCGACCAGTTAATACTAATATTAGTCTGTAACTAATATTTTAGTAGTGGTAGGACTCCTGGCAGAGTCCGCCTGAAGTACCACACCTTTACCGATTATTCTGCCACCGAGCAGTAGTGTGCAAGCATTACTGTGTTCCAGTTTGAATGGTAATGTTTCCAGAGAAATTACCGGGTTAAGAGATAAAACATCTTATATCTCTGGGCGACGAGCGCAGCGCGGTGGTAATTACACTTCAGGCCCGTGAACAAAACTTACGGGTCAAATGAACCACCAGGAGACCTGTGTAGGATGATAGAAGGGTATAACATAACAAGATTCAGTAGGTTTCTGAGTGCAGGTGAAGATAGGGGGTTTCAAATCTGAATCATTTCTCCTTGTCACATGATTTTTGTATGGCATTGCGGAATAATGGATTAGAAGAGATATTGAAACTGTATGGAACCAATGCTGTAGCTGTACATAATCAAATGACCAAATTTACTATGAAATCGTAAGAAAATCATGAATATTTCCGATAAAAAAAACAATAAAAAAATTAAAATTTACATTGTTTTATAGTTTCAATACCTCTTCTAATCCATTATTCCGCAACGCCATACAAAAATCATGTGACAAGGAGAAATGATCCAGATTTGAAACCCCCTATCTTCACCTGCACTCAGAAACCTACTGAATCTTGTTATATTATACCCTTCATCATCCTACACAGGTCTCCTGGTGGTTCATTTGACCCGTAAGTTTTGTTCACGGGCCTGTATAGTCTATAAGTAATGATTTGGACTTTTCGTGTTCTAATAGTGTCACTGTGTTGGTATGGGTAGCAGACTCCCTACTACCCCTACCACTAAAAAATAATTATGACGCGATTCTATTCATGGGAGTAATTGTATAGAAAAGAGGGCAAGCTGATATTAGATTACACAGGTCAGTAAAAGTTTAGTGCTGAACCAGCCTAACGTTATTTATAAGAGAGGATCTTCATGTTTATAACTGCGACAGGCTTCGCTTTGACCTATGCTGGGTATTTATTGGGTAATTCATGGTTTTGCTGTATTTGTTAAAACAGGGTTGTTCAGAAATGGCGGGGAGTTTTTTTTTTTTTTGTAGATACAGAATGATGAGACGAGCAGCGTTATAGATTCTATCTGTATTCCAAATGTCAACCCTATCTGTGCAACCCAAAGAGTCTACATATACTACGTATATAGTTAGAACAAACGCTTTACACCGAAAGCACGGGTCCGATCGCTCTTGTCTTGTCGCTCTTGTGGAAGTGTCATACTTTTGTCGCGGCACATCACTCTTTTGCCATAGCTAATGCACGTTATCTGCTTACGATTGATACAAAGGAACCGTGCGGAAAATCTGATCTATTTACGTATTCTCTGTCTAAGGTTCAACCGTTCCAACGAGGGACAGAAATGCGGCCGTAGCCGGCTCTGGGCCGGGAGGAGGTGGCTCAGGCAAAGGTCGATGTCACACCCCGGACACTCCACTAAAACTCCATACAACCGCCGCTGTGGAGCTACCTAGTCTTCACACAACTACGCAGATGTCGTTCGTACACACGCGTGAATGTGTGCGTTAGCGCTAGGGCTACTGAATTGTACTGAATTGTTTTATTGAATAGTTGTGCCCCTTGAGTTCACCTGGTGACGTAGTCTATAAACTTGCTATAATGTTGAGTTACATAAATAGAATGGAGCCAATTATACTATTCTAATTAAAAGGGTGTTTGCACAGATTTCTAAATTGTTTCAGAAATCTGTGGGTGTTTGTATTGCCGCGTAAAATGATACGAAACCGATGATAGATTAGATCAGGTACCTAGATATCTATTTCTGTTAGTAGGTACACATTCGCACTTTATTTTACACTTACCCATGAAGGAAACTTTACTCTGTCACTATTATTATTCCTACAGGCATTATCAATCCGTGCTTGGGCACGTAAGTTACTGGCTGTGTAAGTTACGAACTTTGAGTTAAAAATGACTTCGTTATTATAAATAAATAAATATTGGTAGACAATTCACACACAACACCATCTGACCTCAAACTATGCAAAGCTTGTAATATTAAAAAGCAACGTTATTGAAAAGTTTCTTATTTAACGTTATTTTATCATTAGGAAATTAAATAAAGCTTTTAATCTTGTCCCGTTTAGTTGACGGACAGCCGTAAACAGCACAACAACCCACCATGATGCTATTTCGTTAGGAATTATATGTTCGATACCAGCCCTTCGTTGAGTGCTCCTAGCGTATCCGAAACGGCCTGAGGGGTGAGGAAGCTTGAAATTGGCGGGGGTTGGGGAGTGTCCGTTCTATCTGTATTATCTGTTCTATGCCGATGTCGAGTCGATTACTAGCTAGTGATAGGCTCAACAGACGAGCACTAGAATTAAGTTTAAAATGTTCCTCCCTTTTATAGATAGACAGAAAAATAGAAACCCTTTATTATAACACAAATATATGAAAGTATTACAGAGAGACACTTATAAACTAGCGCCACAAATGGCGGCCTTATTCCTGAGAGGTATCTTTTCCAGGCAACCAGCGTCAAGGTAAATAGCCAACGACCACTCGTATGCGGGGGAAGTGACATTAATTTAATAATTCTACTAAATATCCCTATTTCCTCATCTTCTTCTAATCCAAGAAATATATAAAAAAGATAATTGAAACGGGAAAGGCCACGGATCCCGGAGTCTGTGTAGCAGCTAAATTAATAAAAATAACCGTTCCGATGTGGTTGAGCAATTAATATCCAAATACCAATTTTCGCATCTATATCATTGATAGGGTAAGTGCTTATCGTTTTGTGCCTTATAGACCTTTAATTATTTTTTTATCGCGTATAGGTCCGCGTTTGACCACCAACTCGCCTGTTGGTAAGCGACGGTGTGGTATATATTGCTACATTCGTACATTGAGAGCGACAGTAGGTCTGAGAGTATCTACTATCGTACTGAAGGATAACAGTGACCGCCGAGAGTCCTTTCTAATGACCAGACGGCTGATTCTCTAACAGCAAACTCGAGTTTGTTGATCAACTCAGATTATGAAACATTTTTAGGACTGGACTAGTTTTTCGTTGTTTTTTCATTAAACTACCCATGTCACAGTAGTTTATTTATACATATTGTGTTAAATGTTTGTTTATAATAATTAATTCTCGGATATACCGAGATATTTTTCCTACTGTATTTTAAGTTTGACACGTAACATATAAATTTAAAAAAATGGTTATGAATAAATATCAATAATATATACATATTATACATACATTTATAAAAAATCTTGTTTAATTTGTTTTTTTTTTGTAACGAATTTTTCTCTTTACTATGTTTTCGAACAGAGCTACAGTTCTAGTGTCTAACTAATATTATAAATGTCAATGTTTGTTGCTCAATCACGTCGTAATGCATGAACGGATCGAGCCAACATTTGGAACACAGATCATTCTGGAGAAATACTAGGAGAGGATAGACTAGACTAGAGGATAGGCTACTGAGACACCGCGTGTCAGTGTAAGTAGGTGCCTGCGTGTGCGTGTGTGTGAAGAGTTCATTCGCCAACTTGCATTGAGCCAACGTGGTGGATTATGGCCTAAATTCTCTCCTTGTGATAGAAGGCCAGCACCATTTAGCAGGCTGTTTATACCATTTAACACTTGTAACGAGTTTCGTACAACTAATAACGAAAACGAGCTCTCCGAATTTGCTTTTACAGAATAGCACGCTAGCGCGTGACTCAATTTTAATAGATGTAGCTACGACAATTCAAATTTACATTTTTTTTTTTTTTTTTTAAATATAATAGGTTCGCACTTGACCACCATCTCGCCTGATGTTAAGCGACGATGCGGTCTACGATGGAGCGTGCTTACCTAGAAAAAACCGATTCACTCTCGATTTGAAGACACCAAGATTGTAACCATCAGGGGAAAACCCACTCAGGCAACGCATTCCACAACCTAGACGTTCTTATCACAAACGTGGAGTCAAATCTCTTCGTTCGCGTCTTTGGAACATCGACCATGAAACGATGCCGCCTACATGCGATTATACAAAGAAAACTAGCTGCACTCCACGGTTTCGCCCGCGTATTTACTGTTATTTCCCGGGATAAAAGTAATGCCTATACGCTATTTTCAGACTATAATCTAGCTGGTATTGCATAATTCAACCATCATGGGTAACCATCAGGATTCGAACCGGGGCCAGTTGACTCCGAGGGCGAGCATATTAAGCATATATCTAAGCCATTTAGACTTAAAGAACAGTGGCGAAATAAGTTATCGTATTCTAATGACATTGTAGGAGTTTTTCATTGTCTAAAAATGCGCATAAAATGTTAAAAAAAAAAAATCTAGCTAGATCGATTTATCGTCCCCGAAACCCCTTGTATACATAATTTCATGAAAATCGTTCGAGCCGTTTCCTAGATTCAGATGCTATATATATATACCTACAAGAATTGCTCGTTTAAAGGAATAAGATTTCGAACTGAATTGAACGGAGTCGTAACGAACCGAATTAAAATTTCTCTGGGTTTTGTTAATTTTTTTGGATTATTAATTGTTTGTTCCTCCGCTTTCTGCATTTTTGTTACCATATAGTACAAAAAGCAAAAACATTTTTTCCTTACTGCATCCAGAGGTCATTTCGATAATAGGTCGTTTTGCTACTAGGCCGTTCTGATTTTGTGTCACTCCGATAATAGGTCGTTTTGCTACTAGGCCGTTCTGATCTTGTGTCATTCCGATAATAGTTTGTTTTGCTACTAGGCCGTTCTGATCTTGTGTCATTCCGATAATAGGTCGCTTTGCTACTAGGCCGTTCTGATCTTGTGTCATTGCGATAATAGGTCGTTTTGCTACTAGGCCATTCTGATCTTGTGTCATTCTGATAATAGGTCGTTTTGTTACTAGGCCGTTCTGATCTTGTGTCATTCCGATAATAGGTCGTTTTGCTACTAGGCCGTTCTGATCTTGTGTCATTCCGATAATAGGTCTTTTTGTTACTAGGCGGTTCTGATCTTGTGTCATTGCGATAATAGGTCGTTTTGCTACTAGGCCGTTCTGATCTTGTGTCATTCCGATAATAGGTCGTTTTGCTACTAGGCCGTTCTGATCTTGTGTCATTCCGATAATAGGTCTTTTTGCTACTAGGCGGTTCTGATCTCGTGTCATTGCGATAATAGGTCGTTTTGCTACTAGGCGGTTCTGATCTTGTGTCATTGCGATAATAGGTCGTTTTGCTACTAGGCCGTTCTGATCTTGTGTCATTCCGATAATAGGTCGTTTTGCTACTAGGCGGTTCCGATCTTGTGTCATTCCGATAATAGGAACGTCGTTTTGCTACTAGGCCGTTCTGATCTTGTGTCATTCCGATAATAGGACGTTTTGCTACTAGGTCTTTTAGAATTTATGTCGTTTTAATATGTAGGACAATTTGCTTTTAAGTCCTTCTGACACGACTACATTCCAGACACATCTACACATCTAAATGTGTCACAAATTTCAACCGAACCCGTCTCTCTACCGCCTAACTAAATCGGATTTGGGTTTCCTATTGCTGTCTCTATCATTTCAAGCGAAAATAAAAGACAGAGCAATACCAAAGCTAAGACAGTTTTAGTTCGGCGGTAGACCCCCCATCCAGAAGTATCGACGTGATTGAGCAACAAACATCCAGACATTTATAGTATTAGTAGGACTAGCAGCGCCCAGCTTTCCCCACGTAGATCCCTTCCCCGTATTTTTTCCGATATGAAAAGAGTCTATGTATTATTCAATATATGAGCATGAGTATTCGAAATATAAACTTACAACAAAAGAGTTTACATATACTACGTAGTATAGTAGTTTACACCGAAAGCACGGGTCTGATCGCTCTTGCCTTATCTCTCTTGTGGAAATGTCATACTTTTGTAGCGGCACATCACTATGTCGCCATAGCTCACATACACCTCATCTGCTTACGATTGGTACAAAGGAGCCGTGCGCAAAAAAACCTGATCTGTTTACTTATTCTTTATGTAAGCTTACAACGTTATTTATATGAATACAAAATCTATACACTCAGGCTGAACCGGACCGAAGCGAGCCATAACACACTTTCTTCACAAACCGCGAACTAATTCCTACGGCGATTGGAAAGATAGCACATGGTTTAAGACCTACGTCTAATTTGGAGCTGGGAAACCAGCGATTTTTTTTTCTTAACCACTATAGGTTTACACTTGACCGCCATCTCGCCTGATGTCTTTGTAAAAAAAATTACAATGAAGTGACGTCACTCGAAACTTCTATGTATCTTCATCGTTCATATTCTCTTTAAATATAATTAATTAAAATAAATAATGAAGGGGGCTCCCATACAATAAAATAGGTTTTCACCTTTTATTTGGTAATGGTACCGGAACCTTTCGTCCTACTCGCACTTGGTCGGTTTTTAACCCCCAACCAAAAAGTTATAAGTTTGACGTCGATGTCTGTCTGTCTGTCTGTGGCACCGTAGAGCTCAAACGGATGGGCCGATTTCGATGCGGTTTTTTTTATTTGAAGGTTAATATCCGTGCGGATGTTCTTAGCTATGTTTGGTTAATATCGATTCAAAATGGCCGCCTCCACAAAATGGCGGACAAAATATATCTTCACAACCTACCTCAATATGGGTATCAAATGAAAAGGCTTGACTAGTAGAATACTATACACTATAACGAATTTCAAATCCAAGATGGCCGCCACCACAAAATGGCGAATAATATTATTTTTTTCACTACTACCACAATATGGGTGTCAAACGAAAAGACTTGACTAGTAGAATACTTTGCACTACGACGAATTACAAATCCAAGATGGCCGCTCCCACAAAATTGCGAAATACATTTCTTTTTGCAAAACTCTCTTAATATGGGTATCAAATGAAAGGGCCTGACTAGTAGAATGTTGTACAGATAACAATTCCGAGGTATTCGGGGGTTAATCAAAATTTTTAATTTTGTTCTTGTATTACATATTTATCTGTATTTCACAGAAGCTGCAGGCCCAAAACCGCGGAGGGAGCGGCTGAAAATCGGTCCACGAGTTCCTCACTTAGCATCTATAAATACGGTATGCTAAGTGCGAGTTTTGCTAACAACAAAACGCGTTTTCTACCATGAGCGCGTAAACTTTATATTTGTATGAAGGACTCTAGCGGGGTTAGACGCGCTACAAAGTTCTTCATACAAGTGTCAATACCTGGTTGACCGAGTTTTGCTCGTTTTTTTTAAAGGTACGAATTACGAAGTGATGACTTACTTAGACCTACTAAAAGGCGCTAAAGAAAAGGACCACCAGGATTCGAACCGGAGCCTGTTGACTCCGAGGGCGAGCAAAAAAAAAGAACAAAAAGAAAAGTAACCACCAGGATTCGAACGGGGGCCTGTTGTCTCCGAGGGCGAGCATATTCCGTCTGAGCCATTTAGACTTAAAGAACAGTGGCGAAATAAGTTATCGTATTCTAATGACATTGTAGGAGTTTTTCATTGTCTAAAATCACGCACAAAAGATGTTTAAAAAAAATAAAACCTAGCTAGATCGATTTATCGTCCCCGAAACCCCCTGTATACATAATTTCATGAAAATCGTTCGAGCTGTTTCCGAGATTCAGATTCTATATATATATATTTATATACAAGAATTGCTCGTATAAAGGTATAAGATGTTTACGCGCTCATGGCAGAAAACGCGTTTTGTTGTTAGCAAAACTCGCTATCAGCTTACAGATATACTGTCATTACGTACGTCCGGGACGTACCCATTTCGATTTTTATGATATTTAATGATATTTCATTACGATTTCACCCATCAAAGCGTCTTAACGCGCACATTCAGCTCTACTCTGTCGCTACATTACCATGTCGGTGACACGAAACCATATTACCACAACTAAAAAAAAATAATTAAAAAAACTTAGAAAATTGGTAATTGGATATTTCTTTTCGCCGATTTCGTGGCCAAACTCCCGAAAGGCAAAAGTATTTTGTAACCCGCTAACAGTCGGTAAATTGTTTTGATCAGTTTTCGCGATTGCACTTTCTGTGTGGCCCGAGTTTATAAGCTAAGCGGCTGGTAAATTACGTAAGTAAATTTAAGAGTTTTTTAAACACCCTCCGGTAGTGTAGCAGCTGGGGTGGATTAACGAACATGAGAACATGCAATGTCTTTATGCATTATAAGCTATATATACAAGTATTATAAAGCTGGAGAGTTTTTTTGCTTGAAACCGCTAATCCATCGTAGACCGCATCTTTGTTTGATATCAGGCGAAATGGCGATGAAGGATAAACCTATAATAGTTGTAGTAAATTGTAGTGGTAGGACGCTTAGCCGAGTCCGCCTGGGTAAGTAGCACACCTTTGCCAGTTATTCTACCGCCAAGCAGTTACGCGCAAACATTACTGTTTTCCGGTTTGAAGGGCAATCTTTCCAGAGAAATTACAGGGCCTAGAGATATAACATCGAAGATATCTGGGTGACGAGCGCAGTGCAGTGCTAGGTAATGATTTGAACTTTGGACTATTCATGTTCCAATAGCTGCGTGTCACTGTGCTGTTATGTGGCAGGCATGTTGCTTACCATCAGGCACATGACCAGGTATTCCCGTCACTCTATATTTAAGAAAAAGTTGACAACGTTAAAAGTTCAGTGAAAACTTCGTGAATAGTGAAGAGCAGCTGACTGTATTTTTTTCGCTCGGGTTCACTTGGCGCTTCCGAGTTCAACCGAACATTTTTTTTTACTTCCGACCATGACTATTGTCTTCATTCATAGCCCACAAATAATCTGTGTGCTGCGCCAAACTACATTTTCACTTCAAAACCCCCCAACCAGCAATAAAGGTTTTTGTACTTGTATTTATAACTTATCATCACATCGATATAGTTTTTATTACACTGTTATAGATTCGATAATCGCTCACCGCTCACACTCAGCCCACACGAATGTTTCGATTCTCACGCTGTACTGGGCACAATTATGCGTGAATTTATACATTCGGTAGTCATTGTGAACAACTGGACACCGTGCAGTGGGCCCGTTGTGAAATTGGGGTTTGGTGGCAGTTACAGCGAGCATATTGTTTTTTTAAGTCAAAACTTCTTTCGGCGCGCCTTTACAGATTTTTCTTGGGCAGTGAATCGAATTCTAGCGTCACGCTCAGGTATGATAAGAAATCTTCGGGTAAACTCGGGATCATGGCCATTGGCCATTTAGAAATGCGTCAGCCAATGGGAGATGCTGAAAGGGCGTGACCTGGCCATCTAGCAATGCGTCAGCCAATGGGAAATACTTACTAACGAATTTTTAGATGACTATGCCACGATGCCCATGTCACGTCCTCCACTTACACCCACCCGCGTAGTTTCCAAAGTTAGCTATCAAATTCTGAGTTATAAGTTTTCACTTCTATCGGCAGTTCCTATGACTGCCTAATTTTTTTTGTATATATACTTTAGACTGACAAGACGAGCAGGACATGTGTCTTCTGGTAAGCAACATGCCTGCCACATAACAGCACAGTGACACGCAGTTATTAGAACACGAATAGTCCAAATCATTATCTGCCACTGCACTGCGTTCATCACCCGGAAATTAAAGGTGTTTTATCTCTTAGCCGAGTAATTTTTCTGGAAACATTGCCCTTCAAAGCGGAAGATAGTAATGGTGGCAAATCACAGTAGTATATACGTTATTCCAGGCCATAATCTAGCTGTGTTTCCAATTTCAACCCAATCCTTTCTGACGTTCCAACGTGATTGAGCAACAAACATTCAAACATTCGCAATTTAAAACATTACGTGTAGTAGGATAGAACAAAATGTGTACTATTTAATTTAAAAAATTATAGCTGTTTGCAGGTAAGATAAGATGATACAAAACATTTTAAAAGTTAATGTGCTGATGATCAATGAGTTAAAAAAATAATAGTCAGCTGTTTTGTTTCATATAGCGTAGCGAGACGAGCAAGGCATGTAGCTGATGGTAAGCAACATGCCTGCCACATAACAGCACGGTGACACGCAGCTACTGGAACATGAAGAGTCCAAATCTTTATCTAGCACTCCACTGCGCTCGGCACCTTTTTTAAAAACTTTTATAGGTTCACACTTGACCGCCATATCGCCTGATGTTAAGCGACGATGCGGTCTACGATGGAGCGTGTTTACCTAGAAGCAAACGATTCACTCTCGATTTGAAGACACCAAGATTATAACTATCGGGAAAAACCCACTCAGGCAACTCATTCCACAGTCTAGACGTTCTAAAGATATAAGGTGTTTTATCTCTTAGCCCAGTAATTTCACTGGAAACATTGCCCTTCAAACCGGAACACAGTAAACACTTACGCTTGGCGGTAGAATGACTGGCAAAGGTGTGGTACTTCCCCAGGCAGACTGCAAAAAGTCCCACTACTACAAAAGGAATTAAAGTCCTTCCTCTTCATTTCATTTCTGGCTTGTATATTTTAGTAGGATACGTATAGATAGGTATATTTTAAATGGTAGATAAGTACGAAATTCCCTTTTGTTATACAACAAATGATACTTTCAGTCTTACGCAATACTCCTTATATGTAAGTCCTAATTTCTAAAGGCGTTTGTTTAATCGGTCAGCTTTGAAACCGAGTTAGATTTAAAATTACTTTGGTCAGCTCTAAAATGTAATTGATCGGCAGATCGCCAAGGATTTTTCTTTGGTGCTGTTGCAAATTGTTGGGGTTTTTTAACACGCTATATTAGCTTGGTACATGTATCATGTTTGTAGGTAAGATAAGACGATACAAAACATTTTAAAAGTTGACCTATACAAACGGGTATCTGCGAGAGGCATGCAATATAGACATATTAATATAGGCAAGACAATTTGTTTTGAGTCTTAATTTATACAATGAAAAAAATATAATAATAGTCAGCTGATTAAAGTCTTCTTCTTCCTCATCTTTTATTCATTTCTGGTTTTTATTTATGTCAACTGATTCTTCCTCTTCGATTCATTTCTGGCTTCTATTTGGATATATGTGTGAGACAAATTCTTGGTGAACGAACGGAAGACATAAACGAACCGGAAGACGCCGTGTTGGACGGCCTCCCACTAGATGGACAGATGACCTCACAAAGGTCGCTGGAAACCGCTGGTTGCAGGTTGCGCAGGACCGTTCGTTGTGGAAATCTAGGGGGGGGAGGCCTATGTTCAGCAGTGGACGTCTTGCGGGTGATGATGATGATGATGAAATTCTTGGTGAGCACAATTTCGCCAACGTCTTGTGTTTCATCAGGATGTTGTTTTGCGGTTTTTAAATTTGATCAGTATGTCCATCCAGGGTCTAAGGTCTTGCAGTAGTAGATCTTGCAGTTCATCCATGTGAGGAATGTCAAAGAATGTATAAAGTGCAATAAATATATATAATCAAAAAAATGACAATATGTATACAGTGAAATATGTAAATACTCAAAGAATGCCAAAATGTAGTACAGTACAAACTAATTCAACATGATACAATATATCATTATTTGGTCTTATGTCAGTTGAATGTCAAATTTCATAATGGAATAATAATATCTATTGAGATATTAGTATTATTATGTAGTATTAAAAAGCACTAATGTTATTAAATTAATACGCCACCTGTATAGTTATAGATATACAGGTACTACGCATGTCGGTGGCAAATCCAAAAGTCGTATAACGCGCTTTAAGTTTTCGCTTCGTAAACTTCCAACTTCTTAGCTGATCATTTCCACAGTTCCCCTTTCCAAAACACATATTCGAGTAAACATAAGTTATTCGGGCAGCCCATTGTAGTCCGTTTAAGCAGAACATTTTGTAAGTCACAGAGATAAGTAGCAGCAGTTGTTACCGGTAACAGGACTTATTTATAACTTAATCTTTTGATTACGTAGATACTTAGAACCAGCACATTCCAATCATTTGAATAAAACGTTACAATATAAGTATTAGACTATATTATATACCTACTAGCTTATATCATAATAAAAAAAATAAAAAAAAGAATTATTGCTGGACAAAACTATTTACACTTTAAAGGAATATTTAAACAATGACTATACCAAATTTAATTTTACTTGACTACGACCTGACATCTATACATACCTATAAACATATATTTGTAATTATTATAAACATATATGTTGCAAATCTCATTTGTGATGGAAATTGTAAAATTTTAAAAAAGGAACTGTAAGTGTTAAATTGAGATAAATTACTGTTATTATGTATGATGTCAATTGCCCTGAGGCATACTTAGTTTATTAATTTGTATTGTGTAGTTATCTTTTGTCGTCTTTTTTTTTTTTGACATACCTCAATGCATAATTCTTTTTTATTTTTGTAATTTTGACTATTCGTAGGTTACCATTAACAAGTGTTTTTAATCAAAGATATATGTATGTGGTCAATCTACGAAATAAAGAACATTCTATTCTATTCTATCAAGGACATATTTTACTCGGGGTCTATTTTACATACATATGTACCAAATTTTAGTGGGTTTTTATCAGTTTTTTTTAAGGGACTTTTATGACAAGTCACATAGCAGTCCCATCATTTGTAACAATTGGTATTCTAATAATAAGGTGGTTAGTAGTAGTAGTAGTAGTAATAATAATAAGAAAGAGGTAGGTATTTCTTCTTGTCGTGTCAGCGATTCAGTTTGGACTATACATATATTTTTTTTATTATTATTTTGTACATATTTTAAAATTTTGTCTTTTGTTTTTTATTTTAAGTTTTTTAGGTAGGTCTTAGGTAGGTACTAAAAGGCGTTAAGGGCTATTTCATCATGTAAGAGGATTAGTTGAGGTGAGCCACATACCCGAACAGGTCTCTGGCCGCGTCTGACGAAGGCTCAGCCAGCACTCGGTGGAATCTTCCAACACTATTCAGCCTCGATGTTGGACTTAGTGGTTTAGGCGGTAAAGACGGACAGACAGACAGAGTTACTTTCTCATTTATAATATTACTATGGATTTAGACGAGACGAGAAATCCTGAGAGCTAGGACCAATTTTCTATGTATAATAAGTATGTATTTCCAACTATATAAGTATTATATCAGCTATCTGGCCGCCATATTACAAGGTTTGCTTAGTTTGGGGTAAGATGGTGTTGTTTGTGAATTGTCCACCAATATTTTATTTTATTTTCGGGTAGGTTGGCTGGAATAAAACATACACGCTACATTTTATCTCGAGCAAAGAACATAATTTGCTTATGGCACGATTAAAATATTGATTATTTATTATTTTGCTGCTTCTACGTCTTACTTAGCGACCTTTTTTATGCCTGGCCTGGTGGCTTAGTTGGTCTGTCTGCCTGCGAAGCCGTGGGTCGTGGGTTCGATTCTCACACAGTGCAAATGTTTGTGTGATGAATTCAAATATTTGTACTGTGCCTGGGTGTTTTCTATGTATAATAAGTATGTATATAAAAATATATAAGTATTATATCAGCTATCTGGCTTCCATAGCACAAGCTTTGCTTAGTTTGGGGTCAGATGGTGTTGTGTGTAAAATGTCCACCAATATTTATTTATTTATTTACTTTTTAAAACCCCAGCGTAAAAACTTTTTTTACGCTGTGTATGTGTATTTTGTACCAATATTGTTTTTATTTTAAACGTTCAAAACGTCCCGTAGGACGGCCTCCCGCTCGGTGGACCGACGACCTGAGGAGAGTGGCGGGAAGCGGATGGATGCGGAGAGCCGAGGACCGGATTTGGTGGCACAATATTGGGAAGGCTTATGTCCAGCTGTGGACGAACATGGGCTGACGATGATGATGAAGATTGTTTTTTAAACTTTCGTGATTTGAACCATCGATATAATTAAAGAAACGAAGATGAGGTATGCCATAATCTAAAGACAACATAACGTGGCGAAAATTTGTTTGAAAAATTTGAAAGTTGAATTGTCAGCGAACGTACACAATTGTCAGCGAACGTACACAACTCCTTGTTGCGACTGAGACTAAATCAGGAGACGTCACCTGATTTTGCATCGCCATAGTATAAGCGCGTTTGCCGCTTCTGCGTTTTTAAGAGAGAGAGATTTGAACACATAATGTTAACAAAGTACACGCCTTAATCACGAGTAATCAATTGTTTTAACTATTTTGTACCAGTTTTTAAGTTCCGTGTTGTAACTCTCTAGGATGTTCCTTGTACCTTCTAGTAACATGAGATACACTACATGATACGATGTCTATAGTTTAATTAGCGTCAGTTAAGCTGGGTACCGTTATTGTGTACTAAGTAAGGCTGGCTAGTAAGCGAGTCTCATGTTATTATCTATCATCGACGCGAGCCCTTTATTGGCTATTACGATATATTATAGGCCTAATGTGCAATAAAAAACAATCGTTTTTTAAAGGATACATTTGAGAGAGTATGCCATTGATCTGTATGATACCACTATGCCCTTCTTTCGCTCGGACTGCAAGGTTGACGTTTGTGTTAAAGTCTGTGGAACACGTCGACTGAGTGGGTGGTGTTCTCAGGTCGAGAGTGAATCGGTTTCTTTTAGGTATGCTCCATCGTAGACTGCGTCGTTAATTAACATCAGGCGAGATGGCAAGATTTTTTAAAATTAATAATAACAAGAACAAAATTAAAAATTTTGATTAACCCCCGACTAACTCAGGTTTGTTATCTGTACAACATTCTACTAGTCCAGCCCTTTCATTTGATACCCATATTAAGGGAGTTGTGAAAAAAGAAATGTATTTCGCCATTTTGTGGAAGCGGCCATCTTGGATTT
Organism: Ectropis grisescens; assembly: GCA_017562165.1. Classification (NCBI taxonomy): domain Eukaryota; kingdom Metazoa; phylum Arthropoda; class Insecta; order Lepidoptera; family Geometridae; genus Ectropis; species Ectropis grisescens. Next base: position 2,752,470 of record CM029796.1, read on the forward strand.
GAAATTTGTCATAGTGCAATGTGTTTCACTAGTCAAGCCCTTTCGTTTAATACCAATACTGAGGTGGTAGTGAAAAAAAAATCGCCATTTTGTGGTGGCGGCCATCTTGGATTTGAATTTTTTTAAAGTGTTTTTTTAAAGTGTAAGTTTTTATTCTACTAGTCAAGCCCTTTCATTTGATACCCATATTGAGGTAGGTTGTGAAGAAATATTTTGTCCGCTATTTTGTGGCGGCGGCCATCTTGAATCGATATTAACCAAACATAGCTAAGAACATCCGCACGGATATTAACTTTCAATTTTAAAAAAACGCATCGAAATCGGCCCATCCGTTTGAGCTCTACGGTGCCACAGACAGACATCGACGTCAAACTTATAACACCCCTTTTTTTGGTCGGGGGTTAAATAGTGACGAGAGAAAATACATTTGTCCCGGATATTAAGCAAGACTATAATATCACGATGTATATAATAGCATAGAATAGTAGATCACGACGTGTTCAAATCAGTACCTAGGTTTACACTGCGATCATCACCCAGATGTATAAGATGATTCATTTCTATCTGCTGTAATTTACCTAGAAATATTGCCATTGGAACAGTAACGTTTGCACATTACTGCTTGGCGGTAGAATAACTAGCAAAGGCGTGGTATTTCCCCCAAGCAGACACTACAAAGAGTCCTACTACCAAGTGTAAATCCACAACAATTATCCAAAATATATTTATATAAAAAAATTGGTTGCCTGTAAAGTCGGTATACGGGCGAAAGTTTTACGTGACAACGACTTTGAGTGGTAAAATAATTTTACGGAAGGGACGCGTGCCTTTCACTTTTGATGTCTGTCTCTCTCGCTCTTAGGCGGGCTAACCATGCCCGAGTGGAAGGGACGCGTGCCTCTCACTCGCTCTCGTTGTGAGCGCATAACGTGAGCGGAGCGTAATGCAGTTTCTTGAAGTGTCACCCGGCAAACCAATTTATAAGACGTTGTCACGTCAAAAAATAAGAAACTTCCACTCGTGCCATGATTGCCCATTTTGCTATTACCCAAGTAATCGAAGCGGTGCATGCGGCAAAAGCCAGATCATTGAAAAGCGAGACTAAAATACTTAAATTTACATACTAATAACGATTATCCACTAATAAGATCTTTATGCGGATGCCTCCCGGCTACAGATTATGTAAGGGCAGAAGGAAAAATCATGCACCTTTTTGTCTGTGCCTCTGTGTCTTTTGCCTGATTATTAGGGAAAACGTGGGCGCATTATGTATTGTTATAATCTGTTTTTTTGAAGTGAAAACTTTTTGGCTACCACATACAGATTTTCCATGGACTTTGTCACGTTCGTAAATGAAAGTAATCTTCGGGTAAGCTCGGATGATCTAGACGGCCAATGTGGGCTGTGAATGAAGCTCATCGTCACGCTCGTGAATGAAAGAAATGTTCGGGTGTACTCGGGACCAATCGCATTTCTAAATGTACATGCTTATAATATTCATCTAGAAATCTAAATTTCCCATGCTTGGAAGACGTACTTAGAGGACAATACTTTAAAGATTAGATAGCAGCGCCCTCCGGTTTCACCCGCGTAGTTTCCAATGTGAGCTAGAAAATTCTGAGTTATAAGTTTTCACTTCTATCGGCAGTTCCTATGATTGCCATTTTTTTTAGCAACCGATTATCAACAATTTTGACTGCTATGCTATTGGTTTACGTAGTCGACACAAAGTCCTAAAGAAGAATGTGCTGAGCCGACCCACCTTAGTGAGAAAAGGACAAACAAATTGGCAGTCATAGGAACTGCCGATAGAAGTGAAAACGTATAACTCAGAATATGATAGCTTACTTTGGAAATTACGCGGGTGAAACCGGAGGGCGTTGCTAATCTTCAAAGTATTGTCATCTAAGTACGTCTTCCAATCATAGGCATTTAGATTTCTAAATGAATATTATAAGCATGGACATCTAGAAATTCGTTTGATCCCGAGTTCACCCGAACATTTCTTTCATTCACGAGCGTGACGATGCTTCATTCACAGCCCCCGAAAAATCTGTGTGTGTTGTGATGGAAAAGAAGGCTTCACTTCAAAAATTATTAATAGCCAAGCCATAATTATTAAATTATTAAATTATTAATGTAAAATGTAGTGGTAATATTTAAGGAATAAATGAATTGATGAATTGAAACTTGAGTCGGTCTGGACTGCCTATATCAAACGTGTGTATTTATTTAAAAATAATTGGATGGAATTGAAAAACTTTAGAAAGAGATAAAAAGGGCTGTGTCGCGTTTAATTCTACAACGATACGCAGTTAACCATCTGTGTTGCCATAATCTGTGTCCAAGCGGACACAGCTTCGATTACGCGCAGTAATAGCAAGTTACCTTCACAAGACGAGGCGACTTTAATTACTATTTAAATACTCCAGGGCGTTTTACGTACACTAATGGTAATATAACGGGCAATAAGGAATTGGGTTATGGAGTGGACCTTGATTTTTTTAAGTGCAAACTTCTTAAAGCGAGTTTGGCTGGCCTGTTTGCTTAGTAGGCAGGCAGACCTGCATCGTGGGTTCGATCCCCGGTACAAATATTTGTGTGTTAAATACAAATATTTGTACTTTACCTGGGTGTTTTGCTATGTATAATAAGCATGTATTTAAAAATGTATAAGTATTCTATCAGCTATCTGGCTCCAATAGTAGGTACAAGCTTTTCTTAGTTTGGGGCTTGATGATGTGTGAAAAAAACTGATGTTTGAAAACTTTTTAGGTAGGGAAACATTTAAAAATAAAGAACCACTTCCGAGGTTTGTATTTTTGCGCCGTTTCAGACGCTCAGCCGATTTAGTCGCTGCGCCGGCCCTTACTATGTACATTTTAATTTCATAGTACATAAAATTCCGGTCCGGCGGCAAGATACGTTTCGTTTTACGTAGTCACATAAGTCACAGTATTTTGTGATGGATACATTTTAGGCGCGACGGACGCACGCAATGTGTTGATTGATGGAACGAAACGTGCTTCACACCAAAGATGGCGATGGTGGTTTGTTTGTCAGCGCCATCAGAATTTAACGAAATTCTCTATAATCCGAATTTTGTAGACATACGTTGTCGACTCAAAATCAATATTTTTGTATGTTTTGTTATTCATATAAGGTTTCGATCAAGTCTACCGTACTCCTTGACGAAATTATTAATATAGATAGTACTTAATCCATGTACATAGTACACGCAAGCATTTAAGAAGAGAGTGTCAAACCATCAATAGCTCCAAACCGTACGTTGCTAAAATACAAGTGGGGCCGCTTTTTGTGCATCGCGCATCCTTGACGGCTTGAGCAACATGTTATACACGACGGCTACTGTGACCAAGCTTACTACACCTCTGTGGATTTTCTTCCATTGAAATTGTATCCAAAAGTTAACGTTTGGGAACCTAACCTTTCCCCTAAGAAAGGAAAGAGGGTTGGAATCAATTTCTATGGAGGCGGGTCCAAGAGGACCAGCTCTGCCAGGGCTGTGGTGTAGTGTGTAAGCCGCCATTGTGACCAAGGCTCAAACATATCCATCGCGCGAAACTGGAGAACCGAATTTTCACGGGGAAAAATGAAAAAATTGCAGTCATAAGGGACTGCCGATAGAAGTGAAAACTCATAACTCAGAACTTGATAGCTCACTTTGGAAACTACGCGGGTGAAACCAGGGGGCGTTGATAGTCTGGAATAAATCTTCAAATTTACAGATACTACATTGTCGCCTAAATAAGTCTTTTAAGCATCTTTTTAACCCCCAACCAAAAAATGGGGTGTTATAAGTTTGACGTCGATGTCTGTCTGTGGCACCGTAGAGCTCAAACGGGTGGGCCGATTTCGATTCGGTTTTTTTATTTGAAGGTTAATATCTGTGCGGATGTTAGCTATGTTTGGTTAATATCGATTTAAGATGGCCGCCTCCACAAAATATTTCTTCACAACCTAACTCAATATGGGTATCAATCGAAAGGTCTTGACTAGTAGAATACTTTGCACTATAACAAACTTCAAATCCTATACAGGACGACATATTTAATGTTGGTATTTGCAACAGCTCTTTATCTTCACCGTTTTCCGATAAAGCTAAGGTGATGTTGCATCTTTATAAAAAGGTAATGTAATGATAAATATAAACCTTAATTACATTTGTATTTAGTTACGGGAGTGACATAGTCATTGTATGACAAAACTCCTTTTAATTAATAAAGATTAAAAAAAAAAAAAAACTTCAAATCCAAGATGGCCGCTACCATAAAATGGCGAAATACATTTCATTTTTCACAACTCCCTTAATATGGGTATCAAATGAAAGGGAAAGACTTGACTAGTAGAATGTTGTACAGATATGAAAAACCGAGGTAGTCGGGGGATAGTCAAAATTTAAAATTTTGTTATTGTTTTAGCTTTTAATAGGTTGTATATTTGCCATTTCGCTTGATGTTAAGCGACGATATGGTTTACGATGGAATGTCCTTACCCAGAAGAAACCGATTTACTTTCAATGAAGATACCAGATATTGAACGATCCCGTGGTCACCCTACACGAATAGATCGCACCCATCACGAATTCGCTACAATTATGTTTTTACCACGCAGCGTGCGGCGAGATGGACCAGTAACATCGTTTGAAACCGACCTTGTAAATCGGAGCGTGCCTTCATTAGCCGCCATTTTTAACCGACTTCAAAATAGGAGCTCCTAATTAGAGGTAGGTTGTATGTCTTCGAAGCGAAAAGTTCTTTTGACGCACCACACACAGGTTTTTCGTGGGAAGTGGATGCAGCTCATCGTCACGCTCGGAAATGAAAAAATGATCGAGTGAACTCGGATGATCTAGATGGCCATGGTTATGGCCGGGCCCTCCGGTTTCACCCGCATAGTTCACCGTCCAGTGCGCCAGTGCGAGAAAGATCAGCTGTCTGTTGAGTTTGTCTTTTTTTTTAATTTATTCTCGGCCATGGATACTAGTCCTTCAGCCACATCTGTCACTGTCGCATCGCTGTGTTTACTTTTTAAATATGCCTACTCAATTCATATGTTTTCATTTTCAATTATTAAAATTTTTCAGCAGTTTCTATAGTTAGTACCTGGTTGACCGAGCTTTGCTCGGTTTAAATGCGTTTATAAAAGGCTCTAAATAAAAGATTTTCTCAGAAAAAAAAGAACAAAAAGAAAAAACCCGAGTGTAACGTAACCATCAGGATTCGAACCGGGGCCTGTTGACTCCGAGGGCGAGCATATTCCGTCTGAGCCATTTAAACTTAAACAATAGTGGCGCAATAAGTTATCGTATTCTAATGACATTGTAGGAGTTTTTCATTGTTTAAAAACGCACATAAAAAAAAATAGTTTTCTCTTCTCGCGTGCGGCCTTAAGCACACACTTATTTTGTACATATATTACGAAAAGGGGAACCTTTTCATAACGGGAACGGGAAAAATGCGAGTGAAATTAATATAGGGAATTTACCTTTCCATAAGCATAGCTTGCAGTTTCCAACAACTCCGCAACCTGGTCCTGTTATTTCTAAGCTAAAACGGCACCACTGTTGGATTCGATACACTTTCTAATGTACTTCGATTGAAGGGTATAAATATGTATTGTCTGTATATATTTATATATTTTAAGTTACGGCTGGTCTAGTCGGGAGAATAGCTATCGGGCTGCCGATCGGAAGCCCTAGGGTTCAAGTCCAACGCGCACCACTGTCTTATCGAAGTCACGAGCGTTATGCCGCTAATTTAAAAACGATGAAGGAAAGCATGGTGAAGAATCCGACATGTACCTAGAATCTTTCGTGATCATGTGCCATCCACCAACGCGCTCTTGGCTAGCGTGGTGGATTATGGTCTTGACTCTATCCTTGGGAGAGAAGGCTCAGAGTTTCCGCAGTGGTAACATCTAGTGACCTCCTTATATGTATGTTATATTCTTACGGTCTTATTCATAAAAGTTATAGCATGTCTAAAGACTTGCTATAGTACGTCTTAGGAAAAATGGTATTCGTAACAGCATTTTAGCGCTAAAACGTGCTATAAGCCTTCTATAAAGTTATAGAGCCGAGAACCCTACTTTAGCGGTGTTTTAAGGCAAATATGGCCGACTCTTAACAGCTGATTGGTGTCAAAATGGCATTGTGACATATTCAACTTAAATTTTTTATTTGTTTCCGTTCGGTAATGTCACCGTAATTTCGCCAATGTATATTTGTTATATTATGTTCTTAATTCAAGTGCTCAGTCTTCTCTTCTTCATAGCTTCTGAGAATTATGAGCTTGATTGACGGAAAACACGGGAAATCGAGGTACCAGGATTCTTGCTTCAAATATTCCAAACGTTGGAATGTATGTGAATTTAGTGAGTATGTATTGTGTAGTGTATAACAAGAACAAAATTAAAAATTTTGATTAACCCCCGACTACCTTAGATTTGTTATCTGTACAACATTCTACTAGTCAAGCCCTTTCATTTGATACCCATATTAAGGGAATTGTGAAAAAGGAAATGTAATTCGCCATTTTGTGGTAGCGGCCATCTTGGATTTGAAATTTGTCATAGTGCAAAGTATTCTACTAATCAAGCCCTTTCATTTGATGCCCATATTGAGGTAGTAGTGAAAAATATTATATAATTCGCCATTTTGTGGTGGCGGCCATCTTGAATTTGAAATGTGTTATAGCGTTTAGTACTCTGCTAGTCAAGCCCTTTCATTTGATACCCATATTGAGGTAGGTTGTGAAGAAATATTTTGTCCGCCATTTTGTGGAGGCGGCCATTTTGAATCGATATTAACCAAACATAGCTAAGAACACCCGCACGGATATTAACTTTCAAATAAAAAAAACCGCATCGAAATCGGCCCATCCGTTTGAGCTCTACGGTGCCACAGACAGACACACACACAGACAGACAGACAGACAGACAGACAGACAGACAGACAGACCGACAGACAGACAGACATCGACGTCAAACTTATAACACCCCTTTTTTTTGTCGGGGGTTAAAAACCAATGTAATGTTTGGTGTTGATGGTGAAAGAATTAAACATGTTGACATGAAAGTGATCCACATCGACGAAAGGTGTACTATAAGTAGGAGTGATCCTTTTACTTTCGGAATTTATTTCTAATTTATTTCTTTAGCATTTTTTATTATAAAATTCAAGAAATTAATGAGAGAACGAACGAACACCACTACGTTTTAGTAATATAACTTTAAATTTCCCCGCTTCATAACTTCACAGTGTATGTAATTTTTTTTTATTCTGTAACATTGTCTATGGCTTCACCATCAAACTCGTTTTATCTGTGGACGATTCTGTCAGTTTGTCTATAAAATCGATCGATTTCATTATAATGGCAACATTTTGATCCTAAAACTGATATTAGTAATGCTTTAGTTATAGAAAGCTTATAAAGCGTTTATGAATACGTAATTTTATAGAACGTTTTATAAGCTTATCGAGCGTTTTAACGTTTAAACTAATGAGTGTTTTAAGTCTTCTATAAGCATTTATTATGAATAAGACCGTTAGAGTATAACTAAATAGATCAGGTTTTTCCGCACGGTTCCTTTGTACCAATCGTAAGCAGATAACGTGCATACATGCTATGGCAACAGAGTGATGTGCCGCGACAAAAGTATGACACTTCCACAAGAGTGACAAGGCAAGAGCGATCAGACCCGTGCTTTCGGTGTAAAGTAAAAAGTTTACATATACTACGTATAGAGATGGCACAAACGCTTTACACCGAAAGCACGGGTAGATCTTTCTTGCCTTGTCGCTCTTGTGGAAGTGTCATACTTTTGTCGCGGCACATCACTTTGTTGCCATAGAAAGTATACACGTCATATGCTTACGATAGACACAAAGGAACCGTGCGGAAAATGTAACTGATTACGTAGTATATGTAAACTCTTTGGTGTAAAGCGTTTGTTCCAACTTAATTTTCCTTCTTTGGTTCCAATATATACTATACATAGTATATGTAAATTCTAAGGTTACATTGTTATATCTTTTCATTAACATAGCTGGCAGTTTCCGATAAGCCCGAAAGCTGGTCTTGTTAACTGTAACTAACACGGTACCACTGTACACTGTATTGCATTCGATACACTTTCTAATGTACTTCGATTGAGGGGCATAAATAATGTTTGTATTCCTAGTGTTTGGTGTTGGGCCAAATTATAAGAGATAATGTTTTTAGACAAATATAGTTTATAAACTTTCGCAAATTGAGCTCATATTGTCGTGGCCGGCAACCAGCGAGCAACACGGAAGCGAGTAGGCATACACAGCGTTTCCGCTCTGTCAAAGTACAAGTCCGCGTGGACCATGGAGTTTGATAATATACTGTGGCCGAGGGCGGGGTTAGATTTGTGAATGGTGCTTTATTTTTTATGTGTTAGTGATTTGGCTGTGTGAGTATGACCGGCAATGAATCGGTACAGGTATGTTTTGTATGTAATAGTGCGGCTTTGCGCTAGTGTGCAACTTTCCCCTCCCGCAAGAAATGACAAAGATTTTTATCTAATGCTTCTGTGCTTGCGCGGATGATCGATTTGCTCGATGCCGGCAACGCATGACAAAACCTATGGGGGACGCATTCCACAGACTAGACGTTTTCATTACATACTAGCGGTCCGCCCCGGATTCGCCTGTGGTACTTAATAATATATAGCCTATATAGTACTACGATCATATACATATCCAACGGTGAAAGAATTTTTGACATCAGTCTAGAAGTTCCTGAGATTAGCGCGTTCAAATAAACCTCTTCAGCTGTTTACCCGACTGAAAGAAGGGTTTATGTTTTTCGCGCGTATCTTGTATGTTTGTAAATTTCCATATTTCCACGTATCTTCCAAACGGCTGGATGGACTTTAAGATATCGTTAGATTCGTATCAATCACCCAAGTATCCTTAGGTGTTGTGTTACACAATGTTTTTTTTATTTGTTGATTTTTTGCAGTCGGGTTGTTTTTGATTAAAGTTATTAATATCAGTATAGATGTTTTCTAACCATTTGAGAACTTTTAAATGAATTGTGTTAATGACTAAAAGAAAATGTTACCAAATACTCGTATTTATCAAAACTACATTGTACAATATCACTACAACAATAATGTAAAATGTTCAACTTACACAAATAGTTTTATTGAGCATTAGGTTAAAAAAGATGTTGTGTTTAGCTATTTTACGCATACAATGTAACATTTTGCCTTTTGCTGTTCCCAAATTAATAAATACATAACAAAAAGTTCGCACTGAGACCGCGACCGGAGACCGCGACAGGCACTTGACTCTATAGAATTGTATGGGCGCCAGTTCGCGCCGAGACCGCGACACATGTCTCGCGACACGTGTCTCGCGACACGTGTCTCGGTCTCCTGTCGCGGTCTCGGCGCGAACTGGCGCCCATACAATTCCATAGTGTCAAGTGCCTGTCGCGGTCTCCGGTCGCAGTCTCGCGTCGCGGTCCCGTGTCGCGGTCTCCGGGCGAACCGCCATCTTAACATATATGTACACAGTACTAAAAATATACAATGTACATATATAGCTCATGGAAAGCTCATCGATGACGATGGATGGCGCTAGTTCCATGATTTTGGTCCACCCAAAAAGTATTCAAAGACCAGAAAGAAGTTAAAAAAACAATTTCACCGCTACTTGACTTGACTTAGACCTAAGACGCAAATCAAGACAGTTTGTAGGATAGTAGCTGGAACTGTCTACAGTATACAGCTCGTCATTTCAGGCTATAATCTCAGACTTGCTCAATCACTGGTATAGGCTTTGCGATTAGGTCTGGACACGCTAAGCCGGGTTTCATGAAGTTATGTCATTATTTAACAGCTTAGACTAAGACTAAGTAGGGGACCGTGGTTTTGCTTTGCTACGTACAAGCATTGAAGCGTTTTTGAGAATAAATATATTTTTTTTAACGGATCCTTTATTAACAAATCTAAATACAATGAGAACTACACTACACTACATACCTAACTACTTACACTAAGCACACCTGAATTATCCATAGACCAATGAAGGTCTACAAACAATCAAGGTGTTCAAGCCCACTACCAATCGGAACGTACCCAGCATGCTGGCGGCATTACCACGCTGAATGGCAATGCTTATGCGTTGGGCCAAATAAACGATATAAATATAATAAATATTAGTGAACATTTCTCAAACAACACAATGTAGCCCAACACTTAGAAAATCTTGCGCTATGGAAGCCAAATAGCTGATATAAACATACTTTGTTCTCTCAGACTCATGTTTTGCAAACCCGCGTCGCAACGTTGGTGAAAAAAAAATGTTATTTATCATATTAGAGTGAAAAGCCACGCCGCTATTGGAACACGAAGCGTCCAAATCATTACCTAGCACTCGACTGCGATCATAACCTAGAAATATAACATGTTTTATCTCTATGCCCTGTAACTTCACTAGAAACATTTATCTTTAAACCGAAACGCAGTGATATTTGCACATTGGCGGTAGAATAACTGTCAAAAGTGTGGTATTTCCCTAGGCGGACTCTATCAAGAGTCCTACCACTACTAGTAGATGTATAGATGACAATAGGTATGACGACTCATTTTTTTTATTTAGTGTCCCATCAAAAGACTACTCAATAACTGAAACATAATACATGTAGGTGAAAGAATTACTTTGTTATCTTAAAAACTTCACGTGATATCACGATTTTAAAATCACAATTTTTGACTTTCCTAAAAAACGCTTCATACTAAAGCGTGACGTCACCGTCTGGTATTTTCTACGCGTCGCGCATAAAGTTCGTCTGTTAGTTATATTAAATATTGCGTTTAATAAACTAAATAATGGGTTATCCAATGGTAAATATATTTTCTAATAATTTCGTAATTTTAAAATGGACTTGCCCATCCAGCTTTGAATGATCATAAAGTAAGTTAAACAGATATATCAAAATTGAAATTGGTACATATTTTATTCTATTTAAATACTGTCATTATATCAAATAATTTAATATAATTTCAGGATCAGTAGTCAGTAGTGGTAGGACTCTTGGCAGAGTCCGCCTGGGGAAGGTACCACACCTTTGCCAGTTATTCTACCGCCAAGCAGTAATGTGCAAACATTACTGTGTTCCGGTTTGAAGGGCTATGTTTCCAGAGAAATTACAGGGCTTAGAGATATAAGATCTTAGATCTCTGGGTGACGAGCGCAGTGCAGTGCTAGGTAATGATTTGGACTCTTCATGTTCCAATAGCTGTGTGTCACTGTGCTGTTATGTGTCAGGCATGTTGCTTACCATCAGGCACATGTCCTGATCGTCTCGTCAATCTTTATTTAAAAAAAAAAAAAGGATCTGTCGTCATGCCTATTAGAGCAGCCGGCCGTTTTAACGTCGTAGGTAAATAATAAAATGAGACTATATATGTAGATATCAATAGTAACCGTTGTGGGATGCAATCACAGCCGAACCTAGTAAAGATGTAGACACGGTCCTTTCACCGCTGAGGCTGGTAATTAAAGCGAGCACCAAGGGAAAGGAGGATTATACAACCTTGTGGATTTGGAGCACCCGAATGCACCAAGGTAAATGCATACCTGTTCAGTTTGTACTGTTTTTTAAATCTATACTAATATTATAAAGCTGAAGAGTTTGTTTGTTTGAACGCTAGGATCTCGGGAAGTACTTGTCCGAATTGAAAGATTCTGTTTCTACTGGATAGTCCATTTAACGAGGAAAGCTAAAGGCTATAGAACATAACTAATACATAATACATACATAACATGTGTCTAAGATTGCGTCATTGAATATAAACCTTTGCCACAGATTAGATACCTCACCTTTGCTAACAGATTAAACATCAAATTTGTTTCTAAATCTGAATTGGTACGACCAATTTCCGACAGGTGGCATAGCAGGTAGCTGAAGAGGTGTTTTGTTTGAAAGCGATATTCTAAGGAATGAATGAACCGATTTCAGTCATTCTTTCACCGTTGGATATGTACGGGATCCTGATGAGTGCTATATAATGTACCACGGGCGAAGCCGGGCGGGCATCTAGTTATCTATATATCTATACTATAAGTTATATAAACCTTCTTCTTGAAACACTCGTATATTATTAAAGAATATGAAAATACAAAAAGTCTATTTTTTTACTAACCCCGACGCATAAACGACGGATTTAATTTTAACGTGTGTATGTCTGTGGCATCGCAGTTTCAGAAAAGATAAGCCGATTTTTATTATGTTTTTTTAAGGTGCTTTACTCGTACGTAGTTGGAAGTTTTCCTACTTAAGTTTTATTAGAATGGGTCCAGCTATTTCAAACTCTTACAAGTTCAAGGAAGACTTGGGAAGATTACTCGGCTGATAATGCCATCAGCTCTTGTGTTCCAAGTAAAATTGCTAAGTCTTCTAGATGAGGGTCCTCCGCGAGCATACTGATTTGCAAAGCGCCTAGTAGATGGACGAGGGTTATAATGTGAGCATAGAGGAGGAACCGCGGCTAAGGACAGTCGTGAGAGCGACCTCTTGCTGCCGCCCATGCTAAGTCAAAGTCAAAGTTCTTTATTGATAAATGTACAACTAACACGTTAATTTTAGAAAAAATATAAATACAAGAACAAAATTAAAAATTTTGATTAACCCCCGACTACCTCGGATCTCGCATCATCTGTATAACGTTCTACTAGTCAAGCCCTTTCATTTGATACCCATATTAAGGGAGTTGTGAAAAAAGAAGTGTATTGCGCCATTTTGTGGTAGCGGCCATCTTGGATTTAAATTTGTCATAGTGCAAAGTGCTCTACTCAAGTCAAGCCCTTTCATTTGATACCCATATTGAGGTAGTAGTGAAAAAAATACTACAATTCGGCATTTTGTGGTGGCGGCCATCTTGGAGTTGAAATTTGTTATAATGTATAGTATTCTACTAGTCAAGCCCTTTCATTTGATACCCATATTGAGGTAGGTTGTGAAGAAATATTTTGTCCGCCATTTTGTGGAGGCGGCCATTTTGAATCGATATTAACCAAACATAGCTAAGAACATCCGCACGGATATTAACCTTCAAATAAAAAAAACCGCATCGAAATCGGCCCATCCGTTTGACCTCTACGGTGCCACAGACAGACACACATACAGACAGACAGACAGACAGACAGACAGACAGACAGACAGACATCGACGTCAAACTTATAACACCCCTTTTTTTTGGTCGGGGGTTAAAAATAAGAGCATACAAAGAGTGTACATTTTTAAAGTTTAAGGCCAGGTAGTTCTGTCAAATTCGGCATTTAATGCTGTCTTGTTCTCGCGACCGTCACCGACCGCGGAATCGGTGCCACAGTGCAGAAATAACATTAAAATATTGGACTATGTAATTTAAACTCATATTTTGTTCAAGATTTGTTTATACTGTTTATACTAGTGATAACAATTTTGTGAATTGTGAAGTGAAACGAAGAAATATTAAATTTATCTATACTCGTAGATATACAAAACTCAACCTTTTCTTTTTGGTCACACTATAAGTTGAGAACGGCTTTTCCAATTTCATGCATCTTTTTAAAATATTTCCTAATAATTCACAAGTTCGTCAAAAATTAAAAAAAATGTGCTGAAACGCAATGCAAGGCCTATAAAAATAGAAGGTTTTTTGGTCAACTTTGCACTAAATTTCTAATCCAATTTTTTTCTATGAGGTAAAAGATCACTTACTGAGCATAAAATTACAAAATGCTCACAGATCCAGGTAGAGCTTCAAACGCCAATTGAAAAAAAAAACTGTTTTAGCCGATATTTTGGAAACTATATATTTTGACAATAATTGTAGAAAATAAAATTTTGCATCTTTTGTTGCTCGTAAACTTTTTTTGTAAAACTTACCGTTTACGATTTATAACCCATTTAATGATACGATCGCGATGATGCCGATAATAGTGGATGATGCCGATAATAAATGATGTGGTCTACGATGGAACTTGTTTCTCTAATAGAAACAAGCACAGTGTACAGTGTACCTCGTAACCCCAAGGTTCGAACCTTCGACAAAAACCCACTCTGGCAATGCGTTTCACAGCTTAGTTGTTCTTATTACAAAAGTGGAGACCAAACTCTTCGTTCAACTCTTCAATCATGATGATGAACGGTGCTGTTTATTCGAGCAACGAGCAATTTGATAGAATAACTTTAATTTAAAAACCCCGACTACAAAAAAATCTACACGTTAAAAAATATTACCTACTATTTAAGGACACTTTGGCGAGTCAGACTAGTCTTAGAATATCTTTGTTACCAAAATCCATCCAGCCATTTGGAAGATATGTGGAAATAAAAGATTTACAAACATAAAAGATACGCGCGAAAAACATAACCCTTCTTCCATTCCGGTAAAAAGGGACATGTTTATGCTACTGGGAACAGAATTCAAATCTTATTATTTTTACATTGTTATCATCAAATTTGACATAAATATCGTAATCCGTAAGTTCGAAAAAAAAGTTTACTGGCAACAAAAGATGGGAAATTTTATTTTCTACAATAATAATAGGCTTTATAACTTTTTCAGAATATCAGCCAAAAACGTTTTTTCGAGCTGGCGCTTGAAGCTCCACCTGGATTTGTTATTATTTTGTGATTTTATGCTCAGGAAATGATTCTAAACCTTACCTATATAAAAAAATACGAATCGGAAATTTAGTGCAGAGTTAAATTCTACGAGTAATTTTACTGCCTTAGGCTTCTTATCAAATTTAGTCGAGTGTTTAAATTTCTATGAACAATATTAACATTTTCATACAAAAAAATAGAAAAAACAATAAATTTTGGTGGTGTCACAAACTTGGACAAGAAATAAAAAAATAAAGATTCTAACAAAACCATACGTGTATCTATGGAAAGTGTTCAAAATTGTATTGAAGTTCCTAACATTTTTTTCTAAACTGAATAGTTTGCGCGAAAAGTTTCTAATTTTGCTAATAAAGTTGATTATTTCCAAATAAAATAGTATTTTATTGTTTTTCTTTACAGCATTTGAACGCCTTAACACATTTTAGCTGATATTTAACATACAACCTGGGGGATTTTTATTTTATCCTGCTAAAACCTTAAAGTCACGGTACTATAGGACTCTCCCCTATATAAAAAATACGAATCGGAAATTTAGTGCAGAGTTAAATTCTACGAGTAATTTTACTGCCTAAAAGGCTTCTTATCAAATTTAGTCGAGTGCTTAAATTTCTATGAACAATTTCTATGAACATTTTCATACAAAAAAAAAAGAAAAAACAATACATCTTGGTGGTGTCACAAACTTGGAAAAGAAATAAAAAATAAAAATTCTAACAAAACCATACGTGTATCTATGGAAAGGTGTTCAAAATTGTATTGAAGTTCCTAACATTTTTTTTCTAAACTGAATAGTTTGCGCGAAAGTCTCTTCCAAAGTGGTAAAATCTGTATGTGAGGACTTTTCTTCCAAGTACTAAGTAACTTACTACCAAAGAATTTACCTAAATGGCATATAAATGCAAGTTAGGTATCATAAATGATATTAGAGGATTTACGCAGGGGATTTCTCCCCTCTCATTATTTCCTTATCCGATCTCTGATTTAACGGACGAATATTTTACCGATACTTATCTATTTTCCATTGCATCCGCATTGAATTTTTACTGATGTGGTATCGACGTCAGTTTTTGAGACTCCCTTTTGGTCTACAACATAAAGTATACAGCGTACTAATTAGTATCAGCGTCTATTTGCAATTCCAATGAAAACGGTATCATAAATCAAAATCATAGCGTGCTTCACTAGTAATACCTACTGATATTGTTATACTGTGGCACTATGATCGTAATATTTAAAATTTATCGGTTGTCAAAATTGCAAAATCAAGCACAGGCCCGTCGTCCGTGAGCGCCGAAACGCGACTGATCAGGCTTGCCGAACGGCGCGCTATATATATATTATGGTAGATATTAAAACATAGTAAATAACTGATACTTTTTATCAAGTCAAACTCTGCGAATGCATCTATAACTTTTTAGTGGCTTTCGTTGAGTACAAAAATTTAGTAAAAAAATTGATTAGTTTAGTCATAAACTTGAAAAAGTTTTGAAAAGGGGTAACTTTGGGATTTTTTTCTATCAAGTAAAATTCATTAAATCATGTTACTGACTGCGAATTGCACTAGATTAGATCCTTAACTATTACATATATTTTTTTCAGAGTTTAATACAATATTTTAAAGGTCTTAAAGTTGTTTTAAAAATTCAAAATTACGGCCCACACGCCCTTAAATTGAACATTCTATTGTATATTACAATTGTAATGAACAATGTAATTTTTTTACAATTTTATTGTGAGTTTGCCATCACTATATAAAAACTCGCTGTAACTATAAAGTTTGATCGATAAGCCAGCTTTTTAATCGGTTTTTGAAGCTACCCGAACTCGGTGCTGATTTAACTATTTTATGAAGAGTGTTATAAACTTCTGATCCCATAATGTGAGTCAGTTTTTCCGATCTCGCGAGAGTGAGGTATACAGTTAACCAAGATGCTTGACAGTGAGAGGTCGTGTGAGGCTGAGGAGCGAAAGGAGGCACCTCACATCAAACGCTTATCTAACGAGGTGAGAGTGGACACAAGGGCGAGCCTACAACCTACCTACAGGCGTGAAAGAGAAGGAGTGTTTTACCCGTTATCACTGCAATCAACATATCGCTGGTCGTGTCCCACTCTTTCACGTCATGTATATCTGTCCCTTTTTAGGAATGACAAATTGTTTGTTTACAACAGAAAATATTATTTTGAAATAATTAAAGATTTTGTGTAATTGCGTATGAAAAGTTATGTCACGAAACTTTTTCTTGGTCTATTGGAACTATTTGTCCACCTTGTACACACACGATATAGCATTGTAACAACAGCTCAAATCGAATGTCGTGGAATTATTAGCACACATGCGCTCCGTTTGTCGCTCACGTAGCGACTGATCTCAATCAGGAGACGTCACCTGATTTTACATCGCCATCGTTGAGAAGCGTGTGCCGCTTCTTCCGTTTTTAAGAGTTCAATGAAAAATTGTGTTAATTTCTCACTCTGTTAAACAAAACCATAGAATAGATAATATAGATAGAACGGACACTCCCAACCCCCCGCCAATTTCAAGCTTCCTCACCCCTCAGGCCGTTTCGGATACGCTAGGAGCACTCAACGAAGGGCTGGTATCGAACATCTAATTCTTAACGAAATATCATCATGGTGGGTTGTTGTGCTGTTTACGGCTGTCCCTCAACTAAAAGTGACAAGATTAAAAGCTTTATTTAATTTCCTAATGATAAAATAACGTAAGATTAGAAATTTTTCAATAACGTTGCATTATAATATTACAATTGTAATACTTTATAATATTTGTATTTGTATTGTACACTTGTTCGAAGTATACTAGAATACAACTCATGTGTTTGGTCTCCATTTTATAAAGTTCACACGGATCGCATCGAGTAGGTTCAAAGAAAGTGTCTTAAAATGTTGTGCTGCAGACATGGGCTGAAGCGCAAACTTACATCTTATGGCGATAGACTTTCTAAATTTAAGCTGTTGTCTTTAGAAAATAGACGTAAATATTATGATTTCATAACATTGTTTAAGATAATTCATGGGTACATAGACTCTCCATCTCTTCTCTCATTCCTTAACTTAAACACCAAACCAAGGTCACGCAATCCCCACTCCATAATATTTATTCTACAGGTCTACAAAAATGACACATCATTCTATAATCCTATTGTCCATATGTGTCGTCAATACAATGAGGTTTCGTCCAGTTACCATAGCACTATTGATATTTTCAACAGTAACCTGTATAAATTTCGAAGGAATATTTTGGCTATCCTATGATATTCGTAGTTTAAACTGTAGGAATTGTCTTTTCTATTTTTCAATTATGTGTTTCAACTATGTGTTTTGCAACGGTAACTGTAACTTTATACCTGGTATATACATTTATGTCATTCCGTCCAATTTACACATTTTGTTTGGTGAGTGGGACTTGATGTTTTGCTCTTGTCGGTTGTTTTGTGTACCTATTAGATAACTTATAAAAATGCTTAACAATATTTGTAATTGTAATTCGATTATTGATTTTCTTTTCTCATTATTTGTAATTTAACTGTGTAATCTTGCTGTGTTCACATGCTTAGGGTTATTTACCTGCTCAGAACTATTATGCTTTCTCTATTTGTATTATTTTGTAAATTTCCTGTTTTGTGTACCATAAATAAATAAACAAGCTTTGCTTAGTTTGGGGTCAGATGGTCTTGTGTGTGAATTGCCTACCAATATTTATTTATTTATTATAACGAAGTCATTTTTAACTCAAAGTTCGTAACTTACACAGCCAGTAACTTACGTGCCCAAGCACGGATTGATAATGCCTGGCGGAATAATTGTAGTGACAGAATAAAGTTTCCTTCATGGGTAAGTGTAAAATAAAATGCAAATATGTACCTACTAACAGAAATAGATATCTAGGTGCCTGATCTAATCTATCATCGGTTTCGTTTCATTTTACGCGGCAATACAAACACCCACAGATTTCTGAAACAATTTAGAAATCTGTGCAAACACCCTTTTAATTAGTATAGTATAATTTGGCTCCATTCTATTTATGTAACTCAACATTAGTTTATAGACTGCTTTACGTCACCAGGTGAACTCAAGAGGCACAACTATTCAATAAAACAATTTAGTAGCCCTAGCGCTAACGCACACATTCACGCGTGTGTACGAACGACATCTGCGTAGTTGTGTGAAGAGTAGGCAACTCCACAGCGGCGGTTGTATGGAGTTTTAGTGGAGTGTCCGGGGGTGTGACAAAACCTCAACAATAAGGGAGGGGTTACCAAAAAATTGTCAATATTACCTCACGTAACTTATAGATGCCCCCTTAAGTCCTGGTCCAAGTGACAACAGAGTCGAGCTCCCATCGAGCTCAGGGTCGAGATATTTTTTTCCAGAATCCGCGGCCAGCAAGAAACCTGTCCGATCTAAATGCTGCACCGAAGGTCGCTCACACGGATGTGTTTTGCCGGATCTAAGATCGCTCAGTGAATGCTTAGGTGGCATCTCCACGAGAGCGTGTCTCGCGGCGAGTTGATAACATTCGAAGATCGATATTAGACATCCTAATATTGTGCCACGTTCCAAGTTACAAATCAAGTTGTGTCCCTAAGTGCCGAGCCCAGTGCAGTTCTAGGTACTGATTAGGAATCTTCATGTTACAATTTTGTGTTACATCTATTTTCATGTTACAAGTGCTAGGACTCTTGGCAGAGTCCGCCTGGGGAAGTACCACACCTTTGTCAGTTATTCTACCGTCAAGCAGTACCTAACGTGCAAGCATTACTGTGTTCCGGTTTGAAGGGCAATGTTTCCAGAGAAAATTACATGGCTTAGAGATATAATATCTTAGATCTCTGGGTGACGAGTGCAGTGCTAGGTAATAATTTGGACTCTTCATGTTCCAATAGCTGCGAGTCACTGTGCTGTTATGTGGCAGGCATGTTGCTTACCACCAGGCACATGTCCTGCTCGTCTCGTCGCTCTGTATTTAAAATGTAGTACTAAAGTAAACTGTAGTAGATAGAAGCTGCGTTTGTATTCAATATTTCTCGTTATAAAAATATGTGAAATCAATACTTCTTCTCTTTCTTCCTCGTGGTGAGAAGTCTCACGCCCACTATAGAATAGATAATATCTTTTTGACGTGACAACGTCTTATAAATTGGTTTGCCGGGTGACACTTCAAGAAACTGCGTTACGCTCCGTTCACGTTATGCGCTCACAACGAGAGCGAGTGAGAGGCACGCGTCCCTTCCACTCGGGCATGGTTAGCCCGCCTAAGAGCGAGAGAGACAGACATAAAAAGTGAAAGGCACGCGTCCCTTCCGTAAAATTATTTTACCACTCAAAGTCGTTGTCATGTAAAACTTTCGCCCGTATACCGACTTTACAGGCAACCAAATTTTTCTCGTCTTTCTTCTCGTGACCACGGCGGTTGTAACGCTGCCGAAACGTCGAGGCATTTAAACAATCTCTATATATAAAAATGTTACGTTGTTTTGTGTACGCTTCAAAAACACAAAAACTCAAAAAGTTCTGCACCGATCGAGCTGAAATTTTACAATGATATATAATCTGCATCAAGGATTGTTTTGATCTAATTTGCGCCACAACAGCGAAGCGTGGCAGGGTACAGCTATTTACATTATAAGCATTAGATAATATCTTTTTTTTTTTACTTTTATATATAGGTTTACACTTGACCGCCATCTCGCCTGATGTTAAGCGACGATGCGGTCTACGATGGAGCGTGTTTACTAGTACCTATGTAGAAGAAGCCGATTCACTCTCGATTTGAAGACACAAAGACCGTAACCATCGCATCGGTATGAATTGTCCACCAACATTTATTTATTATTATTTATTACTAGCTGAACCCGCTACTTCGTTCGCGTAAGCAGATGTTACTGACTTATACATTAATTGGAAGTATCGTACGTCAAATATTTGGACAAGTAGTCATTGAAAAACCTTTGAGTTTGAGTGAATTTGTTTTTCCACACAAAAATTTATTTAATTTTATCATCTTTATTTTTCTTTTTTTAAACAAAATCAAACATACATAATAAGGTTTCGTAGTATCGAACATAGCCGCAAGTGTTAAGTTTGTAGGATTTTTATAGGATACATTATGAAAAGTCTGAAGCTAATGTGCATGATCTGATACCTATTTTTTTTACCTATTTCTTTTTATCCGCAAGCTGTTTTCTAGCTGTTACCCGCGACTTCGCCGGCGTAAAATTTTGAACGAAGCCTGTTTGGAATCAAAATAATTAAAATTTTGAGTTTTAATGATATTCAAGCAAGTTGAACCCGTAAATCTAAGCCAAGTCCTAGTGACATGTTAATGTATGAATTGAATTGTAGGTAACACACAAAAAAATCAAGAACGAAAGAATCCAAATTTGGCATCATAATCCTTTTAGCAGCAAAAAACTTATTAGTACAATTTAGAATACCAGTAACGCCACCTAGTGATGAAAGAAAAAATACATACCACAATAGCAAAACATCGATTTAAATGGCCTTTAGTGCTTTTAGATTTAAACTGGCATTAGCGCCGTCTAATGAGAATATTATGTTGCTTGTTATTTTGATTGTGAACGCAAATCACCTATATTATCTACGCCAAAACAGATGCATATATTTTTCATTTTTTGCTTTTACCTTACCATCACATCAAGTTCCTGACGAAAATATATGCTTATATTAATATGGAGTTAAATGAAAATGTAGACTTTTTTGACTCTAAACTATATGTGTTTCGTATGTCAACCCAATTCGTTGTGCCGTTTTGACGTGATAGTTAATATTTGTTTCCTTAGGGCCCATGCTTCTTTTCAGGTTGATAGGTAATAAATACATAAATATGGTATTTCAGACTATGAGTTATTTCTGTTTCAATTTTCTACCAAATTTGCTTAGTCTTTCCTACGTCACAGTAACCTATAAGTAACCGATTTGCTATTTCTGAGTTCAAACTACGTGTGTTTCGAATTCCATCCAAATATGTTCAGCCGTTCCAACGTTGTCCTGTAAATATTATGAATGTCACTGTTTGGATGTTTGTTACGTAATACATAGAGTACCTACTTATACATAGGCAATGTTTAGCCTATGTGTTCTTCCAGACTGTAATCTAATTCTATTTCAAATTTCAACCCGATCACTTGATACGTTCCGCTATGATTAAAGCGGCAATAGAAATACATCATCTGCGAAAATTTCAACTGTCTAGCTATCACCGTTCTTGAGATACAGCCTGGTGATAGACGGACGGACGGACGGACGGACGGATAGAGAAGTCTCAGTAATAGGGTCCCGTTTTTACCCTTTGCGTACGGAACCCTAACAACGGTCTGCTTCGGTCACCGAAGCTTGTTGAACACTACCTTTAAATTTTAAACAGTATTTGGATTGAAATAATACGTTTTCTAATAAGTTACGGCTGGTCTAGTAAGTTACAGCTGACCTAGTCGGGAGAACGGCGACTATCGATCCGGAGACCCAGGGTTCAAAACCAGGCGCACCACTATCTTTTCAGAGTCATGTTCGTAATGCCGGTAATTAAAACGGTTAAGGAAAACACCGTGAAGAAACCGAAATCTACCTATAATCTAAGTTCTAAGTCATATGTCATCCACCAACCGACACTGGGCCAGCGTGGTGGATTATAGCCTTGTCTCTCTCCTGCGAGAGAAGGCCCCGACGCCTAGCAGTGGGAACATTTAATGGGTTGTTTATGCTGCTACTTATTATGCTGATATGTTTTCTCCAAAATACAAAATCTACTTCAATGACAGGTAATTTAATTCTGTCATTCGACTAAATTTTATAAGAAGGTATAACTGGCGTACAGATAAATCTAAGCTGATTTTAGTTTTTTGTTGATATTTGATATCTGTTTCGATATCTAAGATCACCTCTGAAGTATTTTCTACCAAACAAAAAAGGAATTATCAAAATCAACTTACAATTAGCGGAGTTATCGCGTAAAACATGCCAAAAACCAAATAAAAACATGCAACCCGATTGAGAACATCCTCCTTGTTTGAAGTCGATTATAATCGAATGATGTTTGTTTTTCCACGCAAAAATATATTTTTGACAATTATTTTGTCATCCAAGATGACGCGACGCGATCACGTGGGCACTTTCTAGTATCTAGAATCTAGATATTCTGTGGATCGTCTGTGATACACAGAATACTTAGAAGTTAGTATGTACCGAACGCGCCGCGCGTGTCGTTATTATTTAATGTTTGTGTAATTTCCGAACCAATAGACCGAAATTGTTCAAATTTTGACGGAACAATATAAAAAATGTGTTCTTTCTAACGAAAAAAGAATTAATGAAATTAAACAACGCAAACATGAGTTACAACCAAATACACATTCTGACTTTCACCCCCTCCCGCAAGAAAACCGATCAGAATTTGGGGATCAAAAGTAGCTTACAGCAATGTCCTTAGTATAAACTAAAATCATGCCAAGTTTCAGCTGAATTGAATCAGTAGTTTCGGCGTGATGCGTGATCCCTATACAGAAAGACAGACAGACAGACAGACAGACAGACAGACATGAAAGAAAAAAAATGCAGTTTCGCCATCAGTATCGACTATGGAGTGCCCCAAAAAAAATTTTTTCTAAATATCTTCAATGTACAGAATTCGACCCGTTACAATTTTATTATAAGTATAGATAACTTCAACGCAAGAAACGTTTAACCTGTTAGTTAACCTGAAAAGTTAGTTCTAATGTCTACCGGCTAGCTTTAGGGTGTCGGTTTTTCGTGACGGTGTACACGCTCATCGCAAAAAACTACACTCATCGATTTTCCGTAACGCGACAGGTATAACTTCAACAAATTATAATGTCATTTTCTCCGAAAAATCAAAAACATCAATTTTATTTACAAGAAGATTATGTTATTATTATGATGCAAGATTGCAAGATTATGATGCAAGTTACAGATAGCTGCCGACAAGTATTCATAGACAACCAAATATTAACCCTGCCATGCCTGTACATATTTGAAGTTATGTGTTTTGTAAGGAATAACCCTCATTATTTTCCTCTATTGAGTGACAAAGTAAAACGTAACCGGCGTGATAAGTGTAGACTGCTCATAGACAAACGCAAAAAAAAGATTATGAGTGACAGCATTTTTGTATGGCTCCTCTTTTATATAATAAGCTGCCAAATGCCATAAAAGAACTTAACATAACAATGTTCAAAAGTAAACTAAAAAAAGTGCTGATACACAAATGCTATTATACTGTAACTGAATTTTTAAACGATAAGGAAATTAATTGGAATACTAATATTTTAGACATTGTTTAACATGAAATTTTACAATCTTTAAACCTTATTCCATTAATATCTCAATAGATATTATTATTCCATGATGAAATTTGACAGTCAACTGACATAAGACCATATAATGATATATTGTATAATGATGAATTAGTTTGTACTGTATTACATTTTGACATTCTTTGAGTATTTACATGAATATAATAATTAACGACATTTTTGATTATATACATTTATCACACTTTATACATTCTTTGACATTCCTCACATGGATGAACTGCAAGATCTACTAATGCAAGACCTTAGACCCTGGATGGATATATTGATCAAACTCAAAAACACAAGACAATATCCTGATGAAACACAAGATGTTGGCGAAATTGTGCTCACCAAACATTTATCTCACACAAATATATATCACAACCAAATAGAAGCCAGAAATGAATCGAAGATGAAGAATCAGATGACATAAATAAAAACCAGAAATTAATAGAAGATGAGGAAGAAGAAGACTTTAATCAGCTGACTATTATTTAATTAATTTTTTTATTTATAAATTACTAACAAATTGTCTTGCCAGACATATTGCATGCCTCTCGCAGAGGCCAGTTTGTATGGGGCAACTTTTAAAATGTTTTGTATCATCTTATCTCACCTACAAACAGCAATAAAGATTTTTGTATTTGTATTTGTAAGACATTTTTATTAGAAAAAAATCCTAAAGATACAAGATACCGAATGCGCACACGCCGAAGTTATGGTCACTATTAGCAGAGTCGACGAAGCCAATTGCACGGGGCGTGCGGAGTGAGACGCGGGAAGCGCGCTCCTACATTGCCTACATTGCAATGTTAGTAATGCAGGAGCGCGGCTCAGGGCTGACGTCTTCCATATGTTTCGCTCCTGTATGGAGTACTGCTCACACCTTTGGGATGGATCGGCTAAGTATCAGCTGGAGGCTCTGGAATCGATCGAGAGACGTGCCAAAAGTGTCATAGGCAATGACATCCACGTGCGGAAAAGACTGCAAAGTCTCGAACATCGCCGGAAAATTGCTAGCTTATCGGTTTTTTTATCGGATTCGGAGAGTGTGCTACTGATTTGTAGGATCTAATACCACCTTGCTCTTTTTTTCTATCGGAATGCTCGTGGCTCGAAAAAGCGACATCATTTCATGGTTGATGTTCCAAAGACACGAACGAAGAGATTTGACTCTACTTTTGTGATAAGAACGTCAAGGCATACGGAATACGTTGCCCGAAAGGGTTTTTCCCGATAGTTACATCTTTGTGTCTTCAAATCGAGAGTGAATTGGTTTCTTCTAGGTAAACACGCTTTATCGTAGACCGCATCATCGTTTAACATCAGGCGAGATGGTGGTCAAGTGTAAACCTATAAAAGTAAAAAAAATGTTTTAATTTTATTTTGATACTAAGCATTTTTGTTTGCGACAGTCCTACTCATGTTACTACCTACTACCGGCGTTTCTCCCAAGATCAAAGGCGATGAACTGGTGGTATTTCTTTATACTGTGCCATTAGTCTTCGTTTACCAATGCGCCGATTAATATTGCGCGAAATCGCCTTATTGTGGCAGAATTCAGAAGTAAAACGCTACAACTCTCGGGATATTCAGATTCAGATCATTTATTCACCATTACAACGTGTTAGTTATACAAGGTACGTCATGGATACAGGAATAATCAATACTAGAAATAGTTATAGTACACAAGTTATTCGAAAATTAATAATTGAAATGTACAATATTGAATATTTTGTATATCAAAACATCACAAATTATCTTATCTGTATATTGATGGATAAAAATAATAATTTTGTTTTTGAAGTATACAATGATACTTGTCAAATGTTATCTAATTTTCTTATATTTTATGTATTATCTTACCTTATACCTTTAAACGAGCAATTCTTGTAGGTATATATATGAAATCTGAATGTCGGAAACGGCTCGAACGATTTTCATGAAATTATACAAGGGGTTTCGGGGACGATAAATCGATCTAGCTAGGTTTTATTTTTTAAAAACATCATTTTATGCGCGTTTTTAGACAATGAGAAACTCCTAGAATGTCATTAGAATACGATAACTTATTTCGCCACTGTTCTTTAAGTCTAAATGGCTTAGATAATTATATGCTTAATATGCTCGCCCTCGGAGTCAACAGGCCCCGGTTCGAATCCTGATGGTTACACTCGGGACTTTTCTTTTTGTTCTTTTTTCTGAGAAAATTTTATACTTAGAGCCTTTTATAAACGCATTTAATTCGTATCTAAGTAAGTCATCACTACGTAATTCGTACCTGCCTAAATATCATTTAAAAAAATCGACCAAAGCTCGGTCAACCAGGTACTTTTCTTTATAGAGGTATATTCTTTTGGTGCTGATGGGACCACTTCGGAAGTGATAAAGAACAGAATTTTGAAAACCGGTTCACAGTAATTGACATGAAATTGAATTGATTGAGAAGTTTGAGTAATTGAAGATGAACTCACGAAGTACCTCCTCCTTTTTAGGGTTCCGTAGTCAAATGGCAAAATACAGGACCCTTATAGATTCATCATGTCTGTCTGTCCGTCCGTATGTCACAGCCACTTTTCTCCGAAACTATAAGAACTATACTATTGAAACTTGGTAAGTAGATGTATTCTGTGAACCGCATTAAGATTTTAATATAAAAAAAAAACAATAAACTTTGGAGGTGTCCCATACTTAGAACTGGCACTCAAATTTTTTTTCCATCAAAACCATACGTGTGGCTTATCTAGGGATAGGTCTACAAAAAAGGTATTGAGGTTGCTAACAGTTTTTTTTCTAAACTGAATAGTTTGCGCGAGTGACTTTTCCAAAGTGATAAAATGTGTCCCTGTAACCATCTAAAATGAGAGAATGACAAAACTAAAAAAAAAAAAAGATGTACATTACCTTGTAAACTTTCAACGAAAATTGGTTTGAATGAGATCTAGTACGTAGTTGTATTTTAATACGTCATAAATTGATGTTAAAACACTGATTGAAGTAACAACGAAGTACAAGAACTTTTATATCATGTTACTTGCTGCTACGGAAGCCTTCATGGGCGAGCCCGAATCGCACTCGATATTATTTGAAGACGGAAAATAAAAGAAGAGCAGTGACTCACCGAGAGGCGTATGCCGACGCCGCGGCGGCGGCGGTCTCGGCCTCACGCTGAGGTCCACTGGCTCCATTTGGATGGGAGGACCTGCGGCCTGGAACAAAAGACAGATACATTTAGTTAACCACTACTGGGCTAAAATTTATTCCTCTACGTGAATGAAGAGATCGGATTTTAAGCTATTGCATAGCTTTTATCGCTTTTAGTGATCGTGCATCTCTTTCTTATGTTCATGGCCTTATGGCCATCTTGGATTTGAAATGTGTTATAGTGTAATGGATTAAGTAGTCAAGCCCTTTCGTTTGATACCCATATTGAAGTAGTAGTGAACAAAATAATATAATTCGCCATTTTGTGGTGGCGGCCATCTTGGATTTGAATTTTTTTCACCATGACAAAGCCTTTTTACAGCTGCACCTAAAAGACAAGGCCCCTTTACAGCTGATTATTTTTTATTTGACATTAATCTTTAGTATTATTTTACTATGTACACAGATTATTTATGTATAATTTTATTGTTAGTGACGTTACCAAGTGTTCTTTTGAAATAATGGTTCGAATTTTTTTTTTTTTTTTTTAACTTTAATACGTTTACACTTGACCGCCATCTCGCCTGATGTTAAGCGACGATGCGGTCTACGATGGAGCGTGTTTACCTAGAAGAAACCGATTCACTCTCGATTTGAAGACACCAAGATTATAACTATCGGGAAAAACCCACTCAGGCAACTCATTCCACAGCCTAGACGTTCTTATCACAAACGTAGAGTCAAACCTCTTTGTCCGTGTCTTTGGAATATCCACCATGAAACGGTGCCGCTTCTTCGAGTTACGAGAAGTACGATAGTAAAAAGGGCAAGGTGGTATAAGATCATGCAGATCAGTTGCACACTCTCCGAAGTGTATCCGATAAAAAACCGATAAACTAGCAATTTTGCGGCGATGTTCAAGACTTTGAAGTCTTTTTCGCACTAGAATGTCTTTGCCTATGAGCCTTTTGGCACGCCTCTCGATCGATTCCAGAGCCTCAAGCTGATACTTAGCCGATCCATCCCAAAGGTGCGAACAGTACTCCATACAAGAGCGAATCTGTGCTTTGTATAACAAAAGCAATTGTTCAGATTTGAAGTACTTTCGCACCTTTGAGAGGACACCTAGTTTTTTTGCAGCTAATTTTGCCTTGGACTCGATGTACGAGCCAAAGTTGAGCGTAGAAGTCAAGGTAACGCCCAAAAGCTCAAGATGATCAGTAACCGGTACGGATACACCTCGAAAAGTAGGAGTATATTGAAATGGACTCCTTTTTGCGGAGAACAGACACGCCTGCGTCTTTCCCTCGTTAAACTTGGCCAGATTGGTTTCGTCCCATTCAGAGACTTCCTCAAGGGCCAAGTTCAAACGCTCAATCATACTCTCTCTCAGTACCTTAGTTTGCTGTCCACTGGCTCTCGCGCTAGATATGTAACTCTCAACAACGGTGCTATCATCTGCGTACCCAAAGATACCGGGCTTCAACAGATCGTTGATATGTAGCAGAAAAAGCGTCGCAGAGTACCGACCCTTGAGGACTCCGGCATTGATAGCCATTCGATCCGACGAGCAGCCATCAATGACAACTCGCATGGATCGATCCCTCAAGAAGTCCGATATCCTCGCAATAAACCCTGAAGACAATCCATAACTAGATAGCTTGCTAATAAGGCCATCATGCCAAACCCTGTCGAAAGCCTTCGAGATATCCAGGGAGACTGCAAGTATCGAATGAATAAATTGATTTGAATTGAATTTAAATTACCTTATATCAATGAGTGACGAGCGTAATGCAGTGCTGGGTAATGATTTGAACTCAAGTTCGAATAGCTACATGACACAATAATAATAAACTGTAAATATTTGTGCTCTATCCTGAGTAGAATATTTGAGACAACGTTTTATTTACGACATGTGTGTCTGTGACAAGCTTCTGAAATATACTCGTAAAAACTAATTTTGACTTGATTTGACACGGTGGAGGTAGGCTTATCGTTGCCATAGAGACACGAGGCGAGCAGGACGTGTGCCTGATGGTAAGCAACATGCCTGTCTTGCCCATAAAATGCGAGAGCCAGTATGGAGAGGCCGAGTATGGAGAAGCGACACTCAGGGCTGACCGCGGAGTTTCTGGTGGAGTTAAATTTCAGTGATAAGACTAAAAAATCCCCTGCCGGTGAAATACGAAAGGGGCTTTGTGGAATTTCTGTCCACAAACACAAAGATTGTAACCATCGGGGGAAACCCACTCAGGCAACGTATTCCACAGCCTAGACGTTCTTATCACAAAAGTAAAGTCAAATCTCTTCGTTCGTGTCTTTGGAACATCAACCATGAAGCGGTGGTGGCAATTCCCCAGTCGAGCCTTGCGTAGAGTCCTACCCATAGATTTAGTATATATAAACTTTAGTATGAAAACTAAAGTGGTTATTACACATTTTAAATGAATATACGAATGAAAAAGGCCGCCGGACGTGGCCGAAACTCGAGTCGGACTAGACTGACTGTCCATCACGTGAGTTATCCATATATTCATTTAATATATGTAAACTCTTTGGACCTACAACTACATGCCCTCTGTCACTCCATACTATAAAACATCGATATAATTAAAGAAATGAAGATGAGGTATGCTATAATCTAAAGACAACATAACGTGGCGAAAATTTGTTTGAAAAATTTGAAAATTGAATTGTCAGCGAACGTACACAATTGTCAGCGAACGTACACAACTCCTTGTTGCGACTGAGATTAAATCAGGAGACGTCACCTGATTTTGCATCGCCATAGTAGAAGCGCGTTTGCCGCTTCTGTCGTTTTTAAGAGTTCGATGCTATAAAAAAGTTTATTTTAAGCACATTTTAAGCAAGCGTGCTCCGACGTACCGCAACGTCGCACAGAGGGGTATTTGAGACATCTAGCTGGCCAAAATTATTTATCGCTCTTAATCAATTAGAAATGGTTCAGTATCTCATAAAACCTTAAATACAAGTGAATAAATACTCTTAACCTTCACTTACAGGACAAATTCGTACATTAAATTTGAATAAAGAGACAAAAAGATGCGGTAGAAAAAAAAGGCGTAGTTTTGTATAAGAAAATATATTTTATAACACAAAATAATGTACAAATATAATTATAATAAACAACTATCGCAAAACAAATTTAAAAACTTAAAATATAAACAATAATTAGGCATACCTTTCTTCACATTTTAACATTTCTAATGTTTCCTTCATAAAATGATTTTGTTTTATTTTTTTAACAATTCTTCTTGATGCAAGTAGGGGATCTGATGTTAACATGATCGCATAGATTCGCTACATCGCGGTCAAGTACAAACACATTACTATCGATATGAAAAAATAATTAATTCTAAGTAGATTCTTGAAATAGACACTTAACACCTTACAATGTATAATAGTGAAACTCGTACAACTCATTAGTTGTTTTTATTTCAATTAATTAACACGAATGATCGTTTACTAATGTAACCGTTTAGTTAGAAACGATAAATAATGCTAATACTGATAAGTTCGATTGATTTGTGTTCAGGAAACTTGTATCATTGCATTTAACGAATAGGTATGACGACTCATTTTTTAATTAATGTGCCATCAAAAGGCTACTCAATAACTGAAACATAAGTGAAAGAATAACTTTGTTAACTTAAAAAAACTTCCCGTGATATCACGATTTTAAAATCACAATTTTGCATTTTCTAATAATTTCATACTTTTAAAATGAACTTGCCCATCCAGCTTTGAATGATCATAAAGAAAGTTAAACTAAAACAAACCAAAATTAAAATTGGTACATAATTTATTCTATTTAAATACTGTCATTATATCTACACTAATATTATAAAGCTGAAGAGTTTGTTTGTTTGTTTGTTTGAACGCTAGGATCTCGGGAAGTACTGGTCCGAATTGAAAGATTATTTTTCTATTGGATAGTCCATTTATTGAGGAAGGCTTTAGGCTATAGAAAATAACTCTACTATTAATTGAAGCGGAGCATGAAACAAGAATGTAACAAAATCGGGAAAAAATATTCCCCTTTTGAGAGTTTTCGTACGTTTCGTGCTTTGACATGACACATGACAGCATGTGTCAAAGATTGCATCATTGAATTTCAATAATCTGTGCATTGAATATAAACCTTTGCTATTTTTTTTTTCTAAATCTGAGTTGGTACGACCAATTTCCGACAGGTGGCGTAGCAGGTAGCTGAAGAGGTTTTTTGTTTGAAATCGATATTCTCAGGAATGAGTGAACCGATTTCAGTCATTCTTTCACCGTTGGATTTGTACGGGATCCCGATGAGTGCTATATAATATACCACGGGCGAAGCCGGGGCGGGCATCTAGTCAAATAATATAATCGCAGGACCTGTCGTCACGCCTATTATCAAAGAGTTTACATATACTATGTATAGAGTTAGATTTTCCGCACGGTTCCTTTGTGTCAATCGTAAGTAGATGACGTGCATACTTTCTATGGCAACAGAGCGATGTGCCGCGACAAAAGTATGACGCTTCCACAAGATCGATAAGGCAAGAAAGATGCTACCTGTGCTTTCGGTGTAAAGCGTTTGTGCCAACTCTATACGTAGGACACAGATTTCTAAATGACGTAGGATATGTATAAACTCTTTGATTGTACGCAAGTTCAGCTTGATTCTTATTTTATTGAAGATATTATTATTTATTCTATGTTTGAAATTAGACTTCTTAAGCTATTCTTAAGAAAGGCAGAATGTGGAGCTCTTTTTTTTTCTGTATCCTATCACCTCTAATGTATACCCATATACGCAAATAAATAAATTTTTATTTATTTATTTAGCTACAAGTTCGCGCTGAGACGGCGACCGGAGACCGCGACAGGCATTTTTTTTAAATAAAGAGTGACAAGACGAGCTCGACATGCGCCTGATGGTAAGCAACACGCCTGCCACATAACAGCAGTGACACGCAGCTATTGGAACATGAAGAGTCCAAATCATTACCAAGCACTGCACTGCGCTCGTCACCCAGAGATTTAAGCACTTTACATTATGGAATTGTATGGGGGCCAGTTCGCTTATTGGGGGTCGAGACCACGACACGTGCGTATCTCGGTCTCCTGTCGCGGTCTCGTGTCGCGGTCTCCGCGCGAACCGCTACCTTTACCGCGAATAATATATAAGTTCTTGCGGCGTGCGTACAGAAGTACCTACACACAGTATATATATATATACACCATACACATATTGACGTGACAACGTCTAATAAAGCGATGAACGCCGGGTGCATGAACGAAAAAGTGTCCCGTTGTGTCCCGTTACGCTCATTGCACGCTTGCGCCGAATCTACCAAAGTTTTGTTATGACGTTGTCACGTTTTCACCTTATTATACATTGACTTTACAGACAACCAATTTTTTTAATCTGCAAACGGCTAATAAGACACGTCCAATAAAGTTAACGTTCGTCTATTATATTTTTAAAACGAATTTGCTTTTCATTTATAATGTATCGGGAAGCAAAAATTAGATCACAATTTCCCTTCGCCCATAAAACACATTAATTACCTATATCGCCCCAAGCGGCCTCTTAAATCTACCTCGATATGGTAGAAACTATATCGCACCATTAAATACACACCAAGGAAACTTTACACAAAATGGAATGCGCTCGTACCCGTGGCGCGCACACTGATTTATAATGTTCGAACTCTTAGCTAAGTTCGATTTAAGAAATTATTTCTACTTGAATATTTATACGAGCAGGACATGTACACTCCGCGAGGCATAAGCTGAGCTTTGCATTTGAGTGAGTGTACATGGATAGTGTAGGTGTGACAACCGGCCTTAGGCGCGGCGCCATTCTGTCTCGCCGCGCTCCTGCCTGATTGGTGATCACTCACACTAATGCAAAGCTCAGCCTATACCTCGCGGACAAAATTTCAAGCTCCTGCCTGATTGGTGATCACTCACACTAATGCAAAGCTCAGCTTATACCTCGCGGAGTGTACCTGATGGTAAGCGAAATGCCTGCCCATGAAAGCACGCAGCTATTGCAACATGAAGCGTCCAAATCATGACATTACCACTGCACTGCGCGCGTCACCCAGATATATATGGTCATGATGATCCATGTCATTTTTAGGGTTCCGTAACCAAATGGCAAAATACGGGCCCTTATAGATTTGTCATGTCTGTCTGTCCGTCCGTATGTCATAGCCACTTTTCACCGAAACTATAAGACTATTGAAACTTGGTAAGTAGATGTATTCTGTGAAACGCATTAAGATTTTCATACAAAAAAAGTGTGCGCTTAAAACCGCACGCTAGAAGTGAAAACTAAAATAAGAAATACTTATATTTAAAGATCACTAAATAATTTTAATAATAAAAATTAAAAATTATTTAGAAATTGAAAATTATTATATATGTAGTAAGCAAAGCAACACGAGAATAACATGTGGCGAAATGATTAGTATCAATGGCAAAGAATAATATTTTAAAAAAATTACGCGGTTCGGAAACAGGGTTTGACTAGCAATTTTTTAGTATTAGCTATTTATTTATTTTATAGGTATTTCGCTAAAATGCATATTTATGTTGTGTAAGTGTATGTGTAAGTGCTGTGATAAAACAGTAATACGAGTATTATATATTACAACAAAAACTTTTTTGCAATGGATGTGAAATGCAAATTTAATATTTCGTGACAAGTTCAATTTATGACATTAATGTGGTAAGTACCTAGAAGTTAACGTCGGTGTAAAAAAATATTAAACACGGGGACTATATCTTTAGCGCTCTGACGCGCTTGTTCACTATATTTTGTTTCTCGCTCTAGCATCCCGAGTTTACCCGAAAAGCTATTATCATACCCGAGCGTGACGGTTCATTTCAATTCACAGCCCGCGAAAATTCTGTCCTAGGCGCGCCCAAAGAAGTTTTCACTTCAAAAACAATATATTTCGGGGGTGTCCCATACTTAGAACTGAAACTAAAAAAAACTATCAAAACCATACGTTTGAGTTATCTATGGATAGTCTTCAAAAATGATATTAAGGTTTCTAACATATATTTTTTCTAAACTGAATATTTTGCGCGAGAGACTCTTCCAAAGTGGTAAAATGTGTGTGTGTGTGTGTACACACACACACACACACACACACATGTGTGTCCCCTCCTTGTAACTTCTACAATAAGATAATGAAAAAACTATATGTTTCCCCGCATTTGTCTCAATGTAAAACTAGATAAGAAATTAATGTGTAAAACCCCTGTTGACACGTCTAACTCTAAAATCTGGTAAATCCGGGGTTTTATGAGTCTTGTCCTGGTTCCCAAACTTTAGAGATGGCAACCCTAAGTTAAACAAATGTTGTCGAATCGAAATTCATTTGACCGTACAACTTCCAGGCGGCTCAAAGCTTCCCTGATCCAACACCTCGGGGCCAAATCCGTTAACGAAAGTGGGTCTATCCTTTATTTCGAAATCCGAAGCCCTAAGTGACAAATCAATGGATCAATTACAGCTCTAACGTCGCCATATTCAAATTACGTCAAATTAGTGTTCCAATTACGAATTTTGAATTTGGAAACGGGTTTCGTAACGGCATTTAGCTGTCAGCGGCGATCGTGATTGGTTGTTGAGCTGTGACGTTATTGGTTCGATCGGATTTTGCTATATCATTGGCTGAACGAACTAGTTAGTATTACTTTATCGATTTAAAATTATTCATTACTAGCGACCCGACCCGGCTTCACACGGGTGCAATGTTGATACTAATTATGAGTACCTACTAATATAATTCCGGCCCGGCGGCAAGACGTTTCGTTTTACGTAGTCATAAAGTCACAGTTTTTTGTTATGGATACTTTTTTGGCGCGACGGACGCACGCAATGTGTTGATTGATGGAACGAAACGTGCTTCACACCAAAGACGGCGACAGCGGTTTGTTTGTCAGTGCCATCAGAATTTAACGAAATTCTCCATAATACAATACAATACAAAAACACTTTATTACACCACAAAACAATACAGAAAAACAGTGATTTACTTAAAATTAAACATTTGGGTACAAAAGGCGATCTTATCGCTAATAGCGATCTCTTCCAGATAACCTTTTGGTAACTAGGACAATATAAAGGTACGGGCAGTGGTGCGGTATCCTTGATACATGTACACAATTAGTTTCATAAATATCATACTAATAGAATAATCCGAATCTTAATATATAATCCGAATTTTATGGACATATGTCGTCGACTCAAAATCTTTTTTTTTTGTTTTGTTATTCATGAAAGGTTTCGATCAAGTCTACCGTACCCCTTGACGAAATTATTAATATAGATAATTATTTATAATTATATTTAGATAACTATTAAATGGCTCGCAAACGCAAGTTTAGTTTTGCAAGTTCTATTGGAACGCTTGTGGACGAACGTGGGCTGGTTATGATGATCACAAACTAATATAAAAGGTTTTTAAAAGTAGTTTTACGATTACTGACCTCCATTGAAGGCGGCACGGTGCCTTTACAGCGCCCCGCGCCTTCTCTCTCATCCTGAAACAAATACAAAATAATGTTTATATATTATAGTACCTACGGGGCTTAATGACGAATAATTCATTGTTTAAATACCTCGACGTTTCGGCAGCGTTACAACCGCCGTGGTCACGAGAAGACTGAACAACACAATATGTGTTCAAATCACGAAAGTTTAAAAACAATATTCAAAATAAGCCAAGCAGTACTAATTTATGTACTGTGAAAACATTCCTGTGTTCCGGTCTGAAGGGCAATGTTTCCAATGAAATTACAGGATATAGATAGATCAACTCTGGGTGACGAGCACATTGCAATGCTAGGTTATTTGGAGTCTTCATGTTCCAATAGCTGTATGTCACTGTGCTGTTATGGGCAGGCTTGTTGCTTACCGTAACGCAAATTTCTTACTTGTTTCGTAACTCTATACAATAAAAAAAATATCAAAAACCATCTCCATCCAAATGTTGTCTGAAAGAAATCGTTTTCAGGGATAATTATAATAATATCGAATGGAAAGCGTTCGGTGACGATGACGCGGGTACCACGATTTATCATGAATCATGATTCATTTATTTTCTTCAACAACAGATAGACATAGCCACTTTCGCATCAATACTAATATTATACTCGTGGCTTAGTGGGTAGTAACTCTGCCTGCGAAGCCGAGGAGCGAGGGTTTCATTCCCACCCAGTGCAAATATTTGTGTAGTGAATACAAGTATTTGTTCTGTCTCTGGGTGTTTCTGTGTTTCTATGTATTTAAAACTATATAAGTGAGGTGTGTAATCAATGATATAAGTAGTATATCTTGCCGCCATATTACAAGTTGGTGATGACCAACTGACCCCAATCTGAGCAAAGTGTAAATAAATAAATATTGGCGGTGGACAATTCACACACAACACCATCTGACCCCAAACTAAGCAAAGCTTGTGATATGGCGGCCAGATAGCTGATATAATACTTATATAGTTCTAAATACATACTTATTATACATGTCTGTGTCTCTGGGAATTGTCCACCAATATGATATTATCTAATACTAGATGCCCGCCCCGGCTTCGCCCGTGGTATATTATATAGCACTCATCGGGATCCCGTACATATCCAACGGTGAAAGAATGACTGAAATCGGTTCACTCATTCCTGAGAATATCGATTTCAAACAAAAAACCTCTTCAGCAACCTGCTACGCCACCTGTCGGAAATTGGTCGTACCAACTCAGATTTAGAAAAAATAATTAGCAAAGGTTTATATTCAAGGCACAGATTACTGAAATTCAATGACGCAATCTTTGACACATGCTGTCATGTGTCATGTCAAAGCACGAAACGTACGAAAACTCTCAAAAGGGGAATATTTTTTCCCGATTTTGTTACATTCTTGTTTCATGCTCCGCTTCAATTAATAGTAGAGTTATTTTCTATAGCCTAAAGCCTTCCTCGATAAATGGACTATCCAATAGAAAAAGAATCTTTCAATTCGGACCAGTACTTCCCGAGATCCTAGCGTTCAAGCAAACAAACAAACAAACAAACAAACAAACAAACAAACAAACAAACAAACTCTTCAGCTTTATAATATTAGTATAGATATATAAATTACGCGTCACGTTGTTTGTCCGCGATGAACTCCTAAACTACTTAACCGATTTTAATCAAATTTGCACACTGTGTGCAGTTTTATCCAACTTGAAAGATAGGATAGTTTTTATTTCGATTAATAGTATTTATATGACGATATAGCTAGTTACAACTATACTAATATTATAAAGCTGAAGAGTTTGTTTGAACGCTAGGATCTCGGTAAGTGCTGGTCCGAATTGAAATATTATTTTTCTATTGGATAGTCCATTTATCGAGGAAGGCTATAGGCTATAGAAAATAACGCTACTATTAATTGAAGCGGAGCATGAAACAAGAATGTAACAAAATCGGGGAAAAAATATTCCCCTTTTGAGAGTTTTCGTACGTTTCGTGCTTTGACATGACACATGACAGCATGTGTCAAAGATTGCGTCATTGAATATCACAGATTACATACCTCTTGAATATAAAACCTTTGCTAATCTCTGAGTTGGTACGACCAATTTCCGACAGGTGGCGTAGCAGGTAGCTGAAGAGGTGTTTTGTTTGAAAGCAATATTCTCAGGAATGACTGAACCGATTTCTAAAATTTTTTCACCGTTGGATATGTGCGGGATCTCGATAAGTGCTATATATGTTCCACGGGCGAAGCCGGGGCGGACATCTAGTTATATTATAATGTGATAAGGTTTTTACGTATGAATGCGCTAATTTCGGGAACTACAGGACCGATTTCAAAAAACTCTTGCACCGTTGGATATGTACGGGCTCCTTGAGTGATATACGCTTTATATGTACCACGGGCGAAGCCGGGGCGGACCGCTAGTATGTAAAACTAGAAGGGATTACAGCAGTCCGCAAGTAAATGCTCAAAGAGCGATGTAACACCACTTATTAGCATAAACTTTCCAACAGTAGCCGGGATGTCGGTATAAATCAGTGCGTACATTAACAGAAGTTGCGTCACTGGACGCTGCAGGCATTCTAGTTACTGAAACGTGTAGGTTGTTTGCACGAGCGGTTTAGACGCTGCGTCAAAAGCGCTCTATTCATATCGTCTAGTTACGTGTTTTCTTACGAGGTTTCTTCGAATCCTAGTCTCGATGATGTCATAGACTCACCTGGATGGCAGATAATGAGAACTTTAGTCAAACTAATATTATCCATGCGAAACTTTTTGTTTGGATACTCGTTGCTCAATCCCGTCAAAACGGCAAAACGAATCGGGAATCTTTTTGAAGAGAAAACTTATTTTGGCGCGACACAGACAGATTTTTCGTGGGCTGTGAATTGAATTCTAGCGTCACGCTCGGGAATGATAAGTAATCTTCGGGTAAGCTCGGGGCCACGGTTATTGGCCATCCAGATATGCGTCTGATCTTGCACGCGGCCACGCCCTCCGGTTTCACCCGCGTAGTTTCCAAACTATTCTATCAAATTCTGAGTTATAAGTTTTAACTCCTATCGGCAGTTTCAATGACTGCCAATTTTTTATACTTAATTTCCACTCCACGGACTCCGGGGTCATTGACCTTTATCATTTAGGTTCTTTTCTTTACGTTTGTCTTGAATTAGGTGAAGAAAGGGAAAATAGGGGGTAGACAAGATTTTTTTTTCAGACCAGAAAGTTGGGTAACTTTCCAAATATTTCCAAAACAAAATTTCGTTTTACAGATAAAACTAATTATAATAGACTCGACCGCTATGAATTATTTTTAAAATTACGTCGAATTAAAATCGTTTGTAGAGACATCCCCAGTGATGGTAAGCCGCGTCCGAACGAAAGTGGTTCAAATGCTAAGTTCCCACGGTACAGTTATGGACAAACGCGTCCGCGGCTGTCACTGCGACACACGGGCGAACAAACTGGCGAATGTGTTGACGGACTGTTGTTGTTGTTTGTTTGAAAATTTGGAACGATGGCGCTTTGACGTACGCGTCGTCCGTTTTTTCTTCAATTTTTTTTTATTATATATTATAAGTTATAATAATTAGTTAATAAGTTAAAAAAAAAATATTTATACTTGACATTGGCGAAATTGTGAGGCTAAACCACAATAAAAGCCATAAACCAAGAGTTGAAGTTGTTGTTGGTTTTTTCTTTATTTGTGTTCGAAATTCGATTATAAACCAATTTTAATCTATTCTTAATTTGACCAGGCTTTAACAATAAACAAAAGAGTATTAATGCGTATGTGTCAAATACATGGTAGTGCGTGTTCTTATTTATTGACGTAATGTATTTTTATGCATAATTTAAAAATATATTATCGTAAATTGTTTATAGGTGGCAACGTTCTAACGTATTTCACATTATTGAGATACGACGAATGAAAGATGTGTAACTATGAACGCAATATTTACGTAAGTAGAAGTATATAGTTATTTTTCGTATAGTGTTTTTTTTTTTTGATAAGTTGTGACGAGACGAGCAGGACATGTACCTGATGGTAATCAACATGCCTGCCACATAACAGCACAGTGACACGCAGCTATTGGAACATGAAGAGTCCAAATCATTACCTAGCCCTGCACTGCGGTCATGACCCAGAGATCTAAGATGTTGTATCTCTAAGCCCTGTAATTTCTCTGGAAACATTGCCTTTCAAACCGGATCACAGTAATGTTTTCACATTACTGTTTGGCGGTAGAATAATTAGCAAAGGTGTGGTACTTCCCCAGGCGGACTCTGCTAGCAGTCCTACCACTACAAAAATATAAAATAAAAATTATATGGGACCATCTAAGTATTTCATCTACCAAACAAAAATAAAACTATCGTGTAAAATACATATAAAACAAAAAAAATACAACTGAATTGAGAACCCCCTTCTTTTTTTGAAGTCGGTTAAAAAGTACTTGGGCAATCACGCCCCGTGTTACTACTGCGCCATGCATTAGGCAGCGAGAGTAAAGGCTAGTTTCCCACGCTTCAGATATGGATGAGGCTAGGCTCAGACACACGGTGAGACAAAAAGGCGGACTTGTGTGCAGATTTTTCCAATCACGGTCCCTGTTGCTAAGCTACTTACAAGAGGGCGACAGTGAAGGCTAACTTTCCACGCTTTAGATATAAAAAAATATTCCGCGCGCTTTTCCTTTTCACTGTATTGTTTTTATTTGAAAAAGTCGCCAGAGTTTTATTTTTTCCTCGATAATATGTCATAAAACGTCGTATGACATACATGCGCTTTGATAATTACAGCCTCTGATTTGCTCTCTGCTAGCAATATCGCCTCGGCTGTAATTTAACAACTTACCGCACTTATATCACAGAACAGATATTATGACTTATATCATAACGTAATATTATAGTAGAGAAAGGGATCTGTCGATTCAAGTTTGCTTTGTTAGACGCTCGGAACGACAGTGTGTATCGCACAATCACAAGTATAGCTCTGCTGGGCGCATCAAGGTCGCTACGTCGCTAGTCGCCGCATCGCGGATGTAGCCACCATTAGATACAGTAATGATGGGCGTATGGCTCTGAAAATGGCGCCAGTAAGCCAACTAATAACGGCTAGTCTAGTAAGTTACGGCTGTTCTAGTCGGGAGAACGGCGACTGCCGATCTGAAGCCCCGGGTTCAAATCTCACCGCTGTCTTTTCCAAGTCATGTGCGTAATGCCGCTGACTTTAAAACGGCGAAGGAAAACAGAGGAAACCGATATTTTTTTTAATAAAAAGTATGAGACGAGCAGGACATGTGCCTGATGCTAAGCAACATGCCATAACAGTGCAGTGAAACGCAGATATTGCAACATGAAGAGTCCAAAGTCATTACTATTACTATATATACATACAAGTATATATATACTCACAAGTATATTATAAGTTAAGCGAATATTTTGAATATTAATGACCTATAGATGATAATTAAAGTTGTGTTTGTAATACAGTTTAAAGAGCAATTTATTATTTGTTGGTTTAGTTTATTAATTTAATGTTAAGTGTCCACTACCAGAAACAAAGTTTTTTTGATACGGGTTATAAATATAATTATGTGATTATAGAGATACATGTATATTTGAAAATAGCTTAGAAGAATATTTTAGATTAGTAGGATTTAAAATATAATAAACCTAACTTTTATCTAATTTTTTAAACTTAATTTTATAACTTAATCTTATAGCATGTTACTCGTAATTTGGTATGAAAATTTTCGTGTGTAAAATAGTAATTTTTAATAATTTATATGTAAAACTTAAATTGCACGCCCGAAATGGGTAAACTGTTGTTTCTTTAATATTATGTTAAGTACCATCTTATGTACACAGTTTGGCAATAAATGATTCTGATTCTGATTACCTAGCACTGCACTCCACTCGTCATCCAAGAGATCTAAGATGTGAAATCTCTAAGCCTTGTAATTGCTCTGTAAACATTGCCCTACAAAACTGGAACACAGTAATGTTTGTACATTACTGCTTGGCGGTAGAATAACTGGCAAAGGTTAATTAATCATATTCTAGACTGAAATTTTTTAGGCAGCCCATTTGCAATATATTTGTTGACATATTAAATTACATATAAAACACTTTTTATCCAATAATCAGCTCGGTGAAGGTCGTTGTATAGCGGGATCTCCTACTAATAGTTCCAATTATTCTTTGTTTTATTACGTATGGTTTTGACATGCATGAAGCATTGACGCAAGTATTTTAAGTCTCTCGCTCCCAGCCACAGAGGCATTATAATTGAGTTTAGCTGATGATTGGCCCCCAAGATCGGTCTGTATTCTTGTAAAACGTTTTAAAATAGTTGTATGGCGGACATATCTAAAAAGGTAGCATCAGAATTTACGTCATAAGTCATTATTATGTGACTTTTAAAGCTTCTGCAAAGTAAAACAGCACACTAAATATATCTGGGAGTATCAGCGACTTATTTTTTTAGGCTATTGTCTATAATATGCGTGAAAATCAGTCAGGACAATTTACGTGAAGTAAGTTTTTTGACGTATGTTCTTCTGTGTTTTGAAGTATGTTTGTCTGCCACATCTGATGATCTTTGGGCCAAAATCACCACACAATGGAAGCCAGATCGCAAACCACGTTGCGGTAGACCAACTAAGCGTTGGCGGGATGACCTCGACAAACATTTCAAGGATTGGTATACACTAGCTTAGGATAAGGACAAGTGGAAAGAGGGTAGGGAGGCCTGTGCCCAGCATTGGGACATTTCAGGCTCGTAATAAATGTTTCTGAACTGAAAACTGTTTTTGGCTCGCCACAGACAGATTTTTCGTGGGCTGTGAATTGAATTCTAGCGTCACGCTCGGGAATGATAAGACATCTTAAGCTCTACAAACTCTAAACTCGGTAAACTCTGAACCATGGCCTTTGGCTATCTAGAAATGGGTCAGCATGTCCGCCGAACGAACGGAAACCGGAACGGCCCGCTAGTATTTTATAAAATCCAATTAAAATATTAATGTGATGTGAAGTTCTCCTTTTCCCGTTTTATTTAACAGTCGGTTATTGCTAAGCCGATCGCACGCAAGGCAGAGTTGCCGACCAATTCGGCCTTCACCCAGTGGCGCATCCTTTGTGCATCGTATGGGCGTCTTTACACGACACGACAAAAATCACAACGTATTTTATTCGAACACTAACCCGTAAAAATTACATTAAATTCTGTCATTTTGTCGTAAGATCACTGGATGGCGACACTTATGTTTGAAGATGAAACTACACTACAGAAACTACTCACTACAAAAAACCTTATGTATATATGTTTTATGTATGTATGTATGTTTTATGTAATATCATTTCAAATACATAAGATTTTGGTTATAAAATGGTTTCCATATTGACATTTCAATAAAACCATGATTTGACCTTTTTATGAAGGAAGGGTGGGTTTCTCACTGGAATTGTGTTTTTTTAACTGTAGTGTACCTTGCCTTTATTGGGAAACCTCTGGATATGGCTTCGCGACCCCCAAGGGTTTTGTGAAGTATTTTTCAACGTATAGTACGTTGAAAGATACTGGTCTAACTGGCGGACTAATTCGTTTTTATGCCTATTCCTTCTGTCTTCTCGTTACCACGTTGTAACGTCGCCGAAAATTCGAGATAATTAAATAAATTACCTCGAACTTTCGGCAAATAATTATTATAAATATAAATATTCGGCGAATAATTAAATAAAATAATTAAGTATTATTGATAATTCAGATCGCGTCAAATCTTGTGTACAGTATTGAACATCGTGTCGTATCGTTTAAAAGCCGGTATTTCGATACTGGGCGTGCCTGAGGAAAACTGGCACTCCGACTGGTATCATGCCACGTTGTGTATAATATAGCTTCGTACTTGTTTCTAACGACTGAGATTTATACCTACAAGTCATCGTGTTCATTTACTTAAAGAGAGTCAAACCTGCCAAATTACCGAGCATATGTTCAAATACTACTTAATATACTTCAAAATTCATTTAATTTCCCGCAAAAGGCAAAAATCGAAAAAAAAAATTGGTTGCCTGTAAAGTCGGTATACGGGACTTACGGGACAACCGACTTTGAGTGGTAAAATAATTTTACGGAAGGGACGCGTGCCTTTCACTTTTTATGTCTGTCGCTCTCGCTCTTAGGCGGGCTAACCATGCCCGAGTGGAAGGGACGCGTGCCTCTCACTCGCTCTCGTTGTGAGCGCATAACGTGAGCGGAGCGTGACGCAGTTTCTTGAAGTGTC
Source organism: Ectropis grisescens (assembly GCA_017562165.1). NCBI lineage: Eukaryota > Metazoa > Arthropoda > Insecta > Lepidoptera > Geometridae > Ectropis > Ectropis grisescens. The sequence continues at coordinate 2,796,471 of CM029796.1, forward strand.
ACCCGGCAAACCAATTTATAAGACGTTGTCACGTCAAAATTTAACTTAAGCAACAAAATTTCATATTTATTGCGAAATCAACTAAACAATTTTCTACACTTTATAGTCCAAGATCCCAGAGCCGCTAGACGTCACGTATTTTCTGATGAACGAATTGTGGACGCTTGAGTAGAGCTAGTACGTACTAAGAACACATGATAACCCGCTAACTTGCTTAGACGGCCAATTTTGAAATATGGGGTAATAAAGGTACATAATAGGTTAATGTAATTAATAAGTACTTATCTTGATATGAGTATTTCAGGAATACTCACAGTATAATTGAATAAAATTATTATTTTGTAAACTGACGAGGCTATAAATGTGACTTATATTATTATAATAATGTATATATTCAATTTATGCCAATAAAAATATCTTATCTTATCTTATCATAAAAACATGACATACCTCGAGTGTTCTCTGATGACTGATTTTCACGTATGTTGTAGGCAATAAATATCCTTAAAAATAAGGCCCCAATACTCCTAGAAACTTTCCATCGGCCGTTTTGCATAACATACGCTTTAAAACTCCTAATATAATGTCTCAACTTCACTTAAATTCTCATACTCCATTTTTATCGGTATATGTTTGTCAGCCAACTGTTTTACAAGCCTTTCCCAAAAAGACGGCCCGATCCAAGGTGCCAATTTTTCCGTAAACTCAATTTTAAAGGGAGTCACACACTACGCAGATACGGTAAGAAATCTGTATCTGAGCATATATTTTTCAATATCGCTCTTTATACATTCATTATGAACTACCACACACAGCGCAGATAACTTATATTTTATCGTAATGTATCTGTGGACACCGACATATATTATATTGAAAGATGGTGAGATTATTATCTGCGTATGCAAATATATCTGCAGATAACATCTGCCGATACAAATATTTTATCTGCATGTAAGTACAGGATGGAGGTCATGGAAGATATTAAATTCGCCTCGGTCCTTTTTAAGCTTTATATGACGTTCTATCCAAATTTTTCGCGTTTTAGTATGTGAAGCAAGACGTGTATCAAATTCAAAATCAAAATCATCATCTGATGAGCTATCTAATAAATCCAGAAGCAATAATTGGGTTTTTGCCGTAAAACGCGAACTCATTGTAACAAGCTGTATATGCAATCCTTAGCAAACAATAAGTGTACCCCGTCTGAAAGATACCGACTGAATGTATCATCTCGTATATTATCGTATCTGCTTAGTGTGTGATGCGTTCAGATAATTAAGTTTTTATACGCAGATAAAATACGAGGGTCAAACTGAAAGTTCTTAGAACTGGCCACTTATAAACAATATAATAAAAAAATAATTCTATAATTTGAAAATAGAACTCTTTGCCAATATTACTGAGTATATACTTCATTCATTTGTCATTTGTTTTACGATTTGGCGGCAAATTGAAAATTGTCTGTGTCACGTCAACATGAATTTAACACGAGAAAATTTTCGTGCAATGATTTTTTTATGACTTTCGATGTCATTTAAGTCAACAAGAAAGTTATGATAGACTACGATTGGCCTTTCACGATGAAGCCCCATCTCGTGCGACTGTTTACAACTGTCAAGTCAAAGTCAAGAGTCAAGTGCACAAAATCCTACACGAACATTTAGCGGTCAGGAAGCTTTGCGCCCGGTGGATACCTCATAATTTGACTGAGGCTCAAAAACTCCATCGTGTGGATTGGTGCCGTAAAATGATTGAAAGATTTAACGGAGGTGACTCAAATGCTGTGTTCGTCATACTAACAGGTGACGAAAGCTGGATTTACTGTTATGATCCTGAAACCAAAAGACAATCTGCTCAGTGGGTGTTTCCTTTCGAGGAGTTGCCAACTAAAGTGAAGAGAGATCGAAGTGCGGGGAAAAAAATGGTGGCCTCGTTCTTTGGAAGGATAGGTCATTTCGCAACAATTGTGTTAGAGGACCAAAAAACAGTTTCTGCAGAATGGTACACTACCAATTGTTTGCCACTTATCTTGGAAAAAAGTTCGAGAGAAACGACCTCGCAGTAGGATCCTCCTTCACCACGACAACGCCTCATCGCACACCGCCAAGCGAACGATCGACTATTTGGCGACATCAAACGTTGAATTACTGGGTCACCCGCCGTATAGCCCCGACCTCGCGCCTTGTGATTTTTATTTATTTTCAAAAATTAAAGAAAAACTTAAAGGAAAGGGGTTTATGAATGCTGAAGAAGCGGTGGCTGCGTATCGCGATGCCATTGAAGAGACCCCTAAGGACTAGTGGGCAAAGTGCTTTTCCCAGTGGTTCCATCGCATGCAGCGGTGTATTGACGTGAATGGACAATATTTTGAAAAGATATAATAAAACTAATAACTGGCTAATGTAATCAGTTTTTGATTTTCTAAGAACTTTCAGTTTGACCCTCGTATTAGCGCATCTGCGTAGTGTGTGACACGCTTTATGCCGCTGTGGATAGGAGCGCGAGGGCATTATCCACGCTCGTGAGACATTTATTACAATATTTTTTTTAATTTTAATAGGTTTACACTTGACCGCCATCTCACCTGATGTTAAGCGACGATGCGGTCTACGATTACCTATACATGTATTATCTCTCTGCGAAAGAATTAAAAAAATGTTAATTCCATACAGTCTCTTGTTGAATTTTTGATACAACACCTACTGAACTCTACTCAATCGTCCATATTTCGTTCATCAGAAAATACGCGACGTCTGACGACCCTGGGATCTTACTTTATAAGATTTTTGTTGATGTTTGATAAACACACTCACTGTACCCTAGCCCCGTCTAACTCTATTTCTTCTTTTGCTCCATCCTTCATTTTTGACGTGACAACGTCTTATAAATTGGTTTGCCGGGTGACACTTCAAGAAACTGCGTTACGCTCCGCTCACGTTATGCGCTCACAACGAGAGCGAGTGAGAGGCACGCGTCCCTTCCACTCGGGCATGGTTAGCCCGCCTAAGAGCGAGAGAGACAGACATAAAAAGTGAAAGGCACGCGTCCCTTCCGTAAAATTATTTTACTACTCAAAGTCGTTGTCACGTAAAACTTTCGCCCGTATACCGACTTTACAGGCAACCAATTTTCTTTTCATCATTTTATTTTGTAGTGGTAGGACTCCTAGCAGAGTCCGCCTGGGAAATTACCACACCTTAGCCAGTTATTCTACCGCCAAGCAGTAATTCGCAAGCATTACTGTGTTCCGGTTTGAAGGGCAAAGTTTCCAGAGAAATGACAGGGCTTAGAGATATAACATCTTAGATCTCTGGGTGACGAGCGTAGTGCAGTGCTGGGTAATGATTTGGACTCTTCATGTTCCAATAGCTGCCTGTCACTGTGCTGTTATGTGTCAGGCATGTTGCTTACTATCAGGCACATGTCTTGATCGTCTCGTCACTCTTTATTTACAAAAATCCTTCGGTTGTCTGGAAGCGATCGCTTTTAGCGATAAGTTTTTTTTTTTTTTAACTTTTATAGGTTTACACTTGACCGCCATCTCGCCTGATGTTAAGCGACGATGCGGTCTACGATGGAGCGTGTTTACCTAGAAGAAACCGATTCACTCTCGATTTGAAGATACCAAGATTATAACTATCGGGAAAAACCCACTCAGGCAGCTCATTCCACAGCCTAGATGTTCTTATCACAAACGTAGAGTCAAACCTCTTCGTCCGTGTCATTGGAATATCCACCATGAAACGGTGCCGCTTCTTTGAGTTACGAGAAGTACGATAGAAAAAAGGGCAAGGAGGTATTAGATCATGCAGATCAGTTGCACACTACCCGAAGTGTATCCGATAAAAAACTCGATAAGCTAGCAATCTTGTGGCGATGTTCAAGACTTTGAATTCGCCATTTGTTTGTGCTTTAAGTAAGTATCTATCTATCTATCTCCTACCCCTATTTCAATAAATTGTCTATGGGTATTATAACAAAAAAGGGAACAACATCTATTTACGTTGAGGGTTCAGAAAGTAACGTGTCGTAAGTAACATGCGCACGCGTCGACCTCTTTACCGACCTTATAGAGCGGAGCCAGTCGAGGCCGCAGCGGAGATGAGCTTACTACGTTTGTAATAGGTACGTTTAGAATTAGTCCAATTATACTATTTATTGAGTGTCTATTTGTGGTTTTGAAGTCGGTTTAATTTTTTGTACGAAAATATTTTATATATTAACGCTTCAACCATGGATGGACGTATAAAAAAGTCGGACGTAGTCTCGCTAAAACAAAACCTGTTTCACTAGAGTCGACCACATTTGTAAGTGTGCGTTATCAGGTTGTCATTTTATTGTATAAATAAATAAATATTGGTGGACAATTCACACACAACACCATCTAACCCCAAACTAAGCAAAGCTTGTACTATGGCGGCCAGATAGCTGATATAATACATTTATATAGTTTTAAAAACATACTTATTATAAATAGAAACACCCAGACACAGTGCAAACATTTGAATTCATCACACAAATATTTGCACTGGGTGGGAATCGAACCCACGACCCTCGGCTTCGCAGGCAGAGTTACTACCCACGGCGGCGGCAATGGCGGCCTCCACAAAATGGCAGATAAAATATTTTTTCACAACCTCCTTCAATATGGGTGTCAAATGCAAGGGCTTGACTAGTAGAATACTAAGCACTGACAAACCGGAACCCTAAAAACCTATTTCGGGTCAGCTAGTGTTCTCTGTAAGATGTACTTACCATGTAAACCATGAAGCACCTTTTATCCAGAATCTTGACACTACGTGCTGGTTCCGTAACCTGTAATAAAAGATTCTATTAATATTGGTTCGGCAACTGGTCGGAATTCGATCATAATGTAAAAATAATTCTATACGATGGAGCGTGTTTACCTAGAAGATTCACTTTCGATTTGAAGACACCAAGATTATAACTACTCGTACCTATTGGAAAAACCAGAGTTAGAGTGGTCACAAACGCTTTACACCGAAAGCACGGGTATCATCTTTCTTGCCTTGTCGCTCTTGTCGAAGTGTCATACTTTTGTCGCGGCACATCACTCTGTTGCCATAGAAAGTCTGCACGTCATTCTGCTTACGATTGACACAAAGGAACCGTGCGAAAAATCTAACTTTATACGTAGTATTATTATATGTAAGCATATTATATGTAAGTTATATGTATATATATTTAGTTATATGTAAGCTCTTTGGGAAAACCGCACTCAGGCAACATATTCCACAGCTTAAGCATTCTTATTACGAACCACTTCGTCCTTGTCTTTGGAACATCAACCGTGAAACGATCTTCGAGCTACGAGAAGTCCGATAGAAGGTGATATTAGATCAGAGTTACGACGACGTAATATCGAAAAAAAAAATTGGTTGCCTGTAAAGTCGGCATACGGGCGAAAGTTTTACGTGACAACGACTTTGAGTGGTAAAATAATTTTACGGAAGGGACGCGTGCCTTTCACTTTTTATGTCTGTCTCTCTTGCTCTTAGGCGGGCAAACCATGCCCGAGTGGAAGGGACGCGTGCCTCTCACTCGCTCTCGTTGTGAGCGCATAACGTGAGCGGAGCGTAACGCAGTTTCTTGAAGTGTCACCCGGCAAACCAATTTATAAGACGTTGTCACGTCAAAAACTTCCGACTTTCCTTCTCCGGCTCTATTTCGTTTCGTTCGATCAAACATTGACGTTTAAATGTTCGAAGCCTACTAAAGGTACAAGTTCAAGACATGTGTCGCGGTCTCGGCGCGAACTGGTGCCATACAATTCCGTCAAGTGCCTGTCGCGGTCTCCGGTCTCGGTCTCGCGTCGCGGTCTTGTGTCGCGGTCTTGTGTCGCGGTCTTGTGTCGCGGTCTCGCGTCGCGGTCTCCGGTCGCGGTCTCGCGTCGCGGTCTTGTGTCGCGGTCTGCGGGCGAACCGCTACCTTTGGAATTAGAACGTTTAAACGGACGAAACAACGGATCGAAGTAGAACCGGAGTAAGAAAGTCGCGGGTTTATTTCGATATTACGTTTTACGAAGAAATAAATAAATAAATATTGGTGGACAATTCACACACAACACCATCTGACCCCAAACTAAGCAAAGTTTGTACTATGGCGGCCAGATAGCTGATATAATACTTAAGTACCTGGTTGACCTAGCTCTGCTCGGTTTAAATGCATTTATAAAGGGCTCTAAGTAAAAGATTTTCTCAGAAAAAAAGAACAAAAAGAAAAGTCCCGAGTGTAACACTCTGGATTCGAACCAGGGTCTGTTGACTCCGAGGGCGAGCATATTCCGTCTGAGCCATTTAGACTTAAAGAACAGTGGCGAAATAAGTTATCGTATTCTAATGACATTGTAGGAGTTTTTCATTGTCTAAAAACGCACATAAAATAATGTTTTAAAAAAATAAAATCTAGCTAGATCGATTTATCGTCCCCAAAACCCCCTGCATACATAATTTCATGAAAATCGTTCGAGCCGTTTCCGAGATTCAGATTCTATATATCTATATACCTACAAGAATTGGTTGTTTTAAAGGTATAAGATATAGTTGTAAATACATACTTATTATACATAGAAACACCCAGACACAGGACAAATATTTGAATCTAAATACCTACATACTAGATATGCCTGTGAAGCCGAGGGTCGTGGGTATATAGATATATAGAAGACATTTGCAGACATTTGGATTCCAAAAGAGTAACATCTAGATACCCTGAAAGGTGCAAAGTGAAAGATACAAAAGTGCCGCTGATGTGCTGCTGCATCCCAGTTACTGCTGCGGGCTGCTAAACCCTCTCTGTGTGCCGCTCACCCCTTTATTTTTCTTTTTCATCCCATCCCCTTCTAATTTCATTTTTTTTTAATATACTTGTATCCTGAACCCCCTATTATTTCACCCTATACCTATCCCTCTAGGACTTTTATGTTCACTAACGTGACACAGGATGCGGCAGTGCACTGCAGTGCAAGTGTCGGTACTTGTATTTGTGACTTTATATCGAAAATTTTTGTTCATTTAAAAACCGTCGTGGGCCGCGCGTTGCCGAACCCTGGTCTAGATCATCCGAGCTTACTCGAAGATTTCTTTCATTTACGAACGTGACGCTTGAGCTCAATTCACAGCCGACGGAAAATTTGTACGTGGTGCGCCATAAGAAGTTTTTACTTCAACAATAGTAAAACCAAATAAAAAAATGATACTTACAAAACAAGAAATAAAGTCCAGTCTTCATCACAAAACTTCCAACTTCGAGCATTTTAAAATCTAAGTGATTATTTTAATTTTACTGGCCTTAGCTTAGAGTTAACTTAATAGGTACTTAGTTACATAATTAAATTACTTAACATACTAAGTACTGGCCGTTTTAAATTGACATTGAGAATGCTACATTTTTTTTTCTGGTTTAGGTCATTTTGAACTGTTTGATCTGAAACAAAAGAAAAATGTATTATTGTAAATTAAGCAGCCCACTAAATAACATTAACGGCTCAGTCAATGTTCAAATGCTGGAAGCTGGCAAAATTACAGTAATATTACCGAATGGCTTCCATTCGGTAATATTACTGTAATTTCTATATAAGAGAATAAATGAAGAATCCCACTAAATGGGAACATTACTACTGGGACTCAGGGCCTTCTCTCGCAAGGAGAGGGTCAGGACCATAGCACCTCTGGTCATGAGTGGGTTGGTGATTAATAATAAAAGATTTCTTTTATAGTAAAGAATGTCGAGATGAGCCTGACATGTGCCTGTGATGATAAGCAACTCGCCTGCCCATAACAGCACAGCTATTGGAACATGAAGAGTCCAAATCATTACCTAGCACTGCCCTACTCTTGTTACCCAGAGTCATAAAACAGGGCATATGGGGGTTAACGTTTGGAGCTTTTGTTTCATCAGAAATTACAGGGCATAAAGTTAAATCACCACTGTTCTGGTTTGAAGGGCAATGTTTCCAGAGAAATTACAGGGCTTAGAGATATAGCATCTTAGATCTCTGGGTGATGAGCGCAGTGCAGTGCTAGGCAATGATTTGGACCATTCATGTTCCAATAGCTGCGTGTCACTGTGCTGTTATGTGGCAGGCATGTTGTTTACCATCAGGCACATGTCCTGATTGTCTTGTCACGGTATACTATACAAAATTGCACTAATCTTACTAATATTATTAATGCTACAGTTTAGATGCTTATGCTCCATCATGTTGGAACTGTTGCAAGGCTCGGATTGAAACATAGAAACATAGATGAGAAATTTACAGGATTGAGAAGTATGGGTTCCACTAATATTATTATTAAAATCATTTTATACTATTTTCTGTACATTTTTTGGAGTACACTTTCATGAACTTTTCAAAACATTTATATATTTACAGGGATTTACTGAACAATATTGCTAAATTTTAATGTAAATCTGTATTCCCCTGAACTTCTAAAAGGTATCATTATTACAAATAGGCAACTACAATTATAAAACAGTTACTTAACTGAATTAGAATTTAATAAGTAAATTGCTCAGTACTTATTCAGCAATTATCTGTAAATTTCTGTTCATATTTATATTTCCAACAATATCGTGATTTTTAATTATTTTTTACTTTTATATATTCTGCGAAAAAAAAAGGGTTTTCCAAAGAAAGATAGGTATTAAAACGGTAGAAACCAGGCTTAAGCATCAACCTACCGTTAGATATATTTTATAATTTAATAGGCTGCAGTTTCCTGTCGTAAAATATATGCATCTCTAATGATTACTAATTACAAGATAAAATTTCATTTTCTACATTATCTACGACCTACTATTTCGGATATTACTGACAATTTTACAAATAAGTAGAAAACTCACCTCGATAAATTAACTTTGCAAGTTGGCACACAAAGAACTAAATATTGTAGTCACTATCACCACCATAGCTTAGTTTTAATGTTAATTTTCTAATTAATAAATTCGTTAACACTGCAAAACACGCAAAATAACAAAATAGCCAAAATTGAAAAAAGAACAACAAAAAGTTTTCTTTTTCACAAACGGCAAAAGCAAACGTCACGTCACGTAAATATTTTTATTGGAACTGTCAAAAATTACATTATCCGACCAAAAGAATAGATCATAACTGGCAAGAATGCGTTATACACGTGGTGCATATTTAATTTGATCGAGTTTTAAAGGGAAAAGTTGCGAAAAAAGTTGTGCTTTTTTATAGTAATAGTGTTTAGATTAATTCGAGTCGTATTTAATCGAACGGTTTCGGTTCACCGCTATCCGAATGAAGCGGCCTTCTAATACTGCTCAAGTGATATTGCAAGCTAAATGTTTCACCGCTCGCTTCACCGCGGTCCTTTCGGTAACTGATCCGCAGGTTTTAGTGGATACACCCACAACCCACAATGCCATAATAATTATAGGAACAATTACCGCTGCAGAACGCTACTGTTCGGATAAAAATTACGTGCAAGGCGCAACGACCTTATTTAAATCGGTCGGCATTATCATAATTACCCATTGAGAGACATTATATTTTATCGCGCAAAACAGATTAAAATCCATTGCTGTATTTATGAAAGGTAATTTTCTATGAAAACGATTATGCTTAGATTAAAAACTAATATCAGTTTGATGAAAAAGTTATTTTCACGAAACTAGCGCCATCTTTTACCGAGTAGTCACACTTGCAGTTAGATTTTTTGATTAAAAATCCCAATTGAGGATTACAATTATTTTATTATATATGTATGTGCTTGAATAAAAAGAGAGTAATACACTTAAAATAGAATAATTATAAAAATACACAGTACACATATAATCTTATAAAACTGAAACATTGAGTTCGACATCTGAGAGCATTGAAAAGAAGATAAATCCTTTGTAGCCGTTACTAGCCGTTACTAAATTTAATTCACAAATCCTTTGGATTTGTGAATTAAAATTAGTAACGGCTTTCATCTGAAGGCAAGACGGCAAAATATTGCATCGTCTATGTTGCCCCACCCACCAATCGCAAAAAGTTACAAAACTTATTCCCATGGACGTATAAAAAAAGTTGGACTTAGGTAGTCTCGCTATTAAAACAAAAAACAGTGTCCATCAAGTCGGCCACATAATATGCACGTCTGCGCTGTGACATACAGGCTGACACGCACACATCAGTGGGTCATTGTCATTTGTGGACACGCGCCACTTGTGTATATGTGTACGTGTCAGCCTATCAGTGACAACCTGACAACGCACACGTGCAAATGTGGCCGACTCTAGCGACACAGTTTTTGTTTTAGCGAGACTATGTCCGACTTTTTTTATACGTCCATCCTCATAGCTTATCGAATACATTTCGGAGAATGTGCAACAGGTCTGCATGATCAAAAATACCACCTTGCCCTTTTTGCCGTCGGTTAGCCAGTAGCTCGAAAAAGTGACATCGTTTCACATGATTTTTTTTTAATTCAAAGAAGTTACACTCCGCTTTTGTTTAAGAATTAAGAACGTCTAGGCTGTGAAATGCGTTGCCTGAGTGTGTTTTTCTTAATGGCTACAATCTAGAAGTTTCAAGTAGAGTGTGAATCGGTTTCTTCCAAAGAGTTTACATATACAAACGCTTTACACCGAAAGCACGGGTCTGATCGCTCTTGTAGAAGTGACATACTTTTGTCGCAGCACATCACTCTGTCGCCATAGATAACATACACGTCATCTGCTTACGATTGGAACAAAGGGAACGTGGAAAAGGGGAAAACACTAATAATCACTATTCGAAATCCACCGCCCAGAATATCTACACCGACCTCCTCGTTTGACGGTCTATCTTTATACGTGACATTGGCGGAATTGTGAGGCAAAACCACAATAAAAGCCATAAACCAAGACTTGAAGCTTGAAGTTGAAGGAAACGAGCGGAAAACCTGATCTATTTATTTATTCTCTATCTAAGGTATCTTCTAGTTAAGCACGCTCCATCGCATCGTCGTTTTACACCGGGCGAGATGGCGGTCAAGTGTAAACCTATAATCATTTTAAAAAAAGTAACAACAACGCTCTACATTTTTTTCGAGATAAAAAGTAGTTAACTATACAATATATAACAGTATTTATCTAAATTCAAAAGTTAAGCCTTAACCGTTCAGTTCTTACCATGTGATTAAGCATTCATCCAAACCAATTTTTTAGATATTTATTACATCGATCAACTCGATCTTCCGCGCAAGCACGGAAGGGAGTAGCCTTAGCTAAAAAAATATTTTTCTAATATTTCTGTCTTTTCTTGCGGGAGGGGAAAGTTGCACACTAGCGCAAAGCTGCACCATCACATACAAACATACCTGTACCGATCCATTGCCGATCATACTCACACAGCCAAATCACTAACACATAACAAGAACAAAACTAAAATTTTTGATTAACCCCCGACTGCCTCGGATTTGTTATCTGTACAACAATCTACTAGTCAAGCCATTTGATTTGATACCCATATTAAGATAGTAGTGAAAAAATAATATAATTCGCCATTTCGTGGTGGCGGCCATCTTGGATTTGAATTTTTTCATAGTGTATAGTATTTTACTAGTCAAGCCCTTTCATTTGATATCCATATTGAGGTAGTAGTCAACAAATTATATAATTCGCATTTTGTGGTGGCGGCCATCTTGGATTTTTTTTATAGTATTCTGCTAGTCAAGCTGTTTCATTTGATCCCCATATTGATGTAAGTTGTGAAGAAATATTTTTTCCGCCATTTTGTCGAGGCGGCCATCTTGAATCGATATTAACTAAACATAGCTAAGAACATTCGCACGAATATTAACTTTCAAATAAAAAAAACCGCATCGAAATCGGCCCATCCGTTTGAGCTCTACGGTGCCACAGACAGACAGACACACACACACACAGACAGACAGACAGACAGACAGACAGACAGACAGACAGACGTCGACGTCAAACTTCTAGCACCGCCCTCAGCCACAATATATTATCAAACCCCATGGTCCACGCGGACTTGTACTTTGACAGAGGGGAAACGCTGTGTATGCCTACTCCCTTCTGTGTTGCTCGCTGATTTATTAGGTCGCTCGCTGATTACTATCGACCCGCCCCGGCTTCGCACGGGTGGAATATGCTGAAACTAAAAATACGAATAAAAATGGTTATTGTGTGTTATCCCTAAGAAATAGACCTAAGTATACCACTGTTGACTTTTTGTAGACCTTTTTAAGGGGTACAATACTGCGGTACATTATTTTGATTCATCTCGTAGGATCCAGCCAGCGTTAGCAAAGTAAGCGCAAAAAATGTGTTTACGAGGGTCAAACCGAAAGTTCTTAGAACTGGCCACTTATAAACAATATAATAAAAAAATATTCTATAATTTGAAAATAGAACTCTTTGCCAATATTACTGAGTATATACTTCATTCATTTGTCATTTGTTTTACGATTTGGCGGCAAATTGAAAATTGTCTGTGTCACGTTAACATGAAATTAACACGAGAAAATTTTCGTGCAATGATTTTTTTATGACTTTCGATGTCATTTAAGTCAACAAGAAAGTTATGATAGACTACGATTGGCCTTTCACGATGAAGCCCCACCTCGTGCGACTGTTTACAACTGGTTTAATGAGTTTAAACGTGGTCGCACTAATCTCACTGATGATTTACGTGAGGGACGGCCTTCTACGGCGACGACTGAAGATAACATCTGTGTTGTGCGGCGTATGATAGAGACTGACAAAAGAGTGACCTATCAGCAGATTCGGACAAGCTTAGGCATCGGTATGAGTCATGTGCACAAAATCCTACACGAACATTTAGCGGTCAGGAAGTTTTGCGCCCGGTGGATACCTCATTATTTGACTGAGGCTTAAAAACTCCATCGTGTGGATTGGTGCCGTAAAATGATTGAAAGATTTAACGGAGGTGACTCAAATGCTGTGTTCGACATACTAACAGGTGACGAAAGCTGGATTTACTGTTATGATCCTGAAACCAAAAGACAATCTGCTCAGTGGGTGTTTCCTTTCGAGGAGTTGCCAACTAAAGTGAAGAGAGATCGAAGTGCGGGGAAAAAAATTGTGGCCTCGTTCTTTGGAAGGATAGGTCATTTCGCAACAATTGTGTTAGAGGATCAAAAAAACAGTTTCTGCAGAATGGTACACTACCAATTGTTTGCCACTTGTCGTGGAAAAAGTTCGAGAGAAACGACCTCGCAGTAGGATCCTCCTTCACCACGACAACGCCTCATCGCACACCGCCAAGCGAACGATCGACTATTTGGCGACATCAAACGTTGCATTACTGGGTCACCCGCCGTATAGCCCCGACCTCGCGCCTTGTGATTTTTATTTATTTTCAAAAATTAAAGAAAAAGTTAAAGGAAAGCGGGTTTATGAATGCTGAAGAAGCGGTGGCTGCGTATCGCGATGCCATTGAAGAGACGTCTAAGGACGAGTGGGCAAAGTGCTTTTTCCCAGTGGTTCCATCGCATGCAGCGGTGTATTGACGTGAATGGACAATATTTTGAAAAGATATAATAAAACTAATAACTGGCTAATGTAATCAGTTTTTGATTTTCTAAGAACTTTCAGTTTGACCCTCGTATTCATGACATCACATTAGAACCCTTTAAAATTATTAGTATTTCTCTCCTGTTGTATGCACATATTATACTCATAAACCTCTTGAATCACGCTATTTAAAAATCCCGTATCAAATTATGTTTGGTAGTTTTAAAGATCTAAGCATACATAGGGATATATGGGCAGAGAAAGCGACTGTGTTTAACCCCCCGACCAAAAAAAGGGGTGTTATAAGTTTGACGTCGATGTCTGTCTGTGTGTGTGTCTTGTCTGTGGCACCGTAGAGCTCAAACGGATGGGCCGATTTCGATGCGGTTTCTTTTATTTGAAAGTTAATATCCGTGCGGATGTTCTTAGCTATGTTTGGTGAATATCGATTCAAGATGGACGCCGCCACAAAATGGCGGACAAAATATGTCTTCACGACCTACCTCAACATGGGTATCAAATGAAAGGGCTTGACTAGTAGAATACTATACCTACACTATAAAAAATTCAAATCTAAGATGACCGCTACCACAAAAAAGCGAATTATATTTTTTTTTTCACTACTACCACAATATGGGTATCGAACGAAAGGGCTTGACTAGTAGAATACATTGCACTATGACAAATTTCAAATCCAAGATGGCCGCATCCACAAAATGGCGAAATACATTTCTTTTTTCACATTTAAACCAACCTTAATATAAATAGACATCCCCGGGGGGCTCGGGTGTCCCCGCAGTCTCCAGACTAGTTTCCCATTGGTGTATTTGTCTTGTGTGTTGTGGCCGTTGGTTGGCAGTGTGCGGCCTCGTTCTACTTCCGTTTTCCCACTGATACTCACTCTCAAAAATCATAACAAGTACAAAAAAATAGAAACAGAGTTAAACAGCGGCTGCACTCATTGTCTCTCAAAGTGCACCTCACTAACATTCGAGGTCTGCACTCCAATATCACCCCAGTCCACCTCGAGACTGAGCAGCCGTCACTCTTGTTTCTTACGGAGACGCAGATAGGATGTCCGTCGGACGTGGCGTACCTAACCTATCCAGGGTACACCTTGGAGCACAACTTCAAGCCTCGTGCTGGAGTGTGCCTGTACGCCCGTGACGATATCTGCTGTCGGCGTCTCCGTGATCTTGAGGACACCAGATTCTCTGTTTTATGGGTGCTGATGGACACAGGCATTGACAAAATTGTCTATGCATGTGTCTATCGGTCGCACAGTGGAGATCAGGAGACAATTCGGCTCACTGATTATTTGATTGAGGCAGCGGACGCGGCTAAGCAGAAGTACCCAACTGCCCAATTAGTGTTACTGGGGGATTTCAACGACCACCATAAGGAATGGCTGTACCCATACCGGGACACTGACCACGCTGGGCTGGAAACGAGAAAACTTGCTTTATCGTTAGACCTAACCCAGCTGCTCCAAGAGGCCACAAGGGTACCAGATGTTGAGTCGCATTCTCCCTATTGCTTAGACCTTCTGCTGACAACTGATCCAGACCGACACTCCGTGGCGGTATCTTCGCCGTTAGGCAGCTCCGATCACTGTCTGGTGAATTCGGTATCCGATTACCATCCGCCCGATCTCAGCCCCAGAGGCAGCCGGCCGCTATGGCGATACAAGTCACGAGATGCACTCTTTCTTTGCATCTTACCCATGACAGTCACTGTGCTTCTCTTCTGGTGATCCGTCAGCCTGCGCGGATGCTGTGACTGATGCAATACGTACGGCTATGGAATATTTCATTCCATACTCTGACGTTCCATTATCCAGCAGAGCTCGCCCTTGGTTCGGTTCTCAATGTAAAAGTGCTGAAGCATTTAAACATGAGGCCTACCTATCCTGGGTTGATGCTCGACAGCGTAAGGCAAGGGACACACACCGGAAGAAGAAGGTGTTCAACAGGGCTGCCAAGGCTTGCAAAAGGGTTCTTCAGAGGGCTCGTTTTGACCACTATAGTCGAATAGGGAACAAACTAGCTTCGTACCCTGCGGGCAGCAAAGCGTTTTGGTCCCTAGCTAAATCGGTCGAAACAAACTTCTGCCGCTCCTCACTGCCTCCAATGCTGAAACCTGATGGGGCACTGGCTCACACCGCAATGGAGAAGGCAAACTTGTTTGCATCTCAGTTTGCGGAATCTTCTCGTCTAGATGCTGGTAGTGCGACACCTCCTACTCCACCTGGCAGTTCGACTTCGATGCCGGAAATACATATTCGCCAAATGGAGGTTCGTACAGTGCTACGCAATCTGGATGTGAACAAAGCCAGTGGCCCGAACGGAATTCCTGCCCTAGTGTTGGCTTGTGCACCTGAGTTGTCTCCTGTACTGACGCGCCTGTTTAGGCTCTCTCTCCATTCTGGGCAAGTACCGAAATCATGGAAGCTTGCTAACGTGAAACCTGTGCCCAAGAAATGTAGTCGTGCTGACCTTGCGAACTACAGGCCCATCTCGGTCACGTCCATACTCTGCAAGACTATGGAACGTGTCCTAAACCACAGGCTCCTGATGTACCTAGAATCGAATGACCTCCTCAGTGACCGGCAATACGGGTTTCGCCGAAACCGGTCCACTGGGGATATTCTAGCGTCAGCCACATCTGGAGTAAAACCATCGAGAAACACGGAGAAGCACTTGCAGTCACCCTGGATATCTCGAAGGCTTTCGACAGGGTTTGGCATGATGGCCTTATTAGCAAGCTATGGTTTGTCCAGTATCCAGTTATGGTTTGTCTTCAGGGTTTATTGCATGGATATCGGACTTCTTGAGGGATCGATCCATACGAGTTTCCATTTTAGTCATTGATGGCTGCTCGTCGGATCGAATGGCTATCAATGCCGGAGTCCCTCAAGGGTCGGTACTCTCTGCGACGCTGTTTCTGCTACATATCAACGATCTGTTGAAGCCCGGTATCTTTGGGTACGCAGATGATAGCACCGTTGTAGAGAGTTACATACGAGTATCTAGCGCGAGAGCCAGTGGACAGCATATTAAGGTACCTACTGAGAGAGAGTATGATCGATCGTTTGAACATGGCCATTGAGGAAGTCTCTGAATGGGGCGAAACCACTCTGGCCAAGTTTAACGAGGGAAAGACGCAGGCGTGTCTGTTCTCCGCAAAAAGGAGTCATTTTCAACTGACTCCTACTTTTCGAGGTGTATCCGTGCCGGTTACTGATCATCTTGAGCTTTTGGGCGTTACCTTGACTTCTACGCTCAACTTTGGCTCGTATATCGAGTCCAAGGCTAAATTTGCTGCCAAAAAACTAGGTGTCCTCTCAAAGGTGCGAAAGTACTTCAAATCTGAACAATTACTTTTGTTATACAAAGCACAGATTCGCTCTTGTATGGAGTACTGTTCGCACCTTTGGGATGGATCGGCTAAGTATCAGCTTGAGGCTCTGGAATCGATTGAGAGGCGTGCCAAAAGGCTCATAGGCAAAGACACTCTAGCGCGAAAAAGACTTCAAAGTCTTGAACATCGCCGCAAGATTGCTAGCTTATCGGATACACTTCGGAGAGTGTGCAACTGATCTGCATGATCTAATACCTTTTTTCTATCGTACTTCTCGTAACTCAAAGAAGCGGCACCGTTTCATGGTTGATATTCCAAAGACACGGACGAAGAGGTTTGACTCTACGTTTGTGATAAGAACATCTAGGCTGTGGAATGAATTGCCTGAGTGGGTTTTTCCCGATAGTTATAATCTTGGTGTTTTCAAATCGAGAGTGAATCGGTTTCTTCTAGGTAAACACGCTCCATCGTAGACCGCATCGTCGCTTAACATCAGGCCATATCTGAGTTAGTCGGGGGTGAGTCAAAATTTTTAATTTTGTTCTTGTAGACTATGTAGTGAGTACCTACTACTAATATTATAAAGCTGAAGAGATGTTTTATTTGAACGCGGTAATCTCAGTAACTACCGGACCGATTTCAAAAATTATTTCATCGTTGTGTATGTACGTGATCCCTGTTGCTATAGGCTATATGTTTAAGTAAAACGGGCGAAACCGGGGCGCTCCGCTAGTATGTTAGAAAATATTAAAAAATAAAATTCTTAATAGTTTTCGTTTTATATTTTTTTCAACTTATTTAAAAAACATACATAATAATATTCATCTCTAGTTATTGAGGCTTCCGCTATGCTTCAAAGCTGTTCAGTGTTTGTCGTGGACTCTTCTGGTTCATGTTGTTTCCGTCTCTTTTTGTAGTGCTCGATTTTCTCTTCCAGTGTTGCTGTAACAACATATCAATAGTAAAAAAAATGTCTACATGCTAAACTAAAACTGTCTTTAAATGGGGCGGAGCCTACATCGCACCATAAATCACCAATCATAATCTACATCGCACCATATGATTGGTGATTTATGGTGCGATGTAGGCTCCGTTGAGTTGAGCCCCCTTAATTATTTATTTTTAACCCCCGACCAAAACAAGGGGTGTTATAAGTTTGACGTCGGTGTCTGTCTGTGTGTGTCTGTTGTGGCACCGTAGAGCTGAAACGGGTGGGCCGATTTCGATGCGTTTTTTTTTATATTTGAAGGTTAATATCCGTGCGGATGTTCTTAGGTATGTTTGGTTAATGTCGATTCAAGATGGCCGCCTCCACTAAATGGCGGACAAAATATTTCTTTACAACCTACCTCAATATGGGTGTCAAATGAAAGGGCTTGGCTAGTAAAATACTATACACTATAACAAATTTCAAATCCAAAATGGCCGCCACCACAAAATGGCGAATTATATTATATTTTTTACTACTACCTCAATAATCTCAATATGGGTATCAAACGAAAGGGCTTGACTAGTAGAATACTTTGCACAATGACAAATTTCAAATCCAAGATGACGGCTACCACAATATGCCGAAATACATTTCTTTTTTCACAACTCCCACAATATGGGTATCATATGAAAGGGCTTGACTAGTAGAATATTGTACAGATAACAAATCCGAGGAAGTCGGGGGTTAATCAAAAGAGACACATTTTACCTCTTTGGAAGAGTCTCTCGCGCAAACTATTCAGTTTAGAAAAAAAATATGTTGGAAACCTCAATATAATTTTTTAAGACCTATCCATAGATAACCCACACGAATGGATTTAATCTGTGATTTAATCTGTGTGATAAAATGGAAAATACAAGTTTCAATAGTATAGTTCTTTTAGTGTCGGAGAAAAGTGGCTGTGACATACGGACGGACAGACAGACAGACAAGACGAACCTATAAGGGTCCCGTATTTTGCCATTTGGCTACGGAACCCTCAAAACCTATTTTATACAGTAATTTATAAAGGAACTCAAATGTTAAACTGACCCGCGATAGTTAAATCCCCGTCCAAAAGTGCTTAAGCTTGCGACACTCCCCACGCTGTATTGCCAGGGAGATATTTTGAACTGGCAATTAACCGGACCGATTATAATATACGATTTATAATACTAGTAGAATTAAAAACCGAACGCAGTCTTATTCGCGTTTAAAAAAATCAACTTACAACAAGTAGGCCGCTTCATCAAAGGCTTGTAATTCCTCGGTTTGACGCCCTCTGTAAGGCAATCGTGGTAGGCAATTATTTTTCCGCCATCTCTACCACTCTGTGTTTCTTCTGATACTTTATCATCTTTGATATTGTAATATGTGTCTTCTAATCTTTGTAGACAGTCTTTTAACATTGTGGCTCTGAAACAAATTATATGGTTCACAATAGGGGCACATTTCCCAAAACGAACAACAAAATAAACAAATATATACATTCATTGTATATTTAGGTATTTTGACAAATGTATCATCGAACAAAATAGCAATAAATGCATACTATGATTTCGTTTATCCTTTTGTTATTTTGTTTTGTTCTTTTATGCTATGTTATGGTGTCAGTGTTTGGGGAAATTCAGCCGATGTCAAATCTACTTTGTTGTTGCAAAAAAGATCTCTTAGAGCAATATCCAATACTGGCGGTCTGCCCGTGGTACATAATATATACAGCCTATAATAATATAATAAAATATATATACATATAGCATTCAGGGATCACGTAATCTATACTATATACGTATATTTTTTGCTTTGTATACTTTTTTTTGGTGTGTCAATAAAGAGTATCTATCTATCTATATCCTAAGGGAAAATATATTTTTAAATCGGTCAAGTAGTTAAAAAAAAACCTCTACAACTTTTATAATATTAGTATAAATGTATGAGTAGTCTTGATCCTGCGCGAAATGTGTTTAAACGTTTTCTGTATATAATAAGCATGTATTTAAAAATATATAAGTATTATATCAGCTACCTGACTTCGATAGTAAAAGTTTTGCTTAGTTTGGGGTCAGATGGTGTTGTGTGTGAAATGTCCACCAATCTATACTAATATTATAAAGCTGAAAGGTTTGTTTGTTTGAACGCTAGGATCTCGGGAAAGTACTGATCCGAATTGAAAGATTATTTTTCTATTGGATAGCCCATTTATCGAGGAAGGCTATAGGTTATAGAAAATAACGCTACCATTAACAGAAGCGGAGCATGAATCAAGAATGTAACAAAATCGGGAAAAAATATTCCTATTTGAGAGTTATTAGTTTTCGTACGTTTCGTGCTTTGACATGACACATGACAGCATGTGTCTAAGATTGCGTCATTGAATATCACAGATTACATACCTCTTGAATACCTTTTGCTAATCTCTGAGTTGGTACGACCTATTTCCGACAGGTGGCGTAGCAGGTAGCTGAAGAGGTGTTTTGTTTGAAAACGAAATTCTCAGGAATGAGTGAACCGATTTCTAAATTTTTTTCACCGTTGGATATGTGCGGGATCTCGATGAGTGCTATATATGTTCCACTGACGAAGCCGGGGCGGACATCTAGTATTTTATATTTATAAATAACAAAACTTCTTAACCCTCACTCTTTGACTATTTACAACAATTTTAGTTTAGAACTGATCGAAATAATGTTTGTTCTCTAAAATAGAATAGATAATAAACTTGTTAATGTCAATCAAATGACACACTGTTGTAAATTTTAAACTTTTTGAAGTGAAAACGTCTTTTGACGCGCCAAAGACAGATTTTTTGTGGGCTGTGAATTGAATTCTAGCGTCACGCTCGGGGAATGATTAGAAATCTTCGGGTAAACTCGGAGCCATTACCATTGGCCATCTAGAAACGCTAACGCATTTCTAAATGGCCATGCTCATGGCCACGTCCTCCGGTTTCACCTGAATAGTTTCCAAAGTAAGCTATCAAATTCTGAATTAAAAGTTTTACATTTTCACCGGCAGTTCCTATGACAGCCAATTTTTTTTTTCGCTATTATAGATTTACCATTGATATCGCCTGATGTTAAGCGACGATGCGGTCTACGATGGAGCGTGCTTACCTAGAGAGAAAACCCGATTCACTCACGACTTTTTATACGCAGTGCGAGCAATAAATAAATTCTTTTCATCCCACCAGCTCGGAAAGAGTACTTTTGCTCCTCGATATCAGGGCGCAAAAGTCGTTTTTACCCTCTAGAGGTTAAAGTAAATTTGAATTTAGAACATCGTGTGTACTGAGGTTTTGAATTCAAAACATAATTCAACCTATTTATTTCTACCTCCTTGGTGCCGAATGCATCATACATTTTTTTTATATGTTAATAACTCAGACTCGGACCCTCCTTGGTGTACTTACTTTTTTTTAATTTGCTTGTCGCGAAAACATTCAAAAAATTTGCATTTAGTCATTTCCTCGCTGAGGTGGAATGAAAAGTTACGTGTTGCACTCGAGTGCAAAGATTTTTCACCTTGTGCTCTTTTGATTCCCTTGCTACGCTCAGGATTCTAATTTTGAAATCCTTCAATTCAATTTTAGAATCCTTCGCTTGCTCGGTCATCAAAATTGAGCACGCGGTTAAAAATCAACTTTGCACTCTTGCATAACAAATAACTATTTTCTTATTGATAATTACTTGATGTTTTGTAAAGTCCATTTTCCCTGCAAATGTTTGATCAATTTCCCCAGTTCTTCTTTATCGTGGATCCAACTTCCGCCATCTTCAAAATCGTAGGTGCATTGGAATAGGTTCAGTGGTACATCTATGGCCATATTGTATTGAGGTTTTCTGTAAAAATAAAATGTATATTTTTTTAGATATACTAGCAATGCCCTGCGGTTATACTTACACATTTGCCTTTTTTTACCGCCAAGCAGTAATGCGCAAACTTTACTCAGTTCCGGTTTGAAGGGCAATGTTTCCAGAGAAATTACAGGCCTTAGAGATATAACATCTCAGATCTTTGGGTGACGAGCGCAGTGCAGTGCTAGGTAATGATTTGGACTCTTCGTGTTCCAATAGCTGCGCGTCACTGTGCTGTTATGTGGCAGGCATGTTGCTTACCATCAGGCACTTGTTCTGCTCGTCTCGTCATTCTAATCATAATAATCATAATCATAATCTTTATTTCGTAAATTTTATTTACATGTCAAACGTATAAAAATTAAATAATAACTAGTATTACAGTGATCTGTGAAAATAATGTCAGGTTGCATTTGTCTAACTTTATATAAGTAAACATTAATACTCAACAAGAGGAATCTTGTTTCAACACATTTAATTGTACTTGAGCTATTGCTTGAATTCAAGGAACTCCTTGAGGCTATAAAAAAAGTCTGATCGACAAGCCAACGCCTCAGGCGAGATTTGAAGCAGGCCAGGCTCAGAGCGCCAACAACGTCACGAGGTATCTTATTGTACACGGTCGGTCCCATAACGTGAGTGAGCTTGTCGGACTTCGATAATCTCCTGGGAACTGGCTCCAGTTGCCCTGCGCGTCGTGTAGGGTACGCAGTCCGGTCTCCACATGCGGTGTACAAGTGTAGGTTTTCCCTCACGTACAACCCTACTTGGAGAATGACTATGCAGGGCAACGTAAGAATCCCTAATTTTTTGAAATGCGGTCGCACGGATTTGTCGCTGCTAATGCCTACCATTGCTCGCACGGCCCTTTTCTGCATGCGGAAAGCGCGCTCCCATTCCGCGGCGCTCCCGTACAGCTCGGCGCCGTACTGCAGCAGCGAGTGAACCGTGGCGAAGTAGCACGCGCGCACCGCCCGCGCCGGCACCACCCGCGCCACGCGGCGCAGAGCATAGCACGCACTAGCAACTTTTCCACATAGTTTGTGTATATGATGTTCCCAGGTTAGTACCGAGTCGATTTCAAATCCCAGGAAATTTGTTACATTTGTTTGTTTCAACGCGACGCCATTAATGCGCACTCCCAGGTGTTTATACTTTTTCCCCGACAGATTGAAGTGAGTGAACTGGGTTTTCTTCAGATTCAACGCCAAACCGTTGATTCCAAACCACCTGTAGAGCTGCGCACTCACCTTGTTCAATTTCACTTCTAATTCGTCCACCGTAGCCGCAGTGACTAACGCGGCCACATCGTCGGCGTACATAAAAACATCTGCCGATGTTATTGCATCCGGCAGGTCATTTAACAGTATGGAGAACAGGACATTGGAAACCGAAGAACCCTGCGCGACACCCCATTGATGAGGAAAGAGGGTCTGATCTCACTTCAGCTCCGTTTCCGACTACAATTTGGGATCTATCCCTTAAAATGCTCGTGGCGAGAGACAGCGCGGCACCCCGTAACCCATAGTGATAGAGCTTCCCCGCGAGCACGTCATGGTCCGCCACGTCGAACGCCTTTGAGAGGTCACAGCAGATCACAGCGACTTGCTGCTTCCCCCTCGCGAGCTTGGACAATAGACCGGACCAGGTCCCGGGTCAGGGTGGTCGTGGACCGTCCCGCTCGGTACGCGTGCTGTCGGTTAGAGAGCTGCTCGGTTTCAGAGAAGAAAGTCATGAGACGTGTGCTCAAACCATTCTCGAAAATTTTCGCTACAGCGGGGATTATCGAGATTGGCCTATAGCCATCCATATCATCCCTACTGCCCTTCCCCTTGAATACGGGGGATACTTTTGCAGCTTTTAGCACCTCTGGATAATTTCCTTCACGTACACATAGGTTGAACAATCGAGCGAGGATCGGTGCGAGCGGAGCTGCCGCTACTCTAAATAACTTCATATTCAGCCCATACACGTCTTTGGAAGTTTTTGGAGGAATCCGGGTTGTGATTAGTCGGTAGACCTCATCCGTTGTGAACGGACGAATCCTCAGCGAGCGGTCGGCGGGCGTGCGCGCCGCGCGGAGCCCAGCGAGCGCCCTGGCGACGTCGGCGCGGGGGGCCGCCGCCGCGGCCGACGCGCTGAGGAATTTCGCGTTCAAACAGTTTAGCGCAGCTTTTTTAGATTCAAACAAGTTGCCATCGCTGTCCCTAATAACAACAGTAAAATCTAGATCGGTTGAATTGTTTTTCCCTCTCTCCATATTCACTACATTCCACATTGCTTTACAGGAGTTCCCGCTTTTCTCGATTATATTGGAATAGTAGTTGGATTTTGTATATGTCAATAACCTATCATATTTATGTTTCATGTCATTAATAATAGTATTTAAAATGTCAAAATTAGGATTCAATTTGCTAAATTCAATAGTGTCAAATAAGAGAGATTTATAATCTTTAATGTCTGTTGATACCCAAGTATGACGTTTTTTCTTACAATTTCTTTTCCGAAGTGGAAAACATGACTCAAATTTGGTTCGAACCAAATTGACAACCGAGGTTGCTGCACACGATGCGGTTCGGCGACGCATAAATACATCGTTCCAATCCACAGAATGGAGTGACGATATAAAGTTGGCATTATTTTCCTGGGAAAAGGACCTCGAGTAACATGTGGTCGGTTTGGATACCGCTCCCTTAAACGCAATCTCCACTCTAACACCAAAGTGATCACTCAGGTCCGTGGAGATGGCGGAAGTGCGGACCGAACCTGTCGGAAGGTTACTGTATGCTTGATCCAGACAAGTGCTCGTTGTCGGAGTCACTCTTGTGGGAAAGTCGACTTCAGCTACCATGCCGTGGGCAGAGAGCACATCACACAACCTCTTCCAGTCTGAGCTCACGCCCAGACTGTTAACATTCGTGTCTCCCACTATCAAACAGTCCACGCCTAAGTCGCTAACCTTGTCGATCAGACGCTCAAAGTATTCTAAAAATTCAAAAACGCTGACTAGATTGGTCCTATATATGCAGATTATCGTTAAATTATAATCAATTAAATCTATAGCTGATACTTCGCAGTATCTCTCACTACTTAAATTAATTATTTCAGTATTTTCGGTACATCGTACATCGTCCTTAATAAAAATACAAGACCCGCCGTGTCCTATCTCGGTTCTGCAGAAATACGAAGCGAGCTTATAGCCATTTAAGCTGACACATTTTAATTTATCAGCCGACAACCAATGCTCTGTTAAAGCCAATACGGTACAACTTAATTCGAACTGCAGTAAAACTTCGAGTCGTTGCGATTTCTTTGTCCCTAGCGAGGCAATATTTTGATGGGATATGATTACGATGCGGGAGTTGTTGCATTCATTCGTCGTAGGCCGCTCCGCTGAGTCACACATGCCCGCGCTCACCGCGCTGCGGCGGCCCGGCGCGACTGGCGGCGCGCGCGCTCTCCGGCCGGCCGGCCACGGCCGGGCCGGCGACGGCGGGGCGCTCGCCCCGCTCGCCGCGGGGCTTTCTCGGAAACCACCATTCTGACAATTTTACACCCGGCGGCCACACCGCGGGGTCGTATATTTTTTCATAAAGTCTTTCGGGGACACTTATGACAAAAGCAGAATGTAGATCCGTTTTGATGTCCCTTTTTATTACAGAGTAATCGTCACTGTTGATAATTTTTTTGACAAACTTGCTAATACGGTCTACAGCGGTGTCAGGTTTGAATGACCAAGCTTGGATGTGCTTACGTTTTTCAACCGTTTGTAGGGTTTCGTCCTCCATACCGGAACCTGTTACAATCCGCCGCTGGTTTTTCGAACCACGTCTACGTTTGACTTCCTGCCAGTTATCATATTTTTCCCTACTGTTTTGTTGATTCAGCAGTAGAGATGACGATATGGCGGCGTTTTCTCGTTCGTTTGTACGCACCATTAAATCAACTGGAAGTATTGTCCTCTTCGGTTCGACTCGGCTTACTTCGGGAGTATTCATAATGATACCGACTTTGTCTTTATCAGCCGGTGTGTGTTGTTTATCATCTACCTTCAATGTGGGTTTTTTTGTTATTGGTTATTATGTATACTATATTATAGAAAATAAAAAAGTCAACAAAAAGTATGCCTATATGCTATTCTGTTCCTGTATATGTATGTTAATTACGAGAATCAATAGACACGCAGTAAAAAATTTCGGTAGGTACTCGTTTGCGGAAAAAAATTGGCAATTCAGATATTTATGTCCCTCTAAAAAAATGTGTGTCGTTTAGACCGCACGACAGAAGTGAAAACTAAAATAATAAATAACTATTAAAAACTATTCAATAGTTGAAAATAAAAATGATTCCTTATGAACTGAATACTAAACACAGAGACACGACAGTGACAGATGCGGCTGAAGGACTAGTATCCATGGCCAATACAAATTTAAAAAAAATGGTTGTCGTTGGAACTGCCGATAGAATTGAAAACTTATAACTCAGAATTTGATAACTCACTTTGGAAACTACGCGGGTGAAACCAGAGGGCGGTGCTAGTCTGGAATGAATCTTCAAAGCATGGTCGTCTATATAAGTCTTCTAACCATGGCCATCTAGAAATGTTCACCCGAAGATTTCTTTCATTTACTAGCGTGACACTTACTCAATTCACCCATTTTTTTTTATTAATAAATGGTAACGAGACGATCCGGACATGTGCCTACTAATGGTAAGCAACATGCCTGACACATAACAACACAGTCACACGCAGCTATTCGAACATGAAGAGTCCAAATCATTACCTAGCACTGCACTGCGCTCGTCACCCAGAGATCTAAGATCATATATCTCTAAGCCCTGTAATTTCTCTGGAAATATTGACCTTCAAACCGGAACACAGTAATGTTTGCACATTACTGCTTGGCGGTAGAATAACTGGCAAAGGTGTGGTACTTCCCCAGGCGGACTCTGCCAAGAGTCCTACCACTACAAAAAAAAAACTCATGAAAAATCTGTGTGGGGTGGACCAAAAGAAATGTTTACTTCAATAAGGTAGACCACAGCAGTAGGTAATAACTTTATTACTTACCTAGTATTAATTTCGCAGTCCAATAGTTTACTTATAATATCGGGAGTTTCATAACCATTTCCAACTAATAGCAATATGGCTTGAATGCATCTGAAACAAGAATAAAATTAAAAATTTTGATTAACCCCCGACTACGTCAGATTTGTTATCTGTACAACATTCTACTAGTCAAGCCCTTTCATTTGATACCCATATTAAAGGAGTAGTGGATAAAGAAATGTATTTCGTCATTTTGTGGTAGCGGCCATCTTGGATTTGAAATTTGTCAAAGTGCAAAATATTCTTCTACTAGTCAAGCCCTTTCGTTTGATACCCATATTGAGGCTGTAGTGAAAAAAATAATATAAATCGCAATGTTGTGGTGGCGGCCATCTTGGATTTGAAATTTGTCATATAGTATTTTACTAGTCAAGCCCTTTCATTTGACACCCATATTGCGGAAGGTTGTAATGAAATACGCCGCCATTTTGCGGAGGCGGCCATTTTGAATCGATATGGACCAAACACAGCTAAGAACATCTGCACGAATAAAATAAAAAAAAATCGCATTGAAGTCGGCCCATCCGTTTGAGCTCTACGGTGCCACAGACAGACATCGACTTATAACACCCCTTTTTTTGGTCGGGGGATAAAAAAGAATCATTAAACCATCGATATAAATCAATAGATGTGTCCTGAGCACCTTGATAATAAACTGTGTAGGAACATTTAGCGAACTTCTTTTATAATATGACTAGCTGATCTGGCGAACTTCGTACCACCATAATTTTTTTCGTCAAAATGCGGAGCCATTCAAACACTATCCCGATAATACCGAATACATAAAATAAAACAAAGACTCATCCAATTTGGTGCAGCCATTCAATAGTTATGTGCGTACATACATTTCGAAGATACATTCTTATGGTATTACCTTATCTGATGCCACAGGAATGCGTTTCCTTCAATCAGTAAATAGTACATGGATGTCGCTGAAACGAATGGAAAAAAATGGTCAAGTGCGAGTCGAAAATTACTTTACTATTTTAATATTAAATCTACAATTAATTAACTCAAGTTTGTCAGCATTTTTTGGAGTGAAAACATCTGTTAGCGCTCTCTGCTTTTTTTTTACTTTTATAGGTTTAGACTTGACCGCCATCTCGCCTGATGTTAAGCGACGATGCGGTCTACGATGGAGCGTGCTTACCTAGAAGAAACCGATTCACTCTCGATTTCAAAGACACAAAGATTGTAACCATCGGGGAAAACCCACTCAGGCAACGTATTCCACAGCCTAGACGTTCTTGTCACAAAAGTAGAGTCAAATCTCTTCGTTCGTGTCTTTGGGACATCAACCATGAAACTGCTCTAAAGTCTCCATTTCAATAGAGTTACTCGCCTTGTTACATATATATAGCACAACCAAATAGAAGCCAGAAATTAATAGAAGATGAAGAATCAGATGACATAACACAACTAAATAAAAACCAGAATTGAAAAGAAGATGAGGAAGAAGAAGACTTTAATCAGCTGACTATTATTTAATTTTTTTTCATTGTACAAATTAAGACTGGAACAAATTGTCTCGCCACACATATTGCATGCCTCTCGCAGAAGCCAGTTCGTATGGGTCAACTTTTAAAATGTTTTGTATCATCTTATCTTACCTACAAACAGCAATAATGATTTTTGTATTAGTATTTGCCGTAATGCTGGGGTCACACTAACGAGAAATGCCATTAATTATCGCGATAATAGACGTTAGCCGTAGGTGTAAAATATACTTAATGAACCTTAAATGTAGGTACACCCCGGACACTCCACTAAAACTCCATACATCCGCCGCTGTGGAGTTGCCTACTCTTCACACAACTACGCAGATGTCGTTCGTACACACGCGTGAATGTGTGCGTTAGCGCTAGGGCTACTGAATTGTTTTATTGAATAGTTGTGCCCCTTGAGTTCACCTGGTGACGTAAAGTAGTTTATAAACTTGCTATAATTATTACATAAATGGAATGGTGCCAAATTATACTATTCTAATTAAAAGGGTGTATGTTTTGCCGCGTAAAATCAAACGAAACCGATGATCGATAGGTACCTAGATATCTATTTTTGTTAGTAGGTACACATTCGCATATTATTTTACACTTACCCAAGAAGGAAACTTTATTCTGTCACTATAATTATTCCTCCAGGCATTATCAATCTGTGCCCAAAACTGGCTGTGTAAGTTATGAACTTTGAGTTAAAAATTACTACATTATTATAAAGCAACGTTATTTAAAAGTTTCTAATCTTACGTTATTTTATCCTTAGGAAATTAAATAAAGCTTTTAATCTTGTACCGTTTAATTGACGGACAGCCGTAAACAGCACAACAACTGACCATGATGATATTCGTTAGGAATTAGATGTTCGATACCAGCCCTTCGTTGAGTGCTCCTAGCGTACTCGAAACGGCCTGAGGGGGTGAGGAAGCTTGAAATTGGCGGGGGGGTGGGGAGTGTCCGTTCTATCTATATTATCTATTCTATGCCGTAGGTATAAAATACACCTACGGTTAACGACCATTATCGCGATAATTAATGGCATTTCTCGTTAGTGTGGCCCAAGCATTGCAGTTACTCACGTTTGTCAGCATCATCATCATCAACAGCCACTATCTCAGCTCGCAGGATGTGTCTCCGGAACTCAGTCACTCCGTTCCCCACGTCCATCTTGCACAAGTTCCTGTAGTCGTGACTGCCGACGAGCATGGTGCATGACTCTCTCATCGCGGCTATGCTTAGCGAGGACCGGGGGAAGTAATACTTGTATTGACGTTTTTTACAGTCAAACCTGAGGAAAAAAAACATAACATTAGTTTTAAAATATGGCTGGTCTAGTCGGTAGAACAACGACCACTCCAGAGACCTGGGTTTAAGTTCTACACACAACTTAAAAACTGTCAAGGAAAACATAGGAAACCGTCATCCAATAACTGACTCTTTTGTGCAGGTAGAACTTCTAGCAGAGTCCGCCTGGAGAAGTATCACACCTTTGCCAGTTATTCCAGCACTAATGTTACATTACTATGTTCAGGTTTTAATGGCAATGTTTCCAGAGAAATTACAGGGCTATATTACATCTTCGATTTCTGGGTGATGAGCGCAGTGCAGTGCTAGGTAATGATTTGGACTCTTATTGTTCCAATAGCTGCGTGTCACTGTGCTGTTATGTAACAGGCATGTTGCTTACCATCAGGCACATGCCCTGCTCGTCTCGTCACTTCTTATTTAAAAACAAAACTCGCTCTGGGCCAGCGTGGTGGACTATGCCCCTAGTTCTCTCCTTGCGAGAAAAGGCCATGTGTCTCAGTAGTGGGAAAATTTAGCGGGATGTTTATGCTTAATTTGTACTAGATTTTGGCGCCCGCACGTCTACAAATTTGACGGGAAAAACGGGTTACGTAAGTGGGTTGTTTACGCTTCGTCTTGTAACCCATTACTCAAGGGCGCTTGAAGACGATTTTAACGTTATCGTTTGTTTATCTATATTAATAATTTCGTCAAGAGGTACGGTAGACTTGATCGAAACCTTATATGAATAACAAAACATAACAAATATTGATTTTGAGTCGACAACATATGTCTACAAAATTCGGATTATGGAGAATTTCGTTAAATTCTAATGGCACTGACAAAAATACCGCTGTCGCCGTCTTCGGTGTGAAGCACGTTTCGTTCCATCAATCAACACATTGCGTGCGTCCGTCGCGCCAAAAAAAAGATATCCATCACAAAAAACTGTGACTTATGTGACTGCGTAAAACGAAACGTCTTGCCGCCGGACCGGAATTTTAGGTACTTATATTTAGTATCAGCATTGAACCCGTGCGAAGCCGGGGCGGGTCGCTAGTAAATATTATACTTCATATTTATGTAAACTAATACATTTCACACTTGAGCATACGTGTTATTGGGATGTTAAGTGGTTTAGGAGCGTCTACATCAGAAATGTAGATAATCCTTCTCTCACAAGGAGAGAACCACCTATTTTTCTATCAAATTGTTTGTAGCGACATCGTTTCATAGTTGACGTCCCAAAGTTTTTGACTCTACATTTGTGGAAATACCGTTTAGGCCGTGGAATGCGTTGCCTGAGTGGGTTTTCCCCTGTGGTTACAATCTTGGTGTCTTCAAATCGAGAGTGAATCGGTTTCTTCTAGGTTAAAGACGCTCCATCGTAGACCGCATCGTCGCTTAACATCAGCCGAGATTGCGGTCAAGTGTAAACTTATAAATGTTAAAAATAACAAGCTCTTCAGCAGTATAATATTTGTATAGTAGAATGAACTTTAATCGTAATAATTAACAATTAAAATATGTTTTTTGTCAAAATAAAGTACTATAGGTATACCTAGCGCTGTACCCAGGAGGCGCTGGTCTCCAGCCCACGGCTCTGATGTCTTCAGGCAGTAGCCTGTTCAGCACCCCACAGTAGCCAGGCTCTGATGCTATCGACTCCGCGGTATTCTGTGACTCCGGGGGGGGTGTCTGCTGCGAAGGTTTATTGAAATCACCTGAACAATTCAAACACATAATTTATTTCCTCCAAAAATATAAAAACTAATTTCAATTTAAAATTAAATTCAGACGACCAAATTTCATAGGAAGCAGAGACGATTTTCTTAGCATTCCATGGATTCACCGTGCGGGTGCCGGGTCCATCGTGTGGCAGAGAGAGAAAACCCGAGTAGACCCCGAGACTTGTGACTCGGGCGTAGGTTTAAGGGGCCCCTTTCTGACGTACATCAACACTCACCTTCACTACTCGTCTTTCTCTCCCTGCCCAGCCAAATCTGATATGAGCCTACTAGTGCAGCGTTAGATACTCGTTCTAGTATAGAACTTACTGCACTTCTGGATAAGCCAAGGTCTTTCAGCAGGTTACAGAGAGATTTTGCTGGTATACCTCTCGCTCCCACTTCTACAGCGTATAAACTAACTACATAGCCGTTTTTTTGTTAATTCGTTTAGGAGGTCGTAATACTTATTTTGTTTCATCGTGTGGTCTTTAGGTATATTAGTTTCCCACGGTACGGTAAGTTCTACAAGGACTATGCGTTTCGTAGCTCAAGAAAAATGGAAAATGTCCGGTCTGGATGACGAAACACCCACATCCTCTGGGATCCTGTAGTGCCTTTCATACGTCTCCATTAAAATAGTCCAATCAGGTGCTGTACCCAGGATTGAGTAAGGCTTGTGCCTAGTTTGAAGTTGAGCCTTCTTTTACAAAGTTAATTTGTCTTTTGTTTGTTGTCAATCCCTTTTGGGCTCTAGCTACTGAAAGGCTCATGGCTTCACGTATGATTTCAAGTGCTCTGTCATGGCGCCGTGAGTAATGACCCCCATTAAGGAGCACTTTGCATCCCACCAATATGTGCCTTGCTGTACATATCGCCTCTCCACAAGGATAGCAACATTTTTCTGAGGCTTTTCCCCACCTTACCAAGTTACTCTGGTCAGGGAGGGTCATTTGGAATGCATTTAGACAACATTTTAATAAGGCAGGAGACCAGTCATAGATCAAGGTGCGCCACTTTAGAGCTAATGGGATACAGAACTCACCTATGGTTAACCACTCACTTTGCATTTCTAAATTCATAGCGTGCACTTTGTAACCGTCATTTTCGTCTTGTTGTAGAAAGGTTTTTACCATGTCTCGGTCTTCCCTTTTCTTTCTCGCACCCAACCCAGCAGTATTTACTTGTGCACCTGCCATAAATTGTTTATGGAATTGAAGTCTAGATTCCAGGTCTGAAGCAGTTTTGTCTTTTGGGAGAGATCTAATTAATTCGTCTTGTGACTTTCCCAAAAGATGCGTTTTTGTAACTCTTAGGTGTTTGTAAAGTTCAGACGGTTTCTTTAGTTTCAGCCCAAAACTATTGTGATCCCTAAAAAGAGTAGAGGGATCAGTCGGATGTGCCAATCCGAACCATGACTTCAATTTCTTTATGACATTGGCATCTAGCTTTGCCAGGAGGGTTTTACCGATGTCATATACTAGGAAATGCCAAGTGAGACGTGATGTGAGGTAGTTGTCATATATCCATGCTTTTTTTATATTGCTGATAGGCTGCTGGTCTACCTTATTGAGGTTGTTCATGAAATTTTCAACAACCACCTCTAATGATGGAGTACGTGATTTATCTTTCTACCAAGAAATTTGAAAGGCACTGCCTCTGCAATTGTGGCAACTCCTTGGCCACTTATGGAGAGTCCGGATCGTAAGAAGTATATTTGGTATTTCGTCTACCCAGACAAAGACAATGACATTTAGTTGGTTTTGTCCTCATTCCCTCCGTCCATGTACAGAACTCATCGACTTCGTTCAACAATTCCTGACACTGGGATTGCGTGTAAGTATTGGAAGGTCGTCCGCAAAGGCCATTATGTCATCCAGATAAACGAAAGTAAGTTTTAGTTTTTTGTTCATATTTCAAAAACCACTACACCTATTTCGATAAAATGTATATGGGACCAGCTCTGAACTATGATGATATAGGAAACAATAAAAAATAAACTATTTTCGTACAAAAAATTTAACCGACTTCAAAACCACAAATAGGCACTCAAAATAAAAAAATATACAACAAATTGCCCTACAAACTAAAACAAATAAATTCTGACGAAAAGTTTGTCAAGACCTTAAAAAATATATTACTCGAGAAAGCTTACTATACAATAGACGAATATCTTGCCGACAAATTAATAATAGAATGAGTAGATCCGCTCCGCACGATACGAATTATATTGCCACACCCAATCAGGGTCATTATGGTAACTACATATGACATGTACTTATTAATAAGACCAAGAAATGTACCATAATATTAGCAATAAATGATTGAGTATTGAGTAAAGGCGAAAAATAAATTAATATCATTATTACAAGTGCTACTCACTCATCTATTTGAAGTCGGTGCCATTCAGGCCAAAAATATTATGTAAGCATGTGGTGGTAGGTAGTAGGTAGGCATACCACTACCTGTTAGACTTGGCCAGCACCGACTTCAAATAGATGAGTGAGTAGCACTTGTAATAATGATACAAATACAAAAATCCTTATTGCTGTTTGTACGTAACATAAGACGATACAAATCATTTTAAAAATTGGCCCATACAAACTGGCCTCTGCGAGAGAGGCATGCAATATGTCTGGCAAGACAATTTGTTGTAGTCTTAATTTATATATGAAAAATTAAATAATAGTCAGCTTAATATAGTAGATAAAAACTATATATATTCACCTGCCCAAATGCACTGACACCTTTGTCTGTCCGTCCACATCTGTGGTAACTGAAATAAATTGTTATACTATATTACAAAATCGATTAATTTAAGTCACGGCTGGTCTAGTAGGGAGAACGGCGACTGCCGATCCGGAGCCCCGGGCACAGATCAGAAAATAGTTACTTCGTAACAGATGCATCACTGCCATACAAAAGCGCAAATACCTACACGATAATAACCTAAACTTTCGTAAACTACTTACCTACTGTTACTTGCAAGCAAAAATACACCTTTGCACAAGCACGCAAAGTTGAGAATACCGTGCGCCCCGTGTGGCTTGTCGTCTGCTTACGTCACTGACCAAACGTGCTAGGGTTGTACAAAATATGATAAGATGATAAAAAAAACTAAACTGCTAATTGTAATTTTCTTTATTGTTTATTTAAATGGAATGAAAATGAAAAAAAAATGTTTATTATCATTGCAATTTTTCCAATATACTGTATTGCTATTGCATCCATCCACAATACAAATAATACAATAACGCCGCGACATTATTTATGCGCGCACTCGGCGTTCGTACGCACGTCAGCTCGGGCAAGCGGCCGGCGCCCCTATGATTTTAGTACACCCGGGTGGACCCGAACGAGTAGGTTAATATCGCGCGCCGTATAGCGAGTGGTGAGGGTGTGCCCCGGGTTCAAAATACACGCGCACCATGCGTAATGCCGCGAACTTAAAAACGATGAATGAAACGAAATAGTAGTGAAAATAATAATATAATTCGCCATTTTGTGGAGGCGGCCATCTTGAATCGATATTAACCAGAACATCCGCACGGATATTAACTTTCAAATAAAAAAATCCGCATTGAAATTGGCCCATCCGTTTGAGCTCTACGGTGCCACAGACAGACAGATATCGACGTCAAACTTATAACACCCCTTTTTTTGGTTGGGGGTAAAACAGAAATAAATATGACAACTTACTTAGACGTCTCCCGGCTTTCAATAAGACATGCTTTGGTAAGTGCATTGAACAGGTGATGTTCGATGGTGTTTAATGTGTCTTCCTGGACCACAAACCCGTTGTAGTCCCATCCGAAGTATAGTATGTGGAGTAACACTGGACGTGTGTGATGTCTGAAATTTATGAATATAGTTTTGTAGTAATAGAATAGTAGATGTCTGTATGTATAATAAGTATGTATTTACAACTATATTATAAGTATCCTATTAGCTATCTGGGCGCCATAGTGCAAGCTTTGCTTAGTTTGTGGTCAGGTAGCGCTTTGTGAAATGTCATCCAATATTTAATTATTAATTTATAGTATAGTAAAGGTAGAGTGACAAGACAAGCAGGACTTGTACCTGATAGTAAGCAACATACCTGCCACATAACAGCACAGTGACACACAGTTATTGGAACGTGAAGAGTCCAAATCATTACTGTACTGTGCACGTCACCCAGAGATTGAATATCTTTAAGCCCTCTGAAAACATTGCCCTTCAAACTGGAACATATTAATTGTTGCACATTACTACTTGGTGGTAGAATAACTGACAAAGGTATGGTATTTTCCCAGGCGGACTCAGCCAAGAGTCCTACCACTACAAGTAACTAACTTGTAAAAACTGTGTACATAACACAGGTGATACAATTCAGGTAGGTCCAACAGTTCTGAAGATAATGAACACACCATATTTTTATCATATACTTAATTACGAAAGCTGCAGATGGAGGCCTCATTAAGGAAACTAGAATTTCTTAGAACAAACTTTACTATGTACTTAAATTCACATTATAATATCTTAAGCCTATCTAACCTAAGCACAAATGTGTTTGATGTCAGAAAGACACTGACTTCTTCATTGAAACTAGCTTTGATGAAGGGTTGTTTATGTCACAATTTAATGAGCGCCAATAATAAATAAATATTGGTGGACAATTCACACACAACACTATCTGACCCCAAACTAAGCAAAGCTTGTACTATGGTGCCAGATAGCTGATATAATACTTACATAGATTTAAATACATACCTACTTATTACTCATAGAAACACCCAGACACAGTACAAACATTTGAATTCATGACACAAATATTTGCACTGGGTGGGAATCGAAGCTACAAGCCTCAGCTTCGCACGCAGGGCTACTACTCACTAAGCCATGAGGCCACTCACTGCTGATACCGAGTTCTATTGAATTTGCTGACTTGAACTTTAGTTAATTAGATAGGGCCTTTTCCGCACTTAGCCTCAATTGGGTATTGTGCATCGAGTTGAACCGTGTGATGGAATGCAGCTCACATTGTAGGGACATGTGCAAGTACTGGTATATAACAACTTACGTATTAATCGATATATACTTTGAAAACAGCAAACCATTAAAAAAACTTCTAAGCTTACATAAGATACACAAAACTAAGTATCAAATGAGAGCAAAATTTGAGTAAATGTATTAACCTATTTCTGTACAAAAATATTCTTCAAGATCATGTTTTAGCTATTAAGCAATTTATGGTAGATGAGACGATCTTCTTAGTTTGTTTCTCCATGGATTCATTGTGCGGGTGCCGGGTCCATCGTGTGGCAGAGAGAAAAAACTCAAATAGATCCAGAGACTTGTGACTCGGGCGTAGATCAGTTTTGATGGAGCTTCCGAATTAGCTTTTTTGAAATATTGAATTATTTAGAAAGAGCACAATTTCCCTGAAGGCTTGTATTTTTAATGCGATATTCAGTCGAAGAACTAAGATCATTGACATAGCCCAGAACTGAAGTGGCCAAATGATATAAAATGAAATAACAGTATTTGTTTACCAAACATCACCATGAAACTATTTTTTTTTCAAGCCTTGAACAGCCCAACATAATATAGACCAGTGCCTATCAGTTGCACGCTCTCCAAATTGTATCTCAAATAAATTGGGAATTTGTTTGCGTCTTATAAGTTCACTTACTTGCTAAAATCAAACTTCTTTTGGTTCTTACTTTCTTTTGCATCAACGCTAGCATCTGATACTTTTTTGCTAATAATATTCTTTAGTTGTGTATTATGTGCTTCTAACTGTACCACCATGTCTGCTAGTTCCTACAAATAAATTATTTTATTAATTATTTGTTTGTTATAGGTTATGTTAATGTTTTAGTAATTTGTTGCGTAAAGATACCTCTTTGCTTAATGTTAGTAGTTCCTCACGTGAAACTCCTTTTGGCCTTTTTGGTTTCGGAGGTAATTTGTCCATTTTATAGGAACTTTTATGTATATTTATCGTAGAAAACTTTAAACAAGTTGTGTTTTGAAAATTAGGTTAGGTTAAACCAAAAAACAAAGTTGTTTTTTTTGCCGCCGCTGTGGTGTTGCCATTTTGGCCATTATAAATTGTACTACAGTTAATGTAAGAATGGAAATAACATTTAAAATTTAAATCTTTATTTTATTTAGATTCGACATCCAATGTTAGGTAGTTAAACAGTTCTTGCAAACCAAAATGTTAAATGCAGGCTGCAGGCGATAAAATGTGATTACTATCTTGAATTTTTATTAATAAAATCTACTATAGCAGTTAGTTTCAAGTAAAATATCGTACCCTAGTCGCTCGTACCTATGGCGACCACCTCAGATTGAAAGCGACCACTAATTCTACATAGTATCTCATTTTTATGTCTATAACTTTAAATCTGTCTTACAAATCCTTAGCAATAGCATGCTGGCTGCTGGCATTGCTTTTAGACGTGTGCTCTTTGCTGAAATGACTCAGTGACACGAATCTTCACTGTGATCCTAATGATTCGTGTCAGTTGGCCGGTAAAAGTGTCTCAGTGTCTCATTGAGAACGAATCAGCGGAACGAACGAACTCTAACAGCGAATCGTAAGCTGAGCGATGATTGCCGACACCAGTCGATAATAATTTATGAATGAAGTAACAAGTCGCAAAAAAGCATGGCGCGAAAGAAATAAACGTTGCGTTGCCTAATAGTAAGGATGAGATGCAAAACAGTATGAAGTTCGTTTGTGTCACAAGGGTTACAACTTTCAATGCTAACAAAAACAAACAGGTTTGTTAATTATTCTGGTGTCTTGAACAGTGTTTTGAAATTACGAAGCGTAGTTTGAAAGTATTTATATGATAAATAAACCTTATTTGAGTGTAAATAGTAAAAAATGTAAATAAA
This sequence comes from Ectropis grisescens, assembly GCA_017562165.1. NCBI lineage: Eukaryota > Metazoa > Arthropoda > Insecta > Lepidoptera > Geometridae > Ectropis > Ectropis grisescens. The sequence goes on from CM029796.1 coordinate 2,834,678, forward strand.
CAATTTAGAATAGTGTAAATATATAAGTCACGGACTTACTGCATGGTAAGAAAAAACAATTCCTTTAAATCAGTGTTTAAAATTTTCCGAAGGAGCTGTCCCCCCCCCCCCCTACCCCTGCTTAACATTGACATCTATATCAAAACAAACACTGACAGCTATAACAAGTTTTTCTTTGGCTTGTTTTGGCACAGCGGCATCTACTACTGTAGTTTTGTTTTCCTTTATCTACTTCACGCTAGATGTCACTTTCAATTTTTTTACAACTGCAACTGCTAAAAATTTTGTTGACTGATTACGCAAATAGGTAAATACGCAAAGGGGCGATGAAAATTTCCAAGCCACGCACCTGCTGCGTGAAAGCGCACTTGTTTTTTTGAAATATTTTTAGCGAAATTGAGTAGGTACCTACTAGAAATGTTTAATTTTGTTCTTGTTATTGGTAGAAGATCACACTTTGTAGTAAGGGGGAAAAATATGGGTAAGTAAGTATTATATTAATAAAACATTTCGTAACCGACATGCATATGTAGTAGCGCCATGCGACGTAGTGTTGGAGCGGTGGCAGAGCATCGGAGCAAAACAAATCTAATCATATTATATTTAGGTACACAAACACAGGTTAAAACAATATTCAAAATCAAAAATCATAATCAAAAATCTTTTATTGCCTAAAACCTACACTAGATGTTACATTAAAAAAAATTCAACAGATTAGGTACCCTGTATTGGGCGTGCAATATTAAAAATATACATAGTAAAGTAATTAATACATACCTATTCTAATAAATATATTTAAATTAAGAAATGCAAAACATAACACTACCTAGGGATGTCTGCTACAAATTAATCTCTAGTGGTAAGGTGTTAAAAACTTTTGTAGCTGTATTTAGTAAGCTTTTATAACACATTTCATTGTTAACTTGTAATAAATACCTTGATATCAAACTTGTGTTTCAGACGTAGGCTTTCCACTCGCTACGATTTATTTTCGAAAAAGTAAGTCGGATTATTATTCACAAATAAGCAAATTTCTAATATAAATATACAAGTCAGTACACATACCATTTTACAAAAAACAGAGTAGGTTTTATTGTCGCACACAGTAATTGTTCGATGATCCATAAAACTCTTTTAGGTAAATTATAGAATGATTTTTTGACAAGCCAGTTTTTCAATGTTTTTTTTTAATGTAGGGATGTCTGGTACAAATTTAATCTCTAGTGGTAAGCTGTTAAAAACTTTTGTAGCTGTATTTAGTAAGCTTTTATAACACATTTCATTGTTAACTTGTAATAAATACCTTGATATCAAACTTGTGTTTTAAACGTAGGCTTTCCACTCGGGACGATTTATTTTCGAAAAAGTAAGATGCTGGACGTTTTTACGCAGCCGACGCCCCAGGCCTTCCCAGTGGAGATCTGATGGGGTGCTATCGCTCCGGTCAAGAGTGTGTCTCTCACTCTTATGTCCGCTCCCCCCTGCATTTGATGGTAGGTACTCGTAAGCAACACGTTTTCTTTTTGACGTGACAACGTCTTATAAATTGGTTTGCCGGGTGACACTTCAAGAAACTGCGTTACGCTCCGCTCACGTTATGCGCTCACAACGAGAGCGAGTGAGAGGCACGCGTCCCTTCCACTCGGGCATGGTTAGCCCGCCTAAGAGCGAGAGAGACAGACATAAAAAGTGAAAGGCACGCGTCCCTTCTGTAAAATTATTTTACCACTCAAAGTCGTTGTCACGCCCGTATACCGTATATCAAACTTTCGCCCGTATACCGACTTTACAGGCAACCAATTTTTTTTTGAAATGAAAACATCTTTTGACGCTCCATGCAGATTTTGAATTGAACTCAAGCGTCTCGTTCGTAAATGAAAGAAATCTTCGGGTAAACTCGGATGATCTAGATAGCCATGCTCATGGCCACGCCCTCCGGTTTCACCCGCGTAGTTTCCAAAGTGAGCTATCAAATTCTGAGTTATTATTTTCACTTTTTTCGGCAGTTCATATGACATCTAATTTTTAGTCCATAGTGACAAAACGAGCAGGACGTGTGCCTGATGGTAATCACTTTGTCTGTCCATAACATCACAGTTACACGAAGCTATAGGAACATGAAGAGTCCATTACCTAGCACTGCACTGCGCTCGTCACCCTGAGCTACAAGATTTTTTACCACTATGCCCTGTAATTTCATATTTCACTGGAAACATTGCCCTTCAATCTGGACATTGGAACTGGACAACTGGAACACAGTTTTTTTAAAATAAGAAGTGACGAGACAAGCAAGTCATGTGCCTGTGTTTGCTTTGCTTTGCTTTGCTTGGCGGTAGAATAACTGGCAAAGATGTGGTACTTATTGTTGTACTTCCCCGTCTTCTTATTCTTCGTCTCCTTTTCCATCCAGCGGTTGCCTGGAAGAGATCGCTTTTAGCGCCAAATGTTTTTTGTGTTTTTTTTTAGTTTTTATGTATTTTTGTAACTTTGTTTACTTGTGAAGTGCAATAAAGCGAGTTAATCTATCTATCTACTTCCCCAGGTGGACTTTGCAGAGACTTACCACTACAGAAATCACTATGTGTGCGCATAACAGCACGGTACCACAAATCGATTAGGTATACATGAAGACTCTAAGTCATTATTCGTGATCTTGATGAAGATATGTATGACGAATTACGAAAGCTGCAGACGGAGGGTTCGAAAGGAAACTAGAATTGCTTAGAATGAACTTTACTATACTTAAATTCACATTAGAATATACTAAAACTATTTAACCTAGACGCGAATGCGTTCGATATGAGAACGACACTTACATCTTAGGATATTAAGCCCATCTAACTTAGGTGCGAATGCCTTCGACGATCGAACGACTCTGACTTCTTTATTGAAATCAGCTTTGATGAAGGGTCATCTGGGTCACAATTTAATGAGATGAGCATCAGCGAATTGTAGTTGGCACGAGGCAGATCATTCCTACTGCCGAGTTCTGTTGAAATTGCTGACTTGAACCTCGTGCTGGAATGCAGCTCACGTTGTGCAGACATGTGTAGGTACTGGTACGTAAATATGTACAAAAATGTATCTTCGAAATGATTGTCTGCTCATACCTTATGACTGCACCAAATTTGATGATTCTTTGTTGTATGTAGGTATTCGTTATAGTCGGAACAAGGTATGTACTGCAGAAAGTTTATAAAATGTTGACAAGAAATATATGTTATGGTTGTACGAAGTTCACCGGGTTAGGTAGTTTTAATATTAATAAGATACCTAGTTCTAAAAGTAAGCCTAAAGTTATAATGTATGTGTCCCCCAACCCACCAATTACACAAAATCAACTCACTTAATAGACATATAAATAATGCATGATGACGTCACGGCCACGTAACCAATACGTACCAAATTTTACTGCCGTCTAAATAGCTATTTTATTAATAGCCGAGTGATCGCTCGCCACGATGGCAACACCACCTGCTGAGTTACGTCAAACTAAAATGCCCGAACTACACGAGGTTATTTCGTTACCCCCGACCAAAAAAAGGGGTGTTATAAGTTTGACGTCGATGTCTGTCTGTTTGTCTGTCTGTCTGTCTTTCTGTGGCACAGTAGAGCCCAAACGGATGGACCGATTTTGATGCGGTTTTTTTATTTGAAGGTTAATTTCCGTGCGTATGTTCTTAGTTATGTTTGGTTAATATCGCGATACAAAATGGCCGACTCCACAAAATGGCGGACACATTCTTCACAACCTACCTCAATATGGGTATCAAATGAAAGGGTGTGACTAGTAGAATACTGTCTATAATAAATTTCAAGTCTAAGATGGCAGCCACCACTATTTATGATAGTGTTAACATCCCTAATGCGGGGTCAGTCACCGTCCGTCCCACCGCGACACGAGCACGCAAGGGTAGTGGCTGAAGCAGGGTCGCCATGGAATGTGAGAGCGGTCACATGACTCAGCCAAGCCACGGCTTGAGAAACCTGTGGAGGTTTTAGTCGGTAGATGCACTATTGCACTACTCTAAGCGCTCCCGAGCTGCGAACTTGAAAATGTTAGCAGTTTGGGAGCGTGTTTCGAGGTTGTCGTTTGACGTATGTTTTGATTGTAGCTATTTCGTGCAGAATAAAGTGAGTAAAGTAATATTTTATTTCCTATAAAAGAATTACCCCAAAATAGGCGAAGCCTGTATTTTAGGCATCCTATTTCAGGTTAATTATTAGTAATAATTAGTAGTATTAATAGCAATAGTTTCCAACAATGATGATAAATGAATAAAACAAATTAATTAATCTTTCAATCCGGACCAGTACTTCCCGAGATCCTAGCGTTCAAACAAACAAACAAACTCTTCAGCTTTATAATATTAGTATAGATTGTTGGAGGGAAAACTTATTTCGCTAGATCGCAGTATAAAGAAAACCTACCAGTAGGATGGGCCTTTGAATTTGCGGTAAATGGCGACAACACAGTGACAAATAAAAATGCTTAATATAAAACCTTTGCTAATCATTTTTTTTTTCTAAATGCTGTGTTGGTACTACCAATTTCCGACAGGTGGCGTAGCAGGTAGCTGAAGAGGTGTTTTGTTTGAAAGCGATATTCTCAGGAATGACTGAACCGATTTCAGTAATTCTTTCACCGTTGTATATGTACGGGATCCTGATGAGTACTATATAATATACCACGGGCAACGCCGGGGCGGACATATAATCTTAAATAATTGTACCTACTAGGCATTTGTCCCAGACAAATTACACTATTAGTAGACATCGATATAAACCAAGAGATGTACCCGGAGCAACTTGAAATGGGTAATAAACTACGCCGCTGGGTCTATCGTAAGTGGTTTACCACCACCGGTCTACTTGACCCCTACAATCGATAGCGGCGAGATATCCTGTGGTTGTAAATATTTTGGTTGTTGACAACGAATAGTGATAGATAAAAACGTCCAGCGTTTACCCCTTCCTACAACCGACTAGAACGGAAAGAGTGAGCTCACTCTTCCCAACGATAACATAGTTATGTGTACGTGTAGGGCTGACTATGATGATAAACAATTCATACAAGACATGAATAATTGGAAAAAATCATATTTACATTGACATAAATTTTGTAATATGTATTTCTTAATTTTTAATTAAACATTTGATTTTATGTCATTTTATTTATACATGCTGACAACGCCTCTTTACAGCTGCATTGAATTGACAAGGTCACTATATAGCCGCTATTTGATTTTTAAATTTATTTTTGTATTTTGATTTTGTACTTGCATATTAGGTACGTAATTCATTGACATTATTTTAGACTTTTATTTGAATTTTGTAAATGACGCTACCAAGTGTAGGTATATCTGTTATACCTATGGTCTGAAATAAATGAATCTGAATCTGTGCGCCTGAAGTTTGGGAGGGCACATCTATTAATTTATATCGATGCTGCGATCTACCACAATTAGTTTTCACTTTAACAATTCTAATTGTTGTCACAGTTTGTTTCAGACAAATTAAACTATTTGTAGGCATGACGCATTCTACTTTCCCTTCCTACCCGCATGGTATTGATGACGTCACCGTGCCAAACTACGTCAAGGAAAGTCACGTCTTTCATTATTTATTTACCCTTATACCAGATTTAGATTGCGTGTCCTATTTTTGTGTGTGATCAAATATTTAGTATGCGTGTGTGTTTAATCCATTTTTAGAACTCGACGTAAGAAAAACAACCCTTCTGAATCATGTATCTCGATATATATTTGTATAGTTAGTTAGCTAGTCTTGGTGTTTTTATATCTAGAGTGAATCGGTTTCTTGTAAGCATGGCCCATCGTAGACCGCATCAAGCGAGATACATAAAGTGTGAACCTATAAAAATAAAAAATAAAAAACACTACTGCTCGGCAACAAAATAACTGGCAAAGCAGGGGAAGTATGTTGGTACCAACCATCGAGCAACTCGATCTTCCGCGCAAGCACGGAAGGGAGTAGCCTTAGCAAAAAAATATGGTTCAAATCTTTCTGTCGTTTCTTGCGGGAGGGGAAAGTTGCACACTAGCGCAAACCCGCACTATTACATACAAACATACCTGTACCGATCCATTGCCGATCATACTCAACAGCCAAATCACTAACACATAAAAAATAAAGCACCATTCACAAATCTAGCCCCGCCCTCACGCCACAGTATATTATCAAACTCCATGGTCCACGCGGACTTGTACTTTGACAGAGGGGAAACGCTGTGTATGCCTACTCGCTTCCGTGTTACTCGCTGGTACCAACCTATTTACTTCCCCAAGCGGACTTTGCAAAAGCCCTACTACTACAAAACGATTTCTAGTGTTTAGTGACTCAAAAACGGTTTGATACGGATTACGGGTTGTCTGATATTTTAAACCGACTTCAAAAAAGGAGGTTCTCCGTTTGGTAGTTTTTTTGTATGTTATGTTACGCTATAGCTCCGCCAATTGTGAATAAATTTTGGTGGTTCTCTGTAATTTGACTGAAAACATTGCTCTTCAAACCGGAAGACAGTAATGCATGTTTGGATAAAAAAAATGTTCACTTCAAAAACAAAGTAAACTAGTGGCCCTCGCCGGCTTCGCCCGTGGTACATAATACACCCTATAAATATAACATAATTTGAAATCGTAGTTCCTGAGATAGCCGCGTTTAAACAATCAAACTCTTCAGTTTTATGATATTAGTATAGATTCGTCACCTACATCCTGGTTTGTGCCTACTAGCCTACATACACATATATGGTACACAATATTATTGGTGGAATATCGGCCAGTTAATACAAGACATCAGTGCACAACGGTACTACTAAGTAGGTCTACGTGACAAATTAGACGGCTCCAAACCTAGTGGCGCAAAAAAGTAGATTTAAACTCTCACCATTACTTTTTCGTATTGTATTATTTAACTAGGTGTAGTTAACTAATACAATGACTGGCCTCGTGGCTTAGTGGGTAGTAACTCTGCCTGCGAAGCCGAGGGTCGTGGGTTCGATTCCCACCCAGTGCAAATATTTGTGTGATGAATTCAAATGTTTGTACTGTGTCTGGGTGTTTCTATGTATAATAAGTATGTATTTAGAACTATATAAGTATTATATCAGCTATCTGGTCGCCATAGTACAAGCTTTGCTTAGTTTGGGGTCAGATGGTGTTGTGTGTGAATTGGTCCACCAATATTTATTTATTTACAATACAAAAAAGTATTTTTTAACTAGGTATAGTTAAATAATCATCTGTTTTCTCCAAACGAACAAAAACAGTCTTCAATTTGAAATGTAATTCAGATTTTCGACAAAAAATTCATAAGAATCAATTACTACATCGCCAAAAAAAAAAATTTGTTTTTTCTTGTTCATATTTTTATTTACCAAATTTTATCGAAATCGATGAGGTGGTTTTCGGAATATGAACCAAAACTAAAATTTACTTTCATTTACCTCAATGACTTTTTTAAATCAACGCGGTCCGTGACAGCGGAGACTTACGGAGGAGTAGACAGAGGAGTAGACGGAGGAGTAGACGGAGGAGTAGACGGAGGAGTAGACGGAGGAGTAGACGGAGGAGTAGACGGAGGAGTAGACGGAGGAGTAGACGGAGGAGTAGACGGAGGAGTAGATAGTAGAGAGTAGAGGTTGGTTCTTATCATTTTTTGTCATAAAATAATTAAGGAGATATGGCTAAAAAATGATTTGACAACCAATATGGCGACTAACGCAACGAGTTTTTGGATTTAAGCTATTTAGAACTTTTAAAAAATATGTGAATTCTGTTCCGAATCGAGTGACACCTCAATATATAGATTGGGAGAGGGCGAGAAAAATTTGACCTAACAAGAACAAAATTAAAAATTTTGACTATCCCCCGATTACCTTGGATTTGTTATCTGTACAACATTATACTAGCCAAGCCCTTTCATTTGATACCCTTATTGAGGGAGTTGTGAAAAAGATATGTAATTCGCCATTTTTGGTAGCGGCCATCTTGGATTTGAAATTTGCCATAGTGCAAAGTATTCTAATAGTCAAGCCCTTTCGTTACCTCAATATGGGTATCAACCCATATTGAGGTAATAGTGAAAAAAATTATATAATTCGCCATTTTGTGGTGGCGGCCATCTTGGATTTGAAATTTGTTATAGTGTATAGTATTCTACTAGTCAAGTCCTTTCATTTGATACCCATATTGAGGTAGGTTGTGAAGAAATATTTTGTCCGCCTTTTTGTGGAGGCGGCCATCTTGAATCGATATTAACCAAACATAGCTAAGAACATCTGCACGGATATTAACTTTCAAATAAAAAAACCGCATCGAAATCGGCCCATCCGTTTGAGCTCTACGGTGCCACAGACAGACACACACACACACAGACAGACAGACAAACATCGACGTCAAACTTATAACACCCCTTTTTTGGTCGGGGGTTAAAAAGCACTTGTTGACTGGAATTCAATGAGAAAAGAATTGAACAAGACACCATTTGCTCTGAGATGACGTAAATTGGGTCGACATTTATCTAAACAAAATTTTAATTGCTTTTATAAATAAAGCGGTACCGAATCGACTGTACAAATACTTACATTTTTACTAATTCAATTAATAAATTACATAAGTGTCATTAACGTAATTATTAGTACCTATCTTTAAGGGCAGGTGGGCTGTAATTTTTTTTTTTTTTTATTTTTGAGACCTAAAAAATGTTGTATTAATATCTGAAAAAAAAAATGTGGTAGTTAATGATCTAATCTAGGGCAAATTGCAGTCAGTACATAATTTAATGAAGTTACAGATGAGAGAAAGTTACAGATGCATTCGCATCGATTCAGTTCTTTATTGACACACGGTCGAAGTATTTTACTTATCGTTAAACAAAACACTTAATTGAAACTATTTTCTGTGTTCCTAATAATTGCAGAAAACTTATAGCTATAAGTTTTCTGTGTTCCTAATAATTGCAGAAAACTTATAGCTATAAGATTTCTGTGTTCCTAATAATTGCAGAAAACGTATAGCTATATATAACGTTTTAGCATAAAGTTTAAAGGCACACATTGAGAAAGGCAGACGGTACACTTAAGAAATGTGTTGTGCTTTTTGACTCCGGATGGGCTTCCGCCAGTAGCTCTGCGGTCAGCCCTGAGAGCCGCTTCTTCATACTCGGCCTGCGCTCCACTACGCTTGGCCTCGCATGGCTTGCTCCACTCACGACCTCCCTTGAGCTTCTGGCTCCGCATTTTTAGGGTTCCGTAGCCCAATGGTAAAATACGGGACCCTTATAGATTCGTCATGTCTGTCTGTCTGTCCGTCCGTGTGTCACAGCCACTTTTCTCCGAAACTATAAGAGCTAAACAATTGAATCTTGGTAAGTAGATGTATTCTGTAAACCGCATTTAGATTTTCGTACAAAAAATAGAAAAAAATAATAAATTTTAGGGGTGTCCCATACTTAGAACTGAAAACCAAAAAATAAAATTTCCATCAAAACCATACGTGTGGGTTACCTATGGATAGTTCTTAAAAAATGATATTGAGGTGCCTAAATTTTTTTTTCTAATGGTGAATGATATGAATAGTAATGAAAATGTGTGCCCCTGTAACTTCTAAAATAAGAGAAGGACAAAAATAAAAAAAGTGTGTGATGTCCATTACCATGTAAACTATCGACGAAGATTGGTTTGAATGAGATCTATTAAGTAGTTTTACATGAATACGTATTAAATGCACTGTTGTTAAAACACTGATTAAAGTAACAACGAACTACAAGAACTTTTATATTATGTTACTTGCTGCTACGAAGGTCTTCATGGGCGAGTCCGACTCGCACTTGACTACTTTTATTTATAAAGTAGTAGCCACAAGACTAGGTGGAGTTGGGGTGCTCCAAGTCGGATCTGGGTCCTATGTAACCTGAGGGTATATTTAGTAGCACAATAAATAAATAAAAAAATGCCTAAACACTATTATGCGTCTCATCAATACTCGAATTGATGAATCTAGATGTATTGATGAATGTAGTACAATAGATTGTCATGCTTAAAATATCCAAAAACGATTATGTAAAAGTTACATTATGACACTATATATTATGCCACATTCATTATGACAAAGTAAATTAGAAAAAAAAAAAATTGGTTGCCTGTAAAGTCGGTATACGGGCGAAAGTTTTACGTGACAACGACTTTGAGTGGTAAAATAATTTTACGGAAGGGACGCGTGCCTTTCACTTTTTATGTCTGTCTCTCTCGCTCTTAGGCGGGCTAACCATGCCCGAGTGGAAGGGACGCGTGCCTCTCACTCGCTCTCGTTGTGAGCGCATAACGTGAGCGGAGCGTAACGCAGTTTCTTGAAGTGTCACCCGGCAAACCAATTTATAAGACGTTGTCACGTCAAACTATGCGTTTTAAATGGCACCCGATCTAATCACCCTTCCTTTTTCCTATCGGACTGCTCATATCTTAAAAAGCTACATCGTTTCATGGTTGATTTTCCAAAGAATCGGTTTTACTCTACTCTTTAAAAAAACGTCTAGGCTGTGGAACACGTTGCCTGATTGGGTTTTTCCAATGATTCCAATCTTGGTGTCTTCAAATCGTGTGTAATCCATTTCTTCTAGGTAAGCACACTTCGTAGACCGCATCATCTCTTAACATCAGGTGAAATAGCGGTCAAGTTAAAACCTACATGTTATAAAAAAACGCAGCGAAATTTCTGGAAGCTATACAAAATATAGGATATAGGTTAGCTCGGACATATGGAACGGCAAACACCGTATCTTAACTAATTATTAAATTAGGTAACCTAAATACTACGTAATTATTGTAGTTATAGAGTTTAGTTTACAAAAGCCAGTGTTGGTATTTTTGAAGCGAGCATTTCTTAATTTACGTTAAATACTTTTTGGTAGCGAAAAGTCTTATGGAGTCGCTTCACCGATATCCATAAATCGGGCGACGACGGTGGCGACGTCTATGAAAAATAGTTTTGAATGTAAAATAGGTAACCCTGCAAGAAAAATTATTGTTGTATGAAAATACTATTCTGTTAAACGCTCACGCACGGACTAATTTATGTTCTATTTTCGTTAAAAAAACATCATTACCTACTTATTTACTTCACCAAGTTTCAACATAATATACTCGTAGAAACTAAGTATTTATAGAGACAGTAGTGAACGTACACAGACAAAGTTATGCGTATCGATTGTGAAAGATGAAACTAACAATGTCTATATGAAAATGCGAGTGTTTGTTAGCTGAATTCGATAGTAGTGACTCCTTTCAGCGGATGAGATGAGTTTGTAGTACTCTACGTATGTGTAGTTCAGTGATGGACTTGACATGACATGACGTGTCACCAAATTACATGGCCCTCAGTGTTGTAGGGATGGGGTAATGTCGATAAAAACTTTATATTTACAAAAAAAGTTTGTTTTTGTTTTTAATCGACTATTCGACTAGGTTGTACGAATGCTGATATTTACGAACAACTAAATGAAAAACTAAACTTAGTAAAAGAAACACAAAATGGAAATGTAGAAAAATGATCAACGAATATCTACTTTCCCTAGGACACACTCAAACCGAAAATATAATACGAGCAGGTTATTAACTAACAGCAAGTTATTAACAAATAATTAGTAATATCGCACGCATGGCTTGGATAAGCAAGTCCCTACATTAACGCACAATAATACACCTCATTCCCACACTTAGTCATAAACGTTTAGGTTTCATTCTCCTAAATCACACAGAAATGCACTCTTTATCTCAACAAATACGAAAACACCTACATTCACAGACTTACACATTTAAGCTATTGCATAGCTTTTATCGCGGGCCTGGGGACCGAATTTTAGTCGTGCATCTCTTTCTTATGTTCACAAGAAAGAGGGATGGAAGACCGTAACGCCGTCCTCCCCACTCGGTCATTCGACTTTGAATCTTATTTGTATTAGCTTTACAGACTAAATGCTCTTAGCAGTGTTGCCAACTTAACGTATTTCCCGTGATATTTTTTATGGTAAACAAATGTCACTCTTCAAAATAAAAGCAATTCCGAAAAATTGTTTACATCCCTATTGTTTATGTTGATAAAAATGCATGCAGCATGCAATAGTTTTACCGCGGCAGTCTCCGAGTGCCACACTTCTTTTTTTTTAATCTTACACACACACTTATAGACCTGTTTACATCCATGCACACTTTTCGACATACTCACACTCTTCCTCTGCTTATTTTAACTCTTACAAAGCACTCTTGAAGAGAACTAGCTCCCACAAACACAGGGAATCCCACTGGGGCTAGGGCTTCCTTACTTTATTATTGTAACTGTGCATTTTTGTTATTGTTAGAGTATTATTAAGTGTTGCATTTATAATCATGTTACATGTTGTTGGTCACTGAATAAATTTTTGTTATTCTCGTATTTATTTTCTTTCTTAAGCCTAAGTTTTTTACAATATTGATGTATAAAACAACATAAAAACATTATAAAAACTTAAACCAAGTTTGCCGCCAGCAGTGGGGCCGGGCCCAAGCTACCGGTGGTTAGGGCTGCAGAGTGAGGAACCTCCTGACGATGCGCGCTAATTTTTATTATTATTATTAATGATGATGCTGAAATGTTACTATTAAGAACATCAGCTATTGAGATGACTACCAGCTGAAGATTTCACCGAGTACTAGCTGAGCCTTCGTCAGACGCGGCCAGAGACCTGTTCGGGGATGTGGCTCATCTCAACTGATCCTCTTACATGATGAAATAGCCCTTACGACTTTTAGTACCTACCTTTTTTTTACTAAACACCTTAGTATTAGCATACCAATTGCTATAAATGATGGGAATGCGATGTGGCTTGTCATAAAAGTCCAATAAAAAATATTAGATTAAAAAAAGGATATCATCTAGGCAGAAGACGGAGCCAAACATGATGTGACGCAACTAAAGAGGTTTAATGAGGATAGCTGCCGCCTCCTTGGGAACCATGGCCTTCTTGGCATCTTGGCTTTTTGGCGGGACGCTGGTCAGACTTGGACGTGCTTAAGACATGAAGATTTATTTTTTAGTAATTACTGTGATTTTTGTGTAATCATTCATATTTTATACTAATAACTAATGTGATTTGTTAAATTGTTGTTTTAAAAATATAAAAAAAAACACTTCTGGTTCCTAAAACTAGTGAATAAGTATATTTTTTGAAAACCTCTTTATTCTACTTAATACCATATCCAAATATTTGGATTTTTTTATAGCATAGAGTGACGAGACGAGCAGGACGTGTGCCTGATTTTGAAGACACCAAGATTGTAACCATCGGGGAAAACCCACTCAGGCAACGCATTCCACAGACTTTCTTATCACAAACGTGGAGTCAAATCTCTTCGTTCGCATTTTCGGAACATCAACCATGAAACGGTTTCGCCCTTTTGTGGAACGAGAAGTCCGATAGAAGAAAGGGCAAGGTGGTATTAGATCATGCAGATCAGTAGCACACTCTCCGAAGTGTATCCGATAAAAAAACCGATATGCTAGCGATTTTTCGGCGATGATCAAGACTTGTCTTTTACGCACAAGATTGTCAATGCCTATGAGTCTTTTGGTTTACGTTGCTACATAGTATTTTTGGCCTGACTGGCACCGACTTCAAATAGATGAGTGATTTAGCACTTATGATAACAAAATAAATTGATTGAGTGCCTATTTGTGGTTTTGAAGTCGTTTAAATTTTTTGTATGAAAATAGTTTCTAACAAAACGTTTCCTCACGATGATTTCTTTCAAGGATTCACATTCGTGGGGCGTAGGTTCAAATCTAGCCAGCACTTCTTATTTAGCCAAGTTTGTATACTTACTAGCTTCACTAGAGTAATTTATACTAGCTTAGCGGAGTTTTATCGTATTACACTTCGGAGAGTGTTCAACTGATCTGCATGATCTGGTACTACCTTTCCCTTATTTGTATAAGACTGCTCGTATCTCAAAAATGCGCTATCGTTTCATGATTGATCTTCCAAAGATATAAGAAGAGGTTTAACTCTTTGTGATAAGAACGTCTAGGTTGTGGAATACGTTGCCTGAGTGGGTTTTACCCGATGTTTAGAATCTTGGTGTCTTCGAATCTAGAGAGTGAATCGGTTTCTACTAGGCAAACAAGCTCCATCGTAGACCGCACAGGTAGATGATAGACCAGATAGAAGTGTAAACCTATTTAAGTAAAAAAAAACAATAAAAATCACCATTGGCCTTAAAGGTGGTGATTGTTCGCACGATGACGTCATCAAAACATTTTATTTTATAGTATATAGTGTCGAGACGAGCAGGACATGTGCCTGATGGTAAGCAACATGCCTGCCACATAACAGCACAGTGACACGCAGCTATTGGAACGAGAAGAGTCGAAATCTGCGGTCGTCACCCAGAGATATAAGATGTTTTATCTCTCTGCCCTCACTGGACACATTACACTTCATACCGGAACACAGCAATGTTTGGCGGTAGAATTATTGGCAACTTATAACTCGGAATTTGATAGCTCACTTTGGAAACTACGCGGGTGACACCAGAGGGTGCTGCTAGTCTGGAATAAATCTTCAAAGCATTGTCGTCTCAATAAGTCTTCTTTTGGCGCACCACAAACAGCTTTTTCGGGCCTGTGAATTGAGCTCAAGCGTCACGCTCGGAAATGAAAGAAGTCTTCGGATGAACTCTAGTCTAGATGGCTATGCTTCTAACCATAGCCATCAAGAAATGCATTTCTAACGCATTTCTAGATGGTTATGGTCCCGAGTTCGCCCGAAGATATCTTTCATTTACGAGTGTGACGCTCGAGCTCACGGAAAATCAGTGTGTAGTCCGCCATAAGAAGTTTCCTCTTCAAAACAATACACGTTAACATATCACCTTTTTATATGCCAAAATTCTCTTTATCGGAGTATTGCCAAAATCGACATAGATTAGTTTTTATAAAATGTAAATTTAGACGCAAGGTCAAGAAAATTCTGTTTACAAATAGAACTTCTTAAGAGATGTACTAATTTTTTGCGTATTACTTTCGCCGACTTGTTTTAACCTACGTCAAAAATGACGGCAGTTAACAATTCATCGGCAAATTTTTTTAACCTACGCTACGTCAAAAATGGCGGCAATTCTCAATTTGTCGGCATATTTTTGTAGTTAAAACTTATTTTGACGCGCCACATACAACTATCACACAATCTTAGTATGAAAACTAACGTGGTTATTACACATTTTACATAAATACACGGGTAACTCACGTTTAATGTAGTCAGTCCAGTCCGACTCAAGTTTCGATCGCGTCCGGCGATCTTTTTCAAGGAGAGTGCGCGCGCGGGTTCGCAGCTCGTTTAGCACTTGAGTGCTAAACGAGCTGCTGAAAAAGATCGCCGGACGCGATCGAAACTTGAGTCGGACTGGACTGACTACATTAAACGTGAGTTACCCGTGTATTTATGTAAAATATCACACAATCACTAACAAACAAATTTCTACCACACCGACCAACTGCAAGAGCTACGAGTACTACTATTCAGTCTGAATACCGGCCAAATTCTAAAAGAACATGCTACTGAAACACAAGACATTGGTGAAATTATTACAACCGAATGGAAACCAGAAATAAATAAGAAGAAGAAGACAGATTTTTGGGTTGTGCATTGAATTCTAGTGATGCTAGAATTGTTGTAATAATTTCTCTAGCATCACTAGAATTCAATGCACAACCCAAAAAAATCTGTCTTCTTCTTCTTATTTATTTCTGGTTTCCATTCTAGCGCAGTTTGCTCTGGAATGATGATAAATGTTCGGGTAAACTCGGGACCATGGCTCATGACCACGCCCTCCGGTTTCACCCGCGTAGTTTCCAAAGTGAGCTAACAAATTCTGAGTTATAAGTTTTCACTTCTATCGGCAGTTCCTATGACTGCCAATTTTTTTATTGGATAGTTCCTTACGGCATGCTTGGAGAAGATAAAGGTTTTGCTGCACAATCGAACTGAAAAAAAATTTAAGACCAAAACCGTAAGAAAAATATATAACGAAGAGACGCGTAAAAACTGCCCGTGACCAGTGTTGCCAACTTTATTTTTCAGATGATCGTACCATCCTACTAATATTATAAATGACAATGTTTGGATTTTTGTTGCTCAAACTTCGGAACGGCTGAGCCGATAGGGTTGAAATTTCTAACACAGATAGATAATAATTTGGAATAAAAAAATAAAGAAAATGGTTAGGTTTTTCATGGCAGCTAAATGAGCGGAACGCAAACTACGCGGATGCAACCGCGGGGAAATTTATAAATGTAAAAGTTTGGATTTTAAATTTGTTTTCATCTTTGTTGTTCAGTCACGTCGAAACAAATGAATGGATCGGGTTGAAATTTGGAACACTGATAGATCACAGTCTGGAATTACACATAGGCTACTTTTCATCCCGAACAAAATACGGGCGCGTGTACAACGGAGCTGAAACCGGACGCCACTGCTAGTGTAGCATAAATGGCAAATTGCTGAAAATTTGTCACATTATTGACACCTCTGTTATGCTTATCAAATTATTCTTACAAAAAATGTCGCTACGTTTGATGAAACTGAGAATCATTATTGCCAAAGTATATTTATTACCCATCTGAAACGCTTCATTAAATTCCTTTGGAAAAAGTATACGTCTGATAAATTATCTTTAAAATTTTACTTTTCGTTGGTAATGAAATTTAAAATAAGTATATTTATTGACTACGTCCTAACGAACTTCTAATACATTGTTGTTTCTAATAAGTTCATGTAAAAAACTAGTTATTTAAAGATATCGCCATAAATAGTAGGAACTACCTATTTGCTTGAAACAAATAGTATCTACTATTTGAGAAATCGATAATAATAATAATCGTTAATTTCACAGTCCGCTTTAAGATTAAATAAAAAAAGAAATGTCTGGTAACATAATGTACAACTAATTTCTTTAAAATAAGTTTTATCATGAATGATCAAAGTTTCATAATAAAATAAATAATATAAAAAAATGACATAAAATTAACAAATCTTGCAACAACTCGCGCAAATTCAAATAACGCGTAAAACATTTTCTAGTAGATACCTAAAATTCTGCCTATAGGTATTGCCTCACTGAATGGCGATTGCTATTTCTACGCGAAACCCAAAATAATACTATTTAAAATATAAGGTATTTGAACCTGACCTCCAAAATTTCAGTTTTAAAAATCATTATATTCTAGAAAAAAAAAAACAATCGACAAATTTTCCCACGGAGCCGCACTATTCATTACCCAGTAATTCAGTCGGCCATCTTGGATAGTTTATTTGAAAATCGAACACTGGCGGAAACGCGCGCTTTGTCGCCATTAGCGCGGGAAATTGAGCTAATGAAGGCTTCGAATTATCGAATTCAAAATTGGAACTGTTTCCGTCTCATTTTATCTTTTGTGAAAAACTGAAACGAGTGATTTTATTTTTATTTTCATGTGTTTTTTGTTTGTTTTGTTTTTATGAATTTTATTTGTGGCCAGTTTGTGAAGTGATGTGACATTTAAAAACGGATAGTTATTTTTTAAATCAATGGATATTTGTACAGGTAAGTGAACGCAGTTTTTTTTGTTACAGTGAAAATAAGCAACCTTGGATTTTGAAATTTTACATTAATGAAACTTATAACATTTTCATAGGAACTTAACATGTTATATCCTATTATAAATGTTATAGATTTTAGATGTCTATTGTTCAATAACGAGGTAAATAGTCATGAAATGATTATGAATGGATTAATTTGATTTAGAACTTAGATTGTAATCGTTAATATTTTTTAAATTATTTTGGCCATGGGCAAACGATAGCTAATATTTTACGGTATGATTACATTTTATTAAATTCATTTTTTTTTATTCGAACCATTATTTGTAAAAAATCTTATTGTTTGAAATAAAGAACTTCCTAATGGGCAAAGCACATTACACTGTATTTGATTTTATAAAGGACAGAAATGTTTGGAAAAGGAATATGTCGAAATTTGAACTACTGAAAAAGGTCTGGACATCAATGTAATTTTTATAAGTAAGTACTGTAAGTATTAATTATTTGTATAATTTGTATTTTGTCATAACAAAGCCGTTTTAACACTGTTTTTAGCATAGATCGTAGAACTCAGTATTATTTTATTACAAAGATGTTTTGTGGCCCTCCTAATCGTTTTTGATGACGGCGACCCCTACTGTTTCCGAGCGTGTGCCCTAATGTGGCTCGCAAAACCAAATTTAGTTCTAAATAGTCTGCTTATTTCAAATTTAGTTCCAAATATTACAACAGAGTCGGCCGTCTGAATGAAATGAGAACGACTGGAGAAGTACCACACCTTTGCCAGTTATTCTACTGCCAAACAGTAATGTTTCACATTACTGTGTTCCGGTTTGAAGGGCAATGTTTCCAGAGAAATTACAGGGCTTAGAGATATAACATTTTAGATCTCTGGGTGACGAGCGCAGTGCAGTGCTAGATAAGGATTTGGACTCTTCATTTTCCAACAGCTGCGTGTCACTGTGCTGTTATGTGGCAGGCATGTTGCTTACCATCAGGCACATGTCCTGCTCGTCTCGTCACTTCTTATAAAAAAAAGATGAGGATATTTTATTATGTACACAGAATAATTATCGTATGTTATTTTTATTTAATATTTTGGTTTATTCAGAAAACCTCGCTGTTTCATTATCGATCATACCTATACTACCTAGTATAATTTAGTCGATCATAAAATTTTAAAGTGAAGCTTAAGTTTCTTATTAAAATAAAAAATAAAAAAGTCATTTATTTCCATAAGAATAACAGCACATGAATACTAATTGATATTGTTGAATTAGTGTCAATAGCTGGCTCCGCGGTTTATTTGGTGGGTCCCAAACTAGGCTGAGCCTGTATTTTGGGCACCCAAGAGTACAGTTTTTACAGTAGACTTGCGCTGATCGGGTTACAAGGAGTTTTTTATGACTTGATATGTGTAGAATATAATAATAATATTAATGGATTTAAAGACAACGTATTACATTTACATAATTAAATTACTTAATAGTTACTTCTTATTCATCTGTCCGTGTATCAAGTAAAAATATTTATTTCTTTTTTATTTATAGGTTATTTCTAACGACATTAATTATTTTCATATCAAAACGGGATAATATTTTGATGACAGTTTTAGTTGACAAGTCTTGACGTGACTTCGTCTAATAAATCGATGAACCCCAACTACATTCACGGAAAAGTGTCCCATTATGTCCTGTTACGTTCATTGTCCCGTGATGCTCATTGTACGCTTGCGTCGAATCTATCATAGTTTTGTTATAACGTTAAACTATCGTCCGAAACCAACCGACTTTACAGACAACCAATTTTTTGGTAAGATGCGTGTGTTATTTAAACTAACCAAAAGAATCTCGAACCATACTCCTATCTAGGTTACCGAGGAAAGGTCAGTAATAAAATCCATACTTACTCCATGGGTCGTCAACATCGCTTATTTAAGGTGAAGCAGATCGGGTATACTAGCCCGGGTAACTATTATCTAATATATAAAATTCTTCTGTCACGGGGTGCGTAATCAAACTCCTCCGAAACGGCTCGACCGATTCTCATGAAATTTTGTGAGCATATTGAGTAGGTCTGAGAATCGGCCAACATCTATTTTTCACACCCCTAATTAATAAGTTTATTTTTTTATAATGTGGCATTAAAAAATACATACAACCCTACATTTTTACCCTTTTGTCACCAACCCCTATTTTTTAATCTATATAATAATTATATAAAAATTAATGCCACTTTTCGTTGTAAGTGAACTCCTTCTAAACGGCTCGACCGATATGAATGATTTTTTTTTTGTATACGCTTGGGGCAGGACCTAGACGCCCTAGACGCAGGCCGCAGGACGCAGGCCCTGCCTAGACGCAGGACCCTGGAAGGTTTAGATTCACAAATCAGCCCGGTTGATGGCACTGCACTTGATATTTTGGTTACTATCCGAGCGAAGCCAGGAGGGGCCGCTAGTTGTTATCAATAAAATGTTATGACTATTCGACTTCAAACAAGAAGGTTGCGAACCTCGGAGGTTGCGAATTCGTACGCCAAGACAGATTTTTCGTGTCAATTGAATTCTAGCCTCAAGCTCGGGGAATGTCAAGAAATCTTCGGGTAAACTCGGGACCATGGCCATTGGCTATCTAGAAGTGCTGACGCATTTCTGGCCACGGCCACGACCTCTATTTTCACCGGCGTAGTTTCCAAAGTGAGCTCAAATTCTGAGTTCTAAGTTTTCACTTCTATTGGCAGTTCCTATGACTGACAATTTTTTTTAGTTGTATGTGACGTGATGGCTTCGCTAATTTTGGTGATTCTTTTTTTTAACCGACTTCAAAAAAGGAGATTTCTCAATTCGACCGTACATATGTTTTTTTTTTATGTGTGTTCGCGGATAACTTCGTCGTTTATGAACCGATTTTGATGATTCTTTTTTTGTTGTAAAGAAGATATTCCAAGGGTGGTACCATGATAAGGAAACCAGGATCTGATGATGACGTCCTAGAGAAATCGAGGAAAACTTTTTTACTTTATAAGTTTTCTGTTGAAAGTCGGTTCTTTTTGTTAAAATTATATTGCTTAAAATACTTCACAGGTTGTCTCAATTGTACTCAAATCAGTGTCGCCTTTTTTGAAATAATTTTGGTTGTTTACAACATATCCGTGTTTACAACGCATAGTAATAGGTAACAACTTCCCGCTCAACGCTTCCTGCAACCGACTAGAACGGAAAGATTGAGCTCACTCTTCCCAACGATGACATAATTCCGTGCGCCTGAAGTTTAGGAGGGCACGTCTACTTGTTTATATCGATGCTAAACAGCACTATTGTTGCACAATTCGTCATCTGTATGTCGGTGATGTGACCTCATACGATTTCATACATCCTTCATTCATACTTCTATCACTCAGGTCTCGCTCCGACGCTACGCCGCTACATTAACATGACGGTGACGAGAAACCGTAAGATTTCCCTACCAATAAAACACGACTAAAAATGGTTTTGTTTCAATCAAATTTCACCTTGTTGTAACTAGAATTCTTTACATAATACAACACACAAAAATCAGGTAAGAATAATGTTTGCTAACAGCTAAAACGAGATAAAGATAAGATAAGATATTTTAGTCCCTGAGTTCCGTGCAATCCGTGACAGATTGCATAGCGTTATCAGAACAAACCTGACTCGTTCAGAAGGTTATCTTAGAATTATTGAAAGGATTTCGCTTGACCACCATCTAACCCGAATTGCCGTTCAAAAAAACTTTGTTCTAGTTATAATGAAGGACTGGCTCGACCTTAGAGAATAAGTAAATAGATTAAGTTTTCCCGCACGGTTCCTTTGTACCAATCGTAAGCAGATGAGGTGTATGTTAGCTATGGCGACATAGTGTTGTGCCGCGACAAAAGTATTAGACTACAGGCCCGTGAACAAAATTTATAGTTCATATGAGAACTCTTCAATTTGCACTCAGTTGGACAGCTTGCAAATGCCAGCATAGTGCTGAATATTTTTATTTTATACCCTTCTATCATCCTTCATAGGTCTCCTGCTGTATCATATGACCCATACATTTTGTTTACGGGCTTGTGCTCTATATGACACTTCTATAAGAGCGACATGACGAGCGATCAGACCCGCGCTTTCGGTGTAAAGCATTTGTTCCAACTCTATACGTAATATATGTAAACTCTTTGAACTGGACTGACTATATCAAACGCGAGTTACTCGTGTGTTTACGACAAATTGGACAGTGTCTCCCACTCCCTTACCAAATCTAGTAAGCTGACTTACGTTATGGGTCCTGAAGTATACAAAACAGATTACCAGATGCGGTGGTAGCAGCACCCAGCAACAATCAGAGCAGCTTCAAGGGTACGCTCAAACGCTAGGCTATCGAGCAAACGTTTTACGGTTATGAAGAGTTTTTAAAGACCGACGGTACAATAATAACCAAATAATGAAAAGAATTGGTACTATTTTATAATCATAATCATAATCATAATCATAATCATAATCATAATCATAATCATAATCATAATCATAATCATAATCATAATCATAATCATAATCATAATCATAATCATAATCATAATCATAATCATAATCATAATCATAATCATAATCATAATCATAATCATAATCATAATCATAATCATAATCATAATCATAATCATAATCATAATCATAATCATAATCATAATCATAATCATAATCATAATCATAATCATAATCATAATCATAATCATAATCATAATCATAATCATAATCATAATCATAATCATAAT
Organism: Ectropis grisescens; assembly: GCA_017562165.1. NCBI lineage: Eukaryota > Metazoa > Arthropoda > Insecta > Lepidoptera > Geometridae > Ectropis > Ectropis grisescens. Next base: position 2,857,088 of record CM029796.1, read on the forward strand.
CATAATCATAATCATAATCATAATCATAATCATAATCATAATCTTTATTGCGTAAATGTTATCTACATGTCAAATTAAAATATTATAATAATGTCAGGTTACAAATAAAATTAATATACAGAAACAGAAAATACCTGTTTTAGCAAAATTGATTGTATGTACTTGAGTACATTTATTTATAGTTTTTTTTATATCCGCCCCGGCTTCGCCCGTGGCACATATATACTCTTAGCACTCATCGAGATCCCGCACATATCCAACGGTGAAAAAATTTTAGAAATCGGTTCAGTCATTCCTGAGAATATCGCTTTCAAACAAAATACCTCTTCAGCTACCTGCTACGCCATCTGTCGGAAATTGGTCGTACCAACAAGTAGTTCCTGTTTCAGAAGTTAAAAAAAAAATTTATAAAAAAATAGTCTGCGTTTTCAGACTATAGACTATAGACTATCTGTATTCCAAGTTCACAGATTACATCTACTTACCAAGTTTCAATAGTATAGCTTTTATAGTTTCGGAGAAAAGTGGCTGTGACATACGGACAGACAGACAGACAGACATGATGAATCTGTAAGGGTCCCGTATTTTGCCATTTGGTTACGGAACCCTAAAAACACAACCGCTTTGAGTAAATACAATGTATACGTTTTTCTCACTGATTAGATATTTATAAATGTTTTGCAATCACAGATTTCTAGCAAAAACTGTGTTTCCAAAGAGACTCGAGAGAGCGTAACGTGAAGTGAACGAAACGTGCTCGAACGAAACGAAAATAGTTTTATTGAATGAGTATTACATAGACAAAATAGACAAACTTCTATCCGTACCTACAATAATATTATAAACGGGAAAGTTTGGATGTTCGTTGCTCGGTCACGTCGGAACATCTGAACGGTAGAGTAAAATTTTAAAGAACAAAATACGTATAGAACATGACACTCTAGTGCGAAAAAGACTTTAAAATCTTGAACATCGCTGCATTGCTAGCTTATCGGGGTTTTAATCGGATACACTTCGGAGAGTTTGCAACTGATCTGCATGATCTAATACCACCTTGCCCTTTTTTCTATCGGACTTCTCGTAGCTCGAAGAAGTGGCATCGTTTCATCTATTCCAAAGAGACGAACGAAGATATTTGACTCTACTTTTGTGATAAGATCGTCTAGGCTGTGGAATGAGATGCCTAACCACCCACTCAGGCATCTCATTCTACAGCATATTATATATTATTGCTCGATGGTCATATGTATGGGATGGGGCGGCCATCTTGAATCGATATTAACCAAACATAGCTAAGAACATCCGCACCGAAATTAACCTTCAAATAAAAAAATGCATCGAAATCGGCCCACCCGTTTGAGCTCTACGGTGCCACAGACACATACACAGACACACAGACAGACAGCCAGACATCAACGTCAAACTTATACCACCCTTTTTTTGGTCGGGGCTTAAAAAAAAGAACCGGCAAAAAGGCACTGCTAGTAATTTACTGTGTTGAAGTTTGAAGGGTATTGTTGCCAGTGAATTGCCAGCCTCAAGATAAGCATCTTTTATCTCTGGGTGACGAGCGCAGTGTAGTGTTAAGCAAAGATTTGGACTCTTCATGTTCCAATAGCTGCGTGCCACTGTGCTGTTATGTGGCAGGCATGTTGCTTACCATAAGGCACATGTCCCACCCGTCTCGTCACTCCATTGACTCTATACCTACTATAAAAAAATATATATGATATTCACATTGGATTTTTCCTGGAAACCAATTACAAAGTACAACACATGTTATACAAAGTGAATACAAAAACTATAAAATTACTTAAAATTCTTAACCTACAAGGTTTTTGCGTGTGTTTTTCAGCGCAAGGTTGCAAGACGTAATTACCAATCAATGTAACTTTATATATTTAGTACCTGGCTGACCGAGCTTTGTTCGGTTTAAATGCGTTTATAGGCTCTTAATAAAAAAAATTCTCAGAACAAAAAGAAAAGACTCGAGTGCAACTATCAAGATTCGAACCGGGGCCTGTTGACTCGGAGGGCGAGCATATTCCGTCTGAGCCATTTAGACTTAGACAACAGTGGAGAAATAAGTTATCGTATTCTAATGACATTGTAGGAGTTTTTCATAGACTAAAAACACGCATAAAATGATGTTTTTAAAAATAAAACCTAGCTAGATCGATTTATCGTCCCTGAAACCTTCTGTATACATAATTTCATGAAAATCGTTCCAGCCGTTTCCGAGATTCAGATTAGATATATATATACCTACAAGAATTGCTCGTTTAAAGGTATAAGATAACTAGCGGCCCATTCCGGATTCGCTCGGATAATAACCGGGATACCAATTGCAGCGCCATCTGCCGGGGTGATTTGTGAATCTAAACCATCCAGGGCCCTACCCAAACGTATACAAAAAAACATTCAAATCGGTCGAGCCGTTTAGGAGGAGTTTACTTACAACGAAAAGTGGCATTGATTTTTAAATATATAGATAGATACCTACACAATTTGTGTGATGAATACAAATATTTGTTCTGTGTCTATATGGGTACCTACATACAAGTGCTCATCAAGGGGGGTAGGGGGTGTCATGATATCCAGTACCCAGGTGGACCACTGATTAAAAAGCATGCATGTACTTATCGGACAGTCTTGTGACATGACACGACAATGTGGACCCCCCTCGCCCCTGGAGTCTAAGCTGGATCCGCCTTTGCCTATATATAAGTGTTGGATCAGCTATCCCAGTTCCAACATCAATCATCGTCATCAACAGCCCTGTTCAAACCTGTTCCCTGTGACCTCTTCGAACCGCGTCTGGATGTCCCCCTAACCAAGTATGGAGGTTTAGGTCATAGTCCACTACGCTGGCGAACGAGTTGCCACGTTGCCAGACAGACTGGTCTTTGAAGAGTTCATATCGACAAGCCGACACAGCCACACGGCGGACGGCGCAATGTATTCATTAGTTGTGATCACACAATCATTTATTTAGTCAGAAAAAACAAAATGAGACGTCAATTTAAAATTCAATTCAGACACTCAATTACGTCGCGTCGTGCAGATAAATGAAAGTAAATTTTAGTTTTTGGTTCATATTTTAAAAAACACTACATCGATTTCGATAAATTTACATGGAACTACCGCTAAACTATGATCTACCAAACAAAAAAAGAATCGTTGAAATCGATTCATAATTGGCGGAGCTATCGTGTGGCATACATACCTCATACAATCATACACAAAATACGTATAATCGAACGTCCTCCTTTTTTGAAGTCGGTTAAAAAATAATGAGCGTTGGAACTGGCTACGGCTAAGTTAAGGCTGGTCTAGTCGGGAGAACGGCGCCTGCCGATCCGGAGACCCCGGGTTCGAACCCCACACGCACCACTGTCGTTTCGAAGGCATGTGTGTAATGCCGCTAACTTAAAACGGTGAAGGAAAACATCGTGAGGAAACCGACATGTACCTAGAACCTTTCAAAGTCATGTGTGCTCCACCAAATTGCACGGGGCCAGCGTGGTGGATTATGGCCTTAACTCTCTCTCCTTGCGAGAGAAGGCCCGCGTCCCAGCAGTTAACATTTGACATTTAACGTCGCTTAACATCTGGCGAGATGGCGGTCAAGTGTAAACCTATTAAATAGGGATGGGCCGAATGTGGTTTGAACCGAATACGAACTTCGGCCGAACATTTGGTAAAAATTAAAAATTCGGCCGAAGTTCGGCCGAACTTCGGTTTAATTTCGCCGCGCTTTTTCGTGTTGTGATTTGTTTACGCACTTGTTGCAAATACATATTGCTAGATGTCCCCCGACCGCACTCCGCGCTTCCCCGCGGGGCCGTTAGCCAGCTAGTCATTTGTAAAGACGTCACCAGCTTGTCACGTACTATTGTTTACATTATGCAAATTAAATTAATTGATTTTACGTGATTTTTGTTGGTTTTTAAAAAGTTGGTAGTTAAAAAGGCCAATTTAAGTTTTTTGTTTGTCACGTATGATTACTTTTTCTAATTCAAATAAATTATTATAAGCAGGTATATCAGACTTATTTTATTTCAGTGTTACTACAGATATTATGTTTTTTCATTAATTTCTGTTATGATAGTGCAAGTATATTTAGTGCAGAATGTTCGGCATTTTAACCGAAATTCGGCCGAATGACGAAGTTCGGTTCAAGCTGCCGAAGTTCGGTTAAACCGAATGTAAAACGAATTTCGGCCCATCCCTACTATTAAAGTTAAAAAAATACAGTTTATATGTATTTTAAGTGTATGCGTTCCGGTGTACACACAAATTGGTCGATAAAGTAATGGAGACTCGTGTCACGCAACGCTATCAGCAGAACTAATCAAATGGAATTACAATCAATAAGGTCTCACATAAAGGGTACACTAAAACGAATAATTCATTTTCTTCGAAAAAACAAACATGCGTAACAACATAAACCCACTAAATGTTGCCACTGCTGGGACTCAAGGAGAAGCAGAAGGAGAGAGTCAAGGCCATAGTCCACCACGCTGGCCCAGTGCAGGTTGGTGGAAGACACATGAGTTTCAAAGATTTTAGGTACATGTCGGTTTCCGCACGATAGTATAAACGTTAAAATATCTTAGTTGACAGTCGTACCTAGTTGTTTTACTGCTATCGGAGGCCCCTATAATTGACAATACTTCTTGTTTTTAAGCTTTCGCGATTTCAATGCATTATTTAAGTCAAAGTCAAAATTCTTTATTGATAAATGTACAATTTACACGTCAATTTATAAAAAAAAAAAAAACAAAATAAAATCATACAAAGCGTATATTTAAATTTTAAATTGAACATTATATTGTACGATAATAGTATTGTACAAATAAGTGTCAAAAATTAAAATATATGTACTTATTACAATTGTAATGAACAATGTCAATTTTTTTTCAATTTTATTGTGAGTTTGCCATCACTGTATAAAAACTCGCTGTAACTTTAGATCGATAAGCCAGCTTTTTAATCGGTTTTTGAAGCTACCATAACTCGGTGCTGATTTAACTATTTTAAGAAGAGTGTTATAAACTTCCGGTCCCATAATACCCATATTTTAACCATAACCAATATTTAAAAAAATATACATGACTTTCACGATCAAAACGTCGAAATGTCGAGGTAATTAAATAAGTGTTTTGAGATCAAAAACAGAAAAGTTTACGCATCTAGCATATCATCCGAAGTTGGTTACAAACACTAATAATGAAACAGAAGCTACTCGTATACTGAAAAGGGTTTTTTAATGCTAGCTTAAGTGTTATTGTTTTCTCTGGATTTTGGTTTTCCCGATACAGGCTTGCCTAGTGAGAAACCAAAGGATATAACTATATTATTTTAATTATTGTGTACAAAAAATCAAAATTCAATAAAATATGATTGTTATACTTTTGTCTTGTAGGCACCGATATATTAAACCAATGGATGTGCCCTGAGTAACTTGAAATTAGTAATAAACTGCGTTTTTATGTGTGTCGTAAGTAGTTTACACATAACCAAACTACTTGACCCCTAAAATCGCTAGCGGCGCGATATGCTGTGGTTCTACTTATTTTGGTTGTTGACAACGAATAGTGATAAGTAAAAACGTCCGGCGTTCACCGCTTCCTGCAACCGAACGGAATGAGTGAGCTCACTCTTCCCAACAATGACATGATTTCGTGCGCCCTGAAGTTTGAGAGGGCACATCTGGGTATTGAGATCTTTGCTTGTAGGTATATCTCGGTTATTTTTGCACAGACTAAGTAGAGCGAAATTTTTGTGGTAAATATTGTTTTCATTTTTTTTTCTTTCTGGTTAAGTCCTTTATTCCGAAGGTGCTTCATTACAGCAAAAGGTATTCCTCGGCTGTTTACATTGACCGACAGATGTTCTATAGCAATCCTTGCTGTATAAACAAACTGGCATGTTTTATTGTCCATGCGCAATGTCAGATCGAAATAGACAATGGAGGATTTAAACAAAGGAATTTTTAAGCGACTGGAATGAGTGGTTTTAAAACAAGACAAATGATTCAAATTTATTATACCTAACACATGGCGCTTACCTACCTCACATGATATAAACATAGTTTGTCCAAATTTAAGGATCTACTGATTGATGTCAGTTGACGCACCTATACATAATTATGTATTTTGATAATTACCACTAATACAAATACAAAAATCTTTATTGCTGTTTGCAGGTAAGATAATATAAAACATTTTAAAAATTGGCTTCTTGGAGAGGCATGCAATATGTCTGACAATTTGTTTAAGTCCCAATATATTCAATGAAAAAAAAGCAGTTGATTAAAGTCTTCTTCTTCCTCATCTTTTTTTCATTTCTGGTTTTTATTCGGTTGTGCTATCTGATTCTTCATTTTCTATTCATTTCTAGCTTCTATTTGGTAATGAACTAGACTCTTTCGTCATGTCGAGGCTAGCATTATTTTTGATTCTTCATTACTTGATAATGCATCAAGTAATTGCCAAAAGCAAAAGTAATTCGTCTTTTACTTTACTTTAATATAAGAAAAAAAAAAAAATTTTTTGGCTTACCCCCGACTACCTCGGATTTATAATATGTACAACATTTTACTAGTCAAGCCCATATTGAGGGAGTAGTGAAACAAGAAATGTAATTCGCCATTTTGTGGTGGCGGCCATCTTCGATTTGAAATTTGTCATAGCATAGTATTCGAGTATTCTACTAGTCAAGCCTTTTCATTATGTGATACCAATATTGACGTAGGTTGTGAAGAAATATTTTGTCCTCCATTTTGTGGAGACAGCCATCTTGAACCGATATCAACCAAACATAGCTAAGAACGGAAATTAACCTTCAAATAAAAAAACCGCATCGAAAACGGTTAATTCGTTTGAGCTCTACGGTGTTACAGACAGACATCGACGTCAAACTTGTAATGCCCCTTTATTTGTTCAGGGGTTAAAAAAGCAAAGAATCACATGCAAATTAATAATTCGTTTGCCTTGATACAACCAACAAATAACAGACATTTTGCGCCACAAGGTATAGGTACATTAACGCAAAAGACGCAGCTGTATATAATTAATATAGGACCTTGACTGCCAACTCACTGTCGATTTGAAAACACCAATATTTTTAACGGTAAAAACCCATTCAGGCAAGTCTTTCCACAACCTAGACTTTATTATAACAAAAGTAAGAGTCAAATCTCTTCGTTCGTGTCTTTGGAACATCAACCATTAAACGAAGTCGCTTTTTCGAGATACGAGCAGCCAAAGTTTAGAAGCTTCTAAGCTTAGTAGATTAGAAAAAAAGACCAAAGTGGTATTAGATCATGCAAATCAGCTACACTTTTATTTATTTGTAGTGGTAGGAATCTTGGCAGAGTCCGCCTGGGGAAGTACCACACCTTTGCCAGTTATTCTACCGCCAAGCAGCAATGTGCAAACATTACTGTGTTCCGGTTTGAAGGGCAATGATTCCAGAGAAATTACAGGGCTTAGAGATATAACATCGTAGATCTCTGGGTGACGAGCGCAGCGCAGTGCTAGGTAATGATTTGGACTCTTCTTGTTCCAAAAGCTGCGTGTCACTGTGCTGTTATGTGGCAGGCATGTTGCTTACCACCAGGCACATGTTCTGCTCGTCTCGTCACTTTTTATTAAAAAAAAAATCTCTGAAGCGATAAAAAAATCCATAGGCTTGCAATTTTGCACAAGAGTGTCGTTTCCTATGAACCGTTTGACACATCTCTCGATTGATTCCGGAGCCTCTAGCTCAGCCTTTCCCAAAGTGGGCGATAGCGCCTCCTTGTGGGCGCTGCAGGGCTAAAGTGAGGCGGTAATAGACCCAGAAAAGAATGGGGCGTTGTGTAGTGGCTTGGAGTCCGTTGTGTACTACCTGCTGAACTCAGGTCTCAAGTTAACTCTTGTGGATTATAGTAAAAGTCTCGTTTAGAATAAATGTTTAATCTACGCTAATATAGCTCACAATAATTAATTAATTTAAAACCGGTTTAGTGGATTAGGCGTTAAAGTGTAACAGACAAACAGAGTTACTTTCACATTTACAGAATGGATTTAATTTGAAGTTATAGTGGTTTTTAAGTATGTGAAAAATTGGGGACGCTAAAAAATAATTTACTCTCAAAGTAGCCACTTTGAGAGAGCAGACAAAATATAAGTTTGGGAACCCCTGTTCTGGCTGATATTCCAATCCAATCCATTCTAAAGCTGCGAACAGTACTCCACACGAGAGCGAAACTGAGCTTGATATGATGATCAATTGACTGTAGTTTGGTTGTTATGACTGTTCGTCACCATTATGATTATAGAAGAAAGAGATGGAATAAAACATTTATAAAGAAAATTCCATTAACTCTACACAATTCAGCTTGTTTAAAAACATGCTCGATTGAATCATACCGACTTCATCTATACTTCTATACTAATATTATAAAGAGGAAAGATTTGTTTGTTTGTTTATTTGTAATGAATAGGCTCCGAAACTACTGGACCGATTTCAAAAATTCTTTCACCTTTGGAAAGCTACATTATCCCTGAGTAACATAGGCTATATTATATTTAAAAAAAAATAGGAATCCTTACTAAAACTCCAATAATGTAACATAAGGTGTAAAAAAAAGACCTGAAAAATTCCTTACGTCGCGTGCGCTGCGAAAGCTATTGATGATAGAACAAAATCATTTACTACGACTTTGCAGAACTCATCATTATCTACAAAAAGTGTCGCGACAGCATACTATTCAAACTGCTTATAGTAGTATTTTATGGGTATTCCTGTTGAAAATTTCGGCAAAAATTTAGTAAAAGGTAGTTTTCTAAGCCCATATTTAAAATTTTTTTTCAATAAGTAAGTACCTACTACTTACCTGATAATAAATATTATATTTTAATTATTCAAACAGCTTAGTACTTCATATAGGTCAATAAGCAAAAATTTAGTAAAAGCCTGTTTAATTATTTATTTCCTTCTATTTTTCATTTTATAATGCCCAAAAATGCCAAAAAGATCAAGATCTCAACTTTCTAAACATAGTTCCCAGGCGAGGGCAAAAAAATACGGCGTAATGAGGAATCTTCATCAGAAACTGATGAATGATGAATGAAATCGCCTTGCAAGTCGGAGAGAATACGCGTTGCAATCGCGTGCTAGAGAGTCAAGTATCGAGCGTTCGCAGCGGCTTGCTGAACAAAATTTTATCACTGGCCCAGCAGCTGGTCAACTAGCTCATATACCGAGGATACCGATGATTCCAACTGATCTGCCAATCCCTTTTAAACGACTTCAGTTTCCGGTGAAATCATCTTTCGCGTTAACTATTAACAAGTCCCAGGGCCAAACCTTCGAATTATTAGGGATCGACCTACGAAAAGAATGTTTCACTCATGGCCAACTGTATGTTGGCCTATCACGTGTCGGAGCTCCTGAAAATCAGTTTATTTTGCTGCCACAAAATAAAACTACTTCAAATATCGTTTACAGGGAAGCTCTGACTCACTAAAACTAATGGCTTTTGTTTTGTAAATAATGTTGTAAATGTATAAAATTTTAAAATAAAAACATACAAAAAAACATTAATAAAAAATATGAATAAAAAAATTCATAAAAAAAAATTCAAACTTCCTTTATAATTTTACTTTTTTTTTGAAACCCGATACAAAAAAAGGGTGTATGTGTGTGTGTATGTACCCGTGCGAAGCCGGGGCGGGCCGCTAGTGGTGGAATAATTTTAAATATTACAAACCCACACTAACATAAACACACATACACTTTTACTCACAGCTTATATAAATAAAGATCATTGATAAGTTTTTAGAAAAATTAAAAAAGGTCATAAATAAGTAACAGATAAAAACCATTATGTAATACAATATCTAGACTAATATTATAAAGCTGAAGAGTTTATTTGTTTGTTTGAACGCTAGGATCTCGGGAAGTACTGGTCCGAATTGAAAGATTATTTTTCTATTAGATAGTCCATTTATCGAGGAAGGTTATAGGCTATAGAAAATAAAGCTACTATTAATAGAAGCGGAGCATGAATCAAGAATGTAACAAAATCGGGAAAAAATATTCCTTTTTGAGAGTTTTCGTACGTTTCGTGTTTTGACATGACACATGACAGCATGTGTCTAAGATTGCGTCATTGAATATCACAGATTACATACCTCTTGAATATAAACCTTTGCTAATCAAATTTGTTTCTAAATCTGAGTTGGTACGACCAATTTCCGACAGGTGGCGTAGCAGGTAGCTGAAGAGGTGTTTTGTTTGAAAGCGATATTCTCAGGAATGACTGAACCGATTTCAGTCATTCTTTCACCGTTGTATATGTACGGGATCCTGATGAGTGATATATAATGTACCACAGGCGACGCCGGGGCGGACATCTAGTACTATATGAGAACACTTGGGTGAATGAGGCGAATCTAACGATATCTTAATCATCAAAATCCATCCAGCCGTTTGGAAGGTACTTTTTAATTATTAATGAAGATATTAATTAATGTTTTTATGTTTTATTAACCGACTTCAAAAAATGAGGTTTTTACAATTCGACCGTATATATGTTTTTTATGTGTGTTCGCGGATAACTTCTTCGTTTATGATGAATCGATTTTGATGATTCTTTTTTTGTAGTAAAGAAGATATTCCAAGGGTGGTACCATGATAAGGAAACTAGGATCTGGTGATGACATCCTAGAGAAATCGAGGAAAACTTTTTTACCTTACAAGTTTTCTGTTGAAAGTCGGTTCTTTTTTGTTAAAATTATTAAATCATATTCTCTAAACTTTCACAACTATGCATCGAAATTAGCCAAATCGGTTCTTCTCGGTTCTCGAGCTTAAAGCTTAAGCCAGACAAACCATAACGGTTGATTTTTTTGTATAGATTCCTTAGTAAATTGGTAATAAGAAAGCAATACCTACTAAAAAAAATCACTACTGCCATCAAGGCAGTTTTTACCCGACTGAAAGAAGGGTTATGTTTTTCGCGCGCATCTTGTAAGTTTGTAAATTTATTTATTCCCACGTACCTTCCAAACGGCTGGATGGATTTTGACAATTAAGATATCGTTAGATTCATCTTAATCACCTAAGTGTCCTTAGATACTATATTGTATTACATAATGTTTTTATATCTGTTGATTTATTGCAGTCGGCTTTTTTAAATTAAGGTTTTTTTAAATTTGTTAACGATAGGTACGAGATTTTGTCGGGTCTGAGTTTAATTTAAAATCATGTTCTTGTTATTTCGGGGAAAATTAAATATTTATTTACAATTTCATCACCAAGATCATTGACTCCAGCATCACGCGATACTCAAAATGATTCTATAAACAGAATATTTAGTGATATTAGTCGGACAATAATCTGACGAGGTGCGAAATAGCTCAGTAATCGGAGACTACGTTTTTTATGTTATGTTTGCATTACGGCAGTTTGATTGGCTGTGTGAGTTTGATCGGCAATTAGTGATTTGGCTGTGTGAGTATGATCGGCAATGGATCGGTACAGGTATGTTTTGTATGTAATAGTGCGGCTTTGCGCTAGTGTGCAACTTTCCCCCTCAAGAAATGACAGAAAGATTTGAACAATATTTTTTTAGCTAAGGCCGGCCCTTCCGTGCTTGCGCGGAAGATCGAGTTGCTCGATGTAGTTAATGGAATTTGGATTCTTGAAGTTTCAATACCTGCGTGTCACTGTGTTGTTATGGGATTGCCATCAAGGACATGTTTTGCTCGTCATGTCACTCTATAACTCTATAGTACCTGGTTGACCGAGCTTTGCTCGGTTTAAATGCTTTTATAAAGGGCTCTAAGTAAAAGATTTTCTCAGAAAAAAAAGAAGAAAAAGAAGAGACCCGAGTATAACCATTAGGATTCGAACCGGGGCCTGTTGACTCCGAGGGCGAGTATATTCCGTCTGAGCCATTTAGACTTAAAAAACAGTGGAGAAATAAGTTATCGTATTCCAATGACAGTGTAGGAGTTTTTCATTATCTAAAAACGCGCATAAAATGGTGTTTAAAAAAAATAAAACCTATCTAGATCGATTTATCGTCCCCGAAACCCCCTGTATACATAATTTCATGAAAATCGTTCGAGCCGTTTCCGAGATTCAGATTATATATTTATATATATACCTACAAGTATTGGTCGTTTAAAGGTATTAGATAAGATACTATATAAAAAAAAAAATAACTGGTTCCCAGGCGGACTCCAAAGAGTCAACCCTGAAAGCTCGATTTGACCGGTATGAGTTTAATTATATTTTTCATTTTCTTAATGGTCTATAAAAACGAAACTAATAAAGAATGAGAACTAACTACGCTACATTCCTATCTACTTACTAAGGACATCTGAATTATCCATAGACCAATGAAGGTTTACAGATAATCGAGATTGAACATCCCACCAGCCCACTACCAGTCGGAATCGTGCTCAGCATTACCACACCGAATGGCAATGCGTTCGGCTAAAAAAACGCCAGCGTTTTAGTCGTCGCGTCGACTAAGCGCTCGGAAAGCCTCAAATGAATTTAATTGCTCAACAATAATGGGCGGTTTTTCCAAGAATCATATTATTGGAATAGTATTGAATTCCTGAAGTAGCAGGCGAGAGCTGACACTCTGACGCTCTCACGGCCCACCTGAATAATACATCATATATCGATCCTCTTTCTTCGTAGCAGAGGATAGCATTTACAGAGATACAACTTGAACTCTTAAAAAACTTAGTTTGGAGTCAGGGCATCTACTCTCATTCTATGAAAAACGTAAACCGCACTCCGGCTTACGTTATGGTACGGAAAGTCGCTAATTGAAATTTTATAGAAAGAGAGTAAACGTCCAGGTGGTGTGGGTGTCTGAAATGTCCACCAATATTTGTGCGATGAATTCAAATATTTGTACTATGTCTGGGTGTGTTCTATGTATAACAAGTATGTATTTAAAACTATATAAGCATTATATCAGCTATCTGGCCGCTATAGTACAAGCTTTGCTTAGTTTGGGGTCAGATGGTGTTGTGTGTGAATTGTCCACCAATATTTTTTTCTTTGTATGTATTTATTCAGAATCTTAATTTTTATGTTAACTACTCAGTTAATAATTGATTTGCCTGATAATTTATCAAACAAACACGAGGGTTCATCTGTTTAAACACGCTAACCTCAGGAACTACTGGAACAAGATAAAAAATTGTTTCACTGTTGGATATGTATGTACGAATTTCGCCATTGTGTGGTAGCGGCCATCTTGGAATTGAAATTTGTCATACTTAGCCATTTGACTGCCCAAGTGGCTAAGTTGGTAGTAGCTCTGCCTGCGAAGCCGAGGGTCGTGGGTTCGATCCCCACCCAGTGCAAATATTTGTGTGATGAATTCAAATGTTTGCACTGTGTCTGGGTGTTTCTATGTATAATAAGTATGTATTTAAAAAACTATATAAGTATTATATCAGCTATCTGGCTGTCATCACACAAGCTTTGCTTAGTTTGGGGTCAGATGGTGTTGTGTGTGAATTGTCCACCAATATTTATTTATTTATTTATAGTGCAAAGTATTCTACTACTCAAGCCCTTTCGTTTGACACCCATATTGAGGTAGTAGTGAAAAAAATAATATAATTCGCCATTTTGTGGTGGTGGCCATCTTGGATTTGAAATTTGTTATAGTGTATAGTATTCTACTAGTCAAGTCCTTTCATTTGGTACCCATATTGAGGTAGGTTGTGAAGAAATATTTAGTCCGCCATTTTGTGGAGGCGGCCATCTTGAATCGATATTAACCGAACATAACTAAGAACATCCGCGCGGATATTAACCTTCAAATAAAAAACCGCATCGAAATCGGTCGATCCGTTTGAGCTCTACGGTGTCTTTTTTGGTCAGGGGTTAAAAATAGAAAACATTTATTCTCAATGCTAGTTGCACTCACAAATATCCATTATTATTAAACATCATGAGTATTTCCATGCAGACTCGCCAAGTACAAACTTATCAGTAGGGATTATAATTACATAATAACCTAGGTAATGGATACTTCATAAAACTATATCTCTGGTAATTGTTCTACTCGGTTATTAGCTTCAATGACACACAGACACAGAAAAGCTCGCCCACGCGATGTCCCACGCGTGGGCTAAGATACCGTATTACCGGAAAGTAGAATAAATTGGTAGTTACTATTTCATCATCATCATCTACTATTTTTGTAGTGGTAGAACTCTTTAAAGAGTCTCGGGAAGTACCACATCTTTACCAGTTATTTCACCGCCAAGCAGTAATGTGCAAGAGTAGGTAACTAGCAGTAGTAGACAAGTGCCTGTGTAATGTTTTGTACTCTTCCATTTACCCAGAGATATCTCTATGCCGTGTAATTTCTCTAGAAACATTGCCCTTCAAACCGGAACATATTGATGTTTTCACATTGCTATTACCATGATTTGTATCAATAAACCATAAAATGGTTGCGGGGGGGGGGGCTCGGGCATCGAATCAGCTGTTTAACTTTCTGTGCTCTTTTTGACCGACTTCAAAAAAGGAGGTTTTCAATACAGTTGTTTGTTTATTTGTTGTCAAATGTGAATCTATTTTTAAATTTAAATTTTTGCTTTGTAGACCGTAGATAGATAGAGAGATACTCTTTATTGTACAGACCAAAAACAAAACAAAAAACACTTAGACAGGAGAGAAGAACAATAAATACTAGTGTTACAATCTGCAGCCTTATCGCTAAAAGCGATCTCTTCCAGGCAACCTTATGATGGAAATGGTTAGCAAGACCGTAGTTCAGAGGTGGTCCAATAACTTGGTATGGATTTTATCGAAATCGTTTTTTTTAATACTAGCGACCCGGCCCGGCTTCACACGGGTTCGATGCTGATACGAAATATAAGTACCTACTAATAACATTCCGGTCCGACGGCAAGACGTTTCGTTTTACGTAGTCACAAAAGTTAATGTGTTGATTGATGGAACGAAACGTGCTGCACACCAAAGATGGCGACAGCGGTTTGTTTGTCAGTGCTATCAGAATTTAATGAAATTCTCCATAATCCGAATTTGGTGGACATACGTTGTCGACTCAAAATCAATATCTTTTTACGTTTTGTTATTCATATAAGGTTTCGATCAAGTCTACCGTACCCCTTGACGAAATTATAAATATAGATGAACAAAAAACTAAAATCTATTTACATCTACTTCGATTAGTGCTTCTTATGAAATTTGTACAAGTAAATTTAATTTTAAAGTACAGCCTGTTTTCGTTTTTTCAAAGAAAATATATTATGTTTGCTGCAGTAGGATTTTTAGATGCGTAATAGGAAGGTTTCGTAATGGGCAGTGCCTTTATTACCGACTAGCGGTTCGTCCCGGCTTCGCCCGTGGTACATGTATATAGCCTATGGCACTAAGGAATTACGTGCAAATCCAACGATGAAAGATTTTTTGAAATCGCTCCAGTAGGACCTGAGATTAGAGCGTTCAAACAAACAACCTCTTAAGCTTTATAATGTTAGAACGTCATTCAATTGTTTTGCTATCCTGGAACTCGTACAATCATGGCAAATTTTAGGGATTTGTATAATACTATCGTTTCCTATTTAAACTCTACGCGATATGTGTGAGACGGTTTTCCAGATGCAGATTGAGTTGTCGGGGATAGTTATAAGTTATAAGTTTCCAGATGCAGATTGAGTTGTCGGGGATAGTTATAAGTTATAAGTTTCCAGATGCAGATTGAGTTGTCGGGGATAGTTATAAGTTATAAGTTTCAGATGCAGATTGAGTTGTCGGGGATAGTTATAAGTTATAAGTTTCAGATGCAGATTGAGTTGTCGGGGATAGTTATAAGTTATAAGTTTCCAGATGCAGATTGAGTTGTCGGGGATAGTTATAAGTTATAAGTTTCCAGATGCAGATTGAGTTGTCGGGGATAGTTATAAGTTATAAGTTTCCAGATGCAGATTGAGTTGTCGGGGATAGTTATATGTTATAAGTTTTATAAGTTATAAGTTTCCAGATGCAGATTGAGTTGTCGGGGATAGTTATAAGTTATAAGTTTCCAGATGCAGATTGAGTTGTCGGGGATAGTTATAAGTTTTGCCAAGTGTGACGCCAGTGTTTGTCTTTGTGAAACTTCTCTAACAAAATAGAACATTGGCGCCACCTACGGTGAGTTTGGGAGGTTTCTACGGTACTTTTTGCGTCTTGAGAACGCCTTTGTACAAAGGAAAAAAAATCAGTTTTTCTTTTCGCTTTTCTCGCCGGAGAAAAGCCCTCATTACAATAATGGAAACTTAATATCATTTCTAATACCTACTATATTTAACAAATTACGTAAAATAGTTAATTCATTAACTTATTGGTCACTCGTTTAGGTACAAATCGGTCAGCTCTAAGACTATTGTAATGAACCGTTGCACTCTCTGGGTGCCCAAAATACAGGCGCAGCCTAGTTTGGGACTCATCGGAAAACTGCGTAGTTAATTTGTCGACATTATTTGTATTGTCTATACTTGCTGCTATACTGCTATATTTCTGGAAATAAATGAATTATTATTATGGGTATGGTATGGTATTGATGTTTAAATTGACTTTTAAGTATTATTACAAATCGTTTGTATGGGAAAAAGGAAAGGGCTGTTTTTAAGGTTTTCCCGGCAATTATTTGAAAATGTAAAAAAAGAATTGGCCAAATTGGTCAGGCTTTGTTGAGTTATGCGCTTACCAACACGTCTTGCGATTCATTTTTATATTATAGATATTAAATTAACATTAGAACTATTCTACGTTAATGATCTGAACTATCCATAGACCAATGGAGGCCTAAACATAAAGTACTTGATCAATCCCACTTCCAGTTGAGTGCGTGCCCAGCCTGTACGAGATTAGCTTATAGATTTAGATAGTTTCGTGATTGTAGTCGTGTGAGTTTAAAAATGAGTCCCCAAACCATTACTACCGATCGATCGGTCGCGGCGACTGGACGGTTCCGATAAATGTACTCGCTGATACAATCTCACTACATTTTCTATATGGCTGTCTGTTGTTGGAAACAAAGAAATATTTTTATAAGAATTACTAGTATTTAGCACACTATCAGGGATTCGCGATTATACCAAATTATAGTCTCCAAACATTACTGTGTTCCGGTTTGAAGGGCAATGTTTCCAGAGAAATTACGGGGCTTAGAGATATAACATCTGAGATCTCTGGGTGACGAGCGCAGGGCAGTGCTAGGTAATGATTTGGACTCTTCATGTTCCAACAGCTGCATGTCACTGTGCTGTTATGTGGCAGGCATGTTGCTTACCATCAGGCATATGTCCTGCTCGTCTCGAAACTCTTTATATAAAAAATAATAATACCAGTCTTAATACAAATACAAATATATTTATTTGCAAAAAACGTGGAACACATAAGGCTCAACAATACTATGGATAAAAACTATACTAAAAATACAATTTAAACTATTTCTGTACACAGAAAAGCTTATATTGAGGTAGTAGTGAAAAAAATAATATAATTCGCCATTTTGTGGTGGTGGCCATCTTGGATTTGAAATTTGTTATAGTGTATAGTATTTTACTGGTCAAGCCCTTTCATTTGATACCCATATTGAGGTAGGTTGTGAAGAAATATTTTGTCCGCCATTTTGTGGAGGCGGCCATCTTGAATCGATATTAACCAAACATAGCTAAGAACATTCGCACGGATATTAACCTTCAAATAAAAAATACCCCATCGAACTCGGCTCATCAGTTTGAGCTCTACAGAGTCACAGACAGACTCACAGACAGACAGACATCGACGTCAAACTTAAAACACTCCTTTTTTGGTCGGGGTTAAAAATAGGTTACGTGCTATTTCAGACTATAATCTAACTGTGTTCCAAATTTAAACTTAACGTATTCAGACTTTTCAACGCCAAATATGTAAATATCCAAACATTCAATTAGTTCATTAAAATTGTTAATTTCGTATTTTTGTTACAGGTTATAGAAGATGGATAAGGACAGAGAACCGATCACAGAAGAACTACAAGTGAAAAAGGCCTCCCGTTTACACCATCGAGTACCGAGATTGGAGAATTTAGATAAAATCGGACAAAATTACGAAAAACTCGGCCATGATCTCGATTTAGACAAAATCGAAGCCAAACCGAGTTTCGACAAATTTTCGCAGAAACTCGACAGACTCAGTCCGAATTTCGACAAAGTCGGCCAGAATTTCGATAGAGTTGGACAGAGCTTGGACAGAGTTGGCCAGAAGTTGGGTCAGAACTGGGAGAAGGTTGGTCATTTGATCGAGCAGACGTTTGACAATGGTTTGAAATTGGATAGGATTACGTTTGAGAGTGAAAAGCTGAGGAGTCACAGTGAAGCATCTTCTAGAAGGAACAGTGATGATGGGGGGCGAGCGAAAACAGAAGGATTCAGGTCTGGTAAGATATTTTAAACACTTTATTTGTACACAAAATATTACGTTTATAAAGTCGATCGCGTGACATATCTCCAAAAAAAATGTGTGCGCTTAAGACTGCGCAGCAGAAGTAAAAACTACGAGTACAATAAGAAATGCTTACTAAATAGTTTTAATAATAATAATTAAAATTAAAAACTATTTTTAAATGGAAAATACTTAGTAAGCACAGCACAACACGAGAGTAACAGGCGGCTGAATGACTAGTATCCATGGCAAAGAGTAAATTAAAAACAATTCTTTACGCGGGTCGGAAATAGCGTTTGACTCACAAATTTAGTATTTGCTATTTATTTACTTTATAGATATTTCGCTAAAAATGCATAAATATGTGTTATAGTGTTTGTGTAAGTACTGTGATGAAAATAAATATAATTTTGTGTGTTGACATAGTGTAAGTGCTCTGTTAAAACAGTAATATATAACATAATATATATTACAACGAAAACTTTTTGCAATGGATGTGAAATGCAAATTGAATGTTTCGTAACAGGTTCAATGATTGTGGTAAATACCTAGAAGTTAATGTCGCGTTAAAAAAACATAAATCTACTAAATACAGGGCCACAACAGCGAAGAGCAGTTGACTATATTATCCCTCTCGCTCTGGCGCACTTGTTCACTATAAAATTATTATCTCTCTCACTCGAACACAGAGTTCACTCGAAAGGTTTCTTATCGTTCCCGAGCGTGATGCTAGAATTCAATTCACAGCCCACGAAAAATCTGTCAGAGGCGCGCTAATAGAAGTTTTCACTTTAAGAAACATACACCCGAATTGAGAACCTCTTTCTTTCAAGTTGGTTAATAATTAAAGAATGAGGTGTTTTCTAGATGCAAATTGTCTTGTCAAAAATAGTTCTAAATTTTCCCAAGTGTGGCAGTACTATTTGTTTTTGTGAAATTTCTCAAACAAAATAAAACAATGGCGCCACCTTTGGTGAAATTGAGAACTGACTTTGACAGGTCTTTTTGCATCTTGAAAACGCCGCATGATAACTTCATCCGTGCGTACATAAGTATTTACACTCGTTATTTTATTCCAGACGGTACTAACTCCGAGCCCCCGACAGCGAACGTGAGCGGATACAACGCGTGGGGGGAACTGACCAGTTCCACGTCCACAACCAGAACTGAGCTGAGCCTGTCAGATGGAGATGATCAGGTTAATAGATATATAGATAGATAGATAAATACTTTACTGCACTTAAATAATAATAGAGTAAGATCCCAGGGTCGCCAGACATCACGTATTTTCTGATGGATGAAATGTAGACGATTGAGTAGAGTTAGTACGGGACACATGATTACCCGCTAACTTGCTTAGACGCAAATTTTGAGATATGGAGTCCAGAAGCTACATTACTTTGCGTATTTTCTATTTATAGAGCTTTAAAGCGGCCTCGGGGCCTTATTTGTAAAGCCTTACGTGAAAATCAGTTATCAGAAAATAAGTGAAGTAAGTAATGTAGCTTCTGCATCCCATATCTCAAAATTGGCCGTCTAAACAAGTTAGCGGGTAATCATGTGTTCTTAGTACGTACTAATTCTACTCAATCGTCCACATTTCATCCATCAGAAAATGCGTGACGTCTGGCGGCTCTGGGATCTTGGACTATAAGACAAAATACAGAAACACCTTAAAACAAAGTAACAATGTTAATACTACCTCACTTATGCCCGAGCTACACGAGGGTAGTTTTTCAAGCTAGTGATAGTAAGGGGGCGGCCATTAATTACGTGGAATGTTCAAGGGGGGAGGGGGTCGAGTCAAATCTCACGTGGGGAGGGGTGAACTCGGTAAATCTCACAACAAGAAATTCGCAAGAATAAGGGTACATTTTCTGAGAAAACTGGCAGAAATTGAGTAAAAAATTTTTGAAATGTATTCATTCTTTGAGAAAACTGGGAGAAATTGAGTAAAATATATTTTAAATTCTCACGTGAGAGGGGGGGAGTTGGACAAAATCTCACCAAGAGGGGAAGAGGTATCGAAAATTCGTCAAAATTGCCTCACGTAATTTATAAATTACGAGAAAAGGCCCGAGTCCCGAGTCCCAGCAGTGGGAACATATAGTGGGGTGTTGATAATGATGTTGGATTTATGAATGAAAGGGAGGAAGGGGGTCGAGCCAAATCTAACGTAGGGAAGGGGGTGAACTCGGTAAAACTCCCAAAAAAAATCGCAAAAAAATGGGTTTCTTCTGTGAGAAAACGGAGAGAAATTGAGCAAAAATTATGTAAAATTCCAACGTGAGGAAGGGGGGAGTTGAACAAAATCTTACCAAGAAGAGATTATGGGGGGGTAGGTAGGATAAGGGGGGGGGGGTTCGAGAACTCGTTAAAATTGCCTCACGTAATTTATGAATTGCGAGGGAAGGCCCGAGCCCCAACAGTAGTGGATTCGTGTAGATAACGCTCTGCAACGTTAGTTCTGTAAAGTACTAGCTTCCTAGCATATTCATAAATTCAACATCATCATCAACAGCTCACTAAATGTTCCATTGCCCTCTGCTGCGACTCGGGGTCTTCTCCCGCAAGGAGAGATTGAAGGCCATAATCCACCACGCTGGCTCAGTGCGGGTTGGTGGATGACATATGACATCCAAAGATTCTAGGTACATGTTTGTTTCCTCACGACATTTTCCTTCACCGTTTTAAGTAAGCGGCATTGTGCACATGGCTTCATAAAGACAGTGGTGCGCGTGGTTTTGAACCCACGCTCTCCGGATCGGCAGTCGCCGTTCTTCCAACTAGACCAGTTGTAACTTATTTTCTAAATACATGTTCTTAATACTGATAGAGGAAAAATCTTTACTTATTTAAGAAATAGATAGATATACATACTCTTTATTGACACACTAAATAAAATTAAACACAGAAAAAAACAATACAATTTACAGTAGTGCTACAATGGGCGACATGCTCTTCCAGACAACCCTTGGGATGGAAAATAATATTTGTAGTAAGAATTAAACAGAGCATATACTTATGTATTGGAAAGAAAATGAGAATAATGATAAAAATAAAATAGAATAATTAAATACCTGCATACAATAGGTACATACTAATAAATACAACTGTAATTGCAATTATAGAAAATCAACAAACAACAACAGTCTAAATTTTCAACAAATATAATTGTTTAACATTGGTTTTGAAACACTTGTCGACAAACGTTTCAAAAATACGTTTAATTTATTACTCTTCTGCATTTCGCAATTTTGCAATAAGTAATCTACGCTAAGATAAATAATTAAATCTCATATGCTTAAATGTATTTCAGCCAAAACCCAGACGTCGTTCCCATGAGTCCGCGCTACCCCGGACCCCGATACACACGAAGGCGCCGTGGCGGTCAGCCGACAGCCTAGCGCCAGAGGCCGCCTTCGGAACGTCTCTGGCTGACATCATGGAAAGCCCTAATAATAAGGTATGTCACTTAGCGTCATAGTTAACTATGGAGGGAGTAAAACCGCGTGACAGCTTAATTGGGGAGCGTGACCAATTTTGACCTACTAGCATGTTCGACGGGAACAAGAACAAAATTTAAAATTTTGATTTATCCTTGGATTGGTAATTTGTACAACATTCCATAAGTCAAGCCCTTTCATTTGATACCCATATTGAAGTAGTAGTGAACAAAATTAATGTAATTCGCCATTTTGTGGTGGCGGCCATCTTGGAATTAATATTTACCAAACATTTTTTCTTCCAGTTTTTCCAGTTATTAGATATAATAACATCCACACGGAAATCAACCTTCAAATAAAAAAAACCGCATCGAAATCGGCCCATCCGTTTGAGCTCTATGGTGCCACAGACAGACAGACAGACATCAACGTCAAACTTTTAACACCCCTTTTTTGGTCGGGGGCTAATAAAATAGAAACTATGCATAGATTTAGCTGGTTTTACAGTGCCTTGTCGATCAAATATCACTAATTTGACCAGTACTAATAAATAAATAAATATTGGTGGACAATTCACACACAACCATCTGACTGAAATGTACTAAGCAAAGCTTGTACTATGGAAGCCAGGTAGCTTATACATATAACACCTGAATAGTTGTAAATACATACTTATTATACATAGAAACATCCAGACACAGTGCAAATATTTGAATTCATCACACAAATATTTGCATTGGGCGGGAATCAAACCCAAGAATGGGTTAATGGGCTATGTTATCTGAAATAAAAGTAATTTCAAGTTTGAATTTGTGTTATGAACGTTGAAGAAGTTGCCTTGTGAAAATGAGGTATTGCCGATAGTTAATGAATCTAAAGTTTCTAGCTTCGTTAATCTTATCAACGTAAACGAGTATCTAAAGCTGCACTAGTAGGCTCGTATCAGATTTGGCTGGGCAGGGAGAGAAACACGAGTACTGAAGGTGAATGTTGATGTACGTCAGAAAGGGGCTACGCCCGTGTTACAAGTCTCGGGATCTACTCGGGATTTCTCTCTCTGCCACACGATGGGCCCGGCCGGCACCCACATGGGGAATGCTAAGAAGATCGTCTCTATCTGTGACTGTAGCCAAATGCGTGTTCTTCAGAATGACAGATAAGTGATAGAGTAATTAAGTTAAGATATGTCAAATTATTAACATTGGCTATGCTTACCAATTTTTTGTAATGATATTTAATTTAACGCCAATAAAATTATGTAGAGTACCATTTGAAACCGGGTTTTACACATATCTGACATTTTTTTTTTTAAATAAAGAGTGACGAGACGATCAGGACATGTGCCTGATGGTAAGCAAAATGCCTGACACATAACAGCACAGTGACACACAGCTATTGGAACATGAAGAGTCCAAATCATTACCTAGCACTGCACTGCGCTCGTCACCCAGAGATCTAAGATCTTATATCTCTAAGCCCTATATCTATAGCGTCATTCGGTAACCCCAATGAACGTATCGGGACAATGACCGTAACGGCACAGTGAGCGCAACGGGACACTTTTCGTGCATGCAGGCGGCGTTCATAGATTTATTAGACGTTGTCACGTCAAAAAGAACACATTGTCCCCCGGCAAATTCTGAATACTGTTAGATAGTGATATTTTTTTGACGTGACAACCTCTAATAAATCGATGAACGCCGGCTGCATGCACAAAAAGTGTCCCGTTCTATCCCGTTACGCTCATTGTGCGCTTGCGTCGCATCTATCAATGTTTTGTTATGACGTTGTCACGTTAAACTATCTTTCGTACACCAACCGACTTTACTTTGACATTCAGAAAACATCGGGTTTATGTGCTAAATTTCATCAATTTCAATTTTAATCAAAGCTACCGCGGTTTTTCGCTAGACTTGTATCATTAAGTACCAGTTACATACTGCATTAAACTTCATCGAAATATCGGAGACTCGCTCCGTATCACCTAGTTAAACTATATATACTCGTATACTCGGCTACGATATAATCTACTTACCATCAATGCTAGCAAAACAAAAATAATTGCTTTCCGTGTATCGATTAAAACTAAACCAGATATAGCTCTTTGTATAAAACTCCACACTTGTAAAAACACAAATGAGGCACAGTGCTCATGCCCAGAACTAGGACGAGAGAGTCATCTTAAGTATCTGGGCGTTTACATAGATGAGCTCTTATCATGGACAAAGCAGATTGAAGCTGTTAGTGGTCGCATAAGAAAACTACTTTTTATCTTTAAAAGACTCAGAGCCATAGCCAATAAAAAAGTAATAACTATGGTGTATTCTTCCCTCTGCGCATCTATACTGAACTATTGTGTTGTTTCTTGGGGTGCAGCTGGAACACGTAATCTCATGAAGCTCGAACGAGCACAAAGGGCTGTTTTGAAGGTCGCCTTCGGTAGACCCTATAGGTATCCAACTGCAACCTTATTTAGCGAAACGGTGCAGTTGACGGTGAGACAAATTTATATTATGGCAATAGCGCTGCGTTTTCACCGAGCCGCCCTCACTTCGCAGATTGGTGGATCGGAAGCTTCTGGAAGCAGACGAATCAATCGTTGGCCAGTTCCGAGAACAAAAACATTAGTAGGTCAAAGAAGCTACAGCTTTCGCGGTTGTCTTATCTACACAAAACTAAATAAAAACTTAGTATAATCAACAACTCAAGCACATCTGCAGAAATAAATTAAAACTTACCTTAATGGTCTTGAATATAAAGATACAGAGGATATAATAAGAATTGTTAGCTAGTTTGCATTTTGAATGCCTATTTTTCGATAGAGATTTCCACTAATAATAATTCAACATTGCACAATTAGACAAAACTAAACTTTTAGTTCACATTTACGCAATCATTCAAATAAACACTCCTTAGAAGTGCGCACTTACACATACAAACACATCACACACATACACACACAAACACAAACGCACACACACATAGACACAACTCGACAACTTCCCACAATCATATCCACACACAACATATTCAAGCACAATCACATCCTACTACCACACACAACCATGCAGTTGTACTAGTTGTCTCTTATCTTTTATATATTTGAGTAGGTACTTGATTCTGGTTCGTAGCAGTCCAAATATTAGTATAAACAACCAACTATAATAATTGCATTGGAAGAGCACTAGTCATTGCAACACAGGGTATCCTACAGCGATGACTAGTGTCTGAATGTCGAAGAATGTCCATGGAATTTAATAGATTAAACATCTATCCAAATAGTCATAAGTTTATAATTGTATTTCATAGGTATGTATTATTATTTGGTTTGATTGATAAGATTCATGTATTTTTTTCAAATGTAATTGTTTTTGTTTCAAATAAATTTTTATTATTATTATTATCACATATTCATTTATTTTCTTATTTTTTAAGTTTTTTATAATAGATATTAAAAATAAACAAAGATCATAAAAAACTTAAAAACTAGAATGCCGCCTGCAGCGGGGGCAGAGCCCAAGCTACTGGTGGTTAAGGCTGCAGAGACAGAAACCTCCTGACTATGCGTGCCGTATCCAAAACGACTGCCTTTTGTATCTGAGCCTTGACCCAATCGTCTAACGAAAGCCTCTTAAGATGTTGGTCGAGGCTTTTCGCTATAAGACCGTTTACTGACACGACTATCGGGACTATGCTCGTCGAATCAACATTCCACATGGCAGTAACCTCGTGAGCCAAGTCAAGGTACTTGCTAAGCTTGTCCTTCTCGGCTTTCACGAGGTTATCGTCATGTGGTATGGTGATATCGACGATCACAGCTCGGCGCTGAGACCGGTCTACCAGGACGATATCAGGCTTATTGGCGACAATAGTCCTGTCCGTGATGATAGAGCGGTCCCAGTAGAGTAGCGCACGACCATTTTCAAGAACTGGCACAGGTGCGTACTTGTAGTACGGCACCTCGGACTCGACAAGCCCGTGTTGAAGAGCAAGTTGCTGGTGGATGATTCTGGCTACTAGGTTATGTCTGTGCAAGTACTCGCCGTTAGCAAGATGCGAACAACCGGAAATAACATGACGAAGAGATTCGCCTGGACGGCGGCATGCCCGACAAACGTCGACCGTACCGTCCTTCATTATGTATTTCCGGTAATTATTCGTCTTGATAACCTCGTCTGCAATTGCACAGGCAAAACCCTCGGTTTCTCCGAAGAGGTCCCCGAAGCGTAGCCAGTTCACCGACGCGAGCAGATTCACATCGGGTCCCGTTAGGGCCCGATAGAATCGCCCGTGCAGCTCCTTGCTCTTCCACACTTCCTTGCGATCATCAGTGCTGAGCACCGATGGTTTACGCCAGTTCTCGTTTGCCAGTGAAAGAGGCGTGAAGCTTCTGTCAACTGC
Source organism: Ectropis grisescens (assembly GCA_017562165.1). Lineage (NCBI taxonomy): Eukaryota > Metazoa > Arthropoda > Insecta > Lepidoptera > Geometridae > Ectropis > Ectropis grisescens. Next base: position 2,883,412 of record CM029796.1, read on the forward strand.
CACAACATCGCGATGCATCCCGAACTCGCTGTTGCGAAAATAATCTCTGAGACTGCATACTTCGCGGTTGTGTAGGTTCTTGGCATTTAAAAGCCTCGACCCCCACTTCCGCGGAATATACAGTCTCATAACAGACGAGCGCGGGTGTAGCATGCGATGAGTTGTGAGCAGTTGACGGACCTTCCTGTCCAGGGCGTCGAGCTCAGTCTGAGTCCATCTCAGTATGCCAAAGGTATATCAGCAGAGGCATTACCCAACCGTTGAAGGCTCGCGCTTTGTTACCGCCTGACAGAAGACTTTTAAGTACTTTTGTCAGCCGGCAAAAGAAGCGCTCCTTCACCGATTTCTTAATGTCATCTGCTGATATACCCAATGACTGTGACATACCGAGATATTTGTGGGTCTCGTCTCCGGAGAGATCTGAGAGTCATAGTCTCGGAAAGTTGTAAATTCTCTGAATTTACTACTTTCCCTCGCTGTACATGCATGACCGCACACTTGTCTACACCGAACTCCATCTTGATGGCGTTACTAAAAACCTCCGTGGTTTTTAATAGCTCCAACAAGTCTTGGCGTTTCGGTGCGAAAAGTTTGAGGTCGTCCATATACAACAAATGAGATATAACCTCACCTCCTCTACGAAGACGATAACCTAACTCTGAATCCTTCAGCAGAGTGCTGAGAGGATTCAGACTTAGGCAGAACCACAGGGACTTAGACTGTCACCCTGAAAATGCCTCTTTCAATTTTTATTAAGTCCTCCGAATCAAACGAGCTGTCTACGCTACCTGGTTGACGAAGGACTGTGACCCACTGTCCCATGCATTTGCTTAGAAAAGATTTTAGAGTTGGATTTATTTTGTACAACTCTAAAACCCTTTCCAGCCATGAATGGGGCACCGCATCATAGGCCTTCTTATAGTCAATCCAAGCAGCGGAGAGGGCTCCTTTGTTTCGTTTGACTTGTTGGCAAATGGTCATGTCAATGAGGAGCAGCTCCTTAGTACCACGGGATCCCATCTTACATCCATTCTGAGAGGAGGCCAAAATGTTATTTGCAATGATGTGCGCGTAAATTTTGCTCTCAGAATGGATGTAAGCAGCTTGTAGATGGTAGGCAAGCACGTAATGGGTCTATAGTTTTTAGGATCTGTGGTACTACCGGACTTGTAGAGCAGGAAGGTAACACCGGTGGTCAGGAGCCTAGGAAGAGATCCTGTCTCAATGGCTTCTTGAAATTGCGTTGCCAATCGTTCATGCGAGCACCGAAACCATTTTATCAAAGTTGTGCAATCCGTCCGGCCCAGGACTTTTCCAGTTCTGAGCCGTCCGGATAGCACAACTAACGTCTTCAGGGTCTACAGTTATAGACTCCATAGGTCCAATATGCTCGCATGCCCGTTCGACAACGCACATCCATTCACCCTCCGTGTGTTCGACAGGCAACGACCAGATGTCACGCCAGAAATTTTCATAGCGTCGGCATCCGGCAGCTGCCCATCGCTCACACGTTGATTAGTTCTTTCCCAGTCTCGGTATACCTTCCTTTGGTCAGTTTGGAAGATGCGATTTTGCCAGTATCGATTAACACGTTCTCTGTAACGGCGAATACGTTTTGCCCACGCATAAACCTTCTGCTTCAGATAGTCAATGCGTTCCGTAACGTTTGATAAGTACTGTTGGGGCTGATACTCGTCCCAGCAAAAGCTTGTGTTACGAAACGCATGACTCGGGGCGGTTGTTTCCCCTGCTGAAGCAGATTAGCTTTGCGATGAGTGTCCTGAATGTGTTGATACGCCGCTCTATTCGCATCTGCCATTCAGGTGCCTTCCCGACAGGTCGTGTTGCACGGTTATTATCCAGAAGTTTAACACGTGCAACATTACATACTGCAATGGCACCACAATACAGAATAGAGTGGGTATCAACTAGATCTTCACTAGTCCTCAGATAGGAGTATAGTAAAGCATTCAGGGCTCCCATTAAAGCCAAGTTGCGTCTATGAATAGGCAAACGTGGCAGTCGCGGCCTAGAGTCCGTACTATATCGATATCTAGAAATCGCATCCTCCAAAGCGCTCCTCAATTGATCTTTTACCTGGTTAGATACATTGCTCGTCCGATCTCCGCCATCATCAGGGTCAACAGATAACGTCGCCACAGTCGTCGGGTTTTGCGCCGATATCGGAGCAGACGATGCAGCGAGCGTTACCTGCGAGGTTGCGAGAGACGGGCGAGCACGTAGTATCTCCTGGCGTAGCCGATCAAGCGTCGAGTCATCCAGCAGTTTTAACCGCTGGATTGCTCTCACTTGATCCGATAGTCGCTGAGCTGACACGGTGACGGTCGGTTCGAGGGTCTGAAACAAAGACAGCATTCTGGGACGGTACGCCGTTAGGTTAATTTCTCCATCTGTAGCCTCGTAGTATGCTCGCATGCAGTTCTGATTAATATGCTCAGTCCATCTCATGCGGCACACTGAACCACCGGTAGCGGGAGCCAGGCGCGAGGCAGAGCGCCCCGCAGACCCCAAGCGTGCCGGCAGTGGTTGGCGTCCTCGTTGCGCAGATGGTAGCGGCAGCGAAGGCGCACTCTCTTCATCGCTGGAGGCTGTCTCAGGCGGAGTGATGAACTCATCCCCGGATGAGCTTATGGACGACGAAGAAGAAGGCGGCGGTGGTGTTGGGCGTGTGCTTTGTCCAGTAGCTGCTCTTTTTTTGGCACGCGTCAGCATATTTTTTCCATTTTTTCTTGTATTTGCGTCGTAATAGTCCAATATATATTTTGACGTACGGATGTCAAAGTATCCTCTTGTATTTGTAAATTCATGTTTCTTGTAAAAATTGATAAAACACTATTGTAAATTGTTGAAAACAGAGATAAAAGGGTATTCCAGGTTTTTAGTACATATTTGTCGACTTTAAACTATTGTAAAATATTAAAATGAAATAAAATTTGCTAAGAAAAAATTGTGACGTGCAATTAGTTTGGCAGCTTATTATTATTATTATTATTATTATATATTTATTGATACTGGAGTACTTTGTATTTTTTACACATTTAGATTTTTTATTCGCTGTGCACTTATTTTACCGACATTCTTCTGTTTTTTTTATTTGCACATTTTTTTACCTTTTTTTTCTTTTGTACCAGCTGGTTTTCGTGGAACAACTTATTACCAATATTTATTTGTTTGTAAACACAAATTAATGTCCAAAATATATTATCTTTCGTTCTATTTACAGCACTTTACAAACTACCACCTTTTTTCAGAGCGTCCCCATGATCGGTGCTGACGACAACAAGGTACTGGCTATGTGTTCCTGTGTGTAGTAGTGTGCGTTGGAGCAATAAACTGTTTATTTGCCGTTTACAAATAGATTTTTTGGTGTTAAAACTTCGGAGCACCTCACACTAGTGTTTTCGTACACAGTAAGTGAGCCTGCCCCGTCACGCTCGGAAGTGAAAGACTCGATTGGTCGAATTCGACACCGCTGAGAAATAAACAGTAATCTGCTCACTGCTGTGCTTACGTTATTCAATTTAAATTTAATATTAGTGATTATTAATTATAATTAAGTGTTCACTTCTGTCGTACGGTTTTAACCACATAATTTTTTTTTTGACGTCGGAAAAGCAGTGACTTCTGCTTAAATAAATAATAAATTGTAGATATATCTTTGTGCTAAATAAATTTATTTTTTACTTTTTAGTTTTCTGTTTGAAGTCGTTTTTTTTGTTAAAATTATATTATATATACTAAAATTATACCTATGTCCATTCTTCATTGTAAAACTTCTATCCAACGAGTTAACATAATATGCTACATTAGAAGTTATAACAAACGCTTTACACCGAAAGCACGGGTCTGATCGCTCTTGTCTTGTCGCTCTTGTGGAAGTGTCATATTTTTGTCGCGGCTCATGACAATGTCGCCATAGCTGACATACGCCTTATCAGCTTACGATTGGTACAAAGGAACGTGCAGAAAGGGCTGATCTATTTAGTTATAAGAAGCTTCTATCGGAAGTCCCTATGACTGGACAGGACAAGAAATTACGTAAAAACCGTGGAGAGGACCATACATCGCACCATATAATAGGATGCGATGTAGGGTCCTCCCCACTACTTTTACGTAATTTCTGCTGATTTTAGGGCTCGTGTGTAGAGGGTTGTAGACCAGCTATTCTTCTCAAACTTAACAGTCAATTTTTTTTAAAGAAACTGTAATTAAACCTCGATTGTGCTATGTAATATTTTTCTCTCTTCCAGATCCACCTGCGGGATGACCTTCGGTCAGAGCAGTCCACCAGCTCGGAGGAGAGACGAGTGCGGCACGGCTGGAGGCTCGTGAGGAGTGTGACGTCAGCAGCCAGCGCCTTCGCCCCTCGGCGGGACACGCTGCCGGGGACTCCACTACCGGCCATCACTGTATGTTCTTTAATTTGAAAACATTCCGCAAACGAACGGGAAACACCAAGCTGCGTCCGGAGGCTGCACTTTTCTTCCTCTGTTTCACTCTTCACACTAAAGTAGTTTGTAAGTATCTGAGAATAAGGTGTAAAGTTAAACGGAACAGCGCGGCGCCCGGATGCCGCTTGGTGCGTTCCGGTGTGGTCCCCAGGGTTCGCTGTGAAATAAGATACATAGATAGAAACTCTTTATTGCGACACAAACAATTTAACATATTACAAATAAACACTTATGAACTAGTGCCACAAGTGGCGGCCTTATTGCTAAGAGCAATCTCTTCCAGGCAACCAGCAAAAAGGAAAATAGCCCACATATACCTACTCGTAGGCGGGGGAAGCGACATTGATTTAATAATACTACTAGATATCTATAACTATATAAAATAATAAATATTAACCTACAAACATGAGACTAAAATTTAACTGATAAATACTAAACATAATAAACACTTACCAACAAAAGTGCGGACATGATGAACAATAAATCAAGAATGTAATCAGCGGATTACAGCTTCAATCAGCAGATCGGATACGAACAGTGCTACCATCTACAATAAGATCTTCATCTATAAGATGCCATATAATTATGTCATCGATGGGAAGAGTGAGCTCACTCTTTCCGTTCTAGTCGGTCGCAGGAAGCGGTGAACGCTGAACGTTTTTACCTATCACTATTCATTGTCAACAACCAAAATAAGTAAAACCATAGTATAACTCGCCGCTAGCTATTCTAGAGGTCAAGTAGATTGGTTGTGAGTAAACCACTTACGATACACACAGATACGCAGTTTATTACCAATTTCAAATACAAACACAAACACAAAAATCTTTATTGCTGTTTGTAGGTAAGATAAGATGATACAAAACATTTTAGAAATTGACCCATACAAATTGGTCTCTGCGAGAGGCATGCAATATGTCTGGCAAGACAATTTGTTGTAGTCTTACGCTCTTATTCATAATAAATGCTTATAAAATACTTAAAACACTCATTAGTTAAAACGCTCGATAAGCTTATAAAACGGTCCATAAAGTTCCGTTTTCATAAACGCTCTATAAGCCTTCTATAACTAAAGCATTACTAATATCAGTTTTAGGATGTTGCCATTGTAATGAAATCGATCGATTTTATAGACAAACTGACAGAATCGTCAGAATTTATACAATGAAAACAAATTAAATAATAGTCAGCTGATTAAAGTGTTCTTCTTCCTCCATCTTCTTTTCATTTCTGGTTCTTATTTACATCATCAGATTAAATAAATAAATAAATATTGGTGGACAATTCACACACACAACACCATCTGACCCCAAACTAAGCATAGCTTGTACTATGGCGGCCAGATAGCTGATATAAAACTTATATAGTTTTAAATACATACTTATTATAAATAGAAACACCCAGACACAGTGCAAACATTTGAATTCGTCACACAAATATTTGCACTGAGTGGGGATCGAACCCACGACCCTCAGCTTCGCAGGCAGAGTTACTACCCACTAAGCCACGGCCAGTCAGATTCTCCATCTTCTATTCATTTCAGGCTTCTATTTGGTTGTGCTATATATACGTGTGAGATAAACGCTTGGTGAGCACAATTTCAAGGTGCTCAGGGCACATCTATTGGTTTTTCTTATGGTATTCACCCTTTCGGGACAGCACGCGTGGTCTGCGTAGCCCTGTGTAACGGTAGTACCTTTTAGCCTTGAACTCTTTGTTTACTAGTTAGTACTTTAATCGTCACCAAGGCATGCCGCTGCTGGGGTTACCCAGTAACTAGCCTAGCTACTTGCTATTAGCTGCGTGTCGCGTTGTAAAGCGTGGTTACCTTAACTATTATTTACTAGATGTCCGCCCCGGCTTTGCCCGTGGTACATATATAGCACTCATCGGGATCCCGTACATATCCAACGGTGAAAGAATGACTGAAATCGGTTCAGTCATTCCTGAGAATATCGCTTTCAAACAAAAAACCTCTACAGCTACCTGCTACGCCACCTGTCGGAAATTGGTCGTTCCAACTCAGATTTAGAAACAAAAAGGTTTATATTCAAGAGGTATATAATCTGTGATATTCAATTGACGAAATCTTAGACACATGCTGTCATGCGTCATGTCAAAGCACGAAACGTACAAAATCTCTCAAAAAGGAATATTTTTCCCGATTTTGTTACATTCTTGATTCATGCTCCGCTTCTATTAATAGTAGCGTTATGTTCTATATCCTATATCCTTCCTCGATAAATGGACTATCCAATAGAAAAAGAATCTTTCAATTCGGACCAGTACTTCCCGAGATCCTAGCGTCCAAACAAACAAACTCTTCAGCTTTATAATATTAGTATAGATTTAAGTTATAGAATAATGTCATGTTTGTTTATAAATTTTTCGGTAAACTCGTTTTTTATCCGACTTCCAAAAAGGAGGAGGTTATCAATTTGGATGTATGTTTCTTTATGTATGTTACTCGATAGCGCCGCCATTTATGAATCGATTTCCATGGTTCTTTTTTTGTTTGATAGACCATAGTTCAGAGGTAGTCCCATATAAATTTCATCGAAATCGGTGCAGCTGTTTTTGAAATATGAACAAAAAAACAGCTAAAAATTACCTCGATGACATAGCGATTGCTTACTTTTGAAAATGGTGTAATGCCTGAATTTGATTTCAAATTAAGGTCGGTTTTTTTCTTTTTTGAAGAAAATAGATTTTAATCGTCACCAAAGCATAATACCGTTACTAGGGTTACCCAGTTACTAGCCTAGCTACTAGCTGTGTGTCGTGTGGTTATCTTAACTATTTAATGTCATGTTTATTTATATTTTTAACCCCCGACCAAAAAAATGGGTGTTATAAGTTTGACGTCGATGTCTGTCTGTCTGTCTGTGTGTGTGTCTGTCTGTGGCACCGTAGAGCTCAAACAGATGGGCCGATTTCAATGCGGTTTTTTTATTCGAAGGTTGATATCCGTGCGGATGTTCTTAGCTATGTTTGGTTAATATCGATTAAGATGGCCGCCTCCACAAAATGGCGAACAAAATATTTCTTCACAACCTACCTCAATATGGGTATCAAATGAAAGGGCTTGACCAGTAGAATACAATATACATAGTAACAAATTTCAAATCCAAGATGGCCGCCACCACAAAATGGCGAATAATATTTTTTTTTCACTACTACCACAATATGGGTATCAAATGAAAGGGCTTGACTAGTAGAATACTTTGCACTGTGACAAATTTCAAATCCAAGATGGCCGCTACCACAAAATGGCGAAATACATTTCTTTTTTCACAACTCCCTTAATATGGGTATCAAATGAAAGGGCTTGACTAGTAGAATGTTGTACAGATAACAAATCCGAGGTAGTCGGGGGTTAATCAAAATTTTTAATTTTGTTCTTGTTTTGGTTGAAAACTTTTTTGCCACGCCACAGACAGATTTTTCGTGGGCTGTGAATTGAATTCTAGTGTCACGCTCGGGAATGATAAGAAATCTTCGGGTAAACTCGGGACCATGGCCATATAGAAAGGGTGACGCATTTCTAGATGGCCATGCCATGGTCATGACCACGCCCTCCGGTTTCCCCCGCGTAGTTTCCAAAGTAAGCTATCAAATTCTGAGTTATAAGTTTTCATTTCTATCGACAGTTCCTATGACTGACATTTTTTTTCCGGTAAACTTTATATTTCTCTGCAATAAAGGTAGCCTACCCTTCTAACAGTATATATGATAATTTTATGTTTTTAATTATTATTGTAGATTTACACTTGACCGCCATCGCGCCTGATGTTAAGCGACGATGCGGTCTACGATGGAGCGTATCTACCTAAAGGATACCGAATCAATCTCGATTTGAAGACACCAAAGCTGTAATAGGGAAACCCCGACTCAGGCAACGCATTCCACAACTTGACGTTTTTACTACAAACTAACTAACTAGACTAAAACCTCCTTCGAGCCTTTGGAACGTCAATCATAAAACGATGTTGCTTTTTCGAGCTATAAGCAGTCCGTTAAAAAAATGCCAAGATGATGTGATGTATAATATGTATTTATTTTATTTTATTATAACTATAGAGTGACGAGACGAGCAGGACATGTGCCTGATGGTAAGCAACACTCCTGCCCATAACAGCACAGTGACACGCAGCTATTGGAACACGAAGAGTCTGATACATTGCCTAACACTGCACTGCGCTCTGTGTCCAGTAATTTCCCTGGAAACTTTGCCCTTTAAACCGGAACATAGTTTTTTGGCAGTGGTTTTTTCGGTATATGCCTAATTTCCCTTCTGGATAATCCGAGCCTGCTAATGAGTAATTAACATGAAAGAGTATACTGGGGTAAATACGGCCACAACTATTTAAGGCTGTTTCACACGCGGGGAGACTTGGGTACGGGAGAAGATAAGGGATAAATTAATTTCGAATAACGGTGAGAACACAGACAATACCTATATAGAATTTAATCCTACTAATGTTATAAGTGTAATGTTTGGGTGTTTATAATGTTTGGATATATGAACGGATCGGGTTGAAATTTGAAACGTAGGTAGATTATAGTCTGGAAGAGAGAGAGAGAGAGCTTAGCATTCCATGGATTCACCGTGCGGGTGCCGGGTCCATCGTGTGGCAGAGAGAGAAAACCCGAGTAGCTCCCGAGACTTGTGACTCGGGCGTAGGTTTAAGCGGCCCCTTTCTGACGTACATCAACACTCGCCTTCACTACTCGTTTTTCTCTCCCTGCCCAACCAAATCTGATATGAGCCTACTAGTGCAGCTTTAGATACTCGTTCTAGTATAGAACTTACAGCACTTCTGGATAAGCCAAGGTCTTTCAGCAGGTTATAGAGAGATTTTGCTGGTATACCTCTCGCTCTCACTTCTGCAGCGTATAAACTAACTACATAGCCGATTTTGTTAATTCGTTTAGGAGGTCGTAATACTTATTTTGTTTCACATAGACTACTTTGTATCCTGAAAAAATAATGGGAACGGGAACTCCGCGAGTAAAACCGTGAAGTGCTGGTAGTTTGAAATGTAATACACAGGTCACACAAAACAGAAATTAAAATAAATAAACTCTTTATTGCACTTAATTACAAGACAAAAAATAAAGGTATATAACTTTAAAAAAACAAAGTAGCAATTGGCGACCTTATCGCTATAATACAAATACATTCAAAGATCTTTATTGATATTTGCAGGTAAGATAACACGATACAGAAAATTTTTAAAGGTGAACCATATACACAGGCAGGTATCTTTGATATGCAAGTAACTGTACCTATGTATCTATTGTAACAAGCTATATTTTATTTCTTAGTTGATTAAGTATGCCAATTTGTTTTTATTATTAGTAAAAATATGTCAAACTTTACTATTTCTTCCAGCCAAAAACTACGTGATTTTCGCCAAAGCCTAGAAGTACCTATACTTATCTGAATTTGGAAAAATACTAAAATACGAGCGCACTGCAGTAATGATTTGAACTCTTCATGTTCCAATAGCTGTGTGTCACTGTGTTATTGTGTGGCAGGCATGTTGCTTACCACCAGGACAAGTGCTGCTCGTTTCGTAACTCTTTATTAAAAAAGATACTCAAATGTTCAAGGATTTTAAACTACGCTCTCACGATTATTACGCTGGGTTACTATTTACAACCGAGTTTTCTTAGATTTTATTACCAAAATATAAAAAAAACTGAAACGACAAAATTTTGTAAAAATTAAAAAAGGAGACGATTTTCTTAGCATTCCATACTACTTATACTTCAGTTCAATTCCACAAAATCTCCGAATATTTTTTTCGATACACCTTTAATTGCTATTATATGTTTACTTCACAGTAAAGAAATTAAGCATCATCTCCCAAACTAAGCTATTAAAATTTCAAATTCTTTTCCTTCAGTAAACCCACGTAACCTTCACCGCATTACGTCGCCGGTTCACTCGAACTCACACGTGTTTGTGTTTTAAGCGAAAATCTTATAAAAAATTCTTCATTTCCCATAAAATTAATCATTCAATTGAATTAATAAACATTGTAGAAATAAATTACTTAAAGTGATACCTTAACTCTCTGTCTTGTACAGTGACAGAGTTTCGGATTTAAGAAATTAGTGCTAATCTTTACTAAACATACAGACACATAAATTTATGACATTTACTTGTGCCATAGAAAAAATGCGAGCTTTTTATCTTTTTGTTTCCTTCTACAGTCTAACAGTTTAATAATTGAAAACTAGTGTGTAATATCTCTCTTTATATATTTTTTATGTCATAACTTTAATAATTTTATCAATTATTATTATTGTTTTTTTTTTTTTTTGCATGGGGTAATAATTTATTGTTGCAACATAGAACAAAACGAAGAATTTAAAAAAATGTTTAAAATAAAATATTCACATAAGATTAAAAAGTATCAATTACATTATTGGATTGTTTAATAAATTACTTATTGGATTGTTTAATAAACCATTTATTTTTTTTATCTATATTATAAAAATAATAAATAGGCAATCAGTCAACTAAAAACACAATTAACCAACAAATAGACAATCAATAAATAATACATAATCAACTTACCAATTAACAAATAAACAAATAACCAAAAAATAAACAAGGAGCCAATCCATAAACAAATAATTAATCAATAAACAAGTAACCAATTAATAAACAACTAAACAAATAATAAAATGTCATTGTTAAATAAAAAACTTAATTAATAGATAAACAAATTATTTTTTCAATTAAAAAAGAAAAGATAGACATAAAACTACAATCGTCACCAAAAATTCAAAATGAAAGCGGCTTACCTAACCCGCTCTCCGATTCCATTCCTCCGCTCGGGTTTCGAACCCAGGACCCCTGCGATGAGATACTCAGGCCAGTGGTTTAAGCGGGTGTTCTCTTCTCAGCCGCAGCTTGGCGATGGAGATAAAAAAGAAGACAGGAAGCCTTCTATGCCCTTCTACCCGAATGAAAAGGAAGAAAATGTTGGAGAGATGAGTCCTGAGGTGAGTTATTTACACATTTTTTGTAGAGGAAACTTCTGTTATAACCAAATTCAAAAAAGAAGAAGGTTCTTAATTCGGTTGTGTGTGCTTTTTTATGTATGTTACGCGATAGCTCCGTATTGTGAACCGATTTTATTATTTCTTTTTTGAATAAATCGATGAACGCCGTCAGAATGCACGAAGAAATATCCCGTTATGTCCCGTTACGTTTATTGTCCCGTTACGCTCATTGTACGCAGCATCTATCAATGTTTTGTTATAACGTTGTCACCTTAAACTATCGTCCGTAAACCAACCGGCTTGACAGATGACCAAATATTTTTTTTATGGTATATCACAGTTTCGAAGGTAGTTCCATATAAATTTTATTGCTAACGGTGCGGCAGTTTTTAGAATATGAACAAAAAATTAAAATTTACTTTATATACATGACGTGAATAATATGATGATAATTTCTTACGAAATTACGTCGAGTGTATGAATTTAATTTTAAATTGGAGTCGGATTTTGTTTCTTAGGAAAAAACCAGATGAAAATTTAGAATTGGGGTTAGTCGACTGAATTTAGAAGAAAATTTGATGTAAGCAATTCCCGCTTCTGAATTTAGTAGGCTAGTATGCTGAATGCTATTAGTTCACTCAATTCAGTAGCGACAAAATTTACCGAAGTGTAAGAAGCTTTTTAGCCATAATAAATAAATAGCCAATGATTATTTTCGCAGTCTTACTAAGACGGTCAACGATTTTGGAAAAATCCTTATTTTTTCAGTGTAATATCGTAGCTATTACCTAATTATCGGTGTTTTCGTGATATCCATAAGGCTTTTGCAAAAAGCTATTCATCAAACCATCTTGAATCATATACAAATGTTAGACTTACTGTATTAAGTTATTTATTATATGGCCAGGGCTTGGAGCCAGAATCTCTTCTATTCCGAGACGGCAGAAGAAGGATAGACATGGTGCTCGCATATGAGGAGGAAGATTACGGAGTCATGACGGAAGCTGAAGCTAGGAAGAGGGACCACAGAAGAACGTTTCAGGTAAACACAAGCTAATTCAAAGTCAAACGGCGAAGTCAAAATTTTATTTTATGAATAATATGTTGTAGCAATAATGAAGCCTTTTTATTCCGAACTAGATGGGATTTAACATTTTTAATTTTATGGATTTAATTTCTTACATTATAAACTTGTAAAGTCCTCAAGAATATTGTATTTTTCTTTCAAAATGGCTTAGTTAAGTCAAAGTTCTTAGTCGAAATAGCTTAGAGATTTTTCCTAATCAATGTTCACAAAAAGGGAAACCTCAAGGAGATCTATACAGTCCCAATATTTTTAACATTTCCAGGAAAATTTAATAAAAGAAGGCCTAGAACTGGAGCTGGAGAACAAATGCTTATCTTTCGACGAAAAGACCTGGTTTCTCAAGATACACATCCCTTGGAAGACAGAGATGAGGCTCGCTGAGGTGATAGGGATGAAATTACCCACTAAACGGTTCATTACCATCTCCGTCAAAGCTTGGGTAAGTCATTGAGTTCTTTTCATCATCAACATTTGCAGTTTGTAACAAACCCAAAATCAGGTTTCCTTTGCGTAAATTTTCTGAATTCTGAGCCAATTTCATCCACGTAATCCTCGCGAAAGATATGATATTTTCAATCCATGGCTAGATTTTGGTGTCAAATACTATAAACGAGTATTCCAGGTTAGCAGATTGTGCTCCATTTTTATAAGAATATTTTATTGTTTATAATAAAGAGTGACGGAATAAGCAAGATATCCGCCTAATGGTAAGCCACACGCCTGCATATAACAATACAGTGTCACGAAGCTATTTGAATTTGAAGAGTACAAATCATAACCTAGTTCTACACTGCCCTCGTCACCCAAAGATATAACATGATTTATCGCTTTAACCTATAATTTCTCTGGAAACATTGCCCTTCAAATCGAATCACAGTAATATCATGACTGCTGGAGTTAAGTTATGGCTGGTCTAGTCGGGAGAACGGGAACTGCCGATTCGGAAACCATGGGTTCAAAACTACGCGCACACCACTATCTTTTCTTTTCGAAGTCACGTACGTAATGCCTAACTTAAAATGGTGTAGAAAACAATCGTGAGGAAACCGACATGTACCTTTCGAAGTCATGTGTCATCTGCCAACCCGCACTGGGCCATCGTGGGGGATTATGGCCTTGACTCTCTCCTTGTGAGAGAAGACCCCGAGTCGCAGCAGTGGGAACATTTAGTGGACTGTTTATGTATATTATTTATGTACTTCCCCAGGCGAACTCTACAAAGAATCCTACACTATACGGTTTAATTAATCGTAACTTAAATTATTTTAGAAGAATAATTGCTTTCTATCAATAAAGGATCTAAATTTATATCTTTCAGAGCGACGAGAAACAAGCGGAAAGAGATCAACGCTGGTATTCAAAATGGCGGCGGCGGTGGAGAGAATTCTATGACTACGAACACAGCAGAATAGAACCCGAGCCTTCATTCTACGTATCCACAGACTACAGAGGGGGAAAGAGAGAGGAACAGTACGTACTAATTATGAACTATGAAGTTCTTAATTCGTATCAATATGTTTCGATTTGTATGTATGATATGCGATAGTTCCGCCAATACGGAATCGATTTTGATAATTTTTATTTCGTTTGGTAGATCATACTTTAGAGGTCTCATATAAATTTATCGGAATCGAGTATAAGCAGTTTTTGGAAAAACAAAATTATCTGAAATTTGCTTACATCGACGATATTATTGTTTCCTCCGAAACTTGGCTATCTCATCGGAGCAGTCGTTTTAGTGAGTTTCCCTTAATAAATGAGATTTATTGGAGTAAATAACTCGAATAGAGTTTAATTTTAACTTTAAGTACCGCGCACCGCGTTGTATCTAGGCATCGCACGACAAGAAACGTCACTAGATCACTTGAACACAACATAGTGCTTTGTGAGCGGTGAACGTTTCAAATCGATTGTCACCTACGAAATTGAACCAATACAAAAACTTTTACAAAATTATTATCAAAAACAACTATTGACACGACAAAATACAATGTGCTAGGTGTGCTCCGCGGTTTTTGTCCCGCAGTTCCTGTTACCGTTATTTTCCCGTGATAAAAAATTTACCCAATATGTGCTAGCTATTCCAGACTATAAACTGTTTTCCCAATTTCAACCCAATCCATTCAGACGTTCCGATATGTTTTTTTTTACTTACACTGTCAGAATCAGAATCAAAATCAGAATCAGAATCAAAATCAAAATCAGAATCAGAATCAAAATCAAAATCAGAATCGTTTATTACATCACTGTGTACAAAAAAGATGGTAGGTACTAAACGTCAAAGTCAAAGTACTTTATTCATAAATGTACAATTTACACGTCAATTAATAAATAAAAATTAAAAACAAAAGAAAGAGCATACAAATTGTATACATTTTCAAAGTTTGAAACTACTACTTTACTGTATTACAATAATTATTGTACAGAAAACTGTCAAGCATTATACGAGTATAATGTCTTTATAGCAATTGTACTAACCTATGTCAAATTTATTTATTTACATTTTTATGGGAACTTTGCCATCACTCTCTAAAAATTCGCTGTAACTATAAAAAGTTTGATCGATAAGCCAGCACTTTAATCTGTTTTTGAAGCTGCCGAAACTTGGGGCCGATAAAACTATTTTGGGAAGAGCGTTATAAACTTCCGGTCCCATTATGTGAGTTAACTTCTGTGACCTCGTGAGAGAGTGTGGTATAACATCCAGCTTGTCGGCGTTGCGTATGTTGCGAGAATGTCTCTCTCTTCGCGTGTTGTACGATTCTAGATTATTTTTACATACACAGCCACTTGATAGATCAAGATAGCAGGTAAAGTAAGTATACCAAGCTCCTTGAAATATGGTCTGACGGATGTACATTGCGATACGCCAACAATGGCACGTACGGCACGTTTTTGGGCGCGGAACGCACGCTTCCAGTCGGCAGCGCGCGCGTATAGCTCGGCGCCGTATTGTAACCGTGAATGCACTGTAGCGAAGTAACATGCACGTGACACTTCCGTAGACACCACTCGGGAAACTCGTCTTAGCGCAAAGCACGCACTGTTAACTTTAGCACACATCTTGTCGATGTGATGTTCCCACGTCATGCTGCGATCAATCTCGAACCCCAAAATGCGGTGTTCTGTACCTGCTCAATCCTAACACCATTTAGCGAGACTTTTAGCGGTTTTGTATGGTGTCCCGACAGACAAAAGTGAATATAGTGTGTCTTTTTTTGAATTTAGCATAAAACCGTTGGCGCTAAACCATGAATTTAAGCCGTTTATTACAAAATTTAATTTCTCTTCTAATTCTTCTATTGAAAGAGCTGTGACTACGGCAGCCACGTCATCCGCATACATGAATATGGCTGCACCCTTCACGGCTTCGGGTAGATCGTTTAGTAGGAGAGAAAACATAATATTAGAGACTGACGAACCCTGCGGTACTCCCATAGACGAAGGCAACGGGTCTGATTTGTTCTCGCCATCGCCAGCATCCACTACTTGAGAGCGGCCTCGTAACATGTCAGTCAATACCTCGTATGATTTCCCAGCTATGCCATAGTGTTTCAGCTTTAAAGCTAAGGTCTCATGGTCTGCAACATCGAAGGCCTTCGATAAGTCACAGCATAAGACGGCTACTTGCTCTTTACGTTCACGGGCAGCCAACACGCTACGAATCACTTCACGCGTTAGAGAAGTCGTAGACCTCCCTTCGCGGTATGCGTATTGTTGTTCACACAGTGCCTCGGTTTCCGATAGATAGGCCACTAATCGCGAACTCAAGCCATTTTCGAATACTTTGGCTATTGCTGGTATAATCGATACTGGTCTATATCCATCAATATCGTCCCGTTTGCCTTTGCCTTTAAATATCGGGGACACTTTCGATATCTTCAGCGGCGACGGGTACGACCCTCCCTAAGACACTTATTAAACAGTGTGGCGAGAACCGGAGCTAGAGGCAAAATTGCTATTAATTAGCTCCATCGACACACCGTATATGTCTTTTGACTTTTTTGGAGGTATTCTGGAGGAGACTATGCGAAATACCTCATCAGCCGAAAAACTTGTTAGTCTGAGGGAACGGTCAGACGCCTGACGCGCAGATACTAAAATTTTACATACAGTAGCAGCATTAGCTTTAGGCGCCCCACAGGCAGCAGCTGCATTTAAAAACCGAACGTTCATAGCATTTACGGCATTTTTGGCGAACTAAACTTACTGCCGTTACAATCTTTTACGATCTCGGAAAAGTTCAACCTAGGCGAATTGTTTTTCCCCCTCTCCGTGTTCACGATTCCCCACATAGCTTTAGATGGATTCGTGCTTCCATGTATTATGCTATTGTAATGATTTGTTTTAGACACATTCAAAGTAGAATTGTATTTCCTGTTGAGATCGTCAAACATAGCTATTAAGTTCTCTTCTTCAGGAAATTGGTCAACTAATTTCGAAATATCAAACAACAATGATTTTAGATTTAGAATATCAGGCGTAACCCACGAAGCATCACGTTTGTTATTTGGTGTTCGTTTTATCGGGAAACAAGTGTCATACTTATTTGCTAAAATATTGATCAGTGCTACTACAAATGTTTGAGCGGTTTTGTTTCTCTCACTTACTTCAGACCAATCTATACTGTCAATAGCCATCACAAAGTTTGCGCGGTTATTCTGCGATAAATCACGACTAAGACGAGTGAGCTGTGCTGGCGCTGAACAAGCGAATGTTACCACTCCACGTACGGCTAAGTGATCTGACAGAAGCGTATTTATTGAGGTTGCCGAAGTAAGTTCTCGCGCTACATTTGTAAAAATTAGGTCGATCGCTGTTTGTGACGTTTCTGTTATACGAGTAGGGAAGTCTACAATTGAACTCACATCATGAGAGTTGAGTATGTCGAACAGATTTTTAAAGTCAGTGCTAGTGCTGTCTAAGATGTTTATGTTTATATCACCGAGAATCATAAATGTTTTATCGGTTTCACTGAGCTTATCGAGCAAACGTTCCAGGCCACTTAAGAAACCTCTAACATGAGCTAGGCCTGTGCGATAAATGCAAATGATAGTAATGTCAAAGTCCATAACGTCAATCGCGGAGATTTCACAAAACCTTTCTTCTGACAATGCTGATAACTCAACGTTTTCGACACACTTTAGTGCTTCATTTACAAAAATACAGGATCCGCCATGGATAACATTATTTCTACTACTACGTAATTAAGTAACAACAGTTTACCCATTCCGGGCGTGCAATATTAAATAACCACAGTTGAATTATCCATAGCGCAACGAAGGTATAAATATAATCTAGATACTCAAGCCCACTACCTGTCGGAAGCGTGCCCGGCATGCTGGCGGTATTACCACACTGAATGACAATGCTTAACTACTATTGATAGTTCCAAAGGCGATGACTCGATGTTTTCAACCAGGTTTCTGATTGCAGGTTCCTTGTGAAAGACAGACACACACAGTTCTCTCCGGCACAACGCAGTCTTCTAGTCATGCAGATATTACTGCGAGCTAAATACGATAACAACGAAACTAAGGTACGAAAATATCTTCCTATTTTTGAATTTAAATCTTTTTTTGGTGCCCTTCATACAGATTTGCTTTGGGCTGTGAACTGACCTCAAGCTTCATATTCGTAAATGACGGAAATCTTCGGGTAAACTCGGGACCATGCCATAGGCTATATAGAAATGCTGACGCATTTCTAGATCCACACCATCTAAAAACATACAATCATTTTTTTATTGTAAATGTTTTTCAAATTGACGAACGGATACGTTTTGTACTCACGACACAGGATGGTTTAGTGCAGGGCTTTAGTGTATAATTTTTAAGACAAGTTCTTTATGTCTGTCTGGAGTTAAAGCTAGTTTAGTCGGAAGAACGGCGACTGCCGATCGGGAGCCCCCGGGTTCAAATACCACGCGCACCACTGTCTTTTCGAAGTCATGTGCGTAATGCCGCTAACTTAAAACGGTGACTGCTGAGGAAACTGACATGTACCTACCTAGAATCTTTGGAGACCATGTGTCATCCACCTGCCCTCACTGATCGTGGTGGATTAAAGCTTTGATTCTCTCCTGCGAGAGACGGCCCCGAATCCAGCTGTGGCAACATTTAGTGTGCTGCTTATGTTTTGTGCCCGTGAATTATCAACCAATTTCTCCCCAATTTCCGGCACTGAGCTCAAGCGGCAACTCCGGTCATCGACAGTTTCCCCTCGTTAAGCAAATCGTCGCTTCTCCTGGCCCCAGTGCTTCAACAAATTGCTTTTATTTTGAAGATATTATATCGCATGTTTATCATAAAAAATAATATTTTATTCAAAATATTAATATTTTGAATAAAATATTATTTTAGAAAATATACAATGTGAGACTGATTTTGAATTTTCCCGCCAAAACACTAACAACTGACATGACGTCACTAGTCGCAAAACATGTCGTCATCGTCAAACACAGTCGCGATTCATGCCTGTATATCCAGTTTAAATGTTTTCTAATCTTTACTTGAATACAAACAATTAAAATTGTCGTCGCTAAAATCGCAAACTATAATAAAAACTCAGAAAAGTAAACAGTTTAGTCAGTTTTCGACAGCTTGTTTTGCGACTAGTGACGTAATGAGTCATATAGGTGTTTCCAGTCACTTGACGACAGATTAAAAATATAGCATTTATACTCCTTTATAATAAATTAACTACGTAATATTAATTTGTAATAATGTGATTGTCGATATTCTATTAATCCAAACTATCATAAAATTAACATTTAACACTAATTTGTGATTAGTGTTAACATCCCTATTGCCTAGGCGCGGTCTCCACTCAAAACCCCGTTTATCGCAAAGGTTATCAGTTCTTCTGACAGCATGGCCCATTGCCACTTCAGCATTCTAATTATGGGGGCTATGCCAGTAACCTAAATTAAATACACAAAGCATTTAATTTCGTTCCCCAGATGGGCATTCGTCGGCTGATCAATGATGGGACTTACTTAGCCTGCTTCCCTTTGCACGAAGGAAGACATGACGTGGATCTAGCAGACGGCACAGTTACTGATAGACGAGTAAGGAAGCCTTAATATACCTACACGCTATGAACACTTTAAATTATTTAAACACGTTGACGCTCTTAACATTTTAACGCTTAAATACGTTATCGCTTTAAATACGTTAACGCTTTAAGCACGTTAACGCTTTAAATACGTTAACGCTTTAAGCACGTTAACGCTCTTAACATTTTAACGCTTAAATACGTTATCGCTTTAAATACGTTAACGCTTTAAGCACGTTAACGCTTTAAATACGTTAACGCTTTAAGCACGTTAACGCTCTTAACATTTTAACACTTAAATACGTTATCGCTTTAAATACGTTAACGCTTTAAGCACGTTAACGCTTTAAATACGTTAACGCTTTAAGCACGTTAACGCTCTTAACATTTTAACGCTTAAATACGTTAACGCTTTAAGCACGTTAACGCTTTAAATACGTTAACGCTTAAAATACGTTAACGCTTTTAACGCGTTAATGCTTTAAACACATTATTGAACAATTTATTTGTAGTACATATAATAGTAGTGTTATTGTGATAATGTTACCAGGCGCGGTCCTAGCCTCCTAGCCTCGAATTTTGGATGGGGTCACCAGTACGCAGCCTCAGGTTTGGGGGGGGGGTCACAAGTAGAAATACAATAAATCGAGCAAAAAATACTTTACTAGTAGCGCCCCAAGATTTTACCCGCGTAGTTCCCGTACTAGTTGTTTTCCCGCGTAAAAAAATAGTCTATGTACTATTAGATATTTTTAATTTTCTTAGATTTTTTGTTTAACTTATACGATTTTGGGAAGGTCATGTCCCCTGTGACCCTCCCCCCCCCCCTCGGACCGCGCATGAATGTTACCAGTGAAATTCAGAACATAGAGATAAATCGTTTCTGGTAATGATTTGTACTCTGACTTGACGAGACGAGCAGGACATGTGCCTGATGGTAAGCAACACGCCTGCCACATAACAGCACAGTGACACGCAGCTATTGGAACATGAGGAGTCCAAATCATTACTGCACTGCGCTCGTCACCCAGAGATCTAAGATGTTATATCTCTAAGCCCTGTAATGTTCTGATAGCTGCGTGGCATTATACTATCTATTATGGGCAGTCATGTTGCTTACCATCAGACACACGTCATGTTCGCCCCGTTACTCTGAACGATAAATCAAAATTACTGATTTTTATTATAATAAAAATCGATTTTTTTATAATTCCAGTTACTTTACCTGGAATGGGCGCGCCCTTCCAAATGGTATAAAAAACAACCGTTGTGGCTTGTTCGTCGATATTTTGGCGACAAGATCGGCCTTTACTTCTGCTGGCTGGGATTCTACACGAAGCTACTCTATGCCCCGGCCGTCGTTGGAACCCTCTGTTTTTTATACGGACTTGCGAGTATGAACTCTCAGGACAATATACCAAGGTACGTTTTGGTGTGGCTTGATTTGTTCTACACGAAATTACTCTATGCTCCAGCTGTCGTTGGAGCTTTCTGCTTATAATACGGACTTGCGAGTATAAACTCTCAGGACAATATACCAAGGCACGTTTTGCTGTGGCCTGATTTCCATTAAATTATCTCCAGTCTTCTATATGTAAAAACGTTATGTTGGTTTGTGTACGCTACAAAAATTCAAAAAGTTCTGCACCAATCGAGCTGAAATTTTACAATGATAATACTTAGATAAAAACAATCCGCATCAAGGATTGTTTTTATCTAAGTTTGGCATCACAATGTGCCACAGCGAAGCGTGGCAGGGTACAGCTAGTTAGAAATAAAATTTAATCTACAAATACTACACATACGCTTACGTATTCATATATCGTATTTGTACAGTTATTAATAATATATTATTATGTAGACATGATTTGTCCGCGATTTTTTTTTTGCGTATTAACCCAATATCCGTGATGTAGTCAGTCCAGTCAGGTTCCGAAGTACAACTTATTCGGAATCGTTATTCGGAATCGGTGATCGTCTGACTTTGTCTTTTTAAATTGAAAGCGGTTTGGTTATTCAAAGAATATGAGTATTTTAAATTATGATTTCAGTAAGGAGATTTGCGACCCAAAGGGTCCGGGCAACACCACCCTGTGCCCTCTCTGTGACAAGGCCTGCAAGTACCAAACCCTGCAAGACTCCTGCCTCTTCGCCAAACTCACCTACCTGTTTGACAATCCTGCCACTGTGTTCTTCGCTATATTCATGTCGTTTTGGGGTAAGTAGTATAAGCAAATTCGCTCTTGTATGGAGTACTGTTCGCACCTTTTGAATGCTATTACCTGAAACTCTGGAATCGGCCGAGAGACGCCAAAAGGCTCATAAGGAACGACACATTTGCGCGAAAAACACTTCAAAGTCTTAAACATCGCCGCAAAATTACTAGCTTATTGGTTTTTAATCGGATACACTTCGGAGAGAGTGCGACTGGTCTGCATGATCTAATACCACCTTATGAATTTTTCTATGAGACTACTCGTAGCTCGAAAAAGCGGCAGCCTTTCATGGTTGATGGTCCAAAGACACGAAGAGGTTTGACTCTACTTTTGTGATAAGAACGTCTAGGTTGTGGAATCTGCTGCCTGAATGGGTTTTCTCCGATAGTTACGATTTTGGTGTCTTCAAATCGAGAATGAATCGGTTTCTCCTAGGTAAACACGTTCCATCGTAGACCGCATCATCGCTTAACATCAAGATAGATAGCGGTCAACCTATATACACGGTTTTTTGCATTACAATTTATTTGTATTTTTAGTTTTTTTATAGTGTTAACCAAGAATAGCCTATTTATTATCTTACTAAAATTATAAATGCCAATGTTTGGATGTCTGTTGCTCAATTACTTTTTATCCCTAGAAAATAATGCAAACAGGAACTACACGGGTAAAACAGTGAGGTACTGCTAGTATTATTATGAATGTGGAAATTCGGATAGGTATACTATAGTTACGGCTGGTCTACTCGGGAGAACGGCGCCTGCCGATCCGGAGACCCCGGGGATCAAACCTCACACGCACCACTGTCTTTTCGAAGTCATGTGCGTAATGCCGCTAACTTAAAAACGGTGGAGGAAAACATCGCGAGGAAACCGACATGTACATAGAACCTTTCGAAGTCATGTGTCATCCACCAACCCGCACTGGGCCAGCGTGGTGGAGTATGGCTTTAACTCTCTCCTTGCGAGAGAAGGCCCGAGTCCCAGTAGTGGGAACATTTAGTGGGCTGTTGATGATGATGATACTATAGTAGGTATAGTACGTATAGTACGTAATACACTCATGCGGACATAATGTAAGCCTATTTTTTGTTTGTTTCAGCAACAACTTTTTTAGAGTTATGGAAAAGAAAACAGTCAGTTTTACGATGGGAGTGGGACCTGGGAGGAGTTGATCAGGTGATTATATTTTAGCAGCATCATTGTACTTTAATTTATCATCATCATTTTCAGTCAGTATCGTCCCACTGGTGTGTATTTTAAAGGCCTTCTCTTCTATTTCATTGATCTATTGTGGTCCATCGGTTCCATACAGTTGTAGGTGTTCCTGGTACTGGAAATAAAAATGAAACCACGTCACTGTATAAACTGCTGATTATATTAATCTCAACTGTACAAGTTTTTTTTTTTTTTTTAACTTTTATAGGTTTACACTTGACCGCCATCTCGCCTGATGTTAAACGACGATGCGGTCTACGATGGAGCGTGTTTACCTAGAAAAAAGTGATGCGGGGCGAAAGACTGCTCGCTCTCCGCTGCCATTCGCTTATATACTACATCTGATATGTACAAATACGTGCTCCTACACAGTTTCAACACTTTCTGCTAATCCATTATTCCGCAACGCCGTACAAAACTCATGCGACAAGGGGAAAAGATCGAGGGTTGCAAACCCCCTTCTCTTCACCTGCACTCTGTTGACAGCTTCTAAATGACGGCATAGTGCTGAATCTTATTATTTTTAACCCCCGACCAAAAAAAGGGGTGCTATAAGTTTGACGTCGATGTCTGTCTGTCTGTCTGTCTGTGTGTGTGTGTGTGTCTGTCTGTGGCACCGTAGAGCTCAAACGGATGGGCCGATTTCAATGCGATTTTTTTTATTTGAAAGTTAATATCCGTGCGGATGTTCTTAGCTATGTTTGGTTAATATAGATTCAAGATGGCCGCCGCCACAAAATGGCGGACAAAATATTTCTTCACAACCTACCTCAATATGGGTATCAAATGAAAGGGATTGACTAGTAGAATACTATACATTATAAAAAAATCAAATCCAAGATGGCCGCCACCACAAAATGGCGAATTATATTACTTTTTTCACTACTACCTCAATATGGGTATCAAACAAAAAGGCTTGACTAGTAGAATACATTGCACTATAACAAATTTCAAATCCAAGATGGCCGCTTCCACAAAATAGCGAAATACATTTCTTTTTTCACAACTCCCTTAATATGGGTATCAAATGAAAGGGCATGACTAGTAGAATGTTGTACGGATAACAAATCTGAGGTAGTCGTGGATTAGTCAAATTTTTTTAATTTTGTTCTTGTATACCCTTCTACTCGTATCTTTCTATATAAGTCTCTAGGTGGTTCAAATGACCCATTCTGTTTTGACACGGGCCTGTAGTCTATATTCTTCACCAATTTCATCCACGTAACTCCTGCAATAGATATGATGTCGTCGACCCATCAGGCTAGTGGTCTGCCAACGGAATGTCTACCGGTTACCACCAAAGAGTTTACATATACTACGTATAGAGTTAGAACATACGCTTTCCACCGAAAGCACGATTCTGATCGCTCTCATCTTGTCGCTCTTGTGGAAATATCATACTTTTGTCGCGGCTCATCACTACATTGCTATAGCTAACATACACCTCATCTGCTTACGATTGGTACAAAGGAACCGTGCGGAAAACCTGATATATTTACTTATTCTTTATCTAAGTTACCACTCTGTCAGAGATCTACTTAACCTGTCACCACGTCTGACCACGTCAATAGCATTTCTCTCGTATTTGATCATCCATCATCATGCTCCATTTCATCAGTGTCCATTTTCTGTAGTGGTAGGGCTCTATGCAGAGTCCGCCTGGGGTAGTACCACACCTTTGCCAGTATTTATGCTGCCAACCAGTACGGTGCAGACATTACTGTGTACCAATTTTATGGGCAATGTTTCTAAAGAAATTCAGTTATTTCTTTGAGATAAAATATACAAGATTACACCCGGAGCCACTGGACTAAAAAAATAAAACCTTCAATCTCTGGATGACGACGTGAACGTGTGGTGACGGTGGGCTGGGCTGCCCCAGTGCTAGGTGATGATTTGGACTCTTCATGTTCCAATAGCTGCGTGACACTGTGCAGTTATGGGCAGGCATGTTGATTACAATCAGGCATATATCCTGGTTCTCTAGTCGCGATATACAAATCACTGCAGCTGCCGCCAGACTTTCGCAAGTCGGTGATGGGACCCTGTAAGATCTTCCCCTTCCGAAAATTGCTCAATATTTCAGGACGAAGATCCCCGACCAGAGTTCGAAGCGTCGGTGAAGACATTCCGCACCAACCCCGTCACTCGGGAGAAGGAGCCCTACATGCCGACTTGGCAGAAAAGCATGCGGTACATTGCGACCAGTTCTGCTGTGCTATTCATGGTAAGGGCTCCATTATAGGTCACCCTTTATATCAGCTTATCTCACCTGCAAACAGCAAGAAGATTTTTTAAGTGAAAACTTCTTTTGGCGCGCCACAGACAGATTTTTCGTGGGCTGTTAATTGAATTCTAGGGTCACGCTTGGGAATGATAAAAAAAAAATCGGGTGAACTCGGGACCATTTCCATAGATAGCCATGGTCATGGCCTCCGTGTCTTTATGATGTTTTTTTATTGCCAAGGCAGTTTTGTAGTGTTACAATTTGTGTTCAAACCGATACCACTGGTTTTGACTTGACTTTAATTTGACTTTGACAAATATTTGTAATATATCCCCAGATCGCCATCGTGATGGGAGCTGTCCTCGGCACCATCATCTACAGGATATCCATGGTGTCGGTGATCTACGGAGGCAGCGGGTTCTTCATCCAGCGGCACACGAAGATATTCACCGCCATGACAGCTGCGCTCATCAATTTGCTCATCATCATGGTGTTGACGAGGGTAAGGAGCATACAGTCAAAAGGTGCGTACGGACTAGAGGCAGTCTCAAGGTGAGCATCCTCGGCATGAGGCAGCAGGCTGAGGCAACCTGCTTCGGGTCGAGCCACAAACTCGCGACAAAATGGCGCCGAATCATCAGCTGATTCGTCGTCTGATCTGTCTACCGTTCACACGCACAACAACCCGTGGCGTCGAACGAAAACTGTGCTGAAATCACGTCCACGCTTGCGAGGCACGTAAGTTCAGGCGCATTTGAGCACAGTCAAAAAACCGCCAGCGAATGGCCCGCGTCCCGGGAGCCTCGCGTGAGGCACGCCTCGGGCTGAGGGTCGTACGCACTTGAGGCAACAGGGCGAGCCGTGCGTGCCTCGGGCGAGGCTGCCTCTAGTCCGTACGTACCATAATGAATTATTGAGTCCTTCAACGAAAACATCTCGACGGAGTAATCGTGCGGGGGAAACTCCCAAACTGCGAACACGACCATGTTAGTAGTTTGGGAGCATAATTTAGGGCTGGTATTTAACGCATGTATTCATTTATAAATTAGTTTTTTTTTATAATTTTCCAAATTTTTATTTATTCCTCATGTTTTTGTCTGTTTTAATCGTCTTCAAAAGGAAAGGAAGAGAATCTCAATTGAGTTCAATGTGTATTTATTGGGAATTGATTAGGACGCCTGCCCATAACAGTAGTGTCAATTTCTGTGGCAAATATTGGAACATGAGGAGTCAAAATCCTTCCTTAGCCCTGCACTACATTTTTCGCCCAAAAAATCTTTAATACATCTATGCTCCGTAATTTCTTTGGAAACATTGCCTTTCAAATCGGAACAAGTTAAAAGGTAATTTAGAATAGTTGTGAACGATAAACAAATGTAACTTGTATGTTTGTTTGTAGATATACGCTAAGGTGGCAGTATTCCTGACCAACATGGAGAATCCCCGCACACAGACTGAGTACGAAGACTCGTATACCTTCAAGATCTTCTTCTTTGAGTTTATGAACTTCTACTCCTCATTGATTTACATCGCTTTCTTCAAGGTAACATCTACTACACAAACTTAATACATATTTATAATCAAAAAAAAAATTACTTCCTCGAATTCGAGTAACACAACTATCGCTTGGTCTCCCTATAGCGTAAGTCCGAGTATTATCTACTGTGTTATAAATTAATACTTTCGACAATTAGTAATTTCGAAAATTACTAATCTTTGTTTGAAATGAAACGGATCGAGTTCGATTCTAGAACGCAGTTTATAGTCTGAAATATACTATCATCATCATCATCAGCCGCAAGACGTCCACTGCTGAACATAGGCCTCCCCCCCCTAGATTTCCACAACGAACGGTCCTGCGCAACCTGCAACCAGCGGTTTCCAGCGACCTTTATGAGGTCATCTGTCCATCTATTGGGAGGCCGTCCAACACTGCGTCTTCCGAAATATACTATATATACATAATATGAAGTATTCGTCAACGGCGAACCCAGCTAAGAGCGATTATGCTCGCGAACATGGCTCGCAAACCCAAGTTTTGTTTTAAACGCCCTATCGCATGACGCACAATGTAATAGGTCATTCGAATTGTATGTATAGGTGTAGGAAGGCTTCGGGCGGGTCTTATTAATGAGACGTTTTGCGTGTAGATCTTGAAAACGCTTCGTTTCAAAATGTTTGATAGCTTGATGGACAGATAGTCTGAAAGAGCACATAGGCTACATGTTATCTCGGAAAATGGCGGGAACGGTAATCAAGTAAAAACGTGAGACTTGACTAAATTTTGCAAGCAATCCTGGCTTCTGAATTTAGTATACTAGCTTACTATATATGCTATAACACTTTACTGAATTCATA
The DNA here is from genome assembly GCA_017562165.1 of Ectropis grisescens. Lineage (NCBI taxonomy): Eukaryota > Metazoa > Arthropoda > Insecta > Lepidoptera > Geometridae > Ectropis > Ectropis grisescens. The sequence goes on from CM029796.1 coordinate 2,911,065, forward strand.
ACGTACGCCATAAAATATTATGATTCAGTAACGACTAAATTCAGTCGACTGAATTTATCCAAGTGTAATAAAACTTTCAGATCGCGAGTAGCTTTTGTATAATTTTTTCATCTTCATTTTAGGGTCGTTTCTATGACTACCCAGGAGACGACCAAGCCAGGAAGTCAGAGTTCTTCAGGCTGAAGGGAGACATCTGTGACCCAGCTGGCTGTCTTTCAGAGCTGTGCATCCAACTGGCCATCATCATGGTGGGGAAACAGGTCTTCAATAACTTCGTGGAGTTGGCTTACCCGTAAGTAGTTTTAGTGATTAGCTATGGAATAATTATCTGGGGAAACATTGATGTTATTTTCCCTGACGCAAAAACGACGGGGTGTTATAAATTGAAGTGCCTGTGTAGGTGTGGCTGTCTGTCTGAGGCAACGTAGCTCCCGAACGGAGTAAATGGTGAAATTTTGATTTTTTTTAAATTGATATGCGAATTTGTCGGGAGTTTTCCAGCCATGTTTGAGATAAGCCAAGATAAGGTTGCCGTCATAAAATAAAGCTCTCTGAACTTTTTTTTAAAGTGAATACTTCTCATGGCGCATCCAGATTTTTCGTGAGCTGTGAATGAAGCTCGTTGTCGTGCTCGTAAATGAAAGAAATTTTCGGGTCAACATTTCGATGATAATCTTAATTTATTTGCTACTTTTTATTACGTCAAAATAATGGGACGGGAACTACGCATACAAAACCGGACGCTATTACTTATTTTCATATTTTTTTGACTTTTTTTACAGGAAGCTTCACAACTGGTGGCGTCAGCGGTCTCATAAGGCCTTGACGAAAGACCTTACGAAGCCTCACATGGCGTGGGAACAGGACTACCACCTGCAAGACCCGGGCAGGCTGGCACTTTTCGATGAATACTTGGAAATGAGTAAGTTTGTTTAAGATAGATAGAAAATTCTTTATTGTAAACACCGAAAACAAAAAAATTGGCAGTCAAAGGAATTGCCAACAGAAGTGAAAAGTTTTGACTCAGAATTTGATAGCTCATTTTTTTTAATATCTCACTGTGACGCTAGTAGATATAAGATATAAGACGATGACAATTCACAGCCCACAAAAAATCTGCCTGTGGCGCGCCAATAGAAGTTTTTAGAATCAGAATCAGAATGATTTATTGCTAAACTGTGTACGTAAGATAATAATACTGTGTACATAAGAAATGGGTAAACAACAGTTTACTCATTTCGGGCGTGCAATTTAAGTTTTAGATTTACCTACATTATTAAAAATTACCATTTTACACACGAAAATTTTCGTACCAAATTTATATAATATAAGTATTTAAAGTATTTAGTTATAAAATTGAATATAAAAAAATCAGATAAATGTTAAGTTATAATGTTTTAAAACGTACTAATCTAAAAGATTATTTTAAACTATTCTCATACTTAGTATTTTACTTATTGAAGTGATTTATATTTGACTTTGACTGCCTTATTGACTGCCTTATAGGCAGTTCCTCTGACTGCCAATTTTTGTTGTCTAAGACAGTTCTCTAACAAGTTTGTTTTACAAATACAAATAATTTATTAATAATGGATAATTACAAGTCAGATATGAAAACATATGAAAACATTAACACACAGTATTCTGTATGCATTGTTTTTTTTTTGTGACAGTTACTTGTCAATAGTCGCTAGTCATTACATTAGGATTCCCTGAGTCGCGATGACTAGTGCTCTCCGGGGTGCGGAAATAATATTATGCTGAATTGTTAGTCCGAACGTAAAATGAAAATTAAACAAAATTATTGAAAAAAATATAATAACAATTAATTACAATAATTGCTCGTATAATTAACTACACAAAAAAAAAGGTCAACATATTTAGTGTTTAGATATCTGGTAGTTTCAATACGTCATCCAGGGCGTAAAATAGGTGCCCATGCAGCCAAGCTTTTAGCTTCTGCGGAAAGTTCGTCCCGTAGATCCGTCGGCAAGCGGCTGTACATCGCGGGCCCTCCAACGTAGACCGACCTCTCAGACTTACTCAACCTATGAGGTGGAGTCACTAGCTGATGTTCTTTACACATCCAGTTCTCCAGTACGGGTTCGTGACTCTCTTCGTGGCGGCGTTCCCCCTGGCTCCGCTCTTCGCCCTCCTCAACAACATCGCCGAGATTCGACTCGACGCCTACAAGATGGTGACTCAAGCACGACGCCCGCTGGCCGAGAGAGTGGAGGATATCGGGGCTTGGTATGCTTTTAAATTTTATTTTTTAACATTTGAGATGTATGATCTTCTTTAGAAAACATGTTTTTTAATAAAGATTGACGAGACGATCAGGTGCCTGATGGTAAGCAACATGCCTGCCACATGACAGCACAGTGACACGCAGCTATTGGAACATGATGAGTCCAAATCATTACTTAGCACCGCAGTGAGATATAAAGTGTTTTATATCTCAGCCCAATAATTTATCTGGAAAAATTGCCCTTCAAAGTGCAACACGTTAATGTTAGCGCACTACTACTTGGCGGCAGAATAGCTGGCAAAGGTGTATGATATGAGTGCTACATGCCCTAGAAACATCCATCAGCATACACAACGAAATGTATCGAGTAAAAATCAATAAACGGACAATTTTATTCAAAGTCAAAGTTGAGATGTTCAAGTTTCATTTATACTTATACTTATAAAATTTCAGGTACGGCATCCTAAAAGGAATTACTTATGCTGCCGTTGTTTCCAATGTAAGTATCAATCAAGTTACACTACGAATACTTATGTGATTTTTCTAGTATCCACAGTGAATTAAGAATATGCCACAGTGAATTAAGAATATGCCACAGTGAATTAAGAATATGCCACAGTGAATTAAGAATATGCCACAGTGAATTAAGAATATGCCACAGTGAATTAAGAATATGCCACAGTGAATTAAGAATATGCCCCAGTGAATTAAGAATACGCCACAGTGAATTAAGAATATGCCACAGTGAATTAAGAATATGCCACAGTGAATTAAGAATATGCCACACTGAATTAAGAATATGCCACAGTGAATTAAGAATATGCCCCAGTGACTTAAGAATATGCCCCAGTGAATTAAGAATATGCCACAGTGAATTAAGAATATGCCACAGTGAATTAAGAATATGCCCCAGTGAATTAAGAATATGCCACACTGAATTAAGAATATGCCACAGTGAATTAAGAATATGCCCCAGTGAATTAAGAATATGCCACAGTGAATTAAGAATATGCCACAGTGAATTAAGAATATGCCACAGTGAATTAAGAATATGTACTTCTGATTTTCATGTTTTAGTGAACAGTGAGCTAAGAGTACTCAAGAAATACTTTTTTTTAGTCTATGACGACATAGTGATGTGCCGCGACAAAAGTATGACACTTCCACAAGAGCGACAAGACAAGAGCGATCAGACCCGTGCTTTCGGTGTAAAGCGTTTGTTCTAACTCTATACGTAGTACGAGTTCATGTAAACTCTTTGGGTATGACACTATAAAATTTTAAATACCGGCAGTTTACAATCTAATGACTAGTATTATAGTGATTTGTGCTAATTACTTAAGGTAGCGGTTCGCCCGGAGACCGCGACAGCCACTTGACACTATAAAATTTGTATGGGCGCCAGTTCGCGCCGAGACCGCGACGGGAGACCGAGACACGTGTCGCGAGACATGTGTCTCGGTCATGGGTCTCGGTCGTGTCGCGGTCTCAGCGCGAACTTGTCCCTTTAGACGAAAAATCTACAAACTGTTGTTATATTATTAGTGTGATGATAGCTCTAAATAATATTGCAATATGTTTTTTGTTTTGTTTCCAGGCTTTCGTGATAGCTTACACGAGCGACTTCATACCTCGCATGGTGTACAAATATGTGTATTCCCCAGACAACACTCTCATAGGGTATATCAACCACTCGTTATCATGTAAGTATGAATCAAATCATAAACCTAAACTAACAATATAAAGCTGAAGATGTTTTTTTGGGTTATAAGCTTTAAGACTAAATCTCGTTATGGCTAGATAGCGGGTTTGACTAAATAGCTTCGAGACTAAATCTCGATATGACTACATCGCGTCAGGGTTAAATAGCTGTCTGACCACATATTCCTACGTTCTTTTATCAGATTGCCTTAATATCGATGTAACGTACAATGGTATTTTAAAAGTGGTACATCAGTCTCAACTTTCATCAACTCTCAACTTTGGCTCGTATATCGAGTCCAAGGCTAAATTAGCTGCCAAAAAACTAGGTGTCCTCTCAAAGGTGCGAAGGTACTTCAAGTCTGAACAGTTGCTCACGTTATACCAAGCACAGATTCGCTCCTGTATGGAGTACTGCTCGCACCTTTGGGATGGATCGGCTAAGTATCAGCTGGAAGCTCTGGAATCGATCGAGAGACGTGCCAAAAGGCTCATAGGCAATGACATTCTCGTGCGAAAAAGACTGCAAAGTCTCGAACATCGCCGGAAAATTGCTAGCTTATCGGTTTTTTTATCGGATACACTTTGGAGAGTGTGCGACTGATTTGTATGATCTAATACCACCTTGCCCTTTTTTCTATCGGAATGCTCGTAGCTCGAAAAAGCGACATCGTTTCATGGTTGATGTTCCAAAGACACGAACGAAGAGATTTGACTCTACTTTCGTGATAAGAACGTCTAGGCTGTAAATACGTTGCCTGAGAGGGTTTTTCCCGATAGTTACAATCTTTGTGTCTTCAAATCGAGAGTGAATCGGTTTCTTCTAGGTAAACACGCTCCATCGTAGACCGCATCATCGTTTAACATCAGGCGAGATGGCGGTCAAGTGTAAACCTATAAAAGTAAAAAAAAAAAAAAGAAAAACAGTTCAACGTCACATGTCACTTATTTCAGCATAAAACATTTCTCAAAAAAAATCTGTCTAAATCCCATGGAGTTCCGAACCGAATTAAAACAACTATGGTGTTCTCTTTTTTAGCTGATGCTTGTTTTTGTGACTTACATTGTTATGTAAGTCACAAAAAACAAGCATCATCATAGTACACGAAACACGTAATGTTTTACGTGTTTCGTGTACTTATTTAGTCAAATAAAATTAAAAACTAAACAAAAAATAGAGTCTTAAAAACAAATCTTCATAATGCCTATCGGTAAACTTTCTTGTCAGACAGTGCATGCGGAACATCTTTTTGGCATTGTTAAAAGATAATGCCTTAGAAAGCCTTAATCTCAGGAACTACTGGACCGTTTGAAAAAAAATTTCACTGTTTATGTACGTGTCCTTAGACAGTAGTTACTAGTTTTGGTATAGGATATATGACATGTACCACGGGCGAAGCCGGGGCGGACCGCTTACCAGCCAGTTCTGTACTGTACTGAGTTCCAGTACGTGTTGGGGATAATAGAAGAGCTATGTGACAAGTTTTCAACTTGCCTTAATTAGCTACGCAAAATTTGCTGCCAGCTCTCGGCATATTAGTATACAGGGTTATTAGTAATTGGCCCGCATCCTTTTAAGGGCATGTTAGGCACATCAAAAATGTCAATTTTTATCCTACAGTTTTTAAATATTTTTTTTTTATTCGTACAAAATAAAAAAATATTTGGCTGGTCTAAAAACGTAAAACTCTCCGAAACAAGCGCACGCACTGTTTAACGCTCGATAAAATACGCTCGATAAAATATAGAGCTACACAGAGCTAGAGAGGATAACAAAAACTAAAAAAGATGTTTTTGAAATTAATATTTTTATGAGTGGGCAGAGCCTTTATTAACAAAACTAAAATACAATGAGAACTACACTACACTACAAACCTACCTAACTAACTACTTACACTAAGTACACCTGAATTATCCATAGACCACTGTAGGTCTACAAGATGTTCAAGCCCACTATCAATTTATATTGGGTTTTAGCAAACATTTTAGAACAAGCGTTGTTTGTTTATATATGCAGAATGTGCCCTTTCAATGGATGCAGGCTGATTAACAGTAACCCTGTATAATTACGACAAAAAACATTTTTTTTTGTATTTTTTTTTTAATATGGATTGACGAGATGAGCACGACATGTGCCTGATGGTAAGCAACATACCTGCCACATAACAGCACAGTGACACGCAGCTATGGCAGTCCAATTACCTAGCACTGCACTGCGCTTGTCACCCAGAGATCTAAGATATTATATCTCTAAGCCCTATAATTTCTCTGGAAACATTGCCCTCCAAACCGAAACATAGTAATGTTTGCACATTAGTGTTCGGTGGTAGAATAACTGGCAAAGGTGTGGTACTTCCCCAGGCGGAATCTGCCAAGAGTCCTACCACTAATGTATTGTGCAAGGCCGCTGAAACTTGACATGATTTTTTCCAGTGTTCAACACATCAGACTACAGAGACGACTGGGGGGCAGATGACACAGAAGTGGACCCCCCAACCTGTGCCTACCGTGGGTACCGGAACCCACCAGACCACGACGACCCCTACGGACTATCGCCGCATTACTGGCACGTGTTCGCTGCTAGGCTGGCCTTCGTTGTCGTGTTTGAGGTTTGTTTCTAACGCCATCTCTTAGTCAAAAATACTAACTAAACAATATGTTTCAGCTAATGCCTTACTCCTACCAATATTATTAAATTTATTATATTATTATATTCTATTATGAATGCGAAAGTTAGCAATGGCTGTACGGATAGAGTTAGAACATAGTTTATACATATGTACATTGTACATAGGATTTGTGAGAATAAAACCGGGTCTCTAACTGTGCAGCTTATGTTTTATACTAGGCTATAAATAATGGGATAAATGAGACTGGCTTAGTGAGTAGTAATTCTGCCTGCGAAGCTGAAGGTCATGGGTTCGACTTGCAGCCCGTGCAAATATTTGTATGATGAACAAAAATATTTGTACTGTGTCTGGGTGTCTCTATGTATAATAAGTATGTATTTACAACTATATAAGTATTCTATCAGCTATCTGGCCGCCATATTACAAGCTTTGCTTAGTTTGGGGTCAGATGGTGTTGTGTGTGAATTGTCCACCAATATTTATTTATATTATTAATCTAACTGTGTTCCAAATTTCAACCCGATCCATTCAAACTTTCCGACGTGATTGAGCAATAAACATCTAAACTTTCGTATTTATAATACACTTGACCTCAATCCCGCCTGATGTTAAGCGACGATGCGGTCTACAATGGAGCGTGCTTACCTAGAAGAAACCGATTCACACTCGATTTGAAAATTCCAAGATTATAATTATCGAGAAAAACCCACTTAGGCAACGCATTCCACAGTCTAGACGTTCTTATCACAAACTCTTTATCTGGTCATATATCTGGTCATATTATCTGGTCCTTTTGTCTATCGTACTTCTCGTAACTTGAAGAAGCGGCACCGTTTCATTGTGGATATTCCAAAGACACGAACGAAGAGATTTGACTCTACTTTTGTGATAAGAACATCAAGGCTGTGGAATACGTTGCCTGGGAGGGTTTTTCCCGATAGTTACAATCTTTGTGTCTTCAAATCGAGAGTGTATCGGTTTTTTCTAGGTAAACCCACTCCATCGTAGACCGCATCATCGTTTAACATCAGGCGAGAAGGCGGTCAAGTGTAAACCTATAAAAGTAAAAAAAGAATAAGAACTTTTGAGCTTAAAATTCGTTATTTTCATATATTATATTACAGCACATAGTGTTCGGTCTAACGGGGCTGATGCAACTCTTCATCCCCGATGTACCCACGGAGCTGAGGACGCAGATGCAACGAGAGGCCTTACTCGCAAAGGAGGCCAAATATGAACACGGGAGACGACGGCTGAGCACGGAATACCGGCAACTCATCACGCAGAAGAGCGAGAGCAGCGGAGGTAAGAGAACTGACGATTTTTTAGCAATCATTCCTCATGAGCGCTTTACAAAACTAGTATAGAGCAAAACCAGAAAAAATAATACAACTTGGACGATCATGACGATTAGCAATCATTGCTCATTGACACTTCACAAAACTATCACAGAGCCAAATCAGCGGTGGTTAGTTAGTTAGTTAAACGGGGCCTTTTCCGCACTAAGCCTCTCAATTGGGCCATTGTGCGTGGCTCATACTACCCTTCTACTCCAACCATCCCAGGCTATCCCAGAAGGCAAGCAACCTATTTAGGTTGGTGAAGGCCTCCGGGGACTGCTGCTGGGGAGTGGAGGAATTCTGCCCGTTGATCTGCCACAGTTCTGCATTCCACAATCACATGCTGTGGCGTTTCTTCCTCCTCCATGCATCCCCTGCATAGAGGGCTATCCGTCACACCTAAATTGAATAAGTGCTTGTTTAGAGGACAGTGGCCAGTCATAATACCTATAACTTTACGTACTTTGTCCCTGCTTAATCTGATAAGGTTGCGGGCAAGTTTTTTTTTATTGCTGGTATTACCAGCGGTGGTAATACGGTATCAGCCTAATACCTACAATTTTGAGGATTCTAGAAATGATGTCTTATGGATGTTTCACAAAACCGGCATAGAGCAATACCAGCGGAGGTTACACCTTTGGTTATTTGCTCCTTGACACTTCACAAAGCCAGCATATGTCGAAAGCAGCAGAGATATCTAATACAACTCAGATTTTTGCAATTATTCCTCATGGACGCTTCACCAAACCGGCATTGAGCAAATCCAGCGAAGGTAATACGACTCTGATGATTTTAGCAATCATTGCTCATAGACGCTGGGTGATCATATGCTCCCTTTCGGTAGTCGTCGGATGAGATGCAAATGTAAGTACTCGTTGAGTAAAATACCTAAGTAGGGCCTGAGCCTTCAGCACTAGTTCAAAATCAGCTAGACAGTTAAAATAAAAAAAATAAAAAAATGCATGTGCATCAGTCTAATAGCGTGCGCTGGGCGGGAGCTATGTCGGATGCGTATCAACTTGAGTGTGGAGTAAAGCAGGGGGGGTTGTCTTCACCTACCCTGTTTAATTTGTACATGCATGACCTGATAGTTACCCTCAGCAATGAGCATGTTGGTTGTCACATTGACGGATTAAGCGTTAACAACTTAAGCTATGCTGACGATATGGTCTTGATGAGTGCCTCGGTGTGCGGTCTGAGGAAACTCATTCGGATATGTGAGGAATATGCTTGCAGTCATGGCTTAAAGTATAATGTCACGAAAAGTCAATGCATGGTTTTCGAGACCAGGGGTGCTAAGTGCCCCCAGACTGTACCGCCTGTCTTGCTAAACGGAGTTCCCCTGGAAAGGTTAGAGCAATTCAAATACTTGGGTCACATAGTCACTGCCGATCTTAGAGACCATGCGGATATTGAACGGGAGCGTAGGGCGCTGTCTGTACGAGCAAACATGATAGCCCGCAGGTTTACACGATGCTCTAATGAAGTAAAAGTTACGCTCTTCAGAGCGTATTGTACGTCGCTTTACACGTGCAGCCTGTGGGCTACTTATACTGAAAATGCTACAGCGCCCTCCGCGTCCAATATAACAACGCGTTTAGGGTGGTGATGGGGCTGCCCCGGTTCTGGAGGGGCGTACAGACTGTTTTCACGCGACAATGCGCAAGCGCGCGGCGTCTCTGGTGCGCAGGGTGCGGACTAGCTCCAATGCTACCCTGGCGATGATTGCTGGCAGGCCTGACTGCCCTTTCCTTCGGCATTGTTGTGACAGACATCTTGCGGTGCCAATGCCGAAGAGAAAGTGGTAATATTGATTCTGACTGATTTGACCATTGACCATTTATAGTTAAGACTTGAGGTTAATTGCAACAGGTTATAGGGCTGATACTACTTATTAGCCAGTGTCTTGATTTCCATGGAAAAGCCTATGTATATAGCTCTTTTTTCTACAATTATTTCAGAGCGGCCACAGCCCTGGATGCGTCGCATGTCGCGCGCGTCAGACGGTCTCGACGCGCATGTGTCTATCAACCACAACATCCTACCTCAAGTGGCGACCTCGCCTTCTATTGGAGATTGATAGTGGCATTTTGATATTACTACTGACGCATCACGGATATGGTACGGTACGAACCATATTAGAGTGGACGATGGGACTTATTTTGAGTTAATACTTCTTTTAGCTCATTAATGAAAAATAGCGAGAACTTTTTACGCGGGCACGTAAAAATTTACAACCCGGTCACAATATCTGTGCACCTGATATCGTGACGTCATATCGGCGGCGGCGGCGTAGATGCTAACCGTACTGTCGCGCCGGGGAGTGCGCGGAGAGGTGACAGGGGAAGCGGGAGAGGCGCCGCATTCCAGCGAGGTGCACAGATATTCTGACCGGGTTGTACTCTCGTTACACGCACGTCACGAACATGACAACCGATACCATACAGCTAGAGATTCTTTTTAACTTTTATAGGTACATTTTATATGTCTGGTTTTTATACTCGACCGCCATCTCAGGTGATGCCAAGCGACGATGCGGTCTACGATGGAGCATACCTACAAGAAACCGATTCACTCTCGATTTTTTAACGTTCCAGCCACCGTTAGCACTTAGCGTTATATAGTGGCTGGTGTTATATATAAGTCTATGTGTACTTGCCTATAAGGCTTAGATAATGTCTGTAGATGTGTTCCTACTACGGGTATATTCTCGGGAATAAATCAAAGATGGTATGCACTTAACTGGTGTTTATTTCCAGCGTGCGTCCGCGATCCGAGTGTAACAATGACTGACTGACTGGCGGGCTAAAGGCAGCGTAATCAGAAACCTTGTGTCCCTAAAATTTGATAACACCCAGATTGTAACAACAAATCGTCACGACGCATTCCACAGCCTCGACGTTCTTATCACAAAAGTATAGTCAAACCTCCCCGTACATCATCCATAAAACGATGTCGCTTTTTTCGAGCGACGAGCAGAATGGCAAAAAAAGGCAAGGTGGGTATTAGATCATGTAGATCAGTTGCACAATCTCCGATATGTATACGATAAAACCCAGATAGGCTAACAATTTTGAGGCGATGTTCAAGACTTTGAAATCATTTTTGCATGAGAGTGTCGTTCCATATGAGTCTTTTGGCACGTCTCTCGATCGATTCCAGAGCCCCCAGCTGATACTTGGCCGATCCATCCCAAAGATGCGAATAGTACTCCATATAAAAAGTAATCTGTACTATGTATAACATGAGCAAATGTAAAGTACCTTCACATTCATTCTGTGCGTTTGTTTTATCTGTCTGTTATTAAGTTATCCAACATTATTTGCATGCATAACATTATATTGCATGCCTCTCGCAGAGGCCAGTTTGTATGGGGCAACTTTTAAAATGTTTTGTATCATCTTATCTCACCTACAAACAGCAATAAAGATTTTTGTATTTTTGTATTTGTATTAGTTAGACTTTAAACCCTATGTATAAAGATTTTAAGGGTCCAAATAATATACGTATAATTCGAAGTCCTCTTTGTGTATAAAACATTGTAAACTAGAGATAAGATTAGAATAATGTATTTAGTGGAATACCGACGCCTCGAATTTGTTATCTCAAAATGTACCTAGCGGCTATTGTAATAAGGTTTAAATGTAGTGTGTATTTTTAGTGTATGTCTAAACTATATGTGATATTAGATAATGTATATCGTTGGTATTGTTTGAATCTCATTCTTTGTCTTTAAAAGCACTCGTTATGTATTTCCGGTAGTGTTAGAAACTGACGTATAATGTGTTCGCCAGGCCAAAATTATGAGTTATCACTGTTTTGGAACGAAGTTCCTTATCGCGCGTTGTGAAAAAAGACGGAAAAAAATTCTTACGAAAAGTTGTCACGACACTTTTTGCTATTGTAAGCTGTGCGGCGTCGCATGTTTCTCTGTCTGTCTCTCTCTCTCTCTCTTATAGAAAGCAAGCCAGATATTTTCATTTCTATTTCGCATTGAACAGTGTGGTGTCGCGACGATAAATTTTTTTGAGTGTATACAGGTTTTTTGTAAATAATAAAAAAATAATAATTCCTTCACTAATTAATCGAAAGGAACTTCGTTCCATCCGGGTGTCCCTTGACACCTCTCAAGTTTTTTTTCTATACAGGGTTACTGGTATTTAGCCTGGATCCTTTTAATAGCATGTTCAATACATTAAATATACCAAGCTTAGTTCTACAGTTTTTAAAATTGGATATTTTTTCCCATACAAAATATAAAAATATATTTTCCCGGTCTAAAAACATGGAACTCTTCGTAACGAGCACGCACACACTCTTTAACGCTCGATAAATGAAGTGCAAACGTGAACAGAGTTAAACAGTTAGTACTAGAGAGGACAACAAACACTATTGTTTTTTTATGATATGTCTTAAGTTTTAACAAAAGTGGAACAAGAGTTGTTGTATTTTTTTTAAATAAAAAGTGACGAGACTTTCAGGACATGTGCCTGATGGTAAGCAACATGCCTGACACATAACAGCACAGTGATACGCAGCTATTGGAACATGAAAAGTCCAAACCATTACCTAGCACTGCACTGCGCTGTGCGGTCGTCACCCAGAGATTTAAGATCTTATATCTCTAAGCCATGTAATTTCTCTGGAAACATTGCCCTTCAAACCGGAACACAGTAATGTATTTACTTACATAGAACATACTCTTAAATGAATGCAGGCTGATAACCAGTAACCCTGTATTTTAGTATATGAAGTGAAAAGTTTCTATCTCTTTTTATGACAATTGCACGAACGAAAGAGTAGGTATGAAATTTTGCAAGTTTATACAGAAAAAAAGTGTAGAATGCCAATATTTTTTTAAACTACGCATAAAAATACATTAGTTCAATAGAAAAACATTACACAAGCTACCATGTATTTGACATACGTATAACTAAATACTCTTTTGTTGATTGTAAAAGTCTCTGGTCAAATTGAGAATAGATAAATTTTGGTTTTTGATCGAAATTCGAACACTTGGCGGCAACTAGTGTGTACACAGAGTATGTATGTATATACAGGGTTATTGGTAAATCAGCCTGCATCCTTTTAAGTGGATGTTCGGTAGATTAAATACATCAACTTTTGTTCTCCAGTTTATAAAAATTCGTATACATGGCCTTAAACAGATGCAGGCAGATTACCGGTAACCCTGTATAATGTAGGCTATGAAGTGGCAGGTGCCTGATGGTAAACAACAACAGTAACGTTCCACACAATTATTTGAACATGAAGAGTCCAAGTCGCTATCTAGTTCTACACTGCGCCATCACCCAGAGATGTAAAATGATGTATATCTTTGTTCTGTAGTAACTCCGAATACATGGTACATTAAAATTTGCACATTACTGCTTACTGGTAAAAGTGTGGTACTTTCTCATGTGGAATCCGCAAAGAGTTCTACTGCCACTAAATAGTTTAGTTGTGGTTTCATTACAATTAATCGAAATCAAAAAAGCTGTTTCATTTTTCAAATAAATACTCCGAAACCTCACTTTTTCATTGAAGCCATATTTTGTTAGTCTACACACATTATTTTGTTTCACAGATGTGATTAAAATGGGGCGTAAAAAGACCTAATGTTTATAATGTATCTACAGGACTTAATCACGATTTAATTCATTGTTTAAATACCTCGACGTTTCGGCAGCGTTACAACCGCCGTGGTCACGAGAAGACTCTAAAAAGAACCTGTAAAAAAAAAAAGTAAAAAGGCCTGTCAAATGCAGTTCCCAATTTCACCGTAGGTGGCGCCACTGCTTTATTTTGTTCAAAGAAGTTGAAAAAAAATTTTTAGAGAAATTTCACAAATCCAACAGTGGTGCCACCACGGGTGCCACACTTGACAATCTTTGACAAGTCTTTTTGCGTCTGGAAAACGCCTTATTAGTTGAGTGTAGAACTTAGTTTTTAAATTGAAGTATGTTATATGGTTTTAGGCATAATCATAAATATGTGTCATTATAGTTAAGAGTAGTATTGTTAAAGTGGCGTCGCATGGTATAAAATAAGTGGACAAAATCGTATCAGTGAGAGCCTTTTTCATTCGTTCCCAAGACCTACACAAATAGTTCTTATAGTTTCGGAGAAAAGTGGCTGTGACATAAGATAAGAAAAGCAAACTCTATATTAAAAGCCATAATAGAAAAGAAAAACAATTAACATACATTATACAGACACGGACACGGGCATACGGACGGACAGACAGACAGACATAACGAATCTATAAGGGTCCCGTATTTTGCCATTTGGCTACGGAACTCTAAATAGATATCTTTCTAAACATTGAAAAGTTACGGCTGGTCTAGTCGGGACAACAGCAACTGCCGATCTGATGGTTCGAATCCCTACTCTCTCCCTCCTCCTCTCTCTCCCTCGCACTACTGTCTTTTTGAAGTGACATGAGGAATGCCACTAACTTAAATCGGTGAAGGAAGAGATCGGGACGAAACCGACATGTTCTTAGAAACTTTCGAAGTCACGTGTCGTCCACCGACCCGCACTATGCCAGCGTGGTGGATTATGCCTTGACTCTCTCCTTGCGAGAGGCTCTGAGTCCCAGCAGTGGGAATATTTAGTAAGCTGCTTATGCTGAAAGTCCTGAAGGAGGCCTTCACCCTAAGAGGGGTTCAGTTGATAGCGAACCATACCTAACTACAAATGTGTATAAAAACTTGAGAGGTGTCAAGGGACGCCCGGATGGAACGAAGTTCCTTTCGATTAATTAGTGAAGGAATTATTATTATTATTATTATTTATTATTTACAAAAAACCTGTATACACTCAACAAAAATAATCGTCGCGACACCACACTGTTCAATGCGAAATAGAAATGAAAATATCTGGCTTGCTTTCTATAAGAGAGAGAGAGACAGACAGAGAAACATGCGACGCTGCACAGCTTACAATAGCAAAAAGTGTCGTGACAACTTTTCGTGAGATTTTTTTCCGTCTAGCCCCCTTTCACAACACGCGATAAGGAACTTCGTTCCAATATGCTGTCATCTTGGAATATTAAAGGCGTTTTTATTTTTATTTTATTTATGCTGAAAGATGGCAATGTCGTACCACGAAGTAAAACTAGGAGTTATATGTCGTTGTTATTTTAAGTTCAGGAAAGTGACAACTGTGGCTAATATTTTTCGTGGCTGTAATTGAATTCTAGCGTTACGCTCTGGAATAATAAGAAATCTTCGGGTTAACATTTCCCATTGGCCGTCTAGAAATGCGTTAGCATTTCCCATTGGGAATCTAGAAATGCTGACGTATTGCAATCTAGAAATGCTCATGGGCACGCCCTCCGGTTTCACCAGCGTAGTTTCCAAAGTGAGCTAACAAATTCTGAGTCGTTACAAGTTATCACTTCTATCGGCAGTTCCTATGACTCATATTTTTTAAATTTAATTTAAAATGGAATGGGGATTTAAAGTCTAGAGGCATCGCATTTAAAGAGACCTACCCGAAGCCTCTGGAAATGCTAGGCCGTAAGAAAAGCCCACTTCACCCACGCCTAGTGACGCCACTGATTGTTATATAATATGTTGTACAGCAAACTATATTTGTTTAATGTGTAGTGTGAATGTGTTAGTGTGGTTCAAATACTCATTGTGAATTGATTGTTATGAAATAAACGTAATATATTTATTTCCGACTGTTTTTTATTGATGAAAGGCTAGCAGCAATTAACAGCATACATGTACAGGGCCAGATTTAGAGGTGTGGAGGCCCCGGTGCAAGGGGCTAACAAGATTATATTTAACCTCGTACGTCTCTATTATGGAAGCCCCCGTTTGTGGAGGCCCCGAGGCATGCATGCCCCGGTTGTCTTCCCCTAAATCCGGCCCTGCACAACCTTAAATTTGACCAATCTTTCACTTGGTTAATACTTTGAGCATTTAGTAATTAAGTAGAATTATGTAATGCTGTTAGATTCTACTTTCTATCTATACTCTATTCTCTGTCTATACTCTACATGTTCGCTATTATTACTGAGTTCCGGTTTGAAAGGTAATGTTACTACAAACTTTAAAATAAACAAGAACAAAATTAAACATGTTGACTAACCTCCGACTACCTCGGATTTGTTATCTATACAACATTCTACTAGTCAAGCCCTTTCGTTTGATACCCATATTGAGGAAGTAGTGAAAACATAACGTAATTCGCCATTTTGTGGTAGCGACCATCTTGGATTCGAAATTTGTTATAGTGTACAGTTTTTTACTAGTCGAGCCCTTTCATATGATACCCATATTGAGGTAGGTTATGAAGAAATATTTTGTCCGCCATTTTGTGGAGGCGGCCATCTTGAATCGATGTTAACCAAACATAGCTAAAAACACCCGCACGGATATTAACCTTCAAATAAAAAAAACCGCATCGATATCGGCCTATTCGTTAGAGCTCTACGATGCCACAGACAGACACACACACAGACAGACATCGACGTCAAACTTATATTTATATTTTTTGGTCGGGGGCTAAAAAGGAAAAAGTAGCTTACTAGGTACCGATTGAAAATCTCAGAAACTTTAAAAAGAAAACGTCGGTTAAAATATTAGACAGAAATAAAATAATTAAACTCTAATTTAGATAAACTTTTATTTACAAAAAAACTGTATTCTACAGGTAAAAAATCTTAAAATACAAAAATATTTAATTATTATAATTTGCTAAATATTACTCACAAGTATGTAAAATGGTATATAATCTCTTAGACGCTTCGCCAACATTAGTCAAAGGAAATTGTGCGAAATCGGCTTACAAAAGTAAAAAAATTCCGATCAAAATTTTTCCTGAAAACAAATTTCATTCCAAAAACAGTATATACAAAACAAAATACGATTTTGAATCTTCTGTGAACCACCGAAAGTTTAACATTCTGATTTATAATACACACTGTGACATGTACATATTGCATGTATGTCTGCGCAAGATAAGATCACTGAAAGTTCAAAATAGTATCTTACATTTTGGAATTAAATTTGTTTTAGGTAAATGTATTAAACTTTGTTTTTCAGCTACCAAAGTTTTTCACTTCACTGGTATTATCAATATCTCCATTCATCAGTTTACCAATGAATATGGTGCATGGAACTGCACTGAAATATCGGGCATCACTCCATCTTTTAACTACGGTAAAAATCCCAATAATACCTTAACGATCGTCCAATAAGAAGATAATAAAAAATTAACATAGGTACTTAGTTGAATTTATAATCTAAAATTTTAAATTAAGTAGGTTTTTATGAGGACCTGAGGTCAAAAAAGGTCGATTTGGTTTGTATAATTCATAAGAGTTAGAACTAAATGTTCCCACTGCTGGGATTCGGGACCTTCTCTCGCAAGGAAAGAGGCAAGGCCATAATCCACAACGCTGGCCCAGTGCGGGTTAGTGTGTGACGCATCGCCTTGAACGATTCTTAGAACTTGTCAGTTTCCGATGTTTGCGATGTTTTTCTTCACCGTTAGCTACTGGTTGAGGTGGTTGGCAATAGTGCTGACAAGCTCTTTGTAAGGGAAAGCACCGAGGCCCAGCAGTGGGAATGAAAGTAAGCTACATAAATAGTGTGCTTGGTAAAGGTAAGTTATATAAAGTTTTGTTGTATGTATGTATCCTGTATCTTCTAAAGGCTTTGATTTAATAGCAATGAAACTTTTGTTTAACAATTTATTTAATAACTTTATTTCAAAAAACATCTCTTGTTACAGTAAAGTTACCTAAGGACACTGACTTGACATGATGATTGAAACGAATCTAAGATACCTTAATTGTCAAAATCCATCCAGCCGTTTAGAAGATACGTGTGAATAAAGTTATTTACAAACATACAAGATACGCGCGAAAAACATAACCCTTCTTTCAGTCGGGTCAAAAATAAGGAAAGAATTTGAAAAGAGCTTAGTATCTAATAAACTATTACCCCTGTATTTTGCACCATAAGATTTAAATAAAAGAATATTAACCTAACCACTACATTAAAAATTAAATTAGTAACAAATATTAAAAACCAAGAACAAAATTTTAAATTTTGATTAACCCCCGACTACCTCAGATTTGTTATCTATACAACATTCTACTAGTCAAGCCCTTTCGTTTGATACCCATATTGAGGTAGTAGTGGAAACAATAATATAATTCTCCATTTTGTGGTGGCGGCCATCTTGGATCTGTTTTTTTTTTTGATCGGGGCTTAAAAATAGATAAGTTTAAAATAAACAAAAAAAAAACTTAATAAAAATCAGTGCTCAAAGCTTGAGGTTATGATTCAGTTCTAGAAACAAATAAACAAAACAAAATTAAAACACAAAAATATTAATTCTTAATGTTAGTTAGAGATTCAAAGCCTTTAAAAAATTAAATTAAGCTTACAACAGAAAATTAGTTAGTTACGAATATTTCTTTATCTGAATTGAATTGAGATGTCAGGGTCAAAAATATACCATACTAAATTGTCTGCCAGGTACCTTACAGTAACTAGTAGTAAGTATATATAGTAAGTGTCCACGAAACGTCGCGAACTTGTAACGATGCTCACAGACGCTGTGAATGTGTGCGTGACCGCGTACGCTCTCAGTGCCGCGCGAGACGTGAGTGAATTACGTGGTGACCAGTGTTTCCACAATGAGGGGAACTTTTTGAGGGGAATTAGGGTCCAGAGGGGAATAAAAAGGGGAAAGAGATGTAAAGGGGAAATCATGCCTAATCAAACAAATACAAAAACTTTGTCATATTCAGGAAAAATTCCTTATAATTAGTCAGATATCATTTCCAAATTTTTTCAATATGGCGATGTTTCTTATAATATGGTTTTCGATGAGGCATGAAAGCTTAAATATTACTTGTTGTAAAATTTGAATCTCTCCTGAGAAGGGGGGGGGGGTGCCAGAACTATACAGAATAAGTTTTGAGAGGAAAAAAGGGGGAATCTTAATTGAGGCGAGGGGAAAGGAAAATTTTAAACATAAATATATTTACATATTACCACGCTGAGCTGTATCCTATGTAAAAATAAAATTTCAAGAAGCGTTCCAGATGGCGCTAGTAAGTTTTTTAATGATAAGTTATTACTATCATATAATACCTTATTTCCCTTTTTTATTTCGTTTAATTTGCCAAAATATACATAGGTCAATTGACTTCTTGATTGTAAATTGATTTAAATATTTAACTTTGGAGAAAATGTGTTTAATTCATGTTAGACGTTACATAGGCGCCATCTTTTATAAAAATATTTATTAACAAAAATCCATACGAGGCTCAATCTATCTAAAATAAACTATTTTTTTTTAATTTGTCTAGTCTAATCATGTCAATTGCTTCTTTAGACATATTAGACGTTGTCTGAATGTCATAATTAAAGCAAAAACATACAAAAATAGTTCACAATGACGCCACATGGGACGTTAATTCCTTTTCTGTTTGTCTGACACTCATGCCTGTCATTTTGAAAACGCAACATGGCACTATCGTCATCATCAGCCTATCTTAGTCCACTGCTAGACAGAGGCCTCTCCCAAGGCTCGCTACTCAGCCCTATACTTAGCTTTATGTTTCCATCCACTTTCTTCTGCGGTCTGTTTTCTGTCGTTAATGTTTAATCTCAGATAAGATTTGATGTTAGATAAATTTTAAAAACCCTAAGTCAATGTCAAATTACGTCATTAATTTGACATATATTTTGATTCAGTCATTCTGAAAACGCACAGGTAGCGTTAATGTTTCATTTCATCGGCGAAATTTGATAAGCCTACGTGCATGCAAATGATTTGACATATATTTTTACGCATCTGTCACACGTACCTGTCATTTTGAAAACCCACATTTTATTGCAATCACAACATATGTGCCCCTAACTACACACAAGACGTTGGCGAAGTTGCGGCAAAGCAGCTTACAAACAGAAGCCAAAGATAAAAGTTGAAGTTGAACCATGTAGCTCACTTATTAAACTCTTATTGAGTTATCCTAACTTTGTTTTTGTCCATCCTAGTTGCCTGGATGATTATAATTGGCTTTCAGCAGAAATCCCGCAAATTTTTTCATTACCCTAAATCTTTTCCTGCATTTAAATGGTGCGAACAATAAATCATTTTCATTAATTTAAATTATTTTCTCAAATTTTTGTTGTGTCTCACAAAGTAGTTTTTTTAACGAGCAAGAGCTTTTATTAATAGAACTAAAGTACAATGAGAGCTACACTACACTACATACCTAACTACTTACACTAAGTGTCTGAACATCTGAATTACCCGTAGACCAATGAAGGTCCAAAGACAATCGAGAAGATCAAGCCCACTATCACTGGGAAGCGTGACCAGCATGCTAGCGGCATTACCACGCTTAATTACTTTTTTGCCTAATGTGCCTAATAATAAGCAGCACGCCTACCCATAATAGTGCAGTGTCACGCAGCTATTGGAACATGAAGAGTCCAAATCATTACCTAGCACTGCATTGCTGCTATAAGATGTTTTATCTCTATGCCATGTAATTACCCTGGAAAAATGCCATTCAAACCGGAATACAGTGATGTTTACATTACAGCTTGGCATTTTTGGCTGGATGATTTACATTCGTTTGCAGTCATTTCAGTTTATTTGTCCACAACCTCACACCTTCCTTCTTGCACGGCGACTGCTACCTTCTTGATGGTAGCGCATGGCTTCCTCCTCCTCTGAAGCATCATCAGCATCAGACAGACGCTGGAGACGATGAGAGCCACCACACAGATCACGGTAAGAGCCAGCTGGAGAGCCGCCGTGGAGTAGGTGCCATGGTAGATCAGGGTTTTCAGGCTTTCAGGTAATTCCTCCACTTCCTATAAGCAGAAAATTTAATTAACTCATATTATGATGGGTAGTTATAAGTTTGACCAGTTTTGAGTGGTTTGTGTATATGTGAGTGAGGGTGAGAGGGTATGTATGTGTGTGTGTGTTTGTGTGTGTGTGTGTGTGTTAGAGTATGAGTGAGTTTTTATACTAAAGCACGTCCCATGTGATAAATTTGGCGATGCAAGTAGAAGTTCGGTAGAGTGGAAGAAATAGGTGTTAGGATGTAGGTATATGTATGGGGTATGAGTGAGTTTCCATACTAATAAAACTGGTCCCATAAGTTAGATTGAGCTATCCTACCAGCATTACTAATTAACTAATTAAAATTAAAGGATAGTGTTAATAAAATATACGAAAAAAAAGTATGCCTAATACCGCAGGGATGAAGTGAAAACTAAAATAAGGAATAACTATTAAAATTTCGAATAATTTTAATAATTAAAAATCATTACATTAAAAAATTAATATAGTACACAGCGACATCAAGACAGTGACAGCAGCTGATTATCTTTCTCGCTCAATGACGAACGAATCTTTCTCATACACGGGTGACGAGCTGAGATATGAGCTTCATTCACAGTCTATGAATAGTTCTGTCTGTGTGTGCACCAATAAAAGTATTGACTAAAAATTACAAGGAATGTTGGAATGTTGGAAGGAACAATAGAGAATTTGAGTCTTACCATCTCGATCCAAGCCACGGGTAGGATCATGCCTTCAGGCAAGAAGCCCATGGACGTGATAAAGTTAGCCTTCCTGACTTCCATGTTGATTTGCAATCTGTGAAAAGAATGTGGAATAATTTTACGAATGCTTTAAAAGTTACGGCTGGTCTAGTCGGAAAAAGACTGACAATCGACTGCATCTGGTTCGAATTTTGAATTCGACAAGACAGTGGTGCCAATAACTTGTCGAGAAGGCTACGAGTCTACGCATCTGAACTCTATAACGACCTAAATATGCAAAAGAATGTGTTTCGTTTTTTTCTTTGGCTTTTTTATTACATAAGTTAATCCTAAATTCCATACCTATATTATTTGTAGACTCCCTGTTTTTTATTTTTGTTTAGATTCTAGACAGGGTAAAATAACTTTATTGTAATATTATAGGTATAATTATTGTATTCATTAGATTAATTAATGCTTAATTTTAATTGTTTTTTTGTAACCTCATAAAAGAGGCTTTATTTTTACATGCCCGCAAAGGGTAAGACTGTTGTTTCTGAGTATATCTATTTTGTATAACATCTTTGTACACAGTTTACGCAATAAAATATTCTGATTCTGATTCTGATTCGTGGAAAGCCCTGAAAACGCAAAAACCGACAGCAATTTTTAAATTTAAATTGACACTTGACTAAATTTCATAAGAAGCTATATTTATGAAGGGATATTTCAAAACCTGCTACACCTATTTCGATAACATTTATAAGGAACAACCACCATGAATATGATCTACCAAACAAAAAAAGAACCTTCACAATCGATTCATAATTGACTGCTGCTGTCTCGTCGGATTTTTAAGATCATCCATCACCTTAATCTGTGCCTTAAGCATTTAGAGATATACCATAAAAAAATTATGTATTAGACACGTACACTCCGCGAGGCATAAGCTGAGCTTTGCATTTGTGTGAGTGTACATGGATAGTGTAGGTGTGACAACCGGCCTTAGGCGCGGCGCCATTCTGTCTCGCCGCGCTCCTGCCTGATTGGTGATCACTCACACTAATGCAAAGCTCAGCCTATACCTCGCGGACAACATTTCAAGCTCCTGCCTGATTGGTGATCACTCACACTAATGCAAAGCTCAGCTTATACCTCGCGGAGTGTACAGTGTAAACTCTATACAACGACTCTCAAGGGACTGTGCATATTTTGACGTTATACTTATAGAGAGTAGTCGTTAAATGGAATAAAGAAAAATCTGTATTTACAAAAAAGCACTTTTATTTGAACGCTTTTGCATAGTCTGTAATATCGTCTGACATCTTTGATTGATTTTTTACTTACATTATTCGTATCTTACAGTCTCGAGCAAGCAATCCGAATTTGTAAACAAAATAATTAATTTCTCAGAAAGTTCGGTGTGTATGAAGCCGCCATTTAAGTTTATTGCCTAGGACAGTAAAGTTGCAAATGAACGCGCACAGCTGCGCAGTTTTACTAATTTTGGCAACGTATTATTGAGTTTGGGCGTAATGCTTTAAAGTATCATTGTATGGAATACAAGTTAAGCCAACCGAAGCCTAGTCAGTAATTTTGACACTTAAGTGTGTCGTTAAATGGAGGTATGTTAGATGGAGTTTACACTGTATGTAGAAAAAGTTAAGGATAAACGGTGAAAACGGTAAATAAAATTCTGTGTGGAAACACAATTAGGTATTGGGTATAGATGACTCACGTAGAGCGTCCTTGGAGTGCGATGCCCAGCTTGGGGTGTATGTCGACGTGACTGTCGTGAATCCTGGGGTCCGGGTGGAGCCCCAACACGTCCTGACGGAGTTTCTCATCCCCCCAGGAAGAAGTGGGGGAACGACACCATGGCGGGCGCACCTGGGGATCACATATTTTAAAGTTTAAAAAAGTACCACAAGATATAATAGAAGGCATTGAAATGCCTTCAATTCACTTCAGTTTTGTTATAAATAACAAATTGAATTGAAGTGAAAATCATTATACCACGGCGCATCAAGCGGCTGACGGACTAATTGGATTTTTGAAGTGAAAACTTCTTTTGACGCGCCACAGACAAAATTTCGTGGACTGTGAATTTAATTCTAGCGTCACGCTCGGGAACTATAATAAATCTTCGGGTTAAACTCGAGACCATGGCCATTGGCCATCTAGAAATGCGTCAGCATTTCCCATTGGCTGACACATTTCTAGATGGGCATACTCATGGCCACGCTCTCCGGTTTCACCCGCGTAGTTTCCAAAGTAAGCTATCAAATTCTGAGTTATAAGTTTTCACTTCTATCGGCAGTTCCTATGACTGACAATTTTTCTTAGATCTCTTATTTTTGATATAAGACAGACAGACAGACAGAAACTCTTTATTATGCACACCAAAAAATTAATAATTAATATTAATTATTATTATTTATTTCCAAAATAAAATACAGCACAGTATAACATGTTGGCAGTTTAGCACGAATTAATACAAGATATAATTATCCGTGGGCTCCAAACTAGGCAAAGCCTGTGACTTGGACGCCCCTCAAGTATTCAAACATTTCCAAGTTTAGAGAATGCTGCAGACAAGATCATGATGACACAATTTCCGGAAAAAAATAATTAATCAATTAATAAAATAGATTACTACAAAAGCATAATTAATGAATACAAATTTATATTAAAAAAAAATGTAAAGAAACCCTGCAACCGTCAGTGATTTCAGACAAAACCATTTTCTACCTTACAATATAATATCATTTTCATAAAATTAAATTGACATTATTAAATATACAAACAAAAATAGCATAACAAAGAAAATTAATTAAATACATTTTAAACTAGCCAATGTGGGTTGGTGGTGGTAAGTATGATTGGGTGCATGTGTATTTGAAGGAGAGAGTATGTATGGGTGTGTGTGTGGGAGAGGGTGTGTGTTCATTGTGAGGGTGTATGTGTGTGTTTGTGCTGGGGTACAATACTTATAAGCGTACTTTTTAGTTGTAGAAGAGCTGTAAAGTATAGAGAGACTCGACGCGAGTTGAGAGTTGAGCGACGGTTAGTATGTATAATTGCAGAGTGTGACAGAGCAGGTCCCCATTAAGCTGCGCCTCCCACCTATATGAGATTCAGCGAAGCCGAATCGGTCTAGAAACACCAAAGTTTCACTACGTTTCATCTCCGAGAAAAATACCAGTCTTTCGGTCTGTTCATCGGATAAGGATCGAAGCCAGTCTACTATCTTTGGTTTAACTTCCGCGGAAGTGCAATTACGTATATCTATCAGCTTGCACACAGAGTTATACGTGAACAGCGAAACTTATTTGGGTAGCCGTGTAGCAAACACCGTGTTGACTTTAGGAAGAGGAACATCCCTAGAGCGCCTGTGACCGTCCTTTGCGGAACTGGAAGACATGTGATGGCAGTTCTTAATGGCGCGCAAAACAAAAAGTTGCCGCACTCTCAGTACCGGGACTTCTCGAAATAATTCGTCTGTTGAGTATCGTCGCGGTTTTCCCTTCATAACCTTTAGTACGGCTCTTTGAGCGCGTTCAATCTCAATCACATGTGACTTCGCAGCACCACCCCATACACTAATACAGTAAAGAAGGAGCGATTGGCATAACGATTTATATACTAGCAATTTCACTTCCTCACACGTGGCTGCTCGCAGGACCCTCATGACATACATCAACTTCCTAATCTTTCTGGAGATGAATGTGATGTGTGAAGCGAACGAAAAATTTTCATCAATCATCACTCCCAAATATTTTATTGTTTTAACCCTATCCATTGCTCTACAGGCGCATCCATTAGGCAAAAAACTATCTCCTGAATTAACGTTGCAGTTAATGTGCAAGGTCAGTTTTGACACTTTTGTATCTGACGATTTTGTCACGTGGAATGCTACATAGTGTGACTTTTTGGCATTGAGGGTTAAAAGACAATACAAAATTACAAACACATACACAATAAAAAACAATAACTTAATATCTAGTGCCATAAATTTCGGCCTGATCGCTAAAATCTCTTCCAAGCAACCATTAACAGCAGGAAAAAGATGTCAATAAGAATACAGTGAGGATAGAGTGGAAAAATAAGAACATGACAAAAATAATAATAATGTGACGTAAAAACACAAAGAACAGATATAAGTTAGTGAACTAACCCATAGTGCAAGCAGTGACATTGAAAATAAGAACATGAGAAAAATAATAATAATGTGACGTAAAAACACAAACGACAGATATAAGTTAGTGAACTAACCCATAGTGCAAGCAGTGACATTGAAAATAAGAACATGAGAAAAATAATAATAATGTGACGTAAAAACACAAAGAACAGATACAAGTTAGTGAACTAACCCATAGTGCAAGCAGTGACATTGATGACTCCTCTCGGCGGGCACACTCCATTGTCCATGTCGCAGTAGCACTGGTTGCTGGGGTTGTGTGCGGGGTCGTCGAACACGTTGCGGGGCATCTTGTAGCGGTAGAGGACTATGCCGTCGAATATCTGAAATCAGAGTTACAATATCATTAGGATAGACATGGAGACTAAAACAACAATTGGAAAGTCATTTGTTCACCAAGAAACAAAAACGACACTCGACCAAATTTTCAAAGGATTCAATCACTACGTATTAAGGTACAAGTTCGCACTGAGACCGCGACAGGAGACCGTGACAGGCACTTGACTCTATAGAATTGTACGGGCGCCAGTTCGCGCCGAGACCGCGACAGGAGACCGAGACAGGCACTTGACTCTATGGAATTGTATGGGCGCCAGTTCGCGCCGAGACCGCAACAGGAGACCGTGATAGGCACTTGACTCTATAGAAATGAACGGGCGCCAGTTCGCGCCGAGACCGCGACAGGAGACCGTGATAGGCACTTGACTCTATAGAATTGTACGGGCGCCAGTTCGCGCCGAGACCGCGACACATGTCTCGCGACACGTGTCTCGGTCTCCTGTCGCGGTCTCAGCTCGAACTGGCGCCCACACAATTTCATAGTGTCAAGTGCCTGTCGCGGTCTCCTGTCGCGGTCTCAGCTCGAACTGGCGCCCACACAATTCCATAGTGTCAAGTGCCTGTCGCGGTCTCCGGTCGCGGTCTCAACTCGAACTGGCGCCCACACAATTTCATAGTGTCAAGTGCCTGTCGCGGTCTCCTGTCGCGGTCTCAGCTCGAACTGGCGCCCACACAATTTCATAGTGTCAAGTGCCTATCACGGTCTCCTGTCGCGGTTTTAGCGCGAACTTGTACCTTAATACGTAGTGATTGAATCCTTTGAAAATTTGGTCGAGTGTCGTTTTTGTTTCTTGGTGGACAAATTACTTTCCAATTGTATTTGTAGTCTCCATGCCTATTCCTACCTTTACGGTTGCCTGCAAGAAATCGCTCTCAGCGATAAGCTCGCCCATTGTTACTTAGTTTTAAGATCTGGCGTTTCTGTATTTTAACCGACTTACAAAAAAGGAGGAGGTTATCATCAATTCGACCCCTATATATTATTTTTTTGTATGTTACCTGATTTCTCGAGAACCAATGCACCGATTTTAAAATTTATTTTTGTGTTAGGATAAGTATGCTTCCTGAATGGTCCCATATAAATCTTATCGAAATCGGTAGGGTGGTTTTTGAAATATGAACCATAAACTATTCGCGTACAATTTTCTGGATGACGTAGTTGTACATGTCACAAAAGTTATGAAACTCGATCCTGTCAATACGAAATTGTGTAAATTGATTAATAAAATCTTTTTTGCACTAAAAAGGGTAAAATAAATTATTTTCGTACAAAAAATTCAACCGACTTCAAAACCACAAATAGGCACTCAAAAGCGAAAAATAAACTAAAATCATTATTATAAGCGCTACTCACTCATCTATTTGAAGTCGGTGCCAGTGAGGTCAAAAAGTTAGTAGATTGATGCTATGTAGGCACATGGTAAGTGGGTACAGGTAAGTAGTATCTATCCACAACCTGTTAGATTTGGCTAGCACCGACTTCAAATAGATGAGTGAGTAGCGCTTATAATAATGATCTTAGTTTATTTTTACCCGAACTGGGCCAGCGTGGTGGATTACGGCCTTGACTCCTTGCGAGAGAAGGCCGCGAGTCCCAGCCGTGGGAACATTTAGTGTGCATAGGTGCATAAGGACTTATGCATAGTCTGCATAAGTCCTTATGTCATGCCCTTAGATAAAGTATGTAAACTCTTTGATCGTGTCTAGTAACCACTATGAAACCTTCGAGGATTTATTTGGATGGTCTAAAAAAAATATTACCAAGATTAATATACGCCAACTTACTTCAACCTCCTTTTCGAAGACGAACGGCAGCCGTCTGCAGAGGTTGGGGTAGAACACATACAAGGTCTGCTTCTTGTCCAGCATTGAAGGTGGGAAGATTGACCCGTCTGAGGAACCGTCTATCCTGGAATTAAATCAAATATACATCTTAAATATACATAAAACATAATTACGCGTCAGTTGTCTGTTCGTAATGGAATCCTAAACTACTAAACCGATTTTAATCTCGTAGCTTCGTAGCTCGAAAAAGCGACATCGTTTCATGGTTGATGTTCCAAAGACACGAACGAAGAGATTTGACTCTACTTTTGTGATAAGAACGTCTAGGCTGTGGAATACGTTGCCTGAGTGGGTTTTCCCCGATTGTTGCAATCTTTGTGTCTTCAAATCGAGAGTTAATCGGTTTCTTGTAGGTAAGCACGCTCCATCGTAGACCGCATCGTCGCTTAACATCAGGTGAGATGGCGGTCAAGTGTAAACCTATAAAAGTAAAAAAATAACTAATTTGCACCGAATGCAGTTTCAACCATTTAGCCTTTTGTATGACAATATCCGAGCGAAGCCGTGTTTCGAATCAGCAGTAGGTCTACTACGAAGTCCGATAAACGATATATCGGCCGAAGTTATTGACGTTTTATACCACGAAACACAATCGATCAAATTCTGAGTTATAAGTTTTCACTTCTATCGGCAGTTCCTATGAATGCCATTTTTTTTTGAGATAACTATAAATCAATATCATTTACACGTCACAAGTTAATATTGAGTACATGATAATTAAGTACATAAATAATTATTATTCACGTATTTATGTCTTTCTTTAAGTCTAAGTTTTTACAATCTTAATATTATATAAATCTCGTGTCACAATGTTTGTCCTCAATGGACTCCTAAACCACTTATCCGATTTTAATCAAATTTGGACACCGTGTGTAGATGGATCCAACTTAAAAGATAGGATAGTTTTGACGTGACAACGTCTTATAAATTGGTTTGCCGGGTGACACTTCAAGAAACTGCGTTACGCTCCGCTCACGTTATGCGCTCACAACGAGAGCGAGTGAGAGGCACGCGTCCCTTCCACTCGGGCATGGTTAGCCCGCCTAAGAGCGAGATAGACAGACATAAAAAGTGAAAGGCACGCGTCCCTTCCGTAAAATTATTTTACCACTCAAAGTCGTTGTCACGTAAAACTTTCGCCCGTATACCGACTTTACAGGCAACCAATTTTTTTTTTTTTATTTCGATTAATAGTTGTCACGTAAAACTTTCGCCCGTATACCGACTTTACAGGCAACCAATTTTTTTTTTTTATTTCGATTAATAGGCTTTATGTGACCATATCCGAGCGAAGCCGGAACGGGCCGCTAGTATTTATATAAAATAGCAGTACCTGGGTGACCGAGCTTTGCTCGGTTCTTAGATACATACTGATTTTCTCAAAAAAAAAAAAATACTTGAAAAAAGAAAGGTGGCCCGTTGGATCCGAACCTGGATCCTATTATGACCGCCCATCTTCCCGACTGAGCTAATTAATATACTGTCGCACGGCGTTGCGAAATTTACCGTCGCATTCTAATCTTTATGTAACAGTTTTCATTGTCTAAAAACGCGCATAAAACGGCGTTTTTTTTTAATAAAACCTGGCTAGATCAATTTATCGTCCCCGAAACCCCCTGTATACATAATTTCATGAAAATCGTTCGAGCAGTTTCCGAGATTCAGATTCTATATATATATATTGGTGGACAATTCACACACAACACCATTCTATATATATGTATATATATATACCAACAAGAATTGCTCGTTTAAAGGTATAAGAATATATATACACTAGATGCCCGCCCCGGCTTCGCCCGTGGTATATTATATAGCACTCATCGGGATCCCGTACATATCCAACGGTGAAAGAATGACTGAAATCGGTTCACTCATTCCTGAGAATATCGATTTCAAACAAAAACCTCTTCAGCTACCTGGTACACCACCTGTCGGAAATTGGACGTACCAACTCAGATTTAGAAAAAAAATTAGCAAAGGTTTATATTCAATGCACAGATTACTGAAATCCAATGACGCAATCTTTGACACATGCTGTCATGTGTCATGTCAAAGCACGAAACGTACGAAAACTCTCAAAAGGGGAATATTTTTGCCCGATTTTGTTACATTCTTGTTTCATGCTCCGCTTCAATTAATAGTAGAGTTATTTTCTATAGCCTAAAGCCTTCCTCGATAAAAGAACTATCTAATAGAAAAAGAATCTTTCAATTCGGACCAGTACTTCCC
This sequence comes from Ectropis grisescens, assembly GCA_017562165.1. NCBI lineage: Eukaryota > Metazoa > Arthropoda > Insecta > Lepidoptera > Geometridae > Ectropis > Ectropis grisescens. The sequence goes on from CM029796.1 coordinate 2,941,139, forward strand.
GAGATCCTAGCGTTCAAACAAACAAACAAACTCTTCAGCTTTATAATATTATAGTATAGATATGTACCTACAAGAATTGCTTGTTTCAAGATATAAGATAAAAACATTTATAAGAAAGAATATTGTATTGAATCTTTCTGTGTTCATGAGAGACCGTGGTGATTGAGGTGATTTAAGTCACGTACAAAACAATTTTAGATAAAAAAATCAATATGCACGACAAAATAACATGTAATTACTTTAACATCAAAAGGTTATACAAAAAAAAAATATCAGTGTTCATATCTGTACCGAATTGCATAATATAATTTACTTATCACATTATTTTGACTATCTGAAGTTAAATAAAAATAGTTTTTTAGTTTTTACACAACGTTTGATAAAGAGGGCGCTTCTGTTGTATCTTCCAGAGATAAACTTGTGAACTGCGATAATGAAATATTACAAAATAAATATGTTTCTGTACCATCGATATGGCAATAAGAATTCATAGCTGGAGAGACCTTTACCTTCCACTGATAGAGGTTCTCTCAATATACATGACAAAAAATACAAAAAAAAACTCTTCGAATCAAGAGTGAATCGGTTTCTTCTAGGTAAACACGCTCCATCGTAGACCGCATCGTCGCTTAACTTCAGGCGAGATGGTGGTCAAGTGTAAACCTATAAAACCAAAAAAAAAAACTGGAACAAATTGATCGATTTTTTTGTATGGTTTGGAGTGCAGTGCCTTTCAAATTTCTTGGTAGAAAGATAGATCACAAAGGACGTACACCATCATTAGAGGTGGTTGTTGAAAATTTCATGAACAACCTCAATAAGGTAGACCAGCAGCCTATCAGCAATATCAAAAAAAGCATGGATATATGACAACTACCTCACATCACGTCTCACTTGGCCTTTCCTAGTATATGACATCGGTAAAACTCTCCTGGCAAAGCTAGATGCCAATGTCATAAAGATATTGAAGTCATGGTTCGGATTGGCACATCCGGCTGATCCCTCTACTCTTTTTAGGGATCACAATAGTTTTGGGCTGAAACTAAAGAAACCGTCTGAACTTTACAAACACCTAAGAGTTACAAAAACGCATGTTTTGGGAAAGTCGCAAGACGAATTAATTACATCTCTCCCAAAAGACAAAACTGCTTCAGACCTGGAATCTAGACTTCAATTCCATAAACAATTTATGGCAGGTGCACAAGTAAATACTGCTGGGTTGGGTGCGAGAAAAAAAGGGAAGACCGAGACATGGTAAAAACCTTTCTACAACAAGACGAAAATGACGGTTACAAAGTGCACGCTATGAATTTAGAAATGCAAAGTGAGTGGTTAACCATAGGTGAGTTCTGTATCCCATTAGCTCTAAAATGGCGCACCTTGATCTATGACTGGTCCCCTGCCTTATTAAAATTTTATCTAAATGCATTCCAAATGACCCTCCTGACCAGAGTAACTTGGTAAGGTGGGGAAAAGCCTCTGAAAAATGTTGCTATACTTGTGGAGAGGCGATATGTACAGCAAGGCACATATTGGTGGGATGCAAGGTGCTCCTTAATGGGGGTCATTACTCACGGCGTCATGACAGAGTACTTGAAATCATACGTGAAGCCATGAGCCTTTCGGTAGCTAGAGCCCAAAAGGGATTGACGACAAACAACAGACAAATTAACTTTGTAAAAGAAGGCTCAACTTCAAACTCCAGGAACAAGCCTTACTCAATCCTGGGTACAGCACCTGATTGGACTATTTTAATGGACACGTATGAAAAGCACTACAAAATCCCAGAAGATGTGGGTGTTTCGTCATCCAGACCGGACATTTTCCTTTTTTCTAGAGCTACGAAACGCATAGTCCTTGTAGAACTTACCGTACCGTGGGAAACTAATATACCTAAAGACCACGCGATGAAACAAAATAAGTATTACGACCTCCTAAACGAATTAACAAAAAACGGCTATGTAGTTAGTTTATACGCTGTAGAAGTGGGAGCGAGAGGTATACCAGCAAAATCTCTCTATAACCTACTGAAAGACCTTGGCTTATCCAGAAGTGCTGTAAGTTCTATACTAGAACGTGTATCTAAAGCTGCACTAGTAGGCTCATATCAGATTTGGCTGGGCAGGGAGAGAAAAACGAGTGGTGAAGGTGAGTGTTGATGTACGTCAGAAAGGGGCCCCTTAAACCTACGCCCGAGTCACAAGTCTCGGGAACTACTCGTGTTTTTCTCTCTCTGCCACACGATGGACCCGGCACCCGCACGGTGAATCCATGGAATGCTAAGAAGATCGTCTCAAACAAAAATGACAGCCCGGAGAGACGGGATGACGCTGGAAAGACAGATGGCTGGTGGAAAAGACATCTGACGGATGGAAAGACATCTGACTGTTGGAAAGACAGCCGAGGGTGAAGGCCTAGCAAGCCAAGCCCGGGAATTAAATCGCTAAAAGTCCAAATAAGAATAATACCCCTGGGACAGTCCGAGAGGCGGGGCGGAAGATCTGTCCACCGTGTGATAGTAATGACGACCCTGGCGCGAATACGGACTTGAGATGCCCTGTGTGCGGGAAAATTTACAAGAGACGAGCCTGGTACCAAAAGCATTTAAAGACACATGATGGTGTTGAAGCACGACAGCCGTCGGTCAGTACTTCGACAAACACTATGGATAGAGTTGACCTCATATATCCCAAGGTGAACCATCGAGTGAAAACTACCAGGAGTCCATTGTCATCAGGACACGTCTTGGCATTCCCAGTTTAAAAACTCTACCTGGAAAGTTCATGACGAAAACTTGGCGATCTTATTAGAACATCCTGGGCCAAAACAAGACCTAAACAGCCAAGTAGAAACTTTCCAGGACACCATATATACATACTTCTCGGAACATTACCCACCATCAACTTGTTATGCTCAAAATAGCAAGGAAAATATGTTCAAAATGAAATTGCGGAGGAAGAAAAGAGAGTTAATAAAACGTCTTCGTGTAGCTAAAACCATGGGCGATAACCATCTAAGTCACCAACTGTCCAGGGCTCTAAGATCAATCCTTAAATTAATACAAGGAATATCGCTTCAAATTAGTAAAAATCGTGATAATTTTAACAGAGCTAAACACGAAGTAGACTTTGATAAAAACCCTTTCAATACTCCAAAATATTTTCAGGGAGCAAAATGGAAAGCTTATCTTGACTAACGCGCAAATTTACGATCACTTTAAAAGCACATACGAAGTGCCTAAACGCGGGAGCTCGTACGTAGAACCAAACATCCAAAGACCTAATGATCCTCTGACAGGCTTTCAAGGCACCCCACCTAGTGAAGAGGAAGTAAACTATCAAATTAAAAAGAAAACTACTAAATCAGCTCCTGGCCCAGATGGCATTCCTTACATAGTGTATAAAAAGTGTCCATCAGTTCGTAAACATATCTTGAATATATTCATTAAGATCTGGTCAAGAAAGCAAGTCCCAGTAGCATTTGGAAGAGCAATTTTGTCCTCATCCCTAAAAAGCAGGAAGTAACTCATCCCAAAGACACCAGACCGATAGCCCTAACCAATACAATTTCTAAAATCTTTTCAGTATTTTGCAAACAAAATGACCACATTTATGACTAGCAATAGGTATTTCAGGCCCAATCACCAGAAAGGGTTCTTGCCTGGTATTTCTGGATGCCTGGAACACAATACATTACTAGCAGAAAGTTTGAAAGATGCCAGAACACATGAGAGGCAAATTACAGTCTGCTGGATAGACCTAGAGAACGCGTTTGGTTCTGTCCAGCATGAACTTATGATATTTGCCCTAAAATGGTATAACTTTCCTGCTGAAATTATTGACATAATTAATTCTTATTATTGCCACTTAAAATTCGTCATAGCAGTAAACAAGGAATACACAAAACCACTTGAATACAATGTAGGACTATTCCAAGGGTGCTGCTTATCACCAATAGCATTTAATATAGTTATAAATATTTTAGTAGACAAATTAATATCCCGTGAAAAGAAATGGGGCTATCGGTTTAAAATCAACAATAAGTACACTGAGTCAATCTTGGCCTTTGCGGACGACCTTGCAATACTTACACGTAATCCCAAACAGTGTCAAGAATTGTTGAACGAAGTCGATGAGTTCTGTACATGGACGAAGGAATGAGGACTAAACCATCTAAATGTCATTGTCTTTGTCTGGGTAGAAGAAATACCAAATATACGTCTTACGATCCGGGACTCTCCATAAGTGGCCAAGGAGTTGCCACAATTGCAGAGGCAGTGCCTTTCAAATTTCTTGGTAGAAAGATAGATCACAAAGGACGTACACCATCATTAGAGGTGGTTGTTGAAAATTTCATGAACAACCTCAATAAGGTAGACCAGCAGCCTATCAGCAATATCAAAAAGCATGGATATATGACAACTACCTCACATCACGTCTCACTTGGCCTTTCCTAGTATATGACATCGGTAAAACTCTCCTGGCAAAGCTAGATGCCAATGTCATAAAGATATTGAAGTCATGGTTCGGATTGGCACATCCGGCTGATCCTCTACTCTTTTAGGGATCACAATAGTTTTGGGCTGAAACTAAAGAAACCGTCTGAACTTTACAAACACCTAAGAGTTACAAAAACGCATGTTTTGGGAAAGTCGCAAGACGAATTAATTACATCTCTCCCAAAAGACAAAACTGCTTCAGACCTGGAATCTAGACTTCAATTCCATAAACAATTTATGGCAGGTGCACAAGTAAATACTGCTGGGTTGGGTGCGAGAAAAAAAGGAAGACCGAGACATGGTAAAAACCTTTCTACAACAAGACGAAAATGACGGTTACAAAGTGCACGCTATGAATTTAGAAATGCAAAGTGAGTGGTTAACCATAGGTGAGTTCTGTATCCCATTAGCTCTAAAATGGCGCACCTTGATCTATGACTGGTCCCCTGCCTTATTAAAATTTTATCTAAATGCATTCCAAATGACCCTCCCTGACCAGAGTAACTTGGTAAGGTGGGGAAAAGCCTCTGAAAAATGTTGCTATACTTGTGGAGAGGATATATGTACAGCAAGGCACATATTGGTGGGATGCAAGGTGCTCCTTAATGGGGGTCATTACTCACGGCGTCATGACAGAGTACTTGAAATCATACGTGAAGCCATGAGCCTTTCGGTAGCTAGAGCCCAAAAGGGATTGACGACAAACAACAGACAAATTAACTTTGTAAAGAAGGCTCAACTTCAAACTCCAGGAACAAGCCTTACTCAATCCTGGGTACAGCACCTGATTGGACTATTTTAATGGACACGTATGAAAAGCACTACAAAATCCCAGAAGATGTGGGTGTTTCGTCATCCAGACCGGACATTTTCCTTTTTCTAGAGCTACGAAACGCATAGTCCTTGTAGAACTTACCGTACCGTGGGAAACTAATATACCTAAAGACCACGCGATGAAACAAAATAAGTATTACGACCTCCTAAACGAATTAACAAAAACGGCTATGTAGTTAGTTTATACGCTGTAGAAGTGGGAGCGAGAGGTATACCAGCAAAATCTCTCTATAACCTACTGAAAGACCTTGGCTTATCCAGAAGTGCTGTAAGTTCTATACTAGAACGTGTATCTAAAGCTGCACTAGTAGGCTCATATCAGATTTGGCTGGGCAGGGAGAAAAACGAGTGGTGAAGGTGAGTGTTGATGTACGTCAGAAAGGGCCCCTTAAACCTACGCCCGAGTCACAAGTCTCGGGAACTACTCGTGTTTTTCTCTCTCTGCCACACGATGGACCCGGCACCCGCACGGTGAATCCATGGAATGCTAAGAAGATCGTCTCTCTAAAACGATTTTAAATTCGGCTGTACCTATGGTTCTTTTAAGTATAGGTATTACGCGATAGCCAATAGGCACAAAGACAAACAAAAACGAATTCGGGCGTCAGTTACATTATTTAATAAAAAATGTACATGTATTTTTTCTTGTACACACGAAAAAATGAGGAAGACATGACTGACAGGGGAACTTTTTCTACGAAAAACGTAATATCGAAATAAACTCGCGACTTTCATACTCCGGTTCTTCTTCATTTCGTCCGATCGAACATTGTTTGACGTTTAAATGTTCAAAGCGTAATAGACTGCAGGCCCGTGAACAAAATTTACGACTCAAATGAACCACCAGGATATGTAGGATGATAGAAGGGTATAAAGTAATAAGATTCAGCACTATGCCGTCACTTGTAAGCTGTCCAACTGAGTGCAGTAGAAGGGGTTTGCAGCCCGCGATCATTTCTCCTTGTCGTATGATTTTTGTACAGCGTTGGGAAATAATGGATTAGAAGACGTAATTGAAACTGTACTTATAGAACCAATGACGTACATAATTATACGACTAAATTTACTGTAAATCGTCGGAAAATCACGAATTTTTCTGACAAACTAATATAAGATAGCCTACCTGTCGCATTCGACGTCGTTCCAGTAGCTAAGCTGCGAGTTCCCGTCTACCTTCTCAATCAGGTTCATCTTCCCCATGTCCCGTTGTCCCGTGTTGATCGTAAACCGCTCGGAAACTGTCCCGTTTTTCTGTAATTTATATAAATCTTAGATAAAGAATAAGTATAAACAATTTTCGTACAAAAAATTAAACCGACTTCAAAACCACAAATAGGCACTCAAAAGCGAAAAATAAACTAAAATCATTATTATAAGCGCTACTCACTCATCTATTTGAAGTCGGTGCCAGTCAGGTCAAAAAGTTAGTAGATTGATGCTATATGCTTGCACAGGTAAGTGCAAGTAGTATCTATCCTATACCTGTTAGATTTGGCTGGCACCGACTTCAAATAGATGAGTGAGTAGCGCTTATAATAATGATTTTAGTTTATTTTTCGCTTTTGAGTGCCTATTTGTGGTTTTGAAGTCGGTTTAATTTTTTGTACGAAAATTGTTTATTTTACTCTTTTTAGTGTACAAGAACAAAATTAAAAATTTTGATTAAACCCCGACTACCTTGGATTTGTTATCTGTACAACATTCTACTAGTCAAGCCCTTTCATTTGATACCCATGTAAAGGGAGTTGTGAAAAAAGAAATGTATTTCGGCATTTTGTGGAAGCGGCCATCTTGGATTTGAATTTTTCATAGTGAAAAGTATTCTACTAGTCAAGCTCTTTCGTTTGATACCCAAATTGAGGTAGTAATGAAAATATAATATAATTCGCCATTTTGTCGTGGTGGCCATTTTGGATTTGAAATTTGTTATAGTACATAGTACTCTACTAGTCAAGCCCTTTCATTTGATACCCAAATTGAGGGAGGTTGTGAAAATATTTTGTCCGCCATTTTGTGGAGGCGGCCATCTTGAATCGACATTAACCAGACATAGCTAAGAACATCTGCTATGGTATTAACCTTGAAATAAAAGAAACTGCATCGAAATCGGCCCATCTGTTTGAGTTCTACTACGGTGCCACAGCAGATAGACAGACACACAGACAGACATCGACGTCACTTATAACACCCCTTTTTTTGGTCGGTGGTTAAAAACAAGTTTTTATTAAAGTATTTACACAATTTTGTATTGACAGGGTCGAGATTCATAACTTTTGTGAAATCTACAACGTCATCCAGATACGCAATTTTTCAGTTTTTGGTTCATATTTCAAAAACTACTTGACCGATTTCAAAATGATTTATATGGGACCATTCGGGAAGCATACCCATCCGAACACAAAAAGAAATTTTAAAATCGGTTCAGAGGTTCTCGAGAAATCAGGTAACATACATAAAAAAAAAAAAAAAAAAAAACATAGGGGTCGAATTGATAACCTCCTCCTTTTTTTGGAAGTCGGTTAAAAATAGGTCAGGGTTCCGCACGGTTCCTTTGTACCAATCGTACGCAGATGAGGTGTATGTTAGCTATGATATAGTGGTGTGCCGCGGCAAAAGTATGACACTTCCACAAAAGCACAATTAGAAGTAAAGATCGCTTGCATCTAACTTGCTTAGAAATTTGACTCTGACTTCAGTGGACAAAATTTTGCCAAGTATGCTAAGCCTTTAAGCTTGTGCTATGGTGCAATGATGCGCTGTGATATTCTTTGATATGCTGAGACGTGAAATTTAATATGCTGTGATGTTCTTTGCTGAGATGTGCTGTAATGTTCTTTGACATGCTGAGATGTACTGTAATGTTTATTTATATGCTGAGATGTGAAATATGGTATGATGCTCTTTGAGATGTGAAATGTGCTGTGATGTTCTTTGATATGCTGAGATGGGAGATGTGCTGAATTTTTATGACATGCTGAGATGTGAGATGTGCTGAATTAATATGATGTGCTCACATGTGCGTTGTGCTGTGACGTTATTTGATGTGCTGAGATGTGAAATGTGCTGTGATCTTTTCAATATGTTGAACATATCAATATGTTGAGATGTGAGATGTGCTGAATTTCTATGATGTGCTGAGATGTGCGTTATGCTGTTATTTTATTTGATATGCTGAGATGTGAGCATATGAGTTGTGCTGTAGTGTTCTTTGATGTGCTGAGATGTGAGATGTGATTTAATGTTCTATATGCTTAGATGTGCTGAAATGTTCTTCGATATGCTGAGATGTGCTGTGTTATGGTGTGTTCTATTCTACTCACAGTGACCAGAAGACCGAACTTGTCATATTTGAACTCCCCTTGGAACCTGAGGAAGGTCTTTGCAACTGTGATGATGGTGTCATCATAGCCCCATAAAAACCTGAAAGCAATAGGTAGGTTATGTTTTTTTTTATTCTTTCAATTAAAACGGCCCAATGCTAATTATAACAAAGAACATTTGTACAAACAATTTTTGTCATGAAAATTACATCAAAATCCTACTCGTACTAGTAATGTAAAATGGTAATGTTTGAACGTACAGTCCTGTGCCTGATGGTGAGCAATACGTAGCAATCGGAACATGAAGAGTCCAAATCATTACCTAGCTCTGCACGACGTTCGTCCCCAGTGTACTACACAAACATAAAAAAACAGACCTATCACTGCCTTACACATAAACAGCCCACTAAATGTTCCCACTGCTGGGACTCAGGGCCTTCTCTCGCAAGACTCTTCTTGACTCTCTCAGTCAAGGCCATAATCCACCACGCTGCCCCAGTGCAGGCTGGTGGATGACACATGACTCGACACTCGTACATCGACATGTACCTAGAACGATTCTAGGTACATGTCGATTTCCGCATGATGTTTTCCTTCAACGTTTTATTTATACATTAAGCACTTGACTTCGAAAAGACAGAGGAGCACGTGGGATTTGAACCCGGGGCTCCGGAACGGCAGTCGCCGTTCTCCCGACTAGACCAGCCGTAACTTATAAACTAATTTAGAAACATTTTATATGGTACAAAAATTAAAAAGCAAAAACATATATACGGTCGAATTGAGAAACCTCCTTCTTTTAAGTCGGTTAAAAATGATCACTGACTTAATACGCACCTGTGCACAGGGAGCTTGACGAACGCGTCAGGGTGGTTGGTCATCATCAGGGCCGAATTCAGTCCGATGAGAGGGAAAGGCGCCAAATTCATACTCTTTGCTTTATTGATCACACCCTGTAACAAAAAGAAAGGACTTTTAATAATTTTAACAAAAAAGAACCGACTTTCAACAGAAAACTTATAAAGTAAAAAAGTTTTCCTCGATTTCTCTAGAATGTCATCATCAGATCCTGGTTTCCTTATCATGGTACCACCCTTGGAATATCTTCTTTACAACAAAAAAAGAATCTTCAAAATCGGTTCATAAACGACGAAGTTATCCGCGAACACACATAAAAAAATCATATATAAGTACATACAGTCGAATTGAGACCTCTTTTTTTTTTAAGTCGGTTAAAAAAGATAAAACATTGAGTCAAGAAAATAATCATAGATACTGCGCTCGCCACCCAGACATATAAGCTGTTTTATATTTATGCCGTGTAATTTCAACGGAAAAATGAAAAATATAAAGTGTATTTTAATAGGTTGAAAAATTATGTCAGATGTTGCCTATCAGACGCTTGTTATGACTTGAACGAATTTTGCGTAAGCCTAAGGTTCTGTCAATGTTAATGGTAACATTAAATCAGGCAAAGATAATATATAAATAAACACACACATCACCTTATGAACCCAAACTATAAATAAAATGAATAAATCATCATCATCAGCCGCAAGACGTCCACTGCTGAACATAGGCCTCCCTCCCCCCTAGATTTCCACAACGAACGGTCCCGCGCAACCTGCAACCAGCGGTTTCCAGCGACCTTTGTGAGGTCATCTGTTCATCTAGTGGGAGGCCGTCCAACACTGCGTCTTCCGGTTCGTGGTCGCCATTCGAGAACCTTTCTTCCCCATCGGTTGTCAGTTAGTCAGATAGCTGATTTAATACTTATATAGTTGTAAAACAAAGAAACACCCAGACACAGTACAAATATTCGTATTCATCATAATATTTGCACTGGGTGGGAATTGGAACTCTTGGCTTCGCAGGCAGACTTAATAACCTATTATTGCACTTGGCTAAAAACAGTAGCTACTGAATGCAGTGAAGTGTCATAGCATACAAAAGCTAGAATGGTTCATGATCAGTCAGACTGACTGAATTTAGTCGACTAAATTTAGCTATCTGTTATACGCCCTTAGCTACCAAAAAGCCACAGCCAGTTAAACTACCTCAGACGGACTCTGAAAAGTCACGAAAGATTTTTGTAGCATCATAATCATAAGCTGCCCACTAAATGTTCCCACTGTTGGGACTCGGAGCCTTCTCTTTTCTCTCGCAAGGAAAGAGTCTTTGCAGAGTCCGCCTGGGGTAGTACCACACCTTTGTCAGTTATTCTCCCGCCAAGCAGTAGTGTGCAAATATTACTCTATTCAGGTTTCAAAGGTAATGTTTCCAGAGAAATTACAGGGCTTAGAGATATCTTAGATCTTGAGTAATGATTTGGACATTTCTCTATAGCTTCGTGGCTGCGTGTCCCTGTGCTGTCATGTGGCAGGCATGTTGCTTACCATCAGGCACATGTTCTGCTCGTCCTCACTCTATGCTGTAAAAAACCTAGAAGTATAAGCTTGCTATCCTAGTTAGCTAAAACTAGCCTCGTATAGCTCGGACACAATTTGTAAAATCGCGGTGCGCAGCCAAACTTAATACAAGTAGAATTGGCTTTTGTCGTGATTAATTCGACAGGATTTTCCGAAATTTCGCCGCTCTCAGGGAAACAGATAACATCTTATTAATAACACTCCACAAGGGGCCCGATAGCTTATCTGCTTGTATAGATTGTAATGAAATACAGCCCGCGGCGTCCGAGCCAAGTGGTCGTGTATCCGCCATTTGACGGTTTCCTAATGAGAAGTTAAATAATTTGTTTGCTCGGGAAAAATTAAATTTGACTTAATGTTTGTAGTACCTACATTACTGCCAAGCAGTAATGTAAACATTACTGTGTTCCGGTTTGAAGGGCAATGTTTCCAGAGAAATTACAGGGCTTAGAGATATAACTACCCCCCGAAAATGTACCCCCGCTGATTCTCGCCGATACCAAGCTGGAACGAGTACACGAGGTCAAGTACCTCGGCCATGTTATAACTGAGGATTTGTCAGACCACGGCGACATGGAGCGACAAGGCTAAGGCGAATAGGTTATGATTTGGACTCTTCCTGTTCCAATAGCTGCGTGTCACTGTGCTGTTATGGGCAGGCATGTTGCTTACCATCAGGCACATCTCCTGCTCGGCCATTCTTTACAATTAAAAAAAACTTCAACTCACCAGTAGAGGTAGATTGGGGACGTATAGTTGATCAAAGTGGGCGCCATTTTTGTTCGGTATATAGTGAAATTGGTTCTTCTCTTGAAAACTCAGCAGGTCGTCATCAAACTTGATGTTCACTCGCTCCAGTTGCTGGCTGGAAAGGAAACGAGCAGTTACTATCTTGGTCATATAATAAATAATAATAAATAAATATTGGTGGACAATTCACACACAACACCATCTGACCCCAAACTAAGCAAAGCTTGTGTGATGGCAGCCAGATAGCTGATATAATACTTATATAGTTTTAAATACATACTTATTATACATAGAAACACCCAGACACAGTGCAAACATTTGAATTCATCACACAAATATTTGCACTGGGTGGGGATCGAACCCACGACCCTCGGCTTCGCAGGCAGAGCTACTACCAACTAAGCCACTAGGTCAGTCCTAGTGGCAAGAATACTGTTATTACATACTAGCGATCCGCCTCGGCTTCGTCTGCGCTGCACATTTTTTTTAACAAGATTTTTTTCTGTAGGTCTAATAGTTCCCGAGATTAGCGCGTTCAAACATATAAACTCTGCAGCTTTATAATATTAGTAAAGATTTTACTATACATAAGTACAAAATTATCTACTATAATTATTAATAATTTATTGTTTAAATTAATTATTCGTTATTGTTATTTTTCTTTATAATTTAAGTGCAATAAAGAGTTTATCTATCTATCTACTAGGTATATAAACAGTATGTGTTCAAATCACGAAAGTGTAAAAATATTACATTTCTACTATATGTATATTATGTATGTCCATTCAATACTGAGTTATGGCATACTCTTCTGGGGATGCTCTACAGACTTTCAGAGAGCCCTCAAAATGCAGAGCTCTATAAGATTATTAGCCGGCCGAAGTTGGATGGAACATTTTAAGCATATGAATTTTATCGAAATCAGTACGGCGTTTATAACAAAAAACCTAAAATTTTATCTAATTTATTATCTGAATGACATAGCCATAGTGCATAGCTTCTTGTTGAATTTAGTCAAGTGTCTGCATTTAATTTTGAATTGAAGGCGGTTTATGTTTTTTCGGAGCAAATTAAATTAACCTCACGATGTTTTCTTTCACAGTTGAAGCCAGTTGTAATAACAGCTAGTTCACTATATTAGCACGCTTCCTTGTAGACCGTATCGTAAAATCAGGCAAGATGGCGGTAAGTGATGATATTAACTAAGAAACCCTGACACAGCATGGAGTGACGATATACATAAGTCATCAGTGAGAGTAAACCTAAGGTTAACAAAGCCTGGACTATTATCTAAATAATAATAGGTTGATGATGATTAATTACAAGTCATAAAAATCAATTTACGAAAACGAAATAAATATTTTCGTTTATTAACAATTTTCAACGCACTCATTGTTTTGAATCGAACTTATCAATGCTTATTATTTCTTATCGGTTAAAAAAACAATTAAAGACTCTCTCACCTACATAAGGGTGACTTTACGTAGCAAATAACGATTGCATATATATAACAACCTAGTAACAAGGCTTAAGATAGTCTCCATCACGATCTCAACGATATTTTACGAAGAGCATTTGTTTCGGCCAATGTCCCTTGTATGTTGGAGCCTCCGGGTCTTTGTAGGTCGGATGGTAAGAGGCCAGACGGCCTGACCTTGATGCCTTGGAAAAAAAGGAAAGTGCTTAGTGTGGGACGCAACTTGCGTTAGTACTGTTGCGGCTTGTCATCTTGCCCGCTCAATCCGCACGCCAGCAGCTGCAGCTGAAGATGCCGCTAGTAAAAAGCGACAAAAGTACGCGTCCTTGGAACCCCTCTATAATTTTATCCCCATTGAAGTGGAGACGCTGGGCAGTTGGGGCACGCGGGAGCTCGTTAGAGAGTTAGGACAACGCATAAGGGAAAATGGCGGTGACTCCCGCTCCGGCTTGTACTTGGCACAAAGATTGTCCATAGCTATTTAGCGTGGTAATGCTGCCAGTGTAATGGGCACCTTTGTGCCAGGTACCGTTAGGGGTGGGTTATGTGACTGATGAATTTATGATGTTATTTTTAATTGCGTGATTTAGTAGCTTATATCTTTATTTAAACTTTGTCAATTTATTACATTGTTAATTGAGCTTACTTTTTACAAAATAAATAATTCCTTGGCAAATATGCCTATTTTTAATTGTATAATATCTCTTTCAAGTCTACATCTTTATACACACTACACCGTTATATCTCTATGTATAAAAATGTTATGTTGGTTTGTGTAGGCTTCAAAAAACTCAAAAAGTTCTTCAGCGATCGTGCTGAAATTTTACAATGATATATAATCCGCATCAAGGATTGTTTTTATCTAATGTTTGCATCACAATGTGCCACAGCGAAGCGTGGCAGGGTACAGCTAGTACTTATTATTTATGTATTAAAATCTACGTGAAGCAAACAACTTTTTAACCGACTTCCAAAAAAAGAGGCGGTTATCAGCTCGGTACTATGTTTTATTTTATGTGTATGTTTGTATGTTACGCGATAGCGCAATTGTGAATTGTAAATTTCACAATAAATTGTGAATTTCAATTAAATTTAATTTTAAGTATTATTTGTAGTGGTAGGACTCTTGGCTGAGTCCGCCTGAGGAAGTACCACACCTTTGCCAGTTATTCTACCGCCAAGCAGTATTGTGGATACATTACTGTGTTCCGGTTTGAAGGGCAATGTTTCCAGAGAAATTACAGGGCGTAGAGATATAACATCTTAGATCTCTCGGTGACGAGCGCAGTGCAGTGCTAGGTAATGATTTTAACTCTTCAAGATCCAATAGCTGCATGTCACTGTGGTGTTATGTGTCAGGCATGTTGCTTACCATCAGGCACATGTCATGATCGTCTCGTCACACTTTACTTAAAAAAAAATTGGGGGCCTTTTTTTGTTTGGTATATCATAGTTCAGAAGTGGTCCCATATACATTTTATCGAAATATTTATTTAGACACGGAACTAAATCTAAGTCTTTGACAAGGGAACTAATGCAAAACTTTAATTTCTATTAATTATGGTTGACCACTAGGCATTATTACGCAGCTTTTTAAAATGTTTCTACTGCTAAGACTCGGGGCCTTCTCTCGTAAGGAGAGAGTCAAGGCCATAATCCACCACGCTGGCTCAGTGCGGGTTGGCGGATGACGCATGACCTCGAAATATTTCTTGAATGAATCCTCTCGATGTTTTCCTTCACCGTTTCCTTTTAAGTTAGCAGTATTACGCTCATGACTTCGAAAACAGAGTAGTCCGTGTGGAATTCGAACAAGTGGCTCCGGATCGGCAGTCGCTGTTCTCCCCACTATAACAGCCGTAACTTATGTATGTTTGATAAGATAAGATAAGATAAGATAAGATAAGAAAACTCTTTATTAAAAGCCACAACAGAAAAGAAAAAAATTACATAAGAGACTTAGAACTATTACACAAGCATGACATTTTAATTGGCGGCCTTATTGCTCAGAGCAATCTCTTCCAGGCAACCGTGCATGGATAGGATTTTAAACAACAACGCGGCCCTTAATATGTTTGTAAATTAATATAAAAAAAGACAACAAATTATAACAGCAAGTAACTAATAACTACACTTAAAAATAAACTACTTACATTAAGAATGCATACAAAATACATATACATACATATAAATTTTCAATAGAATAAAAATAAATACACCATTGAAATACTACATATACTACATATACTTACTTATAATTAAGATAATGAATAAGTACCAGAACTGGTATACACTTCACAACTAAAAGGATACTCGTAGTAGCAACTAAGAATTTAAATAGAACTCTTTAACACGAAGCTTGAAAACATCCAACGACTGGGCACGCTTTATTTCTAACGGAAGCTCATTCCACAACGTGATAGCTCTCACAGTAAAAGAGGATGAGTAGAAAGATGTACTGTGTTGAGGGATATCAAGCGTAAGGTTATCCGCAGTTCTCAGAAATCTAGGGAGAAGAGACTGGCGAAATTGAAAACGCTCTTGAAGATAATGAGGAGACGAGGGAAGAAAGAGGATATTGTATAGGAGGGAGAGTATGTGTGCATCCCGGCGACGACGAATTGGCAGCCACTTGAGCTTAGTGCGGTAGTTAGATATATGATCATATTTACGCAAACCAAATATGAATCTGATGCAGTAATTTTGAAGGCGCTCAAGTTTAGATAGCTGCTCTTGTGTGAGATCGAGGTAGCAGACATCAGCATAATCTAAAATAGGAAGCATTAGTGATTGTGCAAGCGCAACTTTAGTAGTAGTTGGAAGAAAATTACGCAATCTAATAAAAAGTAATAGGTACGTGCACTAGAACTAGGCTGCAAATATGAGTATGTGAGTAGTTTTACCCCAAATTACGGTTTATCGCGTCATAAAGAGATATAGTTTTTATGAGTTTAGTGATGAGACTCCGAGGGAGGTCGCTTTCGGGAAATTCGTATCTATTAATATGGCAATGTTAAGTTACGGCTAGGTACTAGGTACTGGTCGAACTAGGTAGAGGTAATTTTGAGAGTGAGGCTATGAGAAGAATACAGTTGGGCTGGGCAGCATTTGGAAAACTTCGTCGGGTCTTCTCGTCACCCATCCCACAAAGTCTCAAGACAAAAAATGTACAATCAGTGCGTCCTACCCGTTATGACCTATGGTGCTGAAACGTGGACACTTATAGTCAAAATGGTCCGTAAGCTCAAAGTTGCCCAGCGAGTTATGGAAAGAGCAATGCATGGAGTTTCTCTGAGGGATTGCATTAGCAATGAAGTAATTCGTCAAAGAACTAAAGTGACCGACATAGCTCACCGTATTAGTAAGCTGTAGTGGCAGTGGGCCGGACACATCTGTCGCAGACCTGATAACCGTTGGGGTAAACGGGTTCTGGAGTGGAGACCGCGAATCGGTAAACGTAGTGTAGGACACCCTGAGACTAGATGGAGTGACGATATTTGAAAGGCTGTTGGAGACGGATGACCGAGGATCGGGCTGAGTGGCGTATCTTGGGAGAGGCCTATGTCCAGCAGTGGACAAGTATAGGCTGATGATGATGATGAAGTTACGGCTGGACTAGTCGGGAGAACGGTGCCTGCCGATCCGGAGCCCCTGGTTTAAATCCCACGCGCACCAGTGTCTTTTTGAAGTCATTCTCAAATCAGATTTTTAACCGACTTCAAAAAAGGAGGTTTCTCAATTCGACCGCATATATGTTTTTTTTTTTGACAAAGTTTAACTGAGGCAATTACTGAGGCTCACTATGATTTGCCTCACTTTTCTTGGGTGGACCCGGTTTCTAGACGTTATTATACCACGACATTTTGTTTTGTTTGCGAACTTCAGTACCTAGTAGGTACCTAGCAGGCTACCTACCTATACACTGCTTCCGCCGACATCAATCTGCCTCTCGTTTGCGATAAAGCGTTTGTTTGCAGATTGTCGATCTAATCGTTATTTTTTTTTATTTAACCTCAACTGTCCCACTGCTGGGCAAAGGTCTCCCCCAATTCCCTCCACTTTATCCGGTCCTGAGCTGCCATCGTCCAATCATTTTAAACGCTCCGAGCTCGTCCTACCATCGCGTGAGGACGACCCTGGGATCAACTGGCCGATGGCGTCCACTCCGTAGAAACTCTGGCCCACCGATCGGGGTGCATTCTGGCCACATGACCCGCCCACTCTCATTTAAGCTTGGCAGACCTAAGCCCTACGTCAGTTACACGTGTAATGGAACGTAGTATGGTGTTGCGAACATGGTCTTGTCTTTTAATACCTGAAACGTACGTTCCATTGCTCGTTGACAAACTCCGAGGCGGAACTTCTGCGCTTTAGTTAATGACCAAGTACTACTCTATGTAAAAAGTATCGGGAATATGTCAATAAAAAGACCCGTGTAGAAGAGGTCGTTCTAATTTTTTTACTGCATGTTGCTAGCACTGTACTGATTTAGCGCGCAAAGTTTGAGCGGGATCTGTCATTTAATTTGTTTTAAACTACACTTTTTTGTTGGTCATAGTTTTGAGTGTTCGGCGATTTTTACAATGGAAAATATTGTTGAACAAAGAGTGTGCCTTAAATTTTGTGTTTCGAATGATATTTCATGTGGTGAATCACTAAAAATGTTGCGCAATACCTACGGCGAATCGTGTATATCGAAAACAAGGGCTTATGAATGGTATAAGGCTTTTAAAGAAGGCCGAGAAGTAGTAGTAGACTTGCCTCGTTCTGGTAGACCTTCAACCGCTACGACCAAAGGAAACATCAACAGAATCAAGAAGCTAGTGCTCGAAAATCGACGTATGAGTCTGAGAGAGTTGGCTAGTGAGGTGAACATATCTTATAAGTCCGTCCACAACATTCTCATTGACACATTTTCTATGTGTACCGTAGGTTAAGATGGGCAAGATACATGTGTCGAGCAGTTTGCGCTTTAGGGAGATCGGAAGTTCTCCCCTTCATTAGCTATTTAGGCGTTATTAATCTATTATAATATAGGAGTGCCATGTGACAATTTTTCAGCTTGCTTCAAATATCTATCCTAAATTCGCCACTACCTCATGTAGCTTGTCTGCGGTGGCCCTTAGTTCCTCGCTCACTGTAGGCAACAGGTCAGCTGACACTACTCTGTGATATGATGCCTGATTGTCTGGGTTGAATAATAAGTAGCGATATGAAAACACGGTCACAGGACGGCGCCTTCTTCATAACAACTACATCATATGATGTTATTGCATTTAATATGTTACTGATTTAAGATATTTACTAACAGGCTTCAGAAGAGGAGGAGTTTCTCAATTCGGTTTTATGTTTCTTTTTGACGTGACAACGTCTTATAAATTGGTTTGCCGGGTGACACTTCAAGAAACTGCGTTACGCTCCGCTCACGTTATGCGCTCACAACGAGAGCGAGTGAGAGGCACGCGTCCCTTCCACTCGGGCATGGTTAGCCCGCCTAAGAGCGAGAGAGACAGACATAAAAAGCGAAAGGCACGCATCCCTTCCGTAAAATTATTTTACCACTCAAAGTCGTTCTCACGTAAAACTTTCGCCCGTATACCGACTTTACAGGCAACCAATTTTTTGCAGTGAAAACTACTGTTGGCGCGCCTCAGACAGATTTTAATTCTAGCGTCACAAAAAAAGAAGTGTGGCACTCGGAGACTGCCGCGGTAAAGCTATTGCATGTTGCATGCATTTTTATCAACATAAGCAATAGGGATGTTAACAATTTTTCGGAATTGCTTTTATTTTGAAGAGTGACATTTGTTCACCATAAAAAATATCACGGGAAATCCATTAAGTTGGCAACACTGCTAAGAGCATTTAGTCTGTAAAGTTAATACAAATAAGATTCAAAGTCGAATGACCGAGTGGGGAGGACGGCGTTACGGTCTTCCATCCCTCTTTCTTGTGAACATAAGAAAGAGATGCACGATCACTAAAATTCGGTCCCCAGGCCCGCGATAAAAGCTATGCAATAGCTTAAAAGGGGTGTTATAAGTTTGACGTCGATGTCAGGGTGTCTGTCTGTGGCACCGTAGAGCTCAAAAGGATTGGCCGATTTCGATGCGATTTTTTGACGTGACAACGTCAAATAAATCGATGAACGCTGGCTGCATGCACGAAAAAGCATGACTCATTATGCTGTCAACTAATGTAATTGGTTTTTTGTAAATCGTTTTAGTTGTGAAAATATAAATAAATAAATTATCCCGTTACGTTAGGTTATGTTACGATTGACTAAAGAATTATGGTGATTCATATTATTGATGATAGATATTTGATTACAGTTTATTTTTATGAAACTTGTTAATGAATATATTCAAACATTATGGCCTAACCCCAGTTTATAAAATTAGTTAAGTAGAAGTTATTGGATTTAGATTAACAATGTGTTACCTACATTGACTTCATTTTTTTTTTAACTTTAACAATTATTTATCAACATTTTCTTTACAGAACAATATTTACAGAACAGTATTAGCAACAGTGTACACAGGGGTGTAAGGGGGAAGCGCTTAACACCTAGCTTCCCCAAATGTCAACCTCTCCTGCGCGTGGTACACCCTGCTGCCAACTAACGAGTCTCTGACGACCGAACCAATGGCGGTATATCCATTAAAAAACCAGTCCTAAATGGACCAGGCCGATGACGGGCAGCGGCGTCATCGATGCGAAGGGCTGGTTCCGCGGTCACCAACCCGCCTGCCAAGCGTGGTGACTATGGCAAATACCCCCCCATATGATGGTCACAAAAAAGAAACGGCCCCTAGTCCCCGGCGGCTCCGCTATTCCAGGCGCTGGTGGCAGGCTTGGTTCCGGCGGAGCATGGGGTGCTAAGAATCCCCGGCAGACGCCCCGCCACCAAACCCAACGACTCGACCTGGCAACATTTAACGCACGGACGCTGAGGGCTGACGAAAAGATTGTGGAGCTGGAAGAAGAAGTGGATAAGTTGCGCTGGGATATCATAGGGTTATCAGAAGTCCGTAGACAGGGCGAGGACAGGATAATCCTTGAATCCGGCAACTTGTTCTACTACCGGGAGGGAGATCAACAATCCCAGGGGTGTCGGGTTTATCGTCCGCAAGTCTCTCGTCAACAACGTGATAATGATCGAGAGTGTGTCGAATAGGGTTGTATACCTTGTACTTAAAATTAGCGACCGGTATTCATTAAAGGTCATACAAGTATACGCACCGACCTCGACACATCCCGACGAAGAGGTTGAGAGCATGTATGAGGACATCTCCAAAGCCATACATGTCTCGCCAACACATTTCACAGTTGTGATGGGAGACTTCAACGCGAAACTGGGCAAACGTAGCGGTGATGAGTTGAGAGTGGGGAATTTAGGATATGGGCAGCGGAACCCAAGAGGGCAACGTCTAGCGGATTTCTTGGAAAGGGAGAGCCTCTTTATGATGAACTCCTTTTTCAAGAAACAGCCACAAAGAAAGTGGACCTGGATTAGCCCAGACGGTTCCACAAAAAATGAGATCGACTTCATTATGACGACTAAACGGCAAATATTCAGCGATGTCTCTGTGATCAGCAGGGTTAAGACCGGCAGCGATCACCGTATTGTAAGAGGCACGCTGAATCTAAACATTAAGTTCGAAAGGTCACGTCTAATGAAGTCCACGCTCCGACCAAATTATGCTCAAATCGAGGATCCCGATAACTTTCAACTCGAACTTCAAAATCGCTTCGAATCCTTAGATGAGTGCGTAACGGCGGACGAAATAAACGATAGGCTAGTGGAAACTGTTCATGCTGTTGGCAGAAAATTTTATAAGAGCCGACGCCAAAATAGAACCCAAAACTCTCCGATCAAACTCTAGATCCATGGCAGTCAGACGAGATATGCGGTTACAGTCTTCGGTCGACATGACGGTATACAGACGGCTCAATAGACAGATCTCTACTTGTGTGCGACGCGACATACGTTGCTTCAATACTTCGAGTATTGAAGAAGCAATCAAGCAGAACAAAGGCTCGAAAGTGTTCGCAAGAAATCTGTCTCTTGGGCAAAGTCAGCTGACCAAACTGAAGACCGATAGTGGTAACATCGTCTCGTCGAAGCCCGAGATTTTGGAGGAGATTGAGAGGTTCTATGAACAGTTATACACCTCTACGCAAGCACAACCTGTCGTTAGCATGGCAAAGACCCCAGAGCCAAGCTGACCCGACACTTTACCGAAGATATCCCGGAAGTCAGCCTGTATGAGATTAGGATGGCCCTCAAACAACTTAAAACAACAAGGCACCTGGCGACGACGGAATTACGACTGAGCTTCTGAGAGCGGGTGGAAAACCGGTACTTAAAGTCCTCCAGAAGCTGTTCGACTCCGTCATACTTAACGGTAATACGCCAGAAGCGTGGAGCAGAAGTGTGGTGGTGCTCTTCTTCAAAAAGGTGACAACACCTTGTTGAAGAACTACAGACCCATCTCACTTCTGAGCCACGTTTATAAGTTGTTTTCGAGGGTAATCACGAATCGTCTCGCACGCAGGTTTGACGACTTCCAGCCACCCGAACAAGCCGGTTTCCGAAAAGGCTATAGTACCATAGACCACATCCATACGCTTCGGCAGATTATACAGAAAACCGAGGAGTATAATCGGCCACTATGTATAGCGTATGTGGACTATGAGAAAGCCTTCGATTCCATCGAGACCTGGGCAGTGCTTCAGTCTCTCCAGCGATGCCGCATTGACTATCGCTATATCGAAGTGTTGAAGTGTATCTACAGTAAAGCCACAATGTCTGTCCGATTACAGGACCAGTGCACAAAACATATCCAGCTACAGAAAGGCGTGAGACAGGGAGATGTTATATCTCCGAAACTGTTCACTGCCGCGCTGGAAGATGTTTTAAGCTACTGGACTGGAACGGATATGGCATCAATATCAACGGCGAATGCATCACTCACCTTCGGTTTGCCGACGACATAGTCATTGTGGCGGAGTCGCTGGAGGACCTCGGTGCTATGCTCAGGGACCTCAGTAGAGTATCCCAACAGGTAGGTTTGATGATGAATATGGACAAGACGAAAGTCATGTCAAATGTTCATATCTCACCTGTACCGGTTATTGTTGGGAATACCACACTCGAAGTTGTTGACGAATACGTCTACCTGGGTCAAAAGATCCAATTAGGTAGATCCAACTTCGACAAAGAGGTCCAGCGAAGAATCCAACTCGGATGGGCAGCGTTCGGGAAACTTCGGCACATCTTTGAGTCCAGAATACCCCAATGCCTAAAGACGAAAGTCTTTAACCAGTGCGTGTTGCCAGTGATGGCTTATGGAACTGAGACGTGGTCCTTAACTGTGGGCCTCATAACGAAGCTCAAAGTCACACAGCGAGCTATGGAGAGGGCTATGCTCGGAGTCTCTTTGCGCGACAGAATCCGTAATGAGGATATTCGCAAAAGAACGAAAGTGGCCGACATAGCTCAAAGAATAAGCAAGCTGAAGTGGCAATGGGCAGGCCACATCGCTCGCAGAACCGACAACCGATGGGGAAGAAAGGTTCTCGAGTGGCGACCACGTACCGGAAGACGCAGTGTTGGACGGCCTCCCACTAGATGGACAGATGACCTCATAAAGGTCGCTGGAAACCGCTGGTTGCAGGTTGCGCAGGACCGATCGTTGTGGAAATCTAGGGGGGAGGCCTATGTTCAGCAGTGGACGTCTTGCGGCTGATGATGATTAGCAACAGTAGCGAAGAGACATCTATACATGAAGTCTAAATATGAAAAAAATTGAAATGTCTGTTTGTAATTCCAAGTTTTCTCTAAATGCACAGGAAAGTAAATCTATGGCACTATCTTAAACAAAAAGTCTGTCAGTACGTGCCAGCTAATTTCTGGAACGGTTTTACTGATTTTAATGGGATTTTCAATAGCAGATAGCTGATTATGAGTTACATACGATACTATTACTAAAAAAATAAGGTTTTATACGTTTGACGTCGATATCTGTCTGCCTGTATGTGTGTCTGTCTGTGGCATCGAAGAGGTCAAACGGATGGGCCGATTTCAAAACAGTTTTTTTATTTGAAAGTTGAAGTTTGTGCACTGATTCTTAGGTATGTTTGGATAATATCTATTCATGGTGGCCGCCTCCACAAAATTGCGGACAATATATTTCTTCACAATCTACTTCAATATGGGTATCAAATGAACGAGCTTGACTAGTAAAATACTTATACACTATAACAAATTTCAAATCCAAGATGGCCGCCTCCA
Organism: Ectropis grisescens; assembly: GCA_017562165.1. NCBI lineage: Eukaryota > Metazoa > Arthropoda > Insecta > Lepidoptera > Geometridae > Ectropis > Ectropis grisescens. The sequence continues at coordinate 2,964,744 of CM029796.1, forward strand.
CAAAATGACAAATTACATTATTTTTCACTACTACCTCATTATGGGTATCAATTAGAAGGGTTTGACTAGTAGATGACTAGTAGTAGTAGTGATGATGATGACTAGTAGAATACTACGCACTATGACAAATTTCAAATTCAAGATGGCCGCCACTACAAAATGGCGAAATAAATTTCTTTATTCACTACTCCCTCAATATGGGTTTCAAATGCTTTCATTTGAAACCCATATTGAGGGCTTGACTAGTAGAATGTTTTCATAGAATAGATAATACAGATAGATCGGACACTCCCTCCCCCCCCCCCTCCCGCCAATTTCAAGCTTCCTCACCCCTCAGGCCGTTTCGGATACGCTAGGAGCACTCAACGAAGGGCTGGTATCGAACATCTAATTCCTAACGAAATATCATCATGGTGGGTTGTTGTACTGTTTACGGCTGTCCGTCAACTAAACGGGACAAGATTAAAAGCTTTATTTAATTTCCTAATGATAAAATAACGTAAGATTAGAAACTTTTCAATAACGTTGCTTTATAATATTACAAGCTTTGCTTAGTTTGGGGTCAGATGGTGTTTTGTGTGAATTGTCTACCAATATTTATTTATTTATAATAACGAAGTCGTTTTTTAACTCAAAGTTCGTAACTCACACAGCCAGTAACTTATGTGTCCAAGCACGGATTGATAATGCCTAGAGGAATAATTGTAGTGACAGAATAAAGTTTCCTTCATGGGTAAGTGTAAAATAAAATGTGACTGTGTACCTACTAACAGAAATAGATATCTAGGTACCTGATCTAATCTATCATCGGTTTCGTTTCATTTTACGCGGCAATACAAACACCCACAGATTTCTGAAACAATTTAGAAATCTGTGCAAACACCCTTTTAATTAGAATAGTGTAATTTGGCTCCATTCTATTTATGTAACTCAACATTATAGCAAGTTTACAGACTACGTCACCAGGTGAACTCAAGGGGCACAACTATTCAATAAAACAATTCAGTAGCCCTAGCGCTAACGCACACATTCACGCGTGTGTACGAACGACATCTGCGTAGTTGTGTGAAGAGAAGGTAGCTCCACAGCGGCGGTTGTATGGAGTTTTAGTGGAGTGTCCGGGGTGTGATGTTGTACAGATTACAAATCCGAGGTAGTCAGGGGTTAATCAAAATTAATTGAATTAATCTTTTTTAAAACAATTTAAAAAAAGAGTAGAATCAGTGTCGTAACAGCTGTGACAAGTATAAAAGCCTTAACTGGGTTTATAAAATCAAAGTAGCGTAATAAAGCTATATATTTATGTGTTCTTCTAATCCATAATCTGTGTTCCAAATTCCAGCCGGATCCGTTGTTCATACGTTATGACGTGATTGAGCAATCAACATCCAAACATTTATAATGTTATTAAGATGATAAATAATGATTTCCATGAATGAAATAGTTAAGTTCCGTAATTCCCAGTGCGAAAGAGACGGAAGAGTGCAAAGTTTTGAGCGATAACCTCGATTGACGCTTGTAGGTGCATTTTATACTATATAGTGAATTCAACTACTATAATCTATGAATCTATGTAGTACACATATACTAGTATTATAAACGCTAAAAGACTGCAGGCCCGTGAACAAAATTTATGGGTCAAATGAACCACCAGGAGACCTATGTAGGATGATAGAAGGGTACAAAGTAATAAGATTCAGCACTATGCCGTCACTTGTAAGCTGTCCAACTGAGTGCAATTAAAGAGGGGTAAACCTTGATCATTTCTCCTTGTCGCATGATTTATGTATTGCGGAATAATACATTAGAAAAGGTAGATTAGAACTACAAAAAATATAAAATTTTAAAATTTTAATTATTATTTTGTCAGAAAAATTCAAGATTTCCAACAATTTACGGAGTAAATTTGGTAATTTGATTATGTTCGGCATTGGTTCCATACAGTTTCAATACCTCTTCTAATCCATTATTTCGCAATTCCGTACAAAAATCATGCGACAAGAAGAAATTATCAAGGATGGCAACCCCTCATCTTCAACTGCACTCAGTTGGACATCTTACAAGTGACGCCATAGTGCTGAATCTTATTACTTTATACCCTTCTATCATCCTACATAGGTCTCCTCTCCTCTCCTGTATCATATGACCCATAAATTTTGTTCATAGGCCTGTAGTCTATAAAGATATTTCTTTAGTTTTTAGTTTGACAAAGTTTTTGGAAGTACCTGATGCCCGAGCGACACGAGGCTAGTTTTTCAAGTTAGGATAGAAAGTTAGTGTTAGCAAGCTAGTAAGCGAGTACTTCTAGCTTCGTGTAGACAACGCTACGCCACGCTAGTTTTGTCTATCACTTTGGGAACTACGTGGGTGAAACCGGAGGGCGTGGCCATGAGCATGGCCATCTAGAAAAGTTGACGCATTTCTAGACGACCAATGAGAAATGGTGACGCATTTCTAGATGGCCAATGTCCCGAGTTTACTCGAAGATTTCTTATCGTTCCCGAGCGTGACGCTACAATTCAATTCACAGCTCACAAATAACCTTCTGTGGTGCGCCTAAAAAAAAATGTTCACTTCAAAAAACATTTCTGCACTCAACCTAGCAACTAAACCACAGTCATTGCGTGAAATTTCCAGGTTACTTATTTTTACAGATCACAAATGATGGCTAAATCAATATTGATAGATCGTTCCACTGTTTACTTAGATATAGTCAGGCCGGCGCGACTCGAGTGCAGGGTGCATAACGAAGGCGATGGTAAACAATAACGAGGAACTAAAGCCCTTCTTGGCTATAACGTAAGAAGAGCTAGAGTGAGCAAAATTTATGAATGAATGAACATTTTTAATATTCACATCACTAAAATGATACACATAATTTAGGAACACGCTAAGACTAGTAAATCAACTGGCGGCCTTATCCCTGAAAGCGATTTCTTCCATTACGATAAGATTTATATGGGACCATTCGGGAATAAAACCCATCTTAACACAAAAAGAAATTTTAAAATCGGTGCGGGGGGAGGGTTTTCGAGAAATCACGTAACATAAAAAGAAATGTGGCACGCGGGGACTGCCGCGGTAAAGCTATTGCATGTTGCGTGCATTTTTATCAACATAAGCAATAGGGATGTTAACAATTTTTCGAAATTGCTTTTAAATGTTTGCACTGTGTCTGGGTGTTTCTATGTATAATAAGTATGTATTTAAAACTATATAAGTATTATATCAGCTATCTGGCTGCCATCACACAAGCTTTGCTTAGTTTGGGGTCAGATGGTGTTGTGTGTGAATTGTCCACCAATATTTATTTATTTGAATTATGAGACTAACCTGAGACTAGATGGAGTGACGACATACGGAAGACAGCAGGCATTGGATGGAGACGTATAGCTGAGGATAGGGCTGAGTGGCAAGCCATGGGAGAGGCCTATGTCCAGCAGTGGACTAAGATAGGCTGATGATGATGATGATGATGATTTATTTATTTATTATTTTGAAGAGTGACATTTGTTTACCATAAAAAATATCACGAGAAATCCGTTAAGTAGGCAACACTGCTAAGAGCATTTAGTCTGTAAAGCTAATATAAATAAGATTCAAAGTCGAATGACCGAGTGGGGAGGACGGCGTTACGGTCTTCCATCCCTCTTTCTTGTGAACATAAGAAAGAGATGCACGATCACTGAAATTCGGTCCCCAGGCCCGCGATAAAAGCTATGCAATAGCTTAAAAAAACATAGGGGTCGAAACGATAACCTCCTCCTTTTTGGAAGTCTGTTAAAATGAGTTTTTAAATACTCACGAATAGACATAAGGTCCGCACTCCTCTACTCTCAGCTTCTTTTCTCTTCCAGCCCTCACATCCTGCCAGTTGGTGTAGTTGAAGATATGGACCTTCATCAGGGGGTTCACATTAGGCCGTTGCCACACCGAGAAGGCCACAGAATCGGGCCGGATCACCATGTTCTGACAAACAAACAAGAACAAAATTAAAAATTTTGACTAACCCCGACTATCTCGGATTTGTTACCTGTACAACATTCTACTAGTCAAGCCCTTTCATTTGATATCCATATTGAGGGAGTTGTGAAAAAAGAAATGTATTTCGCCATTTTGTGGTAGCGGCCATCTTAGATTTGAAATGTGTCTTAAAGTATTTTACTAGTCAAGCCCTTTTGTTTTACACCCATATTGAGGTAGTAGTGAAAAATATAAAATAATTCGCCATTTTGTGGTGGCGGCCATTTTGGATTTGAAATTTGTTATAATGAAATTATATAATATATAGTATTCTACTAGTCAAGCTCTTTCATTTTATACCCATATTGAGGTAGGTTGTAAAGAAATATTTATTGTCCGCCATTTTGTGGAGACGGCCATCTTGGATTGATATTAACCAAACATAGCTAAGAACATCCGCACGGATATAAACCTTGAAATAAAAAAACCGCATCGAAATCGGCCCATCCGTTTGAGCTCTACGGTGCTACAGACAGACACACACACAGACAGACAGACATCGACGTCAAACTTAAAACACCCCCTTTTTTGGTCGGGGATTAAAAAGCCAGATAAATTGATTTGCATAAATGATTGAGTTTTGTACAAAAGATAGATAGATAGAATAGCTCTTTATTACAATTTAAAAAACAAACAAAAGTTACTTATATCAAAACAATATAAAGTAGCAATTGGTGACCTTATCACTAATAGCGATCTCTTCCAGGCAACCATAGGATGGAATGAGAGATTTGAAAATAAGGAGAAAGGGAAGTACAGAAAAGTTGTGGGCATATTTATAACAAGTTGTGTTGCCATATCATGCTGTGCCGGTTAGGCGAACAAATGTCAGAAAAAATATATTAAAAAAAATATAATTGGCTTGTCTGGGTCAAAATATATCATTCTAATTGGTGCGTTAGGTAATGATTATGAAAAAATATGGGGCATGTATTTTTTCTTTTATTCATCAACATCATCATAATCAGACCACATTCGTCCACTGCTGGACATAAGCCTCTCCAATAATACACCGCTCAGCCCGATTCTCGGCTTCACGCTTCCAACCGCCACCAGCTGCCTTACGTATATCATCACTCCATTTAGTCTCAGGGCGTCCTACACTACGTTTGCCGATTCGCGGTCTTCACTCCAGAACTCATCTACCCCAACGGTTATCGGGTCTGCAACTGATGTGACCGACCCATTGCCACTTCAGTTTACGCTGAGCTATGTCGGTGACTTTAGTTCTCTGACGAATGCCTTTATAATAATTTAGTAATACTCACAGATTAATATCGTTTGTACAGTACGGGGCTTAATCGCGAATTTTCCTGTTTAATTACCTCGATGTTTCGGCAGTGTTACAACCGCCGTTGTCACAAGAAGACTTAATAGACTACAGGCCCGTGAACAAAATGTATGGGTCAAATGAACCACCAGGAGACCTACGTAGGATGATAGACGGGTATAAAATAATAAGATTGAACACTATGCCGTCACTTAAAAGCTGTCCAATTGAGTGCAGGTGAAGAGAGGGGGTTGCAAATCTCGATCATTTCTCCTAGTCACATAATTTTTGTACGACGTTGCGGAATAATGGATTAGAAGAGGTATTGAAACTGCATAGAACCAATGCCGTATATAATCAAATGACCAAATTTATCCCGAAATCGTCGGGAAATCATGAATTTTACCAAATATAACAATAAACAAATTAAAATTTACAATTTTTTACAGTTTCATTACCTCTCCTAATCCATTATTCCGCAACGCCGTACAAAAATCATGTGACAAGGAGAAAAGATCGAGTTTTGTAACCCCCTATCTTCACCTGCACTCAGTTGGGCAGCTTTCAAGTGACGGCATAGTGTTCAATCTTATTCTTTTATACCCTTCTATCATCCTACATAGGTCTCCTGGTGGTTCATTTGACCCATACATTTTGTTCACGGGCCTGCAGTCTATAAAGTCTTCTTCTCGTGACATTATATTTATAAATAAACATTATGTGTTCAAATCTCGAAAGTTTTAAAACAATACTCACAGATAATATCGCATCGTTTAAGGTGTTCGTGAAACAGAAGAACACGGTTCCTAGGAGACTCAACGCGAACGTGGCGGAGAGAAGGACTAGTACTGAAACAAACAAAACACAAAGATAAATGGATAGTCACAAAGAGATAGACAGACAAAGAGATAGAGATATAGTGAGATACAGAGGTAGAGACAGACAGAGAGACAGGGAGAGATAGATAGAAAAACTCTTTATTGGACGTAAATTACAAAGAAAAATAATAAGAATACAGAAAAAAACCTTAGACTAAAGTAGCAATTGGCGACGTTATCGCTGAGAGTGATTTCTTCCCGGCTACCGTAGGATGGCTAAAAATAAATTAATAATAATGGAAGACAGGGAGTACAATCAGGAAATATAGATACAGAGATAGTGGGATAGGGAGATAGAAAAAGAGAGGTAGCGAGAAAGAAAAATAGCAAGATACTAGGATAATGAGATAGAGAAAGAGAGATAGCGGAATAGACAGATAGCAAGATAGTGGAATAAGGATATAGAGAAGAAGAGATAGCGGGATAGAAAGATAGTGGGATAGGGAAATAGAGAAAACGACATAGCAAGATAGGGGGATGGGAGATAGAGAAAAAGAAAGAGAGATACTGAGATAGAGGGATAGGGAGATAGAGAAATAGAGATAGCGAGATAGAGAGATTTTATTCCACAATCGATTCTAGAGTCATGTCCCCATGGATGGGCTGGGTCCAGTACCCAGGTGGACCACTGATTAAAAAGCATGCATGTACTTATCGCAAAATTTTGTGACTTGACCACGACTATGTGCCCCCACTGCGGCCATGTGCCCCCTGAAGCCAAAGCTGGAACCACCCTCTCGCTAAAACAAAAACTGTGGCCATCGAGTCGGCCACAAAATATGCACGTGCGCGCTGTCACATTCAGGCTGACACGCACACATAAGTGGGTCATTACACGCGCTACTTGTGTATATGTGTGCGTGTCAGCCTATCAGTGACAACCTGACAACGCTCACGTGCAAATGTGGCCGACTCTAGTTACACAGTTTTTGTTGGAACGAGACTACGTCCGACTTTTTTTTACGTCCATGCTCTTAATAATACTTCTAATGTTGAAGATATTACCTATTTATTCTATGGTTGAAGTTAGGTTAGGTTAGGCGAGGGACAAAGACATCGAGCAACTCGATCTTCCGCGCAAGCACGGAAGGGAGTAAGTAGCCTTAGCTAAAAAATATTGTTCAAATCTTTCTGTCATTTCTTGCGGGAGGAGAAAGTTGCACACTAGCGCAAAGCCGCACTATTACATACAAAACATACCTGTAGCATTCCATTGCCGATCATACTCACACAGCCAGTGCCGGATTAGCCATATAGCAAGTGTAGCAAATGCTACGGGCCCCGCGCGAACTGGGGGCCCCGCCCTCCGAACTAGCGTAGTGGGCCGGGCATCTGTGCCCGGACAAAGAAAATAAAAATAGCTCGAGCAAGCAAACCAAGGTACCTTGACAGATATTGCTACAGGCCCCGCGCTGGCTTAATCCGGCACTGCACACAGCCAAATCACTAACACATAAAAAATAAAGCACCATTCGCAAATCTAGCCCCGCCCTCAGCCACAGTATATTATCAATCTCCATGGTCCACGCGGACTTGTACTTTGACAGAGGGGAAACGCTGTGTATGCCTACTCCCTTCCGTGTTGCTCGCTGGATAAAGAGAATAAGTGTTCACTTCTTGCGTATGTGCATAAGTAGGTACATACGAACACTTTTTACATTATTATTTTTCTGCAAACAGTCAATTAAATATTGGAAATTACCATATTAATAGATAAGGCGAATTATAAACAAAATCATACGAGAATTTTATCTCAGAAACTTCATGAACGCTTCATGGCTCACAGATAACCATGTAAAAGTTTAAAAATAATATTTAGACAACAGTCCAATAATAAATAATTTAAAAAATGCCAGTCACAGCCGATAGAAGTGACTAGGTAATACTCAGAATTTGATAGCTCACTTTGGAAACTACGCGGGTGAAACCAAAGGGCGCTGTTAGTCTGAAATAAATTTTCAAATCATTATCGTCTAAATTTAATCTTCTAAATATGGCGATGGTTTAATATGTAAATAAAAGTGGTCAAGTGCGAGTCGGGCTCGCCCATGAAGGCTTCCGTAGCAGCAAGTAACATAATATAAAAGTTCTTGTAGTTCGTTGTTACTTTAAGCAGTGTTTTAACAATAGTCAATTTATGACGTATTAAAATAAAACTACTAACTAGATCTCATTCAAACCAATTTTCGTTGATAGTTTACATGGTAACGTACATCATTCACTTTTTTTTATTTATTTTTTTATTCTCTTACTTTAGAAGTTAGAGGGGGGGACACTTTTTACGACTTTGGAAGAGTCCCTCGCGCAAACTATTCAGTTTAGAAAAAATATATCTTTGGAACCTCATTATAATTTTTGATGACCTATCCATAGATACCACATACGTATGGTTTTGATCAAAAAAAAAATTTCTATGTATGGGACACCCCTAAAATTTTTGGTTTTTTTTCTATTTTTTTGTATCAAAATCTTAATGCGGTTTACAGATTACATCTACTTACCAAGTTTCAATAGTTTATCTCTTATAGTTTCGGAGAAAAGTGGCTGTGACATACGGACGGACAGACAGACAGACAGACATGACGAAACTATAAGGGTCCCGTATTTTGCTACGGAACCCTAAAAAAGTGTAATGGTAACTTGGTAACCACGGTAACATCTAGATATCATCGCATGATGAAAATATCAACGCCATCTAGAAACACATTTAGAGTAATGGGATCTTACTCTAAATGTGTTTTTAGATGGCGTGTCCATCTAAAAAATCCATATATCCAATCCAATAGTCCATCTGGAAACTAGAAGTGTCCCGCGATTGCTACCGCGTAGTACCAAAACCCGTAATTTTAAATAGATAAATAAATAACTATTAGCGGACATTTCACACACAACACCATCTGACCCCAAACTAAGCAATGCTTGTGCTATGGCGGTCAGATAGCTGATATAATACTTATATAGTTGTAAATACATACTTATTATACATAGAAACACCCAGACACTTTTTCATTTGACACAAACACATTTGCACTGGGTGGGAATCGAACCCACGACCCGCCTAGTAAGCACAGCAACACTAGAATAACATGCAGCTGAATGACTAGTATGCATGGCTAAGAATATTTTATTTTTAAATTTACGTGGTTGGGATAGGGATAGGATTTTGACTCGCCAATTTTTTAGTGTTTGCTATTTATTTATTTTGTAGGTATTTCGCTGAAAATGCATAAATGTGTATCTGTAGGTACTATGATGAAAATATGTATTATATTATATATTTACGTAGTGTAAGAGCTGCGGTTTAAAACAGTAAAATATTCCAACCTTTTTGCAATGGATGTGGAATGCAAAATTTAATATTTCGTGACAGGTTCAATTAATGTGGTAATAAGTACCTAGAATTTAATGTAGCGAAAAAAACATGAATTTACTAAACACAGGGACACAACAGCGAAGGGCAGTTAGTTGACTATATCATCTTTCACCCTCTGGCGCTCTTGTTCACCATATTGTGTTTCTCGCTCTAGCATCCCGAGTTCATCCGAATTTTTTTTTATCATACCCGAGCGTGATGCTACAGTTCAATTCACAGCCCACGAAAAACTGTCTCTGGCGCGCCTAAATATTTTTTTACTTCAAAAATATAAGTTACTAACTAGTAGGACCCTGCGTGCGTTGCTACGCCACCTATCAAAAATTGGTAGTACCAACTCAGATTTAGAACAAATTTGATTAGCTTAGGTTATAATGACGTACCTTGAAAGATAGACACATGCTGTCACGGACTTCGGCGCACGTCAGCGCGCGCAACGAAACCTCGCGAAAGGAATATGTTTCCCGTTTTTGTTACATTCTTCATGTTTCGCGCCTATTGATAGTAGCGTAACGTTATATTTATTTATGGTACACAAATCAGGAAATTTACAAAATAATTCAAAGAGAAAAAGGTTAATAGTTCTGAGCAGGTAAATATCCCTAAGCATGCGAACACAGCAAGATTACACAGTTAAATCTATACTAATATTATAAAGCTGAAGAGTTTGTTTGTTTGATCGCTAGGATCTCGGGAAATGCTGGTCCGAATTGAAAGATTCTTTTTCTATTGGATAGTCCATTTACCGAGGAAGGCTATAGGCTATAGAAAATAACGCTACTATTAACAGAAGTGGAGCATGAATCAAGAATGTAACAAAATCGGGAAAAAATATTTCTTTTTGAGAGTTTTCGTACGTTTCGTGCTTTGACATGACACATGACAGCATGTGTCTAAGATTGCGTCATCGAATATAAGCATTTGCTAATCAAATTTGTTTCTAAATCTGAGTTGGTATGACCAATTTCCGACAGGTGACGTAGCAGGTAGGCACGTAGTGCAATGTATTCTACTAGTCAAGCCCTTTCGTTTGATACCCATATTGAGATAGTAGTGAAAAAAATAATATAATTCGGCATTTTGTGGTGGCGGCCATCTTGGATTTGATTTTTTTGTAGTGTATAGTATTCTACTAGTCAAGCCCTTTCATTTGATACCCATATTGAGGTAGGTTGTGAAGAATTATTTTGTCCGCCATTTTGTGGCGGCGGCCATCTTGAATCGATATTAACCGAACATAGCTAAGAACATCCGCACGGATATTAACTTTCAATTTAAAAAACTGCATCGAAATCGGCCCATCCGTTTGAGCTCTAAAGGTGCCACAGACAGACACACACACACAGACAGACAGACATCGACGTCAAACTTATAACACCCGGTTTTTTGGTCGGGGGTTAAAAATGTGTAAATTTGACGAAATGACACAAACGTATACCAGATATGTACCAAATGTAAAGCTACTGTTACCATTGCAAAACACATACTTGAAACACATAATTGACAAATAGAAAAGACAATTACTACCTACAGTTAAACTACGAGTATCATAGGATAGCCAAAATATTCCTTATATTCCTATAGGTTACCTATACCCTTCTGCGATAATTCCATCGGTCCAGTATTTCGCAAGATCCTAGCGTTTAAGCAAACAAACTATTCAGCTTTAAAATATTTATCTCCTTCTTCTTCAGCCCGTTATCGCCCACTGCTGAACATAGGCCTCTCTTCGTGTACGCCACTTGTCTCGATCCTTTGCTAGTCTCATCCATGCATTTAAAATATTAATATAGATTTAATATAGCTAAATGTTCACTGCTATCGCAGCGAATTGACTGGCATTATTGTTTTCTTGTTCACGCGTCATTGTGAACTTTGACGAGCAAATACATTGTTACGAAGCTGATGCAGAATCCTAATTTCGCCCCATGTGATAAGGTTGTTATCATGGGGTCAGGATGTCACGCTAGCCGAGTGTTGACCTCCAAACTGATTTCGTATTAATTTAGAAGCTGTTGAGTTTTAAAGCGATTCTTAGTAATTTATTTGATTCATCTATTTCTATATCGACATATACCTATATATATAAAAATCAATGCCACTTTTCGTTGTAAGTAAACTCCTACTAAACGGCTCGACCGATTTGAATGTTTTTTTGACGTGACAACGTCTTATACATTGGTTTGCCGGGTGACACTTCAAGAAACTGCGTTACGCTCCGCTCACGTTATGCGCTCACAACGAGAGCGAGTGAGAGGCACGCGTCCCTTCCACTCGGGCATGGTTAGCCCGCCTAAGAGCGAGAGAGACAGACATAAAAAGTGAAAGGCACGCGTCCCTTCCGTAAAATTATTTTACCGCTCAAAGTCGTTGTCACGTAAAACTTTCGCCCGTATACCGACTTTACAGGCAACCAATTTTTTTTTGTATACGTTTGTGTAGGGCCCTGGATGGTTTTTTATATAGCCAGTCCAGTCCGACTCAAGTTTCGATCGCGTCCGGCGATCTTTTTCAAGGAGAGTAGGAGTTGAGTCGGACTGGACTGACTATATCAAACGTGAGTTACCCTTGTATTTACTTAAAACTAGCGGCCCATTTCGGCTTCGCTCGGATAATAACCTAGATAGATACCAACTGCAGCGCCATCTACCGGGCTGATTTGTGAATCTAAACCTTCCAGGGCCCTGCAAAACCCAAGCGTATACAAAAAAAAATCATTCAAATCGGTCGAGCCGTTTAGAAGGAGTAGTTCACTTACAACGAAAAGTGGCATTGATTTTTATATAATTATATAGGTTAAAAAAATAGGGATTGGTGATAAAAGGGTAAAAATTTAGGGTTGTATGTATTTTTAATGCCACATTATAAAAAAATAAAAACAAAAACAATTTACCAAAAATTAAAAAAATATTTTTAGGGCTGAACAACCCTTATCACTTAGGGGTGTGAAAAATAGATGTTGGCCGATTCTCAGACCTATTCAATATGCTCACAAAATTTCATGAGAATCGGTCGAGCCGTTTCGGACGAGTTCGATTACGCAGACAGAAGAATTTTATATATTAGAAGATTATTTGTTTACATTTAAATTGAAAAATTTTGGAGTGTTATTGAAAAATTATGAGAGTACATGTTTTCAAAGTGGACGCACCGTTACGTAAACCCGAGACACAGAAGTTAGCTAGTAAATATTTCAGTAAAAATTGGAATTAACTTCAGATTAATACTTCTTGGATTGATTATTATTCAGTTATTTATATATTCTTCGTAATTTCTAAGTTTTTTACAATAAGTACAAAAATATAAACATTATAAAAAACTTAAAAACTAGGGTGCCGCCAGCGCACCGCAGCGGGGCAGGGCCCAAGCTCCCGGTGTTTAGGGCTGCAGAGAGAGGGAACCTCCTGACGATGCGCGCTGTGTCGAGGATGACCGCCGCGTGCGCCTGACCCGCCATCCAACCGTCTAGCGAAAGTCTCTTAAGATGTTGGTCGAGACTTTTCGCTATAGGTGCCTAAACCAAACCAAATAACTCAGAAATTATTGTAAAAAAAATAAAGAAGTCTAGTTCATATGAATGTTTATTTATTTGCGATTAAAATAAAAGGTTAATAGTAATACAAAAATTAGAATGGAAAGAAACATAACCATTTTTAAAAACACTTACCGTGGGCCTTATTAAACTACCATAGTAAATTAAGGCCCAAAATTTTTTTTGTTATTTTCTTATGAAATAATCAACGAAACATAACATTTATGGCACTTTTCAACAGTAAACCGACATCCCTTTTCATCAATGTTGTAAAGTCTTTGCGTGTGCGTGTTATAATTTCAAGCTCGTCATAATTTTTTTTGATTTCTGAGAAGTGTTGGCTAACGATTGGTCTGTTTAGCTTTTGCGCCCTAGCTGGATTCATGAACTGTGCCGTTCTCTTTGAAATTTCTGGATGCCGTTTCAAAAACATCTTTAGCCAGCCTTTGCCAGCAAGTCCAATGTCTGCGTTGAAGTTATGTTTAAGCTCATATTTTTCACAAAGGATGAATGCTTGTCTGCAAATAAGCTTTGGAGTAAGTGGTATCACTATATTTGCAAATCTTATGATTCTGTTGACAAGATCACATTCTTGAGCTTCAGTCGTAATTGAACGGCGTCCTAAACACCGCATTGTATTTCCACTTTTCAAGTGGTTCCTTAGCGTACGTCTAGGTATATTATATCGCTCTGCTGCACCACGCTGCGTCAACTGCCCTCGTTGTACGGCTGCCATAGCAGAACGCAAGTTTTCTTGAGTCCACGGAGCTCGACGTGGAGGCATTTTTATTCGATCTGTGAGTAGAAACAAAAATCAAGTTGTATAACAAAGGTCGGTTAATAAGGCCCATGACCTACTGTAGTGGGCTTTATTAGACGCATAACATGCTTTATAACATCATCAATTTAGAACGAAAATAAACACTTATTTTTTATTAATAGCGTAGAAAATAACTAATTTGATGTCTAATATTTAATAACATTACGTTACTTTATAGCTTAATAACAATTAAATCAAAATACTTACATTTATTTCTCACCAAATTTTATAAATCCGAGCGGTGTAGCGCACCCTGTCACAAATAGTTCATTACTGGCAAGATGGCAGCGCGCGGCGGCCGCGTGCTACCAACACAGCGAACCTAACGGTCTTGTGCATCTGTGAGTCAAGTTCGAACCGGAATTGAAATATTTTAGCGCTAGTTTTCAAATGTGGGCTTTATTACCCTCCGGGCCTTATTTGCCGCAGGTAATACCGTTTGCCGACACGACTTTCAGAACTATGATCGTCGAATCAACATCCCACATGGCGGTAACCTCATGAGCTAAGTCAAGGTACTTGCTAAGCTTGTCCTTCTCGGCTTGGATTGATTATTTATTATTGCGTTATGCTTTATGCACTATCTGTAGGTACTTTGCAGGCATTGCTACCCCATCTATCGAAAATTAATCGTACCAGCTCAGAAACCTTTAGCTCATGCCATAGATAAAGAATAAGTCAGGTTTTTCCCCACGGTTCCTTTGTACCAATCGTAAGCAGATGAGGTGTATGTGAGCTATGGCGGCATAGAGATGTGTCGCGACAAAAGTATGACACTTCCACAAGAGCGACAAGACAAGAGCGATCAGACCCGTGGTTTCGGTGTAAAGCGTATACCAACTCTATACGTAGTATATGTAAACTCTTTGGGTCATGTACAACAACTTTGCGGAACGATTCTATAAAGGACATAATATGTAGAGACAAACCATCGACATAATTTTTTTTAAGAGTTCGATGATACAAACATTCATTTTCATTAATTTTGTATATAAGTATAGATTTTATGGTTGCAGTTAAACTTCTTTAGACATCTGTTCTGCATCAGGAAAAAAAATACCAGTGAAATTACAGGGCATAGAGACAAAACATCCTACCTATATATCTCTGGGTAATAATTTGGACTCTTCATGTTCCAATATCCGCGTGTCACTGTGCTGTTATGGGCAGGCATGTTGCTTGCCATCAGACGCATATCTTGCTCGTCTCACTCTAGCAGTATACTATAAAAAATCGTCACTACCTTTTCGCCTTCCTTCCACTCGACACCACCAAAACGACACCATCGGTGGTGTCGTATGGAATCACTAGTCCATACGACACCACCGACTAATAGTGAGGTTACCTACATACAAAGTTGTTGATATGAAAACTCCAATTAAGTTCAAGCAGTTTCATTAATGAGGTATGCCATTTGATAAAGTTTATATTTATCTGTCACTCAAATGGTCATCTTGACATTGTTCATTGAAATTTGCATATTATTGACTCTCCGTCCGAATATTTTAATTTTTCACAATTGACATGGATACTAATACTGACGACATAAAGTACATAAAAACTAATGGCGGAACAGCACATCACTAGGGTGGTGTCGTATGGACTAGCGATTCCATTTTTTTTTTAACTATAATAGGTTTGCACTTGACCACCATCTCGCCTGATGTTAAGCGATGATGAGATCTACGATGGAGCGTGCTTACCTACGACACCACCTATGGTGTCGTTTTGGTGGTGTCGAGTGGAAGGAAGGCCTTTTCGTAGCTTTTAGAATATAGGTTTTGCCTACACCACGTTTGCCTATATTTGGTGTCATCTCAGTTCTGCGACAGATATGGCCGACCCATTGCCACTTCAGTTTGTTGATGATCCAAATCCAACCCGGAAACCAGAGCTATAGACTAGTTATCTATTTGCCTTGTAACGTCTTTGAAAACATTGCCCTTCAAGCCGGGAGACAGTAATAATAGCACATTAATGCTTGGCGGTAGAATAACTGGCAAAGCTGTGGTAGGTACACTCCGCGAGGTATAAGCTGAGCTTTGCATTAGTGTGAGTGATCACCAATCAGGCAGGAGCTTGAAATTTTGTCCGCGAGGTATAGGCTGAGCTTTGCATTAGTGTGAGTGATCACCAATCAGGCAGGAGCGCGGCGAGACAGAATGGCGCCGCGCCTAAGGCCGGTTGTCACACCTACACTATCCATGTACACTCCCACAAATGCAAAGCTCAGCTTATGCCTCGCGGAGTGTAGGTACTCTACTTGTGTGGTATTTCAACATGTTAGGTTTTATTTAATGAACACGCAACCTACTAAAAAAATATCAAGACCAGCTTGGATGTCTAGTTGCTCAATAACGTCGGAATGACTGAACGTCAAATCGCATTAGATAGAAATTCGAAACACAGATAAATACCTATAGTCTATCCTAGATAACAGAATATAGAATAATAAATATTGGTGAACAATTCACACACAACACCATCTGACCCGAAACTAAGCAAAGCTTGTGATATGGCGGCCAGATAGCTGATATAATACTTATATAGTTGTAAATACATACTTATTATACATAGAAACACCCAGACACAGTGCAAATATTCGAATTCATCACGCAAATATCTGCACTGCGTCGGAATCGAACCCACGACCCTCGGCTCGCAGGTAGAGTTACTACCACTAATCCACGAGGCTAATCAATAATAGTACATAGGTTACTTTTGATCACGACAAAATAACGGGAATAGCTACTATGTAAATAAAACCACGGTGTGTTACTAGTATGTAATTAAAATGCATACAATTTATGACAAGAACAAAATTAAAAATTTTGATTAATCCTCAACTACCTCAGATTTGTTATCTGTAGGTTCAACATTCTACTAGTCAAGCACTTTCAATTAAAACCCATGTGAAAAAAGAAATGTATTTCACTATTTTGTGGTAGCGGCCATCTTGAATTTGAAATTTGTTATAGTGCAAAGTATTCTACTAGTAAAGCCTTTTCGTTTGATACCCATATTGAGGCGGCCATCTTGAACCGATATTAACCAAACATAGCTAAGAACATCCGCACGGATATTAACCTTCAAACAAAAAAACTGCATCGAAATCGGCCCATCCGTTTGACCTCTACGGTGCCACAGACAGACAGACATCGACGTCAAACTTTTAACACCCTTTTTTTGGTCGGTGGTTAAAAATATAGAACTAGATATAGTTTAGCACAAGCAATTATCCTAACAATAAAAATGAATAAAGTACTTACAAGTATAATATTTTCTATCTGATTGTCTTCCCCAGCATAGCACCGACCACTGTTTTTTGACTCCAGTGCATGTAAACTGCCCCCTCACACAGGCACACCCAGGCAAGGCAAAAACCGTGTCTTCTCTTATCAAAGACTTCCCTAAGGCATTATTATGTGGGGGAATAGCCACCACTTTCTCTTCTAGTGGAGTTTCAGGGGGAGCTGACGGTTCTGTTCTTTCGTAATACGTGGAATTGGGCAGTGTGGGATATACACATTGTTCTGTCGGAATATCCAAGCTTTCTTTGGGTAGTATTGGTGCCGTCGATGTCGTTTTTTCTATGGTTTTGTGCGCCATTTTTGTGTGGTTCCGGAACAGGGATTTACTGCATGTCTTCACCGTTTTATGAAGGTAGTTTTCTGTTTAGAGCTTGATAATTATCGCTATAACATTGTCTAAGTTTAATTGTAAAATATAAACAAATAGTCTTAAAATAGTCACTAAAAGCAAGTCTACAGCTGTTTAAATGATTCGTATATCCGTTAACTCAAAACTCAATTAGTTTATATGGATCACTTTCAATCTAAATCATTGTTCTTAGGTATATCTACTCGCGATGGTTATAAGCCTTTTAAAACACTGTTCACTAAAAAAGCTATTCTTATTAAAACAGTATTTCACTGCTTCGTTTAAAAAATTGTTTTTTTTAGAACACTGTCCACTATGATGCCGAAAAGTTGTCTTTTAAAAAATTTGTTAAATTGTAACTATTACATCAAAAAATGGTATTGTTAGAACACTTTTATTACATTAAAAAAAACTATTATTTCGAACACAGCTTTATCAAATCATCCAAAAAAATCAGTCACGTTTCACAGCCTCAATTTTTTTTCAGTGTCTGTTTTTGCAAAAGTTTTTTATTGTCTTGATTTGAGTTTTTTTTTGGTTCGGCACTTTGGCGTATTACCCGCGCGTGTGTCAGCCGTTGCTGCTCGTTGACTACTGTTGTTGGGGTCACGTTATCGCTCCAGGGCAGTAGATTCTCTCTGTTATCAATACAATATGACAGTGGTTCGTAACGAAAGGAGTTTCACAGACACATCACCCTATTTTAATATATATGCGAAAGTTTGTGAGAAGCGATGGATGGGTTTTAGTACGAAAAGTGACGTGGTTATTACAAATTTTAAACATTACATATAAATTATTATAAGTAGATGTGCCCTGAGCATTTTGAAATTGGTATCAAACGTAGCCATAAAATGTAATTGTATTTGTTTGTGTTTCTTGAATTATTGGAACACTTTCTGAAGGCACAGGAAGACATATTTTTTGTATTTAATTATCAAAATCAGTGATAGGTAAATCGTACGGCGTTCACCGTTTCCTACAACCGACTAGAACGGAAAGAGCTCACTCTTCTCAAGGATAACATAATTCCGTGTGTCTGAAGTTTGGGAGGGCACATCCAATGATTTATACTAATGATTTTAAATTAATACGCGGGTAAACTCACTTTTGATATATCCGTCCAGTCCCACGAATCTACACCGCTGTTCTTTTGACTCTGTCCTTAGAACCTGTAAGAAAGAGCACTGTCCCTTGCAGTCTCGTACTGGACTAACTATACCAAACGTGAGCTTTTTTTTTATATATTATAGACTATAGTGACGAGACGAGCAGGGTAGGTGATGGTAAGCAACATGCCTGCCACATAACTGCAGTGACACGCAGTTAATGGAACACAAAGAATCCAATCATTACCTAGCACTACACTGCGCTCGTCACCCAAAGATGCTTGATGTTTTATCTCTATCCCCTGTAATTTCACTGGAGATATTGCCTTTCAAACCGGTACATAGTAATGTTTGCACACTGCTTGTCGGTAGAATACATGGCATAGGTGAGGTAGTTCCCCAGACGGACTCTGCCAAGAACCAGTTAAAAACATATACATACTTATTATAGACAGAAACACCCAGGTACAAAACAAATATTTGAATTCTTCACTGGGTGGGAATCGAACCCACGACTCTAGGCTTCGCAAGTGATGACGTGATGATAGGACATTTTCACAACGCAACTTCTGGTTCAATACCTACTTCTTCCATTGATGGTATTATGTATTTAATGGTTGAAGTTAGACTTCTTAGGAAAGGAATAAAGAGGAGAACCATTAATCTCTTGGGTGCGTACATAATTACATACCTACACACATTTTTAAACAGCATATTTAAAAAAATATCCCATTTGTCTATTCTGCTTAAAGGGATGTGCACAGAAGATGTGCCGACATAGAGATAAGCTTACACCCTCACCATGTGACGTGGTGACGCTTGGTAGAATCAGTATCGAAATAGTTTGGGAGCTGCTGACCGAATTTATTACTGGTTGTATTATCCTAATAACATTGTAAGGGTGAGAGTTTGTTATGCAGTCAGGGATAAACTACTGAACCAATTAAAATGAAAAAGGCATGATGACTAAAACAAACTAATTAGTCCGTAAATTAGATTATTAAAAAAATATTTTGCACGTCATTTTTTCATGCATTACATACAAACATAACAGTACAACAAATAAGTCAATAATAATACGCGAATTCCTACATATGTAGATACTTCCTACATTTTTTAAGTCCAATGACACTATTAGACCTGTGGTAGTTGGCCTAAGATAGGCTTTATTGCCTACCAAACTTTGGGCTAGCACAAAAGGTGCAAGCCGTAATTTTAGTACGAAAACTAACGTGGTTATTACACATTTTAAATAATTACACGGCTAATTCTTGATAGCTTGTTTAACTTGATATAGAAAGTGCTAAACGAGCTTCGAACACGCGCGCGTATACTCCTTGAGAAAGATCGCCGGACGCGATCGAAATTTGAGTCGGACTGGACTGACTATATCAAACGTGAGTTACCCGTGTATTTATTTAAAAAGCCGCAATTTATAATTCATTCACAATTGGCTGCGCTATCACGTAACTTACATACAAAAAAAACATACAACCGAATTGATAACCTCCTCCTTTTTTTGAAGTGGGTTAAACATGACGAAGATGCATAGCTACCAAGTTTCGAATGATCTCACTTCATTGTAAAATTTTTACGAAGGCGTGACGTCGCAACCTCCCTTTCCGGAATTTCAGTGATCTATTAATTTACTAGTATCTTCGATTATTACTAGTAAATTGATAAAACAAAAAAGGCGGAATAATAAGAATCCTATAATTATTTTATACCCAGCCATCATACTAATTTGCTAAAGATACTTTAAAGTCTGGAAAAGTATATATCGATACCTTAATTCGCAAAACACATAACATCAAATTTCACAGAGGCCACTAAAAACTTAATAAATAAAAGAAGTTAACCCAAAAAAAAGAAAAATCCGAAAGAAAACCCAAAAACCCCTTTGGAAGTTCTGTGTCTTATTAGCTAATAAACAATTACCAGTTACACACACACGCAGTTACAGTTACCAGTTACGAAATAGATTTTAGTAGTCATTTAGTGGCCCCTGTGAAATTTGATACTACGGAGTTATTCGTTTTGCGAATCAAGGTATCGATATGATAGTTCATATCTCAAAGTAATGGTTTGAAAGGGATTTAATAGTCCGGCGCACACACCTAATAATAGATAGGCCTTCATTAGGGAGGTGACCAGCCGCTGGTTTCCGTGGATCTTCTTCTGCTTCACCTTGTGGATGAGCAACAAACATCCAAACTTTTGCATTTATAGTATTAGCAGGATGTTATTTATACATTTTTTTTAAATGCACTAAATATTTACACTATAGAGTAATTAATTATTATTGAGGCCTATAACGAGTAATTAAAACAGTCAGGGACTGTTATTCTAACAACGCATGAATGAATAGACATATCGGCGGCAAGGGCAAGTACGAACCGATAGTGGTTAGGAAGTAACATTCCACTTAATGATAGGGTTTTTAACAAACTTCCAAAAAAAGAAATTTTCAATCGGATTGTATATTTTAGTCATCATCATCGTCAGCCCTTGTTCGTCCACTGCTGGACATAAGCCTTTCCAATATTGTGCCACCAAATCCGGTCCTCGGGTCTCCGCATCCATCCGCTTCCCGCCACTCTCCTCAGGTCGTCGGTCCACCGAGCTGAGGCCGTCACACGGGACGTTTTGAACGTGGTATCCACTCCAGAATCCTTCTCCCCCCAACGTCCATCGGCTCTGCGACATATGTGGCCCGCCCACTGCCACTTCAGCTTGCTTATTCTCAAGGCTATGTCGGTTACCTTAGTTCTCCTCGTTGCGGATTCTATCCTTCAGAGAGACTCCAAGCATAGCTCTCTCCATAGCTCGCTGTGCAACTTGGAATTTGACGAGTCCTTTTGTCAGTGTCCACGTTTCCGCCCCATAGGTTAGGACCGGGAGGATGCACTGGTTATATGCTTTGTACTTTAGGCATTGAGGCAGTGGCGATGATTTGATGTAACTTCCCAAACGCTGCCCAGCCCAGACGTATTCTTCTGTCAGTCTCTTTGTCGAAGTTGTTTCTACCCAGTTGAATAACTTGGCCTAGATAGATGTATTCTTGCACAACTTCGATGCCGACATTATCGACTGTGATTGCGATTGGGTCTACAAATAAATTGAACATGACTTTCGTCTTGTCCAAGTTAATTCCCAAACCCACTAGTCTGGAAGAAACACTTAGGCTCCGCCACATCTCCGACAAGTCCCGCGGCGTCTCTGCCATTATAACGATGTCGTCTGCGAATCGTAGGAGTGAAATGTACCTGTATGTGTGATATTTATGCTCAAACCGTTCCAATTCAGTGTTTTTAGTATGTATGTATATTACGCGATTTGTGGGTCGATTCATGGTCCTAGACGTAAAAAACACATACCTTGACGTTCTTATCACAAATGTAGAGTAAAACCTCTTTATTCGAGTCTTTAGAAAGTCAACTATGAAACGTCACTTTTTTGAAAAAATCACTGTTTTCCAGTTTGAAGGGCAGTGTTTTCAGTGAAATTACAGGGCATACAGATTAAAAATCTTATACGTATACCTATCTAGGTGACGAGCGCAATTAAGTGCTGGGCAACGATTTGGACTTTCTTTCCAATTGCTGCTTGTCACTGTGCACTGTGCAGTTATAGACAG
Organism: Ectropis grisescens; assembly: GCA_017562165.1. Lineage (NCBI taxonomy): Eukaryota > Metazoa > Arthropoda > Insecta > Lepidoptera > Geometridae > Ectropis > Ectropis grisescens. Next base: position 2,987,046 of record CM029796.1, read on the forward strand.
GAATGTTGCTTACCATCAGGCACATGTTCTGCTCGTCACTCTATACTACACAAATAAAAATTGGCAGTCATAGGAACTGCAGATAGAAGTGAAAACTTATAACTCAGAATTTGATAGCTCACTTTGGAAACTACGGAAACCCGGAGGGTGTGGCCATGAGTATGGGCATCTAGAAATGCGTCAGCATTTCTGGATCATGGCCAATAGGAAATACTGACGTATTTCTAGATAGTCAATGGCCATGGTCCCAAGTTTACCCGAAGCTTTCTCATTCCCGTGTGTGACGCTAGAATTCAATTCATAGCCCACGAAAAATCTGCCTATGGTGCGCCTAAAGAAGTTTTCACTTTAAAAAGCCTCCATCTAAGTCAAAACCGAGCAAAATTCGGTCATCCAGGTACTATTTTTTAAATCCTGTGTGTTAACGCTTGCTGGGTCATTGCACTAATGCCAGGTGTATGATTCTCGACGACCTACAAACAAAACGCAAACCTACACTGGTATAACTTGGACTATGATGACGCAGTATTGCAGATTTCTGGAACGGGTTTCCTAATCGCGTTTTTGCAAAACATCACGAGCGGATGGAAGCTAGACCGAAAGAAGTTTCTTGCCTAGCATCGATGTAAATCAATAGAAGTGCCCTCCCAATACTTACCATACTTCCAGCGCACGGATTTATGTTATCGTTGAGAAGAGTGAGCTCACTATTTCCGTTTTAGTCGATTGTAGGAAGCGGTGAACGCCAGACGTTTATACCTATCGCTATTCGTTGTCAACTAAAATAAGTAGAACCCCAATAAACCTCAACCCTAGGTCAAGTACAATTGACTGTAGATTGGTAGTTGTAAACCACTAATGCTACACACAGAGACACAATTTGTTAACAATTTCAAGGTGCTCAGGGCACATCTACTGATTTATATCGATGTAGCCTAAGTTGAACATTTTAGAGTGGTCAACGGATGCTAATGGTATAAAAATATGTGTTGTCATGAAACACCAGATAGGAATGAAGTTTCTTTAGACAAATATAGAAGCAAACCAATATGCGAAAAATTGCACTAAACCTGTTGCGAGTTCGGTCAGTTAGTTTTGATTTCGACCGAAAGAGTGCTGGCAAAATAACCGTAAAAAATTAAAATATGGGTTTCTGCTCAGTGAAATGGTCCAGAAAGAATAGCAGGACATCCAGCTTGACAAAGGACGGTGGAAGAAAGGTGAAATGATAATTTCACATGTGATTTAATGCAATGATTAGAAAAACAAAACATCATCAATACAACATTAAAAAAAACGAAATGGGAACCCGTTGATGTCTTTCTTTGCATCCTGCCTAAGGTAGCGGTTCGCCCGGAGACCGCGACACGAGACCGCGACGCGAGACCGCGACAGGCACTTGACACTATGGAATTGTATGGGCGCCAGTTCGCGCCGAGACCGCGACACATGTCTCGCGATACGTGTTTCGGTCTCCTGTCGCGGTCTCGGCGCGAACTGGCGCCCATACAATTCTAAAGAGTCAAGTGCCTGTCGCGGTCTCCGGTCGCGGTCTCCTGTCGCGGTCTCAGCACGAACTTGTACCTTTACAAATTTGCATAACTCTATCTAGTTTTGTCCGACCATTTATTGGTGGAAAGTAGTGCACTACACACGGATATTCGGCTTATCACAGCGCGGCTTTTTACCTTGTCCTGCGCCCCCCGCTTGTGACTTGTGAATGTAAGCGAGATTCGGTTCATCGCCGATCGACAGGGTATTTAATGTGTGGGGTCTATAGAACTATTTTCTTCTCTATGCTATATAGCACAGATAAGAAATTTCCCCCTTGCCCTAGATGCCCTTGGGGCGCTGCTCCTACTAAAACCGGCACTGCTCACAAGATGTGAAAAACTACACTGCCACTCTCAAAAAAGTACTCAAGGCTACAAAGTCAGGGAAGAAGACTTATAGTATAGTAGAGGTGCTCAAGAGGGGATTTCGGGATTTACTCCAGCGCGGCAGATTAATATATAGTTCGAAACCTTGTACCCGGTAAAGTACCTCAACCGAATATGAGCCTCATATATGAGGCCGATTTGGAAAAAAATTTTTTTGATCATCAGTTATTCTCGAGCACGTCAGATTAAGATAGGGTAAGTTAATTACATGCTAAGAAGTGTATATTCCACTAATCCGACAATTCGAGAGTGACACAAAGAAAGGGAAGGGCTACAAAGTTATTAAAAAACATTTCTACATTCTCGAGCGTGGTTATTTTGTTTTAAAGGAAATGATTCAAAGATAACGAAAAATATAATATCCAAGAATTCCACAAACCGAAATAACAAAAAATCATCGCTAATTAGCTCATAAAGCTGATTTTTCATGTATAAAATTATATAGCGCGTATGCATGGGGCATGAAAAGTTGACATTATTTAACGTTTTCTTTCTTCTTATTACCTAAGCTTTGCAATCCAATAGGTCTCTATGAAGCTCGAGTAACTCCCCCGTTTAGCATCGTGGGCTCCCCTACCATTAGCATTTGGAAAGTTTTGGGGTGATCGACGCGAATACAGGCCTTCTAAATGGAGTGGTGTCATCTTGTTCTTGCTTACTCACTTTACGGTAAATGATTCCTTCCGGCTTAACATTCCAACTCATTCGTTTACCGATGTCTGGGATCTGGGACGCAGTGTCATAAACCGAATGTTGTTAACGCATTCAGAACGGAAAGTTGAATTTTGAAGTGTTAACTTCTTCTAGCGCGCCACAGACAGATTTTTCGTGGGCTGTGAATTGAATTCTAGCGTCACGCTCGGGAATGATAATAAATCTTCAGGTAAACTCGGGACTATGGCCATCGGCCATGCTCACGGCCACGCCCTCCAGTTTCACCCACGTACTTTACAAAGTAAGCTATCAAATTCTGAATTAAACGGTTTCACTTCTATCGCCAGTCCCTATGACTACCAATTTTTATATTTAGTATGCAAAGAAATACCTAAATAAAGTCGGTCAATAATGCTTTTGATGTACCTCGTAGGTTACATACTCGTACATGACTATAAACATCAAAGGAACCTTTATCTGAGGTCAATTGTACGCCCCAATTCAACAACTACATCATTAAAGTTTATCTAAGTTTTCTATTTAATAAGTACATACAAACAAACAACAGGAAACATTATTTTGTTTTTATATAAAAAAAACAAGTTTGTATTCACTATTTGCCCGGGAAGAACTCTTGAAACTTTTTTGAACTGAAAACTTCTTTTGACGCGCCATAGACAGATTTTTCGTGGGATGTGAATTTAATTCTAGCGTCATGTTCGGAAATGATAATAAATCTTCGGGTAACTCGGGACCATGGGCATTGACCATCTAGAAATGTCAGCATTTCCCATGGACTATCTAGTAACGCGTATTTCTAGATAGTCCATGGTCCAGTATTTCTAGATGGGTATTTCGGATACATGCTCATGGCCACGCCCTCCGGTTTCACCCGCGTAGTTTCCAAAGTAAGCTATCAAATTCTGATTTTGTTTGGTAGTAGACTCTTAACAGAGTTCGCCTGGGGAAGTAAATACACCACACCTTTATTCTACCGCCAAGCAACATGTGCAAATCACTGCGTTCAGAAGAAACCGATTCATTCTCGATTTGAAGACACCAAGATTGCTACTATCGGAAAATACACTCAGACAACGCGTTCCACAGCCTAGACGTTCACAAAAGTACCTACAGGCAAACCTCTTCGTCCGAGTCTTTGGAATGCCAACTATGAAGCGATGTCGCTTTTTTGGACTACGAGCATTCCAATAAAAAAAGGGCAAGTTGGTATCTGATCATGGAAATCATTTGCACACTCTCCGAAGTGTATCCGATAAAAACCGATAAGCTAGCAATTTTTCGGCGATGTTCAAGAACGACGACGTTTAACCCCTTCATTGAAGTTAGTCTGGCCTAGTCGGGAGAGAGAACGGCGCCTGCCGATCCGGAGACCCCGGGTTCAAACCCCACACGCACCACTGTCTTTTCGAAGTCATGTGCCTAGAACCTTTCGAAGTCATGTGTCATCCACCAACCCGCACTGGGCCAGCGTGGTGGATTATGACCTTAACTCTCCTTGCAAGAGAAGGCCCGAGTCCCAGCAGTGGGAACATTTAGTGGGCTCTTGATGAGAATGACCCCTTCATTTAAAAAGGAAACTGTTTTCTGAGCGTTATTGAGAATAAATCGGCGAGCATTACCCTGAACTACAAGATTTACACGATACACTCTTATTTTTTGTTAACTTATGACCCCTTATCAGCGGCCAGACACGATAATTAGCGTAAAATCCATTCATATTGAAGGAAATAGCTTCAAACGATAGCGCGGTGCCAGGGACTTTTTGAAGATAATAATTACCAAGATTTGTATCAGCGCCATCTAGGTTATATTATAGAACTAATATTCCCGCCAAATTATGTACAACAGTGCTACCTAGCGGCGAATAGCGGAACGTTTTAGTTTCATTGCTGGACGCTAGAGGGTACACGTACTGAAGTAACGTTATTTTGTAAAGCATTTCTAGGGTTCCGTACCCAAAGCATAGAATATATTATATAGACCCAAAGGGTAAAACGGAACCCTACGGGACTTCGCTGTTCGTCTGCCACCAGGCTGAACCTCAAAAACTGTGAATAGGTAGACAGTTGTAAATTTCAGCGATAATGTATTTCTATTGCCGCTATAATAACAAATACTAAAATTAAAACAAAATAAATGTTTAAGGGGGGCTTCCTTATGTAGGTACTAATCATGATTTTTTATTTTATTTTTTTGTGGACAGATTTTTTTTTGCTCGCTAACGCGTGGAAAGTTGCATTTCCCTTCATAATCCACAGCTTTCATTCAAATGCTGGGTATGAACCTCATATTTCATCAATACTGTCAATTACCTACTTACCTAGGTACTTATCCCTTATATTTTGTATCAGGATTGCTGTAGGTATTAGTCGAACAGAGCGAGCTATTTTCCCCAATAAAACAATCGGTGCTCGGTACCTACTGTATTTGAGTATACGCGGCCGCGGCATATATGAAATTCTATTAGTATAGGTACCTACGTAGTGGGAAACTCAAATTCGTACAAGTGATCGCAGAGAACGCTCAGGCGCCCATTACGTGTAGCGCGGTGTCACTAGAAGTAACCGCCATGTGCGGTCCAAAGGGGGGGTCACAGGGGACATGAATCGTATTAAAAATGTAAAAAAAATATCTAACATCTACCAGACTATTCTTTTTTTTTGACAATTCACACACAACGCCATCTGACCCCAATTCTTTATTAAAATTAATCTTTAACGCGGGTAAAATCGTGGGGCGGTACTAGTAAAGTATTTTTTACTCGATAATATCTTGTATTTCTACTCTGGTGACCCCCTAAGGCTCCTCTGAGGCTGCGTAATGGTGACCCCCCCCCCCCACAAAATTCAAGACTGGGGCCGCGCGTCGCCGGCTGTCCGCTTGTAGGTACCTTCTGGCCTCTCGCCGAGCACTCCATATTATGTATCGATGTGTCCAATATAGTCCTATTTTCCAATCTGTCATCGGTAGAATCAGGGTTTAAAATCAATAAAACACCAGCATAGTTCTTACGCGTGTTACTTACACGCTCTCTACGGGCGATTCGTAACCCTCGGGTCTCTCAGCCATATCTCCAGCCTCTCCGCTTATCTCCACAAAACACAAGGGCAAAATTTGATTTACCCACCGACACTGGATATGAAAACGTACTATTCTACTTACTAGTCACTAGTCAAGCACTTTATAGATACCTACCCGTACTGTAGACACAATTCAGCTTAGACCTAGACGTCGGAAACCTGAACGCGGGAAGCGCGCTCCCAAGCTGTGAACACCATCATGTTAGCAGTTCGGGAGCGCGGTTCAAGGCTGACATTTGACGGATATTTTGATTTTATTCATACAAAGCGCCACTTTATGGTTGCGGCCATTTTGGATTTGAAATTTATCAAAAAGGAGTTTTAAAAAAAACGTTACTACTGATTCTGACAGGTAGGATTAGGGTTTAAAATCAATTAAACACAAACATAGTTCTTACACGTGTATTATTTATACGCTCTCCTGTACGGGCGGTTCGTAACCCTCGGGCCTCTCAGCCTTATCTCCAGCCTCTCCCCGCTTACCACCACCACCTTCACCGTGGAGTTCCATAAGCTTGGAAATCTCGAAACGGGGCCTCTTCAGCACTTTTACCTGGGAAAGACAACTCCGTGTTAGTAAACGGTAGAGTTTATTTTATATGGAGGGTAGTTTTGAGGGTAGTCTCAGCGGTAAATCAAAAGGGAACATATGTTTTCATCAGATATGTTTCATTGCGAGCTAGGTGTGTCATCATGATAGATTTAGGCTTACAACTAATGGCATCAATTTTATCTAAATATGCATTTTATTTTACCTTCCTAAAGCAGACATCTCTGAACCGGTGTAGATGCCGTGCCAGGCCTTCTCAAAGTCCTACTGTATATTGATATTTAAGGCAACATCATGGCTTCAAAGGAAGCCTGAGATAGCTGAATTCAGATAAATTCCAAAACTTGTTACTATTTGAGATTGATTTGTTCATGTATTTCATTTTACCTTCCTAATGCAGACATCTCTGAGCGGGTAGATGCCGTGGCAGGCCTTCTCGATGTCCTTGGCGATGGAGTCGGGGATGAGCTTGTCGACCACCTCACGGAGCTCCGAGCTGGTCACGTCGCGGCCGATGATCTCGCACATCTTCTTGCGGATGGCTCGCACCTGGGGACCAAGAGATTCATCTGTTACAAGTTTGTTTCAGGAGACAGTTGTTAATATGCTTAGAGATATAACATCTTAGATATCTGGGTGACGCGCGCAGTGCAGTGCTAGGTAATGATTTGGACTCTTCATGTTCCAATAGCTGTGTGTCACTGTGCTGTTATGTGGCAGGCACAATGCTTACCATCAGGCACATGTCCGAAACGTCTTTGTCACTATTTAACAAAAAAAAGACAATTCAAAGGAGAAGACACTAAGCCGGTCTCGACACTGATTAGCATAGAGATTCTGAACTAATGTTTGTATTACTTGCACAAATATTTGCCCCAATTTTTAGGGTTCTCTTATCTAATAAGCTTGTAATATTGCTTAGTTTGTGGCTTATTTGAGAAACATTCTTCGTATTCATTGCTCGCAGAACCGGTAACCGATGGGGAGTAAAGGTTCTCGAATGGCCACCACGAACCGGCAGACGCAGTGTGGGACACGGCCTCCCGCACGATGGACCGATGATATTGTCTCGGTCGCGGGAAGTCGGTGGATGGAGGCGGCACAAGATCGGTCATTTTAGAAAACATTGGGGGAGGTCTATATCCAGCAGTGGACGGCTGCAGACTGCAGATGATGATGATGATGATGATGAGAAACATTCTTCGTGAAAACTTCGGGTAAAAACCACCACAAACAGGTATTTCGTGGGCAGGTAATGGAGCTCAGGCGTCACGCTCGTGAATGAAAGAAATATACGAGTGAACTCGGTACCATGACCATCTAGAAATACGTTAGCTTTTCTAGATGGCCATAGCATATTACCATGGTTACCATTAGACATCTAACCATGACCATCTAGACTGGATGGCCATGCTTATAAGACTCATTTAGATGACAATGCTAGATGTATTCCAAACAGTGCTCTCCGGTTTCACCCGCGTAGTTTCTAAAGTGTGCTATCAAATTCTGGGCTATAAGTTTTTAGTTCTATCGGCAGTCCCATTTTTTTTAACAGTATAGAGTAAACGTGACGAGCAGGACATGTGCCTGATGGTAAGCAACACGCCTGCCACAGGCACGCAGCTATTGGAACATGAAGAGTCCAAATCATTACCTAGCACTGCACTGAACTCGTCACTCAGAAATCTAAGATATTATATCTCTAAGCCCTGTAATTTTATTTATTTACATACATGCATATAATGGTGGCGGGGTTTGTAGCACCGCCACGATATAGCCAGCGCGAGTAACGCAAGCCGCGATCGTGCCTGTGCGGGTTATATTCGCAGCACATAACGACGGGTTGGTCGTAGTCCGGCGCGAGAGCGGACCTAACCTGGGCGACGGACTACGGGCGGACTGCGGTATCATTATAAAAGTTGCCTGTTGAGTTGAGATGGCTCTAAGCAATAAGCAATACTTTTAAAGTTTCCTTTGTGATTCTACAATAAAGTTATGTTTTTTACAAATTAACCTCTGTTAAAACTATAGCTCAAAAATCGGCTATGCTCAAGTGGAATGAGGCACCCAAGTACATATATACATTGAATTCCCTCCCTCATGCTGTAGACAACCAACGAGTGGTCAATTCATTCCTTGGATTTTTGTTTCCCATTGATACTGAATTGATGATGAATATCCTTGATAACAATAGCAAAAATTATGACAAGACAAAATATCAGTGTAAAACAATGAAAAACCAATTCTCTCTCAAAAACTCAATTGCAACAAGTTTGAAAAGTCCCTTGTCTACTTTTTAAACTCCCCCAACGTACTTGAGTGTGCTGAGCGTAGCATGTCTTCCTCTGGCTCAGGCTGTCCTTGTTGGTGAACCCGATGCAGAACACACGCAGCAGGTAGCCGTCGGTGGTCTTCACGTCGATGTTGGCCTCGATCAGGGTCTGCCATTTCTTGACCATCCATCTGTCAAGTAACAAAGACATGTTACAAGGGAATGTGAACATTGCGTGGAAAAAGAACAATTATTTTTTTATGACAAAGCCTGGTGACAGACATTAGTCTTAGTAATAGGGTCTCGTTGTATCTTTAGTGTACAGATCCCCAAAAACCAGGCAATCATTAATTACATCAAGTCATTTAAAAAAAAATTGAGAATAGTTTTCACATAATAGCATGTAGCGACCGCACAAGACGTCAAACCACATGGAATGGAGCGACAAATATTGTGGTGAACCATATTATATCTGCAGTTTGAAACGATACAAAGGTCATACAGACTTTCTTTGTATAGCTGGACTGCAAGTACTTTCTATATTATGTACTAATAAAAGAAATTGGCACGTATAAGAACTGCCGATAGAAGTGAAATCTTTCAACTTAGGTACATAGTTTGTCCATTTTCAATCTTAACCAACAAACTATGCTGTCCACCTAGTTGGTCTGATAGTATTTGTCTTAACGACAACTTTTCTAGTATGTTGGTACATAATCTCCATTTTTAATCCCAAACTACGTAGGTATTTTTAATCCCAAACTACGTAGGTAAAGGTACCTTACCTGAGCTTGTCAGTGGTGAGATCCATGCCGTGGAAGTTGCAGAGGACATTGCGTCCCTGCACGTCCTCAGCGATCAGACGGAACTTGCGGAAAGACCTGCAAGAAACACACTGTTCTTGTTAACATACAATTAGCGGACCAAACATAATACAGTAGAACCTCGATAACTCAAACCTCGGTAACTTAAAAACCTCTATAACTTCAAAACATAATATGTTCCCTTTTCATCAGAGCCCAACCCAAAAACCCTTGATAACTTAAAACCTCTAAACTTAAAGTATTTTTTGTTTCCCTTGGACTTTAACTTATCGAGGTTCTACTGTAATACTTTAATCAATATCAATCAACAACCAATCGCAACAGGAGGATTTTGCTTCGTTTGGGGACAGATGAAGTTACATGGGCAGTGCCTACTAATATTTATGATAAATTAAATTTTCTAAAAAAAAACATTACTTCAATTTAAAATTCAGCTCAGTGACTGAATGATTGTGAAATATACATCATCCAGTTACCAGATATTCAGCCCAGGATGCCTCTAATGCCGCTAGCAAGCATTCTAGGCACGCTTCCTACTAGGCAGGAGACTATTTCTAAGAGACGATAGGATCTACAATGGACTGCATTTAGATAGCAGAAATTGATTTATTCTAGATGATACTCTGATTATATGCAACAGGAAATAGTTACTCTGGCAATAATAATGGGTAATATGATTTATAAAACTTTAGTTGAGCAATAATGGGAGATGTTTTTTTTTATTGGTGGACAATTCACACACAACACCATCTGACCCCAAACTAAGCAAAGCTTGTAATATGGCGGCCAGATAGCTAATATAATACTTATATAGTTGTAAATACATACTTATTATACATAGAAACACCCAGACAGTGCAAATATTTGAATTCATCACACAAATATTGGCACTGGGTGGAAATCGAACACAACCCTCTGCTTCGCAGGCAGAGTTACTACCCACTAAGCCATGAGGTCATTTGTATGTTAGTTTGTGAAATTGTAGCAACGATACAAAGGACCCTCGCAACAAGATTGCGAAGGCACTACATTGTATGGTAGCACTGATTTCCGCAGCATAAAACGATACAATGACCATGTAGGTTACCATTGTATAGCTGGACTGCAGAGCTAGGTAGGTTACAGATTATGACATCATTAAATAGTTGAGGGATTCCTTGCAGAGGTCACATCTAGGGAAGTACTGCACTTATGCCAGTTGCTGGGGCAAAGAAATATTTATCATTTATTTAGTAATAGGCATATATCTTTCAGTCAATCAAACAAAAAAATTTCAACAATAACTTGGACATGTGCTGGTTGGTAAGCAATTTGCCTGCCCGTAACAGCAGTGACTCACAGCTATAAGAACATGAACAGTCTAAATCATTATCTAGCACTGCATGACGCTCGCTGCTCACAGATATAAGATGTTTTTTCCCTTTGCCCTGTAATTTCACAAACATTGTCCTTCAAATTGGAACACGGTACTAATTTCACTTCACTGCTAGGCAGTAGATTAACTGGCATGTGGTAATTCCCTAGGCCCTAGGCAGACTCTGCAAAGAATCCTTACCACTTCATACTTAGCAAATCACTCGAATAACAAAAGCATGTCATTTAATTACCGAGACAAATAAAATAATTGAGAATAGTTTTATAAAACCTTACCTTTCAGCATCGGTATCATTTTGCAGATCAGCTAAAGAGACCTCGAAGACACGGCCCTTCAGTCCCTCCGACGCGATCTTTGTACCCTACAAACAAAAATAGCTCTTTTGTAGTAAATTTTTGTGGTTGTTTTTGAATGTGTTATTGATTGGGATGTTTTCAGAAATAAAATCAAAAGGGAACAAATGTTTTCATCACATATGTGTCATTGCGAGCTAGGTGGATCATCATATAGATATGTATGGTTATGCTCATGTCAGTCTATTTGTAAGACAGCCTCTATAACGGCTGTCGGGTGCACAAAACTGATGGAACCTATAGTCGCTGACCACTACATTACCTCAGCTTGTCAATCGGCTAGACTAGAATATGTTCATTCACTGGCTATGTGGTTTGGTCTCACAATTCCACAGACGTCACATAGACACCTAATTTGCCATATGAAAAGATTATTCCACAGACGTCACATAGACACCTAATTTGCCATATGAAAAGACTGGAAACAGTAATTAGAATATTGTACTGTGGGGATCTATCTATGTTTTCTTTAACTCAAATTCTGTAAATAAACCACTTTATTCATTACTTCTATTCAGTCTATTCTGTTAGTAGCCATCTATGACAAAATCATTTGTAGTAAGTACATATTTAAAGATTTAAACAGTTGCTTAGAATTATACCAACTCATAAGACAATAAATTCCTTTAGATTTGTTTTGAAATCAACTCCCAAACAGGTTAGAAGTTGAACTGTACTGCTCAGCAACAGTTATAAATAGTTTGGGACTGAAATCTCACTTTTACCATAAATTTCAAGAAATTACATAGCGTACGTAAGTTGGAGGCAACTCAAAACGGTATAGAAACAGAAGTTAGTTTGTAAACTAAACTGGAGACAAAATTAACTAGAGTTCTGTACCTATTTACATCTCAGTCATTACTTACATATAATTTAATTCGCCCTTGTCACCACAGGATTGCCATAACACTACAGTCACTACACACGCCTTTCTCAGGCTATGATCCTCACACCCATCGAGATGAAACTACCACGATTATACCATCACAAGACAAATACTTGTTCAGTAAACAAACCACGCGGTTCTCCAGTGCTTATATGGCAATTAGAGACTTAAATTCATGAGCATTACCACAAAGTTACACATTTGTTAGGTTAGCATCATAACCTGACAAAACTTACCTGGGTACGGTTGACAAGCGTGGTCCCCACTTGCCTCTTGGTGAACATAGACGGGGCTTTGACATCGTACCAGTCTTTACGGGTGAAGGGATCAACACTGGAAAGGAAATACTACATGTTAGAAGTTAACCTCAAATACACTTACCGATAAATAGAACTAAACACAATGTCGTCAGTTTAAACACGATAACTTTAGTATCTACTTAGTTTACACCATTATAACACTGCTTTCATTAGTGAAATTAACTGTTATTACCAGAAGAGTAACACATAGGAAACGAAACAACTTGACACGAGATTTCAACTTTTATCGGAATATATTTTGATAATCACAGTAAATATGGGTTGATATAGTTATTGAACCGATATAATGATAAATAAATTTGCAATTACTTGATATATTGTAGACTTACATCTTCTTCTTAACACCCTTTTTGCCACCTTTCGAAAGGCCTTTATTTTTACCGACCGCCATGTTCAACACTAAACTTGAGAAAGACTTTGTTTTGTTTATGGTCTCGAGTTCAATACAGTGTGGTGGGGGATAATTGAAAAAAAAGGAAGTATCGAATAACATTATCGAGTCGAGCCGAGAAATGGATCATAATATTGTAAAATGATGTCTTTTCGTGACGGTTATGATATCATTAGTTGTAGCATTGAATGGTATAAAACAACAAAGAAACCACAGAAAGAAACGAATAAATGGTAAATATTGATTCTTATTAAATTACAAATAGGTAGCTATATTGTTTATTAAGTCCAGCAATTAATTATATTTCCATATCTAAAACTCTATCAATTCAATTTAATTTTTAGACGTTATTTTGAGATATTGCAATGGATATGTCGTAGCTGGATTGTATAATTCGCCATATTACATTACGGCTATCCGTTTTAATACACAAGGCCGTTTTGGAATGCGTCGGTTCAACGACTGTCATTGTGATACGTTCCTCAATAAGGCAGCCAACGTTTAACAACATCGTACTACGGCTTTTTTTTTAATTTAATTTTGCCACTCCACAGACTCCAGTGTAACATACTCAGAATCGTCCGTCATATTATAGTTCTTGTTATATCAGACAGCGCCATAAGCGTTAAGAATCGGAACTAAAAATTGTCAAAGAGGTGGCTAATCTCTAACTTTATTACATTACGGCTGGCCATGTTGAATGACGTATGGTGTCAAATACATTCCGGCTGTTTATGAATCAGCCGAATAAAAATAGTCGCCGTTCTCCAGACTAAAGTCGCTCAGCAATCTATGGAAAAGGCTATCGTCTATGCTTGGGGTTTCTCTGAGCGATTGCATGCCCTATTGACGTACTTCGTCAGAACTAAAGTTACCGACATAGCAAACTGAAATGTATGAAATGAAATAATCGTCAGTACACGTTTTTTTTTTTTTTTTTATTTATTATTATTTAAATTATCCACTCCACAGACTCCGGGGTCCGTGATCTTTGTCATTACAATAATCTTTTTTTTTACACATTTCTTGGATAAGGAGAAGAGGAAAATAGAAGGGATTTGGGTACATTGAAAATCTAATTCTAGTGCTCGTCTGCAGAGCCGATCACTACCAGTTGGGATTCCGCTAGTAATCGACTCGACATCGAGTGTTTGCCTAATTGCCTTTTGCCATTTGCCTAAGCTGCCTCCTCCCGGCCCAGAGCCTCCACAACGGCCGCATTTCTGTCCCTGATGGCCATCTGTAGGTTGAAATCGCGGATGGTCTTCGATGATGCAGCCCACGCTCGCCGCACGAACCGACCGATGGCGTCGTCGGTGTCGTCAGCGTAGTATGTGAAGGTCCCCGTGTGCCGTGAGATTGCAACTACCGCATGGGGCACGCTCTCGTGCAGCTTCATGTTTGCCTTGGTTTTGATTACGATTACCGACTCGTATGTTAGTCCCTGAGCTTCATGGATGGTAAGGATGCGTGACCCGGTGCCTGACCCATAACCCTGGTTTGTCAGGGTCTCCTTCTCCTCTTGAGTGTGAACTAAGAAGAGGGTGTTTGGTTGGGTGTTGGGTATTTGCGCTCCCTTATATCTTCTCTGCTCTAGGGACTTTATACGGGACGCTGAGGAGTACATACCGGAGTACACGTTTCAGCACCGCAGGTCATAACGGGTAGGACGCACTGATGATACATTTTTGTATTGAGACTTTGTGGGGTGGGTGCCGAGAAGCCTCGACCAAGTTTTTCAAATGCTGCCTACCCAAACGCGATTCTCCTCATGGCCTCACTCTCAAAGCTACTTCTACCTACAAAATATTCTGATTCTGATTCTGATACCTAGTTCAATTGTAAACCTTAGCTAAACGTATTTCTGAACAATTTCAAGAGTGATTCCATTTACAGCAATCGATCCTTCTAATAAATTCGAATCGATAGAGCAGACTTTGGTTTTATCCAAATCCAATCCAATGTGTTGAGAAGCGTTAGTCAGGCTGTCCGGTATCCACTGCAAATCTTCCAGTGACTTTCAGCCTTTAAGATCTCTGTTGTAATTCCATCCTCGCTCACGGCTTTTCCAGTTTTAAGTTGCAAAAGAGCCATCACAACTTGTAGTGTAGTGTGGTGTGCTGGTGTGTCAGAGTGGCTCTTTGGTTCTGGTTTTGTGGGAAATGAGGAGCATGCTATGCGTACAGCTGGCCGTAAGTCTTTCGCTACCAAGAGAATATCCACTTTGGATGCAACGACTGTCCTCGCCGAGGTGGTTAACTTCGTCAAGTTGCTTCTACCTAGTGTCTTGACGAACACTTATGACCCTCCATTTTGCTCAATTGATTTTTCAATTAAGAGCGTGTTAGCTAACTTGATATCGCGTCGTAAAATGTTAATAATTTTCTTACTAAAGCCCTTTGTTCTAACGAAGTTAACGTGGGATTGAATCTTTTCTCCATCAATTGCAGAGTTTCTGTCGAAAGTTTTGACTTTCTGACCTTGCACCGCATTTTGCGAAATTTTGTACCCTCATCTCGTAGAACGATCACTACTCTGTCGAGCTTCTGGTCAACGCTATTTGTAGTTTCCAAGACTGCAAACCAGTTCTCCAGTTTTAGCTAGGAATGCTTTAGACCCAGTAATGGTTTGGAGAAGATTCGGACGGAGTGTTGACTACATCAAACGGACGCGTTTAAGGTTATAATCAACATTCAGAGTGACTCGTGCAAGCCGGCGATCGCTTCTAGTAACAAACCTAGAGATCACTGAGACCAGATTTAGGTATTTCAGGTCGTCCGATAAATCGATTCTCAGTGATAACGTGATGATGGAACAACACTAGCGCATTTCGCCTTGTCTATGGTTAGTATTGCCAAGAAATAACACACATTTCTCCTCATTTTTTTTTTTAAAACTAAGGCGTTTGTTTTACATCATCGAGCAACTCTATATTCCACGCAAGCACGGAAGGGAGTTAATTATGAAAATTTGTGGATATTTTGAAGTCTCACTACTATCGTAAAGTATATTACATTTAATACAAAAGTGTTACATCATAAGCATTTTTGACAAGGTCTAGTTAGTTAATGTTGTTAGAAATTGTATTTTTTCAGAATAGCAATGTCACTCTGTAATGGTGTACTCCCAGCTCAGCGCGCACTATACTTTTATTCTTCACGCTGGCTGTGGAGAAGTAGCCTTAGCTAAAAATTACTGTTCAAATCTTTCTGTCATTTCTTGCGGGAGGGGAAAGTTGCACACTAGCGCAAAGCCGCACTATTACATACAAAACATACCTGTACCGATCCATTGCCGATCACACTCAACAGCCAAATCACTAACACATAAACATAACGCACCATTCACAAATCTAGCCACGCCCTCAGCCACAGTATATTATCAAACTCCATGGTCCACGCAGACTTGTACTTTGACGGAGGGGAAACGCTGTGTATGCCTAATCCCTTCCGTGTTGCTCGCTGGTTCCTGATGTTAATGACAGATAGATGAATTGTACATCATATTCCCATTATACCAATTCCCAATACATATAAAATATTATTATTGAGAACTAGTTATATATCTAAAGATTTCTTGCGTTCCATCAACAGTCAAATATTTTGAACAAAAGCTTAACAAAAAAATCAAGCTTGCGCGTTCTTCCAGACTAATCTATGTTCCAAATTTCAGTCCAATCTTTTCAGAAGTTACGACGTAATTAAGCAACAAATATCTAAACATTGTTATTTATGATACGCGTTTGTACGAAATTAGTATAAGTAGTAGGATATTTTTAGTAGGATCAGCGATGGTGTCTGAAAAACGTGGATATTAGTAAATATCAGTGGTAGTGCAGGTGTTGTATTCTTATCTGAAGGGGACTACGGATGTAATCGTTTACTTGTCAATTAGATAGGTAAGAAAAACCAGTTAAACAAATCAATCTTCAAAGTCTTTAAAGTCAATCTTATTAATCGTAATAAATTCTATTTAAACGTAGTATAAGCGCAAAAATTTGGAAGTTTGTTGTCCCTTAACGTCGAAACGGCTGAACGCATCGAGTTGAAATTTAGAACACAATTGGATTAGGTATATATAACCTGTAATAGTTTACTTTAACCCCGAAAAGCTACAGGAAAGGAAAGAACGTGGGTAAAACCGTGGGGCGGTGCTAATTAGGTAATATGCTGTTGCCGTGGGGCGATGCTATTGCAGAATATATATATATTCGGGGTTTCGGGGTTAAAGTAAACTATTACAGGTTATATATACCTATATATTTTATTAAATGTTATTATTATGGTGCTAGAAATTTAATGTTATTTATTAATAATGTTAAAAATGTCTTAATTGAATGAATGAGTATTGAATTAGCTATATAAAATAAGCCCTATATAAATGAATTTGTACCTAGCTTATTGACGATTCAAAGTACATGTAATATGTTTATTGAATAAAGATTAATTGAATTGAATAAATATCTCACTGTATTTTAAACATGTCATACTATGGACATGTGACTTCGGTACAGTTTCAGTTTTAACCAGCCATTAATGCAGTGCAGTGCAGAAACCGTTGTTTTTTTTGCAGTGAGTCCCGAACCATCGAATTAAATTTTCCTTGGAAGGTAAGGAAAATATCATGGGCTGGCCCACATTTTGACACAGATAAAATATACTATGCCACAGGCAATAAAAGAAATCTGCTGGCGCGAATCTGACAGAGGGTCAATGACATTATATCATTCAGTCTCAGGGTAGCGATTCACAATCCATTCGGTTGCACCCGAATCGACTCAGTCGGTAGCGGTCCCGCACCCGAATGGATCGGAATTTGCGATTCTCGACGCCAATCGGGTTGGCGTAGGAATGTCTTTTTGGCCAAACCAAAGACAAGCTACTCTATCTAGTTTTCAAATATGGTAGAAATGTTAACTCATGGTAGAAATATACAAATCGTCAAATAACTGTATTTCGGTTTATTTTGAGGTGCTCGATCGCTACCTTATATTTAAAAATGCATAATAAACAAGTAAATCAAACAATAACCTTAGGAAATTTGCATTTGAAAAACAATAAATCATACATTTTTCGTACCTACATACTTTTTACTTGTCAATCTGTTGATGTTGTCAAAGTCAACGGAATCATTTCAATCATTCTTTGTTTTGTTTTGAAATCATAAACCTTTACAACAAAAAAGTTTATAGTTTTAACTCATAAAACACTCAATAACCGTAGCAGGCAGATCAATATTACTGTTCCTACAAATGTGATCAATTACCTATTCATTGTCTAAAAGGACTGTGATGTCCAAAACGACCGTGATGTCGTGGTAACCGTGATGTTTCTTGAATTGCGAATGTCAAGCAACTTGGATGCAAATCATATGGAAGACTCATAAAATTGTCAAGAGAAGAAGAAGAGGACTTATAATATAATACTCCATACAAGAAGCCAGCAAATGTGATTATACATATGTGTAAAACGACTTGGTGATGTCGCGCTAACCTCAACTCGCATTTTCAAGCAAATTGGATGCAAAGCATATGGAAAAAATCATAAAATTGTCTAGAAGAGAAGTTATAATAATACAATACTCCATACAAGAAGCCAGAGAGTTTTCGTTTTCATTGAACTCACATTGAAGATGAATGCAATTTTCAGTAAAAATATTCACTTACCTACTGATTTCAAACCTATTATCCAATTTCATTTTGTAAGAATATGATATTATATAATAGATACAGTGCATAACATCAATTGTGATATAACTTAAATTAGTTTTCTCTCTATTTAGGTAGGTATTTTAATAAAATCAATAAATGTTAATTTGGCGAAGAAACATGGTAACTTTTATAAAGTGTATTAATGCATATTACATAAATAATTAATTTGTCTTGAATCTTAGTATCTCTTATTAATTAAAAATCCTTGTATTGCACTAAAGAGTTGGGATCATCATAATTTGAATAAGTTTAGAAATTACAATATCCCAGTTAGGTATTATGCAGTTTAGTATTGAAAAGTTAACTGAATTAGCTATATTGTATTATGTCTACAATTATAACAAATACTTTAATTATAATAAATTAGGAAAATAAATGGTTTTGGTATGTACAAAAATCTAAATGTTTTATTGACTCGGATTATACTTTAGTACGGAGAGCATTTTATGATTAATTCATTTTTACAAATTTCTGTTTGGTATCTTATTAATAGTTGTTCTCAATGGTAAAAACAGCACGGCTAATACACCATCTCTGTTTTTAAACTTTATTGCTAAATTATGTTGAATGAATATGTATAAAGCATCAAAAAATTCTTCAAATTAATTATTAAAATATTTACTGTAATAAATGATGTTTCATTTGAACTTTTAGTTACAATAATCACCTTGTACATTAGTACCGAATAAATTAGATTTACCTTTTATGAAATACCAGGAAACTTTAATGTGGCCACGGCCCAAAGAGTTTACTTATACTTTACCTAAGCGACGGCTTCATGAATGTAGATGTAAGATGTATTAGCTAACAGGAACATTACATATTCAGTAGGATTAAATAATACATAGTTTGTGATACATGTTACTTTTATTTACAAAACATATCTTGCTCTATCTAAGTCTATAATGGTAATGGAGGACATAGGTAAGTAAATGTTTGTTGAATCAAATGTGCGGTACAATGGCAAGATTCTACTTACATAATATGTTTACCAGTTCTGTATTGTCATAATTGCCAATGTCATAAAGATGTTGAAGTCATGGTTTGGATTGGCACATTATCATTCAGAAGATCGTCTCATTGGTACCTATACCTTCTGGTAGCAGTCCTTTGCTTCATCAAGTATAATGTTATGATCTTAGCATTCCATGGATTCACCGTGCAAGTGCTGAGTCCATCATGTGGCAGAGAGAAAATCCGAGTAGATCCCGAGACTTGTGACACGGGTGTAGGTTTAAGGGCCCCTTTCTGACGTGCATCAACACTCACCTTCACTACTCGAGTTTCTCTCCCTGCCCAGCCAAAACTGATATGAGCCTACTAGTGCAGCTTCAGATATTCGTTCTAGTATAGAATTTACTGCACTTCTGGAGAAGCCAAGACCTTTCAGCAGGTTATAGAGATTTTGCTGGTATACCTCTCGCTCCCACTTCTACAGCGTATAAATTAACTACACAGCCGTGTTTTGTTAAATCTAAAGCTAAAGTTGAACAGGATACGAAAATACTGTCTGTTATACAAGGACGGATCCCGAGAGAGTCAAGGGGTCATCACCACTCTTAGGCTGCTTCCAGAACCTAGGTAGACCACTAATTAAAACACACGCACGCACTTATCGTTCTTACTTGGCCCGACTATGTGACCACCACCTGGGTTCAAAGCTGGATCCGCTCTTGCTGTTAGATATATCGTATATGACATGATGTCTCGTATCTCCAAAGTTTCTTGGTGGTTTCTTGCCTTTTTTGCTCAATCATCACATGTTTCATCATTTCATCTCAAAAAATAAACAATAACAAATCAAGTATGGCAATAATCCATTTCTAGCAATTTTTTAGAGCACAAGCTTAACTTCAAAACCCAAAATTTCAAAAACTATACACATATTATACACTAAAGTAAACAAAAACTCGTTTAGTGTCCATAATCTTACAAACATATTGAGAAAAACAGAGAAAAATTCAGTAAATACAATAATCTGAAAATCGGATTTAGCTATCCACGATAAAAAAGCTGTCCGAATCTCAACCGAATAGAAACAGCTGGTAGTCGGTTGGAAACGTCAAAACTAATCGGAATCTCCGTTGTGAATCGCAAATTGCTCGTCCCAGTCGGTAGCGGCCAGTTTCCGTGGCTCAGCCCGAACCGAATGGATTGTGAATCGCTACGCAGGGCTATCCATTGCGACCTTTCCGGAATTTTTAAAAATGCCACGATATTATGAGTTATAATATAGATATATTATAACTACGTAGGTATTTAATGGTGACGATGTTTTATGAATTTGATTTAAAATTATAAAGCGAGAATATCTATTCTGAAAATTTATATTTTATTTTAATTTCTTTTTTCATGTTTCTTGAGATACTTTTTAAAATCATAGAACTTACTGCAAAAGCTTTACGCAATGGGGCGTTTTCAGAACGCAAATACATTCGCCAATTTTTTATTTTGAAAATTTTCGCTACCTAATAAAACGAAACATTGTAACATTGATAAAATGTTGATCTTTCTATCTTTGACATAATATTATGTATCCTGACTTACATAAATATATGTATTATAAAACGCCTCATTTGAGAAGGACAATATTATAAATTGATATAGCCTATAATTTAAGATAGAAATATACATATGAAACATGACCATTTTTGAATTTTACATGATTGTATTGTAACCTCATACCAAAGAGGCTTATTTTTGCTGCACGCCTGCAAACGCACAGAGTAAAACTGTTGTTTCTATATCTCTACTACAATATCAAACAATATAACATCTTTGTAAACAGTTTATGCAATAAAAAAAATCTGAATCTGATAATAAAGCTGTATATTTTATTCAATTATGTACAACAAATTTTCAGAGGATTTATTCGTAACCATTTCGTAAATATAAAAATTGTATGTGATTTCTAAAATAAGTATAACTTCCTAGAAATCCATCCATCTAGCCATCTATTATAACTTTTGTTAAAAGTATTATTACATTTACATCTTTTATCCTAATCAACGAAGTATTACAATAATTATTTATAGGTCATTGATCCTAATCCATCAAATTAGTCTATCAAATCTTTTCAAAACAAGCATTGGATATCGCACCAACCCTAATCAAAATCACTCATTAAACTCGTACAAAAGACCGACCGTATCTTTCATTCACTTCATTCGTCAAACAACCGTTTAGGAAGTGGGTGTGTGTTGCTTCAACATTTTTTTGCCGACTGGAATAAATTAAATTGATCGGCTTTAGAACTCGTGATATAAATATTTTAGGAAAGTGTCGGCCGGTGTTGATGAATACTGTTATGTTCTGTGTTTTATATTAAAATAGTGAACCAAAATGGGTGCAAAAGTGTCCAGAACAGACTTCGAATGGGTCTACACTGAAGAGCCTCACGCGAGCCGACGAAAAATTATCCTAGGTATGTTATTACGTCATGTATACCATTTTAGATGTGCTCTCTGATATTCAGTAACGCTGCTAAGTGAAATCGAACGATGTTTGTTTGGGAATTTTCAGTGAAACTTCAGCTTTTGTTCGTTGAAGTTTGTCACATGAAAAGTATTGTGTTTTTTACGGTCTAGTACTTCGCTAAGTATTACTATAATTTAGTTTTTTTTTATTATATTGACCCTGGGTCTGGTGACAGACTGGTGAAATCTAGTTTTTGCTCAAGATTTCTTTTTTTATTGAAATATGATTAATCAGGACCACTAATCAACCACAACTACACAGAAGCATTGACCCTAATGTTTCTGTAAAGTTGTGGTCATCTAGTATCGTTCTAGTTTGAACAAAATTGTTTTTTCAGACTTATAAAAACAATTTTGTTCACCTAGTCACCAAACCACCAGTAGCATTTACTGTAATGTTCCCATAAAGTTGTGATGGATAGATGGACTTGTAATAGTTTAAACAAAATTGTGTTTTGTGTTTGGGTCATAGAAAATCAATTTTGTTTAAACTGTTAATGTTATAAAATTGATTTAAAATGTATATTTTAAAAGATAAGACTGATACTTAGTTTGGTCAATTACGATTTTCATATCATCTCTTTTTACTGGTATGACTCTTTGCAGAGTCTACTTGGAGAAGTAGAAAAATTTAAAAAAACTCAGTATTGCGCTTAAGTAAAACAAATTTGTGTGAAATAGACCGAAAAATATAGTAACAAGTGGCCTTATTCCTAAAAGCAATTTCTTCCAGTTGTCTGGATTTTGGTTGTGGAATGGGACAGAAATAAATATAAAATAGAGGAAGTACCAAACTTTCCCTAGATACCTAGCCAAACAGTAATCACTACTGTGTTCCAATTTGAAGGGCAATGTTTTCAAAATATCACAAGGCATGTATATATGTTACAGAAAATGTATGATATGTAGGAATTGTATACTACCTACTATAGGAAATGTATATGTCACCGGAAAATAACAAGAATAAGAAGAATAAGAATAAGAATTTATTTATTGCTATACTGTGTTTACAAAGATCTTATAGTAGTAGCTTAAATGTACAAACAGTGTGCCCAATTACGGACGTGCAATATGTGTCACATAGTGACAAAGTACTAATTTATAACAAGTTTTTAGTTACAATACAAGTAAGAATAATAAAATGTGTAAGTGCTTAAGCTTACCTAAAAAAACCTATAACATTTTAAAAATCCAACTTTATTATAACTTACTTATATAATGCTATCAATTGAAAATTAACACTAAAACAAAAATAACAAATTAAAAAAAAAAAACATGAATTAGCAATAATATTTTAAAATAATAAATATTCGTCATTTTCATGGTTAAAATATTCTTTTAAGTTATAAAATCCTTTCACCAGTTTTTTAATTCCCTCTTAAATCGAGAATTGTCCAAGTTCTTGATGTTTGAAGGTAAGCTATTAAATATTTTGATAGCGGTAAAATATGAGTTCTTATAATATAAAGAATTGTTTGCTTGAGGAACAGAAATATTATTTTTGTATTTAGCACGTGTTATATCAGCTCCACATGAGGAGTTAAAGTAGTCACTCCGATTTAGTTTGACGAACAAGCAAATTTCATAAATGTAAATACAAGTAAGTGTCAAAAAACTTGAATTCTTTGAAAATATTACGGAGGGTATCTGTCCTACTCAAGTTGAATATAGCTCTAATACATTTCTTTTGCAATACAAATGTTGTTTCTACAAGAATCATTAGTTGATCAATTCGCTAGGCAGTTGATAAACTTTCGGAAAATAACAAATGGTGGTTGAAATTTATTATTTAACGCAATGAATTTACATTAATTGATAAACTAATGGTGTCTGGTCGTCTCGTATAGATTCACACTTGACCGCCATCTTGCCTGATGTTAAACGACTTTGAAAATTATTTTTTAGCACCCCCATTTTTATACATACTTAAAGCCACTATAACTTAAAATGAATTGAATTTATTATTGTGAGCTATATTAGCGGAGATTAAACATTCATTCTAAACAAGATTTTTACTTTAACCCACAAGAGTTAACTTGAGACCGGAGCCCAGTAGGTAGTTCACATCGAACTCCAGGCCTCGACGCAACGCCTTCATTTTTTTTCTGGGTCTCTTACCCTTTAGTCCTGCAGCGGCCACAAGGGGGCGTTATCGCCCACTTTGGGAAAGGCTGTTCTAACATATTAAGCTGAAATTGGAGCAGCTCATGGACGGATAAAAAGTCGGACATAGTCTTGCTAAAACAAAAACTGTGTCACTAGAGTCAGCCACATTTGCACGTGTGCATTGACAGGTTGTCACTGATATGCTGACACGTACACATATACACAAGTAGCGCGTCTAATGAATGACTGCGGTGCGTGTCAACCTGTATGTGACAGCGTACACGTGTATATTATATGGCCGACTCGATGGACACAGTTTGTGTTTTAGCGAGACCACATTCGACTTTTTTTTATACGTCCATAGAGCAGCTAAATTATAGTCTGGAAGAATACATAGGCTACTTTTATCCTAAAAAATAACGGGATCTTATTATTAAATCGCTAGCTCGCTTGCTGGTAGATTAATATTGCTCTATAGTTATTTTAAACACTTGGCAACAACTACTTAGAATAAATAGATTATATCAACAAAAAAATAGTGATCTTTGCATACATTTACACAGACTAGACTGGTTTATCTAAAATTCCGACACATTACTTAAATGAGTTGTAAACCAAATCACCATAGCCTGGTATTTATCTTTCATGTTGATAAAAACACCAGCTGGTATTTAAATGAGTTTTGTATGAAACGTAGCTCGAAAAAGTGGCATCGTTTCATGGTTGATATTCCAAAGCTTCAAAGTGGTTTGACACTGCTTTAATGATAAGAATGCCTAGTTTGTGGGATGCGTTGCTCGAGTAGTTTTTTCCTGATGGTTGCATTCTGGATGTGTTCAAATAGTGAATCAGTTTCTTCTAGGCAACCACGCTACATCGTAGTTCGCCATCGAGCATCTCGATCTTGTAGCCTTAGCTAAAAAACATTGTTCAAATCTTTCTGTGTTATTTCTTGCGGAAGGGGAAAGTTGCACACTAGCGCAAAGCCGCACTATTACATACAAAACATACCTGTACCGATCCATTGCCGATCATACTCACACAGCCAAATCACTAACACATAAAAAATTAGGCGCCATTCACAAATCTTGCCCCGCCCTCAGCCACAGTATATTATCAATCTCCATGGTCCACGCGGACTTGTACTTTGACAGAGGGGAAACGCTGTGTATGCCTACTCCCTTCCGTGTTGCTCGCTGTAGTTCACACTTCGCATCGTCGCGTAACTTCAGGCGAGTTGTTGGTCAATTGCAATTAAAGTTGAAAAAACCATTCAAAGTATGATCTACCAAATAAAAAAATAAAAATAAATCACCAAAAATAACCTGGGACTCGCGCACGACGGGTTCCGTACCATTAGCAAATAAACGGCGAATATTTATAACAATATAGCTAGTTAGCTACCATACAACCTTTACGCGCGACTCATAGAAAATACGGCACTGTGACGTCACGCTTCTGTAGTGTTTCCATATGAAGCATTTTTGGGATTGTCCAAAATTGTGATTTTAAAATCGTGATATCACGGGAAGTTTTTAAGATGACAAAGTAATTCTTTCACCTATGTTTCAGTTATTGAGTAGCCTTTTGATGGCTCATTAAATAAAAAATTAGTCGTCATGCCTATTATAGTGCAAGAGAACATCGTTTGCAACCACTTTGCAACATAACCTAGTCGAAAACATCCTGTGATTTCTATACACCTAATGTCTTTCACAAACATCTATTTTATAGCCGCTACTAAACTGGTGAGCGTGATACGTTGTATGATTGTTAACTTTAGCATTTTTCCACTGATGGCGTGTTTAAATGTTTGCTTAGGTAGTGATAACAGCGGTCAGAGATTATAGCTACAGAACAACCAATGCTGGGTTGGTTAAGTACCTACATAGGTACATTGTGACTAAAAGTCCATGTTACATTTATTTATTTGTTATAAATTCAAGCAGACAAACAAAATAATCACAACACCTCAAATAACAGCTTGTGTCGTCACACTTAATTATAAAAAAAAATATGTATAATGTAGTTCAATAAGGAAACATACATAGTACCTACATACGTAAATCCTATTATTTAATCCTACTATGTAATATTATAAATGTCAATGTATGGATGTTTGTTGCTCAATCACGACGTAACGTATGAACGGATCGGGCTGAAATTTGGAACATGGATAGAAAATATTCTGGAAGAACACATACGGTCTTATTCATAAAAAGTTATAGCATGTCTAAAGACTTGCTATAGTACGTCTTAGGAAAAATGGTATTCATAACAGCATTTTAGCGCTAAAACGTGCTATAAGCCTTCAATAAAGTTATAGAGCCGAGAACCCTACTTTAGCGGTGTTTTAAGGCAAATATGGCCGACTCTTAACAGCTGATTAGTGTCAAAATGGCGTTGTGACATATTCAACTTCAACTTTTTTTTTGGTTTCCATTCGGTAATGTCACCGTAATTTCGCCAATGTCCAGCGTTTGAGCGTTCGGAGTATCTTTGTTATATTATGTTCATAATTCAGGTCAATTTCATCTTCTTCATAGCTTCTGAGAATTATGAGCTTGATGGTCGGAAAACACGTGAAATCGAGGTACCAGGATTCTTGCTTCAAATATTCCAAACGTTTGAATGTATGTAAATTTAGTGAGTATATATTATGTAGTGCAGGGTAGGCGAACCAATGGCACGCGTACCATTGATGGCACGCGACACAATATTTTAGGCACGTCGCCGATCATAAAATATGTGTAAAAAATGTGTTAAGTAGGTATATTATGACGATCGAACTAATCTGAAAAAATAATCTGAAAGTCAAAATTATTTGATGGCACGGCAATGCCCCCATTAAACAATTTTTTAGAAAAAATGGCACATTGTTGCACAAAGGTTTGCCTACCCTCATGTAGTGTATGAAAACCAATGACCTCATACAGGTCGCTGGAAACCGCTGGTTGCAGGTTGCGCAGGACCGTTCGTTGTGGAAATCTAGGGGGAGGCCTATGTTCAGCAGTGGACGTCTTGCGGCTGATGATGATAAAAACCAATGTAATGCTTGGTGTTGATGGTGAAAGAATAAAACATGTTGACATGAAAGTAATCCACATCGACGAAAGGTGTATATAAGTGGGAGTGATCCTTTTACTATCGGAATTTATTTCTAACTTATTTCTTTAGCAATTTTTTCTTATAAAATACAAGAAATTAATGAGAGAACGAACGAACACCACTACGTTTTAGTAATATAACTTTAAATTTCCCCGCTTCATAACTTCACAGTGTATGTCATTTTTTTTATTCTGTAATATTGTCTATGGCTCCATCCTCAAACTCGTTTTATCTGTGGACTATTCTGTCAGTTTGTGTGATTTTTTTTAAATGAGCGTGTAACTGCGGTCACATGTGGTAAAAGATAAAACATCTCTTCTGTACAAGAATGGGTGTTCTTTGACAAGGTTAAATAAAGACACGTCAGTATAATAAAGCACAGACTGTTTATGTTACCAGTTGGTGTATGTTATCTGAAACGTTCGATACTCTGTAGTGGTAGGACTCATCGCAGTCCGCCTGGGGAAGTACCACACCTTTGCCAGTTATTCTACCCGGTAGAATAACTGGCAAAGGTGTGGTTGCAGATTGTTACACTGTTGCCAGATTGGGGGGATTCCCCCCAATTTTGGGGGGTTTTAATAGCCATGGGGGAAATCTGGGGGGATTTACGGGGGGAAAAAATTGCTTGTGAGGGGAATTGGGGATTTTTCATTGCCGAGTTTTGCAGTTTTTTTTAGCGAATATGGCACTTATCCAAGTGAACTTAGTACAAAAATTGAATCGGCTTTTCTTATGGGAAACACTTTATGGAGTAATAGAAGCTATTTCTGAAATAGCGTTATATTGTGTTTTAAGAGTTAGGAAATGTTTATCAATTTTGAGGGTATTTTTTCTTGAAACCCGGTTTTTTGGAGGGATTTTGAGAACATTTTGTAGAGAAATTGAGGTGGTCGTCAGCGTAAAATTATGTTTTAGGGGTAAACGAATGTATAATTCACTTTGGGGAATTTTTTCCAGAAAATCCGCTTTTTGGGGGGATTTCGAGAACATTTTGGGGGAAAATTGAGATGGGCTTCTGACAACACTGTTCTACCGCCAAGCAGTGATGTGCAAACATCGCTGTGTTCTGGTTGTTTCTGATTAATCGCTGGGATTAGAGATAAATGATCTTAAATCTCTATGTAATGAGCACAGTTTTGTTATGATTTGGGCTATTTAATTCTTCAAAGGACATAACAATGGCGCATGACTTCTAACTGTCGCATCTCTGCCAATGTTCGTTTCGTAGACGGCAGCTTCTTTCTGTTAGTTGTATCGTGTATTCGTGTACCTCTAACATACCCATATCGTCTACGTTCTAGGCGATGACCACTGTGCAGTGTTAGGTTATGATTTGAGGTTTTCAATTCTTCAAGGGACATGCTTTTTAACTGTTACATCTCTGCCAATGTCCGTTTCGTGGCACAAGCCTCACAATTCAGCCAATGTCACGTAGAAAGATAGACCGTCAAACGAGGAGTTGGTATAGATATTCTGGGCGGTGAATTTCGTACAGTGTGTTTAAGTGTTTTCCACCTTTTCTGAAAACTAAATGGTTAGTTCTACTACAGCCAGACACAGAACAACACAAACACTTAGTATTATTTCATTCAAATCAGATATACTAGTATAGGTATATTTACAATTTTATTTTGTTTTTTTTTTAACAAGTGACATGACAATAATGCGTGCTGTCTCTTTCAACTGTCACATCTCTGTCAATGTCTGTTTCGTGGCAGCTTCGGTAGACAGCAGCCTGCTGTTAGTATGTCTTGCTTAATAACTGCAACTTTGACTTTGGCAGTAATGCATGCATTTTTAATACCTAGATACTGAGCCCCGCCCAGGGCGGGTTCATGACCACCATCCCCCCTGAATCTGCTCCCCCCTGAATCCGCGCGTGCGTCGTCCAAGGTGTCGGTTGTTAGTGTCGTCATTGTCGCAGTGTGAAAACGCACATCATAGGGAAAACCCTCGCTGACACACAATGTTTACGATGTTTTGTCTGGTAATAACATAGCAATTTAAGGAGAATGGCAAATTTTATCATTTTTTTTATCAACAAAAGGTTTGCACCTGGCTGTTATCAGTCATGTCTTGTTAAGCGACGATGCGGTCTACTATGGGTATGTGTGAGTGTCTGTGCTGTAGGGACACACATACACTGTAACATGCGTGTGCATGCCAATGTATGTGTGTCCCTACAAAACCGATTCACTGTCGGCCTGAAGACACTCAGATTATCTTTATATCTGGAAATATATAATAAGTACTCAGATAACTTATTCCACAGTATTCCACAGTCATACCAGAAAAATACCACAATGGTCATTTTCTGGTGATCCTTCGGCCTGAGCGAACGCATTGCGTTCGCGTATCTTAGCGTCTTAGGCTTTCTTCTTCTAGTGTGTTTTCCTTGACTTACCCTGTCGAGAATCAACTCAAGCTAGGTGTATGTTTGAATGCTTCTGCACTTTTATATCGAGAACCAAACTAAAGGTGAGCTTTTGCTGGGACATCAGAATAGTATAGAGTATGGCAAATTGTAGAAGCTTGTTAACACGTAACCAGTGCTCAAAAAAGGTACTGACCCTGTCAACTACAGGCCCATCTCGGTCACGTCCATGTTCTGCATGACTATGGAACGTGTTTTTAAACGACATGCTCTTGACGTATCTAGAATCTGATGACCCCCACAGGCAATACGGGTTTTGCCGAAAATTGTAGCGTACGTCACTCATATCTGGACTGGAACTATCGAAAAATACGGCGAAGCACTTGACACTTGTAGTCCTCCTAGATTTCTCAAAGGCTTTCGACAGAGTCTGGCATGATAGCCTCATAAGCATGCTTTCCACATGGTTGTATCTTGCGTTTATAGCGTGGTTATCCGACTTTTGGGCGATCCAAAAGAGTGGTCATTGATGGCTGTTCGGTGGATGAAATGGTTTTATGCCAGAGTCTATCAAAGGTAAATCAGCTTAATCCAAAGTGCTCTCTGCGATGCTCTTTCTGCTGCATGTCAACGACCTGTTGAAGGCCGGTATTTTAGGGTACGCAGGCGATAGGACGTCGCGTAGAGTTACATATCTAGCGCTAGAGCCAGTGGGCAACAAACTCAGGCACTGAAAAAGAGTATGATCGAGCGTCTTGGCCTTTTAGGCTGTATGTATGTGAGTCTGGCGCTTATCAAGGTGTATCTGTTCCGGTTACTTACCATCCCGAGGGGAAACTTATTACAACCCACCTATTTTGCGTTGGCAATCTAAATCTGTTCCCCCATATCTTGCTCTCTTTAAGGAGGGCAGAAGATTGCCCAGCAGTGGTACAGTATAGGCTAGTAGTAAGTAAATAATTAATTATTATTGCCGAATAAACTTACTCGTAAAACACCTGCCCTGATAACGTTGGTCAACACACTTTGTCGCGATATTTCGACGCACCTGCAAGATTCCTGTCACAGTATTGGTTTTATCCTGTTATCATCACGATTACTTATATTGTATTTGTTTAATGGTTCACCATTGCGTTGGATTTTTGAATGGAAAAATGACGAGACTAAATACACACGCACAACGTCACCGAAAATAGACACCCTGAAGTTATATACTTCTATTAAACCTTCGGGTTAATATGTACTTATTGTGTTGAAGATGTTAAGTATCTATTCTATATTGTATTGGCGGTTCGCTCCGGCTTTGCCCGCTGTACATAATATATAGCCCATGGCACTCAGGGATCACGTGCATATCAAACGGTGAAAGAATTTTTGAAATCGATCCAGTAGTTTCTTAGACTACCGCGTTCAAACAAAATATTCACTTCAAAATATCTCTGTGTATATAAAAATGTTATGTTGGTTTGTGTACGCTTCAAAAACTCTAAAAGTTCTGCACCGATCGAGCTGAAATTTTATAATGATATATAATCCGCATCAAGGATTGTTTTTAACAAATTTTTGCATCACAATGTGCCACAGCGAAACGTGGCAGGGTACGGTATTAGTATAGATTGTTGAAGTTAAGGTGCAGGTTCGCGCTGAGACCGCGACAGGTGTTTGACACTATAGAATAGGCATGACGACTCATGTTAATGTGCCTTGAAAAGGCTACTCAATAAATGAAACATAGGTGAAATAATTACTTTGTTAACTTAAAAAACTTACCGTGATATCACGATTTTAAAATTAAAATTTTTGGACTCTCCCAAAAACGTTTCATACAAAAACACTACAAAATACAGAAGGGTGACGTCACTGTGTCGTATTTTCAATGCGTCGCGCCTAAAGTTTGTATGTTTATTTGTTTAGTTTTTTTTAATATAGCTATATTAAATATTGCGTTTAGGAAACTGGTTTCATAACAAAAGTCACCTGAAATTGAATGGGTTATCCAATGGTAAATACATTTTCTAATAATTTCGTACTTTTAAAATGGCCTTGCCCAGCTTTGAATGATCATAAAGTAAGGTTAAACAAAAAAATATCAAAATTAAAATTGGTACATATCTTATTTATTCTATTTAAATACTGTCATTGTATCAAATAATTTAATATAACTCCAGGATCAGTCATCATGCCTATTATTAGTTTTGTCGGGAAAAATCATGACTGTCCGACAATTTACAGAGTAAATTTGGTAAATTGATTATGTATGGAATTGGTCCCATACAGTGCGACAAGGAGAAAAGATCGAGGGCTGTAACCCCCCCTCTTCAACTTGCACTCAGTTGGACAGCTTACGAATGCCAGCATAGTGAATCTCATTATTTTTAACCCCCGACCAAAAAAGGGGTGTTATAAGTTTGACTTCGATGTCTGTCTGTCTGTCTATCTGTCTTGTCTGTGTGTGTGTCTGTCTGTGGCACCGTAGAGCTCAAACAGATGGGCCGATTTCGATGCGGTTTTTTTATTTGGAAGTTAATATCCGTGCGGGTGTTCTTAGTTATGTTTGGTTAATATCGATTCAAGATGGTCGCCTCCACAAAATGGTGGACAAAATATTTCTTCACAACCTACCTCAATATGGGTATCAAATGAAAGTGCATGATTTAGTAGAGTACTATAACTATAACAAATTTCAAATCCAAGATGGCCGCCATCACAAAATGGTAATTCTTTTTTCACTACAACCTCAATATGGGTATCAAACGAAAGGGCTTGACTAGTAGAATACTTTGCACTTTAACAAATTTCAAATCCAAGATGGCCGCTGCCACAACATGGCGAATTACATTTCTTTTTTCACAACTCCCTCAATATGGGTATCAAATGAAAGGGATTGACTATTAGAATGTTGTACAGATAACAAATCTAAGGTAGTCGGGGGTTAATCAAAATTTTGAATTTTGTTCTTGTATACCCTTCTATCATCCTGCTTAGGTCTCCTGGTGTATCATATGACCCATAAATTTTGTTCATGAGTCTAGTATTTCCAAAATCAGTAATCACTGTCAACAGTTCCCACGTTAATTGTGGTAGGTGTACTAAAGACTCGGTTAATTAACAGCCGGTTAGCCAGCTAACCTCTGATTAGTGTTAATTAATACCACGGTGCAAACGGCTCACTTCGACAGCACACCAGTAGGATTTGGTTTTTTGAAGTAATAACTAAAACTTCTTCTTGAAAAAACTTCTTGGCGCACCACATACAGATTTTCCGTGGGCTTTGAATTGAACTCGAGCGTCACGTTCGTTATTGAAAGAAATCTTCGGGTAAATTCGGATGATCTAGATGGCCATGCTCATGGCCACGCTCTCCGGTTTCACCCGCGTAGTTTCCATAGTGAGCTATCAAATTCTGAGTTATAAGTTTTGACTTCTATCGGCAGTTCCTATGACTGCCAATTTTTTTTTGCAGTCTGGTTCTGGTTTGCAGTTTTTAACTGACTTATAAAAAGAAGGAGGTTATCGATTCGACTACCATATTTTTTGTTTAATTTTGTGCTAGATAAATTCGATCATGTTTTCATTTCTACAATATAGAGTAACCGGACGAGCAGGACGTGTGCCTGATGGTAAGCAACTCGCCTGCCTATAACAGCAACATTGTTATTGGAACATAATGAGTCTAAATCATTACCTTGTACTGCACTGCGCTCGTTACCCAGACATTAAGATGCTTATAAATAAATAAATATTGGTGGTGGACAATTCACACACAACACCATCTGACCCCAAACTAAGCAAAGCTTGTGATATGGCGGCCAGATAGCTGATACAATACTTATATAGTTCTAAATACATACACACCCAGACACAGTGCAAACATTTGAAATCATCACACAAATATTTGCACTGGGTGGGAATCGAACCCACGACCCTCGGCGTCGCAGGCAGAGTTACTACCCACTAAGCCACGAGGCCAGGCTTGATCTCTATATTGTCTGTAACTTTTCCGGAAACATTGCCATTGAAACCGGAACACAGCGTGGCAACTGGCCAGCAAATGGCAACAGTTTGGTACATCCCCAGATGGACTCGGTAAAGTGTCCTACCACAACTGTGTTGAAAGTAAGATTCAAGTTTATGTTACCTACTATCGGGGGGTACATTCTCCGAATTATATCCCATGATAAAACGAATTTCGGCAAACTTCGCGGAAACCACTCGTTTGTTATAGCACCGTAAGTTTTCCTCTATTTGGTTAGTCACTGATAAGAATTACAGGAAAACTGCTAAATATAAATAAATTAACTGATTATATTTTCCCGCCATAGTAAAAAAACAAATTATAACTCTTTTTCACTGTTGAAATGATTTTCAACCCTCGACCAAAAAAAGGGGTGTTATAAGTTTGACGTTGATGTCTGTCTGTCTGTCTGTGTGTGTGTGTGTGTGTGTGTCTGTCTGTGGCACCGTAGAGCTCAAACGGATGGGCCGATTTCGATGCGGTTTTTTTATTTGAAAGTTAATATCCGTGCGGATGTTCTTAGCTATGTTTGGTTAATGCCGATTCAAAATGGCCACCTCCACAAAATGGCAGACAAAATATTTCTTCACAACTTACCTCAATATGGGTATCAAACGAAAGGGCTTGACTAGTAGAATGTTGTACAGATAACAAATCCGAGGTAGTCGGGGACTAATCAATTTTTTTTAATTTGAAGGTTAATTTCTGTGCGGATATTCTTTGCTAATGTTTCGTTAATATCGATTCAAGATGGCAGCCTCCACAAAATGGCGGACAAAATATTTCTTCACAACCTACCTCAATATGGGTATCAAACGAAAGCGCTTGACTAGTAGAATACTATACACTATAAAAAAAATATCAAATTCAAGATGGCCGCTACCACAAAATGGCGAAATACATTTCTTTTTTCACAACTCCCATAATATGGGTATCCAATGAAAGGGCTTGACTAGTAGAATATTGTACACATAACAAATCCCAGGAAGTCGGGGGTTAGTCAAAATTTTTAATTTTGTTCTTGTTTATTATTATTTTAACCACTAGTGTGTATTGATGATTACCGTCCTCTGCTGTCGTAAAACCTCAAAAGCGCCTCAGCGGTAATCACCAACTTTACACACTTGTGCCGTAATGTATTATATTCAAATGAGTGAGCGAGATAGTTGCGCCTCTCAACTCCTACATGACTAAGATTCATTCCCAAAATAATAATCACAATCACTTATCGGAATTTTTTTCGCGACATAGTCATATCGTACGAGGATGATTATGCAATCCAACAATTTGATAATCCGTTGATAAAAAATCTTAATATTAATTTTGTGACTTAAGGTTCTCGCTATTGTGTACGCAACAATAAAATTAAAAAGTTTGATTTTCCCCCGAATGCAAATTTTAAATTTGTACATTATTCTACTATTAAACTATTTCATTTGATACCCATATCGGGAAAGTAGTGAAAAAATGTGATTGGCCATTTTGTGATGGCGGCCATTTTGGGTTTAACATTTGTTATTGCTTAAGTATTCTACTCTAGCCTTTCAATTTGATATTCATATTCGCATAAGCATTGCCATTCAGCGTGGTAATGCCGCCAGCATGCTGGGTACGCTTCCGATTGGTAGTGGGCTTGAACATCTTGATTATCTGTAGACCTACAGTGGTCTATGGATAATTCCGGTGTGCTTAGTGTAAGTAGTTAGTTAGGTAGGTTTGTAGTGTAGTGTAGTTCTCATTGTATTTTAGTTTTGTTAATAAAGGCAGTGCCCTGAAAAAAAAGCGAGGTTATGAAAAATATTTTAGCCGCCATTTTGTGGGGGCCGCCATGTTGAGTCGATATTAACCAAACGTTGCTATTAACTACCACAAGGAAACTAACTTCAAATAAAACCGCCTCGAAATCGGTCCATCCGTTTGAGAGCTACGCCACAGACAGACACACAGGTTTTTGGTCAGTGGTCACAGAACAGTCTAAAAGTACTTCACACAAACGACAAGTTTTGATTATGTGCTTAGTACACGTACAGCATTTTTTTTATTGATAACTAGCTGTCGACCCCGGCTTCGCCCGTGTTACATATAATTATAACCTATAGCACTCAGGGGTCACAAACATTTCCAACGATGAAATATTTTTTTTTAATCAGCTCAACAGTTTATTAAATTAGCGCGTTCAAACAGCTCTTAAAAATAAGTTCTTGAGGTTTATAATATTAGTATAGTTAAGTATGCAATTGACTAATATCTCGTCTGATGTTAAGCAACGATGAGGTATACGATGGAGCCTGCTTTATGCTGCTGAATGAAAATGACCGATTCACTCTCGATTTGAAGACACCACCCTCAGGCAACGGATTCCGCAGCCTAGACGTTCTTATCACAAAAGTAGAGTCAAACATTTTCGTTCGAATCTTAGGAACGCCAGCTGTGAAATAAATTTGTAGATTAATGTTAAAAAAGGTTGAATATTGGCGGAGATCACATCCCTACCTCTCGCTCGGCCAGCTATGGAAAGGGATATGCTTGGGGTTTGTTTGGGGGATTGCATCCGAATGAAGTAATTCTAAAAACTAACTAAAGTAAACTAACTAACTAAAGTCACCGACGTAGCTCAAACTCAAACTGAAGTTCCAATGGGCCGGCTGCCACATCTTTCGCAGACCTGATAACCATTTGGGGTGACGGGTTCTGGAGTGGAGACTGCGAATAGGTATATTTGCCGTCAAACAAGTTGACCCAATGAGGTTAGCTGCGCAGAAACGTTTTTAAGGTCTCTTTGGTGGAAGTGCACATGCGCGAACTTTCCCCTTCCACGCCACTTTTGGGTCAACTTGTTCGCCGGCCACTATAAACGTATGTAGGACGCCGTGAGACTAGATGGAGTGACGGTATACGAAAGACGGCTGGAGACGGCTGGTGGCGGTTGCAAACGTAAGACCGAGGATCGGGCTGAATGGCCTATGTCCAGCAGTGGACGAACACAGGCTGATACAAATACAAAAATCTTTATTGCTGTTTGCAGGTAAGATAAGATGATACAAAACATTTAAATAATTGACCCATACAAACATGCCTCTTCTTCTAGAGGCATGCAATATGTCTGACAACGCAGTTTCCATTGGTCTGAATTTATACAATGATAATAATAGTCAGCTGATAAAGTCTTCTTCTTTTTTTCATTTTTAACTTTTAATCGGTTGTATCATATATGTCATCTGATTCATAGTCTATTAATTTCTGGCTTCTATCCCGTTGTGTTGTTAGTGTGATATGTTTGGTGAGCACAGTTTCGCCAACGTCTTGTGCTTCAGCAGGATGCTGTTATGGACCTTGACAAGTGTGTGGTTTCATGTTGATGGTGATGATGATGACATATCCACCTGGCAAGGACTTCTAAAATGCGTTTTTGTCTTATCAGTCGCACGTGAGCAATTCTTATTACTTGTGACTGATAAGTTTTATGCTCACGGGTAAAATTTATCGAAAATGATAACTAGTAGGTAATTATTGTTGCAAGTGGTTGAAAATCGTTGGTTATACACTTTCATTTGACAAGGACATCTGAAACGCTTTTTTTATGATATCTGAACATTGAACAATTATTATTTATGTGTGTCTGATGACAGTTTAAGTTATGGCTGGTCTAGACGTTACGGCTGGTCTGTATGTCACGGATGATCTAGCAAGTGGCGGCTGGTCTAGTAAGTTACGGCTGGACTAGTATGCTACGGCTGGTCTAGTAAGTCATGGCTGGTCTAGTAAGTTACGGTTAGTATGCTACGGCTGGTCTAGTAAGTCATGGCTGGCCTAGTATGTTACGGCTGGTCTAGTATGCTACGGCTGGTCTAGTAAGTTTCGGCTGGTCTAGTAAGTTACGGCTGGTCTAGTATGCTACGGCTGATCTAGTATGCTACGGCTGGTCTAGTATGCTACGGCTGGTCTAGTCGTGAGAAATACAATTCTGCCGATCGGAAGCCCATGGTTCACATCCCACACACAACACTGACTATTTCGTGTTATGCATATGAAATGATAGTAATTTATTCCAGATTAAAAATCCGTATTACATTAAGTTGTATAAAACAATAATAATTACATTTAATTAAATTATAATATACTAGCTGAACCCGCTACTTCGTTCGCGTAAGCAGATGTTACGGACTTATACATTAGTTGAAAGTACGTCAAAATTAACTAAATTTGGATAAGTAGCTATTGAAAATCCAAGTGAACTTGTTTTTTCATCACAAAAAAAATTGGTTGCCTGTAAAGTCGGTATACGGGCGAAAGTTTTACGTGACAACGACTTTGAGTGGTAAAATAATTTTACGGAAGGGACGCGTGCCTTTCACTTTTTATGTCTGTCTCTCTCGCTCTTAGGCGGGCTAACCATGCCCGAGTGGAAGGGACGCGTGCCTCTCACTCGCTCTCGTTGTGAGCGCATAACGTGAGCGGAGCGTAACGCAGTTTCTTGAAGTATCACCCGGCAAACCAATTTATAAGGCGTTGTCACGTCAAAAAAATTTAATTATATTATCTTTATTATTCTTCTTTTAAAATCTAACATACTTTAATAAGTAGGTTTCGTAGTAACGAACACAGCCGCAATTATTAAGTTTGTAGGATTTTTATAGGATACATTATGAAAAGCTGTTGTGCATGATCTTATACCTACTTATCTCTTTTTCTCTAGCTGTTACCTGCGACTTCGCCCGCGTAAAATTTTGAATGAAGCCTTCAAAATGATTAATTTACTTGAGTTTTAATGTTACGCAAGCAAGTTGAACCTATAAATCAAAGCAAAATCTAAGTGAAATGTTAATATATAAATTTAATTGTAACACAGAAAAAGAATCAAAGAACGAAAGAATCCAAATTCGGCATAAAAATCATTTTAGCAGCAAAAAAACTCATTAGTACAATTAGGAATACCAGTAACGCCACCTAGTGCTGAAAGAAAAAATACATACCACAATAGCAAAACATTGATTTAAATGGGGTTTAGTGTTTGAGATTTAAACTGACATTAGCGCAATCTAATGAGAATATAACGTTGCTTGTTATTTTGATTGTGCATCCAAAGCACCTGTATTATCTACGCCAAAACGGGCGCATATATTTAATGTACCTTCTTAATATGGAGTTAAATTAAAATATAGACTTATTACCCCATGTGAAATTTTAGACTCTAAACTATCTGCGTTTCGTATGTCAAACCAATTCGTTTTGTCGTTTTGACGTTAATATTTGTTTCCTTAGGGCCACAGATTACATACCTCCTTAGGGCCAATTCGGGTTGATAGGTAAGTAGTGTATGTGGTATTTCAGACTATAAGCTATCTCTGTTTCATTTTTCTACCAAATTTGCTTAGTATTTCTGACGTCACATTAACCTATAAGTAACCAATTTGCTATTTTTGAGTACAAACTAAGTACGTGTGTTTCGAATTCCTTCCGAATGTGTTCAGCCGTTCCCACGTTGTCCTGTAAATATTATGAATGTCAATGTTTGGATGCTTGTTACTTAATCATGGCGGAACGTATTTAGTGATCGGGTTGAAATTTGCAATACAATTAGATTATACTTTGAAGAACACATAGGCTAAGGCATTGCTACTTAAGCTAAGCCTGCTAAGCCAAGATATAATGTGTTTCAAATTGTAGCTCAATACATTCAGCCGTTTCAACGTAATTGAGCAGCAAAAATTTAAACATTGGCATATTTGTATAATATTGGTAGGATAGGATTTTACAAAATTTTAGAAAAAATAAAACCGGTCAAGTGCATGTGGGACTCGCGCGCGAAGGGTTCCGAACCATTAGCAAATAAACGGCTTTAATTGTATGGGAGCCCGCTTCATAACTTATTTTAATTAATTACATTTAAAGATAACATAAAACTAAATATTATGTGAATAGGTAAAGCGTCTGTGACAGGTACGT
The DNA here is from genome assembly GCA_017562165.1 of Ectropis grisescens. Lineage (NCBI taxonomy): Eukaryota > Metazoa > Arthropoda > Insecta > Lepidoptera > Geometridae > Ectropis > Ectropis grisescens. Next base: position 3,026,450 of record CM029796.1, read on the forward strand.
TATTAGTATCGAGCAAGAAACGATAAAAAATATGACGTTGTATGGGAGCCCCCTCTTAAATAAATATTTATTTTATTTCTAGTATTCTTTGTTAAACCGGCAATAGAAATACATCATCTGTGAAAATTTGAACTGTCTAGCTAACACCGTTCTTGAGATACATCCTGGTAACAGAGGGACGGACGGACGGACAGCGAAGTCGCAGTAATAGGGTCCCGTTTTTACCCTTTTGGTACGGAACCATAAGAACGGTCTGCTTCGGTCACCGAAGCTTGTTAAACACTACCTTTAAATTTCAAACAGTATTTGGATTGAAATAATACGTTTTCTAATAAGTTACGGCTGGTCTAGTAAGTTACAGCTGACTTAGTCAGGAGAACGGCGACTGTCGATCCGGAGACCCAGGGTTTAAAACCACGTGCACCACTATCTTTTCAGAGTCATGTTCGTAATGCCGGTAATTGAAACGGTGAAGGAAAACATCGCGAGGAAACCGAAATGTACCTAGAATCTAAGTTCTAAGTCATATGTCATCCACCAACCGACACTGGGCCAGCGTGGTGGATTATTATAGCCTTGACTCTCTCCTTGCGAGAGAAGGCCCCGACGCCCAGCAGTGGGAACACTTAATGGATAATAAATGGCTATTTATTATGCTAATATGTTTTCTTCTAAAGAACAAAAATCTACTTCAATGACAGGTAATTTAATTCTGTACAGATATATCTAAGCTGATTTTAGTTTTTTGTTGATATTTGAAAAACTACCTCCATGTTTTCGATATATGAGATCACCTCTGAAGTATTTTCTACCAAACAAAAAAGGAATTATCAAAATCAATTCACAGTTAGCGGACTTATCGCGTAAAATCAAACCAAATTAAAAAACATGCAACCCGATTGAGAACATCCTCCCTGTTTGAAGTCGGCTATAACCGAATGATGATTGTTTTTCCACACAAAAATGTATTTTTGATAATTATTATTCTTTCATTCAAGACGACGCGACGCGATCACGTGGGCACGTTCTAGAATCTAGAATTTCTGTGGATCGTCTGTGAGACACAGAATACTTAGAAGTTAGTATGTACCGAACGCGCCGCGCGTGTCGTAATTATTTAATGTTTGTGTAATTTCCGAACCACCCCGATAATGTTCAAATTTTGACGGTACAGTATTAAAAATATGGTCTTTCTAACAAAAAAAGAATTAATGAAATCAAACAACGCAAACATGAGCTACAACCAAATACACATTCTGACTTTCAACCCCTCCCGCAAGAAAACCGATCAGAATTTGGGGATCAAAAGTAGCCTACAGCAATGTCCTTAGTATAAACTAAAATCATGCCAAGTTTTAGCTGAATTGAATCAGTAGTTTCGGCGTGATGCGTGATCCCTATACAGAAAGACAGACAGACAGACAGACAGACAGACAGACAGACATGAAAGAAAAAAAATGCAGATTCACCATCAGTATCGAAAATAGAGTGCTCCAAAAAAAAATTTCCAAAATATCTTCAATGTACAGAATTCGACCCGTTACAGTTTTATTATAAGTATAGATATGTACTCGTTATGCCGCTAACTTAAAAACGGCGAAGGAAAACATAGTGAAGAAACCGATATGTTCCTAGAATCTTTCAAAGTTCTGTGTCATCCATCAACCCTTACTGCGCCAACTGCTATTGGTTGACTACCTCCTTGCGAGAGAGTCCCAGCAGTGGGAACATTTAGTGGGCCCCTTATACTGGCTTATGATAAGTTTAAAGCATTATACAGCTAGGTGAATTGGCAATAGGCAGGCCACATCGCTCGCAGAACTGACAACCGATGGGGAAGAAAGGTTCTCGAGTGGCGACCACGAACCGGAAGACGCAGTGTTGGACGGCCTCCCACTAGATGGACAGATGACCTCACAAAGTTCGCTGGAAATCGCTGGTTGCAAGTTGCGCAGGACCGTTCTTTGTGGAAATGTAGGGGGAGGCCTATGTTCAGCAGTGGACGTCTTGCGGCTGATGATGTTGATTATACAGCTAAAATTCATCAAATACGATATCTAATAAATGATGCAAGAAGTTAAACATTTTTGGAGACCACACTCTCACCTGGCAATTACCTCTAGAACTTTTTTTCCATTATCTACCATACGTGAACTGTTAATTATTACGTGAGTGATAACACGTTTTATGAGGAAAATTCGCAAAACATGACGCATCCATGTACAGTATTTGTGTACTAAACAAACCTACTTAACTAATCTTCATTTCGAGGTAAATAAATACTAATTTATTATGTTTTTGGCGGTATCTTTTCGATTGGCATATTTTCGCTGAATTGTAATGTTTCGCATCAATGTAGGTAAAAATTAGTGATGCGACGAGTAACACTTTTGACGAGTAACGATATGATCGAGCGTTTGAACTTGGCCCTTCAGGCAGTCTCTAAATGGGGCGATGCCAATTTGGCCAGGTTCAACGAAGGAAAGACACAGGCGTGTTTGTTCTCCGCTAAAAGGAGTCCGTTCCAACTGGCTCCTACTTTTCGAGGCGTATCCGTGCCGGTCACTGACCATCTTGAGGTTTTGGGCGTTTCTTTGTCATCGACGCTCAATTTTGGCACATATATTGAGTCTAAGGCTAAATTAGCCGCAAAAAAACTTGGTGTCCTCTCAAAGGTGCGAAGATACTTCAATTCTGAACAGTTGCTCACGTTATACAAAGCACAGATTCGCTCCTGTATGGAGTACTGTTCGCACCTTTGGGATGGATCGGCTAAGTATCAGCTGGAGACTCTGGAATCGATTGAGAGACGCGCCAAAAGAGTCAGGCAATGACACTCTTGTGCGTAAAAGACTTCAAAGTCTTGATCATCGCCGCAAAATTGCTAGCTTATCGGTATTTTATCGGATACACTTCGGAGAGTGTACAACTGATCTACATGATCTAATTCCACCTTGCCCTTTCTTCTATCGGACTTCTCGTTCCACAAAAGGGCGACATCCTTTCTTGGTTGATGTTCCAAAAACACGAACGAAGCGATTTGACTCCACGTTTGTGATAAGAACGTCTAGGTTGTGGAATGCGTTGCCTGAGTGGGTTTTCTCCGATGGTTACAATCTTGGTGTCTTCAAATCGAGAGTGAATCGGTTTCTTCTAGGTAAACACGCTCCATCGTAGACCGCATCGTCGCTTAACATCAGGCGAGATGGTGGTCAAGTGCGAACCTATTATAGTTAAAAAAAAAAAAAAAAAAAAACAAAAACGAGAACCGAGTTTTACTTGGTTCAACTTGTTTTTCAACCGAGTAACTTTCTATGTTTAATCAAATTCCCATTTCGCGCAAGTTAACGAGTACTGTTTGTACTCGGTTACATTACTACTCAATAGGTACTCATTAATTAGCATAATTTTGATTTTATTAATTGAGAATATCAAAGATTTCCTAAACTAGTTATATATATATGTATATTGGTGGACAATTCACACACAACATCATCTGACCCCAAACTAAGCAAAGCTTGTACTATGGCGGCCAGATAGCTGATATAATACTTATATAGTTGTAAATACATACTTATATACATAGAAACACCCAGACACAGTGCAAATTTTTGAATTCATCACACAAATATTTGCACTGGGTGGGGAATCGAACCCACGACCTTCGGCTTAGCAGTCAGAGTTACTACCCACTAAGCCACGAGGCCAGCAGGCGAGTATAGGATAAACCACCAATATTTATTATTTATTTTATTTATTATTCCTATCCTTTAAACTAATCTAACTATATACCAAATTTCAACCAGATACGCTCAGACGTTACGACGTTATTGAGCAATAAACGAAATATCTATTTATTATATTAAGATAAGATAATTCTTTATTGCATAACATAATATAGATGTTGGTACAGTAATCTTAGGTCGCCATATTTAGCCTTACGGCATGCAAATGTTATAAGTAGTGAACAATTCAACAATGACATTCACAACTTTCACTAATATATATTAGTAACAAAATTCACTAATATATATTAGTAGGATATATTAGTGAATTTTGATGCGGAGGAAGTTAAAATAAGAATAGTTACGTTTGTTTGCTTATTGTCCGATACATTACTTTATCCTTTCCCACTGTTGGGACTCGGGGTCGTCACTCACAGAGAGTCAACAATATTCGCAGACGACACAACATGTTCTCGAAAGATTAACTCTCTTCGGACATCGTGAGGAAACCGGTGTTCCTCATGATGTTTTTCTTTACTGTTAAACGCCACTGGCGATGATATAGCAGTGTGCTGTTCATATCTGTCGTAGGACCGATAACCGTTGCAATAGAGGTGTCCTAGACTAAGGACCGCGAATAGGCAATCGTTGCTTCGGACGTCCTAAAAATCGATGGAGTGACAATATAGCCAAGGTAATCTCTAACACAGTACATGGACAATTTTTTAACGCGAGAAAACAACTGGAACGGCTACTACGCGGGTAAATTCGTGGGGCGCTACTAGTCAAGTATTTTTTTATTCTATTTTTTGTATATTTACTGAACCCCCCTCCCAAATCTGAGGCTGAGTACTGGTGACCCCCTCCAAAATTCGAGGCTGGGACCGCGCCTGGGGTCCCATAGTCGGTACTCAAGTTATAATAACGGCTTGGCAAAAAGATTTGAAAAATATTGACACCACGATTACATAGTATATGCTGCGAAACAATATATTCGCAGACTAGTTTCATTTTAAGACTTTTTGCCCAGCATGCCATAGCATGTGTTTTTTTTTATTATTCTTATTGTTGTTTAATTTGCGTATGTTTATATTTAATTTTAGATGTTATATAAATTTTTGTTTTGGGAGAAGCCATTAGGTACCGAGATACAGTACTATGTACTAGTTCGGACCTGATGGTTTCATTAACTATGTGTTCATGTTATTATGACAAATAAATAGTCTTATTCTTCTATAATACTGTGCGATAAGTACATTAATGCTTTTTAATCAGTGGTCCACCTGGGTACTGGACCCAGCCCAGGAGGAGAGGTCATTACCAAATAAGAATAATTTATTTAATTATTATAGTTGATAATTAGACAGTCATAGCTGGAGACCGACGCGAAAATATGACTCATAACTGATACTATTGATGCAGTGCCGGATTAAGCCAGCGCGGGGCCTGTAGCAATTTCTGTCAAGGGGCCCTTGGTTTGCTTAGGTTTAGGAACGGAAGGGTCAAGTTATGCCAGATATTTTCGCTACATATTTACAGTCAGACAGACGTCGGAGCGCGGGGCCCCTAGCTTGAGCGGGGCCCGTAGCATTTGCTACTCTTGCTATATGGCTAATCCGCCACTGTATTGATGTTAAATACAAGGTCAGGTCTATTTGACTTTATCGTGTGACGTTTTCGTATGGACTCTTTATGTTCTTGATTCGTGTGATTATGTAGTATAAAGTGACCAGACGAGCAGGACATGTGCCTGATGGTAAGCAACAGATAAGGGCAATGTTTCCTGAGAATTTACAGGGCTTAGAGATATAAGATCTTAGATCTCTGGGTGACGAGCGCAGTGCAGTGCTAGGTAATGATTTGGACTCTTCGTGTTCTAATAGCTGCTTGTCACTGTGCTGTTATGTGTCAGGCATTTTGCTTACCATCAGGCACATGACCTGATCGTCTCGTCACTCTATATTTAAAAAAAAAATAAATAAAAAAAACATGATTGCCAGGTAACAGCACAGTGACACGCAGCTATTGGAACATTGAAGAGTCATCATTACCTAACACTGCACTGTGCTCTTTACCCTGAGATATATTAAGATGTTTTATATATATATCCGGGGCCGGATTGTGACAAAAATGTGTAAATGTGGATTATAATTATGTAATGTGACCCAACTCTGAGGCCAGCGTTCGGGATTGAGACTGGCAGTCATATTTATTATCAGTTAATCAGTAGTCAGACGAGACAGCGACTGCAAAGGTCTTAGTTTTGGACTGTGTCTTCGGAGTGGGGTTCAACAATCATTTTAATACTAGATTAAGTTTTTGTCTCAATAAAAAGTTTTGTCATTTTGTCATATCCTGTAATTTCACTGGAAACTTTGCCCTTCAAACCGGAACACAGTGATGTTTGCACATTACTGCTTGGCGATAGTATAACTGGCAAAGGTGTGGTACTTCCCCAGACGGACTCGATAAAGAGTCCTACCACTACGAAATCTACTATCTATGCTAATATTATAAAGCTGACGAGTTTGTTTGTTTTTTGAACTGGCACTGGCTCTCGCGCTAGATATGTAACTCTCTAGAACGGTGCTATCATCCGCGTACCCAAAAATACCGGGCTTCAATAGATCTTTGACATGTAGCAGGAAGAGCGTCGCTTAGAGTAACGACCCTTCAGGAACTCCGGCATTTATAGAGGATTTGTACTCTTCATGTTCCAATAGCTGCGTGTCACTGTGCTCTTATGTGCCAGGAATGTTGCTTACCATCAGGCACATGTCCTGTTCGTCTCGTCACTCTTTATTTAAAAAAAAACATTTCTATCTTCTTCCGTGTAATATTTCCGTACCGATAAAATTTACAAATATGACATTGATATTTTATAAACTACAGTCCCATCCATTCTTCTATCGGTCTACTGTTCAAATATTTACTTGAACACAAGGGCTCGGCAAACTTCCAGTTAAAAATAACGTACCTACTATACTTGTAAGTGGACATATCCAATGCACGGAGCTCGAAAAAGCGATATCACACTTGACGGCACAGGCGGACTCTGCCAAGAGTCCTACTACATATTACTTATACTTCTTATTAGAATATTTTAGAGTTGGGTTTTTTTTAAATCGTATTTTTACTCTATCTTACCTTTTAAAATAGTTCTATAACCGTCGCGGACCGCGCTTTGCCGACCTCCGACCCCCGACTACCTAAGATTTGTTATCTGTACAACATTCTACTAGTCAAGCCCTTTCATTTGATACCCATATTAAGGGAGTTGTGAAAAAAGAAATGTAATTCGCCATTTTGTGGTATTGGCCATCTTGGATTTAAAATTTGTCATAGTGCAAAGTATTCTACTAATTAAGCCCTTTCGTTTGATACCCATATTGAGGTAGTAGTGAAAAAAATATATAATTCACCATTTTGTAGTGGCGGCCATCTTGGATTTGAAATTTGTTATAGCGTATAGTACTCTACTAGTTAAGCCCTTTCATTTGATACCCATATTGAGGTAGGTTGTGAAGAAATATTTTATCCGCCATTTTGTGGAGGCGGCCATTTTGAATCGATATTAACGAAACATGGCTAAGAACACCCGCACGGTAATTAACTTTCAAATAAAAAAAACCGCATCGAAATCGGCCCATCCGTTTGAGCTCTACGGTGCCACAGACAGACACACAGACAGACAGACATCGACGTCAAACTTATAACACCCCTTTTTTTGGTCGGGGGTTAAAAAGAAGTGTGGCACTCGGGGACTGCCGCGGTAAAGCTATTGCATGTTGCATGCATTTTTATCAACATAAGCAATAGGGATGTTAACAAGTTTTCGGAATTGCTTTTATTTTGAAGAGTGACATATTTGTTTACCATAAAAAATATCACGGGAAATCCGGTAAGTTGGCAACACTGCTAAGAGCATTTAGTCTGTAAAGCTAATACAAATAAGATTCAAAGTCGAATGACCGAGTGGGGAGGACGGCGTTACGGTCTTCCATCCCTCTTTCTTGTGAACATAAGAAAGAGATGCACGATCACTAAAATTCGGTCCCCAGGCCCGCGTTAAAAGCTATGCAATAGCTTAAAAAAAACTAAAACTAAGCATAAAACGGTAAAAAAATCAAGTTGTATGGGAGCCCCCCTAAATATTTATTTTATTTTTAGTATTTGTTGTTATAGCGGCAATAGAAATACATCATCTGTGAAAATTTTAACTGTCTATCACCGTTCTTGAGATACAGCCTGTTGACAGTCGGACAGCTAAGTCTCAGTAATAGGATAGGTTTTAACTCTTCGGGTACGGAACCCTAAAAACGGAGGAATCGTCCAATTAAAGCATCTATGATGTTGTATCGTGGTTCATTCTCTAACAGCATCAATTGCTCTCCAGTTTAGGGCCACTTTACACCAAGGCCGATGGAAAGTTTCCACACGCACTTGCGATGAGTAACCTGATGAGTAACAAAACTAATTTTACTGAAGACGGTTATTTATAAATCAAGCGCCCGCGATGTTATCGGCGTCCTTCGTGTTCTCGTCATTTTCGCGTGATTAAAAGTAACCTATATTATGCTAATTCAGAATCAATCAAGATCGATGTCCATACCGTGTGACTGACCCGTCTTCATTATCCCACTTATCAGCACCATCATCATCAGCCGCAAGACGTCCACTGCTGAACATAGGCCTCCCCCTAGATTTCCACAACTAACGGTCCTGCGCAACCAGCGGTTTCCAGCGTCCTTTGTGAGGTCGTCTGTCCATCTAGTGGGAGGCCGTCCAACACTGCGTCTTCCGGTTCGTGATCGCCACTCGAGAACCTTTCTACCGCATCGGTTGTCAGTTCTGCCAGCGATGTGGCCTTATACTTTACTACACTTATACTTACTACAAATACGGATATTTTGATGTTTCCTGCTCAAATCACGCCTGAACGGATCGGGTTGAACTCTGGAACGCAGTTAGATTATAGCTTGGAAGAACGTAGGATACTTTTTATCCCGAAAAAATAACAGGAATGATATACACGGGGAGCTAAGCAGCTCCCCGTACTAACAAGTAACTAGATAAATTATTATATTTTATTAAATGACAAATGACAAATTGTTTATTGTGACAAAAAATACACACATCCAAATTAACCCCCGACCAAAAAAAAGGTTATAAGTTTGACGTCAATGTCTGTCTGTGGCACCGTAGAGCTCAAACGGATGGGCCGATTTCAAAACGGTTTTTTATTTGAAGGTTAATTTCCGTGCGGATGTTCTTAGCTATTTTTGGTTAATATTGGTTCAAGATGGCCGCCTCCACAAAATGGCGGACAAACTATTTCTTCACAACCTACCTCAATATCGGTATCAAATGAAAGGGTTTGACTAGTAGAATGTTGTACAGATAATAAATCCGAGGCAGTCGGGGGGTTAATCAAAATTTTAAATTCTTTTCTTGTCGCTGCTAGTGTTAAGAATTCCTAATGATGTAACATACTGTTCTATGAAATAGAACAGTACCAGATAGTTTTAAGATATATATAGAATAAAGTATTTGTACTTCTGGCAATATCTGTGGTAACTTGTGTGTTGAATATGAATGGCAACACGGATTTTGTCTTTGGTACGAAACAAGAAAAAGAAATGACGATTATTATTCTCGGTGGAACGTCGTTGAGACGATATATATTTGTAAATAGAAAAGAGCAGAAATAAACATTGAACAAGTTATATAAAGCCGTCGTTGTTTGTATTGCACTATTTTAACACTAGTGACTAGATAAATTATTCTATTTTTTTCTCCGTTCGTTACAGAAAAGTACCCGCAAATCAAGAAGCTGTTCGGCTACGACCCGCTTTTCAAATGGGTCGTCACTGCCATGGTGCTGACGCAGTTCGCCATGATGCCCCTAGTGCAGCACCTCAGCTGGCCCGTCACGCTCGTGCTCGCGTACTGCTTCGGGGGGAGTCATCAACCACTCGCTTATGTTAGGTAAGTCCAGGCCTTGTATTGACAATTCTTATTTTAGGGCGCAGTAATAGGGATGTTAACATTTCTTCGGAATTGCTTTTATTTTGAAGATTCACGCTTGTTTACAATTTAAAAAAAAGTATTTTCGATGAGTATACAACAATAGAGTAATTTTGAATTTTCCCGCTAAAACGCTAACGACTGACATGACGTCACTAACCGCAAAACATTGGTTGCAATTCATTCTTTATTTCACTTGAATACAAACAATCTAAACCGTCCTGGCTAAGATCGCAAACTATAATAAAAATGCAGAGAAGTACCACCATTCAGTCTTGGATTTGAAACTTGTCATACTGTATAGTATTTATACTACTCGATCCCTTTCACTTGATAACCATATTGAGAGTACGCCGCCATTTTGTAGCAGCGGCCATCTTGAATCGATTTATCATCAAATATAATAATCAACTTTTTATTGCGGCAAAAAATATACAACTTGTCTTACATGCTATTACAAACCAAATTTCAAGCAATAATATAGCTAAGAACACGCGCGTAGATCTGCATTTTCGGTGTGCTGAACTGTGAGTGTTTTCTATACAAGCGGAGATACTTACATACAACGTTGGAACACGCTTTCACGTGCTAGACTGCGTGGTGCGTGTCAGCGTATTAATCGCCTAATAGAACACAAAACATACACATATATGTATGTGTCATTCCAAACTATTGTCTATCGCTGTAGTAAATATCATCCAGTCCAAAGTTCGGTAAGCAATAAAGATAGGTACCATAGTTACCTGACAAAAAAAAAGTAGGCAAATGCGAAAAAGATCTATCACAGGAAAGATTACAAAAGAATTAACACTATCGTTCACTACTGACACTTATCGGGGAAACAACTATACACTTATCTTTTCCTAAAGGTGGTCACACACGTGCACCCATGCCAATGAACCATTTTGAGAAGAAAAGAAATAGTTTCAATCAACGTTACGTAGAGATTTACTACGATAACATGACCCGCCCCTCCAGAATTCAAAACGTTTGAAAGTATTTGTGAAAGTATGTACAACGCACCACAACGCATGTGTGCGTACTGCTACTGCAGGCGAATAATTACAACTACATACAAACTCTTTCGTAAGGATGTGACTACACACATTTAAACAGTAATTTGGAGGGGCGGGCCATGTTATCGTAGTAAATCTCTACCTACAACACATCGGTTATGTTTTGTTTTAGTAATAAATTACGATCATCAACTTTAAAAATACACAAGTACATTTTTCGACTACCTTGAATTTAAAATTTGTACAGTATTCTACTTGTCTAGCCTTTTTTATTTAATACCGATATGAGGGACAAGTGAAAAAAATAATTCAACATTTTGTGGTGGCGTCCATCTTGAATTTGAAATTTGTCATAGTGTTTAGTAGTCTACTGCTAGTCAAGGCGTTTCATTTGACACCCACAGATTTCTAAAACAAAAGGCAGATGGAACGTGCGGAACACAGATCCTTAGGTCCGGAAAGCAATTATCAAACGCCAAAGCAAATACAAACTCCAGTCAGTATGAAACTGACTTCCGTCTCGTACGGGAGTTCCGTGTGATTTTATGTTTTGTTTAAGATTATGCCGTCTTGTGTCATCAAACATTGCAAACATTGTTCCCAAAAATAAAAAAAGGAAATTTCATAGGAAAGTTAGAATATTTTTTACTGGTATTTATATAATTTAGACGATTTTATTTCGATTGATGAATAGAAACACAACACCTCAACGAAAATAGGTCAGTGTTGCTATACTAAATTGAAATTATTTTCCCTGAAGTTAAGGTAAAATATAGATTCTAATTTTGTTTTGAAGATACTCGTAAACCAAATTATTGATGAACATTGTATAATTCAATTTTAAGCTCTATTTTTACAATCGTTATTTTTTTTTTAATGTGAATCGATGCCAAGAACAAATCCTCGCCGTTACTAGGGTTAATAAAAATACTAATAGTGTTGATGAAAACTATAGTTATGAAACGAATAGATAAGAACAAATCCTCGCCGTTATAAAACGTCTCGTCTATGACCTGTGGATTCTAACTTGATCTATGCAGTGCTGTTAGCATATATATTTTCAATAATATAAATATAACATTTTTTTTCTTACTCCTTGTTGAATTAGAGCCTCCCAGAGCAGATTGTGTTTGATTGAGTCGAAAGCTTTATTGTAGTCGACAAATGCAATGTATAGGTCTTTCCCATACTCTTGAGATTTTTCTAGTAACTGTTTTAATACACGCATATGATCAATAGTTGAAAACCCTGCTCTAAAACCAGCTTGTTCATGGGCTGTTCTTCATCTATAGTCCTTGATATTCTATTTAGGATCAGCTTTGAAAAAAATTTGTAAATGTTTGACATGAGGCTAATAGGTCTATAATTTTCGATTACGTTTCTGTCTCCTTTTTTGTGGGGCAAGTTATTAACAAGAAATCCTTGCATTATATATTATCGGTGTAATAATAAATTATTTTAAAATAATATTTTATGCGTTTATTATACGTGAAAATTTCCAAAGCTTAAGACAACAATAGTGGGACTTTTTTCTTAAGACTGGGAACATTACACGCACACCAACGTGAGTAATTTGACAACGTCGGTGAGAGCTGTCACGCATACATAACTAATGACTGGCCTCACAGTGTCGTTCACGAAGGTTTCATCTGTTTAGAAATCTGTGTTGACACCCATACTAAGGGAGGCTGTGAAAAAACATTATCAACAAATAATAGACTGCAGGCCCGTGAACAAAATTTATGGGTCATATGATACAGCAGGAGACCTATGTAGGATGATAGGGTATAAAGTAATAAGATTGAGCACTATGCCGTCACTTGTGAGCTGTCCAACTGAGTGCAGTTGAAGAGGGGGGGTTCTAAACCTCGATTATTTCTCCTTGTCACATGATTTTTGTACGGCGTTGCGGAATAATAAATAAGAAGAGGTATTGAAACAATAAAAATTATAAATTTTAAAATTCTAATTGTTACTTTGTGAAAAAAAAATCATGATTTTCCGACGATTTACAGAGTAAGTTTGGTCATTTTATTGTGTTCGGTTTTGGTTCCATACAGTTTCAGTACCTCTTCTTATTACATTATTTCGCAATGCCGTACAAAAATCATGCGGCAAGTAGAAATGATCGAGGTTTAGAACCCCCCCTCTTCAACAGCACTCAGTTGGACAGCTTACAAGTGACGGCATAGTGCTCAATCTTATTACTTTATACCCTATCATCCTACATAGGTCTCCTGCTATATCAGATGACCCATAAATTTTGTTCACGGGCCTGTGGTCTATAAGTAAATTATTTTAAATAAAAACAAAATCGGTTTCAGTTTAAAATTAAATCCATTCGCTCGACTAAAGCCCAGGCCAAGGCCATAATACACCACGCTGGCCCAGTGCGGGTTTGGTGGATGAAACATGACTTCGAAAGATTTTAGATACATGTCGGTTTCCTCACGATGTTTTCTTTCCCCGTTTTAATTTAGCAGCATTTTAATTATTGATAAGACAGATTCACCACGTTGTCCTTTCTCACAAGTAATTTTATCAACACGATGTTGATCAATCACTCAAATGGTTTGATCGTGTGCGGCGAACCTAAATAATATTTTTTTTAAATACACTCCAGGTAAATGAAGTGATTCCCTCCTGACTCAGTACGTTATCGCTTACTACTATTATCTCTATCTCGATGTATCATCACGACGAGTGCAGCCTTATCGCGATCTTCTCTCGAGTGCCGGCGACTGATTTGACGACACTTGTCAGCTATCTAATGATGCTGGTATGAGTAATTTCACATCAAAAGATTTGTTTTCGACGTATGAGATAGTTTTTTTTTATTAAGATGATTAAATAACTGCGTTACACAATAACAAAATTATAAATTTTGATTAACCCCCGACTACTTCGGATTTGTTATCTGTACAACATTCTACTAGTCAAGCCCTTTCATTTGATACCCATATAAAGGGGGTTGTGAAAAAAGATATATATTTCTCCAATCTGTGGTAGCGGCCATCTTGGATTTTAAATTTGTCATTTTGCAAAGTTTTCTATTAGTCAAGCCCTTCCGTTTGATACCCATATTGAGGTAGTAGTGAAAAAAATAATGTAATTCGTCATTTTGTGGTGGCGGCCATCTTGGATTTGAAACTTGTTATAGTGTAATGTATTCTACTTGTCAAGCCCTTTCAATTGATACCCATATTGAGGTAGGTTGTGAAGAAATATTTTGTCCGCCATTTTGTTGAGGCGTCCATCTTGATTAACCAAACATAGCTAAGAACATCCGAGCGGATATTAACCTTCAAATAAAAAAATACCGCATCGAAATCGGCCCATCCATTTGAGCTCTACGGTGCCACAAACAGACACACACACACACAGACAGACATCGACATCAAACTTATAACACCCCTTTTTTGGTCGGGGGTTAAAAATAGGAATTCTCAATCAGAAATATCATTTTGGGTCTATCTACCTGCCACGTGATCTAAATTGAGGGATTGAGGATGAGATGGCGGTGAAGTTTGAGCCTATAAAAGGTAAAAAAAAAAACATTTTGCCCTTCTGTTCACCAGCTAGATCTGCATCTCCGTGTTGGGGAATAATAGAAGAGCTATGCGACAAGTTCTCAACTTGCCTCAAATACCTACGCAAAATTTGCTGTCAGCTCTCGGCATGCGCGGTCCGAGGAGGGTGGGCCACAGGGGACATGACCCCCCCCCCCCAAAATCGTAAACGTTAAACTAAAAATCTAAAAAAAGTTAACGTTTTATTGTATTCCTACTGGTGACCCCCTCCAAAATTCGAGGCTGGGACCGCTGAATTTAACTTTTAAATTGGAGTCGGTTTTTTGTCTATCCGGAGAAAAATAATTCTTGTTTATTTGTAGAAGTGGGAGCGAGAGGTATACCAGAAAAATCTCTCTATAACCTGCTGAAAGACCTTGGCTTATCCAGAAGTGCAGTAAGTTCTATACTAGAACGAGTATCTAAAGCTGCACTAGTAGGCTCATATCAGATTTGGCTGGGCAGGGAGAGAAACACGAGTAGTGAAGGTGAGTGTTGATGTATGGAAAGGGGCCCCTTAAACCTACGCCCGAGTCACAAGTCTCGGGGTCTACTCGGGTTTTCTCTCTCTGCCACACGATGGACCCGGCACCCGCACGGTGAATCCATGGAATGCTAAGAAGATCGTGTCTTCTTGTCAACGCAATTAGTCCAAGATCCCAGAGCCGCCAGACGTCACGTATTTTCTGATGAAGAAATGTGGACGATTGATTAGAGTTAGTCCGTACTAAGAACACATGCTTACCCGCTAACTTGCTTAGACTGCCAATTTTGAGATATGGGGTCCAGAAGATACATAAAAACATGACTTTCTTCACGTATTTTCTAATAACTTATTTTCATGTATGGGTATGTATGGAAGTTTAGGGGATGATTGTCCCCTTATATCGGTCTGTCTTTTTGGAAAAAGCTTTAAAATAGTTGTCTAATAAACATATATACAAATGGAGTATGAGAGTTTAAGTGACGCTAAGTCATTATTTTGGGAATTTTAAAACGTCTGTTAAGCAAAACGGCCGACGGATAGTGTCTGGGAGTATTGGGGTCTTATTTTTAAAGATATTGCTTACAACATACGTGAAAATCAGTTATCAGAAATTAGAAAATACGTGAAGTAAGTCATGTTTTTATGTATCTTCTGGACCCCATATCTCAAAATTGGCCGTCTAAGCCAGTTAGCGTGTAAGCATGTGTTATTAGTACGCACTAACCTTACTCAATCGTCCACATTTTGTTTATCAGAAAATACTCTAAATACCAAATGATACTTTATTAAATTCCAATTTTCCCCCGTCTGGCTCGATCGTCTATTTCCTCAACACCCTCGCGTTACTCACCATCGACGCTCACTACTCATATATTCGTTATCACTCGTCTACGAGTCACGTTCGTAGTATTATGGGCACTGATAACACTCTTTGCTAATTTCTGATTCATAATTACCTACAGGTGTTGTTATTTTCATTCCTCCAAGGTTCATAGGTTCCGATCTCAAAAGTTTGGCAACCAGGACAAGACTCGTGAAAACCCCGGATTTTTGAGCCCAAAACCCGGACATTTCTGAATTAAAAACTTCTTTTGGCGCGCCACAGACTTATTTTTCGTGGGGTGTGAATTGAATTCGAGCGTCACGCTCGAGAATGATAAAAAATGTTCGGGTAAACTCGGGACCATGACTATTGGCCATCTAGAAATGTGGCAGCATTTCCCATTGACAATCTAGAAATACGTCAGCATTTCGAGATGACCATGCTCATGGCCACGCCCTCCGGTTTCGCCAGCGTAGTTTAGTAGTAAAGAGTGACGAGACGAGCAGAACATGTGCCTGATGGTAAGCAACATGCCTGCACATAACAGCACAGAGACACGCAGCTATTGGAACATGAAGTGTCCTAATCATTACCTAGCACTTCACTGCCCTCGTCACCCAGAGATATAAAATATTGTATTTCTGTCTACCCCAACGATTCTAGTTCCTTGGGCTGTATCTGCAAAGAGTGGTTTCGTTTCATGAATCATAATTGCAAGTTTTATTTGTTTTGTTTGGTTTCATAGAATTGTTCGGAATCATTTAATAAATAATGACTGATTATTTTATCTGATTGCGCGATTTATTATTTTGAAATATTGGGTGCCTTGAATTTGTTTGCTTTTGAATTTTGTGATCAAGTCTTTGTGGCACATCGCGTTAATATAATGTACTAATGGTCCGCCCCGGCTTAGCCCGGTTTTTTTTAAATATGGAGTGACGAGAAGAGCAGGACATGGGCCTGATGGTAAGCAACATACCTGCCACATAACAGCACAGTGACACGCAGCTATGGCAGTCCAATTACCTAGCACTGCACTGCGCTTGTCACCCAGAGATCTAAGATGTTATATCTCTAAGCCCTGTGATTGCTCTGGAAACATTACCCTTCAAACCGGAACACAGTAATGTTCGCACATTAGTGCTTGGCGGTAGAATAACTGGTAAAGGTGTGGTATTTCCCCAGGCGGACTCTGCCAAGAGTCCTACCACTACAACAAAATTAAAAATTTTGATTAACCCCCGACTACCTCGGGTTTGTTGTACAACATTCTACCATTCATTTGTTACCCATATTAAGGGAGTTGTGAAAAAATAAATCTATTTCGCCATTTTGTGGTAGCGACCATCTTGGATTTGAAATTTGCCATAGTGCAAAGTATTCAACTAGTCAAGCCCTTTCGTTTGATACCCATATTGAGGTAGTAATGAAAAAAAATATGAATGATTCGCCATTTTGTGGTGGCGGCCATCTTGGATTGTTTTTTTTTTATAATGTATAGTAATTATTCTACTAGTCAAGCCCTTTCATTTGATACCCATATTACAATACAAAAACACTTTAATATACCACAAAACAAAAATAAACAGTGATTAAACTTAAAATTAAAACATTTTGGGCACAAAAGGCGATCTTATCGCTAATAGCGATCTCTTCCAGATAACCTTTTGGTTATTAGGAAAGGGTAACAGATAAGGGCAGTGGTGTGAATTGAGGTAGGTGTATTGAGGTAGTTGTGAAAAAAGAAATGTATTTCGCCATTTTGTAGTAAAAATAAAAAAAAACTTCTAATAAAAAAAATCGCATTGAAATCGGCCCATCCGTTTGAGCTGAGCTCTACGGTGCCACAGACAGACAGACAGACATCGACGTCAAACTTATAACACCCCTTTTTTTGGTCGGGGGTTAAAAACATGTATAGCTTATAACTTTCAAGGATCGCGTACATATCCACCGGTAAAAGAATTTATGAAATCTGTCCAGTACTTCTTGAGATTAGCGCGTTCAAAAATATTATAAAGCTGAAGAAGTTTTTTGTTTGAACGCGAATATCAGAAACAAATGGGTCGATTTCAAAAAATTCTTTGACTGTTGGATGTGTTCGTGACCTTGGCGTGTTATATATATATATAATGTACCACGGGCGAAGCCGGGACGTACTACTAGTGTGTTAGACTCTGGCGTTACTCATATACTTTAGGATATACGCAGTACACCTGATAGGAATCGAAGTAAACATAGTTATCGGCAATCACATTGTAAGTTGATGAGTAATAATAAACACGAACACTAAATCTTTTTATCTAGGTTCGCGTTTGACCACCGTTTCGACGATAATGCGCTCTACGATGGAGCGTGCTTACCTTGAAAAAATAGGTTTACTCTCGTCTCGAAGACTGAACTTATTTATCGATCATGGCATTGCAGTTAGTCATTAAGTTCTTAATTTTTTTACTGATTTAGACTTATATTTGACCGCAAACTCGTAAGCGCCGACGCGGTTTACTATGCAATGTGCTTGCTTACCTAGAAGACACCGATACAATCTCGATTTGAAGACTGCAACATTACAACTCTGTCGAGCAGCTTTTCTGGATGGCAACGGACAGAGATAGATTCAAGAAGCTGACGGCCAAACTTCAACATTGAAGAGGCACTTGAAGAAGAAGAAGAACATAGTTTCGGGTAAAACCCACTCAGTCAAGGCACTCCAAAGCCTAGACGTTCTTATCACAAAGATAGAGTCCAACATCTTCGAGTCATCGGAACGCCAACAATGAAACGATGTCACTTTTTCGTGCTGCGAATAGTCCGATTGAAAAAAATACAGGATTGTAACCCTGTCATTTTTTTTACTGTTTTGCGTTATTTACGAACAGTGAACAACCAAAACCAAGCAAAACAATGTCATCATGAACAAAGTGATTCGTGGCGGTGCCCGTGCAATAATTTACAAAGTTTTTATGCGGTGTATGGCGGGATATCAAGCTGGAAATCTTTTAACAGGACTAGACGACGTTTACAAATGTACAGCTGATTTTACTGGTAAGTTACTATAGAAAATTGTACAAAACACTGGCATGAACACCACTAATGTATGCAGATAATAGATATTCTTACGATTAAGAACAACATATCATACTCTGACTTATTTTTTGAGGTTAAACAGTATGTAATAATAGCAATACTGTATACATATCAGTGATATATATTGGATAATTACTGCAAGATGAGTAGAACATGTTAGGAGCAGTATATCCACATATTTATATGTATTAGTACATTTTTATTTTCAGTCGTGAGCATTTACGACAACTTCTGAAAAAGATTGGTTTTGTGTACAAAAAATGCAGAACAAAACCGGCAAGCTCTTCTAGAAAAACCAATGATTGCACACAAAAGAGAAATATATTTGAAGTCCATTATGGAAAATAGAAATTTGCCGGAGGAGCTTCAAAAAGATATAATTTATTTAGACGAAAGCTATATTCACTCAAGCTACAAGCATAAAAAATGTTGGCAGTCCATTGAAACTCAA
The DNA here is from genome assembly GCA_017562165.1 of Ectropis grisescens. NCBI lineage: Eukaryota > Metazoa > Arthropoda > Insecta > Lepidoptera > Geometridae > Ectropis > Ectropis grisescens. The sequence goes on from CM029796.1 coordinate 3,045,635, forward strand.
GGTGTTATAACGGATATATCGAAAGGGAAGCGATGGATTGTAGTTCACGCTGGAACTGAAAAAGATTTTGTGCCTAATGCACTTTTAGTCTTCAGCGGTGTAAACAAACAAGAAGATTACCATTCTGAAATGAACCAAAGTAATTTTACTAAATGGGTTACAGAAAAACTTATCCCCAACATCAAAGAGCCTGCAATCGTAGTGACGGATAATGCTCCTTATCTCAACACAATAAAGCTCCAACAGCAGCTAATAAGCTGAGCAGCTAATGAGCTACTACCCACTAAGCCACGAGGCCAGTCTATATGTTTATAGCCTCACAAAAAAAGTGAGCTAGAGAACACTTCACATTTAAAAAGCATTCAACTAACTATCCTAAGTGGTTCACAATCAACCAATCTAGTTGACAACAGGTGCACTTGATAACCGCTGATCACCCAAATAATCCATTCGAGCACCAATATAATAATGCACATAATTCAACAAGAAATGTTATTATTGAGAGGTCAGTCACATTTAATAATTGAATATTATCAATAATACAGGCAAGATTGTTAATACTTATAAATACATATTACAGTAAATAATTTAAAATATTTTTGAATGAATATTGTAAATTATTTACTGTAAGAGATATGTTGTAATGATACAACATATATCTTATTTCTTAAGCTCTTTGTCTTGTTAATATATTTTTTCAATGTTTTTAGGTAAATTATGTGTAAAATTATTAAAACTTAAAAATTATGTGCTCCATGTAAAAGCAAATGATTAAATTAGTAAACCTTTAAATTATGTAAATTAAATTATTGTGTTATAATATAGCATTATCTACCTTTCCAGCATTATGATAAAAACAAATGTGACTCAGACTCAACATTATGCCAAAAATCCTGCGTAAATAAAAACATGTTAGTCATATGACAATAGGGATGTTAATACTAATCACAAATTAATGTTTAGTGTTAATTTTATGAAAGTTTGTATCATTAGAATATCGAAAATCACATTTCTATAATTTAATATTACATAGTAAATTTATTAAAAATGATTTTAAATGCTACATTTATAATCTGTTGTCACGTGACTGGAAACACCAATATGACTTATTATATTACTAATACATATATGTTACTAATCTCAAAACAAGCTGTCGAAGACTGACTAGATTGTATACTTCTCTGCATTTTTTTATGGTTAACTAATGTCACTCTTCAAAATAAAAGCAATTCCGAAAAATTGTTAACATCCCTATTGCTTATGTTGATAAAAATGCATGCAACATGCAATAGCTTTACCGCGGCAGTCTCCGAGTGCCACACTTCTTTTTTTGTTGTCATTTAGAGATCAGTTGCACACTCGCAGAAATGTATTCGCTAAAAAACCAGCAGTTAAGCTAGCAGTAACAGTAACTAACCCGGACTGGCTCAGCGAGGTGGCTTATGGCCTTGACTCTGTCCTTGCTAGAGTAGGCCCCGAATCCCAGCTGTGGGAACACTTAGTTGGCAGTTTATCCTCATACCTATCACAAATGTTTACAAAAATGTTATCACATAAAAAATCACATCAACATTCGGTCCCTCTTCTTAGAACAAAACGAATAATAACTTAGCATGCCAATCAGTCATTCCTAATATATAGTAAGTAGGTCTTTGGAAAGTTTTCATTGAATTAGAAATGATTGTAAATACTCAATTATTGTGATAAAATCTACGGTAGCACTCGAACGTTATCGCCACTCGAGCACTCGAAAATGCGTATCGACTGATAAATTAGCCACTGTTTTGCTAAGTACGAAAATATAGCTTTGCGATGTCATCGCGCAACCCTAGCGGGTCATTAGAGTAAAAAAAATTGGTAGTCATAGGATAAAAGTGAAAAATTATAACTCAGGATTTGATAGCTCACTTTGGAAACTACGCGGGTGAAACCGGAGGGCGTGGCCATGAGCTATGGGAAATGATGCTGGTTGGATGGAGTTTACCCGAAGATTTCCTATAATTCGATCGAGAGACGTGCCAAGTTTGGGAACCCCTGTACTAAATTAACATAAAACCTAACTTTATACAAATGTTTACGTAAGTGTGTTCGTTTCAAGGTCTTCAGGAAAATGCTGTCATCCGATTGTTAGCGTTAATTCGCGAACTCAAACTTACAGACTATTTTATTCATACTGATTCTCATTTATTTCATACTAGCAGTGCCCCGTGGTTTCGTTCGCGTAGCTTCCGATCCAGTCAAATTTTGATACCTTGGGGTCCCATTGTTCCATTGTAGCCTATTAGACTCTGTTAAGATGTAGCTGTCGCAGCCTTAGGGGGCGTCCATAAATTACGTGAGGGTTTTTTTTTAATTTTCTGTCCCCCCCCCCTCCCCCCTGATGAGATGTCGTGAGATTTTATTCAACCCCCCTCCCCCGAACTCACGTGAGATTTCTCAAAATGTGGGTTTCTTACGTAAACACGTTGGATTGTTATTATTGTTATTGTCAAAAGAAAAAAAAAATGCTGCGTGTTTTTATTTACGACTAAGTTAAGACTAGTAGATATTCAACATCGCTGAGAGTTAAATTATAAGTGTAGTAAAAATTTAACAATAGAAAATATAAATCGTAAGTACTGTGATAAAAAAAAAGTCTACTCTAATTCATCAGAAAAAAAATTGCGTGATATTTGCCGAGACCCCCTCTCTCCAACGTAAGATTACATGAGATTTGACCCCCCTAAACACCTCACGTAAAGATACAAGCAATCCTTGCTTTTGAATTTAGGATGCTAGCTTTCTGAATGCACTGAATTCAGTAACGACTAAATTTAGCCAATAGACATGTCGTCTCCAATGGTAAATACATTTTCTAATAACTTCGTGCTTTTAAAATGAACTTGCCCATCCATCTTTGAATGATCATAAAGTAAGTTAAACCAAAAAATATCAAAATTAAAATTGGTAGGTACATATTTCATTCTATTTAAATACTGTCATCGTATCAAATAATTTAATATAATTGCAGGACCTATTGTAATAAGTCTTTTTGTACCTTTCGTCGTTTTTGCATCGAGGGTCAGTAAAAGTAAGCTGGTCTAGCAAATGGTTGAATGTGTGAAATCTGTTTCTAGATTTTACGACTGCTATATCGTAAAGATTTACGTTTTATCTTAAACATTCGCGATAACGCATTTGAAATTGCAGTTTTATTGGAATAATACGATTTATGAAGGCATAATATATCGTAAAAATCGATCACTTTACATTGCAGAGAAATATCACGACATAGAGATCAATAAATAAATAAAGGGTAATGTTTCCAGAGAAATTACAGGGCTTAGAGATATCTTAGATCTCTGGGTGACGAGCGCAGTGCAGTGCTAGGTGTGCATTATTTGGACTCTTCATGTTCCATTAGTGTGTTAATAACGTGTGTTACTGTGCTGTTGTGTGGCAGACATGTTGCTTATCATCAGGTACATGTCCTGTTCGTCTCGTCACTTTTTAAATTAAAAAAATCATATTGAATATCTTGGTGACGACCGTAATGCAGTAAATAAAAAATATAAAAAATATTAAATAAAAAATAATGAATTTTATCGGAATGATCGCAGCTCGAAAAAGCGACAGAAATATAAATAAATAAATAAATATTGGCGGACAATTCACGCACAACACCATCTGACCCCAAACTAAGCAAAGCTTGTACTATGGTGGCCAGATAGCTGATAGAATACTTATATAGTTTTAAATACATACTTATTATACACAGAACACACCCAGACACAGTGCAAATATTTGAATTCATCACGCAAATATTTGCACTGGGTGGGAATCGAACCCACGACCCTTGGCTTCGCAGGCAGAGTTACTACCCACTAAGCCACGAGGCCACTCAATGTTTCACACATAGTTTCATAGTTGATGTTCCAAAGACACGAACGACGCTATTTGACTCTACTTATGTGATAAGAACGTCTGGGCTATGGAATACGATTTTCCCCGGTGACTACAATCGTTGTGTCTTCAAATCTAGAGTGAATCGGTTTTTTCTAGGCAAACACGGTCCATCGTAGATCACATTGCCGCTTAACATCAGGCGAGATGGCGGTCAAGTGTAAACCTATAAATAAATATATATATATATATATAAATAGTATAAATAACTAATGAAAGTCTTTATTTCCCAGTACCCTTCATTAACAGTCTTAATGTGAATTGTACTCGAAAGTTTCTATGTGTATGATTTTATTCATACCATCGGACGGCGCCTCTCCTGCAGGTCTACTACGAAGTCCGATAAACGATATATCGGCCAAAGTTATGGACTTTTTATACCACGAAACACAATCGATCGGTTGATGACACAAAAACTGTCAAATCAGCGTCGGTCGGGATGAACGAAACACCCGATCAGATCAACCGATCGATTGTGTTTCGTGGTATAAAACGTCCATAACTTCGGCCGATATATCGTTTATCGGACTTCGTAGCAGGGTTGTTACGGATGCAAAAATTTAGACATCAGCGGATGCAGATGCGGATGCGGATTATTAGAAGTTCACATCCGCGGATGCGGATTCGAAGCGGATGCGGATGCGATGCAGATGCGGATTTTGGGATTTTAAAAGGATAATTATTTAAATTTTAAGTGTAAAATAAGTCCAGATATTGATTTTTATTGGTGGCGACATTTCACCTAATATTTATATCAAAATATTCATTAAACACACAAAAAACTATGAAGTACACAGTAAACACTCACTGTAACTATAATTTATTGACAATGAGAAAAAACACAACAAACAAACCTGTAGAATCTTGTTACCAATGTGCGCCTTTCTATTCGACAGTTACTGAATGAAGTTAGTAATTGCCAAAACAAACGCGAAGCACGTGCCACTCTGGCTCCGCCCACTTTCTTTACATGTAGTTACTTGTTGATGTGAATCTGCATCCGTAAAAACTCCGCATTGATTGATGCGGATGTGAATGCGGATGCAGATGTCTGAATTAATGCGAATGTTCCGTATTTGCGGATGCGAATATTCGCAACAACCCTGCTTCGTAGTAGACCTGCTGGTCTGCGACGTCGAAGGAAAAAGCGTCTAATGCGCATGTTCCATTCCGTTGCTACGCGAACTAAAGATTGTTCAAAATACAAATACAAAAATCTTTATTGCTGTTTGCAGGTAAGATAAGGTGATACAAAACATTTTAATAGTTGACCCATACAAACTGGCCTCTTCTTCTAGAGGCATGCAATATGTCTGGCAACACAGTTTCCATTGGTCTGAATTTATGCAATGATAATAATAGTCAGCTGATAAAGTCTTCTTCTTCTTTTTTCATTTTAAGCTTTTAATCGGTTGTGTCATATTATATGACAGTACCTGGGGTTCTTAGATACATACTGATATTCTCAAAAAAAAAAAACTTGAAAAAAGAAAGGTGGCCGGTTGTATCCGAACCCGGACCTACCTTATTATAACCGCCCATCTTCCCGACTGAGCTAATATACTGTCGCGCGGCGTCTCGAAATTTACCGCCGCATTCTAATCTTTATGTAACAGTTTTTCATTGTCTAAAAACGCGCATAAAACGGCGTTTTTTTAAATAAAACCTAGCTAGATCGATTTATCGCCCCCAAAATCCACTGCATGCATAATTTCATGAAAATCGTTTGAGCCGTTTCCGAGATCCAGTTTCTATATATAAATATACAAATATTATATACCTACAAGAATTGGTCGTTTAAAGGTATAAGATCTGATTCATCTTTTCTTAATTTCTGGCTTCTATCCTGTTGTACTCTGTAAGTGTGATATGTTTGGTGAGCACAATTACGCCAACGTCTTGTGCTTCAGCAGGATGCTGTTATGGACACTCTAATAGTGTTGTAAAACAGTCTTTTTTTGTTTTTCAGCTATACACGAGATCGCGCACAACCTCGCGTTCGGCCACAATCGGCCGCTGCACAACCGCCTGTTCGGGTTCTTCGCGAACCTGCCCATCGGTATACCCATCTCTATCAGCTTCAAGAAGTACCACTTGGAACATCATAGAGTAAGTTGCACACTACTGAATTTAAAAAAAATGGTAGTCATAGGAACTGCCGATAGAAGTGAAAACTTATAACTCAGAATTAGATAGCTTAATTTGGAAACTACTCGGGTGAAACTGGACGGCGTGGCCATGAGCCCAATGGCCGATGGGAAATGCCGACGGATTTCTAAATCGCCAATGGATAATGCCGACGCATTTCTAGATGTCCAATGGCCGTGGTCCCGAGTTTACGCGAAGATTTCTTTCATTCCCGAGCGTGATGCTTAAGGTCAATTTACAGCAATCTTTCTGTGGTGCGCACAAAAGCAGTTTTCAATTTAAAAAAAATTGGTTGCCTGTAAAGTCGGTATACGGGCGAAAGTTTTACGTGACAACGACTTTGAGGGTAAAATAATTTTACGGAAGGGACGCGTGCCTTTCACTTTTTATGTCTGTCTCTCTCGCTCTTAGGCGGGCTAACCATGCCCGAGTGGAAGGGACGCGTGCCTCTCACTCGCTCTCGTTGTGAGCGCATAACGTGAGCGGAGCGTAACGCAGTTTCTTGAAGTGTCACCCGGCAAACCAATTTATAAGACGTTGTCACGTCAAAATATTTGACGTATTATAAATTACTAGCAGGGCCCTGCGCTTTCACTCGCGTAGACCCCGTTCCCATTATTTTCCCTGGATAAAAAGTATGCCTATGTGTTCTTCCAGACTATAATCTACTTGTGTTCCAAATTTCAACCCGATCCGTTCATACGTTACAACGTGATTGAGCAACAAACATTACACATCCCCACACTAACGCCTCCATTCCAGTTTTCGCAAATTTGTTGTATTGTAAACTCCCAATATGCATGAAATAGTATGGGTGACACAGTGCAGCCCTGTCGTACGCCTTTTCCAGAAAAGAAAAGTTGAGATGTCATTTCACCAATCTTAACCATTCCTTGGCTTGAATGCTAAAGTCCTTTGAGCAACGTGATAAAATGATTTGGAAGGCCCAGGATAGTCCAAAGATAATCCCAATTGACACAGTCAAACGCATAGCTGTAGTCTACGAAGTACATGATAGGTATATTATACTAATAGGCTTCCTCTCTTAGGTGACTTACGTTGAGGATTTCTTCACGCGGGCCCTTGCCTTTAACAAAACCAGGTTGCTCCTGTCCAATCTGCCCAAGATAGTGACGGAATCGTTGTAAAGGAATTATGATGGAGTCTGTAAGGGATATCAATAGGATAGTAGGATTAATTATGTATGCCGTTAATCAATACATAGTATAAAACCAAGTCACCTCCCGCGTCTGTTCGTCCCTATGTATGATTAGACCTTTAAAACTACCAAAGAGATTTTGATGCGGTTTTTTAAAATAGATAGCGTGATTCGAGAGGATATATGCCATACAACAGTAGAGAAACACTCATAATTTGAGAGGTTTTGAATGTGAAGTCATGAATAAACACATTTTTTTGCGCTTACATTGCAAACGCTGGCTGGATCCTACGAGATGGATCAAAATAATGTAACGTAGTATTGTACCTCTTATTATTATCCACAATGGTATATGTTATATTATATTATATTAATATTTTTAGTATCAGCATTGCATCCGTGCGAAGCCGGGACGGGTCGTTACTAAATAAATAAATTCCGTATTCCAGTACCAAGGCGACGAAGTAATAGACACGGACCTCCCGACTCTGATCGAAGCCAAGCTATTCTGCACGACTGGCGGGAAATTATTCTGGCTGTTCCTGCAGCCGCTATTCTACGCGTTACGACCTCTGGTGGTGCGCCCGAAGCCCCCCAACGCCGCTGGAGATCGTGAACCTGGTCATACAGCTGTTCTTCGATGCGGTCGTAGTCAAATTATTTGGTAAGTGTTTTGGAGTGACGACTTCTTTCGCCCTTTTCTTTAGACTCTAGACTACTTTTGAACATATAAAGTATTATGGATTCCCGGCAGTGATATTTTCATCGTCAACTTGGTTATACAGCTCTTCTTCGACGAAGTCGTTATCTGTTTTTTTTTTAATGAAACTTCTTTAATCTTCTGTAGACTTCTTTTATGTACCGTCGAAGCAGTGGATAGCAAACTTTTTTTGAATGGTTTTGATGTCTTGTGAGCTTGTGTTACCCACGTGTTAAGTAGCACCGAAGCAGCGGAGTGGGATACATGTTGTATGGGTGAAAGCTTGCGTCACCGATATGAGGAACAGTCTACTCTGATCGAAGCGAATCTGTTCTCTACGACTGGCGGGAAGCTATTCTGGCTGTTCCTACAGCAGCTGTTCTACGCGTTAGATCCCTGGTTGTGCATCCGAAGCCACCCACGCCACTCGAAATCGTGAACCTGGTCATATAGCTGTTCTTCGGTGCTGCGGTCATTAAACTGTTTGGTAAGATTGATTACTTATTTAGACTTCTTTTGCAGATTTCTTTTAGTAGAATATATATTCCAGTCAGCGTTATTTTCGTCATGATCCTGGTTCTTCAGTTGGTCTACGACTAAACAGTTTAACGACGTTGTGGTCGTTAAAATGTTTAGTAAGGTATTGGACTTAAGACTTCTTTATGCGGTGAGTTAAGTTCGAGGAGGAAACTTTTATGGTTTCCCGTCAACACCAACTTGGTCATACTGGTGTTTTTGTAAGCTGTTGATTGTGTCGATGCTGGCGTTGTAAAGTTATTTGGTAGGATTTTCTGAAGTGATGATTTCTTTAAGCCTTCTTCTTTAGAATTCTTTTGCTAGAAGAAAAGTTTATGGATTATTGTCTGTGATATCTTCACCGTCATTCTGATTATACAGCTGTTCGAGTTTGACGATTCGTTTTCATAGCGCACCGCATTTGTTGTTCAGACTATATTAATATTATAGTCTGTGTAAGCTTTATTACAGATGTATAATGTATATATTATCTGTTTTTTTCTATGTATGTATATATTCTCTATTTTTTTTTTCTATTTAGGTACCTCTATAATGCCCGTGCGACCCGAGGTTAGTTTTTCAAGCTAGGATAGTACGAGGGGTGATCCAAAAGTAATGATAATCAATAATAAACACAATGAATAAAATCAAAAACTAAATTTATTTCTCCTAGCAAGTCTATACATTTAGTCCATCTCTTTTCTAAACCTAAAATTCCCTTAGAAAAAAAATCTTTATCTTGACTCTCAAAAAAGTCCTCAACCGCGGCCATCACGTCGCTATCATCGTCAAATTTCTTGCCCCGGAGGTGTTCCTTGAGTCGTGGAAAGAGATAGAAGAATCACTGGGGGCTAGATCTGGTAAATAGGGGGGGTGTTCCACCAGCTAAAAGCCCGCTTCCTGAATGGCAGCCATGGCAATTGCAGCTTTGTGAACCGGTGCGTTGTCTTGATGGAACAGCACTCCAGCCCGCAGTTTGCCTCGCCTTTTCTCCTTAATAGCCTCCCGCAATCTTCTTATTTGTTCTGCATAGTAGCCTGTAATAGTGGCCCCCCTTTTCCAAGTAGTCCATGATTATTCCTTCAGCGTCCCAAAAAACAGACGCCATAACCTTCCCTGCTGAGCTTGACACTTTGAATTTCTTCGGCGTCGGTTCATCGGATCGTTTCCATGTCATCGATTGTTGTTTTGTTTCAGGATCAAAATGGTGGATCCAGGTTTCGTCCATGGTCACAAAACGTGACAAAAAATTATCCTTGTCTGCCTGGAACTTTTCGAGATTTGCTCTTGACATGTCGACTCGTTTCTTCTTTTGCTCGTCGTTTAACATTTTCGGTACCCAACGCGCGGAGACCTTTCTCATATGCAATTCGTTCACAAGGATTCTTTGAATGCTGCCATATGAGATCCCTGTGACCTCAGCTACATGCCTGATAGTCACTCTTCGATCTTCCAATACAAATTCTTCAACTTTTTCACATTTTCTCCAGTGAGGGACGTCGATGGGCGCCCTTCGCGGTGTTCGTCTTCCGTCGATGTTCTTCCCAGCTTAAACTCCTTAGCCCAGCGTGCAACTGTGGAATATGGAGGAGAACAGTCCCCTAATGTTTCCACCAAGTCGCTGTGTATATCTTTGGTAGACATTTTTTTCAAGCAGAGGTATTTAATGACAGCTCTGATTTCGTGTTTTTCCATTTTGATGTTCACTCCTTGACAGTCCGTATTCAAATGAATGTAGCTCCCGGGAATCGTGGCCTATTTATATGATTTTTTTTTCCTGAACTAGTGGGTAATTGAGCAAGTGACTGTAATTTTTTTGTATTTTTGTGTGCACTAGAAATAACTGATTATCATTACTTTTGGATCACCCCTCGTAAGCTAGTTTTAGTAAGCTAGCAATCTAGTACTTCTAGCCTCGTGTAGACAAAGCTAGCGTTACGTAGCGTTGTCTACACGAAGCTAGAAGCTTGCTAGCTTGCTAGCACTAGCTTTAAAAACTAGCCTCGTGTCGCACGGACTTTATAAATGAATGATATTCTATTCCATTCTATGAATAATGTATAATTTGTATGTGTTCTTGTTTCAGGCTGGAAAGTGCTCGGTTATCTGATCTACGGATCACTGATGGCCATGGGAGTTCACCCAGTTGCAGGTAATTCTATTGATATCTACTTGTAACGGGATAAAATTAGCCTATGTGTTAAGGCCGTCACAGACGTAGCTATAATATATATTTTCATATTTAATAGCGGGACATATTTCCGTATATTTTCTATACAAATCCTCGAGTGTCCACACACGTAGCTATAATATATATTTTCGTGACGTCACCCAACTATACCGTAATATTTATTAAGGCATATTAATATAAATTATGGTATAGCAAGTCATATTTCGAATGTACAGCGTGTTTCAACATTGTCCGAGCATACATCACGAGTTGTTTCACAAGCTTATATTTATTAGTTTCACCTATCCCGATATTAACCAAGATCTGATGATGGATATGAAACATACAAGTGATATGGAAATATGAGTCGACTACGACCGAGACGCATACGACCGCTTTTTTTATACGTCCATGATGGATACATACTATCGTGCCAAGTTGTAATTCCACGTGAATTTCCACGTTCTCAGGTCACTTCATCTCGGAGCACTACATGTTCCGGAAGGGCTTCGAGACGTATTCGTACTACGGCCCTCTGAACTGGATCACGTTCAACGTGGGGTACCACAACGAGCACCACGACTTCCCCGCGGTGCCCGGCCGCAGGCTGCCCGAGGTGAGCGCTTACCATCACACTGTAGACTTAATTCTGTTTACACCCGACGTAAAACGTAACAAGAACAAAATTAAAAATTTTGATTAACCCCCGACTACCTCGGATTTGTTATCTGTCCAACATTCTACTAGTCAAGCCCTTTCATTTGATACCCATATTAAGGGAGTTGTGAAAAAAGAAATGTATTTCGTCATTTTGTGGTAGCGGCCATCTTGGATTTGAAATTTGTCAAAGTGCAAAGTATTCTTTCTACTAGTTAAGTCCTTTCATTTGATACCCATATTGTGGTAGCAATGAAAAAATAATATAATTCGCCATTTTGCGGTGGCGGCCATCTTGGATTTGAAATTTGTTATTAGGTATTGTATTCTACTAGTCAAGCCCTTTTATTTGATACCCATATTGAGGTAAGTTGTGAAGAAATATTTTGTCCGCCATTTTGTGGAGGCGGCCATCTTGAATCGATATTAACCAAACATAGCTAAGAACATCCGCACGGATATTATAAAAATAAATAATTGGTCGGGGGTTATAAAAAGCGGTGTTATCAAAGAGCTTACATAATACTACGTTAGAATAACTCTTTCAAATGTAATGGTATTCGCTTCTATAATGCAATCCCTGTACAAGTGGAAGGTCTCAATGAAACCAAGTTTAAAAATGAAATAAAAAGCTACCTATTGAGCAAGGCATATTATAATATAGACGACTTTGTTAAAGATAGTAACGTATGGAAGAGAAATATATCGAAATTAGAATCTTGTAATAAGGTAAAATAATAGATTTATAAGACTTTTTAAGACTTTTGATGTTACATTGTTTGTACTCATGTAGTATCTGTACACTGTGTGCATTGATTATTTGTTATTTTGTCTTCGACAAAGCCTTTTTACAGCTGCATTTAATTGACTAGGCCCCTTTTTGACAGCTGCTTTATTCATTTTGACATTGCTATTTTATCATATTATGTACACAGATCCTTTGCCTTTTTGTAAATGACGTTACCAAGTGTTCTTATGAATTTATGGTTCGAATAAATGAATTGAATTGAGAACAAACGCTTTACACCGAAAGCACGGGTCTGATCATCACTCTTGTGGAAGTGTCATACTTTTGTCGCGGCACATCACTATGCCGCCTTGGCTAACATACATCTCAGCTGCTTACGACTGGTACAAAGGTACCGCGCAGAACAACCTGATCTATTTACTTACTCTATCTAACGGATGTACCGATTCCGATTTTTACCAGTTTACTTGCAGTAGTTCTTAGCTGTGTATGGTTAATATCGGTCAAAGATGGCCGCCGCAACAAAATGGCGGGTAACATATTATTATGGGTATCAAATGAAAGGACCTGACGAGTAGAATACTATTATTCATTATGACAAATTTCAAATTCAAGATGGCCGCCGCCGCATATTTTTTTAAATAAAGTGTGACGAGACGAGCAGGACATGTGCCTGATGGTAAGCAACATGCCTGCCTATAACAGCCCAGTGACACGCAGCTATTGGAACATGAAAATGGAGAATACCATATTTTTTCATACCTCTCCTCAACATGTTTATCAAATGAAAGGCCTTGACTAGTAAATAATATTACACCGTGACAAAATTTCAATCCAAGATGGTCGGGGGTTAATCAAACTTTTTAATTTTGATTTCGTCGTCTTTGAAAAATTACAAGTAAAATATTTTTTTGTTCGTTGAACAGTTGTTTTGGAATTGTAATTAAAGGTGGGCTGCTTATAAGAATACTTTTTTGTTTGCAGGTGAAAAAAATCGCCCCTGAATTCTACGACAACCTCCCCCAACATCACAGTTGGTCTGCCGTACTGTACGACTTCGTCACGGACCCCGACATCGGACCCTACGCTCGGATCAAGAGGAAACACCACGGCCTCGAAAGTTAAGTCGGCGGCTACCTGAAGTCATCGGCAACCTCATCGATAGCCTTAACTAGACAAATAGCTACCTGAAGTCATCGGCAACCTTAAGTAGACATATTAGCTGAAGTCATCGCCAACCTTAACTAGGCTATCTGAAGTCATCTGCAACCTCAAATTACCTACAGGCTCAAATCAATTTTAAGTTGGCGACGAAATTAACAGTGATTTACTACCTCAGGTGTGTTACAACCAGTGATCAATAGTGTTAGATGATCGATTACCTTTAGTAGACTAATCAATTTATACGAAACCTCTCCCAACATCACAGTTGGTTGCCAGTACTGTACGACTTCGTAACGGACCCAGACATCGGACCCTATGCTCGGATCAAGAGGAAGCACCGGTCTCGAAAGTTAAGTCGGCGGCTACCTGAAGTCATCCGATGCCGATTGCCGATTCAGGTAGCCACCTGAAGTCATAGGCAACCTCATCAACAGCCTTAACAAATTGCTACCTGAAGCCATCAGCAACCTTAACTAGGCTATCTAAAGTCATGTGCAACCTCAAACAACCGACAGTCAATTTCAAGACAATCAATTTTAAGTTGGCGACGAAATTAAGAGTGATTTACTACCTCAGGTGTGTTACAACCAGTGATCAACAGTGTTAGATGATCAACTACCTTTAGTAGACAAGTTGACAAGATTAATTAATTTCTACGACAAACTCTCCCAACATCAAAGGTCAGCGCAGTACCGTACGACTTCGTCACGTACCCCGACATCGGACTGTGTGCTCGGATCAAGAGGAAACACCATGATAGTTGGGTGCCGACCTGAAACCACCACGGCCTCGAAAGTTAAGTCGGAGGCTACCTGAAGTCATCGGCAACCTCATCGATAGCCTTAACTAGACAAATAGCTACCTGAAGTCATCGGCAACCTTAAGTAGACATGTGGGTACCTGAAGTTATAGCCAACCTTAAGTAAACATATCTTCGGTCTAGATGTGATAGCTAATAAATGGAAACTGACTAACTTTACAAGAGAGACAAAATACTTATTTTAAAATAGTTGGGTACTATTTTAAAATACTTATTTTACCCAATCGATGCTTGTTACATGATATCACTAAACGTCGTTTTTTTGCCGTCAAAATGTGTTTTAATGCCCAAGGTGTGTACAAAATACACTATATGCAGCATCAAAATCTAATTTTAACGCACAAAATTATTTACGGGCTATCACATCTAGACCGACCGAGCGACTACATGGCTACCTGAAGTCATTGACAACCTTATTACCAACCTTAATTAGAAATATCAATGTTAAGTCGGCAATGAAATTTTAGATGATGTTTTACAACCAGTGATCAATATTCTTAGATGTTCAACCTAAGTCATTGCCTATCACCTAAAGCGTATTAGGCCATCACCAACCCACAAAAACAACCGTTAGATTATTTGTTGTCAGTTTCAATACTGTTTCTAATCCATTATTCTGCAACCCCGTACAAAAATCATGCAACAAGGAGAAATGATCGAGGGTTGCAACCCCTCTTCAACTTGCACTCAGTTGGTCAGCTTACAAATGCTGTAGTACTGAATCTAATTGATTATTTTATGTCCTATCATCCTACATAGGTCTCCTGATGGTTCATATGACCCATACATTTTGTTCACGGACCTGTAGTCTATAACCGAATGGAGCATATTTTTTTATTATTTGTAAGATATATTCCAAATATGAATCGTCATAGTTATTTTAATATTATTATAATGAATTATGTTTTTTAAATCTTATTCGTTAAGTAATTGTTTTTTTAAAATAAGTAACTTTTTTTTAATCAAATCATGATCTAATGAATTATAGTGGTTGGACTCTTTGTGGACTCCGTCTGGGGAAGTACCACACTTTTGTCAGTTATTCTACCACCAAGCAGTAGTGTGCAAAATAGGCTCTTCGCCTTTTGCGTCAGCCCAAAGTTAGCAGCAGCAAAGGTAAGCAGTAGAATCCACTGGAAGTAGACTCCGCCATAAAAAAGGTTATGTACAAAACGTACTATTTCGGTTTGGAGGGAAATGATTCCAGTGAAAAATAAGTTGAGTGTACAAAACGTACTTTTTTGCTTCGGAGGGCAATGTGTCCAGTAAAAAAATCAGTTAAACCCTCTAACAACACACGAGCCCTAAAATCAGAGGAAATTATGTACGTAAAACTAGTGGGGAGGACCCTACATCACACCATAAATCACCAATCATATGGTGCGATGTAGGCTCTTCCCCACTACTTTTTATGTCATTTCCTCTGATTTCAGGGCTCGTATGTAGAGGGTTTTAATGTACAAAACGTACTCTTTTGGTTTGGATGGCAATGTTGCCAGTGAAAAAATCAGTTAGTGTACAAAACGTACTGTTTTGGGTTTGGAGGGCAATGTTTCCAGTGAAATTATGAGGCAAAAAGTTTATTCTATGTCTCCGAGTGACGGGCCCATATGGTAGATTTGAATTCTTCAGATTCAAGTAACTGCGAGTTTCTTACCATCAGGCACACGTCACGCTCGTCTCGTCACTCTTTTATCCCCTCGTATTTTTTTAAACTTTTTTTTTCATTTAAATGCATTTTTAATTAAGTGCTCAAAGTGATAATAGATATTACTATATTGTGTAATTGATTATTTTTAATGTATACTAGTTTTTTTTTATTATTTTTATTTGGTTAAGAGTGTATTGGCTCATGGTTCGCTGTTAAGTCCGCACTTTTTTACCACACTATTGTTTGTAAAAAAGTATATATCTATATTATGTTTGTTTCGAAACAAATGTTACTACTGCCTATATTTTTGTTTTGAAACAAATATTGGTGGACAATTCACACACAACACCATCTGATCCCTAACTAAGCAAAGCTTGTACTATGGCGGCCAGATAGCTGATATAAATACTTATATACTCGTAGTTATAAATATATACTTATTTATACATAGAACCCAGACACAGTGCAAATATTTGAATCCATTACACAAATATTTGCACTAGGTGGGAATCGAAGCCCACGACTCGGCTTCACAGGCAGAGTTACTACCCACTAAGCCACGAGGCTTATGATTAATGTAAAACAAATTTGGTAAAAAATCCGGTCACGAAATGGAATGTTCCGGAATGATCAATGTTTTGTGAAGTGAGAAGAATGTATATATGTTACGGTAAGAGTGAATAATTTAAGATTATTAATAATTATCTATTATTATTAATAATTACCGAAAGTAGAGGTGAAAGTGATAAATTAATCACATTTGTCGGTTATTATTAATAATTTAACCCTAGTAGTGATAAATGTAATAAGTGGCCAAGGATTGCAGGGCGGGGCGGTGTGTGCGACGTGCGAGAGGTTAATGAGAACCAGATTTAATGAGAGATGCCTTGAAATAAAACCGGAGATAGGAAAAAAACCCTAACCTAACTTACATTTATTATGAATAAATACCTGCTGGTCAAAAAACATTGGGTTTTCATTTGTTTTATAACTTTTACCAATATGTGTCGTGAATTATTAATAATTACTACTAAAAGTAATAAATTTCGATCGTTTATTCACATTTACCAAAACATGTGGTTATTATTAATAATTTTGTAAAAATATTAATAATTTTCAATTAATCAGATTTACCGTAACATAAACATTATTGTGAAAACGCCCATCAAAAAAAGTATTACTTCAAAATAGTTATTACAGCTAAAGTCAAAACGAGAAATTTGTGAGTGAAACAGCGTATCATGAGTTAATATGAGTTTGTGCTAATTATCTGTGACTTTGTGTGTTTTATGTATGTCATACGCGTGGTGACAAAAAAAAACTAATTGTTCCGTTAGTTAAATTAAAAAATAATAATTGTACACGTATTTTTTTTTTGATTCATTAACAAAAAAAGAAGTGTGGCACTTGGAGACTGCCGCGGTAAAGCATAAGCAATAGGAATGTTAACAATTTTTCGGAATTGCTTTTATTTTGAAGAGTGACATTTGTTTACCATAAAAAATATCACGGGAAATCCGTTAAGTTGGCAACACTGCTAAGAGCATTTAGTCTGTAAAGCTAATACAAAGAAGATTCAAAGTCGAATGTCCGAGTGGGGAGGACGGCGTTACGGTCTTCCACCCCTCTTTCTTGTGAACATAAGAAAGAGATGCACGTTCACTAAAATTCGGTCCCCAGGCCCGCGATAAAAGCTATGCAATAGCTTAAAAATGACGAAGATACAGTGCGTCTAGAAGTTTCGGAACACGTCAAGTCTATAGACGTGACGTCACAACCTCCCACTCCAAAATTTTGATGATCCATATCTTGGCGATTTAAAATAATTTGATAAAAAAAAATACGTGGGCCATTTTTTCCCGTAATGTACACTCCGCGAGGCATAAGCTGAGCTTTGTATTTGTGTGAGTCACATGGATAGTGTAGGTGTGACAACCGGCCTTAGGCGCGGCGCCATTCTGTCTCGCCGCGCTCCTGCCTGATTGGTGATCACTCACACTAATGCAAAGCTCAGCCTATACCTCGCGGACAAAATTTCAAGCTCCTGCCTGATTGGTGATCACTCACACTAATGCAAAGCTCAGCCTATACCTCGCGGACAAAATTTCAAGCTCCTGCCTGATTGGTGATCACTCACACTAATGCAAAGCTCAGCTTATACCTCGCGGAGTGTATCTGACGGAGTAATTACCCATTCAATATCCCATGTGTACCAGTGTTGTATTATGTTGATATTAATCAGGCGTTTTCAAATTACTAATGGATCTGTCAAAGATAGTTATCAGTTTCGCCATAGGTGGAGCCAATGTTTAATATTTTATATAGACATTTTACAAAACGAAACTTTGACACCACATTTGATAGATTTGTTATATCATATTTGACAGATTTATTTGCTTCTTGAAAGCGCATCATTAGACATTTTTATAATGTCAGATGAATATAAAAAGTTAACAAAATTGTTTCCTATTTTTTTAATGAATTTTTTAGGTTGTTTAATTTCGTCCAAGGAATTTGATAAGTTTACGTCATTGTCAATCATGTGACGTATTTTCCACCCATCTGTCATTTTAAAACGTCTCGATGTACTTCTGACTGTAGTGAATGAAATGTGTAGTTAAAATTATTGATATTTAGTACCCAGTTTCGTATATTGACACCTAATTTTGGTAATAAAAATATTATTGCTATATTCACACACGATTTTGCATAATTAATATATAAACAGTTAAATAAGTAATACAGCTTGACAAAGAAGTCTTGAACTGGAATTGACAGTTAAATAAATATCAATGTCAAACTAAAAAAATACTGCTATTGTTTTGAAAATGGTTAGTTACAATCAAATGTGAAAATTGACTAAATTTCGACAAGCATTTTGATTTGATTATTAATTTATCATTATTTACATACTATAATAATGATAAATTAATTATTATGAATTTATCATCGTTTATATACTAAACAAATTGTTGTTGATTTAACTATGACCAATTTGCTTGATTTTGATTCAGAAATGTATGGATAGCCCCGTTTAAACATGCTTTAATGTTATATGTATATCCTTGTTACCTAAGTGTATGAAATGTGTATTTTATATGTATGTATGTACCATGAAGCAAGGTAAATCTGCAGGTATATTTATAATGTACAAATGTATAATGTTTCTACTCCTATACTCTGTGAAATGTTTCAATAAAATATATTATTTGTGCTAACTTATGTTTTATTTATTTTCCTTAAACCTATTTTTTCGGAATTTCGGCCACAAGAGACCATTACTATGGTGGAATATGAATCATATTTTTTGTTTATTATTTAATCCACAAAATATACAATAACATTTACCTAAATACAACTCTGCCAAACTGCACGGCAGTTTGTAGGCAGCAATGCTCTCAGATCATTTTTAAATGAAATCCCTCTTTGCATACTAACATTTTGATTTCAGAATTTAATTATATGTATACACACGGATATTGTGGGTATACATTATTACATTGTGGGGCTGCGGTATTTTAAAAACTGTTGTGATTTAGAAAAAAGTCAATCCCCTCAGCTCATTCTCTCCAACAATAATTAACAATATATAATAATAAATTATTAACAATAGATTAAGTATGAATGCTTGTGTCAAAACATGTTACTATATGTGTATTTTTAACTGACTTCCAAAAAGGAGGAGGTTGTCAGTTTGACCGCCATTTTTTTTATGTATGTTACCTGATTTCACGAGAACGATCAATCAGTTTTTAATAAAAAAAAATTCGTTCAGATGCTTCCCGAATGGTTCCATATAAATTTTATCGAAATCGGCTCGGTGGTCATTGAAATATGAACAACAACTATTGCGTACAATTTTATCTGGATGACATTGTTGTAGATTTTACAAAAGTTATGAAATTCGATCCTGTCAACACGAAATTGTGTAAATTCATTAACGAAAACTTGTTTATTGATTTAATATATTTTAAACCAGTATTACTATTCTGTACCCTAGGTTGAAACAAGTTTCCTGCGGATAATATACCTCTGGGAAACTAATACAATAATTAGCAAAATAAATATATTGCATACTCTAAACTGGCGAGTCGCATCATGTGTAATATTACACCATTTGTCTTCCTCATTTCATTTCACACGGAATGATCATACGTAAAATGATCCATGGATCTTTAGTTTTCACTTATATGGGCAGTCCCTAAAATAGCGGCTCTTACAAAGTTGGCCCTAAAAAAACTAAAGGTTACGGACCCCGGAGTCTGTGGAGTGGCTAATATAATAAAACATGGCCATTCAGTCTTCTAAGGATTGTCATCTAGAAACGCGTTAGGATGAAAGTTAGTAATTCAATTGCTTCTACTGGAGTCGCTAACAAAATGACATATGCGGACTCATGAAAAAACTGCGTTCGTGATAACATAAGTAGCTGTAAGTAAGTATATCTAATTAGTTGTACCTATAGGTAGCTATAGTATGAGCCGGGAATAAATTATTTAAAATCGGCGCGGGCTGCGGCCGCGCGTTGCCGACCTTGGGCTAAAAGCAAAGACAATATACTCTGTGGCTAAAAGATTAGTATCCACAGCCGAGAATATAAAACAAAACAGTAAAAAACCGCGAACCGTAACTAGATGGCGTTGATCGTCCCTAAAACCAGCAGTACGCTTTCACTCGCGTTGCGGGCTACCCATGAGAAACTCGGTTCGTAATTGTCAATTGTAGTTAGACCTTAAGATGTAACATAAGATGTAAATAATTATCTGCATTCTATTATGAATATGTGAGAAATACGCGTAGTTGGATTTTTGAAATCGGGTAATCTATAAGTTACTCGAAACCTAAGACCTAAACCCTGAAGATGGAAGGATGTTTCATTAGTGCGATACCTTCGATAAGCCGGTCGTTTTTACAAATTTAAACTTACAATGGAAAAAAAACAGGTATATGTAGGTACGCGCGCACACCACGCACTATGCTGCACGTTGCATAATTTCGCTGCATCTACGCGCGTACTTGTCGGAGTGCAGATCTCCATGTGGGACAGGGCATGTAAATTGTATTGGATACAGCAGATTCAGAAATTTAAAATTGTTGATTTTACCCTTTTGGAATCCAAATTGATTTAAATTTAATAAGTTATTAGGCTATAAGAGAGTATAAATTCTGTTGTATATTGCTATTTCGAAAACTTTACATAGGTCTGTAGTTTTTCGTTTCATCCACCAGGTCTTTTTTATGCAAATGTCGTATGACAGTTTTTTTTTAAATAGCTTGCAGAACATCCACGTCAGTGGAGGGCTTGATGTGTCATACCTTGCGTCTCGCCTACATCCACGCGTGGGGGCGCGTGTTTCTCCGCATGTAGGTGTGTGATCTGCATGCACGGCGCGTGGATCCATTTTCGACGTGTACTGTGCGTGTTTTCTATACAAACAAAGACTTACACACAACTATGGAACACGCTGCGTGGTGCGGGGAAGTAGACCACCTAAAACCGAATTACTCACGATTCGTGCAATAGTGTTTCCACCAGATAACCTTAAAATGAACAGTAAGCAAATAAAATTGAAGTAAACATACTTAGTAATATTTTTATCAGACTGAACTGAACACAGTAATGTTTGCACATTACTGCTTGGCAGTGGAACAATTGGCAAATGTGGTACTTCCCCAGGAGGACTCTGCAAAGACGGATTGATACCTATAGATTTCTCTATTAAATTATTAGCACAGTATAAATAAATACTATGATTTAATACTGTGGTAAAAGTTCGCAGTAGGTACAACATAAATACAAAAGCCAGAAATGACAAGACGAAAACTTTAATCAGCTTACGGATTATTATTTTATTTCCTTATTCTTTTTTCGTTGTATAAATTAATACTAAAACGAATAATTGTATTGCCAGACATATTGCATGCCTCTAGAAGAAGAGGCCAGTTTGTATGGGTCAATTATTAAAATGTTTTGTATCACCTTATCTTACCTGCAAACAGCAATAAAGATTTTTGGAACCGCTAACCTAAAAGTCCGTTAGGTAGGTAGTAGACACCTTCACGCCAGCCACAATAGATGCGTTCTAAAAAAACCATATAAGTAGCATATTTTTTGCCGTACAAGTTGATCACAAGTTTTAAATTAATGTACCTAACTGCTGAGTCCAAAATACCCCAACACCTAAAGACGAAAGTCTTTAACCAGTGCGTGTTGCCAGTGATGGCTTATGGAACTGAGACGTGGTCCTTCACTGTGGGCCTCATAACGAAGCTCAAAGTCACACAGCGAGCTATGGAGAGGGCTATGCTCGGAGTCTCTTTGCGCGACAGAATCCGTAATGAGGATATTCGCAAAAGAACCGAAGTAGCCGACATAGCTCAAAGAGTAAGCAAGCTGAAGTGGCAATGGGCAGGCCACATCGCTCGCAGAACTGACAACCGATGGGGAAGAAAGGTTCTCGAGTGGCGACCACGAACCGGAAGACGCAGTGTTGGACGGCCTCCCACTAGATGGACAGATGACCGCACAAAGGTCGCTGGAAACCGCTGGTTGCAGGTTGCGCAGGACCGTTCGTTATGGAAATCTAGGGGGGAAGCCTATGTTCAGCGTTCAGCAGTGGAAGAGTTGCGGCTGATGATGATGATGAACTACTGGGACTGTGGGCCTTCCTCTTCCTCAAGAGAGAGTTAAAACCATAATCCACCACATTGGCCCAGTGCAGGCTGGTGGATGATGGACGACCTCGAAAGATTCTAGGAACGGTTCCTCACAATATATTTTCCTACATCATATTTAAGTTCGCTGCATTACGCATAAGACCTCGAAGAGACAGTACCTACTGCGCGTGGGATTGGAACAAAAAATACTTAATTTATGGAAGAATGAAATGAAACAAATAACAGTGGTATAATCAATCGGATTTTATTTTCTACAACAAAAAATACAAATTACAAATGTACAAAATTGACGTTATTTTTATGGATTTATCTGTCATGCATTATTTTATTTATTTCTTGCGTAATTTATGAAATCACCTACTTGTCATTAAACACACACAATGGACGCTATGTTTCCATTTAAGACACTTACTCAGATACAATAATATATTATTATAATCAAAATTTAATGATAAATTACCATGAAATAAAAAAAAACTTATATTTTTTAACAAAGACACTAAGTATTTTTTTTAAATAAATGAATTGGTAGGTATCATAATATTGTATATGAACTTAAAATTAACTGTCTTAAAAAGCATATATTGTCCATTTGTCAACTTAGTCATGTCTTGTACGGATTAATTATTTATCTTAAATCTAAGGTTTGTTAGTTTAGGCTAAAGTCTTTTTAAGTTTTTTTTTTCAAAAGTACTTTAATAGTACTTACATTAAGGTTAACTCTGGACACTGTGCTTGCGTTGAAGGCACTGAATCAGGCACGCAATGTAACGTTCTTTTTATATTAATTAAAATTGATTATATCTAATAATTATTAATGATTGCAGTTTTTATAATTACATAGTTACATATATATATTAACAATAATTAATTTAAACATTATAAAGAACAGGGTTGAACGTGTCGAAAACATATCGATGTATTTCATAGAAAACCCCAATGCACACGAGCCCTAAAATCAGAGGAAATTACGTAAAAGTAGTGGGGAGGAGCCTACATCGCACCATATGATTGGTGATTTATGGTGCGATGTAGGCTCCTCCCCTCTACTTTTACGTAATTTCCTCTAATTTTAGGGTTCGTGTGTAGAGGGTTTAAGATAAAAATCCAACGCAGAAACATACCTTAAAAAATAATTAATTAATTATAATTTCTAAATTTACCTTAAAACATAAGTGCCACGCATATTTCATATCGATACAGATGTGAATGTTTAATAAGAATATAAAATAAATGCTTCATTGATTAAAATTCCTAATATTTAATAAAAACGTGTATTAGTAAAATTATATTAATTAATATATACTATGTATAATTATTAATTAGTTGGGTCATGAGGCCCCCCTCCCCCCTGAACCGCGCTTGGAAATCACAAACGCTGCTTGTAAAACATAAAATACAAAATGTGTTAACATTTTTACATCAATTTTGTAACGAATTCATTCAGTAAGCTAGTAAGTACACTAAATTCAGAAACGAAGTATGCTTGCTTTTAAATTCAGTTGACTAACTTTTATTTTCTGAATTGAGTCACAAAATTTAGCCAAGTGTAATATAATAAGTCTCACAGCAATACACAATTTATGCAACTCATCTGTAATGGCGCGGTACTTGAATTGTACCTTAAATAATGAACACATTCATATGTCACCTCACATGCCAATCTATACAGTAGACGAGTAGACACTTACGTCATATTCCAAAAGCTGGCAATAATTTTGAGTAGGTAATGGGGCGTTGTCTCGATGCAAATTTACTTGTCTAAAATAGTTCAAAATTTTGCCAAGTGTGGCACTACTGTTTGTTTTTTGTAATTTCGCTGACAAAATAAAACATTGGCGCTACCTATGGTGAAATTGGGAACTGTCTTTGACAGATCTTTTTTGCATCTTCAAAGAACTCTTGGTTTATGGCTTTTCTTGTGGTTTAGCCTCACAATTTCGCCAGTGTCAAGTATAAATATAATCTCAATTTTTGAAGAAAAAACGCTCGACACGTACGTCAATGCGCCAAAGAGCGGTTTTTGTAAAATAAACAAAAATCATACATCAATAATATATTCGTTTATTATAAAATATATTAAAATTACTGGACTGTTTGAGATTAATTTTAAAATCGAAATTGTTTCGTTTAGAATGTAGAAAAAGAATGTTTGTTTTTAAACTTTCGAGATTTAAACACGTAAAATATTGTTATCATTATAATATATAGGACTTAATAAAGATCTAAATTATTATTTAATTACCTACCTCGACGTTTCGGCAGCGTTCCAACCGCCGTGGCCTCGAGAAGACTGAAGAAATTGCGGGTAGTTTCATTGGGAAATGAGAAGATTCGCAACTACCCTCATGTGGTCTTCAAAAATCATCACCACGACTACAGTCCAAAGAAATACTACCAGTTCATCGCCTCTGATCTTGGAAAGAAACTTCGATAATGTAGACGGGTATATAAAACCGAAAACTGGACCGCGCTCCCGAAATACTAACATTGTAATGTTGGCAATGGCGGGAGCGCGCTTCCCGCGTCTCATCCCGCACGAATCCCCCCGCCTAGACGGCTTCGTCGAACGACTGTATGATTTAATAGACTGTGCCACGACGGTGTCGATAGACTACCCTCAATCACTTCAGTCGTCTCGTAACCATGCCGGTTGTAACGCTTCCGAAAACGTCGAGGTAATTAAATAATAATTTAATCGTGATTAAGTCCTGTATAATATTTACAATAATACAAAACCCTGGTCGGGTTTGAAAATAATAAAAAGTGAAGAAAATAATAATAGTAGGATGAAACCCATTAAAAAAGGAGAATATTATAAAAATTAAAGGAAAAATAATTTACGGGCGATCTGAGGTCGGGAAGGGGTTGGGGGTGAGTTTTCGAGATCTCAAACTTTGTCCTTTGACTTTTTTCCATAGGACTTTTAGTTTTGCCGGAAATCGAGAAAACCCGTTTTTTACCCTTAAAAACTCACCCCCATCCGCTTCCCCACCTCAGATCGCCCTTAAATTATTTTTCCTTTCATTTTTATAATATTCTCCTCCTTTTCTAATGGGTTTCATCCTACTATTTTTTTTTTGGTTTTATAAATTATCCACCCTGGTCTATAAGAAAAATAATTACATTGTACATTGGAGATTCAATAAATCCTTAAAACTAATCAAAGTAATAAAACAAAACCATTGGACGGAGAATAATATTACTTTTTAAGGGCTCGTTAACTTAAATACCGGATTACACAGAAAAGGTTTTAGTAGCCCACTAAATGTTCCCATAGCTGGGACTCGGGGGGGTCTCGCAAGGCGAGTCAAGACCATAACTCACCACGATGGGCCAGTCCGAACAGATGACGCATGGAGATAAGATAAGGCCGCTATTTGTGGCACTAGAAATAAGTATCTTATCTTTTGTAATCTTTTTATTCTGGAGTGTATTAAAATATTTTTGTCTGTCTGTTTTGTGAGAACGCCTCGAGTCCCAGTAGTGGGCCATAAAGTGGGCAAACAAAACAACGATTTCAAACGAAATGGACGAATAGTGTAAGTATATGTGATATATATTTATTTTTATACAAGAATAGATTCAGATCACTAACAAACTAAAAAAAACATAACAAAATAAATATGTATAAGTAAAAAAATAGTGTAGATAAATTTTATAAACTCATCCATTCAAGAATCATAAACCTTTCTGTGTAAACCCGTATTAACTTGTATTTTTTCCGTAATAAATTTATATTAACAGAAAACATACTTCGTAAACTTATCTCAATACTTATAAAAATATGAATTAACAAAAAAAAAAATTAAAATTAATATTGCTTAAAAATAATACATAGAAAAGATTCGAGTAACATAATTAATTCATTAGTATTTATAATTTAAATTACACTTTCTCCATCTATAACTGGCTTTGATAATATATTTGCCTAGACGGAGCGTTACGCCGTAATTGACACAGAAGTAACAGGCCAGCAGGTCTACTACGAAGTCCGATAAACGATATATCGGCCGAAGTTATGGACGTTTTATACCACGAAACACAATCGGTCGGTTGATGACATAAAAACTGTCAAATCAGCGTCGGTCGGGATGAACGAAACGCCCGATCAGATCAACCGACCGATTGTGTTTCGTGGTATAAAACGTCCATAACTTCGGCCGATATATCGTTTATCGGACTTCGTAGTAGACCTGCTGGTTTCAAACCCTTGTGTGCGTGTCACGCACACAAGGGTTGAAACACAGACATGTTTTCGTTCGTGTTCGTGGCATGTTTTTAAACATGGCGTCAAATGAAGATGTCCCGAGACACAATTAGTTAAAAAAAACATCGCATATTGTTTACTTACCGAAGATAGCTAACGTTTTTATTTATTTTGTCTTTGTAATTTTTGCAGACTTTTATACCGCAAATTGTATATTCAAGAGTCACAAACCACGTGTTTACAGCACAACGTCACTGTCGCAACTAAACTGACAGATCGAGCTTATCAGCCAACTGTTGGCTGATTATTTTTTTGGTGTTTCTACGCTCGAACGGTCTATCTAGGCAAGTGTATTAATCAAAGATAACTGGCATAAATGAACAAAAATGGCGTTGAAATTACTTTGTATGTAATAAATCTAAAGATTTCTGCTTAGAATTTTTTTGCTTATTTTTTATTTTAAACCAGTAGCGCCCCGCGGTTTTAATCGCGTAGTTCCCGTTCCACTTATTTTCCCGGGATAGAAAGTAGCCTACGTGTTCTTTCAGACTATAATCTGTGTTCCAAATTTCAGCCCGAACAGCTATGACGTGATTGAGAAAAAAAACACCCAAACTTTGACATTGATCATAATTTTAGCAGAATATAATATAATTAAAATCGAGTTGAGTTTAAAGCAGTGGTAGAATCATAAACATCCCACTAAATGTTTTTTTACACAAAATGTTTATGCATATGACTTCAAAAAGACAGCGGTACGAGTGAGATTTGAACCCGGTGCTTCCTGATCGGCAGTCGTCACTTTCCCGACTAGTCCAGCCGTAACTAACTTAAAATATAAACAAAGAGACATATTGAAAAATAAAATGAAGATACGCGAAGTAAGGTGTAGACTGTAGGCAGAGTAAGAAGAGCTTCCAGCCTATTAGAACCGACGAACTTGCTTAGTTTACTGTGTGAGAAATGTTCAACAATCAACATTATAAATACAAAAAGGTTTGTATGTTTGTTGCTCATTCACTAACGTCGCAACGAACGAGGCTGATATTTAGAACAAAGACTAATAATCTCTATTGTTAGCAGAAAACGAGTTTTAAGGGTCCGCGGTGGTGGGGGAAAACCTTTATAAACGATCGCGCGCTCAGTTCGGTCTCTTTTCTGCCACATACCCGATCTCGAGCGGTAGCTCTGACCGTTTGACCAGCCAAAGTTTAAATTGTAATCTTTATCTGTCGAATTTACTTTAGAAATCGGTTAAAGTCAAAGTACTTTATTCAAAAAATGTACAATTTACACGTCAATTAATAAAAAACAAAAGAAAGAGCATACAAATTGTATACATTTTCAAAGTTTGAAATGACTACTTTACTGTATTATAATAATTATTGTACAGAAAACTGTCAAGCATTATACGAGTAAAATATGGCTTTAATACAATTGTACTGACCCATGTCAAATTTATTTCTTTACATTTTTATGGGAACTTTGTTGGATGGGATGTTTCAGTTTGTTTAAGATCGGTTTAATTTTGTTTGTATTTCTGTTAAGTTTCGCATATAAATGTGACTGTGTAAAACTTAATTGTGTTTTTTGTTCTTTTCCCACTTCTGGACTCTAATACTAATATAAAAACGTTATGTTGGTTTGTATATGCTTCAAAAACTCAGAAAGTTCTGCATCGATCGAGCTGAAATTTTAGAATGATATATAATCCGCATCAAGTTTTTTTTGTCATTGTTTTTGTCTAATTTTTGCATCACAATGTTCCACATCGAAGCGTGGCAGGGTACAGCGAGTATATAATAAGGAAGAATAGTATGGAAGAACACATGGCTACTTTTTACGACAAAATAACGGGAACTGTACGAGTAAAACAGTGGGCACTGATAGTATTCATATCTCAATACCAAACGATATGCAACTAGTCAGACAGATTATTTAAAAATATTGTTCACTCCGCGAGGTATAAGCTGAGCTTTGCATTAGTGTGAGTGATCACCAATCAGGCAGGAGCGCGGCGATACGATCACCAATAAGGCCGGTTGTCACACCTACACTATCCATGTACACTCACACAAATGCAAAGTTCAGCTTATGCCTCGCGGAGTGTACACATATTTTTTCCTTTTTCTCACAAATAGAAAATGACGAAGATACAGTGCTTCGAAGTTAGAGTGACGTCACTTCATTGTACGATCGTTACAAAGACGTGACGTCACTACCTCCCCACACCGCAATTTGATGACCAATATCTTTGACAATTTTTAATACTAAGATGAAGAAAAACAAACATATTGGAGTCATAGGGAGTGCCGATAGAAGTGAAAACTAATAGCTCAGAATTTGATAGCTCACTTTGGAAAGTACGCGGGTGAAACCGGAGGGCGTGGCCGTGAGCATGGCCATCTAGATCATCCGATGTTATTGCTTTTTATAAGTCAATAGCATTTGGACTATACTTTATTTTTTAGTATGAAATTAATTGATCGATATCCCTTTTTTGTGATATATAATATTATTTTATGTATAAAATGATATTTTCAATTATTTTTTTTTTATCGTAAAAATTCTTAATTCCTTAGTGTCACTTAACATTACGATGGCGGTCTAGAGTAAACCTATTGATGGATAAAAAATAAGGAAATTAAATCGACTTGATTATTTATAAGTGCTATGCAGTCGTGGTCAAATACTAATAAAACATAAATCTAACTTACTCTGTAACAGTGAAAAAGTTTACGATACACAACCTTATTATAAACCAAGTAAAGATGAGATTCGTGCGAACTCCAGACATATTAGGGAGTTTCTTAAAACAGTCAAATACTTATTATTTGTCTGGGGGTTTTTAACTACCTAAAAGGCTTATTACACATAGTATTTTAGTCATCTGAATTTAGACGCTACTGCATTCAGTCACATGTAAATAAAACATTTCATTTAGCTAAATTCAGAACCGAGGAAAGGATTCTTCTAACTTACTGAATTCAGTCGACTAAATTTAGCCAAGTGTAATATACCCTTAAAACTTTTAAGACCTTGGACCATATTATACAGTAGAACTCTTTTTAAACACAAAACACTTGTGGTTTAAAGGCACTTTAAGTAAGATAATTTTAAAAAAATCTATAAGAAATTTTGGTCCTTTTTACAATTTTATTGTACAGTCAAATATATCAGTATTGCGAGGGTTACAGTGAATGCTATGTTACTGAAAGGAGGTCATTGAAATGTTTGTTTTAAGGCACAGGGTAACACAGGTTTCTATGAAGCCGATCGAAATGTATGTACCGCTTATAACTTTTGAATGACTGCACCAAATTGGATGATTCTTTGTTTTACGTAATTGTTATTGTCGGGACAATGTTTGTGTGGCAGAATGTTTTGGAAACATTGACCAAAAAAAAAAATTTTTGTGGTACGAAGTTCGCCAAGTCAGCTAAAACTATTATGTAATAAAATATTAATATTTAAAAATCTAGGTGTCATATTTGTTATTTGTTACCAGTGATCACCAAGTCAACTAATAATCATGAAAAATTGCATTTATGTGTAATTAATTTAGTCCAACTTGAGAGATATCACAGTTTTTATTTTAATTAAAGGATTTTATATACAATTATTAATTTATGTTTTCCTATGTACCTTAACAATACGTAGAAACCCGAAACATACCAAATGTATAAAAACGATGAAATTGGTTACATAACAATGACCTCCTTTCAGATCAACATGCCCTTTGTGTAAGACCTGACCTTAAACCGGCGTCTCGAGGCTGTCCATAGCTTCATCAGTAGAAAGCGGCGTACACTCACTCAAAGTACCATCTTCTTTCCTGGTCCTCAGCGGTCTACCATAAATCTCTTCGACTCTAAAGGTAATACTCTCAGGTCTACTGAAATCTATATCAGTGGAACACTCCAGGCTGTCCGGTCTGCCCGGTCTTTCCGTGGAATGGTGCGGTCTTTCGGTGGAAACGTCCGGTCTTTCGGTGGTAAAGTCCCCGCTTTGCGGTCTACTGTAGGTCTTCTCTAAGTCCGGTCGGTATTCGACCGGTTCTGGACGGGTCAGCAGTCTTAATTCTGGTCGTGAAGCGAAATTGTCTGGTCTATTAGTTTCTAGTCTGGGAAACGCTTTCTTTACCTGAAATATGATGATATACAGGGTTATCGGTAATCAGCCTTCATCCTTTTAAGGGATTGTTAAGTACATTAAATATGTCCACTTTAGTTAACAATTTTACTAAAAACGATATTTTTTTAATTTTTGATAAAAATGTTTTTTAAATTTTTAATAAAAAAAATTTTTACAACAAATACAACAATTTTTTTTTTTTGTTTTGCCTGGTCTAAAAAACGTAGAAATCCTCGTAACTACAGCGCCCTTACTCTAAATATAACGCAAGATAAATGTAGTGCCGACGCGAATAGAGCTAACCAGTGATAAAGAGGACAACTTTTTACACTTGACCGCCATCTCGGCTGATGTTATTGAGGTGAGGTCAATTCACAGCCCAAGAAAAATATGTATGCAGTGCACCAAAAAGTTTTTTTTTTCGGAATATGTATTGAGTTTTAACAAAAGTTGTAGAACAAGTATTATTATATAGTATATTGTTGGTAACTCTGTATATACAAACCTGGTTCGTCCGTATATCATATCTGCGATGCGGGCATTGTGGAGACAGTGCTATGGGGCGTGGTGGGTCTCGACCCTGCCAGAGATGCATTGAGGGACTGCATTGTTCCTATCTGGGAACAAATTTTTTAGCAATAAGATATAACATAAGAAAACTCATTGTTAAAAGCCATTGAAAAAAATATAGGCAGTCATAGGAATTGCCGATAAAAGTGAAAACTTATAACTCAGAATTTGATAGCTCACTTTGGAAGCTACGAAGGTGAAATCGGAGAGCGCGACCATGAGCATGGTGATCTCGCATTTCTATATGGCCAATGACCATGGTCCCGAGTTTACCCGAAGATTTCTTATCATTCCCGAGCGTGATGTTAGAATTCAATTCACAGCCCACGAAAAATCAGTCTGAGGCGGTCGAAAAGAAGTATTTACTTCAAAAATTATTAAAATTATATAACGGGACGATCTATACTTTCATTTGAACTTAGTAAAAGGCTGTTATTTTGATATTACATTCAGACACTCCAATTGTATTTCTCTATATATAAAAATGGTATGTTGGTTTGTGTACGCTTCAAAAACTCAAAAAGTTCTGCACTGATCGAGCTGAATTTTACAATGATATATAATCCGCATCAAGGATTGTTTTATGTAATTTTTACATCATAATGTGCCACAGCGAAGCATGGCAGGGTACAGCTAGTAGATATATAGATTACTTCGTCATAAAATCGTGTTCCATCCAATCACAATGGAAATGGACTTTAACCTGTCTATCTGTTGATGTATATTGAATTCAATGCTATTTGTAGCGAGTAAGTCGATGTTTTGTGCGCAGATAGTGTTTTATCAGTTCAACAGTTATTTATTGTTATTTGCATCGATATAAACCAATGGATATGCCCTGAGCACCTTGAAATTGGTAATAAACTGCGTCTCT
This sequence comes from Ectropis grisescens, assembly GCA_017562165.1. Lineage (NCBI taxonomy): Eukaryota > Metazoa > Arthropoda > Insecta > Lepidoptera > Geometridae > Ectropis > Ectropis grisescens. Next base: position 3,077,776 of record CM029796.1, read on the forward strand.
GTGTGTAACGTAAGTAGTTTACACACCACCAATCTACTTGATCCCTAGAATCGCTAGCGGCGAGGTATGCTGTGTTTCTACTTATTTTGGTTGTTGACAACGAATAGTGTAAAAACGTCCGGCGTTCACCGCTTCCTGTAACTGACTAGAACGAAAAGAGTGAGGTCACTCTTTCCAACGATGACATAATTTCGTGCGCCTGAAGTTTGGGAGGGCACATCCATTGATTTATATCGATGCAAAAACCGTGTTTCCATCCAATCACAATGAACTTTAACCTATCTATTATCGCATATTGCAATACGATGCTATTTGTAGCGACTCGGTGTTTTGTGCGCAGATAACTAGCGTTTATTATCAGTTATTTACTGTTATTTATATAACTGCTATTCTTTATAGTGGTAGGACTCCTAGCAGAGTCCGCCTGGGGAAGTGCCACACCTTTGCCAGTTATTCTACCGCCAAGCAGGAATGTGAAAACTTTTCTGTGTTCCGGTTTGAAGGGCGATGTTTCCAGAGAAATTACAGGGCTTAGAGAGATCTCTTTGGCTTATCTTAGATTTGGCTTGTAAATTGTACGTTTATGAATAAAGAAAGAACTTTGGACTAATTTGTAATTATTATAATTATATTGTAAAATAACAACTTTGTAATTATCACACCATTATGTTGACGGTAGGGTTTCCACCCATCCGGGGTTTTCCGGATTTGTCCCACTTTATAGGGCGTCCGGGGAAAGTCAGAGCAGGTCATTTGTAATCCGGGATAAAAAAAAATTGGGCAGTCTTCTTAACTCATGCACTGGACCTGACTGCCGCGATCAACTGAGAAACCGACTCAATAAATCTATATAATCTAAATCTATATAATAAAAATGTTATGTGGGTTTGTGTACGCTTCAAAAACTCGAAAAGTTCTGCACCGATCGAGCTGAAATTTTACAATGATATATATCCGCATCAAGGATTGTTTTTATCAAATTTTTGCATAACAATGTGCCACAGCGAAGCGTGTCAGGGTACAGCTAGTTCTTAATAAAATGATGATAAAAGATACACATTCATTTAACTTTTTAATATTTGAAAATGTATAAAAAGATAAATAATTAAATATTGGTAGACATTTCACACACAACAAGATCTAGCTCCAAACTAAGCAATGCTTGTACTATGGCGGCCAGACAGCTGATATAATACCTATGTAAGTATAATTGTAAATACATACTTGTTATACATAGAAACACCCAGATACAGTATTCATCACACAAATATTTGCACTGGGTAGGAATCGAACCCCCGAGCCCCGGCTTCTCAGGCAGACTTACTACCAACTAAGCCATGACCACACCCTCACCACTCGCTATAGCGAGTATATATATATATACTCGCTATCTCGCTCGCGCGAGATATTAACCTACTCGTTCGGGTCCACCCGGGCGTACTAAAATCACAGGGGCGCCGGCCGCTTGCCCGAGCTGACGTGCGTGTACGAACGCCGAGTGCGCGCATAAATAATGTCGCGGCGTTATTGTATTGTGGATGGCTGCAATAGCAATACACTAAAATGTAGTAATTTATCAACTCATCTCAACATTAACACTTGGTAAGGTTGGGGCGGCGCTGTCACTTTGGAGAGATGCCGCGGAAACCAAAACCCGAAAATTTAAATTGTCGTACTATTGCTCTGTTTACCAGGCAGAACTGCTGGCTATCCGTGGGGCGACGGATGAGATTCTAAAAAACCAGAGTCAGACTTTTGGCATTTACAGTGACTCAAAGACGGCATTGCAAACGATTGTAAACAACTGCTCTTTCAATCCCCTCGCGGCCGAAATTCGTGAAAAACTAAAAATGATCACCGAACAAGACAAAATTGTCCACCTATTTTGGGTTAAGGCACACGCAGGTCTTGAGGGGAATGAAAGAGCAGATGAACTTGCGAAGCAGGCGGCTCTGCATATGAGAACCAAGCCGCATTACGATAGATGTCCTGTTTCATTCGTCAAGCGACAAATTCGATTTAAAACACTGGACGAATGGAACAGGAGATACGCGACGGGCAAAACGGCAGGCACAACTAAGTGTTTCTTCCCTGATCCGATAGCAGCTTATAAAATCGTCAGATGTCTCAGGCCAGCGGGCATTTTAACACAGCTTATGACAGGGCATGGCGGGTTTTCCCAGTATCTACACAGATTTAAATTAAGGGATAGCCCGGCATGTATCTGCGAACCGGACAAGGAGGAGACACCCATACACGTGATTGTCGAATGCCCCGTGTATGGGAGAGAGCGTCACGAAATAGAACAAATAATAGGTGAAAAAATACATGCTGAGAATCTGTGTAAAATTATTAAAGATAAGAAAATTAACGACCAATTTGTGGAATTTAGTGTTAGTATATGTAAAAAAGTAGTAGCAAGAAATAAATAAACAGTTATATAATCTAAGATGACTACATATTTTGTGAAATATGTATATGTCAGCTTAATAAATTAAACTCTGTGCCTATAAAATTGTAATAACATAGTTTATATTTAAGATAATGTACATAGATAGATTAAGACGTAATATGATAGCAACATAAATTGTTGTTACACTTGTCAAAAACCCCTGACAATCTTGTTCGTCAGGGATAGTCCACGAGCCCGGTAATTCGCTGGGATTTAAAAAAAAAAAAAAAAAAAAAACATTAACACTTATTGACTCCTCCATCACAAAACTCTTGCATTAAAAAAAATCTATGAAACAAATTGTACCCACTCTAATTTAAGTGTAAAGATAAAATATATAATTAATGAGCAAGTTTCTTAATTTCAGGCATATAATAGTTTTAATTGACATAAAAGGAGGAGGTTCGGTTTCGTACAACCCTAGCACGTTTGGTCAGTGACGTAAGCAGACGACAAGTCACATGGAGCGCACGGTATTCTCAGCTCTGCGTCCTTATATAAAGGCCTACGTATTTTTGCTTGCAAGTAACAGTAGGTAAGTAGTTTACAAAAGTTTAGGTTATTATTGTGTAGGTATTTGCGCTTTTGTATGGCAGTGATGCATCTGTTACGAAGTAACTATTTTCTGATCTGTGCCATGACTAACTTCATTGTATTCATACCGATATGACTGCCCTCATAACGGTTTGAATACAATGAATTCGATCCAGTGAAGATCGATAAACTGACACCATTTAATTTTTAGGTATCCTTAATGCGGTATTTTTTGTTTTACAATAAGTGATTGGCATTAAATCAAATTTTGACTTGAAAAACGATGATGATTTAAAACACTATGTTTATTTATAAAAACCTGTTGACATATCCGGTTTCTGGGGTCTAAATTCCGGGGTGTTCACGAGTACTGGTTGCCAAACTTTGGAGGTGGCAGCCCTAGTTGAAGGAAACTTGGTCACATAACGCCACGCCACACGATATACGCGTCGCCGAATAGCTCTATACGGCGACGCGTATATCGTGTGGCGGTGCGACCGCGACTACGGCCGGCTCGGGCCTCGGGCCGAGGCAGAGTGGCAGAGGTTAAGCGGGGGGAGGAGTCCTTATCGCGATAACGTGTGACCTGACAGCGAGCCATGAGTATGTAAGCCTGCGATAGTGGCCGGCTGGCTTACTTGGTAGACTCCCTGCAAGCTGTGGGTCGTGGGTTCGATCCCCACCCATTGTAAATATTTGTGTCATGAGTCATGAATACAAAAATGTGTACTGTGTCTGGGTGTGTTCTGTGTATAATAAGTATGTATTTAAAACTATATATGTATTCTATCAGCTATCTGGTACAAGCTTTGCTTTAGTTTGGGGTCAGATGGTGTTGTGTGTGAAATGTCCACCAATATTTAATTATAATACTTGAGCCACATCCATAAGCCCGCTCACAGATGAGCTCAAACATATACTAAGATAATTTGACTATTCTATGGTCTATGGCTCAATGGTGTAATATATTCTGAAAACTTTTTTTGATTCACTCTATGGTATTGTATAGACGCCAGTTCGCGCCGAGACCGCGACAGGAGACCGAGACACGTGTCGCGATCTCGGCGCGAACTGGCGCCCATACAGTACCATAGTGTTATTTAATTACATTACCAATTATACAATACCATAGTGTTATATTACCAAACTTTTTATAGTTACAGCGAGTTTTTATATAGTGATGGCAGACTCACAATAAAGTTGTAAAAAATTGACATTGTTCATTACAATTGTAATAAGTACATATATTTTAATTTTTGACACTTATTTGTACGATACCTATTATCGTACAATATAAAGTTCAATTTAAACTTTAAAAATGTATACTCTTTGTATGCTCTTATTTTGTTTTTTTTTTATAAAATTGACGTGTAAATTGTACATTTATCAATAAAGAACTTTGACTTTGTGTCAAGTGCCTGTCGCGGTGTCCGGTCGCGGTTTACAATTCTACAGAGTCAGAGTCAGGTTACAATTCTATAGAGTCATGTGCCTGTCGCGGTCACAGGTCGCGACAGTCACAATACTACTGTAACTTTCAATACTCTTACAATAGCATCGAATATATACACTGTGTGTATGTGTGAACACTATGCATTGAATAAGAATACTATCTATGACTACGAATACATTTTTGGAACGAAGTTCCTAATCGCGCGTTATGAAAGGGGGCTAGACGGAAAAAATTCTTACGAAAAGTTGTCACGACACTTTTTGCTATTGTAAGCTGTGCGGCGTCGCATGTTTCTCTGTCTGTCTCTCTCTCTCTCTTATAGAAAGCAAGCCAGATATTTTCATTTCTATTTCGCATTGAACAGTGTGGTGTCGCGACGATTATTTTTGTTGAGGGTATACAGGTTTTTGTAAATAATAATAAAAAAAAATCCTTCACTAATTAATCGAAAGGAACTCCGTTCCATCCGGGTGTCCCTTGACACCTCTCAAGTTTTTTTTTATAGAATAGAGTGACGAGACGAGCAGTCCATGTGCCTGGTGAAGTGTGGTAAGCGACATGCCTGCCCATAGCAGCACAGTGACACGCAGCTATTGAAACATGAAGAGTCCAAATCATTACCTAGCACTGCACTGCGCTCGTCACCCGAAGGCATAATGTGTTTTATCTTTTAGCCCAGTAATTTTTCTGGAATCATTGCCCTTCAAACCGGAACACAATAATGTTTCCACACTACTGTTTGGCGGCAGAATAACTGGCAAAGGTGTGGTACTTTCCCAGACGGACTCTGCAAAGAGCCCTGCCACAATAATTTACGTATGTGCTCCAAGTACAAGCTGTAGACGAGCAGACATTCATACGCCCCGGACACGCAGATGACGATCCAGATCAGCATGGAGATGACGTTGTACGCGAATATCAGGTCGCTCACGATGGCACAAGAGACGAATGTAACGTCACCATGAACAGAATATTACTGTATCAAATATGATTACTATCGCACCAAATACAACCCCTATAGCACCAAAATGAACATTACAGCACTAAAGACGACCGACATGGTACCAAAGACGACCGATATGGCACCGAAGACGACCGATATGGCATCAAAGACGACCGATATGACATCAAAGACGACCGCTATGGCATCAAATATGAACATTATGGCATCGTTTACTCACTCGAGTTACTAACTTACCCTCAAATGCGCTAAATCTTCTAGCTTAGTCAAGTCAGCGAGCTCCAGGTACAAGCTGTAGACGAGCAGCCATTCATAAGCCCCGGACACGCAGATGACGATTCAGATCCGCACGGACATGACTTTGTAAGCGAATATCAAGTCGTTCACGATGGCACATGAGACGAATGTAACGTCACCAATTTAATAGTAATAAAATATGAACAATTTGGCCACAAATATGAATATTACAACATAAAATGTGAACGCTATCAATAGTGCTAATATTGAATTGCTGTGGCATCAAAGACGACCGATGTAGCACCAAAGACGACCGATATAACAACAAAGACGACCGCTATGGCATCAAATATGAACATTATGGCATCGTTTACTCACTCGAGTTACTAACTTACCCTCAAATGCGCTAAATCTTCTAGCTTAGTCAAGTCAGCGAGCTCTAAGTACAAGCTGTAGACGAGCAGCCAGCCATACGCCCCGGACACGCAGATGACGATCCAGATCAGCACGGAGATGACGTTGTACGCGAATATCAGGTCGTTCACGATGGCACCGAAGATGAACGCGATCAGACGGAAGAGGATAAACACCCCGAAGGAGTAGAGCCAGGGGACTATACGTTTTTCGTATTCCTGGAAAAGAATCAAGTAAGTAATTAAAATAAAACACATTTAGATTGCAATTTGGTTCAATAAAATGGTTTCAATGTTATATGAGTCCATTTTTTTTAATAAATGGTGACGAGACGTGCAAGACATGTGCCTGAGTGGCTAAATAACATGCCTGTCACATAACAGCACACGCGTGTGACACGCAGCTATTGGAACATGAAGAGTCCAAATCATTACCTAGCACTGCACTACGCTCGTCACCCAGAGATCTAAGCCCTGTAATTTTTCTGGAAATATTCCACTTTGTGTTCTGTGGGTGTGTGTGGGTGTTCTTAGCTATGTTTGATTAGTATCGATTCAAAATGGCCGCCTCCACAAAATGGCGGACAAAATATTTCTTCACAACCTACCTCAATATGGGTATCAAATGAAAGGGCTTGACTAGTAGAATACTATACACTATAACAAATTTCAAATCCAAGATGGCCGCCACCACAAAATGGCGAATTATATTATTTTTTTCACTACTACCTCAATATGGGTATCAAACGAAAGGGCTAACTAGTAGAATACTTTGCACTAAGACAAATTTCAAATCCAAGATGGCCGCTACCACAAAATGGCGAAATACTTTTCTTTTTTCACAACTACCTCAATATGGGTATCAAATGAAAGGACTTGACTAGTAGAATGTTGTAAAGATAACAAATCTGAGGTAGTCGGGGGTTAATCAAAATTATTAATTTTGTTCTTGTTAGTATTAACTTTTCTAGGTTTACACTTGACCGCCATTTCGTTTCATTTTAAGAGACGATGCGGTCTACGATGGAGCGTGTGTACCTAGAAGAAACCGATTCACTCTCGATTTGAAGACACCAAGTTTGTAACCATCGGGAAAAACGCACTTAGCTGCTATCGGAGGCTTAAAATAAAAAAAATACTAGCCAAAACAATTTCTGAAATGTAATTTTATTTTTCAACCGATTTCAAAATGAGGATGAGTTTCTCAATTAGACTGTTTTTTTATGTTTGTTACCTCAGAAATTTTGAATGGATGAATCGGTTTTGATGATTATTTTTTTGTTCTAAAGATTATACCTACTACCCGAATGGTCCTATATAAATTCTATCAAAATCTGTGCAGTTTTCAATTGAAGTCGGTTGTTCTATACCGTTTTTAAACCATCGCGATTTGATCACATTTTGTTGCCTTTTATCAGAATAAATCAATTATTTGCCTAGAAACAGATCAAAATCACTGCAAAAACACCAATTAATCAATTTTTTTTTAAATTAACGTATCCGTCATCCATCTACACAAAAACAAATAATACAGGGTGTTTACCTTATTCTTACCCACTGCGACATACTACAGGATGTTAGCATGAGTGAAACAAGTGATTAATGAGTGATTAGTGAAAGTGGAATAAACATAGTGAACAATGATTATATCACAACCCTAGTGCGACAATGACACTAAAGCAAAAATAATTTACATAAATATATAAGCAGCCACTAAATGTTCCCACAGCTGAGACTCGGGGCCTTCTCTCGCAAGGAGAGAGTCAAGGCCATAATCCACCACGCTGGTCCAGTGTGGTTAACAAAAAATTGAGGTGAATCGTAATAATATCCTACACTAGCAGTGGCCCGCGGTTTCATCAGCGTAGTTCCTATTCCCGTTATTTTGATGAAAAGTAGCCTGTTCTTCTTTTAACCCCCAACCAAAAAAAAAGGGTGTTAGAAGTTTGACGTCGATGTCTGTCTGTGGCACCGTAGAGACCAAACGGATGAACCGATGTCGATGTGGTTTCTTTCATTTGAAGGTTAATATCTGTGCGTTGGTTCTTAGCTATGTTTGGTTAATATCAATTCAAGATGGCCGCCACCGCAAAATGGCGGACAAAATGTTTTCTTCACAACCTACCTCAATATGGGCATCAAAGGGCTTGACTAGTAGAATGTGGTACAAATAACAAATCCGAGGTATTCGGGGGTAAATCATAATTTTTAATTTTGTTCTTGTTGTAGTATAGATTGACGAGACGAGCAGTACATGTACATGATAGTAAGCAATATTCATGTCCATAACATCAGTGACACCTACCTATTGGTACATAGAAAGTCCTAATTAACTAGCACTCTCGTCACCTTTTTTTTCCGTCACATTTATAAAATGTTTTATCTCTATCTACCGTACCGTAATTTCACTGGAAACATTGCCCTTCAAACCGGAACACAGAAATATTTGTACATTACTGCTTGGCATAAATATCAAATGTGTGGCACTACATTTGTTATTTCAGGGTATAATTTAACTGTATTCCTGATTTCAACGCGATCCATTCATACATGTGCGCAATAAACATTTTGACTCAAGACATTTACAATATACAGTACGATGCGAAAGATTGCAAGTTTTGGATGTTTAGTTTGCGATTGCAACAAACGTCATCTAAACATCCATATGAACAGGTCACATTGAAATTTGGAACACAATTAAATTATAATCTGGAAGTACAAATAGGCTACTTTTTATCACAGGAAAGTACACAGGTAAAACTGGGGGGAGATGGTAGTTTTAAATATGCTAAGTGCATTAGTGTCAATGTCTGTTTGTGGGTGCGAATTATAATGATAAGTACTTAAAACAGCGTGCAGGGAATATAATTATTATTTGAGTCTTAGTGCACTAAATGTACTTTTATTACCTTCAAAAAATGGAAGAGGTTCTCAAATCAGCAAGTTTTTTGTATGGTACGCAATAGCGCCACCAATCGTGAATCAATATTGATAATTTTTTTTTGTCGGATAGATCATACTTCAGAGGTGGTCCCATATGAATTTTATGGAAAACAGTGTGGTGGTGTTTGAAATATGACGTTACTAAGTGTTCTTATGAAATATGGTTCGAATAAATGAATTGAAATAAATAATTACCTTTCTGAGTGCGTTGATGAGTACGATACTGGTGAACAAGACAGCTACGGAGCCAAGCCAGGAGAACAACGCGAAGACTATTAGCACGTTACGAACTGTGGGACAAAACATTCATTTATTGAAGTAATAACTCGTAATCATAATCTTTTTGAAGTGAAAAATACCTTTTGGCGCGCCATACACAGATTTTTCGTGGGCTGTGAATTTAATTCTAGCGTCACGCTTGGATATGAAAGAAATTTTCGGGTGAAATCGAGACCTAACTATGTAGCTAGTTTATACGCTGTAGAAGTGGGAGGGAGAGGTATACCAGCAAAATCTCTCTATAACCTGCTGAAAGACCTTGGCTTGTCCAGAAGTGCAGTAAGTTCTATACTAGAACGAGTATCTAAAGCTGTACTAGTAGGCTCATATCAGATTTGGCTAGGCAGGGAGAGAAACACGAGTAGTGAAGGTAGGTGTTGATTTACGTCAGAAAGGTGCCCCTTAAACCTACGCCCGAGTCACAAGTCTACTCGGGATTTCTCTATCTGCCACATGATGAACCCGGCACCCGCACGGTGAATCCATGGAATGCTAAGATTGTCTCTTTCTAGATGGCCATGCTTAGAAGACTTATCTAGACGACGCTCTTTGAAGATTTATTCAAGACTAGTGCTCTCTGGTTTCATCTGCGTAGTTTCCAAGATATTTCTTCAGACTTCACAATTTGATACAGATTTTCAGAATTTGATAGCTCACTATCAAACTTTGAGTTACCTATTTTTGAACTTTTATAGGTTTACACTTTACTGCCATCTCGTCTGATGTTAAGCGACGATGCGGTCTACAATGGAGCGTGTTTACCTGTACAAAAACGTTTCACTATCGATTTGAAGATACAAAGATTGTAACCATCGGCATCGCGAAAAACCCACTCAGGCGACGTATTCCAAATCCACGTTCTTATCACAAAAGTAGAGTCAAAATCTATTCGTCCCTGTCTTTGAAACATCAACCATGGAACGATATCGTCTTTTCGAGCTAAGCGTCTTATAAGTTATTTGGATTGATAATCTTCAAACAAACACTTCATCTTAAGTGAGGCAAAGCGCAGATGGATGTTGGTGTAAGCAGTATGTACTGAACTACGTCAAAAAATACAAAAAAAGTATGTACAGTGAAAGACCACACAAATCATCATAATGTTTTTTATTGTTGAAGACGCATGCACTAGTGCTGGACCTTGACAACTGATGGTAGTTTCGAACAGACTGAGCCAATATCACTTTGATTTGCCTCCCTTTTCTTGTGCGCACCCGGTTTAATAAAGTGTTTTAATATTTTATCATACCTGGAGCGCTTCCCACATAGACAAACTGATAGCTGATGACGTAGTATCCAGTGTGAGCGGACCCCGGTGCCGCCATATAGAGGCAGTACACGTCGAATATACTCTGGGCGAATGTGAATAGAGACACCACCTGAAATCATATAGTCTAACTTTAGCATGTTGGTGATGAGAAGCCATAATGAAAAGTGCTGAAAGCGACTAAAGAACTTTTTTAATTTATAACTAGCAGCAATCCGCGGTTAGACCTGCGTTCCTGATCCCGAAATATTCCCGGTATAAAAAGTAGCCTGTTTTCTCCTCTAGACTATAATTTAACTGTGTTGAAAAATTGAGCCTGATCTGTTCATATGTTACAACATGATTGAGCAACAAACACCAGTACCCTGAATTATTCTAACATCCAAACATTGACATTTATTATTCTAGTTGGATAAATAGGATAGAGCAATGGTACGAGAAGGATATGTGCCTAATGTAAAGCAAAACGCCGCCTGGCCATAACAGCAGTGCCACATAGCGATTGGAACATGCAGAGTCAAAATCATTACCTAGGACTGCACTGCATTCGTCAACCAGAGATTTATGACGATAGATCATATGAGAGAAATTATCTATGCCCTGTAATTTCTCTCATATGTAACATCTCTCTGGAAACATTGCACATCAAAGTGAACTACAGTGATATTTGCACACTACTACTTGGCAGTAGAATAACTGACAAAGGTGTGGCACTTCTACTTTAATAGTAATTACACTTACAAGGGACAGGAAGCCAGTGAGTAAGGCGCCTCTCTGAAGGTCCAGCACTACGGCATCATGGAGAATCGGCTTCTGGTACCACGGCACTCGGAGGGAGCGGACAGATTTTGAGGAACGAAGGTTAGTTGATGATCTGGAACAGGTAGTAAAGATTACCTTATAATTTATTTGAAAATATTTGTATAGGTTAAGGTGCATAAGAGAGATAGTCAGCGTCATAAGTCTCAGTTGTCCCACGCGCAATCACTGACAAACACTGCACATTACATCCTCACCAACTGAGTGGTTTACAACTGGAAAAGGCTGCCTGAGGACGTTATTTCAGCAAACTCATTGAACTCTTTCAAGAACTGGACAAATGCCTAGCGAAAGACAATATAATTTTAACAAACAATAACACATAATTTGTTTTATCAACCCTGAGATAAAATATAAGAATGTCAGCTAATAAAGATAGCCTTTATTTCTAGAGTATTGAATACATTTTTACTGTATATATTTATTTTATTATAATTCTATAATTTACACCCCAGTTTGTCTTTCGACATAGGCCTCCTCCCAGTTCTTCCATTCCACTCTGTTACCCGCCTTCCTCGTCCATGTGGTTCCTGCTGTCTTCTTCACATCATCCTCCTATCTGCATATTTGTCTCCCTCTTTTCCTCTTTTCTCCTCGAGGATATTACATTGTACCTTTTACATTGTAAGAATGTCAGCTAATACTGCTCACCTATTCTTCGATAAACAAATGAATGTACAAATAATTTAAGTTCTTAGTAAGGCTTCTTGTACATAATTTTAATACAAATACATTAAATTTATTTGTACATATAAGTCCATAAGATTCAATAATAACATTAGATAAAAACAAAGTGTGTTTTGTGTAAGGTTTACGTTAAGGGTTTGGCTAGATAGATAGACTTTATTGAACTCACCAAATATAAATAATTTATAAGCTTCAAACTACTGCGACTAGTAGTAATTATCGCCCCAATACTACTACTGGCTAGTATATCCTCTAAAAATGTACAAAGAGAGTTCTGCTTCCAACCAATACATATGTAATTGGAACATATCCATAAATTTCCCTAATACATAACAAACATGGTTGTTGATCGGCATCAAACAAAGCTCTGTTGTTACGCAAAATTAAACTATTCCAACATAAATTAAAAGCAAGTACTTACTTTCCAGTATAATGTGAATACACAGAAGGCGTAGACCGGTAGGTAGACGGTGTTTTTCTTCCGTACATCTTTATTTTATAGATAAAAGTCGCGTATTAAAGTTTGATGTTAACGCCCAACTAAACACAGATATTGCGATGGAAGACGAGTTGATTTACATCACCTTTCAAACCATTTCTGGTACGTGTGACATTGTAAGTGCTAATTTAGCGATGTTTTTGGAGAATTCTGTTAGAAAATATGATAAAACTGTTTATGTAAACGTTAGAAGCCACGCCTGAAATTTGTTTGGGTCGGATCGGATTCAAAACAATGTTGCCACTACGATTTTGAGTTAATCGCCAAATTGTAAAAGAAAGGCACCAGTTTTGATTTAAATGGGCAAAAAAAGGTCAAACTGGCAAAAGACGCTAGAAGTCGTCCAAACATTTCGGGTAAAATGTTAACCAACATTTAATATGAAATAAGAGTAAAAAGGTAATATTACTAAGCATCCTATTGGTATTATGTCAACGTTCGGATGTTTGTGGCTCAAACACGTCGTAAAGTATGAACGGATCGGGCTAAATTTGGAAGACAGATACAAGTTTAGAAACACATAATGCTACTTTTATCCTGGAAAAATAACGGGAATAGAGCGCTGCTAGTAAGAAAATAATAAGGACGCTATGCTGAATCCTATGTTAAATAAGTTAAGGTAAGAAAAAAAAACTTAAGATAAAATAAATCGGCTGTCATAGGGACTGGCGATAGGAGTGAAAACTATTAACTCAGAATTTGCTAGCTAAAACGTGATGCTTGAACTCAATTCACAGGCCACAGAAAATCTGTATGTGGTTCGCCAAAAGAAGTTTTTACTTCATAATTGAATATAAGACCACGTAAGATTTAATAGAAAATACAAATTATTGAAAAGAAAATTAAAAAAAATAATTAGGGATGTACGTGTAACGTGTATGTATGTATTATAAACATAGATATTATTATGTATGTATAGAATATGAAGTAAAGTTTGTGGTAGTCTTTTAAGTTGTTTATAATTAAGAGAATGAGTAAAATCCGTGAGCCATAGATAGCTATTTGTAAGCAATCAATAAGATAACCCAAAAAAAAAATGTGGCCGTATCCTGGCTAATACAAAAAAAAAAAATGTGTGCGCTTAAGACCGCATGGCAGAAGTGAAAACTAAAATAAGAAATACTTAACTATTTAAAGACAACTAAAACTAGAATATGCTTATCAAATTTGGAGCCCTACTTCAAAAAAAGATATTGATTTACTTGAAAGTGTGCAAAAAAAGCGACGAAATTGTCATATGCCCTTCGACGCAAATCTTACACAGACTGGTTAAAAGCCCAATGCCTCACTACACTGGAAGAGAGAAGGTTGCGGGGAGACTTGATCGAAACATTTAAAATACTGAATGGATTTTATAATCTCCCTCACATAAGGAACCTGTACAGATTAAAGAAGCATAAGAGAGACAGTCGGCGTCATAAGTCCCAGTTGTCCCATCACAGACAAACACTGCACATCACATCCTCAGCAACAGAGTGGTTTACAACTGGAACAGGTTGCCTGAGGATGTTATTTCGGCAAAGTCATTAAACTCTTTTAAAAACAAACTTGACAGATGGATAGTAAAAGACAAAATCATTTTAACAGACAATTACCTGTAATTTGTTATTTCAACACTGAGATATAGGCATCTCAGAAAAAGCTGCTCGCCTATTATTCAATAAATAAAACATTTTATTAATAATATTTTAATAAAAAAAAAATTGAAAAATTGAAAATTAGAACATACCTAGTGAGCTCAGCAACACGAGAATAACATGCGGCTGAATGACTAATGCATCCTTGGCCAAGAACAAATTTTTACGCGGGTCGGAAATAGCGTTTGACTAACAAATTTTTAGTATTTGCTATTTATTAATTTTATAGGTATTTCGATAAAAAGGCATAAATATACTCAATACTCAATCATTAATTGCCAATGTTATGGTACATTCATTGGTTTTATTTGATATATTATGTTGTGTTATAGACCAATGTGATAGTTGTGTAGACCAATGAATGTACCATAACATTAGCAATTAATGATTGAGTATTGAGTATATTTATGCCTTTTTATCGAAATACCTATATATATATAAAATAGGTATCATTTTGTGTGTTTACGTAGTGTAAGTGCTGTGATAAAACAGTAATACGAGTATTTAATGTTTATAATGTATCTACAGGACTTAATCACGATTTAATTCATTGTTTAAATACCTCGACGTTTCGGCAGCGTTACAACCGCCGTGGTCACGAGAAGAATAATACGAGTATTTTACTACAAAACCTTTTTTGCAATGAATGTGAAATGCAAATTTAATATTTCGTGACAAGTTCAATTAATGGCATTAATGTGGTAAGTACCTAGAAGTTAATGTCGTGATAAAAATAGATAAATATAGTAAACACAGGGACACCGGGACTATATTATCTTTCTCGCTCTGATGCACTTGTTCACTGTATTTTGTTTCTCGCTCTAGCATCCCATCATAGTTGCCAAAGTAAGCTATCCGATTCTGAGTATAATTCTATCGGCAGTTCTTATAACAAAACTTTTTTTCAAGACAATTTTGATGGCCTAGCATTAAATAAATAAATAAATATTGGTGGTCAATTCACACACAACACAATGAGATGTTCCGTTGCCACTTTTACCATGCCCATAAAGGGTTATATATGTCACGGCTACAATAACTAATAACAATGCATGAATGTACTGTAGGTACCTACAAATGACACAATAAAGATTTGAGTATTGAGTGATATATTATAGCAATTGAGCCATAGGTATTGTAATAAAAAAGTCGCTACAAGTTGCTAAATTATTTTTGTCGCTAACACGTCGTTTGAATCTGCTAGGAACTCTAAAATTGCGCCAGTTTCAGCTACAAAGTCGTTAAGGTGCCAACACTGATTCAAGGGATTCAAGCATCCAAGCCAGAAGCCAATGACAGCAGTGAATTGTGAGACGTGACGTCATTTCATTTCAAACCACAGATTAAGTATCAAAGTATCAAATACAACAAACTGTCACTGTAGTTTGACAGTTTGGCACCGCAAAATCATGAATTTTTCCGACACAATTCCGACATGACTAATCCTTGGCTAGAGCCGCAGAGCCGCTAAACGGTTGGATCAAGGGTCAGATACAGAAGGCAGTCATTCTCAACACAGCGCGCATGTTCAGGAGGTTCCTCACTCTGCAGGCCTAACCACCGGCCACCGGTAGCTTGGGACCTGCCACACTGCTGGCGGCACCCTAGCTTTTAAGTTTTTATAATAATTATTTAATATATTTATCTATTACAAAAAACTTCGAAATTAAGAAGAATATAAAATAACAAAAAAAAATACTTTTTATATTTTAATACATCTTCTATCCATTATTCCGCAATGTTGTACAAAATCATGCGACAAGAGGAAAAGAGCGAGGGTTGCAACCCCCCCTCTTCAACGTACACTCAGTTAGACAGCTTACAAATGCCGGCAAAGTGCTGAATCTTATTATTTTATACCCTTCTGTCATCCTATGTTACCTGGTGTATTATATGACTCATAAATTTCGTGCACGGGCCTGTCTATAAAAGAAGAAATGTTCTATATATTTAATCTTCTGTGGTTAAAATGTTCTGTAATACTCTTTGCCTTTTGTTTTAGAAATCTGTGCTCTGTTGTATAAAAAAACGACATGTCAAACAAAATGTAAAATTAGCAATTTTCTACAAAATCAAACTAATAAGTATTTCTAAACCATGGATAAATCTAACAGTCAAGTCAATCGTGAAAACGTAATTGACACAGAAGTTTATAAAACGATCAGCACCATTAGCAGACCAGTAAGTCTTTACGGGACATGCTGTAAGTATACTTTCACCATTGAATAATTGAATTGAAAAAAAGAGAATTGAGAAAAAATCTATTGAGAGACCTGCCAAAAGATTCATAGGCAATGACACTCTTGTGCGTAAAAGACTTCAAAGTCTTGATCATCGCCGCAAAATCGCTAGCTTATCGGTTTTTTATCGGATACACTTCGGAGAGTGTGCAACTGATCTGCATGATCTAATACCACCTTGCCCTTTCTTCTATCGGACTTCTCGTTCCACAAAAGGGCGACATCGTTTCATGGTTGATGTTCCAAAACCGCGAACGAAGAGGTTTGACTCCACGTTTGTGATAAGAACGTTTAGGTTGTGGAATGCGTTGCCTAAGTGGGTTTTCCCTGATGGTTACAATCTTGGTGTCTTCAAATCGAGAGTGAATCGGTTTCTTCTAGGTAAGCACGCTCCATCGTAGATCTCATCATCGCTTAACATCAGGCGAGATGGTGGTCAAGTGCAAACCTATTATAGTTAAAAAAAAAAAAAGAGACAGAATGAAGAAGGAAACTCACATATCTACTAACAGAGCACGAATATAGTTTCAGCGTACCACAAAAATAGTGGGTCACGAACCATATTCAAGGGTGTATTATTGAAGTGAAAACATATTTTAACGCACCACACACAGATTTTCGGGGGGTTTTCGAAATTGGGTAAATGCGAACTAAATAGGGTAAAATAAACTATTTTCGTACAAAACATTTATCCTGCTTCAAAACCACAAATAGGCACTCAAAAGCGAAAAATAAAGCAATATCATCATTACAAGTGCTACTCACTCATCACTCATCTATTTGAAGTCAGCGCTAGCCAAGTCTAGCAGGTAGTGGATAATTATGCCTACCTACCACGTGCATAGTATTTTTGGCCTGACTGGCACCGACTTCAAATAGATGAATGAGTAGCGCATGTAATAATGATATTAATTTATTTTTCGGTTTTGATTGCCTATTTGTGGGTTTGAAGACGGTTTAATTTTTTGTACGAAAATAGTTTATTTTGCCCTTTTTAGTGCATAACAAGTTTTTATTAACGCATTTACCCAATTTCGTAATGGCAGGTTCGAGTTTCATAACTTTCTGATTTCGATAAGATTTAAATGGGACCATTCGGCAAGCATACCTACCCATCCGAACATAAAAAAAAGTTTTAAAATGGGTACGGTCTCGAGAAATCAGGTAACATACATAAAAAACCATTCCCTCTGTAAATGTACCCATGCTACGCAATTAAATAATTACTTTACTTTACTTTAAAAAAAAACATAGGGTCGAATTGATAACCTCCTCCTTTTTGGAAGTCGGTTAAAAAAGGGGAATGTTTTCAGTGAAATTACAGCGCACAGAGATGGAACATCTGATAACTCTGTGTGACGAGCGCAGTGGAGTACTTGGTAATGATTAGAACTCCTCATGTTAGGACTCTTCATGTTGTATTTTACATACAAAATACTTTTGTTCTCATACAAAATACTTATTATTATCGTCTCGTAAAGTATTTATCCTGAAATACCCTTGAATTAAGAAGATATGAGTGAAA
Source organism: Ectropis grisescens (assembly GCA_017562165.1). Taxonomy (NCBI): domain Eukaryota; kingdom Metazoa; phylum Arthropoda; class Insecta; order Lepidoptera; family Geometridae; genus Ectropis; species Ectropis grisescens. The sequence goes on from CM029796.1 coordinate 3,095,722, forward strand.
ATCAACTTAGTTTCTTAAAAAATTACACACCTGTGTAATATGTCTGACTTGCACTTTGCACTCCATCATAAAATAATTAATCGATTGACCAGGCAACGTAATCGATCGATTTTATGACAACACGCGTTTTCAAGACGCGAAAAGATCTGTCAAAGACATTTCCCAATTTCACCATAGGTGGCGCCAATGTTTTATTTTTTTAGAGAAATTTCACAAAAACAAACAGTGGTGCTACACTTGGCAAAGCTTAGAACTATTTTTGACAAGTAAATTTGCATCTGGAAAACGCCCCATAGGCTGTTTAAAACGACAACAATAATAGTTCCAATTATCGAAGTAGATGGTGGTAATAGAGCATCATAAAATATATATTATTTTATACTAATTTCGTTTCGCGTAAACATGCATAAAACATATTTTTTTAACGACTTAAATGTTTAAAGTTACAAATACAAATACAAAAATCTTTATTACTGTTTGTAGGTAAGATAAGATGATACAAAACATTTTAAAAGTTGCCCCATACAAACTGGCCTCTGCGAGAGGCATGCAAAATGTCTGGCAAGACAATTTGTTAGTAATTTATAAATAAAAAAAAAAATTAAATAATAGTCAGCTGATTAAAGTCTTCTTCTTCCTCATCTTCTATTAATTTCTGGTTTTTATTTATGTCATCCATATGCACCTGTCGTTAGCATGGCAAAAGACCCCAGAGCCAAGCTGACCCGACACTTTACCGAAGATATCCCGGAAGTCAGCCTGTATGAGATTAGGATGGCCCTCAAACAACTTAAAAACAACAAGGCACCTGGCGACGACGGAATTACGACGGAGCTTCTGAGAGCGGGTGGAAAACCGGTACTTAAAGTCCTCCAGAAGCTGTTCGACTCCGTCATACTTAACGGTAATACGCCAGAAGCGTGGAGCAGAAGTGTGGTGGTGCTCTTCTTCAAAAAAAGGTGACAACACCTTGTTGAAGAACTACAGACCCATCTCACTTCTGAGCCACGTTTATAAGTTGTTTTCGAGGGTCATCACGAATCGTCTCGCACGCAGGTTTGACGACTTCCAGCCACCCGAACAAGCCGGTTTCCGAAAAGGCTATAGTACCATAGACCACATCCATACGCTTCGGCAGATTATACAGAAAACCGAGGAGTATAATCGGCCACTATGTATAGCGTATGTGGACTATGAGAAAGCCTTCGATTCCATCGAGACCTGGGCAGTGCTTCAGTCTCTCCAGCGATGCCGCATTGACTATCGCTATATCGAAGTGTTGAAGTGTATCTACAGTAAAGCCACAATGTCTGTCCGATTACAGGACCAGTGCACAAAACATATCCAGCTACAGAAAGGCGTGAGACAGGGAGATGTTATATCTCCGAAACTGTTCACTGCCGCGCTGGAAGATGTTTTAAGCTAGTGGACTGGAACGGATATGGCATCAATATCAACGGCGAATACATCACTCACCTTCGGTTTGCCGACGACATAGTCATTGTGGCGGAGTCGCTGGAGGACCTCGGTGCTATGCTCAGGGACCTCAGTAGAGTATCCCAACAGGTAGGTTTGAGGATGAATATGGACAAGACGAAAGTCATGTCAAATGTTCATGTCTCACCTGTACCGGTTATTGTTGGGAATACCACACTCGAAGTTGTTGACGAATACGTCTACCTGGGTCAAAAGATCCAATTAGGTAGATCCAACTTCGACAAAGAGGTCCAGCGAAGGATCCAACTCGGATGGGCAGCGTTCGGGAAACTTCGGCACATCTTTGAGTCCAGAATACCCCAATGCCTAAAGACGAAAGTCTTTAACCAGTGCGTGTTGCCAGTGATGGCTTATGGAACTGAGACGTGATCCTTAACTGTGGGCCTCATAACGAAGCTCAAAGTCACACAGCGAGCTATGGAGAGCTATGCTCGAGTCTCTTTGCGCGACAGAATCCGTAATGAGGATATTCGCAAAAGAACGAAAGTGGCCGACATAGCTCAAAGAGTAAGCAAGCTGAAGTGGCAATGGGCAGGCCACATCGCTCGCAGAACTGACAACCGATGGGGAAGAAAGGTTCTCGAGTGGCGACCACGAACCGGAAGACGCCGTGTTGGACGGCCTCCCACTAGATGGACAGATGACCTCACAAAGGTCGCTGGAAACCGCTGGTTGCAGGTTGCGCAGGAGCGATCGTTGTGGAAATCTAGGGGGGAGGCCTATGTTCAGCAGTGGACGTCTTGCGGCTGATGATGATGATGATTTATGTCATCTGATTCTTCATCTTAGATTAATTTCTGGCTTCTATTTGGTTGTGATACATATTTGTATGAGATAAATGTTTGGTGAGCACAATTTCGCCAACGTCTTGTGTTTCATCAGGATATTGTCTTACGGCTGGTTTGTTCGATGTATGGCAGAACAGTTACTGTCCGGAGCCCCCGGTTTCAAATTCCACGCGCACCACTAGACTATCTTTTCGATGTCATGTGCGTAATGCCGCTAACTTAAAAAAACAATTTGAACAATTTTGTAAATTCAATTTATTCATTTATCACAATTTGATTCAGACAAATAATTCGTACTCAAAATAATTTGAATAATTTGTGTTTTTATCTCATCTGAAAAAGTTTAATTACAATAATGATCTTAATTGTCCGTAGGTCTAGAGATCACTAAACTAGTACATTCTGTATTTTGAATTCAATGATTTGTACTCATCGATATAATTAAAGAAACGAAGATGAGGTATGCTATAATCTAAAGACAACATAACGTGGCGAAAATTTGTTTGAAAAATTTGAAAACTGAATTGTCAGCGAACGTACACAATTGTCAGCGAACGTACACAACTCCATGTTGCGACTGAGACTAAATCAGGAGACGTCACCTGATTTTGCATCGCCATAGTAGAAGCGCGTTTGCCGCTTCTGTCGTTTAAGAGTTCGATGTTTGTACTTGGAAAAAAAAATTGGTTGCCTGTAAAGTCGGTAGGTATAGGGGAGAAAGTTTTACGTGACAACGACTTTGAGTAGTAAAATAATTTTACGGAAGGGACGCGTGCCTTTCACTTTTTATGTCTGTCTCTCTCGCTCTTAGGCGGGCTAACCATGCCCGAGTGGAAGGGACGCGTGCCTCTCACTCGCTCTCGTTGTGAGCGCATAACGTGAGCGGAGCGTAACGCAGTTTCTTGAAGTGTCACCCGGCAAACCAATTTATAAGACTTTGTCACGTCAAAAATGTTCTAAAATGTGAGCTCTCTGCAACGGTCGACTTCGACTCTTATCGAGGTCGGGGCTTCGTTGCTTACATCACATACATACCCGTGATACATACATAAATAGCCCACTAAATATTTCCACTGCTGGAACTCGGGCATTGTCTCGCAAAAAGATAGTCTAGGTCATAAACCACCTGGCCTAGTGCGGGTTGGTGGATGAAATATGACTTCGAAAGATTCTACGGTTTCCTCGCGATGTTTTCCTTCACCGTTGTTAGCGGCACATGAACTTAAAAAAGACAGTGGTGCACTGGTGCACGAGGAGTTTGAACCCGTGGCTTCCTTCCGGATCGGCAGGCACCATTGTCCCGACTAGACCAGCCAAAACTTTCGTTGCTTATCACTGGTTTATCTTTATTTATGTTGAATAGTTTGTAATTTGTTCATAAATTTTCCAGGTGTCTGCCACAAAGCCCCACAGCATTCGAGAAAGTACTATGGACATTTGTTTTGTATTAAATGTTTTCACAAATATATTTGGTCTACCCCAAAATGCGGTTCGAAGATATGTAGCTATGAGGATGTCTCCTAGACTAACCGGATTACAAAAAAAATGTCTAGTTTTCCTGTTAAACGTTTTCTACAGTAATTAAAGTAAAAAAGTAAAAGTGTCGTGAATTTCACCCAAAATACCTGAAATACTCTGAAATTCTGGTGACTTTTAAATCTACCTGAAGATATACTTTGGTGGCAATATTTCCTTTTCAAATACATTTATAATTCAGGTGTTCCGGTGTTTTGGGATGAAACTATTGTTCTGTAGCATCTTTGTTCGTTGAAACTGAGCATTGAATATGGAATATATAGTACAAAATAAAAAGTGAAAAAAAAATTATTTTCTTTAAAAAGGCGTTGTGCTTGTAAACCTGAAACAAAGGTGTATCCCATCTAGCCCGGTGACTTGGCTCGGCTCCGGTGCTTTTCTTACCTTACCGGGGACGATGGCACTTGGTTTCATCTGGCCCAGTACATACATACATAATATCACCCGGCCAGTTTTTATACATACATATATCACTTTTTTGAAGTGAAAACTTCTTTTGGTGCGGCACAGACAGATTTTTCGTGGGCTGTGAATTGAATTCTAGCGTCACGTTCGGGAATGATAAGAAATGTTCGGGTAAACTCGGGCCCATTCCCATTGGCCATCTAGAAATGCGTCAGCCAACAGGAAATGCTGAAGCATTTCTAGTTGGCCATGCCATTATAGTCAGGCCACGCATTCCAGTTACACCCATGCAGTTTCCAAAGTAAGCTATAAAATTGAGTTATACGAGTAAGTTTTCACTTCTATCGACAGTCACTATGACTGCCAATTTTTCCCATTTGGCCTAGTCACCGGGCCAGATGGGAGTATGCCTGAAAACGTGATTCACAAATTTAATGATCTCTGAAAAATGTAACATCCCAGACAAAGATTGTAGAAGGAACTAACATAAGCCCTGAACATCTTGACATTGGTAGTCTAAGACATCTATCTCGCTCGCGCTAGTTATGTGTATTATTCTATCATCTATTGGTACCAAGTTAGGGGGTTTGCAAAGAAACTTCCCCACGGTTTACCCAGGTGGTCTCAGGAGGTACACGGTGGGTAAGAATAGAACGTAATCAGGGTACCAGTTCATAACGCAATTAAATTGATTTGGAACACATCCGTCAGATTCCTGTTTCGTCAGGTCACTTCTTTTTTCCGTATAGGTCAGAATTTTGAAACTGGTGACGAAACAGGAATTCTCGCGATTCCTCTTGCGACAGATTCCGCTTTCGTCAGATTCCGCTTTCGTCAGGTATTATTTTTCTTTATTCCATATCTTAGGAATTTACATATGTCGTGGATGCTCAAACCCGCAGAACTTAGAGCCTCTGTAGTTGCGTAGAGACGTGGCCTCATTGGCAGTATTTTATCACCTCTATCATGGCGAGTGTTCCGAGGAGCTCTTCGATCTGATCCCTCCTTCTCCCTTCCTATCCCAAACAACACGTGCTGGACTTGTATATGTACAGGATTATTTACTTGAATTTTCATTACTTTATACTTGATAAAACTCGGAACCTTTTTCACATTTAAGCCGTTTCGCGTTTCAAAATTAGGTCATTTTGCGTCTAGGGGCTTTTTATTATTTTGTGAACAGTATAAGTGTAGGTTTTTTATGTTTAAGTTGTTATAAAGTATATTTTTAAAATGTTACTGATTATGGCTTATTACTATCACTAAAATTAACTTTAACGTCAGATTCCACATTGGTTCCTGACGAAACTGAAAACTGACGAAAGAGTCATTAGATGAACTCCACATTGGTCATTCCTGACGAAACTGAACGGATTTTACAAAAAAAAAAAACTATTCTGACGAAAGTGGAATCTGACGGATGTGTTCTAAAACATTAAATTCAGCTAGAAAATACTTAAGTCATTCCAAATACCAAAGAGGTTTGACGCGCAGTGTTTAAGATCAATCCAATTGCGCTATGAACCAGGTTATGTAGGTACTGGTGTGACGTCAAAGTAAAACGATCTGATAAACTGACCACATTTTATTACAAAACATTTGCACAATTTCATCTTTGTAACAACTCACTCGACACGAAAATGGGCCCACATTGCCACAAACACTTGGGACATTCCAAAAGCGCGTCAACGCTTTCGTCCTGCAAATCGACCCACCCGCAAGTGAGCGAAATTTTGTCATGATCAACAAAATTTTTCGATTTTTTCTCCAATTTTATTGCAGAAGGTACTTCATGAAGGTATTTCGTCAATTTTTCAATTTTTTCGGCAGCTGACATGGACCCTCCGCCTTCTACAGCCACGCAGGACTCTGGAATATCCGACATTTCAGTGCGATTCTCATAATAAGAGTCTTCTATTGATTCGTCTTCTGGTATAGACGTAGGCACGTTCACGGGCATGGCAGCTGCGAAAATTTTTGGTGTTTTACGCACCTATGGAGAACAAAAGATTGTATCATAATGAGTACCTAAAGGCATTGACGAGGTAATTAATATCGATGTAAAATTATTTTGACCTCATTGGCTTGATCAACTACCCTTCTGTCAATAAGGTCCAGCAAATGGAACCTAACGGTAACCTAAACCTAATTACTGCTAAGAAGAACATCATTAGGTCCAAATTGAGACAATTTTAAGTCTTTGAGACATAAGGTAGATTGGCAATAAAGCAAAACCCATAAAGTTGATATGTATAGGCCCAAGATACTCCTAGATGGATAGGTTGGGAAGGCTTCGATGAAATTGTCACCATTATGGGACATGTAATCGTTACAATAATTATGTCCTGCTAATATTGATTTAATCTATTTTAGAAAATAATTCCAGCACCTATACCTACCTACAAATAAACAAGACATGCAAGTAGAAGCGTCTAAAATATCCAAGTATCGTGAGAACAGCCAGCCGTATTGCATTTCATGTCTCGCAAGGCCTCGGCATGGTGCTGCATCTGCCAAATCCATATCTTGAGAAGAACCTCCCAGTCGGCACAGTTCCCAAACCGGTTTGGATCTGATAGAAAAACCTTGTTACTTCTAACTTTCAGCATCATTTAAAAGAGAAACTATTTGCCTATGGGCAATCAAGCAGAGCTGTATCAAATTTAGGGTTTTATGTAGTTTTCAAAATTCAAACTACGTAGATCTTATAAATCTCATTTTGACGCGACAGTCGACCAAAATGCCGGCGATTTGACTCAACCATGTCATTCAGCGTGGTAATACCTGGAACATGCTGGGCACGCTTCCAACTGGGGCTTAATCATCTTGTTTAGATTTAGACCCCAATGGAGGTCTTTGGATAATTCAGAAGTGTTTAGTGTAAGTATTTAGGTTATTATACCGTAGCGCGTAGTGTAGCTGTCCTTATATTTTTGTTTTGTTAATAAAGTCTCTGATCTGCAGATTCTCAATGGAATTAATTGAAAGTTTTTTTATTAAGTACATAAATCCTACTAATATGATAAAAAGGAAAATCCAAGGGTATATATTATGTTAACGCAATCCGATCGACTCCAATTCGGAATAACAATCCTTGTCTGTCTTTTTTTTTTTAATAGCATAGAGTGGCTAGACGAGCTGGACATGTGCCTGATGGTAAGCAACATGCCTGCCGCATAACAGCGCAGTGACACGCAGCTATTGGCACATGATAAGTCCAATTCATTACCTAGCACTGCACTGCGCTCGTCACCCAGACATCTATCTCTAAGCCCTGGAATTTCTCTGGAAATATTGCCCTTCACACCGGAACACAGTAATGTTTTCACACAGCTGCTTGGCGGTAGAATAACTGGCAAAGGTGTGGTACTTCCCCAGGCGGACTCTGCTAAGAGTGTGCACGACAACACACAAGTTACAAGTGTGTGTAAGTGTGCACTGTCATTCTAATTCACTATACCAGATAGGACGTGTCGAGATCCATCGGACTGGAATAGGAATCGCTACACTGGATGAAATTTGGCACATAAATTATACTAATAATATATAGGCTAATTTCTACGGGATTAACGATACTGACAATTTCAGACGTATAATCAGTAGTTTCAATACAGCAGCGTATGCTTCAGTGACAGTCTGCACAATTGAAACAAGTAATCAGTAGGTGCTGGCGTTAGGGTAGGGCGACTGGCTAGGGTGCTGGCTGTAAAAAAGGGGGCCGCGCCGCTAACGCAGGCTAGTTACTAGGTTTACTAGTTCGTCCGGTTAGTTAAGTACAAGCCCTCGCTCCTCGGGCGTCAAGTGCAAAACTATACCAGTGAAAAATAATCTCGCCCAGAGCGCTGGTACTGCTAAAACTGGCACTGCATATCAAGTACATCAGGATCACTGTCGCAGAGAGCCTGGCAGATATCAAACAAAGGCACAGAAACATAAGAACCTCACATTTTCTGGTATCTTGGTGGGGAGGCCCCCACTCGCTGCCGCCGGCGCATCGACAAAACACGAATGGTGGGTTGCCCCCGTCCTTATTACATCCCATCCATTGACGCATGTTCTCAGCAAATTGAACGTTCTGCCATTGCTCGAAGCAGGTTTTGAAGAATTCTGTAATATTGGTCACTTTATTGAATCCCCAAAAAAAAGGACAGTAAAAATTAACAATCTACGCTAATATTATCCATTAAACTGATGAGCTTATTGTTTGCAAACGCAAATCTCAGGAACCACTGGACCTATTAAAACTTTTTTACATTTAGAAATGTATGTACGTGATACCCGAGTGCTATAGGCTATAGGCTAAATTTTATAAATATGGACCATGGGCGAAGATGGGGCGGATCCCTAGAAAATCCTTGTAAAGTAGTGCAACAGTTGACATTGTCACTGAAATGTCATCTTAATAAAACTTAAAGCCCAATTCTGATCCATCTATACCGATACTGCATTTAATTGTGCTATTGCGTATTGTATCACTTATATGGAACTATAGCATTTCTTAGGAATGATCAACACTTAGGGAAAAGTTAAAATAGGACTGATGTATGAAACATGAAAATTAATTTCGAAATTTACGGATAGAAAACACAATGATCAATCCAAACAAGAGCTCTGTACTCGGTATTTTCGTAATTTAAGAGCTTAAATGGCTTTTTAACAGCTACATTTAATTCTACAACAAGCTAGTTTTTTTTTTCTTCAAAATTTCTATAAATATATTTTTCACTTTTATAAGTTTCTATTTGACCGCCATATAGCTTGATAAGTGACAATGCGGTCTATGATGGGGCATGCTTATCTAGAAGAAACCCACTCACTCTCGATTTGAAGACACTCAAGATTATAGACCATCGAGAAATCCCTTCTCAGGCAACGCATTCCGCAGCCTAGACGTTCTTAATAATATGAACAAGGTATTTGTTACTATAAAACCCAGGATACTTACCAGCAGGGTTGTCTCGATTGCGGTTCAAAACGTGCCGGTTGAAACAATCTTCACAGAACACCTGACCGTAATAAATCTTCAGGCCTGTAGTTGGGACACAGTGACAGAGATCTGGAAAATAATAAACCCCAGTCAATAGTGTAAGCTGCATTAATACTTAAGGAATTGGTGGATCGAATATTGATACGAGTAAGAGCGATAAGCCCGAATATGAATTAAGGGAGAATGGAAGCGCTGCTCCCTCAATGTACACCTTCTTTCTCATCCACAGCTTGCCGGCATCACGAGCAGATACTTGTACTTAGGGGCTGTTCAACTATTACGTACGCAGATTTATTGCAATTATTGATCCCCCATTATAATTATATATATTATCTGACTGGCCTCGTAGCTTAGTGGGTAGCAACTCTACCTGCGAAGCCGAGGGTCGTGGGTTCGATTTCCACTCAGTGCTAATATTTGTGTGATGAATTCAAATGTTTGCACTGTGTTTGGGCGTTTCTATTTCTAATAAGTATGTATTTAGAACTATATAAGTATTATATCAGTTATCTGGCCGCCATAGTACAAGCTTTGCTTAGTTTGCGGTCAGATGGTGTTGTGTGTGAATTGTCCACCAATATTTATTTATCAAAAGCAAGCAAAGCTTACGTAAACATTGGTACCCCATCCGAAAATTCCGTTTTTAAGTCTAGATAAAATATGTGTGGGTTGCCATCTGTGTAAAAAAAATAATTATTGCTGACGTAATCACCATATAGACCACCCCACCTCCCATGTCATCAAAAATATGCAAAACACTAATGCGAACGTTTGCACGTTTTGAAATTTGGATGCTGCACTCGTGCGCATGATTGGAGCCCGATTCTCTAAACAGATTGGGTTGAAATTAGAAACTGATAGATTATACTCGCAGTTGCTATAGACGGATTGAAGTTCCAGCTGGTCTAGTCGGGAGAACGGCGCCTGCCAATCCGGAGACCCCGGGTTCAAACCCCACACGCACCACTGTCTTTTCGAAGTCATGTGCGTAGTCTAACTTAAAACGGTGAAAGAAAATATCGTGAGGAAACCGACATGTACCTAGAACCTTTCGAAGTCGTGTGTTATCCACCAACCCGCACTGAGCCAGCGTAGTGGATTATGACATTAACTCTCTCCTTGCGAGAGAGCCCGAGTCCCAGCAGTGGGAACATTTAGAAGGCTGTTGATGATGAGATTATAATTTGTAAAAAACACATAGGTACTTTTCATCGTGCCAAATTACCGTGACGAAAAACGAGGGTAAACCTGCAAAGTGTTGCTAGTATTCTGTTACTCACAGCATTTTGCGCACTGTGGATGGAAGTGCTGGCCCCCGATGTCTACCTTGACCTTCTCATCGACAGCTTGCAGGCACCGCGAGCAAATGAACTTCTTGCCGTTCTCGTCGGTGCCGCCGCCGCAGCAGTTCTTACACTCCTTACACTCTGATAAACGAAAACCAGATTTAATACATTGTAGCGGAAGCAACAGTCCACCGCTGATACGCTAAGTTTCAAACCTACCCGCCATTTTGGAAGTATTGAGTGACGAGTGACACGATTGCAAATTCGCAACACACAAAAATTGGAGGGGGCACTAGTATTTTGCACTTGCGAGCTTTTTTGTGAAATTCGTTGCTCAAATAACGATAAATAATCGAAAATAAGAACTCCAATATGAAGAATAAGAGATCGTCTAGGCTGTTGAATGAGTTGCCTGCGTGGGTTTTCCCTGATAGTTATAATCTTGGTCTCTTCAAACCGAGAGTCAATCGGTTTCTTCTAGGTAAACATGCTCCATCGTAGAACGAATCGTCGCTTAACGTCAGGCGAGATGGCGGTCAAGTGTAAGCCTATAAAACAAAAACGTAAATAAATTTGTTCTTATCGTTATTCTGATCCTGGTAAAAATATACTTGACACTGCGTGATTGCTGATTGCTGCTGCAACATCTCGGTCTCCCTAACCTAACACACGCTTGTACTCTTCACACAGTTTAGAATACCATGACTGTATGACCCCCTGGAACAAAAGCTGGATCCGCCCTTGTGCACGTGTCCTTTACGCTTATTGTATTTTTTTCACTAAATCTATTTATGTACCTACGTCTTATTTTATATAAACCCATTAATATTTTTGTCTTTTACCTTCTCTCTGACAACCATCTTTTTGAGGCTTCATGCCGGGCGCCCATTGCGACCACCAGCTGCAAGAGTGCATCTTTGGCGTTTCTCCTTGGAACTGACCGAGCACGTGCGTCTTGAAGCAGTCAGCGCAAAATACGTGCCCGTAAAACATCTTTATAGATTTCGGTATCGTATGACAGACACCTGTGAAAACGGAAAAACATCTTTATAGAAACAGATCTTTAAAGGATACTGATACTTGTGTCACCCAAAATGAATGTGACCCAACCATCATAAGATACGAACCAACATTGGAAGTTAACAGCTTATATCCAGGGTTGTGTTTCCAAAGTTATTTTCATTGATCGAACTGCACTGTATTGGGCCGAAGTTCAAAACTTCTGTGTTATATTCGATAGCCGTTTGTTATTTTCTGATTATTATAAAAGATCTCGGAAGGTTAAACTGTACGCTTCAGAAGCATCAATAAGAAAAATTACTCGTCAAACCACCGAGCGGCTCCCGGGCGCCACGCGGTTTCGTTTAATTTAGACCTTATTTTTTGATTTTTACAAACGGAGCAGCGCAGTGCCCGGGAACCGCTTGGTGTGGTTCGGTGAGGTTGCAGGGGACCGTTCGATGTTTGACGGGTATCCAGCTGCATTGCGAGTTATAATATTCTTATAAATAATAATAATAAATAAAGGATAATGACTTGGCTCATGAGGTTACCGCCATGTGGGATGTTGATTCGACGATCATAGTCCCAATAGTTGTGTCGGCAAACGGCCTTGTAGCGAAAAGTCTCGACCAACATCTCAAAAGACTTTCGCTAGACGGTTGGATTAAGGGTCAGATGCAGAAGGCGGTCATCCTCGACACAGCGCGCATCGTCAGGAGGTTCCTCAGTCTGCAGCCCTAACCATCGGTAGCTTGGGCCCTGCCCTGCTGCTGGCGGCACCCTAGTTTTTAAGTTTTTTTATAATCTTTATATGTTTTATAACTATTGTAAAAAACTTTAAAATTAAGAAGAAAAATAAATGACTGAATAAAGGATAAATAACTTACAGCATGTACTACACATTTTATGGAAATTTTGTCCTCCAATATCAACTTTGTCGTGTTCTTCTATAGGAAGGAAACAGCGTGCGCAAAAAACATTTTTTCGGTTGTTCCTGCTCCTTTTCCTTTTCCATGATGATAACGTTACAATTTTGTAGGTTTGATAATAAAAATATAAAGCAATTAGGCTATTGAAAAATTTTCATGTGCTGACACCTTCGTGCCAGGTTGTAAATTGTGAGAAAACAAAAGACGTTCAGTTTTTCTGGAAGAGGATAGTTCGAATTTGGAGAAAGACGGCGGCCAGCATTTTGGGTAAGGTTGGTGGTCTATACTTTGAGGATTTAACCATTAGTTGGTCTGAGGCACAGACTAATAAATAGGTCTGAGGGTCTATAGGATGCGGACCTACTTGGATTAATAATGCTGTTTTAATCATTGCTGAGGGTCAAAGTTTGTTGAATAAAATTGAAAGTCTTAATATTTACAATAGCTGGCGCCTACTTTGCACAAAAGCTGAGTTTAGCTATTCAAAGAGGCAACGCTGCTAGCATTCTGGGTACCCTGCCGCGCAGTAGTTTTCTCGACGGCGTGAATAATTTGTAAATTTGTTTATTTTTTAGTATTAAAATTAACGTGGTTGTTACACATATTTATTTGGATAACGGGATACTCACGTATATACGGTCGGTCAATCCGACTCGAGTTTCGGCCGCGTTTGAGTGCCAAACGGGCAGCCGTCGCGCGCGTGCACTCTCCTTGAAAAAGGCCGCCGGACGCGGCCGAAACTCGAGTCGGATTGACCGACCGTATATACGTGAGTGTCCCGTTATCCAATTAAATTTGTTTATTTTTATTGTATGGTTTAATAATATTATTTTGTTTTTATACATATTTATGTAAATGCTGTTTTTAAATAGAAAAAAAAGTGTTCCCAACTTCGAGACTGCGACCATTTGACTGTGTCTGCGTACTGGTGGTGGCAAAGAAATTGGAAGGTGGTCAAAAGTGGTGCTACAGTGCGCGCATGCGCGCAAGACAACTCTGCGCCCATAGAAAGATAAACTGCTGCACGCGACTGATGCCCAGTGTTGCCAACAAGATTTTTGAAAATCCGCCAATCGTTGTTGGTAATTTGTTAATTTCCGTCAAAAATGCGTTTTTGACAATAATAACCGTTAAATGGCTTAAAAGTTTATATTTGGAGGTACATCAGATTTCAGAATCCTTATAATATTATACCTCTAAATGTCAATGATTGGATGTTTGTTGCCCAATCACGCCGTGACGTACATATAGATCGGATTTAGAACATAGATAATACTTCGGAGGACCACATAGGGTACTTGGATACTTTCAATCCCGGGAAAATCAAGGGAAAGGGAACTACGCGGGTAAAACCGCGGAGCAATTCTAGTAATAATAAAGGTGGGGGTTAAAACCATGTGATCGGGCTTCAATGCTTAGCAGTTAGCAAAATATATAAGTGCTGCTTATAAACAAAGAAAAGTTTGTGTCAGGACTACAAAAGAAGTCCTTGATCAACCTTGTTGTCTTCATATAAAATAATTCGTCCATATTAGGTACTTACCACAGACTAAGTAGAGAGATTGGTACTTACCTTACTTATATTACTTATTTTTTTAGAATTAAATAAGAAGACATATTTGTCGCTAAAAGAAATTAAAGCTGGAGTACCACAAGGAAGTGTACTTGGGCATGTACTTTACTTGTTGTACGAGTGTACTAGTGATATCCCCGCTTTAGACAACAGCACTATTGCAACCTTCCAGTATTATATACGGAACGAAAATAAAGCCAAATATTTAGGAATAACTCTTGATGCAAAAAAGATGATGATGAAAAACTCACGTCAAAAAAAAGTTTGCCATAGTCACCACGCTTGGCTGGCGGGTGACCGCGGAGCCAGTCCTTCGCACAGATGACGCCGCTGCCCGTTATCGGCCTGGTCAATTTAGGACTGGCTTTTAAATGGATATACCGCCATTGGTTCGGTCATCAGAGCCTCGTTAGTTGGCAGCGGGGTGTACGCGCAGGAGAGGTTGACATTTGGGGAAGCTATTAGGAGTACAAAAAAGTTTCCGCCGTTTTTTAACACAAATTATATATTTATTGTTTATGAATCATTCCTAATGATTTTAAACGATGTGAGACTGCTTGCTGAGTGACTTCTAATGTTAGAGCAAGTTCTTTTTGTGTTTGAGATGAATCTTCCTCCAATAATTCCTCCAATTCTGCATCCTCGTAAATTTTTGGCCTTCCACTGCGATCTTTGTCTTCTACGTCGAAATCACAGTTTTTAAACTTTTGAAACCACTCTCGACACGTTCTCTCACTCAAAGCACCCTCACCATATACTTCTACGAGCAATTGATGCGCCTCAGCAGCATATTTCTTTAAATTAAAGAAGTAAACTAATATTTCCCATTCATATGACGCTTACTTCGCTCAAAGTGTGACATTTTCAACTTATAAAATTATATTTTACCAATATCAAATCAATAATATTAATAGGTTATGTTATTCTTGAATGTCCAAACTATTTTTTAAGCCGGTTACCATCTGCGAAAGCTAACCAAAACTCCATGCCGCACCATCTACAATAAAACGGCGGAAACTTATTTGTACTCCAAAAGATGTTTAGTGCTTCCCCCTTACACCCCTTTTGTGTTAGATGTTGGGTGTGAATGTGAATTGATATATTATAAAGACTTCACAAACCTTCACATGATCAAATGCATAGTAAAGAATTTTATTAAGGACATACAGACAAACCGCAAGTTTTAGATAAATAGAAGATACACAATTTATTCAAATAATTAATCATTGATAGATCTTTATTTAGATATAGATAACATAAATACGTTTACATGAAATGTGGTCTCAGGTAGGTGCCATCTATTATAAGATTTCGGAATCAAATTTTGTCTCGTTTTAAAACAGCTTTATATCAGTGGAATGGAATTTGTTAACCTTTAGCTGATTTTTATGTGTTCTTTGTAAAATTTGCGATAACCCAATGTGATTTTTAACGCACATATATCTGCGTCACTCTCAACCCTCATGATGCTATGCCAACGTCTTTCTGTCGAACTTGAATTGTACTTTAAAAGTTTCAGTTTTTGCAATTTTTAGTTATTATAGACTTACAACTTTAACACCTAGTTTTTTAACCTTAGTCTATTATAATACATAATGTCTTTTTTCAGCAGCGTCAAAAATACATCATTACACATACACTGTGTTCATTATTTATTACCTCAGATTATTACTTAGATTATTACTTATTGACGATTAATTCAAACCTCTAAAATCGAGAGTTTCACAACCCTAGGCAACGGTCAAAGTCAAATGTCGATTTCGTTTGATTTTCACATCACTATTGTGTTGCATATGTGTGGTGGTTGGACTTGTTTGTGTTATCTATCATGTTTTTATCGAAAAAGTGATGTTTGTGATATTGTTTTGTGTTAAAACTACATTTATTTAGTGGTAAAGTACAGTTCCTATCTTATCACAACAATATTATCTAAGTTTGCGACTGTTTTCGTTAGTATAGCTAGGTTATGCGACGACTCGGCCGTTGAGATCACCCGTATCATGTTTTCGCATTTTTATGATAGAAAAACGTTTTGTATTGTGTGGGCGAGGTTATTATACGATAATAAACACTTAACACATTCTTATTTACTGTTTTCTTGTTCAATTCATGTTGAAAGCGTGTAAATACAGCGATGCAAAGTTATCGTTAGAGACTTGTCAAAACTTTTTTTAGTTGCGATTTACTCAATGCTATGACCCAAATGTTTATTTTTCTGAACTGCAGCCTTCCGTCGCGCTAACTGTATAGTAAATAACACATTTTTGTGTCGAGACAGTTTATTTTGCAACATTAAAGTTTTGTTATGATTCAACGATTGGAAGATAAGAATTTAATAGTGGGGGTTTTACGCAAGGAATGTACCGAACAATTAATTAAATAAATAATCTGAGAATCTAATAAGTTGAATAAGATTTTTTTCTCATTTATTTCCAATTTATACTAGTTTATTTTTCATCAATATATATTTTGTTTTATCGCGCATAGCTACGCGGATGGCTATACTATTACTAAACCATTACCACTTCACCAATTATGATAATAATAACGCTATAAAAATGTGTTTAGTGGTGGTAGGACTCTTTGCTGAGTCTGCCTAGAGAAGTACTACACCTTTGCCATTTATTCCACCACCAAGCAGTAATGTGCAAAACATCACTGTTCTGGTTTGAAGGTAAATATTTCTAGAAAAAATTACAAATTACAAGCCATAGAGATAAATCATGTGACTACTATGTTGATGTTTACTAGGCAAAGTCAAAGTTCTCATAAATGTACAATTTGCACGTCAATTAATTAAAAATAAAAACAAAAGAAAGAGTATACCAATATACAGGTAAATATATTAATTTATTACAATAATACACGTCACATACAGTGTCATAAACTAAAACAAGAACAAAATTAAAAATTTTAACTAACCCCCGACTACCTAAGATTTGTTATCTGTACAACATTCTACTAGTCAAGCCCTTTCATTTGATACCCATATTGAGGTAGGTTGTGAAGAAATATTTTATCCGCCATTTTGTGGAGGCGGCCATTTTGAATCGATATTAACCAGACATAGCTAAGAACACCCGCACGGTAATTAACTTTCAAATAAAAAAAACCGCATCGAAATCGGCCCATCCGTTTGAGCTCTACGGTGCCACAGACAGACACACACACAGACAGACAGACAGACAGACAGACATCGACGTCAAACTTATAACACCCCTTTTTTGGTCGGGGGTTAATAACCCACCCTGAATCATTCCTGGCGCAAATGTGTCCAAAACGCTGGCTGCTTTGCCTCGCTGAAAAGCGATTGCTATCCTCTGCCACAGGAACGACAAGCCAGAGTGGCATACAAATTGAACACTTTCTTAAAGTTTCTAATAATCACTTCACTGTATTATAATAATTATTTTATAGAAAGATGCTAATCTTTAAATTATTATAATATTAATGTTTTTATTACAATAGGGATGTTAACACTAATCACAAATTAATGTTCAATGTTGATTTTATGATAGTTTGTATTAATAGAATATCGAAAAACACATTTTTTATAATTTAATATTACGTAATAAACTTGTTATAAATTATTTTAAATGCTATATTTTTTATCTGTTGTCACGTGACTGGAAACACCAATATTAATTATAACACCACTTGTCGCAAAACAAGCTATGGAAAACTGACTAAACTGTTTACTTTTCTGCATTTTTATTATAGTTTGCGATCTTAGCGACGACGATTTTGATTGTTTGTGTTCAAGTAATTATAAAAAAACACATGAACTGGACATACAGTCATGAATCGCAACCAATGTTTTGCGACTAGTGACGTCATGTCAGTTGTTAGTGTTTTAGTGGCAAAATTCAAAATTAGTCTAATATTGTATATTTACTCATCGAAAATACAAATATTTTGAAATAAAATGTTATTTATTACGGTAAACAAGGGCCAGAGAGACGATCTTCGTAGCATTCCATGGATTCACCGTGCGGGTGCCGGGTCCATCGTGTGGCAGAGAAGAGAAGAACTCTGAGTAGATCCCGAGACTTGTGACTTGGGCTACTTCAAAACTCCTTCTGGGGACTTCAAAATAAAAGCAGTTCCGAAAAGTTGTTAACATCCCTATTGTTCTGGCCTGTGTAATTTTTTTTATTTTACATTTTTATAGGAAATTTGCCATCACTCTCTAGAAATTACCTATAAATGTATAATTGCTATTCAGCACAGTAATGCTGCCAGCATGCTGGACACACTTCAAACTGAAAGTGGCTATGATCATTGTGATTATATTTACACCTTCATTGGCTCATGAATTCAGAAAATATGTTTGCATTGTTTGCGAAACTAAGGTGGTCACTCTCGCTTTGGCTCGTTTCTGAGGCAGAGGATAGCCATTGCCGTTCAGCCAGCATTTTAACCACCTTTGCACCAGGAAAGGTTTGGGGTGGGTTATTTTACTTTATGACTTTGTACCTGGCACTTGTTATGTATTGTTATGTTTGAATTTTATTTGTGGGAATAAAAACTATTGAATTATTTTAATATGCTTACTGTAAGTAGTTAGTCAGGTAAGTAGTATAGCATTATGGAGGGGCCTGTATCAAAATTAGGCCCTGTAATTTCTCTGGGAACATAGCCCTTCTAACCGGAACACAGTAATGTTTGCACATTACTGCTTGGCGGTAAAATAACTGGCAAAGGTGTGGTACTTCCCCAGGTGGACTTTGCTAGGAGTCCTACAACTACAGAATTTGTTGAGGATAGTTTTGTTATGGTAAGGCTCTCCACAGTCTTACCCAGCAAAGTAACACACCTTCGCCAGTTACTCTACTACCAAACAGTAATCTGCAAACATCACCTTCAAACTGGATTGAAGGGCAATGTTTCCAGAGAAATTACTGGGCGTAGAGTGAATCATCTTATATATCTGGGTAACGAGCATAGTGAAGTGCTAGATAATGATTTGGTTACTTCATTTTCAAAATCTCTGTGACTCTGTGCTTTTATGGGCAGGCATGTTGTTAATCATCAGGCACTTGTCCTGCTCTTCCTGTCTTTTCATACTATTACAAGAAATAAAAGAGTTCTTGAAGTTAATTAATTGTTTTGTTCCAGAATGATTTCCTGAATGTCAAGGAAAGAAAGATGTCCCGCCATGAGAAGGCTAAAAGCGGCTTTGTAAGTACCAAACTACTTTCATAGACACTATTTAGCTAAGGTCATGGATATTATTAGATAAAATCATGGATATTATTAGCTAGGATCATTAATATTATTAGCTAACATCATGGATAATATTAGCTAGGATCATGAATATTAGCTCCTTGTCAAAGATAGTTTTAAATATTGTCCAGTGTGGCACCACTGTTGGTTTATGTGAAGTTTCTCTAACAAAATAAAACAGTGGCGCCACCTACGGTGAAATTGGGAACTGTATTTTTTTTATTTATTAATTTATTCATCAAGTTTCCTTGGATCCTAATACTTATTACAATCTAGCCTAATTTAAAACTATTTTTTTTTTGTAGGGAACTGTATTTGACAGATCTTTTTACGTCTTGAAAACACCTAGTAAAGTCCTAGTCCTAGTCTAGGTTACTAGCAAAACCGTCAACCTTATTCAGTGCACTAACGCGACATAAAAGTAGTCAGTAATAATTAGCGAGACACCTGAAGGGGCGGGGCGCGCCGTGACAATAGAAGATAAAGGTACTACTCGCAAAACAAGAGTGCTGCCCCACTTTTACGAATCTTTTCCATTTTTGTTCCTAATTGTCCGGAAACGGTTTTTATTCGCCTGCAATAGGCGTGACGACAGGTCCTGCAATTATATTAAATTATTTGATATAATGACAGTATATAAATATAATAAAATATGTACCAATTTTAATTTTGATATTTTTTTGTTTAACTTACTTTATGATCATTCAAAGCTGGATGGGCAAGCCCATTTTAAAAGTATGAAATTATTTGTAATTGTATTTACTTACCATTAGATAACCCATTCAATTTCAAGTGACTTTTGTTAAGAAACTAGTTTCCTAAAACGCAATATTTAATATAGCTACCATACAAACTTTACGCGCGACGCATAGAAAATACGGCACAGTGACGTCACGCTTCAGTAGTGTTTTTGTATGAAGTATTTTTGGGAGAGTCCAAAATTGTGATTTTAAAATCGTGATATCTCGGGAAGTTTTTAAGATAACAAAGTAATTCTTGCACCTATGTTTCA
This sequence comes from Ectropis grisescens, assembly GCA_017562165.1. NCBI lineage: Eukaryota > Metazoa > Arthropoda > Insecta > Lepidoptera > Geometridae > Ectropis > Ectropis grisescens. The sequence continues at coordinate 3,115,963 of CM029796.1, forward strand.
GTTATTGAGTAGCCTTTTGATGGCACATTAAAACAAAAATGAGTCGTCATGCCTATTAGCTATCACTGATGAAATAAGATATTCGTGCAGACTGGGAGAATGAAGCCGAATGACACGATAAACAAAATGGCGATATCTAGGTTATTAATAAATGAGTACCCCTGGTTATTAATCATTGAGTATATGAGTATATACAATACTGAAAACTATCTAGGCTCTTTTATTATAAGTTTTGTTTTTAATAAAAACAAAAATATTAACTTTTCATAAAATAGAGCAGCGATTACTAATTAATAAAAAAATATTATGAATAATTATGTATTTATTCAAATAATAATCAATAATTTAGTCTTAGTTGGCACACTGATGGCACACACACTGATTGTTTATCGATTTTTGTGTTCATCACTACACTATTATATTTTATGTGGTATCATTATTTCACAAAATGATAGTAGCTAACGTCAAATCTGGAATCGAATTAAAATTCCGAGTATAATAGATAAAACAAATGTTCAAGACTGTTAGTATACAACATACTTATAAGTAGAAAAGCCGCACAATTTTTTGTAACTCAATAAAATTCTGTTCAATAAAATTATCTGTATGTTTATCTACCTCTATACATCAGGCGAGATGACAGTCAAATAAATCTACAATAGTTAAAAAAAAAATTGGAGCCATAGGTACTGCCGATAGATGTGATTTTTTTTTAACTCAGAATTTGATACTTACTTTGGAAACTACGCGGGTTTGAGACCGAAGGGCGTGATCATGGGCATGGCTACCTAGAAATACGTCAGCCAATGGGAAATGCTGACGCATTGCTAGATGCCCTAAGGCCATGGTCCGGAGTTTACTCGAAGATTTCTTATCATTCCCGAGCGTGAAGCTAGAATTTATTTCACAGCCCACGAAAAATCTGTCTGTCGCGCCAAAAGACATTTCGCTTCAAAAACTTGTAATATATAAAGAGTTAGTTAGTCTAACGACCCAAATATCGAATTTGTCACCGCGTCCCACTTACGTTGCTAACCGTACCGGCTTACGTGCTCCTTACACAATACGATAACATTATCATTACGATTTTTCACTCAGTTTTCACATCGTCCTTGGACGGAACGGACGTGTCGCGAAAAATATACATTTAAATGATTTATTGAAAAAGAAAAACTTTTCTTGTCCGTTTTCGTGTGTTCTTCCTGTTAAATTTAAAAGTGTAGTGTTATTGAAATTGAATTTAAAACGTCTACGAAAATTAAATTTAAATAGTGACGTAAGTTTCGTTAGTTCAGTAACGAAATCTTAATCTATACGACTATTATAAAGCTGAAGAGATTGTTTGAACGCGCTAAACTCAGGAACTACTGGACCGTTTTCAAAAATTCTTTCACCGTTGGATATGTAAGGGATCCCTGAGTGCTGTAGGTTATATAGTTACGAGCGAAGTCGGGGCGGATTGCTAGTGTTGTATAGTCACAAAAGTGTTAATAAATTCGTGGTTGTGTTTGTTCCCGCGTTTAGTAGTGGTAGTAGTCTTGGCAGAGTCCCCTTGGGGAAGTACCACACCTTTGCCAGTTATTCTACCGCCAAGAAGTAATGTGCAAACATTACTGTGTTCCGGTTTGAATGGCAATGTTTCCAGAGAAATTACATGGCTTAGAGATATAACCTCTTAGATCTCTGGGTGACGAGCGCAGTGCCGTGCTAGGTTATTATTTGGACTCTTCATGTTCCAATAGCTGTGTGTCACAGTACTGTTATGTGGCAGGCATGTTGCTTACCATCAGGCACATTTCCTGCTCGTCTCGTCACTCTTTATTTAAAAAAAAAAAAACTTTGTATCCTCTGAACGGATTTGAAAGTAATTCAATGCGTTGTAAGCTTATAAGTACATTATCCAGATTAACACGTGGAGTATCCCGTTAAAGTTCGTGGTTTCAGTCGGATATTTAATTAATCGTATTTGGAGAAAATAGTTTGTTGTGAACAACAGTTAATTGATAATTCTATCCATCTTGAATTTGAAATTTGTTATAATGTATAGTGTTCTACTAGTCAAGCCCTTTCATTTGATACCCATATTGAGGTAGGTTGTGAAGAAGTATTTAGTCCGCCATTTTGTGGAGGCGGCCATTTTGAATTGATATTAATTAAACATAGCTAAGAACATCCGCACGGATACCAACCTTCAAATAAAAAAAAACCGAAATCGGCCCATCCGTTTGAGCTCTACGGTGCCACAGACAGACACACACACACACACACACACACACACACACACACACACAGACAGACAGACAGACATCGACGTCAAACTTATAACACTCCTTTTTTGGTCGGGGGGTTAAAAAGCACACAACACGCAAGATTGTCTCTGAAAATTAAATAAATACGCATTTTAAACACGAACGCCCTACCCAGAGATTCCGTGCCGTGTTTATATTCTTTATCTAGGACATTAAACCGACATTCGTGATAATGTGTTGTACTGCAAGGTCGCCACTTAACTAATTACTCATACGTTTGATAACGGACAGGTTGTAAAGTAATTTAAATCGTTCGTTGTGGAACTACTATGTAATACTACCAGAGTACAAGAACAAAATTAAATTTTTTTACTAACCCCTGACTACCTCGGATCATCTGTACAACGTTGTACTAGTCAAGCCCTTTCATTTGATATCCATATTAAGGGAGTTGTGAAAAAAGAGATGTATTTCGCCATTTTTTTTTTTTTTTTTTTTTTTTTAAATAAAGAGTGACGAGACGATCAGGACATTTGCCTGATGGTAAGCAACATGCCTGACACATAACAGCACAGTGACACACAGATATTGGAACATGAAGAGTCCAAATCATTACCGAGCACTGCACTGCGCTCGTCACCCAGAGATCTAAGATCTTATATCTCTAAGCCCTGTAATTTCTCTGGAAACATTGCCCTTCAAACCGGAACACTTTATGGTAGCGGCCATCTTGGATTTAAATTTGCCACAGTGTAAAGTGCTCTACTAGTCAAGCCCTTTCATTTGATACCATATTGAGGTAGTAGTGGAAAAAAAAATTCGGCATTTTGTGGTGGCGGCCATTTTGGATTTGAAATTTGTTATATTGTATAGTATTCAACTAGTCAAGCCCTTTCTTATTGTATAGTATATTGAGGTAGGTTGTGAAAAAATATTTTGCCCGCCGTTTTGTGGGCGAGGCCATTTTGAATCGATATTACTTAAACACCCATAGCTAAAAACATCCGCACGGATATTAATCTTCAAATAAAAAAAAACCGCATTGAAATCGGCCCATCCGTTTGAGCTCTACGGTGCCACAGACAGACACGCACACACGCAGACAGACAGACAGACATCGACGTCATAACACCCCTTTTTTTTGGTCGGGGGTTAATAAAGAATAACTCTACCAGTCGACGCCTTTGAAATTGCGGTAAATGGTGACAACGCAAGCTATAAATAAAAATGCTTCTTAATTTTATTTTTTCAATTAATTTATTGTCAACTTTGTTAAGTATCAGCAACAATATTTTCAAATTGAAATCAAAACATGCGGGAAACGTCATCCCCTAACCACGCTCCCAAACTGCTAACATGGTCGTGTTCGCAGATCGGGAGCGCGTTTCCCGCGTCTCGCCCCGCATGGATTGCCCCATCTACACGTCTACGTCACACGACTGTATTATTTATTTGACTGATACCATAGAATAGATAATATAGATAGAACGGACACTCCCCACCCCCCCGGCAATTTAAGTTTCCTCACCCCTCAGGCCGTTTCGGATACGTTAGGAGCACTCAACGAAGGGCTGGTATCGAACATCTAATTCCTAACGAAATATCATCATGGTGGGTTGCTGTACCTACTATTTACAGCTGTCCGTAAACTAAACGGGACAAGATTAAAAGCTTTATTTAATTTCTTAAGGAGAAAATAACGTAAGAAGAGAAACTTTTAAATAAGTTGATTTATAATAACGCATTAATTTTTAACTCAAAGTTCGTAACTTACACAACCAGTTTTGGGCATGGATTGATAGATAAATAGATAGAAACACTTTATTGTTCACAACACAAAAACAAAAAATGAATAAACAAAAAGATAAATTCTTAAAACTTGTGAAACAAATGGCGGCCTTATCGCTAAGAGCGATCTCTTCCAGGCAACCAGATTATAATAACCGGATTGATAATGCCTGGAGGAATAATTTTATAGGGACAGAATAAAGCTTTCTTCTTGGGTAAATGTAAAATAATATGCAAATGTGTACCTACTGACAGAAATAGATATAGGTACCTATCGATCATCGGTTTCGTTTGATTTTACGCGGCAATACATACCTACACCCTTTTAATTAGAATAGTATAATTTGGAACCATTCTATTTATGTAGCTCAACATTATAGCAAGTTTGTAAACTACTTTACGTCACCAGGTGAACTCACGGGGCACCACTATTCAATAAAATAATTCAGTAGCCCTAGCTCTAACGCACACATTCACGCGTGTGTACGAACGACATCTGCGTAGTTGTATGAAGGGTAGGTAGCTCCACAGCGGCGCTTGTATGGAGTTTTAGTGGAGTGTCCGGGGTGTGCTGATACCAATGGTCGGATATGTTTTGAGCTTACGCTTACGAATATGGTGTGTGTAGTTCATTGAAATGTTACATTTTTAGGCCTTACCTTGCGTTTTTTAGAGGACGCAATTTTATTTTTTTGATGTGTAGGGGGAGTCAGTGTAAAGCTAAAAACAAGTTTGTGGGGTCGCAACCCTTGTCCCACGGCCGCCATCTTGAAAATAGGGGTTTAAATGGTTTTTAAGATATCTCTTAAACTATTTATTTGATAAAAAAATGTGTTAACATTTTTTGTTGCAAATTAAATTTTCTACAACTTTGGTCTAGTAACTTTTTGTCGTAGAACTAACAAGAACAAAATTAAAAATTTTGATTAACCCCCGACTACCTCGGATTTGTAATTTGTACAACATTCTACTAGTCAAGCCCTTTCATTTGATACCCATATTGAAGGAGTAGTGAGAAAAGAAATGTACTTCGCCATTTTGTGGTGGCGGCCATCTTGGATTTGAAAATCGTCATAGTGCATAGTATTCTACCAGTTAAGCCCTTTCATTTGATACCCATGTTGAGGTAGTAGTGAAAAAAATAATGTAATTCGCCATTTTGTGGTGGCGGCCATCTTGGATTTGAAATTTCTTATACTGTATAGTATTCTACTAGTTAAGCCCTTTCATTTGATACCCATATTGAGGTAGGTTGTGAAGAAGTATTTTATCCGCCATTGGAGGCGTCCATCTTGAATCGATATTAGCCAAACATAGCTAAGAACATCCGCACGGTAATTAACATTGAAATAAAAAAAACCGCATCGAAATCGGCCCATGCGTTTGAGCTCTACGGTGCCACAGACAGACACACAGACAGACAGACAGACAGACAGACAGACAGACAGATAGACAGACAGACAGACAGACAGACAGACAGACAGATAGACAGACAGACAGACAGATATCGACGTCTATCTTATAACACCTCTTTTTTGGTCGGGCGTTAAAAATAAAAAAGTTATAAGCGAAAATCTTTAGAAATTCGATTAAAAAATATATTTTCGATGTAACTTTTTTTTCCTATCAATCATTATCCCGTCGTAATCATTGCGTCCCATTTGCCGTTGACGTCTTTTCTTTAAATTTATTAGCTCCACAGACTCTGGGGACCATGATCTACGAGAAGAAAAGGAAAATAGGTGGAAGTGGGGAACATTTTCAACCTAATTCTAGTAGTCTTTAGTTCGATTTTTACGGTTCCGTAGCAAAATACGGGACCCTTATAGATTCGTCATGTCTGTCTGCCTGTCTGTCCGTCCGTATGCCACAGCCACTTTTCTCCGAAACTATAAGAGCTATACTATTGAAACTTGGTAAATATATGTAATCTGTGAACCGCATTAAGATTTTGAAAAAATAGAAATAAACTAAAAATTTTAGGGGTGTCCAATACCTAGAAATGAAACTAAAAAAAATGTTTTTGATCAAACCTCTACCGTGTGCGGTATCTATGGATAGGTAATCAAAAATGATATTGAGGTTCCAAACATTTTTTTTTCTAAACTGAATTGTTTGCGCGTGGTAAAAAGTGTCGCCCCCTGTAACTTCTAAAATAAGAGAATGACAAAAATAAAAAAAAAGTGTATTGATGTTCATTACCATGTAAACTATCAATGAAAATTGGTTTGAATGAGATCTAGTAAGTAGTTTTATTTTAATACGTCATAAATTTACTATTGTTACAAGAACAAAATTAAAAATTTTGATTAACCCCCGACTACCTTAGATTTGTTATCTGTTTTTGTGGTAGCGGCCATCTTGGATTTGAAATTTGTCATAGTGCAAAGTATTCTACTAGTCAAGCCCTTTCGTTTGATACCCATATTGCGGTAGTAGTGAAAAAACTAAAATAATTCGCCATTTTGTGGTGGCAGCCATCTTGGATTTGAAATTTGTTATAGCGTATAGTACTCTGCTAGTCAAGCCCTTTCATTTGATACCCATATTGAGGTAGGTTGTGAAGAAATATTTTGTCCGCCATTTTGTGGAGGCGGCCATTTTGAATCGATATTAACCAAACATAGCTAAGAACACCCGCACGGATATTAACTTTCAAATAAAAAAAACCGCATCGAAATCGGCCCATCCGTTTGAGCTCTACGGTGCCACAGACAGACACACACACAGACAGACAGACAGACAGACAGACAGACGTCGACGTCAAACTTATAACACCCCTTTTTTTGGTCGGGGGTTAAAAACACTGATTTAGGTAACATCGAACCCTTAAAAACGACAGAAGCGGCAAACGCGCTTCTACTATGGCGATGCAAAATCAGGTGACGTCTCCTGATTTAGTCTCAGTCGCAACAAGGAGTTGTGTACGTTCGCTGACAATTCAATTTTCAAATGTTTCAAACAAATTTTCGCCACATTATGTTGTCTTCAGATTATAGCATACCTCATCTTCGTTTCTTTAATTATATCGATGTCCCCTAAGTAACAACGAACTACAAAAACTTTTATATTATGTTACTTGTTGCTACGGAAGCCTTCATGGGCGAGTCCGACTCGCACTTGACCACTTTTCTTTTTCTAAATCGTCTCCCGGCTCAGAGTCTCCACCACGACCGCAGGTCTCTGCCGTCATCGTCATGACTTACGCGAAATGGTTTATGAAATAATGATTACGTTATGGCGTTGTTTGTTTGTACAGATGTTCCGCTCTAGACGAGCGTTGCAGACCTTGATGTAGTAGATATGAATCATTGATGGATTCGGGAAAAATTTTGCTTGTACAAATTTGAACTCTTCAAAGGCTACGCTCAAATCTATCTTAATATATATATAAATCTCCTGTTACGATGTTTGTCCGCGATGGTCTCCTAAACTACTAAACCGATTTCAATCAAATTTGGACACCGTGTGCAGTTTGAGCCAACTTGAAAGATAGGATAGTTTTTATTTCGATTAATAAATAGTCTTTATATGACAATATCCGAGCAAAGCCGGAACCGGCCGCTAGTATACATATAAATCTCCTGTCACGAAATAAATCTCCTGTTTGTCCGCGATGGACTCCTAAACTACTTAACCGATTTTAATCAAATTTGCACACCGTGTGCAGTTTGAGCCAACTTGATAGATAGGATAGTTTTTATTTCGATTAATATAACGATATCCGAGCGAAGCAGGAACTGGTCGCTATTATTATCTATACTAATATTATAAAGCTGAAGAGTTTGTTTGTTTGAACGCTAGGATCTCGGGAAGTACTGGTCCGAATTGAAAGATTCTTTTTCTATTGGATAGTCCATTTATCGAGGAAGGCTATAGGCTATAGAACATAACGCTACTATTAATAGAAGCGGAGCATGAATCAATAATGTAACAAAATCGGGAAAAAATATTCCATTTTGAGAGTTTTCGAACGTTTCGTGCTTTGACATGAGACATGACAGCATGTGTCTAAGATTGCGTCATTGAATATCACAGATTACATACCTCTTGAATATAAAACCTTTGCTAATCTATTTTTTGGGAGAAGGCCCCGAGTCCCAGCAGTAGGGAACATTCAGTGGGCTGCTTAAGCATATCTTAACCATACTACCTGTTAGACATGGCTTCTAAATTTTACTTTTAAAATTTAAAAAAATATATTAAAAAACATAGGGGTCGATTGCCATTGATATTAATAACCTCCTCTTTTTTGGAAGTCGGTTAAAAACTACGCTTCAGCACACCTGACATATTATCACAACTGAAAATTTCATTGGTATATTTACAAATAAAACGTGGATGTCGTAATTTTGTCGCTTATTATGTTTTTTATAAACACTTCTTTACTATGAGGCTGTATAATGATGTCACATTATGACTGCATCACTATTTGCATGTTCAAGGTAGGTGTCTATCACGTGAGATTATGCTCTCTAGATATGCACGTTGTCGCAGCTAGCTTAAATCAGCCTTTTAATTTACTGCCTAGTCTATTTAAACAGCGCCGTTTAAGGCCGTACCCCGAGCAAATGACCTTAAGTATTTCTTACTTCATCGCACACCGCAAGAAAGAGCAAGAGAGAAACAGTACTTAGCATTTGTCGCTGTTTTACGCTCAAATTTTAGAATAAACTCTCTATAAAATCAGACTTTGGTCGTTTGAAAAAAACATTTCTACCAAAATGTTCGTAATTGCCTATCCTTTGGTGGAAGTACAAAATCCAAATAATGACGGGTTTTCGAGTAGATGCATGATAATTACAATTATTTATTTCTATTTTTTATGGTTTCATTGTGAGAAGATTATTTAAACAATAAAATCATTAACAAAAATTGGTTGCCTGTAAAGTCGGTATACGGGCGAAAGTTTTACGTGACAACGACTTTGAGTGGTAAAATAATTTTACGGAAGGGACGCGTGCCTTTCACTTTTTATGTCTGTCTCTCTCGCTCTTAGGCGGGCTAACCATGCCCGAGTGGAAGGGACGCGTGTCTCTCATTCGCTCTCGTTGTGAGCGCATAACGTGAGCGGAGCGTAACGCAGTTTCTTGAAGTGTCACCCGGCAAACCAATTTATAAGACGTTGTCACGTCAAAAAAATAAACTACCATTTAAAAGCCACGAAATTGTAGAAATTTAATGTATTTTTTTACCAGTTGATATTTGTTTTGGTTAATAAATAGAGTTTTGAAAACTGGACAAAAACACGTTTTGCTGGGGGACGCACCTTAACTAGTGCCGTGAATGAAATTCAGCCTTTTTTTTAATATTTAATTTTAATTGGATCAAATGCTAGGGATATAATTTGGATCGTTGATATTTCATTACTTGTTGCCTGTTTATTTCATTTAGTTCTTTCTTGGTGACTTTAGATGTTTCTAGCTAAACCACGTCGGAACGTTTGAATGGACCGGGTTGAAGTTTGTAAACACATCACAATCTGGAGTAGCACATCAGTAGTCTTCTTTTTACCGCGGGAATATAACATGAACGAGAACTGCTCGGGTAAACCGTGGGGCGTAGCGAAGTTAGTTTTGTAAATGTCACCGGAATATTGCAATCACGGTCAGTTTGCAATATAACCAGTGAGATTTTCTTTTTTGTTTTTAAATTAAGATTGACGAACTGGACGACTAGCTGGACATGTGACTGAATGTAAGCAACATGCCTGCCACAGAACAGTGACACGCAGCTATTGGATCATGAAGAGTCCAAATCATTACCTAGCACTGCACTGCGCTCGTCATCCAGAGAATCTAAGATGTTATATCTCTAAGCCCTGTAATTTATCTGGAAACATTGCCCCTCAAATTGGACCACAGATTCTGAGATTATAATCTCATGGTAGGTTAGGTTAGTCACTATCATCATCATCACTTTTCATTTTTGATTAACCCCCGACTATCTTAGATTTGTTATCTGTACAACATTCTACTAGTCAAGCTCTTTCATTTGATACCCATATTAAGGGAATTGTGAAAAAAGAAATGTAATTCGCCATTTTGTGGTAGCGGCCATCTTGGATTTGAAATTTGTCATAGTGCAAAGTATTCTACTAATCAAGCTCTTTCATTTGATACCCATATTGAGGTAATAGTGAAAAATATTATATAATTCGCCATTTTGTGGTGGCGGCCATCTTGGATTTGAAATTTGTGATAGCGTTTAGTACTCTACTAGTCAAGCCCTTTCATTTGATACCCATATTGAGGTAGGTTGTGAAGAAATATTTTGTCCGCCATTTTGAATCGATATTAACCAAACATAGCTAAAAACCCCCGCACGGATATTAACTTTTAAATAAAAAAACCGCATCGAAATCGGCCCATCCGTTTGAGCTCTACGGTGGCACAGACAGACACACACACAGACAGACAGACAGACAGACAGACAGACAGACAGACAGACAGACATCGACGTCAAACTTATAACACTCCTTTTTTGGTCGGGGGTTAAATAGTCGAAAAACATTGATACTCGTTATTATAAAAGTGTCTAATGTAATGTCATAAATAAACACATTTTTTTGCGCTTACACTGCAAACGCTGGCTGAACCCTGTGAGCTAGATCAAAATAATGTACAGCAATATTCTACCCCTTCCAAAGTCTACAGATTTTTTTTTATATGTATATGTCTATCTGTTAGGAATGACCTACAATAACCATTTTTATTAGCATATTTATTTTAGGATCAGCATTGCACCCGTGCGAAGCCGGGGCGGGTCGCTAGTTAATGATATACCTAACGCCGCGCCGTTAGGTTATAATCTGCACGTTTTTACAAATCTACGGTGACATATAATTTGTTTTTTTTTTTACTGGGCAGAGCCTTTATTATCAAAACTAAAATACAATGAGAACTACACTACACTACACACTACAAACCTACCTAACTACTTATACTAAGCACACCTGAATTATCCATAGACCACTGTAGGTCTACAGATAATCAAGATGTTCAAGCCAATCGGAAGCGTACCCAGCATGCTGGCGGCATTACCACGCTGAATGGCAATGCTTATTTGATTATACGTTATCAAACACAAAGATGCATCTAACATTCTTGTTATTCTTATCAATGAAATTCCTACACCAAAATCTCAACAGCTATTCTAAAAAACACATACGGATGTATCGTTCTAAAAATATCTAAAATCGTATCGAATTCGGACAAAGCACTCGACTCGGCTGATAACGACTTATCTTTTATTATGGAGTGTGTCGTTATGTATTGTGAATTCTTTCGATATGATAGCACATTTTGGGAAATTCTTTTTAAACCGAGTACGAATAGTACGAGGATTTTTTGTTCTGAAGTAAAACGTTTAATCTTACCTTGTAGTTTAAAATTATTGTTGTTTGATTAACAGACTTCAAAATAAAAGGGGTCAAGTGCGAGTCGGACTCGCCCATGAAGGCTTCCGTAGCAGCAAGTAAAATAATATAAAAGTTCTTATAGTTCGTTGTTACTTTAATCAGTGTTTTATAAATAGTGAATTTATGACGTATTAAAATAAAACTACTTAATAGATCTCATTCAAATCAATTTTCGTTGAATGTTTACATATTAATGTACATCATACGTTTTTTTTGAGATTGGTCATTCTCTAATTTTAAAAGTGACAAGGGGCACACATTTTTCCACTTTGGAATTCTCTCGCGCAAACTATTCAGGTTAGAAACAAAACATGTTAGAAACCTCAATATTAGTTTTGAAGACCTATCCATAGATAACCCACACATGGTATTGATGGAAAAAAATAATTGAGATTCAGTTCTAAGTAAGGGGCACCCCCAAAATGTATTGTTTTTTTTTTAATTTTTTGTAAGAAAATCTTAATGCGGTTCACATAATACATCTACTTACCAAGGTTCAATAGTAAAGTTCTTATAGTTTCGGAGAAAAGTGGCTGTGACATACGGTCGGACATACAGACAGACATGACGAAAAATTGTTTACGGAACCCTAAAAAGGGGTAGATTCTCTATTAGGTTGGATGTCTGTTACGCGATAGCTCTTTTGTTTTGTAGATAGTTAGAGATTTACTACGATAACATGGCCCGCCCCTCCAAATTACTGTTTCAATGTGTGTAGTCACATCAAAGTTTGTAAAAAACAAAGAGTTTGTATGTAGTTGACTGCCCTAGTGGCTTAGTTGGTAGTAGCTCTGCCTGCGAAGCCGAGGGTCGTGGGTTCGATCCCCACCCAGTGCAAATATTTGTGTGATGAATTCAAATGTTTGCACTGTGTCTGGGTGTTTCTATGTATAATAAGTATGTATTTAAAACTATATAAGTATTATATCAGCTATCTGGCTGCCATCACACAAGCTTTGCTTAGTTTGGGGTCAGATGGTGTTGTGTGTTAGAAAAAAAAAAATCGTCTTCAGTAGCAGTACGCACACATACTTTCACAGATGTTTTCAAACGTTTTGAATTCTGGAGGGGCGGGTCATGTTATCGTAGTAAATCTCTACTTTATCGTAGTAAGTCTACCGTAACCCTTGACGAAATTATTAATATAGATATATTATATTAATTTTATGAATTTAATATATCTATATTATTAATATAATATATCTATATTAATAATTTCGTCAAGATATATTGGTGGACATTTCAGAGACAACACCATCTGACCCCAAACTAAGCAAAAAGCTTGGATGTAATGAAAGCTATGCGTGCCAGGAAGCTGATATAATACTTATATGTATATTTTTAAACACAGAACACACCCAGGCACTACAAATACTTGAATTCATCTTACAAATATTTGCACTGGGTGGGAATTGAACCCACAACCCTCGGCTTCGCAGGCAGAGTTAATACCCATTAAGCCACGATGCTAGTTTAGTTATACAAGTATTATATAATCAACTGTCTAGCTCCCTTAAACCCTTTCTATGACCGATATAATGTTACAGGAATTCTCAATAGTTGGTAGAAATAATATTCTTGACTGACCAATTTCTTTGTGTTATTGACGTGACAACGTCTTATAAATTGGTTTGCCGCGTGACACTTCAAGAAACTGCGTTACGCTCCGCTCACGTTATGCGCTCACAACGAGAGCGAGTGAGAGGCACGCGTCCCTTCCACTCGGGCATGGTTAGCCCGCCTAAGAGCGAGAGAGACAGACATAAAAGTGAAAGGCACGCGTCCCTTCCGTAAAATTATTTTACCACTCAAAGTCGTTGTCACGTAAAACTTTCGCCCGTATACCGACTTTACAGGCAACCCTCGGCTTCGCAGGCAGAGTTAATACCCACTAAGCCACGATGCTAGTTTAGTTATACAAGTATTATATAATCAACTGTCTAGCTCCCTTAAACCCTTTCTATGAACGATATAATGTTACAGGAATTCTCAATAGTTGGTAGAAATAATATTCTTGACTGACCAATTTCTTTGTGTTATTGACGTGACAACGTCTTATAAATTGGTTTGCCGGGTGACACTTCAAGAAACTGCGTTACGCTCCGCTCACGTTATGCGCTCACAACGAGAGCGAGTGAGAGGCACGCGTCCCTTCCACTCGGGCATGGTTAGCCCGCCTAAGAGCGAGAGAGACAGACATAAAAAGTGAAAGGCACGCGTCCCTTCCGTAAAATTATTTTACCACTCAAAGTCGTTGTCACGTAAAACTTTCGCCCGTATACCGACTTTACAGGCAACCCTCGGCTTCGCAGGCAGAGTTAATACCCACTAAGCCACGATGCTAGTTTAGTTATACAAGTATTATATAATCAACTGTCTAGCTCCCTTAAACCCTTTCTATGAACGATATAATGTTACAGGAATTCTCAATAGTTGGTAGAAATAATATTCTTGACTGACCAATTTCTTTGTGTTATTGACGTGACAACGTCTTATAAATTGGTTTGCCGGGTGACACTTCAAGAAACTGCGTTACGCTCCGCTCACGTTATGCGCTCACAACGAGAGCGAGTGAGAGGCACGCGTCCCTTCCACTCGGGCATGGTTAGCCCGCCTAAGAGCGAGAGAGACAGACATAAAAAGTGAAAGGCACGCGTCCCTTCCGTAAAATTATTTTACCACTCAAAGTCGTTGTCACGTAAAACTTTCGCCCGTATACCGACTTTACAGGCAACCAATTTTTTTATCAGCGTTAATTATATTAGTCATATCTTTTACTCATAAAATGATAAGTAAAGACGTCAAGAGTGATTTTTGGAAACAGTAAGCGATACTAAAATAGTAAAGTATTTGACGATACGTTTCGTTTTGCTGTGAAATATTTTTTTCAAAGAATTTCACGAAGAGTTCATTGCCTAGCACTGCGCTCGTCATCCGGAGTAATAAAATGATTCATCTCTTTCATAATCATAATCAGCCCGTATTCATCTACTCCTGGACATAGGCCTCTCCCGTAATACGTCGCTCTGTCTGTGAGCCTCAGTCTTACGTTTCCTGCCTCCAACGGCCGCCTTTCGTGTGTCGTCACTCCAGTGTTAGGGTGTTCTACACTACGTTCGCCCATTCGCGGTCTCCACTCCAGAATTTATTAATTTTTATTAAATTAGAATTAACAAGCAGTTCGACTCGGCTTCGCCCGTGGTATATTACTTATATATATGTAAGCTATAGCACTCAAGAATATTTATTGAATTTCAAATATTATTTTACCATTGGATATTTACACGTACATATCCAATGGTGAAATAATTTTTGTGGAATAGGTCCATTAGATCCTGAGATTGGGGCTATCAAACTAACTCTTCAGCTTTACAAACTTAATTATCTTGAAAAATACAACATATTAGTGTGTTGTATTTTGGTAAATAAAATAAATAACTTACATTACTTATGCAGAAAAGAGTGAAAATTATTCCGTAAAATGTTGTGAAAACCATAGAGTGATTTTATCGTTTAAAACTAAATAAAAAGTGCACAATGATATCGTGAAGTGATCTTCGAATTGTAATAAAAATCACTAACAGTGAAATAATGATTCGTTAGTGTTAGTGATAGTGAAAATGGGTGATAAACAGTACAACAGCCTTCCCAGGCTGAAACGGAAGGAAACTTGGAGAAGGAAAGGGGTAAGTCAAAGTTAATCTCTATATATAAAAATGTGATGTTGGTTTGTGTACGCTTCAAAAACTGAAAAAGTTCTGCACCGATCGAGCTGAAATTTTAGAATGAAATATAATCCGCATCAAGGATTGTTTTTATCTAATTTTTTGCATTACAATGTGCCACAGCGAAGCGTGTAAAATAATAAGATTCAGCACTATGCCGGCATTTGTAAGCTGTCCAACTGAGTGTAGGTTTAAAACGCGGAGTCGTAACTCTCGATCATTTCTCCTTGTCGCATGATTATTGTACGGCGTTGCGGAATAATGGATTAGAAGAGGTATTGAAACTATAAAAATAGTAAATTTTAATTTTTTTATTATCGTTTTTGTCGGAAAATCTCATGATTTTTCTACGATTTTCAGGGTAAATTTGGTCATTTGATTATGTACGGTATTGGTTCCATACAGTTTCAATACCTGTTCTAATCCATTATTTCGCAATGCCGTACAAAAATCATGCGACAAGAAGGAAAGAGCGAGGGTTGCAACCCCCCCTCTTCAACTTGCACTCAGTTGGACAGCTTACAAATGCCGGCATAGTGCTGAATCTTATTATTTTATACCCTTCTATCATCCTACATGGGTCTCCTGGTGTATCATATGACCTATCAATTTTGTTCACGGGCCTGTAGTTTATGAGCACAGATTTGCTCTTGTAAGGAGTACTGTTCGCACCTTTGGGTCGAATCGGCTAAGTATCAGCTGGAGGCTCTGGAATCGATCGAGAGACGTGCCAAAAAGCTCATGGGCAACGACACTCTTGTGCGAATAAGCCGTCAAAGTCTTGAACATTGCCGCAAAATTATATAATATAATAAATACTACCTTAGATTGTAGACCTCGAAACTGTACGTCATATCAGTAATAAATAAATCCAAGGTGCCAATGTATTATGTTATCTGGGTCGCCAGCATTCCTAGGGCGTCAACAGATCCAGACTTCCATTGTTCTCCTTTAGGTAGCATCTACTGTAGTTGAATTACTTAATCTATACTAATATTATAAAGCTGAAGAGTTTTTTTGTTTGTTTGTTTGAACGCTAGGGTCTCGGGAAGTACTGGTCCGGATTGAAAGATTATTTTTCTATTGGATAGTCCATTTATCGAGGAAGGCTTTAGGCTATAGAAAATAACGCTACTATTAATAGAAGCGGAGCATGAATCAAGAATGTAACAAAATCGGGAAAAATATTCCTTATTGAGAGTTTTCGTACGTTTCGTACTTTGACATGACACATGCCAGCATGTGTCTAAGATTGCGTCATTGAATATCACAGATTACATACCTCTTGAATGTAGGTAAAACCTATGCTAATCAATTTTTTTTTAATATGTTATAATACTTATATGTTTAGTTGTAAATACATACTTATTATACATAGAAACACCCAGACACAGTACAAACATTTGAATTCATCACACAAATATTTGTACTGGGTGGGGATCGAACCCACGACCCTCGGCTTTGCAGGCAGAGTTACTACCCACTTAGCCACAAGGCCAGTCAAATTTAAGCCACAAGGTCAGTTAAATTAAAACTAAGAGACCTTTGAAAGGTAACTCAGAAGTGGGAAGGTACTTCAAGTCTGAACGTTAGCTCATGTTATACTAAGCACAGATTCGCTCTTGTATGGATACACCTTTGGGATAAGTCGGCTAAGTACTAGCGGCTTTGCGTGATATAATACAACCGTGCCCTTTTTTCTATCAGACTGTTCGTAACTCGAAAAAGCGACATCTTTTCATTTTTTTTTTAACTTTTATAGGATTATACTTGACTGCCATCTCGCCTGATGTT
Organism: Ectropis grisescens; assembly: GCA_017562165.1. NCBI lineage: Eukaryota > Metazoa > Arthropoda > Insecta > Lepidoptera > Geometridae > Ectropis > Ectropis grisescens. Next base: position 3,132,939 of record CM029796.1, read on the forward strand.
AAACGATGATACGGTCTACGATGGAGCGTGTTTACCTAGAAGAAACCGATTCACTCTCGATTTGAAGACACAAAGATTGTAACTATCGGGGAAAACCCACTCAGGCAACGCATTCCACAACCTAGACGTTCTTATCACAAACGTGGAGTCAAATCTTTTCGTTCGTGTATTTGGAACATCAACCATGAAACGATGTCGCTTTTTCGAGATACGAGAAGTCCGATGAAAGAAAGGGCAAGGTGGTATTAGATCACGCAGATCAGTTGCAAAGTTAAAAAAATAAAAGCAAAATTTACTACCATCTCTCGGAATGTAACCTTACATTACAGGTTATACTCGTAGCGTTAAAACAACTTATATCTCTGGGTGACGAGTGAAGTACTGTGCTAGGTAAGGATTCGGACTCTTCATATAGCGGCGTGTCACTGTGCTGTTATGAGCAGTCATGTTGCTTACCATCAGGCACATGTACTGCTCGTCTCGTCACTCTATATTTGAAAAAATACACAGTATTAATAATCTCACGCGTTTTATTATGACATGCTGTGTTATACAATGTTAAGGATTGTTCAAACTGGAGCGGTATTCGCTCGCGCCAGCGGTAGAGAAAACCGAGCGGGTAAGCTTATAATATTACTGTTCACATCAAAGCCGATTTCGCCGACTGTGATAGCGGAATGTTTCGAAAAACAAGCAAAAATATCGCCTATCCAGTCAGTACGTACCGCTTTCGCTCTAGTCGCGGAACTTTATACAAAATACCGCACGGCTCCCGCGCGGTATTCACATCTACCCATCAAACAATTCGGTAGCCCTAGACTTAACGCACACATTCACGCGTGTGTACGAACGACATCTGTGTAGTTGTGTGAAGAGTATGTAACTCGACAGCGGGGTTTGTATGGAGTTTCGCTTGAGTGTCCGGAGTGTGGCTCCGGTTTGAACAGGCCTTTATGGTGACATACAATGTCGATTCGGCTTTTCAAATAAAATCACCATGCTACGCACTCGTAGAGCGATGACTAAGTTATCAGCATGGCTATTTTTAGGATCATTAGCTGTGTGGGAGTCGATCCGTTTGCTTGCTCCTTCCGTAATATTCGCATCTCTACTATAATAATATGGTCAATCGATACGTAGATCGATACTAATTTTAATCGTGATACTTGATTAATTTTTGTTGTGATAATAATAAATAATTGTGACAGTTGGTTAATTTTGCTGTGATAATAATAGATAACCTTGATAATTGGTTAATATTGTTGTGATAATAAATAATCAATATTCGTGACAATTAGTTGATTTCTAACATCTTAGATCTCTGGGTGACGAGCGCAGTGCAGTGCTAGGTTTTGATTTGGACTCTTCATGTTCCAATAGCTGCGTGCCACTGTGCTGTTATGTGGCAGGCATGTTGTTTACAATCAGGCACATGTCATGCTCGTCTCCTCACTTTTTTATTAAAAAATAATAAATAACCTTGATAATTGGTTAATTTTGTTGTGATAATAATAAATAACCATGACAATTGTTTAATTTTACCGTGACAATAATACATAACTGTACCGATTGATTAAATTTATTATGATGATAATAAATAACCGTGAAATTCAGTTAATATTATTATGAAAATAATAAATATCCATGATACTTCATTAACTTTATAATGATAATAGTAAATAATCGTGATAATAACAAAAATATTAGTACAATAATAAATAAACATAATGCTGAGGTTTTTATTGTGTTTCCAATGTTTGAGAAAACGGTGAATAATGAAAGTGAACTTAGTGTTCTCAATTGTGGATGCTAGCATTTAAACGACTTTAAAGACAGATGCTGTCGGTTTCTTCAGTATTTGTGTTTAAAAGGATTGTTCACAATATAAAATGGTTTGTATGACGCTTATTGTGTATGGTACACACTTTTTACTTTAAATATTTGCAACATTTTTGACTTTTGTATAACTAACTGATAAATAATAGCTAATGTGACTATATTGGTAAGTAAATTAGATAGATTAACTTTTTATTGCGCTTCTTGCGCGCTTAAAAAATAAACAAAAGTCATTTATAATGAAACAAAATAAAGTAGTAAAGTAAATTGCCCACTTTATCACTAAAAGCGATCTGTTCCAGGCAACCATAGGATGGAATGAGAGATTTGAGAATAATAAATGATGTCTTTGCTGTTATTTTTCTTTGAGAAACGAAGTGACTTGCCTTAAACGAAGATATTGCCTTTAATCATATTCCTAATCTTTATTTTTACATGTCAAATATAAATAATATTTACGCAATATTATTTATATTTGATAACTAGCGGCCCGCCCCGGCTTCGCCCGTGGTACATATATATAACCTACATCATTCAAGGATTACGTACATATGAAAGAACGGTGAATGATTTTTTTTAAATCGGTCCGATAGTTCCCGAGATTACCGTGTACTAACTATATATATGCTATAGACTACTTTTGATCCCCAAATTATCGTGCTGTTTACTGGGTCAGAAGTGACACCTGTAGACAACTGGCGGGGATGACTAATTAAATGACGATTGATCAGTTTTCGACCGGAGAGGAAAAATGATTAAATTACTAAAATGGCTATTAAAAAATAAGGGTTGATCGTAGAATGGTAAAAATTGAGCATTGTATGTATTTTTGTATGTTGTATCATAAAATAATAGAAATTAAAAATTTTGTCTAAAAAATAAAATAAAAAATTTAGGGGTGGACTACCCCTAACATTTAGGGGGATGAAAAATAGATGTTGGCCGATTCTCATAGATACCGGATAAGTACAAAAAAATTCATCAAAATCGGTCAAGCCGTTTCGGAGGAGTATGGCAACAAAAACTGTGACACGAGAATTTTATATATTAAGATATAGAAATCAATTAACAATGTCACAATAAATTAACTTTAATATAATGCTAAAACAGATAAGACCTGCTGCCTGCTGCTTCAGTAAATATAATGTGTTTATTAACAAAACTAAAATACAATCAGAACTACACTACGCTAGATACCTAACTAACTACTTATACTAAGCACACCTGAATTATCCATAGACCAATGAATAGAATTAATAGGATTAACAAAAAAGTATAACATTGACCCTGGCATCATTTCGTTCCGAAGAAGGCATATACATAATATGTAAAGGTATAGTTTTCCGGGAAACATTAGTTGTCCTGTTTCAAACGAATGACTTGTTTTATTGATTGAAATATAATTGAACGGTAGAATTATCCTGGACTTAGAACAAACTATATTAATGTTAACTTTTTTTTTAACTTTTATAGGTTTACACTTGACCGCCATCTCGCCTGATGTTAAGCGACGATGCGGTTTACGATGGAGCGTGTTTACCTAGAAGTAACCGATTCACTCTCGATTTGAAGACACCAAGATTATAACTATCGGGAAAAACCCACTCAGGCAACTCATTCCACAGCTTAGACGTTCTTATCACAAACGTAGAGTCAAACCTCTTCGTCCGTTCGTCCATCAAGGGAGGAGATTCTTAATTCGGTTGTATGTTTATTTTTGCTTGTCACGTGATAACGCCGCCGATAGTGAATCGATTTTGATGGTCCTTTTTTTTGTAGATAGTTCAGAGATGGCAGGCATGTTACTTACCATCAGGTACAGTACCTGGGTGACCGAGCTTTGCTCGGTAACATAGATACATACAGATTTTCTCAAAAAAAAGGAACTTGAAAAAAGAAAGGCGGCCGGTTGGATTCGAACCCGGATCAACCATAAAATTATGACCGCCCAACTTCCCGACTGAGCTAATATACTGTCGCGCGACATCGCGAAATTTAGCGTCGTATTCTAATGTTTTTGTAACAGTTTTTCATTGTCTAAAAACGCGCATAGAACGGCTTTTTTTTAAATGAAACCTGGCTAGATCGATTTATCGTCTCCTAAACCCCTCTGTATACATAATTTCATGAAAATCGTTCGAGCCGTTTCTGGGATTCAAATTATATATATATACATACCTACAATAATTGCTCGTTTAAAGGTATAAGATGTCCTGCCACTCTATAATATATGTATATACTGTAGACTGCCGGAACACAGATCGAATGCTCTAATCACTTCACATGATTTTTTCCATTACTTTCAATAACAATAACTGCATCGTAAGGCTTACAATTGCTTGAGAACGATTCCTTTTGAGCTAACGAACAGATTTCAATACATTCCCATCATATTTATAAGTAGTTAACGTTGAGTATTAACATTCCTCATTTCCCGCGTTTACGTATACACGATAAACAAACAAACATCGCAATCATCTGATTACCTTACACCTGACTGGAGAGCTGCCAAGTGCAAACAATAGTCAACGTATAACAGTAGCTCACATTCTAATATAGTAAAACATTTTTATGTCAAACCTTGATAAGTAGAAAACCTCCAGAATTCGATAAAAAGTAGTCTTCCCTTTTTTATAAGCCTTAAAACCTCCGTTACTCAAAATCAAAACCCGTAATAATTAATGAGTACCCTAAATATACAAATTTTATTTTCCCTCCATAACTCAAAACAATAAATTGGCCGTTTGTATCTCGAACAGCAATATTTGAGTAACTCCAGCTGCAATAAATAAAGTTTAGTCAATTGGAATAAATGTTAACCTCTACAAGTCGAATGTTTCCTTACAGCTTAAAACGAAATTGCCCCTATGTTTACAAAAAAGACTTCAAAGTCTTGAACATCGCCGGAAAATTGCTAGCCTATCGGGTTTTTATCGGATACACTTCGGAGAGTGTGCGACTGATCTGCATGATCTAATACCACCTTGCCCTTTTTCTATCGGAATGCTCGTAGCTAGAAAAAGCGACACCGTTTCATGGTTGATGTTCCAAAGACACGAACGAAGAGATTTGACTCTACTTTTGTGATAAGAACGTCTAGGCTGTGGAGTACGTTGCCTGAGTGGGTTCTCTCCGATGGTTACAATATTTGTGTCTTCAAATCGAGAGTGAATTGGTTTTTTCTAGGTAAACACGCTCCATCGACATCGCTTGACCGCATCGTCGGTTAACGTCAGGCCAGTGTGAGCCTATAAAAGGTAAAAAAAAAATCTCTTCAAGTTCGACATACAGAGGTTCTAATCTACTACTGTAATTATTTTGCTCAGAAAAAAAATCAAAATCCGACTTCAATTAACATTAAATTCATGCACTTGACTAATTTTCACTGTATGCTATGACTACGTCGCGGCGTCCAGATAAATGTAAACAAATTTTAGTTTTATTGTTGATATTCCAAAAAACGCCGCACCGATTTCGATAATATTTATGGTAACATTCCATAACTTAAAATAAGCAAAAAAAATGGCAGTCATAGGAACTGCCGATAGAAATGAACTTATAACTTAGAATTTGATAGCTTACTTTGGAAACTACGCGGGTGAAACCGGAGGGCGTGGTCATGACCATGGCCAATGGGAAATGCTGACGACTTTCTGGATAGCCAGTTGCCATAGTCCCGAGTTTAGCCGAAGATTTCTTATCATTCCCGACCGTGACGCTAGAATTCAATTCACAGTCCACGAAAAATCTGTCTGTGGCGCGTCAAAAGAAGTTTTACTTCGAAATCAAAATCGGTCCACCCAGTCGAGATACGAGATAAGAAAAAAATAAACATCCTTTAATTAAAATTATTTTTAATTAATTAAAAACCTCTTCCCTTTTAATCAGTCGGTAAAAAATGTAAAACCGCCCATACTGGATTCCACTATGATGATCTCATAATCCGTTGTTTATGAACTTGTACGGACTAAGGCGAGACCCTTACGTCATGTGCGCTAACCTTTACCTCGCGACCTTGCTCAGTTTGATCTTGACCTACAAAACAGATTTCTCTGGCGTCGCTAACCATCTCACTGGGTGTTTGCTCTTTAATCGGATATTATTAGTGGACTGTCTAGGTCTCGTTGTTAAATCCGCCTGGGGAAGTACCACCTCTTTGTCAGTTATTCTACCGCCAAGCAGTACTGAGCTAATATTACTGTGTTCCGGTTTGAAGGGCAATATTTGAATCCCCCATTTTTTCACATAGGTACTTAAAAAACCACTACAACTTCAAATTATATTAATTAAATTAGCAGAGATTTAACATTCGTTATAAACGATACTTTTACTATAAGTTTTAAATTTTATGGTGTAAAAATAAATATTTTAAATAAATACACGGGTAACTCACGTTTTATATTTTCAAAATGCATGTTGCAAGACAAATGCAAGAATAAAAATATAACATTTCTTTACTAAGGTATAAAATACGATTATTTATCTTTAGGGCGTCGGGGTATTAACCTCGACTTTGTTGCAAATATACAAACACATTTAGCTCTGGGCAATACTCATAGCCGCATCATGTCTAAATCCGTCTTTTGTCACTCTGAAAATCGCTCAAAACACTAGTAGGGCCCTAATTCTGTATCATTAATCTAATTATTAAGTTATGGTCTAGTCGGGAGAACGGCGCCTGCCGATCCGGAGACCCCGGGTTCAAACCCCACGCGCACCACTGTCTTTTCGAAGTTTTGTCGGTAATGCCGCTAAATTAAAACGGTAAAGGAAAACATCGTGAGGAAACCGACATGTACCTTTCGAAGTCATGTGTCATCCACCAATCCGCACTGGGCCAGCGTGGTGGATTACAGCCTTAACTCTCTTCTTGCGAGAGAAGGCCCGAGTCCCAGTAGTGGGAACATTTAGTGGGCTGTTGATGATGATGAATCTAATTATACCCAAACCTTTTAATGGTAGGGCTCTGCAGAATCCGACTGGAGAAGTAACACGCCTCTGGCAGTTATTCTACCGCTAAGCAGTAGCGTGCAAATATTACTGTGTTCTGGTTTGAAGGGCAATGTTTCCAGATAAATTACTGGGCTAAGATATAAAATACCTTATAATTCCAGGTGACACGCGCAGTGCGGTGCTAGGTAATGATTTGGTCTCTTCATGGTCCAATAAATGCGTGTCGCTGTGCTCTAATGTTGCTTACCATCAGGCACATGTGCTGCTCGTATTGTCACTCTATTCTACGAGGGCAAGACAATAAGTCCGTGACTTTTGGTAGAAAAACATATATTTTGACCGAAAAATCAGTTTCGTTTTCGACGTTTTTTTTTTATCGCGTATAGGTCCGCGTTTGACCACCAACTCGCCTGATGGTAAGCGATGGTATGGTCGAAGATGACGCACGTTGACCTAGAAGGTACCTATTCACTCTGACCTTGAAAAGTTCTACATTGTATCTCTCAGGGAACAAGGAGGCCGGCAGCTTATTCCACTCCAAAACTCCAAAGCAAACGTACGAGAAAAGTTGATTCAAACCGTTTAGTACGGATTTTGGGAATATCCACAGTGTATGGGTGGTAGTGAGCCGACTTACGACTTGTCCTGTAGTGGACGACCGACGTCCTTTGAGTGCTATGCACTTTGCCTAACGTTTCTCGAGTTTTAATCCCTTCCAAAAATATGATTTCTTAAGGTCTTCAAAGTAGGTATTTGTTCCAGCGATAATTTCCTCATTCGAATCAAATCTCCACCGAGCCATTTCTTATGGGTAGGGAACCAGAAATTAGTCGCTTGGAGCTAAGTCCGGAGAATACGGTGGATGTGCCAGCATTTCGTATCTCAATTGGTAAAATTTTGCCATAGTTTCTATGCACGTATGGAGCCTTGGATTGTCTTGGTGGAAGAGGACTTTTATTTCGGCTACGTTTTTCGTAGAAAGAGAGTAGACATCCTGGAGCTACGTATGTGTGCTGTCCGTGTAGTGAATAGGGAGTTTTTTGTGGAGATCTGACCGAGTGTCCGGGCCGTGACTAAACATTATATTGAGAACATGTTTGTATTAGTATCTCGTGACTCAAAATAGTGTTCAAAATACTAAGACTGAGATCTGATTCTGGCGCTATCGAGATTATTTATTGTGCTCACTGAAATAACTTAATGTAACAATGACTGGCCTCGTGGCTTAGTGGGTAGTAACTCTGCCTGCGACGCCGAGGGTCGTGGGTTCGATTCCCACCCAGTGCAAATATTTGTGTGATGAATACAAATGTTTGCACTGTGTCTGGGTGTATCTATGTATAATAAGTGTGTATTTAGAACTATATAAGTACTAGCGGCCCGTTCCGACTTCGCTCGGATATTGTCACATAAAGACCATTAATCGACATAAAAACTTTCCTATCTTTCAAGTTGGATAAAACAGCACACGGTGTCCAAATTTGATTAAAATCGGTCAAGTAGTTTAGGAGTCCATCGCGGACAAACATCGTGATAGGAGATTTATTTATGTTAAGATTATATCAGCTATCTAGCCGCCATATTACAAGCTTTGCTTAGTTTGTGGCCAGATGGTGTTGTGTGTGAATTGTCCACCAATATTTATTTATTAGGTAATGTGTGTTACGATTTTAGTATTTTTTCAAGACTATACCAGAATTAAACTTCGGAGCAGTAGTTGAGTAGTTTTTTCGGTAGGTATACTGATTTTAGCATAATCATAACATTCATTGTATTATCATTATCAAAGTACTGAAACAGAGTTCTAAATCTGGCGTGGTCAAGTTTAACACAGTCACTGTGAAAACTAACGTTTGAAGTACCGTGCTGTTATTTTTTTTTTTAAACTTATAAAAAGAAGTGTGGCACTCGGAGACTGCCGCGGTAAAGCTATTGCATGTTGCGTGCATTTTTATGAACATAAGCAATAGGGATGTTAACAATTTTTCGAAATTGCTTTTATTTTGAAGAGTGACATTTGTTTACCAAATAAAATATCACGGGAAATCCGTTAAGTTGGCAACACTGCTAAGAGCATTTAGTCTGTAAAGCTAATACAAATAAGATTCAAAGTCGAATGACCGAGTGGGGAGGACGGCGTTACGGTCTTCCATCCCTCTTTCTAGTGAACATAAGAAAGAGATGCACGATCACTAAAATTCGGTCTCCATGCCCGCGCTAAAAGCTATGCAATAGCTTAATAAACTATTAACATAAGTTTTTTACAATCGATATAATTATGTAGAAAATGAACATTTTACAAACTTAAAACAGTTTTATTACTATTACCTATGCGTTAGTTAATTTGGGGTCGAGATAGTGTGAAAAATGTTCATCAACATGTCTTGTATCCATAATCTCTGTTTGCATATTAGTGATTGATCGAGATTTAATCTCGAACACGTCAGAATGAGGGCTAACACGAATGGAACGTCACATAGTGCTTATTTTCGGTGATTGTCTAAAGACTGACGGGGTGTAGCGTAACGGGTAGGCTATGGAAAGGGATGTGTTGATTTTTTACCGACTTCAAAACACCTAGAAGACCTTCTGGTACTCAATTTTAGCATGAAAACTAACGTGGTTATGGTGGTTACTATTTATTCCGTAACTTACCCGTGTATTAATTTAAAAAAGTTTCTCAATTTTGGTTGTATGTTTTTTTTCACACGTGTTGCATTTGATGTATGTTTTTGTGTTAACGTCGGGGTATTTAAACAATGAATGAAATCGTGATTAAGTCCTGTACATTATAAACATTATTTTTTTAGTGGTTCCATATTATTTTTATCGAAATGGGTGTAGTGGTGTTGAAAAAATTTTAAAACTTGCTTAGCTCAATGTTTTTATTTTTTTGAAGTAAAATCTTCTTTTGGCGCTCCACAGACAGATTTTTCGTGGGCTGCGAATTGAATTCTAGCGTCACGCTCGGGAATGATAAGAAATCTTCGGGTAAACTCGGGATCATGGCCATGCTCATGGTCTCGCCCTTTGGATTCACCCGCGTATTTTCCAAAGTAAGCTATCAAATTCAGAGTTATACGTTTTCACTTCTATTGGCTTTTCCTATGACTGCCAATGTTTTTAATAACCTCTACATACTCCATGACATAGTTTTGCTTGGCGAAAGTACATAATGCTTACGCCGACATCAATCTGCGTTTTGCATCACTTAAGATGAAGCGTTTGTTTGAAGATTATCGATCTAAGCTTTTTATTAATTATAGTCTCACGTTTAACAGTCATCTCGTCCAATATTGAGTACATCTCTTTCAGCGTAGTACATCCTTTCTGCGTATCCCGGTGTGTTATGAAAATGTGAATAATGCTCTCAAACTTCAGTCTCTCGTTGAAAGTCCGCAAAAACGCCGCGAATTTTGGTGGACTTTATTCCTTTTGTTGTTTTCCATCACTCCCGCTGTGAGCTTAAAATTCGCGTTATTTTGAGAGATATCAAATATAAATTCATGTATAACCGCTTTCAAAAAAAGAGGTGTCTCAATTCAATTCAAAACATAAACGCAGAATGAGAAGCTTCTCTTTTTTTTGAAGCTGGTTAATAAAACGCAACTGTTTGTTATGCGTGTGATTGTTTGCCACGAAAAAATCGGCGTGTGCGCGCATCGAACAAAAAATAATACTTTTAATAATTCAAGCGAGCCTAAATAAGTAAAACTTCTAGAATAAATCTAAAGAAATTTAAATAGATTAAATGTGAGTTAAGTGATAAAATAATGGAAACCATAAAAGTTGTTGGTGATTATGTGAGAGAAAAGTCACCATTTTCGGTAAGTCTTTATTAGCGACTAGTGACTGGCTTCGTTCGGATTCTACGACTAATCTATGTATAATATTACTTTAATTACATATATAATACAATATACAGTCTCTATAAAGCTATGCATATTAGTTTAGCTTTTCTCTGTTATTCAGGGATAATGTAGCATTCTAACGGTGAGATATTTTTTGAAATTGGTTCAGTAGTTTTTGAATTTGCCCTGTAATATTTTTTCACATTTCAAAATTCCTTTTGAGACCTTTTGGGAACATGTAGTTTTATCATTAAATACCCTGCCAAAGGGTATATTTCGTGATAAAACTATCATTATAAAATATTTGTATATAATGAAATTTATAAACGATAACCTTTAAAACGTAGATATATTTAAATTTTATGATGATATAGTTTGCGCGATAGACTCTTCCAAAGTGGTAAAACGTGTGCCCCCCTGTAACTTCTAAAATAAGACAATGACAAAAATAAAAAATAAATTATGATGTACATTACGATGTAAACTTTCAACGAAAACTGGTTTGAATGAGATCTAGTAATGCAGTTTTATTTTAATACGTCATAAATTCACTATTTTTAAAACACTGATTAAAGTAACAACGAACTACAAGAACTTTTATATTATGTTACTTGCTGCTACGGAAGCCTTCATGGGCGAGTCTGACTCGCACTTGATCATTTTTATTTTTAACTATCATAGGTTCGCACTTGACCGCCATCTCACCTGATGTTAAGCGACGATGCGGTCTACGATGGAGCTTGCTTACCTAGAAGAACCCATTTCACTATCGATTTGATGACGCCAAGATTGCAAATACTAACACTATATAAAAAGAAGTGCGCACCTAATTGAAATGAAATTGGCTTTGAATAATTTGGCAACCAAACAATACTTAGTATTCAAGTGAGACATCGTACTGACGTAATGCAGCGACTCAAGTACTGGTAGGTTATTCTGTAACATCAAACTCTATAAACGCGCTTTCAATTTTCGTACTCATATACTATTATTAGACACTAGTGACATCCCGCGGTTTCATCCCGAGGTAAAAAGTACCCTGTTCATTTTGCCAGACTATTATCTACTTATGCTTCAAATTTCAACGAGATATCTTCGGTAGTTTTTGCGTGAAAGAGTAACAAACATTCACACATACATATAACCTTTCGCATTTATAATATCAGTAGTTCTGTGACTCACTGTGCGATTTCTTATACGTTTAATTTCAAATGTGGTCTATGTGGGGATTCTTCTTTGATTCGATTAAACGGTAAATGTACTCGTAGATACAGTTATTGTTACCCTAACAACTTTTAGTAAAATTTGACATTTAAAGTAAATATTAGGTATTCAAAAATGCTGAGTCGAAATTACTGGCTAAGGGATATTTAGGGAGGAGTAGTTATTTAGCAACGGTGATCGACAATTTCCGACTGCATTACTGCTGCATGGCATATTGGCAACTATCTGATTTCAATCGCAGCGCCAAAAACGCGCGTGTTAGCAATTCTATCGATGCTGCATTGCGATTTCGTGACTGGTTGTGTTAGGACGCGGTATCGAAATCGCACGTTTTGGCGACTGCTCCGATGTTGGATCGGGTCACATCTTCGTTCGAGTCTTTGGAACGTTAACCATGAAGCAATGTTAAGCCTACTCGGGATGGGCAGGCTTAACATCGTCGTAGGGCTTCCTGAGTTTAGAACTTAAAATTTTGCGTAACACTGTTCGGAAGACGCCGAATAATGCGACTGGCATCTGAATGTGTGCGGAGTGCAGCGTTTATTCGCTGAATCGCGTGTATTCGTGAATCGTTAAGTGTGCGGTGTGGAACATTTGGTCGCTGAAAGCTGATGTTAAAAGTACCTATTATATTGTGGCCCTAACACTACAATCCGTTCGTCACCCAGCTTTAAAGATGATATATCTTTTTGTCCTGTAATTTCTCTGGAAACATTTTCCTTTAAATCGGAACACAGCAATGTTTGCACAAAACTGCTTGGCGGTAGTATAACTGGCAAAAGTTTCGTGGCACTTCCTCTGGCTCTGCTAAGAGTTCTATCTATACAAAACGTTACTTTTACAGAATCAACCTCCCTGGCGACGATTCCGTACACACATGTGACCTTGCAGACTGCGATGCGGTCATGTAGAATATTCGTTGGATGACTTTTCTAAACATTATTTTTATTACACCTATAGGTGTTGTAAGTTTGAATTGACAATCGAAAAGTGACGGTGATGGGGGGGGGGGGGGGATCTGGGCCAGAGGAACTTATTTTTCTCTTTAAAATCTATATAGTTTTACAGTATATATTTTAGTAAATGTAAACGTACTTAGTTTTCAAGATATTAAAAATCTGTATTATGTACAATAATACATAATAATGTATGTACTTACATACCCACGGAAGAAGTTAATGCTTATTCTCTTTATTCCTTTTCAATGTAGACTAGGTAACTTCACGGTGTCGGTTTTACGTGACAGTTAAAAAGAAAAAAAGGTTTATACGAAAAGGGTCCAACTGAAAGTTCTTAGAAAATCAAAAACTGATCACATTAGCCAGTTATTAATTTTATTATATCTTTTCAAAATATTGTCCATTCACGTCAATACACCGCTGCATGCGATGGAACCACTGGGAAAAGCACTTTGCCCACTCGTCCTTAGGGGTCTCTTCAATGGCATCGCGATACGCAGCCACCGCTTCTTCAGCATTCATAAACCGCTTTCCTTTAAGTTTTTCTTTAATTTTTGAAAATAAATAAAAATCACAAGGCGCGAGGTCGGGGCTATACGGCGGGTGACCCAGTAATTCAACGTTTGATGTCGCCAAATAGTCGATCGTTCGCTTGGCGGTGTGCGATGAGGCGTTGTCGTGGTGAAGGAGGATCCTACTGCGAGGTCGTTTCTCTCGAACTTTTTCCAAGACAAGTGGCAAACAATTGGTAGTGTACCATTCTGCAGAAACTGTTTTTGATCCTCTAACACAATTGTTGCGAAATGACCTATCCTTCCAAAGAACGAGGCCACCATTTTTTCCCCGCACTTCGATCTCTCTTCACTTTAGTTGGCAACTCCTCGAAAGGAAACACCCACTGAGCAGATTGTCTTTTGGTTTCAGGATCATAACAGTAAATCCAGCTTTCGTCACCTGTTAGTATGTCGAACACAGCATTTGAGTCACCTCCGTTAAATCTTTCAATCATTTTACGGCACCAATCCACACGATGGAGTTTTGAGCCTCAGTCAAATTATGAGGTATCCACCGGGCGCAAAGCTTCTTGACCGCTAAATGTTCGTGTAGGATTTTGTGCACTTGACTCATACCGATGCCTAAGCTTGTCCGAATCTGCTGATAGGTCACTCTTTTGTCAGTCTCTATCATACGCCGCACAACACAGATGTTATCTTCAGTCGTCGCCGTAGAAGGCCGTCCCTCACGTAAATCATCAGTGAGATTAGTGCGACCACGTTTAAACTCATTAAACCAGTTGTAAACAGTCGCACGAGATGGGGCTTCATCGTGAAAGGCCAATCGTAGTCTATCATAACTTTCTTGTTGACTTAAATGACATCGAAAGTCATAAAAAATCATTGCACGAAAATTTTCTCGTGTTAAATTCATGTTGACGTGACACAGACAATTTTTAATTTGCCGCCAAATCGTAAAACAAATGACAAATGAATGAAGTATATACTCAGTAATATTGGCAAAGAGTTCTATTTTCAAATTATAGAATTTTTTATTATTATATTGTTTATAAGTGGCCAGTTCTAAGAACTTTCAGTTTGACCCTTGTAGTTATTTTTTCGATTCTTTCTTTTATTCAATTTATACTTAGGGAGTGACGGTGAGAGTAAATATTTACGATACGCGCGATGTGAACTATTTGAAGTCGGTAAAAAAATCGAAAAATGAGTGAAGCCAGGGTCGTTCCGTAGTTACAAATTGATATGATTGCATCGTTGCTTTTGGCAAGCGTAAGCGGGTCAATAGCGTAAGCGCCGGTTGTGTCATCCGATTGTGATTGAGCTGTAAAGGGCCGATTGTCCGATTTGTCCACTTGTCACGGTGTAATCGATTTAGGACTGACGGATCTATACCTACTCGTAGAATAACCGGGACCGCGACAGAAAAGTGAGGGAAATCATAGTGAGCCATATTGTCTCTGTCCGTTCGAAACTACCATCAGTTGTCGAGGTCCAGGGCTAGTGCATGCGTCTCCGACAATTAAAAACGTTATGGTGGTTTGTGTGGTCCTTCACTGTACATACTCATTAAAGTTTTGTTTGGCGTTCTGCGTTTTGCCTCATTTAAAATGAAGCGTTTGTTTGAAAATTATCGATCTAGGCGTTATTAATCTACGTGCTATCGCTACTCGGCCATAGTTACTGGTAGTCAATAGTAGACTCAGGTAGGGCCTGAGTCTCAAAAAGTGTGTGTGTGTGTCTAAAAAGTGTATTATGCACTTTTTTTAGACACACACTTAGATTACAACTTTTATTACTGATGGTAATTAGACACACACACCGACACCGGCACAACACCGCCTTCAAAGCAGGAGGTTATCAATGCGGTTGCATGTTTTGTTTTACCTTACGCGATAGCTCCGCCAATTGTTCGAATCGCAGTATTCTGAAACTCTTCGTAGCGAGGCCTCCATCTGGTCGGTCCTGGCGCTGCCGACTGGAAACCGTGGGAAAACTAACGTAAACCTATAATAGTTTAAACAAAATTGTCAGTCACAGGGACTGCCGATAGAACTGAAAATTTAGAACTTGATAGCTCACTTATCGTAGTTATTTGCTAAAACTGCAGACCATGCCGTAATTAAAGAATGTTTACATACAAGCGTTAGATGACGTTGACGCGAGTTCAAGATTTTTGTTCAACCAAAAAGTCCTGAACGCGGGTAAAGAATTTTCCACTTTAACAAAAGAAACTAAGCTTCATTCTTGTCTACAGCTGGACACATGGTTCGGGCGGCCCAAGAAGGCGGGCGGTCAGATCGAGCGCGGCTACGACACGGTACCGCGAGGGACCGAGCCAAGAGCTGAGGATGACGAGGAGTACACCAGCAAGATCGATGCCTTGGACGACGCTCAGCTGCAGAGGCGGTTTGAGGAGATGCTGGTGAGTTGTGATTATTTGTACAAATACAAAAATGTTTATTACTGTTTCCAGGTAAAATAAAATATTAAAGGTGCAGGTTCGTACCTTTACTGACATACTAACCTAATCTTGCCGTTCTCAACGAACAGCCAATAACTCCAGTCAATGATTATTTGTCTGTTTACTCAGTTTTGGTATAAGTGACAATTCGTTTCCAGTCGGACATGAACCTGAGCGAGGCAAAGAAGGAGCCCCTCAGAAAATGCTCCCGCGACCAGCAGAAGAAGATGCTGGTGCAGTACCGGTTCGTCACCGACAAGGCACAAGTCAGTACCATTTATTTATTTCAACAGTTAGTATAGTTGCCGACAAACAAGTTGACCCAGTGAAGTTCGCTGCGTATGGCTGCGCAGAAATGTTTTTAAGGTATCTTTGGTGGAAGTGCACATGCGCGAACTTTCCCCTTCCACGTCTCTTTTGGGGCAACTTGTTTGTCGGCCCACTATACCGTTTGTTTATTTCAACTTTGAGTACCATTCATTTTTACAATAAAAATATAGGAGTATTCACGTTTATTTAATTATATAACGGGACACTCACGTATATACGGTCGGTCAATCCGACTCGAGTTTCGGCCGCGTCCGGCGGCCTTTTTCAAGGAGAGTGCTCGCGCGCGACGGCTGCCCGTTTGGCACACTAGTGTCCCGTTATATAATTAAATATGTGTAACAACCACGTTAATTTTAATACTAAAAAGTTTTCACGTTGAATTAATGTTTTTAAACGTTAACGTGCAATGATTAGTCATTTCACGTTTGCTTTAAAAACATTCTTACTTATTATGTCCTTAACTCTCGCCTAGTGAGTGAAGGCACAGAGTGCTGGGCACATTTAATGGACTACTTATGCTATGATGTTGGACACTCACCAAATGTTTGGAATTTCCAGGAAGGCAGATCAAAGTTCGAGAAACCGTCCGATTACGTCACATACCTCAACCAACCAGAGCTCTCCGTCGGCAAACTTCACAGCTGCTTAGAAAATCTTAGGATATCGCTCACCAATAACCCTCTGTCTTGGATTGAGGAGTTCGGAACTAAAGGCATCGAGAGTCTTTTGACTACTCTCAACCTGTGTTATAGCAAGTAAGTCCGTACTATATTGTTTATAAGGTATGTTTTAGTTTGGCGGTAGTTTTCCGTAGTACGCTTCTCTAGAGTTTAGCTACCCTCAATTTGAGTTAGAACAAGCAAATCAATATCTAAGTAAGCAGAAGGTATATTTTCGTTAGAGCTATCAACAAGTATGTTCAAAAAAATCTCACTCTTTCTTTGCTTTGAAGAGTTTGGAACTAGAGACATTGAGAGTCTATTAACTACACTCAACCTCTGTTACAGCAAATAAATCCATACCGTACGGAATATAAGGTTTATTTTAGTTAGGCCATTTGACTACCCTCGATCTGTGTAAAGCATTTGAATCCATGTCAAACCAGACATTAAGTCGCGGCTGAAACTTTAGTCGGACTGGACCAATCACATATTACGCGTGAGTTACCCGGGAACTAATTATAAATATTAATTTATTTGTAAAATAATTAATCCATTAATATTTCATGCTGTCAGCGGACGTGGATTTTACGGGTATGTGAGGTTTTTTTAATGGACCTTTTAAATCCTTTTTTATGTATGTTCACCGTATGTCGTGAAATTTAAGTACATTTACGTAACATGTAACAATTTTTTAAAATATTATACACGACTTGATCACGATCTAAATAATGATTTGGGTTATAACGTCTACGTTTTGGCACCGTTACAACTGGATGGTCACGAGAATATATTACGTCGAGGTAATCAAATAATGATTTAGAATGAGATCGTTAAATCACGACAGTTCGAATGTACTATTAATTAATTAATTTATAAGAAAAAAAAACTGTTATCCTCAATGTTTTAGTTAATAGGGATGTTAACACTAATCACAAATTAATGTTTAATGTTGATTTTATGATAGTTTGTATTAATAGAATATCGAAAAACACATTATTATAATTTAATATTAGGTAATAAATTTGTTATAAATGATTTTAAATGCTATGTTTTTTATCTGTTGTCACGTGACTGGAAACACCAATATGAATTATTACGTCACTAGTCGCAAAACAAGCTGTCGAAAATTGACTAAACTGTTTACTTTTCTGTATTTTTATTATAGTTTGCGATCGTAGCGACGACGATTTTGATTGTTTGTATTAAAGTAATGATAAGAAAACACATAAACTGGACATAAAGTCATGAATCGCGATCAATGTTTTGCGACTAGTGACGTCATGTCAATCGTTAGTGTTTTAGCGGCAAAATTCAAAATTAGTCTAATTTTGCATATTTACTCATCGAAAATACAAATATTATGAAATAAAATGTTATTCATTACGGTAAACATGCGTCAATCTTCAAAATAAAAGCAGTTCCGAAAAAAATGTTAACATCCCTATTATTAGTGTGTAAGTTAGTGGCATTAACTACAGGTGGGTGGACTTTGAAAGATTCTAGGACATGAACACTACATTAGGTGTGTGGACTTTGAAAGATTCAAGGACATATTAGATTCCTCACGACGTTTCCTTCACCATTTTAAGTTAGCGGCATTACGCACATGACTGAAAAGACAGTGGTGCGAGTAGGATTCGAACGAACAGTCGCCGTTTTCTCGACTAGACCAGTCGTAACTTATTCGATTATATTATGATCAAAATCATTAGGATAACTTCTCTTTTTCAAATTTCCAGCGATTCTCGCTACGATCGAGTTCAGTACGAGTGTATACGATGCCTGTCGTCCATTCTCAACAACACGGTCGGCATTCGAACGATGTTCGAATGTCGTGAGGCGCTGCCGGTGTTGGCACGCAGTCTGGACGCGAGGAAACCTACTTGCGCGTTGGAGGCAGCCAAGGTTTGTTTCATTTGATTTGTAACCCCCGACCAAAAAAAGGGGTGTTATAAGTTTGACGTCGATGTCTGTCTGTCGTGGCACCGTAGAGCTCTAACGGATGGGCCGATTTCGATGCGGTTTTTTTATTTGAAGGTTAATATCCATGTGGGTGTTCTTAGCTACAACATATGTTTGGTCGATTCAAGATGGCCGCCTCCACAAAATGGCGGACAAAATATTTCTTCACAGCCTACCTCTATATGGGTATCAAATAAAAGGGCTTGACTAGTAGAATACTATGACAAATTTCAAATCCAAGATGGCCGCTACCGCAAAATGGCGGAATACATTTCTTTTTTAACAACTCCCTTAATATAGGTATCAAATGAAAGGGCTTGACTAGTAAAATGTTGTACAGATAACAAATCCGAGGTAGTCAAAATCAAAATTTTTAATTTTGTTCTTGTAGACTTCTTTTTCTAGACTTCAATAAAAAAAAAACAATTTCGGATTGTGAAGTTATGGAATTATTCAACTTTGTTCAAATAATGTGCAATGAAATTTGGAGTAAGACTGGGAAAAAATATTATATTCTTCCCCGTGTTGTTGTTGTGATGTGTTCTTCCTGACTATAAATTATCGCGCGACAAAGTCCGTTCATCCTTTCCGACTTGATGGAGCTAACCTTAAAATATTGACTTTTTTTAAAATAAAAATTGTCGAGACGAGCAGTACATGTGCCTGATGGAAATCAACATGCCTACCACATAACAGCACAGTGACACGCAGCTATTGCAACACGAAGAGTCCAAATTGTTACCTAGCACTGCACTGCGCTCGTCACCCAGAGATCTAAGATGTTATATCTCTAAGCCCTGTAATTTCTCTGTAAACATTGCCCTTCAAACCGGAACACAGTAATGTGTGCACATTACTGCTCGGCGGTGGAATAACTGGCATAGGTGTGGTACTTCCCCCAGGCGGACTCTGCCAAGAGTCCTACCGCTACTAAATATATACTATACCTACTATATTTGTAATTATACAATATATAAAATAACTACGTATACATAACTTGTTATGATATTAAAATAACTGCACTTATTTTCTTTGGAACAATAAAGATAGTAAAGTAAAGTAAAGTAAAATTTTATTTGCCATAAAAGAATTACAATTAAATATAATTTCTATGATATTTATATTTTTTTAATTCCACGTCTCGCTGCGATTTCATCAAGGTTTTACTGTTGTTTTCATCAGGTGCTAGCCGCCATATGCCTGATCCCCAACGGTCACGAGAAGGTTCTAGAAGCCATAACCATGGCGGGGGGAGTCGTCGCGCCGCGCTCGGTTCCTGCCCATCGTCGAGGGCCTCGACGGGAAGGCTCCGGAGAGCTTGAAGGTAAACAACTACGTTCTACGTTCACCATCAGCCTGTAGTCGGCCACTGCCGGACATAGGCCTCTCCTTAGATAGAGAATTAGTAAATACTAGTATTTTTTTTTAAATAACGAGTGACGAGACGATCAGGACATGCGCCTGATGGTAAGCAACATGCCTGACACATAACAGCACAGTGACACGCAGCTATTGGAACATGAAGAGTCCAAATCATTACCTAGCACTGGACTGCGCTCGTCACCCAGAGATCTAAGATCTTATATCTCTAAGCCCTGTAATTTCTCTGGAAACATTGCCCTTCAAATCGGAACACATTAATGTTTGCACATTACTGCTTGGCGGTAGAATAACTGGCGATGGTGTGGTACTTCCCCAGGCGGACTCAGCCAAGAGTCCTACCACTACAAAATTAGTAATATAGTAATTTTCCACACGGTTCCTTGGTACCAATCGTAAGCAGATGAGGTGCATGTTAACTATGGCGGCATAGTGATGTGGCGCGACAAAAGTATGACACTTCCACAAGAGCGACAAGACAAGAGCAATCAGACCCGTGCTTTCGGAGTAAAGCGTTTGTTCTAACTCTATACGTAGTATATGTAAACTCATTAAACGGCTAATTCCCATAATACGTATTTTTAGCTATGTTTTTTGATGTTGCCTGTTAATTAACGTGATTTGTATGGATTAAGTCCCGGCTGGTCTAGTCGGGAGAATGGCGACTGCCGATCTGAAGCCTCACGTTGAAATCCGACGCGCACCATTGTCTTTTCGAAGTCAAGTGGGTAATGGTGGGTGGTCCGTTTCTACACAGTAAACCAGTACACTCCGCGAGGTTATAGGCTGAGCTTTGCAATTGCATTAGTGTGAGTGATCACCAATCAGGCAGGAGCTTGAAATTTTGTCCGCGAGGTATAGGCTGAGCTTTGCATTAGTGTGAGTGATCACCAATCAGGCAGGAGCGCGGCGAGACAGAATGGCGCCGCGCCTAAGGCCGGTTGTCACACCTACACTATCCATGTACACTCACACAAATGCAAAGCTCAGCTTATGCCTCGCGGAGTGTACCTTGTGGGCTGGACTGAACCCCTAGCCCTCATCTCTAATTAACACTCCTTACTCCTAAGCGTGTTCGTAAACCTTTAATATGTAATGGCGCTAACTCAAAACGGCGAAGGAAAACATCGTGAGGAAACCGATATGTACCTAGAATCTTTCGAGGTCATGTTCAATCTCCAACCCGCACTGGGCCAGCGTGGTGGATTATAGCCGTAACTCTCTTCTAGCGGGAAAAAGCCCCGAGTCCCAGCTGTGGGAACATTTAGTGGGCTGTTGATGTGTGTGAATTTATATAATTCGTGTATTCTTTCAGAACGGCTGCATGCAGCTTATGAATGCCATCATCACCGAACCTGAGGAGTTGGAATTCAGGCTTCATCTGCGGAGCGAGTTCATGAGAACTGGACTATATGATCTTATTGGTAAGGTTCATTTTTGCGCCGCTACGCGTGTGAGTTTAATTTATAAATTGAAGCTGATTTCATTGTTTCGTTTTCAAAGGTTTTTTAAAATGAAACTTTTATATCATCGCCTCAAACTTGTTCGTCCATCTATCGCATGTCGCGTGATGGTCGGCCGCGGAGTAGGACAGACAGACAGACAGAAACTCTTTATTATACACACCAGAACACATATACAATAAAAAAAACAATAGCAAATTAAATAACTGATAACTAGTGCCATAAATGGCGGCCTTATCGCTTATAGCGATTTCTTCCAGGCAACCATTAATAGTCAAGAATAAGAGAACGAAATACAAATTGTGGATATGGTGCGAAAGTAACAGCAATAACAAAAACAATACTAATGTCGTCATTTATGCTAGCAAAAATAAATAAATAAAAAATACTACATAACAATATCATACATATTTTTTTAGTTTTTGTTGTACTCTCACTATTTATCTCTGTGCACCGGCACTTTTTTATCAAGCGTTACAGAAAGAACGAAAAATCACGAATTTTTAAAAACTGTAGAACAAAAGTTGACATATATTTAATGTATTTAACAAGGCCTTAAAAACATGCAGGCTAATTACCAATAACCCTGTATAAGTCTTCCTGAAACAGTTAAATTAGCTCCAAGTTTCGGTAGCTTCGAAAACAGAAGAAAATTGTGGCATAACAAACAAAATACAATAATAATTGACTGCCCTAGTGGCTTAGTTGGTAGTAGCTCTGCCTGCGAAGCCGAGGGTCGTGGGTTCGATCCCCACCAGTGCAAATATTTGTGTGATGAATTCAAATGTTTGCACTGTGTCTGGGTGTTTCTATGTATAATAAGTATGTATTTAAAACTATATAAGTATTATATCAGCTATCTGGCTGCCATCACACAAGCTTTGCTTAGTTTGGGGTCAGATGGTGTTGTGTGTGAATTGTCCACGAATATTTATTTATTTAAATCTATAACATAAATATTCTATAACATATATATCTATGACATAAATATTCGTGATAAATAAACATAAGGAGTAAAGTGAAACGCGCTCGACAGAGCAGCCGAGGCCAATATGGCGGCGTTACTCGTTAACTTACTTAAATTACTTAAATCGAACAATTTTTTTAGTCAAATGTTTACAATGCGAAAAAAAGGTTTCACTTTTACCGTGGTTTCATAAAAACACACTTATTTTTTTATTGTTGTGATAAACAAAGTATTTTTTTACTATTTTATCTTAATTTTAACATTGCTTTCTAAGTATCCACTAAAACTTTAAAAAGTTTGTTTGTTATGCCACAATTTTCTTCTGTTTTCGATGCTACCGAAACTTGGAGCTAATTAAACTGTTTCAGGAAGACTTATACAGGGTTATTGGTAATTAGCCTGCATCTTTTTGAAGCCATGTTAAATACATTAAATATATGACAACTTTTGTTCTACAGTTTTTAAAAATTCGTGTTTTTTCGTTCTTTCTTCAACGCTTGATAAAAAAGTGCCGGTGCACAGAGATAAATAGTGTGAGGACAACGAAAACTAAAAAAATATGTTTTAGGATATAAGTGAAAAAGTGTTTTTAGGATATGTATTGAGTTTTTACAAAAGTTGTAGAACAAGAATTATGAATACTGTATGTTTAAATATACAGCACACGTCCTTATATGGATGCAGGCTTCTTATAAAGTTATAATTATTTTTTTTAAACTTAATACATATTCCAAAAAATATTTTTTTAAGTTTTTGATGTCCTCTCTATTATATTATATTTGATATAGTAGCACTGCATCGGCACTTCTTTTATCTAGCGTAGATGATATATATATGAAATATAGGCTTAAGTTAATACAAAAAGTTTTTATTTATAAGCACACAGTCGTTCAGTTACTAGCAAAATCCGCCATGACATATTTTAGGAGAGAGAGAGATAACAAGCAACAAGATACTATCTATGCTACTCTTATTATTACATTGCACTATCTTTATTTCTTTAACAAGCGTTACGAAGAAAACACACATTTTATTTAAAAACAGTAGAAAAAAAGTTAATTGTAAAATCAGCCGGCATCCATTTAACTGGTTTAATAACCAGTAACCTTGTATACTAGTAGTTCCGGCGCCAGTATGTTAGACTACCATTAATATTTAATAATGTATATATTATTTCAGACGAGCTTCGTGAAGGAGCCGAGGGCGCCCGACAGATCCAAATGACAGTTTTCGACACGCACTCGGCGGCTGATCAAGACGAGTTCTTAGCCAAGTTTGACGACGTCCGGTATGTGAATAATAATCATTTATCCCTTCAAGATACACTGTTTCTTAATTTTACAATAAGAGTTTATGGCTAATTTATTTTTTGAATGGTCGTACAGTTTACATTGAGCCCGAAACTAGGCTGAGCCTGTATCTTGGGCGCTCTGGTCCAAGCATCTATTTTAGTAGCGCATATCGCGTTAGCTCTTGGTATAATATTTATTATGTAATTCTTTTTCTTTTTTTTATGAAGGAACAAGTACAATACAATACAAAAACACTTTATTGGCACCACAAACAAAGTTGACAATAAGTAACAAATAAAATAACAAACACATAATGGGCACAAAAAGGCGATCTTATCGCTAAAAGCGATCTCTTCCAGATAACCTTTGATTTACAAAGAAACAAGATTTGTAAGATTTTGGGCCAAGTACCGCACGTTGATATTTCGATTGGCGGCCATCTTAGTGACGTAGTCGAACTGTCAGTACCGTTCGCAAGTACAGACAGCGCTTACGCGTACTGAGTAACTCTACCTTCCTAATTGCCACTTATATTTAAAGTGTAAAGTTTTTTGGCGCGCCACAGGCAGATGTTTCGTGGGCTGTGAATTGAGCTCTAGCGTCACGCTCGGGAATGATAAGAAATCTTCGGGTAAACTCGCATCTAGAAATGTGTCAATATTTCAAGCCCACGCTCGTGGCTACGTCCTCCGGTTTCGCCCGCGTAGTTTCCAAAGTAAGCTATCAAATTCTGAGTTAGCTATCAAATTCTAAGTTTTCACTTCTATTCGCAGTTACTGCCAATTTTTTTATAGCTTTTTGTTTTCTTTATCTTGTTTAGTTTTTGTTGTTAACTTTTGTTAAAGATCACAATTTATTTGAATATTGGATTAACTCTTAAGATTAACTCTTTATTACGCTTAGTTAAAAAAAAAACCTGTTTTAGTGACAGTATTTTTTAATATGAACAAAAAAATACCAAAATTTGCTTATAGCGTCCACACACGAGAGGAAATGACGTAAAAGTAGTGGGGCGGAGTCTACATCGCACCATAAACCACCAATCATATGGTGCGATGTAGGATATGATTGGTGTTTTATGGTTCGATGTAGGGTCCGCCCCAATACTTTTACGTCATTTCCTCTGATTTTAGGACTCGTGTGTGGACGCTTTTACTCTTCTTTGGACGATGTAGTCATAACTTGTTATGAAATTTGGTACAGCGTAGGAGTTTAATATTAAATTGATGTCAGTTTTTTGGTAGAGTGTCTGAATTTAATTTTAAATTGATGTCAGTTTTTATATTTTAAATTGATGTCAGTTTTTATATTTTAAATTGATGTCAGTATTTATATTTTAAATTGATGTCAGTTTTTATATTTTAAATTGATGTCAGTTTTTATATTTTAAATTGATGTCAGTTTTTATATTTTAAATTGATGTCAGTTTTTATATTTTAAATTGATGTCAGTATTTATATTTTAAATTGATGTCAGTTTTTATATTTTAAATTGATGTCAGTTTTTATATTTTAAATTGATGTCAGTTTTTATATTTTAAATTGATGTCAGTTTTTATATTTTAAATTGATGTCAGTTTTTATATTTTAAATTGATATCAGTTTTTATTTTAAATTGATGTCAGTTTTTTTATATTTTTAATTGATGTCAGTTTTATATTTTAAATTGATGTCAGTTTTATATTTTAAATTGATGTCAGTTTTTATATTTTAAATTGATGTCAGTTTTTATATTTTAAATTGATGTCAGTTTTTATATTTTAAATTGATGTCAGTTTTTATATTTTCGTAGAGAATAAATTATTTTACTAATATTTATTTGTTTCCAGAGTGGATTTCCACGACCCCAACGAGTGTTTCGAGCTGGTCAAGAACCTGGTCCTGGACACTCCGGCCGAGCCGTACCTGCTCTCCATCCTACAACATCTGCTGTTTATAAGGGACGACGAACTTATTAGGTAAATATATGTTAATATTAATTATAGCAGAGTCCGTCTGGGAAAGTACCACACCTTTGCCAGTTATTCCACCGCTAAGCAGTAACGTGCAAACATCGCTGTGTTCCGGTTTGATGGGCAATGAGTCCAGTGAAATTACAGGGCTTAGAGATATAACATCTTAGATCTCTGGGTGACGAGCGCAGTGCAGTGCTAGGTAATGATTTGGTCTCTTCATGTTTCAATAGCTGCGTGTCACTGTGCTTGTGGCAGGCATGTTGCTTACCATCAGGCACATTTTCTGCACGTCTTGTCACTATTTATATTAGAAAAAATAAAAAATATACAGGGTTACTGGTAACCATATATTTAAACAAACAAATTTTGTTAAAACTCAATACATATCCCAAAAAAAAGTATTTGTTGCCATCTAGTACTGTTTAGCGGGCGTCTAGTGTATATTCACTTCGGCACATCATTTATCGAGGGTTAAAGTGTGTGCGCGCTCTTATATACTTATGTATATGCAGGGTGTCCCAAAATCAACGATAACCTGGTACCGGTCGAGAGATTTTGAAGAAAATGCAAGTAGGTGGTGCCACCTAAATTTTCAGTCAACTCAAATGGTCCAATTATTTGACCATATTATTTAAACATTACAAATTATTATAAATAATGTACAGAGACGATTTTCTTAGCATTCCATGGATTCACCGTGCGGGTGCCGGGTCCATCGTGTGGCAGAGAGAGAAAAACTCGAGTAGTTCCCGAGACTTGTGACTCGGGCGTAGGTTTAAGGGGCCCCTTTCTGACGTACATCAACACTCACCTTCACTACTCGTTTTTCTCTCCCTGCCCAACCAAATCTGATATGAGCCTACTAGTGCAGCTTTAGATACACGTTCTAGTATAGAACTTACTGCACTTCTGGATAAGCCAAGGTCTTTCAGTAGGTTATAGAGATTTTGCTGGTATACCTCTCGCTCCCACTTCTACAGCGTATAAACTAACTACATAGCCGTTTTTGTTAATTCGTTTAGGAGGTCGTAATACTTATTTTGTTTCATCGCGTGGTCTTTAGGTATATTAGTCTCCCACGGTATGGTAAGTTCTACAAGGACTATGCGTTTCGTAGCTCTAGAAAAAAGGAAAATGTCCGGTCTGGATGACGAAACACTCACATCCTCTGGGATTTTGTAGTGCTTTTCATACGTGTCCATTAAAATAGTCCAATCAGGTGCTGTACCCAGGATTGAGTAAGGCTTGTTCCTGGAGTTTGAAGTTGAGCCTTCTTTTACAGAGTTAATTTGTCTGTTGTTTGTCGTCAATCCCTTTTGGGCTCTAGCTACTGAAAGGCTCATGGCTTCACGTATGATTTCAAGTACTCTGTCATGACGCCGTGAGTAATGACCCCCATCAAGGAGCACCTTGCATCCCACCAATATGTGCCTTGCTGTACATATCGCCTCTCCACAAGTATAGCAACATTTTTCAGAGGCTTTTCCCCACCTTACCAAGTTACTCTGGTCAGGGAGGGTCATTTGGTATTTATTATTATTATATGTATTACGTACTTTTCAAACAAAAGAAAATCAGGTATTTTTTTTAAATACCCTACGCATAGGATACGAAATAGCAGTTTTATTGGCAAGAAAAGTGGCAAGTGTTGCACTATTTTGAAATTTAGACTAAATGGGCCATCTTTTAAATAAACGTGCCATAGGTAGTGTAGTACATTTTTTTTCCAACATAGAGTGTCAAAGTTGACTGACATAAATTTTATAAACCATAACTCGTCAAAACTTAATTTATTTTACTTAGTTAACAATGATTATTACTTTCATTTGTGGTTACGATTGTAGCACTGTTATTTGAGATAACATTTAAAAAAAAATCACTGTAAAATTGTGAAAATTGCGAACACAGTACCTAAAAATGCGACCAAGGGTGTCAAATTTTTAACTTTTTCGAAAAATGTCTAGCATCGCTTGACTAAGTGACATAGATTTTTTTCTTATTATTTTCATAACTGGTATACCTTGTCCTCTTGCCCGGTACCAGGTTATCGTTGAGTTTTGGGACACCCTGTATACTTACACATGGCAAATATACTTTTAATTTTATTTTGTGTGGAGAAAAAAATGTACGAAATTCTATAAACTCCAGAACAAAAGTTGACGTATTTCTTGTACTTTACATCCCCTAAATGATACAATACACAAAATATTGATACAGTTACATAATACATAACACAATAGCAATTATATAAATGAAGCTTCCATAATTAAATGTAATATGGTGTTTATTGAAACAACTGCATAAGTTATTGCTTTTGAAAGAGAAACAATATTAAAAGCTATTGCTTCAATCATATTTTAATAATTTCGTAAAATTTCTTCATGAAACATATTCATGATATATTTATATTTATAAACTTATTTTCCAGGCCAGCATACTACAAATTAGTAGAGGAATGTATAACTCAAATAGTGCTACATAAAAATGGATACGACCCAGACTTTAGACTGACTCAGCGGTTCAATATAGACGTGCAGCCACTTATAGATGGACTTATAGGTGAGTTTTATGTAAGGAATACTCTTCTTTATCGTATAGGAAATAAGGTACAGAAATAGGTTATTGTTGTTGAATGATTAACAATTTTAACATTGTGCGTTCCTCAAGGTTCTGTATGTGGACCATGTTTATTTGTTTTATATGTCGCACCCAACTTGCTTAATCAGTCGTGCAATTAACAGCCTAGCCGGCTTACTAAACAGCGCCGTTTAACTGGCGGCCTGAATGATATTCAGCCGTATCGTTTGTTACAACATTTAATAAACTTGCCGACTAATAACTTAGGTCATTCGTACGGTAAGGTGGTAGGTAACATATAATCGAAATGAAAAAAAGATGAAACAAATGATATTAAAAATAAGCTGTATTTATTAATACTTCTAGGATACTACTAGGATAGGGTAGTTTATAAAAAAAATATGGTAGATCATCATCCTCGCTTGGGAATAGGAGAGATTACGGACAAATGTAAACCTATAATAGTTACAAAAAGACAAAATGAATTCGAATCTTCTTTTATTTACAGAGAAATCTCGTGCAGAAGAAGAACGTAAAATAGAAGAACTGAACGGTAAACTAGAGGCTGCTATAGCGGCCAGACAAGAAGCGGAGGCCAAGGCGGCCCACCTGGAGGAGAGGCTCAAGGCGGCGCCCACGGGGCCGGGGGGGGGATCTCACCCAGTCAGAAGGCGAGGCTTGAAGCGGTAAATACACAAATTAATACCTACTTATAGCTATATAGATAGATAAATATAATAGATGGGACTATAGATAGGAAGATAGATGAGACTATAGATAGAAAGAAAGATGGGACTATAGATAGGAAGATAGACGGGACTATAGATAGAAAGATAGACAGGAATATAGATAGGAAGAAGAATGCAAGATATTCTAAGCTATTGTACAGTATTCCAAATTTCAACCCAAACAAAACATAAAAAAAATCGCATATATAAGATTAGTAAGAGACTTTAGCTACCTAACTTGCGACTTAAGTTACGGCTGGTCTAGTCGGGAGAACGGCGACTGCCGATCCGGAGCTCCCGGGTTCGAAGTCATGTGCGTACTGCCGCTAACTTAAAAACGGTGAAGAAAAACATCGTGAGGAAACCGACATGTACGTAGAATCTTTCGAGGTCATGTGTCATCCGCCAACCCGCACTTGGCCAGCGTGGTGGATTATGGCCTTAACTCTCTCTTGCGAGAGAAGGCCCCGAGTCCCAGCAGTGGTAACATTTAGCGGGCTGCTTATGCTACCAAACTTGAATACAAAAGGATGGTATTTGAAATGTTTCATATAATTTGTTTTTTTGACGTGACAACGTCTTATAAATTGGTTTGCTGGGTGACACTTCAAGAAACTGCGTTACGCTCCGCTCACGTTATGCGCTCACAACGAGAGCGAGTGAGAGGCACGCGTCCCTTCCACTCGGGCATGGTTAGCCCGCCTAAGAGCGAGAGAGACAGACATAAAAAGTGAAAGGCACGCGTCCCTTCCGTAAAATTATTTTACCACTCAAAGTCGTTGTCACGTAAAACTTTCGCCCGTATACCGACTTTACAGGCAACCAATTTATTTCAGATCACGAGTCCGGGGAGACCCCCGCCCCCTCCGCCGCCGCCCATGCCTGGAGGTTTGTGCACATTTATCTATTTAAATAATTCTGCTTAAAGTTACTCATAAAAATTCAATGCCTCCCACGGCAGTGGTTTGGCTGTTTGTGTTTAAGGTACTCCTGATGCAACCAGTTTGTCAAATCAAATCATTTATTTCCTTGTGGGCCTAGGTTATACAGATTTTAAATAGGGTTAGTAACGCTCTCCAGGTCCTGCTTGGTTAGCGTACAACTCATGATTCATAGTTAATAGTTCCATTACAATTACTAGGTGCATCATAGTTACATTGTTAAAAGTATACAACAATTATTAAAATTATTAAATTGTTAGTAAGTATGTCTAGTTATTAATTTATGGCATTAATATATTCGCTCAAAAAATGGTCACGCCATAACGTCGTATTGCTCTCTCCAATATTTAATTCCTCTAAGTACTAAACTTACAGTTAGGATATTATCTCTAAAAATAAAATTAAGATGTTAAATAAAATTAATTTAACTCTATTACATCTCACTAATTTGTGACCATTTTTCTGTCTTTCTCCTAATTCATGTCACATCATTGTTTGCCGTCACGGTACTAAACGCATGCAGCACTATATGGATATATGTATGTGTTTATAGGTGGAGCGGCCCCGCCTCCACCTCCGATGCCCGGAGCAGGTTTGTTTTTTATTTATTTATTTATTTTATCGGTGTAAATTAATTGATCGACTAAATATTCAGTATTTTATTCCTAACGTTAGTCAAATTGCATGTGGTAATAACAAGTTTAGTTGTCTAATGTCAGTTAGTAATGTGTTTAGTTCGTAACTTGTTAATTATTTTATTACATTTGCTCCATTGTCAGTAATTTCGTGGCAAAACGTTTTTATGGGTATAAATTAATTTGTCGGACAAATATTTAGTATGGTTAGCAAGTTTATTCGTAGAGTTAGTAGTATTTTTATATTGTACATCTTAATAACAAGATGGTTAGTTATGTTTTTAATTGGGGAAGTAATTAAATAATTATTTCAAACGCTTTTTAATTATGTTATTGAATTATTTTCAAATTAATTTGCTCATTTATTTTATTCAGTACCAGTAATTTCCAGCAATTATTTTTATGGGTTAAAAAAATAATTAGTCAGCTAAATATTTAATATGGGAAGCAGATTTATTGGTAACGTTAGCTTATCTTTTTAATGTATAGGTACATGTTCATAACAAGGTAGTAATGTGTTTAATAGGAGAAGTAACTTAATAATTAATTTAATTGATTTTTATATTAATTTATAACATTTTAATCAATATTAGTAATTTATTGCAGAAAATGCTCTTAATACGTTTAATTAATCTAATACACTGCATGCAAGCACTGACATATTATTATATCTGTCTCACACGCATGCGCACCTCTATAGCTGTCTCTTTCTGGTGTTCATAGGACGCGCACCTCCACCGCCACCGCCTATGCCTGGACAAGGTCTGTTATTATTTATTAATGAATTGGTCAGCAATTTGTTATAGTTACGGATAGCACATGTAAATTTAAATATTAAGTTAAAATGTAAACTATTTTTTATTTTTTTATTAATTATTATAGATTTGCAGTAGACCGCCATGTTGTCAGATGTTAAACAATGATGTGGTCTATGAAGACGTGCGTTTGCCTTGATGGAACCGATTCATTCTCGATTTGAAGGCACAATGAAACTAATGAAAGTAGGCCTAATTTTAAATTTGCCAACTAATTACTCGTGTGGATTGCTTGTCAAAAATATTTTACAACTGACCTTTTTTAAAGGATCAAGACAAATCGAAACAGAATAAAATACAATCTTGGCGGCTTCAAACCGAACGTGAATCGGGTTCTTCTATGTGAGCACGCTTCATCGTAGACCGCATCATGGTGGTCAAGTGCACGTCTATCTTGGGGAGAAAGAAATAGATGGATAGATAGATAGATAACTCTTTATTGTGACACAAAACAGGAAAAAAAAATACAGTAACACACAATTATGAACTAGCGCCACAAATGGCGGCCTTATTGCTGAGAGCAATCTCTTCCAGGCAACCAACTTAAAGGAAAATCGCCTAGAACAAGGTTAGGCGAGGCGACGTGACATTTTCTTTAATAATGTCGACAATTTATTTTTTGTCGACAATCTATTTTGCTGCCAGCATTTTGGGCTCCTCTGCGCCAGGACCGGTGCAGGCCGGGTTATGTGATAGCTTGTAATATAGAATTTAAATGTCATCTTTTTTTTTTTGGATTTATGATTAATATTGATGTATTAATATTTTATGTATTTATCCCGTATATGGGTTCGGGACACGTTAAAACCGAAATTCTAATGGAATAGAGTCTATATTTCTTTGCAAGTTAGTTTAAGTTAATTAACGGATTATTGTGTAGATGTGTTTCTTGTAGTGGTAGGACTCTTGGCAGAGTCCGCCTGGGGAAGTACCACACCTTTGCCAGTTATTCTACCGCCAAGCAGTAATGTGCAAACATTACTGTGTTCCGGTTTGAAGGGCAATGTATCCAGAGAAATTACAGGGCTTAGAGATATAACATCTTAGATCTCTGGGTGACGAGCGCAGTTCAGTGCTAGGTAATGATTTGGACTCTTCATTTTCCCAATAGCTGCGTGTCACTGTGCTGTTATGTGGCAGGCATGTTGCTTACCATCAGGCACATGTCCTGCTCGTCTCGTCAATTCTTATTAAAAAAAAATGTATTCTGTCTCACTCGCAGGTTTCGGTGTTATCTCTGTCGGTGTATACTACATATATGAGTTCGGGCCACGTTTAAAACGAAATTCTAATAGAATAGAGTCCATACTTATATCTTTGCAATGTAGAGTCTATATTTCTTTGCAATATAGACTCTATTCATTCATAAGTTTAAGTTGATTAACGGGATATTGTGTAGATGTCTTCTGTCTTACTCGCATGTTTCTATCTCTGTCGGTGTGTACTACAATATTATATGAATTCGGGCCACGTTAAATCGTTATTCTAATACGATAGAGTCTATATTTCTTTAACTTATTGCTAGATAGTTAAAGTTTAAAATGATTAACGGGTTGTTATGTAGATATCTTCTCTCTCTCACTCGCACGTTTCTATTTCTCTCGGTGTGTGTTTCTAGGTGGCGCCCCTCCCCCACCACCCATGCCTGGTGCCGGTGTGTATTATTTATATTTTATTTTAATTTAATTTATTTATTTTTGGCGTCAAAGTTATCGTGATTGTTATAAACTTTTTTTTATTTGATTTTAGCAACTCCACAGACTCCGGGGTCCGTGACCTTTGTCATTTGTTTTCTTTTTTTTACATGAATCTTGGATTAGTTTATTCACACATTACAATAACATATGTATTTATATATTAAATATACACATTTTTACTTTATTCACTAAATAAAATATTAACCAATACAAAAATCCTTAAAAAAAAGTATTGTCAAAATGTAAATGGCTAATTTTGTGTTCCCATAGTTGGGACAAAATATTTACTTTTTGGGGTTCAAGTGCGATATCTGCATCATATTGGTGCTTGTAAAATAAAATAGATTATGAATTATCTTTATCTCACATGTTTTCCTAGTTTCGCTACCAATACACTTCCACATGGATAAAGATGTCCTAAACAACTACAATGTGTACAAACTGTTTTTGTGAAGCCTTTAAGCAAATAAATACATTTAATTTCAGATAATATAATTCATTTCTTTATATATTATAAATGTTTCAACAGCTGGCGGACCCCGGCCCCCTCCACCGCTCCCGGGCGGGCCCCGGGTTCCCCCTCCGCCCCCCATGCCGGGTATGGGTGGACCCCCACCGCCCCCCATGCCAGGAATGGGGCCC
The DNA here is from genome assembly GCA_017562165.1 of Ectropis grisescens. Lineage (NCBI taxonomy): Eukaryota > Metazoa > Arthropoda > Insecta > Lepidoptera > Geometridae > Ectropis > Ectropis grisescens. The sequence continues at coordinate 3,166,783 of CM029796.1, forward strand.
CGGCCGCCTCCGCCCCCCGGCGGCTTCATGGCGCCTAGAATGGTAAATGTTTTTTGTTGCGGGGTTAAAAATGTTCCCTACACCCTTATACTTTCCTTTTTAATTCCTACAACTTTGCATCTAAGCTTTAATTTGTATGTGTCAAGTGTACCACCTTGAGAAGACAGTGGTGCGCGTGGGATTCGAACCAGGGGCTCTGGATTGGCAGTAGCTGTCTCGACTACACCACCCGTAAGGCGGGGGGGTCCATAAATTAGGTGAGGTGTTTAAGGGAGGGAGGAGGTCGAGACAAATCTCATGTAATCTTACGTTGGAGAGGGGGGGGGGTCTCAGCAAATATCACGCAATTTTTTTTCTGATTGATATAAAAAATAATTGATTCCAATAGTCTGTTTTGAGACTGCGCATGATTATCCATGGACTCAATTCAATTCAATTTATTTATTCGAACCATTATTTCAAAAGAACACTCGGTAACGTCACTTACAATAAAATTATACATAAATAATCTGTGTACATAATAAAATAATACTAAAGAATAATGTCAAATAAAAAATAATCACCTGAAACGGGGCCTTGTCATTTAGGTGCAGCTGTAAAAAGTCTTTGTCATGGTGAAAAAAACAAATTATCCAAATAATGAATACATACAGTACTTAAACAAATTTACATTAATGTTTAGTATTATTCTACTTTACTCGATAGTTCTAATTTTGACATATTCCTTTTCCAAATATTGCTGTCCTTTACAAAATCTGAATTAGAGAAGACATTCTTTTTAATCACAGTAGTTACGATTTAAGTTTTCTATTGTAAAATTTTTGTTACACTTATAATTTAAGTCTCAGCGATATTTATGTATTGATTAGCTACTAGTCTGAACTTTTTTTTTTAAAATAAAGAGTGACGAGACTAGCAGGACATGTGCCTGATGGTAAGCAACATGCCTGCCACATAACAGCACAGTGACACGCAGCTATTGGAACATGGAAGAGCCCAAATCATTACCTAGCACTGCACTGCGCTCGTCACCCAGAAATCTAAGTTATTAAATCTCTAAGCCCTGTAATTTCTCTGGAAACATTGCCCTTCAAACCGGAACACAGTAATGTTTGCACATTACTGCTTGGCGGTAGGATAATTGGCAAAGGTGTGGTGCTTCCCCAGGTACTCCGTTCGTGTCTTTGGAACATCAATCATGAAACGATGTCGCTTTTTCGAGCTACGAGCATTCCGATAGAAAAAAGGGCAAGGTGCTATCAGATCATGCAACAATAATGACTCATATCCAAGAGTGAAGATTTTGACTTTGGACTTTATTTCCCCTGACATATGTACCATATTCCAGCCGCAGCCAGACGTTCTACCGTACGGCCTGAAACCCAAAAAGAAGTGGGAGGTGGAAGGTCCATTGAAGAGGGCCAATTGGAAGACCATCGTGCCTCAGAAGATGTCCGAAAAAGCCTTCTGGGTCAAGGTATTTACTGGATACTAGCGATCGGTCACATACATAATATAGAATGGTAAAAGAATTTTTGGAATCGGTTCAGAGTAGTTCCTGAATTTAGCGCGTTCAAACAAATAAGCTCTTCTGGTTTATAATATTCGTATCGATGTATTACAAGAACCAAATCAAAAAAATTGACTAACCCCCGACTACCTCGGATTTGTTATCTGTACAACATTCTACTAGTCAAGCCCTTTCATTTGATACCCATATTAAGGGAGTTGTGAAAAAATATATATAATTCGCCATTTTGTGGTGGCGGCCATCTTGGATTTGAAATTTGTTATAGTGTATAGAATTTTACTAGTCAAGCCTTTTCATTTGATACCCATATTGAGGTAGGTTGTGAACAAATATTTTGTCCGCCATTTTGTGGAGGTGGCCATCTTGAATCGATATTAACCAAACATAGCTAAAAACATCCGCACGGATATTAACCTTCAAATAAACGCATCTAAATCGGCCCATCCATTTGGGTTCTACGGTGCCACAGACAGACAGACAGACATCGACGTCAAACTTGTAACGCCCCTTTTTTATAGGTCGCCTGATGTTAAGCGATGATGCGGTCTACAAAGGAGCGTAGTTACTAAGAAGAAATCAATTCACTTTCGATTTTAATTGAACTAAGATTGAAACAATCGGGAAAACCCCGCTCAATTAACGCATTCCATAGCCTAGAAGCCTAGATCGTCTTATTACAAAAGTAGAGTCAAACTTTAGAACATCAATCATGAAACGATGTCGCTCAAGATGCGACGATGTTCAAGAATTTGAAGTCATTTTCAAACAAAATGTTTGTTGCTTATTAGCATTTTGGTACGTCTCTCGATCGATTCCAGAGCCGCCAGCTGACAATTAGCCGATCCATACCAAAGTTGCAAACAATAAATAAACAACTCACACGATCTGACCCCAAACTAAGCAAAGCCTGTACTATGGAAGCCAGATAGCTGATATAATACTTACAGTTTTAAATACATACTTATTATACATAGAAACACACACCCAGGCACAGTACAAATACTTGTATTCATCACACAAATATTTGCACCAGATGGGAATCGAACCCACGACCATCGGCTTCGCAAGCAGACTTACTACCAACTAAGCAACGAGGCCAGTCTCAGTCGGTACTCCATACAAGAGCGAATCTGTGCTTGATATAAAGTATTGTGTCTCTGTCAGGTACAAGAGGAAAAGATGGCGTCTCCAGACATTCTGACCGGATTAGCTCTCAAGTTCTCCAGCAAACCGGTCGCCAAGAAGAACGAAGATAACGTTGACAAGTGAGTAACTATAATTTATTCACACAAAAAGTACACATACTATATATGTCGCAGCCGGATGGTATAATCCGCCGTATTACATTGCGGCTAGCCGTTTTGGAAAACAGGACTGTTTTATAATGCGGCGGTTCAACGATTAGCCGGATCGTCATTGCGATACGTTCTTCAATACGGCGGCCAACGTTTAGCCGCATTGTACTACTGCTTCAATTGTAGGGTGACCATACTTACAATATAAACAAGGTTTAAAATGAAAATTAGTTGTGTTAATCAGAAAAGGCTGACAGAGTATCTCTTGCCATATTCCTTTTTTTTATAAACATCTTACCTCTCAGATAAAACTTCAAAGCCCCTAACTTGATATTGGTGATGGTACACCTAAGAAATATGATGCACTTAGACAAGGGTCTATCATTGAGATTTGACTCCGGGTGGGCTCCCGCCAGAAGCTCTGCGGTCAGCCCTGAGTGTCGCTTCTCCATACTCGGCCTACAATGACAGAAAGAAGATATTGCTTGAAAATGTGTAGCCGAATATTGCTCGAAGCAATAAGGTTTTACCTGCGCACGTCCTGTAATCGTTATTTTTCCGTGTTAAAAGTAGCCTGTGCTATTCCAGATTCTCATCAAATTGTGTCACAAATTTAAATTATCGTGGCGTCTAAACCCCGATCATTTAACCCCGATCCGTCTAAATCTTCTTCCTGTCATGGTAGGCTGCACAAAAGGGGTTCACCCAAAAACAGTCTCAACGCGTCTAAATTAGCATTTACATAAAAAACTGGTGGCTAATTTCTCAAACGTAACATATCTTCTTCCTGTCACTGTAGGCAGCACGCTTGAAAGCGATATCTTCTTGGTATTTTTTTTTTTTTTTTTTTTTTTAAATAAGGAGTGACGAGACGATCAGGACATGTGCCTGATGGTAAGCAACATGCCTGACACATAACAGCACAGTGACACGCAGCTATTGGAACACGAAGAGTCCAAATCATTACCTAGCACTGCACTGCGCTCGTCACCCAGAGATCTAAGATCTTATATCTCTAAGCCCTGTAATTTCTCTGGAAACATTGCCCTTCAAACCGGAACACAGTAATGTTTGCACATTACTGCTTGGCGGTAGAATAACTGGCAAAGGTGTGGTACTTCCCCAGGCGGACTCTGGCAGGAGTCCTACCACTACAAATTACTAATATTACTATTGCAGACCGCATACGATGAAGAAGGTGAAGGGTCTGAAGGTGCTGGACAGCAAGGCGGCGCAGAACCTGAGCATCCTCCTCGGCGGCTCGCTGAAGCACATGTCCTACTCGCAGATCCGCGGCTGCATCCTGCGGTGCGACACCGCGCAGCTGACGGGGAACGTGCTCGACTTGCTCATACAGGTGGGTGGTTCTAGCTGTTTCCAGTGTTTTAGATGGTAATGATTTGGAATCTTCATGTTCCAATAGCTGCGTGTCACTGTACTGATGTGTGGCAGGCATGTTGCTTGCCATCAGGCACATGTCATGCCAGTCTCGTCAATCTTTATTTAAAAAAAAAATTGGAATGGTTGGTCATGTCGTAGATTTGAGGACTGAAGTGGCTTCAGGATGGTTGTATCTAGATTTGAGGACTGAAGTGGCTCCAGGATGGTCGTATGTAGATTTGAGGACTGAAGTGTCTTCAGGATGTACTATATCATAAATGATGTACTATCTAGAAGTAAACTCAGCTCAACGATTGGAGAAAACAGCATCGGAGAGAAGAGCAATCCCAGGTACGTGGTGCTTGAAATTTGTTCTCTTATTCATGAACATCACAACTATCTAATCTAACGTATTGTCTCGAGTATGCCGAAGCCTTCTTCCCCCATCCATTCCACAAAATTTTCAGTTTAATTTTTTCCTGGAAATAATAAAAATAAATATTGGCGGACAATTCACACACAACACCATCTAACCCCAAACTAAGCAAAGCTTGTACTAAGGAAGCCAGATAGCTGATATAATACTTATATAGTTGTAAATACATAGAAACACCCAGACACAGTACAAATATTTGACTTCATCACAAAAATATTTGCACTGGGTGGGAATCGAACCCAAAATGTTAAAAATGTTCGGGCCGTAAGGATCTCTTTGAGCTACTCCCTTTTCAAGAACTTTGATTAAGTCCAAAATTGTAATATTTCCGCAGTACCTGCCGCCGGCGGACCAGCTGAAGAAGCTGTCTGAGCTGAAGTGCGAACAAGAAGAGCTGACGGAAGCGGAGCAGTTCGCGGTGTGCGTGGCCGACATCAAGAGGCTCGGGCCGCGGCTAAGGAGCCTCGCATTCAGGAACAACTACGCTGAAATCATCTCTGAAGTCAAACCGGTGAGTTGATCTTTTAGAACCATTGATGAGGTGATATTCTCTCTCTCTCTCTCTCTCTTTCTCTCTCTCTGTACGTGTCCTGTGTATGTGTGTATGCACGTGGGTGTCTACCCGTGTTAGGGTGTGTGTATGTGGTATCGTAGCTTCCGGACGGATGAACCGAATTTAATTTTGCTTTCTGTTTGAAAAGTAAATTTGTCGGCAGTGTTCTTAGCTATGTTTGATGAACATTGAACATCTAGCGAAGATGGTTGCCGCCACAAAATGGATCATGACGTATTTTTTCACAGCTCCCTCTAAAGTGTCTATCAAATGAAAAGGTTTGACGAGTAGAATACTAATACACTGTGATAAATTTTTAATCCAAGATGGCCGCTTCCACAAAATGACGTATTACGTGTTTGTTTACGACACCTTCAAAGTTGTGACATCACGACACACTGAAAACTTTTAAGCGTTATATATATGTCGGCAGAAGTCTCAGGTGTCTAAGAGAGTCTCAGGATGGATGGTACTGGTGTTGGTCCTCTTCAGTAAACATTGTGTGTGGGCTTCGATGTGGTTCACGAACAAGAACAAATGCGTAGGAGCTTTACAAGTTAACACAAAGTAGGTACTACTCGATTAGACACGTGGTACAATTTTCTTATTAGAAAGTTCTTATCAACGAGACGTGAGACAGGTCCCGAACTACGTGGTCGCACGACGGCTATCGGAGGAGGAATGTACTCCCTTCCGAAATGTCTTCAAGCAGCCTCGCACGACGGAATAATCCGGACTCTACCGAAGCGATGACAGCACACCGCTTGCGCCTCGTATTGAAATCCAATACTGTTCGAATGACCTCTTGACATATAAATTCGTTATTTTTTGTTTGTTAAAATAATAATAAAAATAATACGTGAACGATATTTTTTAATCAGGCGAACTAATTAGTTTTTCTTAGTGCCTCATAGGCATAGTGCAGCGAGCAACACGGAAGGGAGTAGGCTTACACAGCGTTTCCCCTCTGTCAAAGTGCAAGTCCGCGTGGACCATGGAGATTGATAATATACTGTGGCTGAGGGCGGGGCTAGATTTGTGAATGGTGCTTTATTTTTTATTTGTTAGTGATTTGGCTGTGTGAGTTAATCGGCAATGGATCGGTACAGGTATGTTGGTATGTAATAGTGCGGCTTTGCGCTAGTGTGCAACTTTCCCCTCCCGCAAGAAATGACAGAAAGATTTGAACAATATTTTTACCCTTCCGTGCTTGCGCGGAAGATCGAGTTGCTCGATGGCATAGTGACTAAACTAAAAAAAGATAAGACTAAAAAATGCCATTTATGTGTTGCTATTTTTCTTGAAGTAAATGACTTTTTATGTATTTAATTTGTCCATAGGACATAGTGTCCGGGACGGCGGCGTGCGAGGAAGTCAAGTCGAGTGGGAAATTCGCGAAAATCCTGGAACTTTTACTGTTGTTGGGCAACTACATGAACACCGGGTCCAACAACGCCGGCGCTTACGGTTTCGAGATCAGTTTTCTTACTAAAGTGAGTAAATAATCATGAGAGTTATGTTGTCGTAGGACTATTTGCAGAGTCCGCCGGGGGGAAGTACCACATCTTTGCCAGCTATTCTGCCGCCGAGCAGTAGTGCGCAAACATTACTGTGTTATTTGAAGGGCAATGTTTCCAGAGAAGTTACTGGGCTAAGAGATGCAACACCTTATATATCCTGGTGGCGAGCACAGTGCGGTGCTAGCTAATGATTTGGACTCTTCGCTGTGTGTGTCACTGTGCTGTTATGGGCAGGCATGTTGCTTACCATCGTAGACCGCATTTGTCGCTTAACATCAGGCGAGATTGCGGTCAAGTGCAAACCTATAAAAGTAAAAAAAATTTGGTTGTCTGTAAACTCGGTTGTTTACAAACGACAGTGTAACGTGACGTCATAACAAAACAAAGTCAAAGTACTTTATTCATAAATGTACAATTTACACGTCAATTAATAAAAAATAAAAACAAAAGAAAGAGCATACAAAATGTATACAACATCTTCAAAGCTCATTGACAAAGTAATGAGGATATTCGCAAAAGAACGAAATCTAGGGGGGAGGCCTATGTTCATGATGATGATGATGATGATGATTATTATGGGAACTTTGGTACACTTTCTAAAAATTCATTAAACATTGCTTAATTATTTGTTTAAAAAAACATTGATAGATGACTGACAAGCGTACAATTAACGTAACGCGACATAACGCGACACTTTTTTGTGCATGCAGCCGGCTTTCAACGATTTATTAGACGTTGTCATATCAAAACGACCATTTTTTTTATTTCAGTTAACAGCCACAAAGGATCTGGAGAACAAGCACACGCTCCTCCATTACCTGGTGGAGACGATAGAGAGCAAGTTCCCGGATGCCCTGGCCTTCGCGGAGGAGATGCCCCACGTGGACCGGTGAGTGAGCCAAGACCCTCGCTAAAACTACATTTAATTTTATCACCACTTGAGTTTTTGAGCAATGGCAACACATGGTGACAAAACTTATTCTAAAATTTAAAAAAAAAGTGGCTGTCATAGGAACTGCCAATAGGAGTGAAAACTTATAACTCAGAATTTGATAGCTCACTTTGGAAACTACGCGGGTGAAACCGGAGGGCGTGGCCATGGCCAGAGACGATCTTCTTAGCATTCCATGGATTCACCGTGCGGGTGCCGGGTCCATCGTGTGGCAGAGAGAGAAATCCCGAGTAGACCCCGAGACTTGTGACTCGGGCGTAGGTTTAAGGGGCCCCTTTCTAACGTACATCAACACTCACCTTCACTACTCATGTTTCTCTCCCTGCCCAGCCAAATCTGATATGAGCCTACTAGTGCAGCTTTAGATACACGTTCTAGTATAGAACTTACTGCACTTCTGGATGAGCCAAGGTCTTTCAGTAGGTTATAGAGAGATTTTGCTGATATACCTCTCGCTCCCACTTCTACAGCGTATAAACTAACTACATAGCCGTTTTTTTGTTAATTCGTTTAGGAGGTCGTAATACTTATTTTGTTTCATCGCGTGGTCTTTAGGTATATTAGTTCGAGAGAGCATCCGATTTTACCCGAAGAGTTCTTCAATTTAATCGAAGTTTTGAGTTATCAGTTTTCTCACGTTTATTGACAGTCCCTATGACTGCAAATTGTTTTATCGCTTTCCATGCCACAGTTCCCTGGAGGAGATTGGTGTCCGTGATAAGGCCTTCAATTGTTTCTTAATAGGTTATTTTTTCATTTACGTAACAAGTTTTTGATTTTTATTTTATAAGTTGAGATAATTGAAGAGTGACAAGACGAGCAGGACATGTGCCTGATGGTAAGCAACATGCCTGCCACATAACATACAACATACATTCATTTTAGTGCAACGAATAGTTTATCTATTTCTAGAAGTGTGTCTGTTTTAATGTGTACTCACAGCGCCGAATTGAAATTAAATTCGTTTTTTTTTTATCGGAGAAAGTAAATTATTTTCTTACTCTTTTTTTTTACTTTTATAAGTTTACACTTGACCGCCATCTCGCCTGATGCGGTCAAGTGAGATGTTAAGTTTATTTCGTATATTTTTTTTACTAAAAGTGATTTTAAAGTAATGTGTGTCCCTCCCAGCGCCGCCCGCGTATCTATGGAGAACCTCCAGAAGGCGCTGAAGAAGATGGACAGCGACATCCGCGCGCTGGAGACCGACCTCAACAACTCGCGCGTGCCGCAGTCGCCGGACGACGCCTTCTACGAGACCATGAGCGTATCCTTTACGTATAGCCCGTAACTATAGCGAATAACTACCAACGAGTCCGGTTTTTTGTTTTTTTTAAAGGAACAATTTTTTGGGGGAAAAAAAAATACAAAAAAAAATCTAAAAAAAATTATAAAAATTACAAAAAAAACATTCTTGTTTTACAAATAAAGTAGGTACTTTATATTATTATTGGTGGATAACAGTTATATAGTTAGTTAGATTAACAGTTTTTTCTGTCAAATTAATTTTGAAATCGCGTTTACTTTCGTGTACTGAGTTCAGTCCGTGGTACTTGTCGAAGCCTTCTGTAGCCCTAAGCATTACCCAAATACCTAATAACCCAATCCAAGACGACAATAACCTTTTTGTAGTGGTAGGACTCTTGGCAGAGTCCGCCTGGGGAAGTACCACTTTTGCCAGTTAATCAGAGAGGGCACAGAGATATAACATCTTAGATCTCTGGGTGACGAGCGCAGTGCAGTGCTAGGTAATGATTTGGACTCATGTTCCAATACCTGCGTGTCACTGTGCTGTTATGTGGTAGGCTTGTTTGCTTACCATCAGGCAAATGTCTTGCTCGTCTCGTATTTTTTTATTTAAAAAAAAAATGATCTCCCTAACTCCGAGCCAGTCGTTCGCGGCCGAGGCGCGCTCCCAGTGCGACCTGCTCCACTCCATGTACCGCAAGATGGAGGCGCTGTACGGGGAACTGGCCGAGTACTACGTGTTCGACGTGAGGAAGTACACGCTAGACGAGTTCTTCAACGATATCAAGACGTTTAAAGATTCGTTCATGGTAAGTTGCTTATTGTCAATTTTTTTTTTGGAACGAAGTTCCTTATCGCGCGTTGTGAAAGGGGGCTAGACGGAAAAAATTCTTACGAAAAGTTGTCACGACACTTTTCGCTATTGTAAGCTGTGCGGCGTCGCGTGTTTCTCTGTCTGTCTCTCTCTCTCTTATAGAAAGCAAGCCAGATATTTTCATTTCTATTTCGCATTAAACAGTGTGGTGTCGCGACGATTATTTTTGGTGAGTGTACCTATACAGGTTTTTTGTAAATAATAAAAAATAATAATAATTCCTTCACTAATTAATCGAAAGGAACTTCGTTCCATACTGGTGTCCCTTGACACCTCTCAAGTTTTTTTTAAATTTTTTGTTTCTTTTATTAAATTATTTGTTTCTTTTCTCTTTTTTTTAATATTTTGTTTCATTTTTCTTTTTTTTAACATTTTGTTCCATTTTTCTTTTATTTTCTTTTTTGTTTCATTTCTATTTTTTTAAAGTTTTTGTTGTTTTTTTACTTTTTAATGAGACTAGCAAGAAAATGCCTGATGGTAAGCAAAACGCCTGTTTATAACAGAACAGCGACACGCAGCTATTTGAACACGAAAAGTCCAAATCATTACCAAGCATTTGACTGCTGTTATTTCTCCGACGACATCGCTACGTTCACGAGACTTTTTCCCGGTGAACTAGTCGACGTCATCTTAGTATTGGGGCAACGACACTCACCCCGAGTGGTCTGTTATGATAAGTTGAGTTTTTTTTGTTAAAAAATGCATATTTACGGGTCTAGCAGAATATGCCTGATATTAAGCAACACGCTAATCCTTAACGGCACAGTGACTAGCAAAATACAGTAACTTCTTTTTTTTTTTTTTTTTTTTTTTTTTTTTTTTTTTCATGCTACTGAGTGATGAGACTGTGAAAAGTGCTTGATTTTAAGCTACTCGCCTGCCCATTACATTACAGTGACACATGCTGTTATGTGGCAAGCATGCAGCTTACTATCAGGCACATTAGCTGCTCGCCTCGTCATTCTTAAAAAAAAAAAAATACACACTCACACATTTTTTCTATTCGCAGGCGGCGCACCAAGAGAACGTGGTCGCGCGAGAGACGGAGGAGAGAACGAGACGGGCGAAGGAGGCGCGCGCCGCGGCAGAGAAGGAGAGGAGAGACCGCCAGCACAGATACAAGCAGTTCGTCGACATGGAGAGCGCACAGGAGGGAGTCATGGACAGGTGAGACGGAATTTATTTGCAACAAATTGAACCTTATTTCAATGTAAATCGTAGTTAAAAAATATATAATACAAGACAATAGTATAAAAATAAATTAAACTAAATGGAAAGGTAAGAGAGTTTATTTGGAACAAATTGAACCTTATATCAAAGTAAAACAAAGTTAAAAAATATATATAATACAAGTAAACAGAATTAAAAAAAGGCATGACTACTGATCCTGGAATTATATTAAATATTTGTTTTCGTATATAAATAGAATAAAATTTGTACCAATTTTAGTTTTGATATTTTTTAGTTTAACTTAGATACTTTATGATCATTCAAAGCTGGATGGGCAAGTACATTTAAAAAGTACGAAATTATTAAAACATGTATTTAGCATTGGATAACCCATTCAATTTCAAGTGACTTTTGTTATGAGACCAGTTTCCTAAACGCAATATTTAATATAGCTACCATACTTTACGAGCGATGCATAGAAAATATGGCACAGTGACGTCACACTTCTGTAGTGTTTTGTATGAAGCGTTTTTGGGAGTTTTCAAAATTGTGATTTTAAAATCGTGATATCACGGGAAGTTTTTAAGATGACAAAGTAATTCATTCACCTATGTTTCAGTTATGGACAATCCTTATGATGGTATATTAAATCAAAAATGAGTCGTTATGTCTTAACCTTTAGCTACCGACCTGGTCTAAACGTAGCACTTACGCCGACGTGACGACTGAGAGACGTCAAAATTTAAGTAATGAAATAAAAAGTGTGTTCGCATGCTACATTTTTCTTTTTTATACATGCGAAAGATTGTTTTTTGAGGTAGGTAAACTACGGGATTTCAAAAAAATTCAAGTTATTTTTCAGGTAAAATCAACATTTATTCGAGAGATCACAATTATTTGGTACTAAATCTTAAGGAATCTTACTTCAGTCTTTTTTTTCTCTAAAATTAAGTAATAAACAACAAATGAACTTAAAATACGTTATCTTCTATGACCAATTATCAAAATAAAACATAAGTCTTGCTTCTTATTCAAAAAATAAAAAAATTGACAGCACTTCTTTGCTCTGTTCCATAACGTCCTGGCTTCTATCAGCTCGTACTTCTATTTCGTATTCTTCATCTTCGTGATTAAGTTTAATTTCTCCGTGGTAAACTCCTCGACATGGGGATACGCGACCTCAACATCATCCTCATTGGATTGTTCGGATTCCGTGTTGTGATCGCTCTCTAAACTAAAATCAGGATCGCCTACATCGTCATCAAAATCAGTACAGTTGTCGTCACTCTCTTTCATGATTTCACATAATATCTCTTTTCTTCTAAACTCCTATTCTACTTTCGCAGTTTTGTAGGCTTCTCAGGAACAGAACCGTTATCATTTGCAGGGTTTTCCCGCTCTCTGGATGTGATACTTCTTTTTTTTTTAGGCATTATGCAATTGAAAGTATAATTTTAAAGCCGATGTGACGTCAATCAGACACTATAAGCTAACACACATGAACACCGAGGTGACGTTCAAGAGACGTACGAAATTTTGTACATAAACACCGTACTTACGTCTGTGAGACGTCGATCTCTTCGATACGGCGATGTGTGCACTCGCCGCGGACGCGGCGTCGGCTGGTGGCTTGCGACGCCGAGGGAGGAAGGTAGCGGGAGGGGCGATGCCGAAGGTGGCGTGATTTTAGAAATATTTCAAAATTAAAAGTTATCGCGTCTGTGAGACGTATAGGTCGGTAGTTAAAGGTTAATATAATAAAAAAATACATTGAGTAGGTAATATTGACGAATACAAAGTTAATGACTATCGAATAAATTTATAACAAAAGGCTCATAGGCAACGACACTCTTGTGTGTAAAATACTTCAAATGTCTTAAACATCGCCGTAAAATTGCTAGCTTATCGGTTTTATATAATACACTTCGGAGAGTGTGCCACTGATCCACATGATCTAATATTTGCCCTTTTTTTCTATCGGACTACTCGTAGCTCGAAAAAGCGCCATCGTTTCATGGTTGATGTTCCAAAGATACGAACGAAGACGTAGACTCTACTTTTGTCTACGTCTAGGCTGTAGAATGCATTGCCTGAGTGGGGGTGTCCCAATGGTTACAATCTTGGGGTCTTCAAATCGAGAGTAAATCGGTTTCTTCTAGGTAAACACGCTCCATCGTAGACCGCATCATCGTTCAACATCAGGCGAGATGGCGGTCAAGTGTAAACCTATAAAAGTAAAAAAAAAAAACAAGTAAATTACATAAATAATGATGTTTTCAGTTTGATGGAGGCGCTGCAAAGCGGTTCAGCGTTTAGCAGGGAGCGGCCGAGGAAGAAAGCAAATCCACGGGTGGCTGGAGGTAAAATAGTCACTCTATACTAACATATTGTATTTGGGGACTTTTTTACAGAGCTGGTTTTTACGGGGGTTTCACCATACTATTGTCATTAATTAATATTATAGTAACTAGATGATCGAGCTTTAGGCGACTTAAACACGGATAAAACTACGTTTTCTAACAATAAAATGAAATGAAATAAATATGTCTCCTCCTCCTTTTTGGAAGCCGGTTAAAAATGCGTCAGCTCCAAACACCGGCTTAGTAAATTTCATGAAAATCGTTTGAGCCGTTTCGGAGATCCAGATTAAATGTAAACATTTACAAAAATTGCTCGTTTAAAGGTGCGATTATAATGTCGCAGATAAATGATGATATCAGGGATTACACGAAATACCTAGTTCCTTGGTCAACTTTGCACTAAATTTCCGATCCATTTTTTTAAAGGTTTTAGGGTCACTTGAGCACAAGACCACAAAATCCTGAGAAGCTTTAGTCGCCATCTTGAAAAAACTTTGTGGCCGATATCTCGTAAACTTAGTGCAAAAATCATGCATACCATTATTGTAGAGAATAAAATCTCGCATCTTTTGTTTTCAGTACTTTTTATGATTTAAAGCCCAAAAAATGTCTGAGATTTAATTCTAAATTAAATTCTATTTTTACTAGTGTCAAAGTCAAATTCAAAGTTCTGTATTGATAAATGTACAATTTACACGTCAATTTTATAAAAAAATAAAAGAGGAGCATACAAAGAGTAAACATTTTTAAAGTTTACATTGAAACATTATATTGTTTGATAATAGGTATCGTACAAATAAGTGTTAAAAATTAAAATATTTGTACTTATTACAATTGTAATGAACAATGTCAATTTTTTACAATTTTATTGTGAGTTTGCCATCACTATATAAAACTCGCTGTAACTATAAAAAGTTTGATCGGTAAGCCATGTGTTATCGCGAAATCGGTCGATGTCGAATATTCTTCTTTTGTTTGTTTCTTCTTACTGAATATGTTTAGTAACCTGACAAAATGGATTACTTTCACGAATCTTGCAACAAAACCCAACCTAACCTGGTTGGGTTATGGTAGAAGTAATTTACTATAATAATATTCTACCGTGACTTCGGGATATAACTAGGAATTTCGTGTAATCCCTGATATCCTGTTTTCACTGCGACATGTTTAAATAAGTAATTGCGACTCAGGATGGGATGGTGGCCCGTAGTTCACACTTTTTGGGAAAACTAGAAGACTGTTGATCTTAAAATTGGCTTGGAGAAAATTGAGAGAAAAGAGGCATTTCTTCTGCAACTGAACAATACATCATCACATCAGCCGAATGACGTTAACTGTAAGACGAAGGCCTCCCCCAAAGATCAAACAATATTTTACTGAAATGAAAAATGTTTATTGTGGCAACAACGAAAGACAAAAACACGAGAAGTGGTACATTCTAGTCACAAGAAAGAAATACAAAAAAAAACAAATACATATTGTGTTAGTGTGCACTGAACCCCACACTAGGGCTGCCTGTGTTGTGGGATCCAGGTTTCTCCTAATTTTATACAGTAATAAATGGACTGAAAAGCCATTACAATATAAAGTATATAAATTCATGGACGCATAAAAAAGTATACTAATATATACTGAGATAATAATAATAATATACATGGCCCGATTTAGACCTCGAGACAAGACAAAGCAATGCTACAAATTATTTGCCAAAAATTTTTTTTTCAATCGAGGTTCCAAACGAGATTCTCACGCAAACCGTTTATTAATTCGAAAATCATTTCATCTTTGTATTGTTTTCACATCGTCATTCGAAGGCTTAGCTGTTATTGAATCCTAGTCTCATTGCGTTCGAAACAAAAGTAAGATTCAGGAAAAAAATTGGTTGTCTGTAAAGTCGGTTGGTTTAGATAGTTTAACGTGACAACGTCATAACAAAACATTGATAGATGCAAGCGTAGAATGAGCGTAACGGGACAATGAGCGTAACGGGACATAACGGGACACTTTCGTGCATGCAGCCGGCGTTCATCGATTCATTACACGTTGTCACGTCGCCGGCTGCATTCAAGTAAAAGTGTCCCGTTATGTCCCGTTACGCTCATTGTACGCTTGCGCCGCGTCTATCAATGTTTTGTTGTCACGTTTAACTATCGTCCGTAAACGGACCGACTTTATAGGCAACCAATTTTTTTTAAACTATTAATTGACCTCCTTGTGACACCTTGTTTATCTGTTTTGACGTAATGAATCTTGGATTAAATTAAAGCCGGTTATATCATGTTTTCACGCACACACTCACGTTTCATCGTATGTAGAGGATATCACAGACGAAGAGGGACTGGTTAATGCAATACTGCACCGTTTGGAAGGTATGTTGTGTGCAATAGTGCACCAAGAAGTTAATTCAAGCGGTTTTTTTTGTTTCGCTGATGTTTATGGTTTTAGAATGATTTAATTTCTATTTTTGTATAAAAAAAGCCTTACCTATTGTTTTGTTATCTATAATCGTGTTTTTTTCCATGTAAAATGTTTATTCGAGTGTTAAGTTTATGTATTAGACTATTTATTCGAATAATCCTGATCATTATGTAATATTTTGTATTAGCGTAGAGTGTCGTGATCTACTGATCATTGTTATTCTATTACGATTATTTAAAAGTTTGTCTGACACTCGTGAGTTTCGAAAAAAACAAACAGAATTTTGTAAAAAAAAAAAATAGCAGTGAGCCTTCCCACATAGTCGTAGGTCGTTGATTTGATTCCATGCAACAAAAATAATATTTGGTCTATGAATATGTATATTTGTTCTGTTTTCAAGTTATGGTGTAAAGAGTAGATATTGAGGTACATTTCTAAATATGTATTTTAGCGACAATTCAAATTTAAGATTCTAAGACATGAATATAATTATTCGAATAATTTGCGACAACTCGAATAATTTGCAATCGAATAAAAGAAGAATCAGTTACGTATATGATTAAGTAGCGAGAAATCAAACAAATTTAAACTCGAGTATAACTCGAACACACGGTTGTATAATTATTCGATTACTTAGCGTCAAATCGAATAATTATAAACTGCAATAAAATTCGAATACACGTGTGTATAATTGTTCGATTATTCGAACATGACAGATGGCGGTCGTCGGTGGCAGTGTGGTCGCCTACAGCTTGCGGAAAAGTGTTCAGAGCCCATAATAGGGACATACAGACAAGTCCAACACACACAGTATATATACACAAATATAGCTTTTGATGTTGTATCTTTTTATAATTTTTTAATATAAATACAGTGACAGGTCGAGCAAAATACGCGCCTGATGGTGGGTAATACGCCATCTTATAAAATAATATAATATGACGCTGCTATTCGAATACGAAGACTCTAAATCACTGTCAGGCACTGAGTCCTGTAGTCTAAGATTCCTTGCACAGTCCGTCTGGGGAATTATCACGCTTTAAAAAAATACACAGGTAACTCACGTTTCATATAGATAGTCAGTCCAGTCCGACTCAAGTTTCGGTTGCGTCCGGCGAACTGTTTTAACTAGAGTGCGCGCTCATGATCTTACTGACTGACTGGACTGGCGTGTGGACTGGACTGGCGCGTGAACTGGACTGACTACGTCAAACGAGAGTTATCCGTGTATTGAAAATGTGTAAGATCCATGTTAGTTTTCATACTAGGATTATCACACTTTTGCCAGTTGTTGTGCCGCCAAGGAGTAATGTGAAAACATTATTATTTATTTCTTTTTTTTACTGTATTCCGGTTTAAAGAGAAATTGAAGGCGAAGAGACAAATCAATTAATATCTCTGGTTTTTTGAGTGGCACAGTACTGACTGCATTGCGCGACTCAGTAACGATTTGCATTCGTCTTGTTCAATAAGATGCGTGATACTGTTCTGTAATGCAGAGACGTGTTGCTTACCACCAGGCACGTGTCTTGCTCGTCTTGTCACTCTATAAACAAAATGTTTTTCAGTATTTTCCTATTAACTAGGTAACATATCTCCAACTACATTCTCAATACCTTTATATAGAGCATGAAAAAAACTGATATAATACGGGTTCCGCCCTTGTAATGATTGTATTCCACTTTCATCGTCACCTGACTTCATGGATACGTCTGTTCATGGATAGTGTCACTCGAATTTCATATAATGTGAGTATGTCAAATTTCATTAATATAAGTATTACAATAACATAACAAGCTAACGGAGCTTGCAATAAAACGCGTAAGGTTATAATCTCTGTTATAAATTAGGGTATTTATATTATACCCCAACTGCAGTACTGGCTGATGAGTATCGGGTTAAAATGAAAATATATATGCATTCACAAAATTACTTACAAAAACATATAACAAAAAAAATATATGTTACTGGTCAAATACTGAGTCCTCGCCTGCGGGGTGCAGGGGCGCGGGGGTATGACGACAAAGGGGACAGGTGCGGGCGGCGGGGGCGCTTAGTGAGATTGTGTATCGCCCGCCGCCCGCACCTGTCTCAGTCCCCTTTGTCGTCATACCCCCGCGCCCCTGCACCGCGCAGGCGAGGACTCAGATAAACGGTCGGCCTATAGATAATACGAGAGCTTTGTGACATTTTTTTTTTTAAATCAAATGTTTATTGCGTCATATGTACAATACATGCATGTGTGGTTAAAGTTACTTGTGGTTATTACATATGGCCTTATAAGGAACATGGACAAAAGTGGCAACGGAACGTTCCATTTCTAAGTCGTAAAAAAAAAAATGTGTAATTTATAGTAATGTTTTCGGTGACAGCTCTCTCGGAGTATAATGTCAGGTGACGATGAATGGAATTAAAATCTATTTGTTCATTTCATAAAGAGTTATTACTGCTTTGTTTATGTATGTAGTTGTTTTCAGCTTTTGATGTTGTGAGTGTGGATATATGTATGTAGAAGTTAGTTACTACTAGTTGTAAGTCATTAGTATACTACAGGTTCTTCTTATATTCTACTAATACATATGAGGCTAAGAACTCATGGAGCGGTTTCCAACCGCGCCCGCAGCTTCTGTAGAATGTAGATTTAATATGTAAAAATTGGAATCAAAATTCACGAGTCGGTTTACGCCCGCGGCGTGCGCGGCTGTCACGCGGCTCCCGCGCGGTCGCCGCCCGCCCGTCACCCGCGGCGGCTGGGAAACCGCGAATTGTGAGTTTTGAAATAAAATAAACAAATAAATATTGGTGGACAGTTTACACACAACACCATCTGATAGCTGATGATGATGACAGATAGCTGATATAATACTTATATAGTTTTAAATACATACTTATTATACATAGAAACACCCAGACACAGTGCAAACATTTGAATTCATCACACAAATATTTGCACTGGGTGGGGATCGAACCCACGACCCTCGGCTTCGCATGCAGAGCTACTACCAACTAAGCCACTAGGCCAGTCAAACCGTCGCCCGTCGCGGTCGCGGTCGGCAACTGCTCCATGAGTTTTTAGCCTTAGAAATGCCAAAGTTTGTAAGTGTGGATGGATGTATGTTACTCGGATGGATGGTTGTTACTCTTTCACGTAAAACTACTGAACGGATCCAGATGAAATTTGGAACACAGATAGATAATAATCTGGAAGAACAAATATACTACTTTTTATCCTGAAAAAATAACGGGAACTTGTACTACGCGGGTAAAACCGCGGGAAACTTGTTAATAATAAACTCCTTTCTAAAATACCACAAAGACAATAAAAACACTAGATAATAGTAGTAGTAGGACTCTTAGCAGAGTCCGCTTGTAGTACCACACCTTTGCCAGTTATTCTACCGCCAAGCAGTGAAGTGCAAACATTACTGTGTTCCGGTTTGAAGGGCAATGTTTCCAGATAAATTACATGACTTAGATATATCAGATCTTAGATCTCTGGGTGACGAGCGCAGTGCAGTGCTAGGTAATGATTTGGACTCTTCATGTTCCAATAGCTGCGTGTCACTGTGCTGTTATGTGTCAGGCATGTTGCTTACCATCAGGCACATGTCCGGATCGTCTCGTCACCATTTATTTAAAATAAAAATTAAAAAAAAATATATAATATCTTTCATCTCTGGGTGTCGAGCGCTGTGCAGTGCTGCAGGTAATGATTTGGACTCTTCATGCTCTAATTCCTGCGTGTCACTGTGCTGTTATGTAGCAGGCATGTTGCTTACCATCAGGCACATGTCCTGCTCGTCTCGTCACTCTGTGCTGTAAAATAAAAAGATAAGAATCATCGGAGATGGCTATTTATTGGCGTTCTTATTGCTTAAAGCAATCTCGTCCAATCGACCTTGCGCAGATTTTTTTATTTTCTTTTTTCAATAAAGAGTGACGAGACGAGCAGTACATGTGCCTGATGTTGCTTACCATCAGGCACATGTCCTGCTCGTCTCGTCACTCTGTGCTGTAAAATAAAAAGATAAGAATCATCGGAGATGGCTATTTATTGGCGTTCTTATTGCTTAAAGCAATCTCGTCCAATCGACCTTGCGCAGATTTTTTTATTTTCTTTTTTCAATAAAGAGTGACGAGACGAGCAGTACATGTGCCTGATGGTAAGTAACATGCCTGCCACATAACAGCACAGTTGTCACTGTGATGTTATGTGTCAGGCATTGGAACATGAAGAGTCCAAAATCATTACCTAGCACTGCACTGCGCTCGTCACCCAGAGATCTAAGATCTAACATTAGATGGTTGTGTTATTATAATAATAATGTGATGATTGATGTAGTTTTGTTCGTTTGTAGCTGAAAGGAGAGCGCAACTGAGCCGGTCGCGGTCGCGATCCGGCCTCACCGGGCCCATCACTACGAGGGAACTGGCCAAGTGAGTAACGGTCTGATACACTTCGGAGATTGGACAACTGTACGGCGCGATCTAATACCACCCTTATGTGTAACTAGCCAATTATGTAAAATCGGATACACTTCGGAGAGTGTGCAACTGAACTGCACGATACATACCACTATTTTTTCTAACTGGCTATGTGAGTACAGTCGGATACACTTCGGAGAGTGTGCAACTGAACTGCACGATACATACCACTATTTTTTCTAACTGGCTATGTGAGTACAGTCGGATACACTTCGGAGAGTGTGCGACTGAACTGCACGATACATACCACTATTTTTTCTAACTGGCCATGTGAGTACAGTCGGATACACTTCGGAGAGTGTGCGACTGAACTGCACGATATATACCACCCATTTTTGTAACTGGCCAAGTGAGTACAGTCGGATACGCTTCGGAGAGTGTGCAACTGAACTGCACGATATATACCACCCATTTTTCTAACTGGCCAAGTGAGTACAGTCGGATACGCTGCGGAGAGTGTGCAACTGAACTGCACGATATATACCACCCATTTTTGTAACTGGCCAAGTGAGTACAGTCGGACACGCTTCGGAGAGTGTGCCACTGAACTGCACGATATAATACTCGGTACTCAAATATTTATTGTGTCATGTCTTACCTATAGATGCGTGAGTTGTTCTATGTATTTGTAGTTAATACATATCTAATTCCACCTTGCCCTTTTTATATCGTACAGCTCGTTGCTCGAAAAAGCGATATCGTTTCATGGTTGGTTAGGTTAGTCCAAACACTTGATGAACGAGGAGGATTGATTCCACTTTTGTGATAAGAACGTCTAGGCTGCGGAATACGTTGCATTACTGTGTTCCGGTTTGAAGGTCAATGTTTCCAGATAAATTACAGGGCATGGAAATAGAACATCTTATATCTCTGGCGTGTTGGTTACTATCAGGCACGTGTCCTGATCGTCTCGTCACTCCATACTAATAAAATAAAAATCTTACTGAACCAATTTTGATGAAACATTGTGTTTGTTACAGCGAGCTGTTGGCGGCGTGATAGATGTCCGGCGCGCGGTGATACTAGACCCTTAGGGCTTATATTATAAACTGAAACGTCCTATAAACACAACATTATTTCATTATACAATCTCGCTTACAAAGTTGCAAGTGAAAAAAAAATGGCAGTCATAGGAACTGCAGATAGAAGTGAAAACTTATAACTCAGAATTTGATAGCTTACTTTTACCAATCGCGCCAAAATAAGTGTAACTTAATTTTTTTTTTTTTGATGTGACAGCGTCTAACGCAGCCACGCACGTAAAAGTGTCCCGTTACGCTCATTGTACGGTTGCACCGCATCTATATCTCTTCCACTCGATTGCATTGTATGTATTCATTTCATCAATGTTTTGTTATGACGTTTGTCACGTTAAACTATCGTCCGAAAACCGACTTTACAGACAACTTATTAATTAACAACATATACATTTTTAATCTATTGCATAGCTTTTATTGCGGGCCTGAGGACCGACTTTTAGTGATCGTGCATCTCTTTCTTATGTTCACAAGAAAGAGGGATGGAAGACCGTAACGCCGTTCTCCCCACTCGGTCATTCGACTTTGAATCTTATTTGTATGAGCTTTACAGACTAAATGCTCTTAGCTGTCGAAGACTGACTGGATTGTATACCTCTCTGCATTTTTTTTAATGGTAAACAATGTCACTCTTTCAAAATAAAAGCAATTCCGAAAAATTGTTAACATCCCTATTGCTTATGTTGATAAAAATGCATGCAACATGCAATAGCTTTACCGCGGCAGTCCCCGAGTGTCACACTTATTTTTTTTTAATATAAATGAGTCGCATGAGGTTTATAGGATGTTTTGAGTTTACTAATCGAGTTTTTAAGTTATCATTGATGTCGATTTTTCGGGTATTTCAGGCTATCATACGACACATTTCTGTTCAAAGTTTTCGATCAGTTCAATTTGTTTATTTCTTATGTATGGGTGCAATACAGGCACATTTTGCATTTTGTAGTGGTAGGACTCTTGGCAGAGTCCGCCTGGGGAAGTACCACAGCTTTGCCAGTTATTCTACCGCCAAGCAGTAATGTGCAAACATTAATGTGTTCCGGTTTGAAGGGCAATGTTTCCAGAGAAATTACAGGGCTTAGAGATATAAGATCTTAGATCTCTGGGTGACGAGCGCAGTGCAGTGCTAGGTAATGATTTGGACTCTTCATGTTCCAGTAGCTGCGTGTCACTGTGCTGTTATGTGTTAGGCATGTTGCTTACCATCAGGCACATGTTCTGATCGTCTCGTCACTCTTTATTTAAAAAAAAATATAAAGGGTGACTAAAGTTCGAATTGTGTGGAATAAATTTAAAATATGCAAAACGTTTTGTGGTAATTTTTAATTAATTCTTTTCGTCAATTTTTGACTGACAATACTTGTGCACGGCATGTATTGTAATTGTCAGTCAAAAACACTTGCATTTATGTATATATTGCACCCATGTTGAAGTAATATAGGATGACTTATTATGTGCGTAATTGTGCATCAAAAACACTTACTCGTATTATTAGTCAAAACATGAGAAAAAATATTAATAACGAAAATTTACTTATGAAGCTTAATGTTTTTTTTAGTGTAAAAAAACATATTTATAACAGATTAAATAATTGCTTTCTTTATACCTTAGCAAGGTATGTCTAGGGCTGTTTCATTTTTAATTTTGAAGTAAATATAATGCAAGTATTTCTTGACTCTCGAGAGCCACCTATAAAATCGACATTATTGCGAATTTATATTGTAATATCGTAAAATCTTTATTATTTAGTAGCTTATAATAAAAATGTCCATAGTTTTTTTTTGTATTAAATATTAAAATTCATATTTCATAGATTAGTTATTAGGTATCGTAACTCGTGCTAAACATCTATTTTATATTTTAATTCTCATCACAAATATTATGTCTTTTAAAGGTTTGTAACCATTTGAGCGCGAAATTCAAATTTTATGAAGAGTTTTGTATGTTTTCCGGTTAGTCCGTTACATTCATTGTTTAATGTAACTTAGATTCACGATAATAAAGAAAAATGCTTAAATAATGTTCATTTGAACTTAAAATACGTCTATTTTATCTTTTTTTATTTTAAATATCTGAGAACTAGCAGCCGAGCGTAGTTCCCTATTCTGTTAATTTCGCGGGTCAAAAAATAACCTATGTGTTATTCCAGCCCATTATCTATGTACTCGTACATACCAAATCCCTTAACGTTCATCCATACATTAAATAATATATTGTATACATACTTAATAGGAAATTCGTAATTTAATGCTATGTTTAGATTATTATCACGTGTTTGAGTTAATACTCGTAGAACGGACATATTTTAAGTTGAAATGGATTTTATTTTGTTGTTAGGTATATTCTTGCTTTTATCGCGAATCTCAATTTCATCAGTAAGGAATAAAAGAATGATCTGAAACATGCAAGAAATTTCATAAATTTTGAATGTCGCGGGCTAGTGGATTGCGTCATGTTTTAATTAATTATTTTTAAATTAATGTTTTAGTGAGGAATACCCGATTTACTGTTTTAGTTGTAAAAATCGATACGTAGAAACGGTATAATATACAAAGCAAAAATAATGAAGGTAAACTGTAATAATATGGCACTGTGCTGTCATAGGCTGGCATGTTGCTTTCAGGCGCATGTACTGCTCGTCTCGTTACTGTACATTATAAAAAAAAAAAAAAACCATTTTAAACAACTTTTAATTGGTCGGCCAAAATAGCGAAAAAAATATTCCATAAATTTTGTATGGTCCATTGTTCATACATTTTCTATAGTCCATTGTTCATACATTTTGTATGATTCATTGTTCGTACATGTGGTATAGTCCATTGTTTATACACTGTGTATGGTCCATTGTTCGTACATTTTGTATGGAATGTTGTTAATTTATATGGCCAGTTCAGACATTTTGTACGATACATTGTTCATACAGTTTGTATGCTCCATTGTTCAAACATTATGATTAGTCCATTGTTCATACATTTTGTATGGTACGTTGTCGTCTTTTTACTTGATAGATAATCCGTTTCTGCGTTGTTATGTAATAATAAATATATTATTTGTATATTATTCGGACGTTTGCGGTGTATGATGAAAATACGTTTGGAGATAATACTCAAAATTTAAGTCAATTAACTAAAAAAAATATGTAATGGCGCTTTTGAAATAGCGCGCTTTTCTGTGTATTGAACAAAAATTAACAAAATTCTTATTTGAATTTATATTTTGTGTTTTAAAAAAATATCTGCACCGCTATAACTTGGGAAGCCAGGTATTAAAAAAACTACTTATCGTTAACTCCCGTTTTGACTAAAGGTGGATTTCACCAATTCATTTAAGTAAAACAGTTTATCGAATAAAAAAAGGTTTTACTATAAATGGCATAACGTTTCAACGTAGGTTTCCTTAAAAGTAGAGCAAATAAGTCCACTTTTAACTAAATGTTATATTGACTCATTCAATTCAATTAATTTGTTCGAACCACAAATTCACTTAAACTCAAAATACTGTCTTGATAACGTAATTTACAGGCAAAGAATATGTAAACATAATGAGATAAACTAACAAACTATGTCAAGTATAGATAATGTAAAGGAGCTTCATTTAAATAAAGCCTTCTTAAATTAAAAAGGCTTTGTCAAAGTCAAAATAACAAATAATAATTACCAGTATACAGATACTAAGTGCAATAACGCAGAGTTCGATCTTATTGACATCATAAATAAAATTGAATTTTCTTAGTTTTAAGTCTTGATTCGTTTACAATCAACATTTATGATTCCAAGTTTTCGTTTCGATTAAACTTGATAAACTGTTCTGAACGGTGAAATTCACTCTTCAGTTAATAGTGTGTTATGTTTCGCCTACACTATCAGTGTTTTATATTAATCTTCCATAATTAATAGTAATAAATAATAATACATGTTTGTATATAACGCCTTATATTACGAGTAGGAAGTAAACGCTGTGATGGTATAGATGTAATTTTAATATTATTATGTAGGGTTATGCAGGTCAACTGTGCTGAACCGAAAGGGATTAGTTTGAGATGACGACTGGGCCAAAACAATATCGTTCTAATTGGAGCGTCTAGTAGATTATAAAAAAAAAACAAGATTTTTATATATATATGATATGGGACATGTATTTTTGTATTATCAAATTATTACAACTCGACAAAGATATAAATCAAAAACTTCCGGAGTAGGGGGTTGTGACTTCGTAAAAACCGAACAATGAAGTGACGTCACACGAAACTTGCAAGCACTGTATCTTCGTCAATTTTTGTTTACGGAACACAAAAAAAAATACGCGTACAATGTTTTTGATTCATCCGACGAACTATTTAGTTTTTGTAGGCTATTTTTTTTATTAGCATTTCCCATTATTTCGGCATAGCACAGCCGTTCTGCACGACCCTGTACCTACGGTAGGGATTTTAGCAATCTCATGTTATTAATTGGCCTTCACAGAAAATAATGGATCAGTATAAAAACTATTTCAGTTTTAATTTTATCTCTAGATATTCTAGATTCCAGGCATAAGCCGTCCACGAAATGTTCCCACTACAGGGACTCGGGCCCTTCTCTCTCAAGGAGAGAGAGTCAAGGCCATAATCCACCATGCTGTCCCAATGTGTTTCTTAGACAAACTGGTCCTTAATTTTACTGAAAATTTGTAAAAAAATAACATCATTGTAACTAACCATCGTCATTAGAAAATATGTAAATTTAACTTTTTTTAAATCGTTTTAAGCTTAATTATTTTAAAGAATAAGCATCTTGTTTTGTGTCCCCACTGCCGGGACTCTGGGCCCTCTCTGACCAGGAGAGAATTAAGATCATAATCCACCACGCTAGCTAAGTGCGGGTTGGTAGATAACACGTGTTCTCGAACGAAGCATGTCGGTTTTGTCACGACGTTTTTCTTTACCGTTCGTAGTGGCGATGAAAAATGTATATCTGCACTTGGAAAAAAATTCAGGTGCATCCGGGATTCGACCCCACTACCTTACGCTTGTGTAACCTGTTTTTTCGCCACTAAGTTGTTACGACTTGCTTAATTATTTAATAACGATTAAAATGTACAGCCAGCGTCATAAATATGTGATATTATTTTTACAACATTGAAATGAGTCTCAATAATGGCGATTTTCTATACCATTTAAAAAATAATATTTTTTTTTACTCATCCATCGCTATTACGCTTGGTGTTAAACGATGATGCGGTCGACGATATACACAATGAAAGTCAACAAGCAAACGGCTGCACTGACATCTGGGCTGAATATATCAGCGTATTCATGCCATATATGTGTTATGTGTACATAGTGATTAAAGTAAACACCAGTAAATATAAATTGTAATGGTTATATTTGTATTATAAACTCATGTTAACTGATGCCGTCGCAATTTAATCTTACACTTTTTATAATGTAATGCATAAAATATTGTAGCTGTAAAATAAAATGGCCTCATTTTGTATGTAATTTGTTTGATTACTCAATAAAACATAATTTTAAAAGCATACAATAAATAACTCTAAGTAGCTTAGACGCGTATTGGAACCATTATATAATAGTGTATCGCTTTATTACAACCATAATTTACAATAAACCTAAACTATGAGGGTGTTTAAACCCTCTATAATATTATAAAGATTGAAATAAAAACAATAAGCCTTATCGCTATTAGCGTTTTACGTTAAAAAATGTCAAACATCTTTGCGGAGTAATGAGCGGCCTTATTGCTTATAGCAATTTATTCCAGGCAAGCTTTATATACGACTTATCCAAAACCTAATAATTTATTTGTATCTATCATGATAAATATACACTTACATACAAAATATTTAGATAGTATTCAAAGTGATAGTATCACACGTTCTTGCCGGTTCCGGCATGCGAATTTAAAAGGCAAAAAATTATACATTAATGTTTAAATTATATCTTATAGCCTGTATAATGTTTTCAATATGAGACAATAGAATTGTAAACAGAACCATATGTAGTTGCAAAAGCTGTAAAATTGTAATTGCCTATAAACTACGGGAAAAGCTATACTTAGTTGCAATTTTGTAATCAGTTATCAAGATTACACCTACAAGTAAGTGCTAAGTTTAAGAGGCGGATGCTTGTGCACTGAGTTTTCGCTCTCGCATTCGATGAGTGACGATAGTGACATATTCATGGAGTGACGATATCGAATGACACTTGATGACAGCCGTGTTGCTGTACCATCAGTACACTTCTTACGGAAAATAGTATAAAAGTTACATTTAAAATTAAATAACATATTGGATTGTGTTTTGGTACGCACTACAAAATAGTAAAAACTGTCGTTTTGACACAAAAACACATGATATTCATTTAATTATTGGTTTGTAATATTCATAATTAATACTTACAATATGAACGAATTGGGAATACAATTTTTGTATTATTTTTATTTTTACATCGTCACTCGTGAGAACTGTCTTAAAAAATATTGAATTCGAAGATAAACTCTAAGGAAAGCTTCAGGCATTTAAAACACTTTTCTCTGGTAATAAAACAATAAGTTCTTCTGATAATTTTATTATTATATAACTCTGAAGAATATGATGATAAAATACTTATAATATGTGTAAATGATAGTAACGTATTTATGTAGCTGATTGTACGTAGATGTTATGTGAAACATAATTACATTTTATACATGTAAATATATTTTTGTAAAATGTTACATTTTGATTAATTACAATGTTTTTAAAACATTCACTGGTTTTATTTTACTCATGAGCAAAGGCAATATTACTTATGCAACTTCTTTATTCATTTTTCTGGCCTCGTGGCATAGTGGGTAGTAACTCTGCCTGCGACGCCGAGGGTCGTGGGTCCGATTCCCACCCAGTGCAAATATTTGTGTGATGAATTCAAATGTTTGCACTGTGTCTGGGTGTTTCTATGTATAATAAGTATGTATTTAAAACTATGTAAGTATTATATCAGCTATCTGGCCGCCATATCACAAGCTTTCGCTTTGCTTAGTTTGGGATCAGATGGTGTTGTGTGTGAATTGTCCACCAATATTTATTTCCACCAATATTTATAGTTTGGGGTCAGATGGTGTTGTGTGTGAATTGTCCACCAATATTTATTTCCACCAATATTTATAGTTTGGGGTCAGATGGTGTTGTGTGTGAATTGTCCACCAATATTTATTTCCACCAATATTTATAGTTTGGGGTCAGATGGTGTTGTGTGTGAATTGTCCACCAATATTTATTTCCACCAATATTTATAGTTTGGGGTCAGATGATGTTGTGTGTGAATTGTCCACCAATATTTATTTCCACCAATATTTCTAGTTTGGGGTCAGATGGTGTTGTGTGTGAATTGTCCACCAATATTTATTTCCACCAATATTTATAGTTTGGGGTCAGAGGGTGTTGTGTGTGAATTGTCCACCAATATTTATTTCCACCAATATTTATAGTTTGGGGTCAGATGGTGTTGTGTGTGAATGGTCCACCAATATTTATAGTTTGGGGTCAGATGGTGTTGTGTGTGAATTGTCCACCAATATTTATTTCCACCAATATTTATAGTTTGGGGTCAGATGGTGTTGTGTGTGAATTGTCCACCAATATTTATTTCCACCAATATTTATAGTTTGGGGTCAGATGGTGTTGTGTGTGAATTGTCCACCAATATTTATTTCCACCAATATTTATAGTTTGGGGTCAGATGGTGTTGTGTGTGAATTGTCCACCAATATTTATTTCCACCAATATTTATAGTTTGGGGTCAGATGGTGTTGTGTGTGAATTGTCCACCAATATTTATTTCCACCAATATTTATAGTTTGGGGTCAGATGGTGTTGTGTGTGAATTGTCCACCAATATTTATAGTTTGGGGTCAGATGGTGTTGTGTGTGAATTGTCCACCAATATTTATGTATTATTTTCTTAATTCCTAAGTTTGTACAAAAAATATTTGTAAAAAACTGTGTGTGCTTAAAGACCGCACAGCAAGAAGAAGTGAAAACATTATAATAGATAATAATAACAGCTTCACTCGGCTACACTCTGCGGTCCCGAGTTCATCCAACCGAGCCTTTCATTTTAGAACGTGACGGATTAACTTATATTCCGAGAGCTGGTAGCAAAATTTGGATAGGTTTTGAAAGAAGCTGATAACTTGTCACATAGTTATCTTATTATATTTATTTCCCTACACGGTGGCACCGATCTGGCTGGTGAGTAGCGGGGCAAAATGGACCCCTCAATTTAGATCATGTGGCAGGTAGATAGCCCCTCCAATATGATCTCTCTTTTTGAGAATCTATAAGAACTAATATGAGTATAGAGTGTGTGTATAATATGAGAAGTTTGCTTATAACTAGCACCCAATTTGAATTTCAAATTGCCTTAAACCAATTGTTTGCAAAATATTTGGTTTATTTTGGCGCCTTTAGTTATCACATCAAAAATCTGTTGGATACATAGTACATTCTAACACTTACGCGACTTTGGCAAAGAAAGATGTTAGGATTTGAATCTCGGCTGATCTTCAAATAGGTCTGGGCGGGACTTGGCAGTCTCGGCACGCTGCGAGCTACGCCCCGCGCCCTCCCAATGTAGGTAATGTCATTCATAGATTAGCTTTGATCAACATTCATATACACGCTATTTTAAGATTTAGTTGAGGACTCTTTGCAGAGTCCGCCTAGGGATTCTTTTTTTAAATAAAGAACTACGAGACGAGCATGACATGCGCCTGATGGTAAGCAATAAGTCTGCCACATAACAGCACAGGGACATGCAGCTATTGGAACATGAAGAGTCCAAATAATTACCTAGCACTGCACTGCGGTCGTCACCCAGAGATTTAAGATGTTATATCTCTAAACCCTGTAATTTCTCTGGAAACATTGTCCTTCAAACCGGAACACAGTAATGTTTGGACTCTTCATGTGCCTGATATGTGAAGTTACGGCTGGTCTAGTCGGGAGAGCGGCGTCTGCCGATCCGGAAACCTCGGGTTCAAATCCCACGCGCAACATTGTATTTTCTAAACGATAAAAATAAAAAATAAAATAAAATTTATTTCAATAGCATACATCTTAACTATACAATATTTTCTTACAGCTATACACAGGTATATTAATTTTATCAGCCTGAACTAGGTAGAACCTGTGTTTCAGGCGCAAAAAAATTGCCTATTTTAACTAAGAGTTACATTAAGAAAGATAATAAAACTAAACATTAAACCAAACAATAAAATCGGTAAATATATGAACTACTTTGCTTATTAAAAACGATAGGTATGCAATTTAACGATGGGTCATTTGATCCACCAGGAGACCTATGTAGAAGGATATAAGGGTAAAATATAATAAGATTCAGCACTATGCAGTCATTTATACGTATGCTGTAAAACTGAGTGCAGGTGAGCATTCAAAAGCACAGGTAGAGGGGTGTACCTACATTTAGGTCATATGTTTTTGTACGGCATTCTTACCGTCAATAGATCCACGAAAAACAATGACAAAAACAGTGCCGTACAATAATAGTGCGCCACAAAGTAGGAAACACTTTTGATTTCCCGGCAATTTTCTGGGAAAATTAGATCATATGATAATGTACGGTATCGGTTCCATACTGTTTCAATACCTCTTCTAATCCATTATTCCGCAACGCCGTACAAAAATCATGCGACAAGAGGAAAAGATCGAGGGATGCAATCCCTTATCTTCCGAAGTCCAGGCATGTGATTTGATGCAACATAAAATTAATTTATTCTAAAACTATTATGCATAAATAAACATTTTTACACTTCTATTATTCTACGTAGGTCTGCTGGTGGTTCAGATGACCCATGAAGTTTGTACCCGGCCCTGTAGTCTATAAGTCATGTGCGTAAGGTATTACACCCGTGAGCCAGAGATATAAGTGAATTTATGTCTCTGACCTGTAATTTCTCTCGAAACGTTTCCCTTCAAGCTGACACACACACATGTTAGCACACTACTAATTGAGGGTACAATAACTGGCAAAGGTGTGGTACTTCCTCTACTCTGCAATGAGTCCTACCACTAAAAACTCGATGTACCTACCCATCAAACACAAGACGTTGGCGAAATTATGATCATAGATCCGAACGGAAGCCAGAAAGTGAAAAGTTGATGTTGCCTACTGAGGTTTACAGAAGGAATTTGCAGAAGGCATAAGTACTACTAACCTAAATATAACTAGGTAATAGGTAATTATAATATTCCACACATAGAGCATACCTAAAAGTGTACTGGATCCATTCCTGAAGGTATTACAAGTAGACTTCTGTTTTAACTTTTATAGCTTTACACTTGAATGCAGTCTCGCCGCGCCGATGCGGTCTACGATGGAGCGTGCTTACCTAGAAGAAACTGATTCACTCTCGATTTGAAGACACCAATATTGTAACCATCGGGAAAACCCACTCAGGCAACGCATGCATACGCTGAATTATCAATGGATTTACCATCATCATCCACAGTTTTTGACGTAACAACGTCTTATAAATTGGTTTGCCGGGTGACACTTCAAGAAACTGCGTTACGCTCCGCTCACGTTATGCGCTCACAACGAGAGCGAGTGAGAGGCACGCGTCCCTTCCACTCGGGCATGGTTAGCCCGCCTAAGAGCGAGAGAGACAGACATAAAAAGTGAAAGGCACGCGTCCCTTCCGTAAAATTATTTTACCACTCAAAGCCGTTGTCACGTAAAACTTTCGCCCGTATACCGACTTTACAGGCAACCAATTTTTACACATGCGCTCTCTTTTATCACGCCATCTTTCTCGGTCCTGTGCCAATCGAGTCCAGGTTCGACCCGCGATAGAAACGATATCGGCGACCCATCTTGCAGCTGGACGTCCTACACTCCGCTTACCTTGTCTCGGCCGCCACTCGATCAAAACCCCACTCCACCTGGTATCACCGCGTCTTGCAACGTGTCCACTCCGCTATTTTATTACAAAGAAACTTTTAGTAACGTCATTAACTAAAAAAAAAGGGCAGTCATAGAAATTTCCATGTATAACAATGTTATGTTGGTTTGTGTACCTACGCTTCAAAAAATCAAAAAGTTCTGCACCGATCGAGCTGAAATTTTACAATGATATATAATCCGCATCAAGGATTGTTTTTATCTAATTTTTGCATCACAATGTGCCACAGCGAAGCGTGGCAGGGTATAGCTAGTTTTTACTTATAAAAATATTATATGTTGGTTTGTGTACGCTTCAAAAACTCAAAAAGTTCTGCACCGATCGAGCTGAAATTTTGCAATCATAAATAATCCGCATCAAGGATTGTTTTTATCTAATTTTTGCATCAAAATGAGCCATAGCGAAGCGTGGCAGGGTACAGCTAATTGCCGATAATAGTGAAAACTTAGGTACGTACCTATAACTATGACTCAGAATTTGATAGCTCATTTTGAAAACTACACGACTGAATCCGGAGGGCGTGGCCATTAGCATATGGCCAACTTCTATCACCAGTCCCTATGACTGCCATTTTTTGAAGTGAAAACTTATTTTGTCGCGCCTCCGCCAGATTTTTCGTGGGCTGTGAATTGAATTCTAGCGTCACGCTCGGGAATGATAAGAAATCTTTGAGTAAACTCGGGACCCTCTACAAATGCCTCAGCATTTCCCATTGTCTAAATATAAATGCTGACACATTTCTAGTTGGTCATGTGTTCATGGCCACGCCCTCCGGTTTAACCCGAATAGTTTCCAAAGTAGGTACTTAAGCTATCAAATTCTGAGTTATAAGTTTTCACTTCTATCAGCAGATCCTATGACTGCCAATTTTTGTTATAGTACCTACCTATACAGTGACAATCAGGAAGCACATCTGCCTGATGGTAAGCAATATGACAGCCCAGTGACACGCAGCTATTAGAACATGAAGAGTCCAAATCATTACCGAGGACCGCGATGCGGTCGTCACCCAGAGACAAGGTGTTTTTGACGTGACAACGTCTTATAAATTGGTTTGCCGGGTGACACTTCAAGAAACTGCGTTACGCTCCGCTCACGTTATGCGCTCACAACGAGAGCGAGTGAGAGGCACGCGTCCATTCCACTCGGGCATGGTTAGCCCGCCTAAGAGCGAGAGAGACAGACATAAAAAGTGAAAGGCACGCGTCCCTTCCGTAAAATTATTTTACCATTCAAAGTCGTTGTCACGTAAAACTTTCGCCCGTATACCGACTTTACAGGCAACCAATTTTTTTTAAATTAATTTTATTCACTCCACAGACTCCGGGGTCCGTGACCTTTGTCATTACAATTACATTCTATTTTACGTATTTCTTGGATTAGGAGAAGAAGTGTTGTGAAGAACAGGGGGGTGTTGTGAACATTTTGAACCTAAGCCTAGTACTAGTCAGTTGGATTTCGTCTGTTGAGCCGATCACTACCGGTTGGGATTCCGATAGTAATCGACTCGACATCGTCTTTTGCCTAAGCCGCCTCCTCCAGGCCCAGAGCCTCCACCTCGGCCGCATTTCTGTCCTTGATGGCCATCTGTACGTTGAATTCGCGGATGGTCTTCGGTGATGCAGCTAACGCTCGCCGTACGAACCGACCGATGGCGTCATCAGTGTCTTCAGCGTAGTATGTGAAGGTTCCCGTGTGCCGTGAGATTGCGACGACCGCATGGGGCACGCTCTCGTACAGCTTCATGTTTACCTTAGTTTTAATTACGATGACCGACTCGTATGTCAATCCCTGAGCTTTATGGATGGTAAGGATGCGTGACCCGGTGCCCGACCCGTAACCCTGGTTTGTCAGGGTCTCCTTCTCCTCTTGAGTATGCACTAAGAAGAGGGTGTTGGATTGGGTGCCGGGTATTTGTGCTCCTTTATACCTTTTTTGCTCTAGGGACTTTTTACGCGGTGCTGAGGAGTACATACCTGAGTATAATAATATTTCCCTCAGCGCATATGCGACATCCATCGGGTTCCGATGTGTAAAAAGCAACTCCTGGCTGATCTTTGTCCCCAGGTTCGGGCGGTGATACCTCATTTCGAAGAGATTTTCCCTGTCGATGTAAGGCAACTGATTGACGTCTGCGTTAAGGACGATTTCGCCAACACCAGACAGTCGTGAGACCATCACAATGGCTCCGAAATGGTTCATGAGAGCCTTATCCACCATGAGGCGGCTGAGATTCTCTTTTCCGAAACCATTTACCAGAGCAGAAGCCATAGTTCACACCCTGGTTTTGACCAGGTTTCCGATAGGGTGCGATAGCTTCTCTCTTAGATCTTTTGCTGCCTCTGTTGTTGTTGTGATGATGGCGTCCTTGTCCATGTCGAAGTGTCTAATCAACCATGTTGTTTTTTCACATCCTGGAACTTTGTTGACCCACTGTATTCTTGGTACTTCCCGGTTTTCCCAATACGCTTTGACGTTTGAGTTCCCTTCAATGGACTTGGCCATCTGGAGGATCCTGTCGTCTAGCATAATCTTGGTGCATCGGGCGGTAACTACAATTGGGTCGTTTGGTGGTGTCGCATAAACGGGTCTTCCCGCGCGCTCTGTCTCTCTATATCGGCTCTATAATATAAGGTGTTTTATCTCTTAGCCCAGTAATTTCTCGGGAAACATTGCCATTCAAATCGGAACACAGTAATGTTTGCACGTCACTACTTGGTGGTAGAATAACTGGCAAAGATTTTTTTAATCGAGCGATCTCTCCACTAGGCTTCTTTATCAATAAATAAATATACATTATAAACCCTACGGAAACTCTATATAACGACACTCAAGGGACTGCATAGTTGTCATTATAAAGTTTGACGTTGTCGTTAAATGAAAAGGAGAAAAATCTTTACTAGAAAAACGAAAAGGCAAAAAAACAATCTTTTTAAACGCTTTTGCTTATAGTCTGTTATTTTTGTTTGACGTCTTTTGTTGTACCTACCATTATAATAATTTTGTTGATTTTTTTTTACTTTTTTATTCGTTTCTTGCAGTCTACACGTGCAAGCAATCTCAATTTATAAACAAGAGAATGGATTTCTCAGAAAGCTCGGTATAAAATTACAGGGCTTAGAGATATAATATCTTAGATCTCTGGGTGACGAGCGCAGTGCAGTGCTAGGTAATGATTTGGACTCTTCATGTTCCAATAGCTGCGTGTCACTGTGTTGTTTTGTTAGGATTTTTTAGACTCTTCTCAGGATTGCAGCCGGATTTTGAAAATATCATGAAATTTTGAATAAAATACAGCTTACATTTTATAGATCTCTTTAATAAAAAGTAAAAACTAAAAATAATCTTGTTTTGGTAATAATTGCCCAATTTAAATCAATAACCTATTAATTAAAACTATTTTGTCGAAGCAGTAGGCCAAGTACCGGGTTTTTTTGCAACGTACGGGACCTGGTAGGTATTTTTTTTTGAATATGTTGACATGTTCAAGGGTGTCCCCTGAATGTAAACCCAAGTAGGCGCGGCGTGGGGAGTTCTCATTTCAATTTCATGGTCTGCAATTCAGTTCCCATTATTTTTAATTTATAAACTAAACATTTTTTTTTTAAACTAAAATAGGTTCGCACTTGACCACCATCTCGCCTGATGTTAAGCGACGATGCGATCTACGATGGAGCGTGCTTACCTAGAAAAAACCGATTCACTCTCGATTTGAAGACACAAAGACATTTAGTAAAACCATATTGTAAAAAGTTTGGAACGCTATAATTAAAAACCTATGCGTTGTACAAAAAAATATTCTAATAAAACATATTCCAAAAAAAAAAAAAATACCAAGTCCCGTACGTTGCATCACAAACCTAGGTACTTTATTTGCTGCGGCGCTTGGGCTATAGGTATAATCCGTTTTATCATACTTAATATATTTATGAAGATGCCTTTTAACGAGATCCGCAGTGTATGAAAACGATAATATTACGGCTTTTTTTAATTTTTAAGTATGTTTGAGAAACAAAATTCAAACTAAAAAATCTCAGGATTTTTTAGTTTTTTTCTTTCTCCTTTTCTCCGGACTTTTGATTTTTTCATCTGGTTACCCTACCCTAACACCAGACGAGAATCTAGCGTAATTCTTTCAATCCTACTAATATTATTGATCAATGTTTCGATCTTTTGATGTTTGTTGCTCAATCACGTTGTAACGTATTAACGGATCGGGCTGAAATTTGGAACACAGATAGATTATGGTTTGAAAGAACACATAATGACAACGAGAAAAACGCCGGTAAAACCACGAGGTTACCACTAGTAATCTAATATATAAAATTCTCGTGTCACAGTTTTTGTTGCCATACTCCTCCGAAACGGCTTGACCGATTTTGATGAATTTTTTTGTACTTATCCGGTATCTATGAGAATCGGCCAACATCTATTTTTCATCCCCCTAAATGTTAGGGGTAGTCCACCCCTAAATTTTTTATTTTATTTTTTAGACAAAATTTTTAATTTCTATTATTTTATGATACAACATACAAAAATACATACAATGCTCAATTTTTACCATTCTACGATCAACCCTTATTTTTTAATAGTCATTTTAGTAATTTAATCATTTTTCCTCTCCGGTCGAAAACTGATCAATCGTCATTTAATTAGTCATCCCCGCCAGTTGTCTACAGGTGTCACTTCTGACCCAGTAAACAGCACGATAATTTGGGGATCAAAAGTAGTCTATAGCATATATATAGTTAGTAAACGGTAACCTCGGGAACTATCGGACCGATTTAAAAAAAATCATTCACCGTTCTTTCATATGTACGTAATCCTTGAATGATGTAGGTTATATATATGTACCACGGGCGAAGCCGGGGCGGGCCGCTAGTAAATATGTATAAACATCCCAACTCTCACACATTTAATTATGTCTTCTGAAAGATCCATTCACATTTACAATATAAATATATATCTGTCACAGATGGTGTTATCTACCGGCTGTATCGGTCACGGTGCGATCTCCTTTGTAGATAGAGCTTGTACGATGCACCGCAGTCGCGCTAAGCTGTTCACTCCACATGTGGAACTCTCGCCTGAAATAAAGAATATTACTAAAATACTACACAATATTAGAACAGAAATATTTATTTGTCAAAACATTGTACATTTACAGAGAAACTTATTTAAGCCGAAAATACTTAGGTTTAAAACGAGAATACAATTTACAGAAACTTAGGTTTGGCAGTGCTAGGAAATGCGTGTCACTGTGCTGTTATGTGTCAGGCATGTTGCTTACTATCAGGCACATGTCTTGATCGTCTCGTCACTTTTTATTTAAAAAAAAAAATACGCCGACTGCCGATCCGGAGCCCCAGGTTTAAACCCCACGCACACCACTTTCTTTTTGAAGTCATGTGCGTAATGCACCTAACTTAAAAACGGTAAAGGATCGTCGTGAGGAAACAGACGTTCACTTAGAATCTTTCGAGGTCAGGTCTTAAATCATTGAGACATCGTGAGGATGTGTTGTGTGTGACGTTGGCGTAATAAAATTGTCCTCACCAAACATATCACACTAACATAGCACAACTGGATAGAAGCCATAAATTAATAGACGATGAATCAGATGACATATATGATACAACCGCTTAAAAGCTAAAAATTAAACCTTAAGAAGAAGACCATATATCAGCTGACTATTATTATCATTGTATAAATTCAGACCAATGGAAACTGCGATGACATATTGCATGCCTCTAGAAGAAGAGGCCAGTTTGTATGGGTCAATTATTAAAATGTTTTGTATCACCTTATCTTACCTGCAAACAGCAATAAAGATTTTTGTATTTGTATTTGTGTCGAATGAAACATCGTGAGTAAACCAATGTGTACTTAGAATCTTTCGACGTTATGTGTCAGATGATTATAAGAAAACAAATACATAAAAAAATGTTGTTTTATTTATGTAATTAGTTAAACTGTTAATTTGGAATTAAGGACTTACTAACACTTTGATTTTATTAGATGTATAGATAGATCTACGGGTGATTCTTAAGTGTTCCACATAAGTACTTAAATAATATCTCTACATGTGTGCAACTTACTATTTAAGAAAGGTTTTTCTCTCTCTGTTTTCGCTTCCTTCAGGTCCGTGGGCCGCGCGGTCGCGGGCTCCCGAATATCCCTTACAGCTCTCTGTCTCCAACTACAATGGCAAAAATAAAAATAACTTTAAATTTAAAAACCCGACTGCAAAATATCTATATACAATATACTATCTAAGGACACTTGGGTGATTGAGACGAATCTACGATATCTTAGTTGTCAAAATCCATCCAGCCGTTTGGAAGATACGCGGGAGTAAAGAAATTTACAAACATACAAGATACGCGCGAAAAACATAACCCTTCTTTCAGTCGGGTATAGTGGCCGACAAACAACTTGACCCAAAAGTGACAGTATTTTTTGTATGGCTCCTCTTCTGTATAATAAGCTGCCAAATGCAATTAAAAAACTTAACTTATCCATGTTCAAAAGTAGATTAAAAAAGATACTGGTACCCAAATGTTATTACACTGTGAAAGAATTTTTAAATGATAGGGAAATTAATTGGAATACTGATGTATAGATTTTGTATAACATGACATTTTGCATTCCATTAACTTCCACATTGAATTCCATTAGCCACATTAGTGTCCACTGTCTATATTTTATGAAACTTTAGATTTAACTAATGTTAGATCAGATAATATATTGTAACGGACAGGTTGAATCAGATTACTCTATAATATATTGTGAGAGTTCTTTGAGTAGGTATACAAATATTAAATTTTATACATGTTAACATTCTTTTACACACATTGACATTGTTTTATTTTATACAAATTGAATTATTATTATTATTATTTTTTGATTTTTCTATACATAATGACATTCTTTGACATTGCTCACACGGCTAAACTGCAAGAGCTACTACTGCAAGACCTTGGATTCTACATGAAACCACACACTTGTCAAAGTCCATAACATCATCCTGCTGAAGCACAAGACGTTGGCGTAATTGTGTTCACCAAACATATCACACTAACGTAACACAACGGGATAGAAGCCAGAAATTAATACATGATGAATCAGATGACATTTATGATACAACCGATTAAAAGTTAAAAATGAAAAAAGAAGAAGACTTTATCAGCTGACTATTATTATCATTGTATAAATTCAGACCAATGGAAACTGCGTTGCCAGACATATTGCATGCCTCTAGAAGAAGAGGCCAGTTTGTATGGGTCAACTATTTAAATGTTTTGTATCATCTTATCTTACCTGCAAACAGCAATAAAGATTTTTGTATTTGTATTTTTGTATTTGATCGAATTTCATAAGAAGCTGTCACTAAGCCGTCCAGATAAATGAAAATAAATTTTAGTTACATATTTCAAAAATCGTTACAGCGATTGCGACAACACTTACATGAGACTACGTCTAAACTATTATCAACCAAACATAAAAAGAAGCATCTAAATTGATGGCAACCTTTCCGTGTTTCTCTACTATCTTATGAACGTATTTTACAAATAAACGTTCCTCTAGAATTCCTCTATCTATTAAAAAAACCCGCATCAAAATCTGTTGCGCAGTTTTAAAGATTTAAGCATACATAGGGATATAGGGACAGAGAAAGCGACTTTGTTTTATACTATGTAGTGATTGACACTATTAACACATTATTAGTAATTTGGTTTTGTAAATAAATTATTAAATTTGTAACGTTTCTTCGTTGTAAATGCGAATAGCATCGACATAAGTGGCCACAAATCAACCGATTTGACAGCCGCAACTAACAGGAATACTCCGAATGTTGAGACGCGCTACTAATTCGAACCATATTTCATTGGACACTTTATAAATAGTATTTAGCTAACATCCAGTTTAATCCGAGTTAAAATCGAGTTTGCGACAATTTATAAGAGCCAAGATGTTTTTAGACAAACCAAAACATACTACTATCGTTTTTTTTTTAAATATAATAGGTTCGCACTTGACCACCATCACGCCTGATGTTAAGCGATGATGCGATCTATGATGGAGCGTGCTTACCTAGAAGAAATCGATTCACTCTCGATTTGAAGACACCAAGATTGTAACCATCGGGGAAAACCCACTCCGGCAACGCATTCCACAACCTAGACGTTCTTATCGCAAACGTGGAGTTAAATCTCTTCGTTCGCGTTCTTGGAATATCAACCATGAAACGATGTCGCCCTTTTGTGGAACGAGAAGTCCGATAGAAGAAAGGGCAAGGTGGTATTAGATCACGCATACACGTATTAATGATATTATAAATATTAATCTTTGTTCCTCAATCACATCGCAACGTCTGAACGGTTCGGGTTGAAATTTGGAACATAGATAGATTATAGTTTGGAAAGAGAGACGATCTTCTTAGCATTCCATGGATTCACCGTGCGGGTGCCGGGTCCATCGTGTGGCAGAGAGAGAAAAAAAAAAACTCGAGTAGTTCCCGAGACTTGTGACTCGGGCGTAGGTTTAAGGGGCCCCTTTCTGACGTACATCAACACTCACCTTCACTACTCGTTTTTCTCTCCCTGCCCAGCCAAATCTGATATGAGCCTACTAGTGCAGCTTTAGATACTCGTTCTAGTATAGAACTTACTGCACTTTTGGATAAACCAAGGTCTTTCAGTAGGTTATAGAGAGATTTTGCTGGTATACCTCTCGCTCCCACTTCTACAGCGTATAAACTAACTACATAGCCGTTTTTTGTTAATTCGTTTAGGAGGTCGTAATACTTATTTTGTTTCATCGCGTGGTCTTTAGGTATATTAGTTTCCCACGGTACGGTAAGTTCTACAAGGACTATGCGTTTCGTAGCTCTAGAAAAAAAAGGAAAATGTCCGGTCTGGATGACGAAACACCCACATCCTCTGGGATTTTGTAGTGCTTTTCATACGTGTCCATTAAAATAGTCCAATCAGGTGCTGTACCCAGGATTGAGTAAGGCTTGTTCCTGGAGTTTGAAGTTGAGACTTCTTTTACAAAGTTAATTTGTCTTTTGTTTGTCGTCAATCCCTTTTGGGCTCTAGCCACTGAAAGGCTCATGGCTTCACGTATGATTTCAAGTACTCTGTCATGACGCCGTGAGTAATGACCCCCATTAAGTATTACCTTGCATCCCACCAATATGTGCCTTGCTGTACATATCGCCTCTCCACAAGTATAGCAACATTTTTCAGAGGCTTTCCCCACCTTACCAAGTTACTCTGGTCAGGGAGGGTCATTTGGAATGCATTTAGATAAAATTTTAATAAGGCAGGAGACCAGTCATAGATCAAGGTGCGCAGCTTTAGAGCACATAGGCTACATTTTATCCCGAAAAAATAACGGGAACGGGAACTACCCGGGTAAAACCGCGGGGAAACTGCCAGTGTAACACAAATGAGTCACGAGCTTCCGTTAACGAGTATGATGCATATATCAGCCATCAATTTCTTCGACTAAATAAGACCATATTTTGAAGTGGTAGGATTCTTTGCAGCGTCCGCCTGGAGAAGTACTACACCTTTGTCAGTTTTTCTACTGCCAAGCAGTAATGTGAAATTGTCGTTGTGATACGGTTTGAACGGCAATGTTTCCAGTGCAATTACAAGGCATATAGATAAACCATCTTATATCACAAGGTGACGAGGGCAGTACAGTCCTAGGTAATGATTGAAGCAGTAATGTGAAATCATCGCTGTTTCGGTTTGAAGGGCGATGTTTCTAGTGAAATCATCACAAAACATCTTATACCTCAAGATTATGAGTGCTACACTCCTCCTACACTGCGCTAGTGATGATTTGGAATCTTCAGTTCCAATAGCTTCGTGTGTCCAAATCATTACTAGCTTCTGCGCTAGTAATGATTTGGACTCTTCAGTTCCAATAGCTTCGTGTCCCTGTGCTGTTATAGGCAGCCATGTTGCTTATCATAAGCCACATATGTCCTTTGTACTCGTCCCGTCAATAAAAAAAAAAATAGGGAATAGGGCGACCCGCCAAATGACGCCGCCGCATAAAGCTTTTGAGTGCTCGAAGCACACTCACAAGCTCACAACCCCTGTCTATTTAAATATTTTTAATAATTTTATAATTTCAATATTATATAAGTTTTTGTAGTGGTAGGACTCCTAGCAGAGTCCGCCTGGGGAAGTACACACCTTTGCCAGTTATTCTACC
The DNA here is from genome assembly GCA_017562165.1 of Ectropis grisescens. Taxonomy (NCBI): domain Eukaryota; kingdom Metazoa; phylum Arthropoda; class Insecta; order Lepidoptera; family Geometridae; genus Ectropis; species Ectropis grisescens. The sequence goes on from CM029796.1 coordinate 3,209,236, forward strand.
GCCAAGCAGTAATGTGAAAACATTACTGTGTTCCGGTTTGAAGGGCAATGTTTCCAGTGAAATTACAGGGCTTAGAGATATAACATCTTAGATCTCTGAGTGATGAGCGCAGTGCAGTGCAAGGTAATGATTTGGAGTCTTTATGTTCCAATAGCTGCGTGTCACTGTGCTGTTATGTGGCAGGCATGTTTCTTACCATCAGGCACATGTCCTGCTCGTCTCGTCACTCTTTATTTTTTAAAAAAAGTTCGACATTGAAAGTGATTTAATGAATGCTAAAGTGTAATATGAATAAATTATGATTATGATGATGACTGGGTCCAAATTATACGATTCTAATTATTCCGTCAGCGAATTTATGAAAAAAAATTTGGGACAAGTATTTTTTGGACCATTAAATTACTAAAAACAACAAAGATATTAAATGTAAATCATTTAACTTTCGGCGTTTTACAACAAAGCCTCAAACCGGGGGGTTTTGTAATAATAAAAATCGTACCATGAAGTGACGTCACTCAAAACTTCCAGCCCCTCTACCGCCTAACTAAATCGCCTATGGTTATTGCTGTCTCTATCATTTCAAGCTAAAAGAAGAGATTATTGTTTTTAAGCTTTCGCGATTTGAACACATAATGTTTATAATGTACAGGACTTAATCACGATTTAATTCATTGTTTAAATACCTCGACGTTTCGGCAGCGTTACAACCGCCGTGGTCACGAGAAGACTGAAAAAATTGCGGGTCGTCTCATTGCGAAATGAGGGGATCTAGATCTACCCTCATTTGGTCTTCGAAAATCGCAGGGTTACTACCACCACGACACACAACACTAACCGTATCACCCCAGGCTTCTCCGAACTCACTCCGCGATGCGTACATTTATTTATGACTGGATTCCACGACGCCGATAACCGAAAACCATCCTCCCGGTTGAAATTACGATGTTTTTTAATTTCTAAGGCTTCCCGAACTATTCTTGAGTAGTAATGACGTTCGGTGGAGAGAATCTTCGGGTCGTGGAACTCGATCCAATGACCAGTTCCCGCATCAATCAAATGCTCAGCAATCGCAGATTTCTGTGTCTGGCGATTTTTTACAGCGGTGGAACACAGAAAAGGGCAGAAAAGGAAAGTGATGAATGTCGAGAGGCAGCCGGCTTTTATGCCTTACGTCAAAGGCATCACGGATAAGGTGAGGGCATTATTAAAAGAATATTCTATTAAAACTGTGTATACTCCCTTATCAAAGATGACGAGGCATATTAGGACGCCAAAAGACGTCATTCCATTTCAGACTCCAGGTGTGTATAAGGTCGACTGCAGCTGTGGTAGTTCTTATATTGGTCAAACTAAGCGTACAATTGCTGAAAGGATTAAAGAACACATCACCGCTGTAAAAAATCGCCAGACACAGAAATCTGCGATTGCTGAGCATTTGATTGATGCGGGAACTGGTCATTGGATCGAGCTCCACGACCCGAAGATTCTCTCCACCGAACGTCATTACTACTCAAGAATAGTTCGGGAAGCCTTAGAAATTAAAAAACATCGTAATTTCAACCGGGAGGATGGTTTTCGGTTATCGGCGTCGTGGAATCCAGTCATAAATAAATGTACGCATCGCGGAGTGAGTTCGGAGAAGCCTGGTGATACGGTTAGTGTTGTGTGTCGTGGTGGTAGTAACCCTGCGATTTTCGAAGACCAAATGAGGGTAGATCTAGATCCCCTCATTTCGCAATGAGACGACCCGCAATTTCTTCAGTCTTCTCGTGACCACGGCGGTTGTAACGCTGCCGAAACGTCGAGGTATTTAAACAATGAATTAAATCGTGATTAAGTCCTGTACATTATAAACATTAAAAGAAGAGATTGATATCAAAGCTATGACAGTTTTGTTTAGGCTGTAGACCCTCAGGAACCACACCTTCGTATTTTTGTCGTATTCGTATTGTGAAACGAAAGAAAAAATACGTATACAGAGGTCATATTTTTGATCTATAAATAAATAAATAAATTGTTTTTGTGGTTTGTCTATTGTATGTGTTTTGTCATTATTTCAAATTTAGCAACTACACAGACTCCGGGGCTCCTGACCTTTATTTGTGTTCTTTATTGATAATTATTAATCTTGGATTAGGATAAGAAGAATGGAAACATTCTCAACTCTTTAGTCCAATTTAGCTGTTTTCTAAGCCGTAAAATTTAAAAAAAAAAGTATGTACTTAGTTTGTTAAATAGAGCTGCAAGAAAATTATACTTTAAATCAATTACAATATTTTGCATATGTTGTAGAGCGAACTATGTCCGTGTTTCCGTGTATTCTATATCCGTCTGCGCGCGCGCACGTGTAGCGATAAATAATGCGCGGACAGGGATTGATCGCGAATTAAACAACGCGCCGCCGGAGTAGCTCCGCGGCGAAATTGGTGAACTAAACTCTTCGATTGAAGTGATTTGGAGAAATCGTTGAACGTATGTACGTATGTACATTAATTAATTAATAACTAAATATTTTTTATTCAACTAAGTAAAATAATAATTAAAATCGTCCACACACGAGTCTTCAAATCAGAGGAAATGACGTAAAAGTAGTGGGGCGGAGCCTACATCGAACGTCACCAATAAAATAAAAAATTAATATTGGTGGACATTTTAGACACAACACCATATACCATATCATCATATTTCATATATGTTGCGATGTAGGCTCCGCCCCACTACTTTTACGTCATTTCCTCTGATTTTAGGACTCGTGTGTGGACGCTTTTAAGTTATACATATATATACAGTTATACAAATAAATTATACATTTTGTTTTTTTGTTCTTGTAAGATTTTAGTCGGGATTATTCTTAGCTATGTTTGACGTGTAGGTATCGATCCAAAATATCCATTGCTATAAATTGGCGGTTACATATACATATTTAATAAACGCAAAAAATGCTACTAATATTATAAATAGGAGAGTTTTTGTATCCGTAAAAGTAAGTTGAGAACCGAACATACCTAAACAGTTTTATACATGTAATTTGTAAAAACACGAACGAATTTGGACAACATTTGTCAGGTGTATGGAACATCAAATAGGTGCCATCTTTATCATGCGATGCAAAAACCTAGGTATTGAATTTTTGAGCAGTCGTAAGTTTTGTCGTCACAAACGCCAATTAATCCTATGTCTGTAATAAAATGACTATTGAATATGATACAAATTCGAGCTTAAGTCAGGTTTTATTAAACAGTGGTTTGCATCCTCATAATTGAATAAGATTTGACCGAATAATATTTTTTTGCGGCCGCACTCCTTGTCGGTTAAAGTGCACCTCACAAATATTCGAGGTCTGCACTCTAATCTCTCAGCAGTCCATCACCACCTCGAGACTGAGCAGCCGACTCTCTTTTTTTCTGACGGAGACGCAGATAGGTTGTCCGTCGGACGTGGCGTACCTAACGTATCCAGGTTATACCCTGGAGCACAAATTCCGGCCTCGTGCAGGAGTGTGCCTGTACGCCCGTGACGACATCTGCTGTCGGCGTCTCCGTAACCTTGAAGACATTAGGTTTTCTGTTCTTTGGGTACTGATAGACACAGGCATAGACAAAATTGTCTATGCCTGTGTGTATCGGTCGCACAGCGGGGACCTGGAGACGACTAGGCTCACAGAATATTTAAGTGAGGCGGCGGACGCGGCTCAACAGAAGTACTCTTCGGCCCAATTAGTGTTACTGGGGGATTTTAACGGCCATCATAAGGAATGGCTGTTCCCATACCGGGACACTGACCACGCTGGGCAGGAAACGAGAAAGTTAGCTTTAACGTTAGACCTAACCCAGCTGGTCCAAGAGGCCACAAGAGTACCCGACGTTGAGTCGCATACACCTTATTGTTTAGACCTTCTGCTGACAACAGATCCAGACCGTTATTCCGTGGTGGTATCTTCGCCATTAGGCAGCTCCGACCACTGTCTGGTGAAATCAGTATCTGTCTACCATCCGCCTGATCCCAGCCCTAGAGGCAACCGGCGGTTGTGGCGATACAAGTCAGCAGATTGGGATGAGATGCGCTCTTTCTTTGCGTCTTACCCATGGCAGTCATTGTGCTTCACTTCTGGTGATCCCTCAGTCTGCGCGGATGCTGTGACTAATGTAATACGGACTAGACGGCTATAGAATATTTCATTCCGTACTCCGACGTCCCATTATCCAGCAAAGCTCGCCCTTGGTTTGGTTCTCAATGTAAAGGTGCTGAAGCACTTAAGCATGAGACCTACCTAGCCTGGGTTGATGCTCGACAGCGTAAGGCAAGGGATGTACACCAGAAGAAGAAAGCGTTCAACAAGGCTGCTAAGGCATGCAAAAAGGTTCTTCAGAGGGCTCGTTTTGACCACATTAGTCGAATAGGGAACAAACTTGCTTCGTACCCTGCGGGCAGCAAAGCGTTTTGGACCCTAGCTAAATCGGTCGAATCGAACTTCTGCCGCCCCTCACTACTTCCAATGCTGAAACCTGATGGGACACTGGCTCACACTGCAATGGAGAAGGCAAACATGTTTGGATCTCAGTTTGCGGAATCTTCGCGTCTTGATGCTGGTCGCGCGACACCTCCTACTCCATCCGGCTGTCCGACTTTTATGTCAGAGATACACATTCGCCAAATGGAGGTTCGCAAAGCTCTACGCAATCTGGATGTGAATAAAGCCAGTGGCCCAGATGGTATTCCTGCCCTAGTGTTGAAGGCTTGTGCGCCTGAGTTGTCCCCGATACTGACGCGCCTATTCAGACTTTCTCTCCAAACGGGGCTGGTACCGAAGTCTTGGAAGCTTGCCAATGTGCAACCAGTGCCCAAAAAAGGTAGTCGTGCTGACCCTGCCAACTACAGGCCAATCTCGGTCACGTCCATACTCTGCAAGACTATGGAACGTGTTTTAAACCACAGGCTCCTGACGTACCTAGAATCAAACGACCTCCTCAGTGACCGGCAATACGGATTTCGCCGAAACCGGTCCACCGGGGATATTCTAGCGTACGTCACTCACATCTGGAGTGAAGCTATTGAGAAACACGGGAAGCACTTGTAGTCTCCTGGATATCTCGAAGGCTTTCGACAGGGTTTGGCATGATGGCCTTATAAGCAAGCTTTCAAGTTATGGTTTGTCTCCTGGGCTTATTGCGTGGATATCGGACTTCTTGAGGGATCGATCCATACGAGTCGTCATTGATGGCTGCTCGTCGGATCAAATGGCTATCAATGCTGGAGTCCCTCAAGGGTCGGTACTCTCTGCGACACTTTTCCTGCTACATATTAATGATCTGTTGAAGCCCGGTATCTTTGGGTACGCAGATGATAGCAACGTTGTAGAGAGCTACATATCTAGCGCGAGAGCCAGTGGGCAGCAAACCCAGGTACTGAGAGAGAGTTTGATTGAACGTTTGAGCTTGACCCTTGAGGCGGTGTCTGAATGGGGTGATGCCAATCTGGTCAAGTTCAACGAGAGTAAGACGCAGGCGTGTCTGTTCTCCGCAAAAAAGGAGTCCATTCCAACTGACTCCTACTTTTCGTGGTGTATCCGTGCCAGTTTCTGACCGTCTTGAGCTTTTGGGCTTTACTTTGACATCCACGCTCAACTTTGGCTCGTATATCGAGTCCAAGGCAAAATTAGCTGCCAAAAAACTAGGTGTCCTCTCAAAGGTGCGAAAGTACTTCAACTCTGAACAGTTGCTCACATTGTATCAAGCACAGATTCGCTCTTGTATGGAGTACTGTTCGCACCTTTGGGATGGATCGGCTAAGTATCAGCTGGAGGCCCTGGAATCGATCGAGAGACGTGCCAAAAGGCCCATAGGCAATGACTCTCTTCTGCGAAAAAGACTACAAAGTCTTGATCATCGCCGAAAAATTGCCAGCCTATCGGTTTTTTATCGGATACACTTTGGAGAGTGTGCGACTGATTTGCATGATCTGATACCACCTTGCCCTTTTTTCTATCGGAATGCTCGTAGCTCGAAAAAGCGACATCGTTTCATGGTTGATGTTCCAAAGACACGAACGAAGACATTTGACTCTACTTTTGTGATAAGAACGTCTAGGCTGTGGAATACGTTGCCTGAGTGGGTTTTCCCCGATGGTTACAATCTTTGTGTCTTCAAATCGAGAGTGAATCGGTTTCTTCTAGGTAAACACGCTCCATCGTAGACCGCATCGTCGCTTAACATCAGGCGAGATGGCGGTCAAGTGTAAACCTAT